>CP125845.1:33078752-35578752 GCA_030408175.1 Trifolium repens
TCTTTACTAAATCTGTGATCTCAAGTCAATAGGTGTTTATTGATTGAGTGCTTAGTCAAGTGTGACTAAGGGAATATCAAGCTGTAAGTGCTTGGAAAAATTTGGTCTTAGGTCTAGATCAAGGGTTGAAATCTGTGTAGTCTTGGATCTGTAAAATCAGAAGATTATAGTGGATAAACTCACAGGTGGTGGGGACTGGACGTAACCCAAGATTTAAGGGTGAACCAGTATAAATCCTTGGTGTTATTTCTCTTACTCTCTTACTCCTTAATTTCAAACTGTTTTAATCAAAACTGTATTTTAAGATCATTCTCAGATTGATCTTAAAACTCTGATATTCTTTATTATCTTTCATTAACATAGTCTGATCTATATTAAAGTAAAATTTTTAAAGGTACACAATTCAAACCCCCCCCCCCCCTTTCTTGTGTAAAACTTTTCTACTTCAATTGGCATCAGAGCTCTGACACTAAAAGTAAGCATTTAACAAGTGCTAGAGAAAAAGATTCAGGAAGGAAGTAATGGCTAAAGCTGCAAAGTTTATCTCAGAAGGTGGATCCTCAAATAGGCCACCACTATTTGAAGGAGATGACTACTACTACTGGAAAGACAAAATGGAATTATTTCTAAGATCACAAGACAACAACATGTGGTCTGTAATAGAGATTGGAGAATACACACCTTTGAAAGATGCAACTATTGATGCAAAACCTCAAGCTGAATGGACCACCACAGAAGCTGACAGAGTACTCTTAAACACTAAAGTTAAATTGTTTATTAAGTGTGCTTTATGCAGGGAAGTATACGATAGGATCATGGAATGCAAAACTGCCAAAGAAATGTGGGAAACTCTCAAAACTCATCATGAAGGAACAAACCATGTCAAAGAAACAAGAATTGATATTGGTGTAAGAAAATTTGAACTCTTTGAAATGAAGGAGGATGAATCTGTAGACCAAATGTATGGAAGGTTCACAATAATCATAAATGCACTAATATCTCTTGGAAAAACCTACACTGCTCATGAAAGAGTAAGGAAGATACTCAGTTGTCTCCCAAAAACCTGGAGACATATTGTCACTGCTATCACTGAGTCCAAGGATCTTACCAAACTCAAATTAGAAGATCTAATTGGGTCACTAAGAGCTCATGAGTCAATACTTCTAGAAGATAAACCTTTAAAGAAAAAGATGACTGCTCTAGACTGTCAATCAGAAGAATCACAAAGTGATATCCTCTGTGAAAATAACACTCTAGAAGAAGATAATGAGGAAGAGCTAGCCCTACTATCAAGAAGAATTCAAAGACTCATGCAAAGAAGAAATCAATTCAAAAAATTCCCATTCAGAAAGAATGCAGTAAAAACTGAAGTTGATATGAGCAAGATCCAATGCTATGGATGTAATCAATTTGGTCATTACAAAAATGACTGTCCCAAGCTAAAATAGAAAAGACCTCCATTTAAGAAAAAATCCATGATGGCTAGCTGGGATGAACTAGAAGAAACCTCTGATGAAGAAGAACAAGAAGCAAATGTCTGCCTTATGACAAGATCTGAAACAGAAGAGGTAAATCTTGAACCCTGCTCTTCATGTCAAAAAACTGAACACTTATTTGATAATTTATTTTATGACACTCATATTTTGAATCAAAAAAATAGTCAACTTAAAGAGGAGTTAAACAATGTAAATTCATATTTAAAAAAAACTAAAAATGATAACTTAATTCTAAAACAAAAGCTTGAAGAACTACAAAACTCTAATTTTGAATTATCCAAACAAATTAAAGAAAGTCAAAATAAAAAGGAAATTGATAGTTCAAAATTTCAAGAAGAAAATGTTTTATTAAAAGAAAGAGTTTCAACTCTTGAGAAAGATATAACCAGTTTTATCAAAACCACTGAAACCTTTAACAACATTCTAGGATCTCAGAAAGGTATATTTGATAAAGCTGATCTAGGTTTTGAAACATATAAAAAACAAAAACTATATAAAGATTTTTTTATCCCTCAGAAAATTGAAGAGTTTAAATGTAAATTTTGTCACAAAAAAGGACATATTGAAATGTTCTGTTTTAAGAAAAAACACAAACAAGAACAATCTAAGAACAAACTAAATAAAAGACAATCACACAAAAAATATCAAACTAACATTCAAGGACCCAAAGCAATATGGGTACCTAAAAAACTCAGTAAATATTAGTGCAGGAATGTCTTCTAACCATGAAGAAAAAACCATGGTATCACTAACATGTCTTTAATTTAATTTTATTATTTTTTATATAAAAAAAAAACTACTCACTAAAGAAGAAAAAAACTACCACTAACATGTTCTTTTTTGTCAATTTATATTTATCAACCACTTTAAAAGCTAAATTTACCAAACACTTTAATTTCATTCAACTAACTTTTCAACTATCAGCTAAAAGCTAGCTTATCAGTTATAAACTAGCTTTTCAGCTATCAACTAGCTTATAGCTTAATTTTACCAAACAGAGCCTTAGCATCTTCATATTGTCACAGTTAACATTATAGTAAGTTTTTCTATTATTTTTATTACAATAACATTATATATACGATAGGTAACTTTGGCTTTTTGGGAATAATCAATTAGATGCTGAATTAATCTACAACTCTATTGTATATATAAAGTATTTTCTTTTTCTGGAAAATATAATTAAAAATAAATTATATAGCATGTTTTGTTGTAGTTTTTTTTTCTTTTTCATTAAATAATAATTTATCTATAATTTTGTCTTTTTTGTAATAACCCTTGGTTTTCAGGGGAAAGAGTCCCAGTAATTTAAAGTTCGGCTATGAAGTGAACAAGGTCTGGTCAATAATTATTTCCACTAAAAATTGAACTTGATTTCTTTCGAACGATTCGTCTTAGAGTGAGCTCATTAACCACTTGAGATCAAAACTTGCTAAAAAAAATTTATAGAGACTAAAAAACAAAATTTGATACATTTATAGGCGTAAAAAACTTTATTTAATCCTTTTATTTACAGTGTATTTATTTATAAAAATACTTTATTAAACTTTTGCCGCTACAAATTATTTGGTAAACAACTATTTTTGTTATTGACCATGTGAATCATTGTTATTATAATTTTTGAATGTGTCAAAATTTTAAATACGTATTTAAATATTTCTTCTGTTTGTAGTTGAATAAATAAATAACAAAAAATATAATTTGAGAACAAAAATAATTAATAAAAAATGTATTGGAGAACTATTTTTTTTAACGGCAAATATATTATTATTAAAAATCAGGTTTCTGTACAAGACAAACAAAGACATATAAAAAAAACTACAATACAAAGGCAGCCATATACACGCAGAAACTGTTAAGAATTACAATAGTTAGTTAGTTTGTTGAGGTTAGTTAGTTAGTTAGTTAATTAGGAAGTAGTTATAGTTGGTTATTCACTAGTTGATGTAATTAGATCCTATAAATAGGATTACTTTGTACACTTTTCATCTATTCTTTTATCAATCTATATTCATTCAATATGAATTTCTATGAGTATCTTCCTCATGAATACTCTTATGCTCTCTATCTTGCTTATGAGTTTGATCTCCATCCGTATGATTCCATGATTTCTAACATGGTATCAGAGCGATATCCAAGGGATGAAGATGAAGATTGTGCTTCCGCTTACGATTCTGAAAATTGCGAAGAAGATGAATCCGATGATGTTGCAATTCTCAGCACTCAAGATCTGGATTCTTCTACTTCTCAAGATTCAATCCTTTTTGGCAGCTTCGCAAGTCCAATCATTCCGGTTTCTATTCCTTCGATTGCATTAGATTTTGATGGTTTCTCCATCAAGATTGGGGAGATAACTTGTTTTCTTGGTGACTCTTGCTGCAGCGATGTCGATTTCGCTATCGCCGCTTCGGAAGAAGACAAACAATCAAAGAATTTCGAGCCTGAATTTGTACTTTCTGAAGTCGTTTTGAAACTGCAGAATCAATCTAGTGTTCAAGTGTTTTCTTCTCCGATCAAGGTCAAGCGTAAACACGACGGCAACGTCAAATTCTCGCAAGATTAAGATCCGAACAGCAAGAAAGGTGAGATGCTTTCTGATTTTCTGCTATGTTCATCGGAGAGCATCGCTTTCTTTTCTCAGCATCGTGGTTTATGCATCAGTGTTTTCGATCCCGGCGGTGTAGTCGTCAAGCCCCTTTCCGTTGCGAAGGTTCTCGATGATTACGGAGAAATTCTTCGCCGTGAACCTCAATCTCACGATGAAGGCAAAACAGATCGTGCAATTATTGTCTTTGATCCCGGAGGAAAGTTCGACTTGTGCAATTTCTGGTATTCCTCTCATTTTGATGTCTTTTTTGGTGTTCTGAGATTTCCTTCATTCAACATTATGGTTTTGGGAGTTTCTATTCATTGCATCTGTATTAGAATCTACGTGTATACTTCTTGCAATGATGATCTTTGGACTTGGTAATTTCCTTTGGCAATCTGGTTGATGGTTATGAACAATGATACTTGGCTTCAAGCATGTAATTTGAGGAAAATAGCAGTGCACATTGTTCTCTATATTTTTACTCAATTTTGTTTGATTGGCCATTGTAATGTGTCATTGCAAGAGATAAACCAAAAAGTTGGGCCCTTGTTCTAGTTTTTTTTTTTTGCAATTGATGAGTACATGGAAGTTCTTGAGGTTCAGTCATTTTGGAGCTGCTAGCTTGATTCATTTTCTGCAGTCAGGAAGGAGGATGTTCATGCCTTTTCTATAATTGTGACAGTTGTTATTGTTGATGTTCTTCTCATTTATGTTTGGGCTGTCTTTTCCAAACTCATACTAAGAATTCTCTTACTATGAGTTTGAGGGAGGCAAATATAGAAGTTAGTTCTGCAACATTGTTCAAGCTTATTTGATTGTTAGTTGCTTATGGTCTCAGAAACTGTTTCGGTGGCAATTGCATTATGTTGATGAAAATTCTGGTTGCTCAATTGGGTAGTGTGGTCACAATCCATTTTGGATCACTGGTGGTTTATTGATTCTTTGGACACTCACATGTGGCAATTCTTTTGATCCTTGGTGTATTGCAACATCTTCAATGCTAATTGATATAAGTGAATCTTTTGAGTTAGATCCAAACATGACCAACACTTACTGATATAAGTTCAAACATAACATGGTTGGTTGTGGCATAATGAGATGGGGTTTTGCTTGAATAGAGACCATGATTGTAAGACCCGTAATTCCACTGTACCTTTTGTGTGAATAAAATAAGTAATGACTAAGAATATTAGGGTTTTTGTTAAGTGGTTTTGTGAGTATTGTCGCCATAACGGCTGTTTGCTGAAATGGAGCCTGTTTCGTGCTCGTGCGCTGGAAAGGCACAGACTTTTGGGTTGTAGTCTTCTTTTGAGTATAAGAAGGTTTATGTGTAGTCAGAATAACGAGTTTTGGATTATTCTGGTTTTTGGAAAAACGAGTAGGAATTTTACCCGCTGTTGGAAATTTTTACGATGTCTGAATTCCGTAGAAATTTAGATGGGAGTTTTATATATCGGCGTGAGTTAGGATATATTGTTAGAATAATTTTCGAGGGTGAGGAAGAAAATTACAGTCGAGGAAAAAGATTTAGCGATAATATTTGGAAACAGTTTACGACGAACGTTTATTTGGTAGATTTTATATTTTTGCGATTTCCGTCCGTTAGCGAGGCGCGACTCGTCTGTGAGGCGTGAGTTTCTCACGAGAAAGAAATATCTAAAGTGGATAGACTTGAAATGATCCAATGGCTAGGGTTTAATCTTGTAAGCTTTTGCTATTTGATCCAAGGGTGGATAATGAACAAGACCATGTATAGTAAGGAGGTTTGGTTATATGGTGGACTTAGAAAAAAATTACAAAACCCATCCTTCTTCTCTCTTTGGCCGTGGACTCCATTACTTTCATACCTTCATCTCAAAATTTCATTTTTCTCATCCTATCAAGCTTGGATCATTTGCTTGTTAAGGAATCATCATCTCCTCAAGGTAACTAACCCTTCTCTTCCTTATTCTCCATGAAAAACCTCTTGAATTTTGAGTTGTATGATTATGTTCTTGAGAGAAAAAATTTTAGAATTTAGTTTTAATTAGTTTTGGTTCCATAGTAGTGTTTAAGAGTGTTATGTAGGATACATTAGTGAAGCATGTAAGTGATTCTCATGGTGATTTCAAATTTCACAATTTGGTTGGTAAGGGTTTGAAGAAAATTTCTTAAAAAGATCATATCTATGATTGTGTTGTATGATTTTGGTTTTTGAAGTTAGTTTTAAGCTTTGTGACAAAATGGATTGGTGATTATGAAAATTGTTTTGAAAAATAAGAAAAAAATTATTCTCGTGTTCTTGAGCGACTCAAAGAACATAATTTAGAAAAAGTTTATTTCGAGTTTCAAAAGGAGTCCGGTACACGATCGAATATCGTTACAAACTAATGAAAGTGGGCTAGGGTTTCAAATGAAAAAAAAATGTGTAGGGTTGCCCTTTTTTTTCCTCAAATGGCCGTGGCACCCATATAGGGTTCGAGGAATCGAATTTCGAAAATTGTTTAGAGGCAAATAGCTTCCCATGATCATTGTTTAATTGTTTGATTGGTTATGGGATGTTTTGAAAAGAAAATGATCCCTTGCCTTAAGAAAAACCTTATTTGAGATTTCTCGAAATTTGCGATTCGACTCTATAATTTCTAAATCGTTTGATAAGTGCTAGTTTGGTATTATGGGATATTACCATGCATTTAGAAGTGAAAAATTTTGTGTGGAAGGGTGTTTTCCAAAATTTTGGCCGTGGCCTTTAGTGGTATAGGGAGAAAGTCCAAAATTTTTCTAAGTCCACAATTGTGTGAAAATTGTGTATGTGTTGGATAATCTTAGTTTTGAAGAAAAATGAGTATAGGAAAGGTTTTTAGGAAGAAAAAAAAAATGTGTAACTTGTAACGCAAGAAAACTTCGATTTTTCAAAAAAAATATTTTTGAAAAGTTTTAGTTGTGTTTCAAATGGTTTTGTTGTGTGTGAAACAAGTCCTTGAAGTGGAAAATCCAAAATGGTTTTAGTTTATGATTTGAAAACAAAATGAATTTCGTGTGACTAAAATAATGTCTTTAATTTCGTGAATTTTTATCGGATTGGGAAGAACTTGGAATCGCAAGGTGAGAGAGTTAGAATGTACCTAAAACCCCCCTAGACTTTTGAGAACAAGTTTCGTTTCGATAGGATAAACGAGGAATATTTTATTGATGTTACACTACATTTATTTTAGGTAGCGTGTGTTGTAGATTTTCGCGAAATTAAAGTAACGGAAGCTTGCTGAGGTAAGGGCATCACTTTATTTCTGTCTTTTCACTGAGTTATAACATGTTTGTTGATTATTTTCGGTGATGCGTGTTTGTGTGTTTGGCATGTATGTGCTATGTATTCTCGGGATGAGAAATTGTTTACTATATGTGCGATGTTTACATATGATTGTGAGAATATATACATGTTGTTGTGGTTGTGATTACATACGCTTGAATGGTATGTAAATGTTTGCATGAGCATATATGAATGTGCGTGTCAGATGGGACTGCCCGGGGTCTGTCAGATGGAGACTACCCTATATATGTCGAAATAGGATATTATGCTCATACATTTCATAGTCGTGTATGTCAGATGAGACTGCACGAGGTGTGTCAGATGGGACCACCTAATCCTGCGGGATTTTATTGAGTCGGTGTTTGTCAGATGGAGACTTCACCTGCCCTGCGGGGTTTAGTAGGGGATGGACCTACGACTCTCTGCGGAGAGGTTAATTCCGGAATTCATGCATGTGGCAGCCAGTGATTGGTGTCACGATCATGTAGAGTCTGCATTTATAGGCTATGTGTGCATTGCTTATATGAGCCCGTTGGTGGGAATGACTATGTGTTTAAAGAGCTTTCTCTGTTGGTATTTGTATGTTTGGTATTTGTATACTCTCTCGCACCGGTTATATATACACATACTTTTATTTTGTGGTGACCCTTTCTCTCATTTGCGGGCTGATCCCACCCAGATGATGGGTTAGGTCGTGGTGACGACGGTGGCTGTTCTAGGCCATAGTGAGCACGTGGTGAAGCTTAGTATAGTTAGACTATGCGCCGGTGTGTTTTGTGCACCGTGCTTTTTGGTTAGCATAGGGTTTTCTAACTTGTTTTGTTGTAAGTATTTGAATACTTAGACTTGGACTGTAATTATTCAGGAATACACTTTGCTTGTCGAAACACCTTATGGTAATGAGTTCTTTTGCATATTTGAATGCCGGCTCATTGAAAATTATTCTATGCGCACTCTGAGTGTTAGTCGAAAAAGAAAAAAAAAAATATACTGCCTTTTCAGGCCTTTGAAAAACGGGTTGTTACAATGATCAACTAGAGAAGATGGTTTGGGACTTCCCTGCTTTGAAGTTTCGCATGCACACTTGGTTCATTTTCAATTCCTTTGGTATGTTGAAGTCTGCTTTTTGCTTCTGCTGTCATGCAAGTGTCTCAGCTTCTGTTTTGCTTCCTACAAGTACAATGTGCTTACTACAAGTGTTTGAATTTAGTGTTGTTTGAAGGCTCTTTGTGCTTGGTACTAGTTTGTCTTCCATTGTGCAACTTGAAGACTGGCTTAAGTTCTTATTTCTTTGATAGTAACTAGTCATTTTGTTTTTGTTGCATTACATTTTTTTCTACAAATAATTGTAATTCAAACTCAAATTGGAAATATTCCAATGTTGAGTTTGAGGGAGGCTGTTAAGAATTACAATAGTTAGTTAGTTTGTTGAGGTTAGTTAGTTAGTTAGTTAATTAGGAAGTAGTTATAGTTGGTTATTCACTAGTTGATGTAATTAGATCCTATAAATAGGATTACTTTGTACACTTTTCATCTATTCTTTTATCAATCTATATTCATTCAATATGAATTTCTATGAGTATCTTCCTCATGAATACTCTTATGCTCTCTATCTTGCTTATGAGTTTGATCTCCATCCCTATGATTCCATGATTTCTAACAGAAACTAAAATAACTAATTTTAACATATAAAAAATATATATTTTTAAGAATGATAAATGAAAATTTATAGAATAATTTTTGTTAAAAAAATATTAAAATAACTTGACACATGACAATTCACACCTTCATTGAAAAATTTATCACATGCGCTACATTGATTGATAGAAGCAAGTAGCAAGGCAATCTAACGGTTGACTTAAAGAAGAGTGAATCCAAGGGCCAATATACAGCAGCATGGAACGCAACAGACAAAGTTGCCGCTGACGATCCGGATCGATGGTATCATAATTGGACTGGATTATGGCCCAAAATTAAGTGGTATAGGTTTAATAACAAGATGGTCCAATCCACCAACCCAATAGATTTGAAAAGATAACTTGGCGGGAAAGGCATTCAAAGGCGAGACAACTTGAGGGTGGCGTACACGCCCTAAGAATAATCGCTGATCCATGACTCAGCGCATACCCACCACGTGGAAGAAGATAACCACCCCCCTCCTCCATGATCATCACCGTAGTAGGAGGAAAACCACCCATTATCTCCACTAAGAGACGGTGGTGAAGGAGAAAAACCGCCACGATCATGGGGTATCCATGACGTGGCCGGCAACGGTTACCAAGGGAAGAATCTCTATAAATAGAGATTCATATCTCATTGTAAAAAGGTCACGATTTTTATATCTTAAGAATAAGAAATATACATTTCAATTATACGATCCATACAATTATCACCCCCATTATTTGTTCCCTAGAACAATAATATATGCTTATCGTAGATGAGCAATTCGGATCCTCGGCTGCGCATTATATGCAGCCATCTCTGCTGCATTATACCAACCATTGATTAGTGTTGATTACTCCTATATAGAAAAGGTCACCCCGCATGTAATAATTTTTTTTTTTTTGATATAGTAATAATTCTTTTATGTATTCACATTTTTTCCATCGGGCCATTCTTTTCACTAGCTTTTTACTTTCCTTTTTTATTTTTATTTTTTTGGGTTAATAGGTCTTTACCTCCCTGCTAAAAATTTCTTGAACATTGCCCCCTTGCAAAGTTTTTTTTTTTGGTTTCCCCCCTTGAGTGCACTTTTTACATCGGTTATTTTGTTCAACCGATTTAAAAAATTATGATTTTAAAATCGGTTATTTTGTTCAACCGATTTAAAAAGTTAAAATTTCTTGCATCCAAGAGAGGAAAATGGGGTAAACCAAAAAAAAAAACTTTGCAAGGGGGCAATCTTCAAGAAATTTTTAGCAGGGGGGTAACGCAAAACACGTCCACTTAGCAGGGGGGGTAAAGACCTATTAACCCTATTTTTTTTAACTTTGGTGTGTATATATTACACAAGTCTTGTCAGTATAAAAATAATTACACAAGAATGAAATGTTGACGGATAACAAATCGCGGCGTTAAATTTCTTTTATAGCATAATCTTACAAAAAATTACATTTATAGACCTAAGAGACATAACATTGCCATGCATAACCCATTTGGGTTGGTATGAGGATATTGGCTTGAGACCTGAGAGTGTGTTTTTCCTTAAGGTTTCAGGTTTGATTCTCTCTAGTATCAATTTGGGTGAACTAATTTAGCTTATTAAAAAAAACATTGTTATGCATGACTCTTTGGACTCTTTTCAGAAGATCTACAGAAAACCAAAAGTGTCAAATGCAAATCGTATAAAAATATGTTGATTGTCAGAGCACGTTTTCTCAATGAATGCATTGTGTCTTGAAAAAAAAATTATAAACGATCAATCAAACCAAACCGATTAGTTTAGTCAGGTTCACTTTTTAAAAATACAAAAAAATTGAACCAAATAATAAAGATTTCATTGGTTCAAACATTTTTTTAATAAAAATCGGTCCAAAACGAATCAATTATTATTTTTGGTTAGGTAATCCAGTGACTAAATTTTATTCTTTAAGGTGAATAAGTGGAGTGTTTGGAGTTTAAACTTTGACTTCTAATTATAAAATGTGATGTCTCTATCAACTAAGCTAAGTCACGATGACCAAAACGTTTCAATTATATTCCTCATTACATGTGAATTTTGTCAACAAAAAAAAAAGTCACTACATGTGAATTTTGTCAAAAAAAAAAAAAAAAAAAAATCTACATTGAATGCATGAAAAAATGGCGCAACGAAAAAAATGTGAATACATAATATATAGAAGAATCATTACATGCGGGTGATCTTTTTATGTAGGAGTAATCAACAGTTGATACAGTGCAGCAGAGATGGTTGCATATAATGTTGCAGCTGAGGATCCTAATCGGTGAGCAATTCGGATCCTCGACTGCGCATTATATAGCATCTAGTTGATTATTCCCCCAAAGCCAAAGTTACCTATCATATATATAATGTTATTGTAATAAAAATAATAGAAAAACTTACTATAATGTTGTTTACGTTAGATCAGTAACTGTGAAAATATGAAGTTGCTAAGTACATAAAAGTTGGGGCGTAATTTATATATATGTGCCATGATCGGATGGCTTATATTGTGCAGCAGTGACGGCAGTAGAGATAGTTGCAGCCGAGGATCCATTTCCATGATACCATAACATATTATTAAGCATTAATGGAAAATGACACTTGTTGGTGTCGTTTATAAGAGACAATTCACTTTCTTATATTTATTAAATAATTGATATATTTGATCTATATTATATGTCAAATACATTAATTATTTGATGAATTTAGAAAAATAAATTATCTCTTGTAAATTTATTTAACTTAACTTACGTAAGAGTTTTTTTTCTTTATAAGCTTAAGTTAAGTATAATTAACAAAATAGTTAGTTCATCAAAGCCACGAAAGCAAAACCAATAGACAAAGAGGTAAGAAAACCAGAACTAGACCCAAAAAGTTTGAAGCGACCATGAGAGTTTGCATTGCCTTTGATAGTGTTTGTATAGAGTTGTTGGATGGCATTGTTATCTGAAACTGTTATTTGCACCTTCCTTTGTTGTGATGGCAATATTGCTGGATACATAATAGATTCTTCATCAGAAGAGTGATCAAGTCCTAGCAGATGACCTATTTGATGCATTGCCGCCGTCTCCAAATCAAATTGTCGTAACTCCCATGACCAAGCGTAGGCATCTGTTGGCAAAACCCAAAATTTTGTAGCGTCTAGAAGTAGTAGACCCGACTTCACATTAGAACCAAGTTGCAAGCTAATAAAAGTGTCACCCACCACAACATCATTAACCTCATCATCATAATTAATATTGTAGAATCCAATCTTAATGTCAGCTTTATTGTATGACGTTGTCTCTTTGAAATTCAAGACTTTAGTGGTTTGCGACCATCGTGTCAAAGCATTTCTGAACACATTAATCATGTAGATTGAAATTTTATATTCCGGATGTGTTAAGATTTGCATAATTTGGAGAAAGTGGAGAAAACTCTAGAAAATCATCAAGATAAAAGAAATCATAAGGATTCATATTTGATAAAAGATAATAAGAGAATGATAATAGATTGATCAAAAGACTGATAAAAGAATACAATTGTGGCTCTTATATAGAACAATTTGAGACTTAACCAACTAACTAACTACTTCTTAACTAACTTTCTAACCATCAACTAACTCTATTTTATCTATATTCTTAACATCCTCCCTCAAACTCAACATTGGTAAATTTACCAATTTGAGTTTGGAACAGTGTATAACCCAAAGAAAATCACAAAATGACAAGGCCCAAAAAAAATAGATCTACTGTAACAAAAAAATGCAGCAAACATGAGGGATGAGGCCCAGGCCCAATGAAACAAACAATCCATCCTGAGCAAACTTGACGCTTTTTTTTTTTTAATTTCAAATGCAGTATTATTTCTGAAACGCAGCTTCTTGTGTCGTTTCAGTCTCTTCCATCTAACATCCCTTTTGTTGTACGAACAATGAACGACGGCGAGGGAATTCACGGCGAACGGAGGTGATTTTACCGGAATCAATACTCCGACACACTCTTTACTACCAATACCACAATCTCCGTCGGCGACCGTCGCAGCATCAACCATCACCGGAAAGTGATTCTCCACCAGAATTTTCTCAACAGGAATTGTTTCTGATAATTCTGAGCTAGAGAAAACGATCCAGGGCCCAAAACAGGGAAGGAATCCAAGGCTTCCTTCTCTAGTAGCACTGAGATGTTTCCTAGAACAATCACAAAGCAGAGAAATTGATTCCATTGCAAAACACCATGAGTAAACTCCTTACTATAGATCTATTGGTTTCACTCACATACTTCATCTTCTTTCAAGTACGATTGTGATTGCCGCCGGGATCAAAAACGGTAACAACGAATTCATCGGCGGCGAGTACGACGGGAAAACAAAAGGTTGACATCGGAGCAAATATCAAAGTTATCGCAACACAAACCATGGCGACGGGAAGAGGCTCAACTCCACCACCGGGATCGAAAACAGTTTCGACGGTGAGAACTGTGTTGTTGACGTGATGAAGCAAGGAACGCGTGTGTAACGAAACATGATTCAGACCAAGACGAACTGTATAATTGCAACGATTCGTAACAGACGCTTTCGAAACCATAGCGAAATCATAAAATTCTACCTGATTCGTAATGGCTATGTCAACGGTGTGATTATCTTCCTGTACCATTCTTTGTGGTTCTTGAATTGTTGTTTCAACCTCATGGATGATCTCCATCGATTTCTTGATCAATTCAAAAGAATATTCAACAAATGTTGAAGAGATATTCAATTTCATGGATTGTGATGTTTCAAATCTGTTGAAGGAGGCGAGAGAACATGCAATTTCCCCAATCTTGATCGCGCATCCTTCAATCCGTGGCTTAACTGCGTTGATCAATTTTATCGGAACAATTTCAGAATGAAAATTGCCGAAACTGAAGCTATCAAAGGTGAACTCAGAGTTGTTCTTCTCCAAGATTGCAGAATCAAGGTCCTTATCCTCATCTATGGTTGAAGCAATTGCAAAATTGATCGGAAGTTGTGGCGGTGGCTTAAGAAGCGGCGGTAACGGCAAAAACTTCTTTTCCATCTTTGATTTCTTCCATAAATGACAAACAATTGAATAGACCATAAGAAAAGATGGAGGATCAAAAAGTACGGTATAGATTTCTTTGTGATAAGCAATGGAGGAATCCTCCGGTACCGGAACAATGGCGAAAGCGAAACGAATTCTCGGTGATCGAAACCGAGGCGATGATACCATGTTAAGATTTGCATAATTTGGAGAAAGTGGAGAAAACTCTAGAAAATCATTAAGATAAAAGAAATCATAAGGATTCATATTTGATAAAAGATAATAAGAGAATGATAATAGATTGATCAAAAGACTGATAAAAGAATACAATTGTGACTCTTATATAGAGCAATTTGAGACTTAACCAACTAACTAACTACTTCCTAACTAACTTTCTAACCATCAACTAACTCTATTTTATCTATATTCTTAACAGGATGAAAACCGAAGGTAAGAGTTTTTGTACCCTTAGGGAACCACTTGTTCCCTCCGGTCCTATATATAAGAGAAGTTTTACTTTTTAAATTCATTATAAAATGAATGTATCTAGACAATATTATAGTCTGCGTGCGGTGCTAGTGTTGTTCGAGCTTATGTCTGGACTTAAAGTGAATTTTCACAAGAGTATGCTGGTTGGGGTGAATATTTTGGATTCCTGGCTACACGAGGCTGCGTCTGCGTTGCATTGTCGGGTGGGGAAGATTCCCTTTCTCTATCTTGGCCTCCCTGTTGGCGGTGATCCGAGGCGTCTGGGTTTTTGGGAACCGGTGTTGTCGCGCATTAGGAGTAGACTGTCTAGGTGGGGGAGTCGTTTCTTATCTTTCGGCGGTCGTCTGATTCTTCTCAAATCTGTCTTGACATCTTTGCCTGTCTATGCTTTTTCTTTCTTCAAAGCCCCCTCAGGTAGCGACTCCAGATATGTGGCAGTGGCGGCCTGATCCAGCTGTGGGCTATACTGTTCATGATGCGTATCAGATCTTGACTTCTCAGGATTCAGTTATTTTAGGGGAAGCTGAGGATCTTATCTGGCACAGACAGGTTCCGTTGAAGGTGTCTATTCTTGCGTGGCGTCTCCTGCGTGATCGACTGCCTACGAAGGCAAACCTTGTTTCGCGAGGCATCCTTGCTCCAGAGGCCCGTGATTGTGTGACAGGTTGCGGAGGCATCGAGACAGCTCGACACTTATTTTTATCATGTAGCACTTTTGGTTCTCTTTGGGCACTGGTCCGGTCTTGGATTGGTTTCTCTGCGGTGGATGCTTTCAGTCTCACAGACCACTTCGTCCAGTTCACTTATTCGGCTGGTGGCCTCCGAGCTAGGCGGTCTTTCTTGCAGCTCGTCTGGCTTGCTTGTGTTTGGGTAGTCTGGAGCGAGAGAAATCTCCGGGTTTTCAGAAATTCGGCGAATAATGTGCATCAGCTCCTGGATAAAGTCAAGCTTTTTACCTATCGGTGGCTGCGGATGACGCATGTTACTTTGGCTACTAATTTTAATTGTTGGTGGTCGAGCCCATTGTTTTGTTTGGGCATCGACTAATTATCTCTTTTTATGTTGATTATTCGGATTTCCTTGTAAACTTTGACTGTGCCTCTTGGTACGCCTTGTGCTGAGGGGTTACTTTGTTCTTGTGTTTCTATATATTTATATATATCAGTTTAGCTTGTTCAAAAAAAAATGTATGTAAAATTTTAATTAAACAATTTATAAGATTCAAATAATATAATTTAATTGATATAAGGATATTTTTGTCATTTCAAAAATTAAACACACTTCTCTCTTTTCTATTTCTCTTCTTTTTCTTTTATACCAAACAATACCTCAAATCTACTCTATTTCTCACTTATTTCTCTCTTCTTGTACTCTCTCTTACCTCTTTCTCTCTTCTCACTTTCTCTTCACAACCAAACATATGTCATTATATAAATAAACTGATCCATATATTTATCTAATTACTAAATTGATCCTCACCTTTTTCCTGTATATTCTTTTCGGTCTTATATACTTCCTTCATCCCTATTTATAAGAGTTAGTTTGACAAAAAAAATTGTTTCTTTTTATAAGACCTTTATTTAATTATCAATGACATTGATTATTTTTTTCCAAAATTACCCTTATTTACTTTACTTATTTTTTTGAATAACATTTAATTCTTTTTTGTAAATGGGTATTCTATTAATTATAGGAAAATCATTATTAAGGGTAAACATGTAAAATTAATATAATTTGTTTACCAATTTGATATTAAAACAAATTTCTTAAAATTTGTATTTTGTCAAACTAGATCTTATAAATAAGGACGAATGAAGTATATTATAAACAACTTTTTATTTTTTAGATTTATTCAATAATCGATAAATGTAGTCAATATTAAAGACTAAATACAATTGTGTTATTGAAAATAAATCTAAAAAGTAAAAAAATATTTATATATAAGACAAGAGAAGTATATCTTAACATTCTTCTCTCTACGACAACAACATACTATCACAAACTCAGCGAGTGTTTGTTTTGGCGGTGACACAAACACATGTGTGCATTGAGTATGAAGCTGGAATATATGTAGCTTCTTAAAGTTATGGTAAAACCATCATCAGGATGCAAGATTGATCAATTGGACGCAAAACCAAACAGCTACTTAGCAAATTGGATCAGGTTACGGTGGACTATGAATTTGTTGCATTCACTCCGCCTTTGCTATTTCACCTTATCATGAGAAATTTCTTATCATGATTCCTCTAGTTTCTACAATCACAGCTAAAAGATGTTTTTCAACAATAAAAAATGAGTAAACTATTAAATTAGTTCTTAACTTTGTAGAACACTCTTAAATTGATTTTTACTTCTTAAATTAATTCTATTAAACTAGTATCCAGACCTGTGTTAAGCACGGGTAAAAATACGTCTGTAGATTTATTGACTTATAAATAATATATTTATATATTTTACTTTAAATTGAAAATTGAAAATTGTAATTGCTAATGGAAGATAATTAATAACAACTACGTAAATATTTATAACCTTATATATTTAATAATTAAAATAGCATTCTGTCATAAAAACTAATTGTAAATTTTATGTATATAGATTTTCTTAGGGAAGATTCATATAGTTTGTAATTTTTTTTATCAAATTAAAAATGTATCACAGTTGTTGTTTTTATTATTCTCCACTAAAAGAATTATAAAATTGATAGAAAATAATTTTATTTGTGTATTCTTTTTTATTTTATTAAATCTTTGCTATTTTCTTATTTAATAATTTTCTATTAGATGGAAGGTGAAAATCATGAAAATGAAGCGATTGATGAGGTAATGGGTGATGGAGAAATAGTGAATGGTGAAGAAGCTATTGAGTTTGTTCCTCTTGGAATATCTTCTCATAATGGTGAACAAATGCTTTTTTGGGAATACAAAGTTTCTGATGTGACATTCGAGTTAAATTATATGTTGGTAAGTTAATTAAATTAGTAGGTATATTTGATGAAATATACATGAGTATAAGTAATAAAAAAAAAATTAGAGTTTTATATGTTTGTTGTTTTCGTGCAGGAAATTCCTCGAGATATGTCACATGTATTTGTTGATAGGAACCAAAGAAATATTATGATTATTGATCGCGATATTAATGAAAGATATGATGTGAAATTAGTTTGAATGTTGTTGAAATAAATAATATATGTGTAGGAAATGGGTGGAACAACTTTGTGAAATCTAAGCCACTGGAAAAAGGAGATACAATTCTGTGTGTTTTATATGATGATAATTCTTATAATCTTCATTTATGTGTTGTTGATAGACTTAGTTGGTATCACCAATCTTTAGTTAATTAATGAATGGATTTGCAAGAAATTCCTAATATAAGAAACTTATTATTTAATTAGCTGTGTTGTTTCTTTTATGTTAATTTGACTTAGAGGTTGAATAAAGTTTATATATGAATTTTAAGAATTATTATTTGATTTTGTACGATACATTTTTCTTATATTTTGTTTAGCGTACTGTTCTGATGAACAAATAAGGGGGGTGATAAATATTTGGATCGTAGGTAAGAAATGAGTAATTCCTTAATGATCAAAAATTGTGAACCCTTTACAATGAAGCATAAGCTCCTATTTATAGATTTTTACAAGTAGCAGTTGTTCTAGGACCACGATCATGGATACCACATGATCTCGGTGGTTTCTTCCTCTCTCCACCGCTTCCACGTGGTGGTGATGGGTGGTTACTTCCTGGTTTCGGTGGTGATCATGGTGGTAAGGGGTGGTTACCTCCTTCCACGTGGAGATATGCTCGCTGCTTCTTTAGGATAACGATGATATTTAGGGCGAGGGCGTCATCTGCCTGTAGGTGGCGCCGCTGATATTACTTTCCCGCCAAGTTTGATCTTTTGAATAATATGGGTTGTGTAATTGGGCCATCTTGCTATTGGGCCTATGCTGTTTATTTTTGGGCCTTAGTCCAGTCCACAGCCCCCCAAGCACGAGGCTCAAAGAGGCGAAGTGGTTATGGTAATGGTCACTGTGATCGTGGTGATCGTGGGGGGTAACCACCCACTATTTTCCATGCACGTCGCCGCCCCTCTATAAATAATCTTCATTGTGATATTAAATCTTGTTCATATCCTCTTCATCTTCTTTTCTTCCGTGCTTTTGCTACTTTCAAAGTATGGACACTACTATTCCTGTGTTAGAGTCGCCTGCTATGCCTGCCATTAGGCGTGTGAGAGACAAAGTCGAAGAAGATATTGAGGAACTCTTGGACAATGTGGGGGAGTTTCAAGCTTATGTTGAGGATCTTAATGATTACAAGTGGCGTCTAACTGATGATCAGAAAGTCTTTTTGGGACTGGCTTTAGAGTTATCCAGAAGGTTGGAGAAGGATGCTGCTTTTATCGAGACTACCAAGGCGGTTTTCGATTGCTACAACGAACTTGAGGATACGCTGGATAAAAAGATATCTGTTACTAAGGATAGCATCGACCTGCAGGAAGAGTCGTTATACCTCAACCTGTCTGCTGAACAGGCTGTTGAGAATCGTATCGAAATGCTGGAGAAGGAACTTCGTCCCTTGATGAAACGGAAGAGGAACCTTCAACTGGATATTGAGTATGACGTTGCTAGGCTCATCAGGACTCGTTCTTCCTTGGCTCGTCTTAAGGAGAAAATGGATAGGCTGCACGATGATCAAGACAAAATTTGCCCTGATCTTGATGTTGCCAAGAAATACAAAAGTGAGATTGAAGATTTGCAGGCTGACACCGTTGCGGCGGCATATGTTGTCGCCTGAGTAGTTTCTTTTTCTTGTACTTAGGATTTCCTGCTTTCTTAGTTGTATTGTGCCTTGGCAACTTTGTATTCCGTATTTTCTATTTCCTTCAATGTTGTACTCTTGTTCCGTAATTAATGAAGCTTTTATTTTTGAAGAAAAACTGTATCTTTCATATTTTACCTCGCCTTTAGGCGAGATCCTAGGTGTGGTCGAGATTACGCCTCGCCTCTGGACACGCGTCAGTCATCGCATCACCTTACTTTTCTGAAATGTTTCAACTTTTCAAAACTTCCTTTTCAACTGATGCCTTCATCTTATATATACGTTGCTTCTCCTTCCCTAGTTTCTCTATTCCAATCAAACCCTTTACTCGAAGTTTTCTTTCACTCTTCGTTCTCTTGCGTTTTTGACCAAAAACTTCGTACCTTTTTAGTAACCGTTTCGCATCCTCTCCGCGAGATTTTCGCCAACCACGTTCTCCAAACTTCTCAAGTGTTAACCGCTCTTTATAATCAGGTATAACCGCTATTTCTCTTTTCTCTTTTTCTATTTTTGATTTCGCGATCAGATTTCTAGGGTTTCTGAAAAATGGTTATTCTGAGAGATCTTAGTGACGTGAATGAGAGGGATTCTTCCCGTCCTCTTCCCTTTGGTTCTCCTTTAGAACGTCAAACCCGTGAACACTTCACTAGGCCTGATGGTTCTTTGAACTATAGTGGCTATTTTTCCGAACTTTTGGGGGTTTCTATCACTCCCAGTGATCTTGAGAGCGGTAGTGGCGATGATAGTGGTAGTAGTATCAGTGGTCATAGTAGTGATTGTGTAATAATTTCTCCTTCGTCTTTCACAGGAAAACGAAGAGACGAATCACTTGCCCTAGTCGCAGTAGGATCAGAAGTTGCGGCAATGGAGGTTCCTTCAACTTATCAGAGTTTTGAGGGCGTGGCGAAGTTCAGAGCGTTGTACGATGTCTCTGGTACTTTTAATGAAAACGATGTCACACTAGAGCCGGTGAGGGAGGATGAGTATGTGACCGGTGTGCCTAGTTCTGAGCCAGCTTCCTTCTACATGTACACTAGGTTTATAGAAGATTTTCATCTATATTTTCCTTTCACCGAGTTCCAAAAGTCCATGCTTAGGGTCCTTAATGTTGCTCCCACTCAACTTAGCCCTAACAGTTGGTCTTTTATTAAAGCTTTTGAACTAGTTTGCTTTGGTCTTGACATTTCTGAGCCTTCCATGGCCGTCTTCTTTTCCTTCTACCATATAAAAAATTTGTTTCCCGATTCTGCCGTCTCTTTGAGTGCTCAGCCCAATAGGGGTTTATTTAGCCTGTATAGCTCTAACTATAAGAACTATAAGGATACCTTTGTGCGTGTTCGTGGTGGGGAAGGTTGCCGGGACGTAATGTACGCTGCTGATGACACTCCCCTCTTTCCTTTCAATTGGACAACCAACCCCAGATTGATTAGGGGCGCCACGTATGAGAGGCTAAGTGAGTTTGAGAGGGATACGGTGGCTTATCTGGAATCCCTCAATCAGATGAGCCCTAGGGATCTTTTAGACACCGAGCGTGCTCCTGTTGTTCTAGAAAAATACCTCAGTAAGTTACTTTATGAATTTCCTCGCCCTCTTACATGATGTGTCTTATATTGCTTCTCGTTAATTCTATGTGGCTAACTTTCTCTTTTCCTTTGTAGAAGACATGTCCACTCTTACTCTCGCTCAAAGATTGCAATTTCTGGAGAAGGCGAGGGTGAAGAAAGCCCGAGCTGGGACAAAGTGGACGCCCTTGCCCAGTTGGAGGTTGGCGAGGGCGATAAGAAGAAAAGAAAAGGTAGTGATGCTCGTACTAGTATCCCGGTGAAGACTTCTGGTCCTAATCCTGCTGCGGTTGGCCAGGCTGCTAATGCTGAAGGAGAAGTCAAATCCCCTCCCAAGAAAAAGTCGAGGACCCTGTCTCGGAAAACAAAAAAGGATATGGATGTGACGGAGGTGGAAAAAGACTTGGTTGAAGTTGAAGATCAAGCGATAGAGGCTTCTCCTGCGGCTGAGAAGGCAATTGCTGAGGCGATCCAGGCTGGAGGGGTTTCGCCTTGGGATCCTCTCTTTAACCCTGAGGTGTTCCTGGCGAGGCTGGTGGATATGGCGGGGAATTCTGCTCATTTCAACACTACAGGGTCTGATGAATTGATGAGGCTGGCTCTCGGCTATGAACTTAAAGGCCTTCTTCTGAATTATGCCATAGCGTCCCGCCAAAGGGCCGAACTTGCCACTGCCAAGGAGAGAGAGACTCTGGTGGAGAAGAACTTGGCCATCCTTGAAGATGATGCGAAGGCCGCTAAGGAGAAGTGTGAGGGCGATGTGAGGGCCCTGAAGAAAAAGAGCGAGGAGGAGATCGCCAAGTTGACCAAGGATCATGAGGAGGAGTTGGCGAAGACTATGAACGTCGCTCAGGGTAGCCTTAATGCCAAGGATGAACGCATTAAAGCCCTGGTCAAGGATAATGAGGCGGCTTTTGCTGAATTGGCCATCTTGAGGCAGGAGAAGGCGAAATGGGAGTCTGAAAAGGACGGTTTGGAGGCGGCCATTGGGGAACAGTATGAAGAAGGCTTCCAATTTGCGCTGGACCAGGCGAAGGTTCTCTTCCCTGACATTGATAAAGACCTTCTTAGTAAGGCGGATGCTATGTTGACTATTGAGGGCGACAAACTGGTTCCTCATGCTCCTGCTGAGATAGTCCAGGATTCGTCGGACAATGAATTACCAACCAAGGAATCACCGGCTGAAGAATCGTCTGCCAAAGAATAGCCTCCTTCTTCTTCTCCTTCGTATTTGGTTTTGTTGTTTTATTGCTGTGTTTTGATGATCGCCCCTGCGTGGGCTTGATGTATTTTGTAATGACAATATTTTGGTGCCCTTTTGAGGTCTTTGTACTTTGATGAATATTCTCCTTATTTTTCTTTTCTTCTGATTCGTCTTAACTTGATATTGATTGCTATATTTTGTCGTCTCGATTGTATGTATGTTTTTCCTGGATATTGATGTGTGGCGAGATTGGGTGACGTCGCAGTTCTGAGGCGTCAAATAGGGTCACGCCCAAGTTTACTTGGCGTGAATGCCCATGCTCCGGTCAAATCTTGCTGTTGAGTCCTCCTTGGTTTTCGCAAACGCCTGTTGAACTGGCCAATCCCTTTATTGCGGTGGTTGTAACTGCCTCCTTATTTATTTTCGGGTGCAGTTATTCATGCTAGGTTTCCTTGACCTCTGCTTATAAATACCAGTCTTCTTTTCTTTTCATAACCACCATCTCTATATCGTTAACCCTTTTCTTCTTCGTTTAACACCTTGAGATGGATAGGAATAGTTCCAAGAAAAACGTTATTGAGAGGTCTAAATCCCAGAAGGGGAAGAAGAAATTGGATGCATCTGCTTCCAAATCTAGACGTACCAACTCATCCAGAAAGGTTAAGGCGAAAAGCCCTCATGTTTCGCCAAGTTCTTCAAGTTTTGATGATATTGATGAAGATTATGCTGAGTTCTTGAGGACTTACGTTCCTGAGGAGTTTTACGCTTATGGATCTCCTCCCCGAGAGGAAGAAGGTTCCCAAATCACTGTGGAATCCGCGACGAAGACGCCAAAATTTTCGAAGGTGAAAGCTTCCAAGTGATGCATCTCGTCGATGAGGATGATGGATCAGGATCCCCTGGCTTGACTGGACAATGGTGGAAATATAATGCCAGGAACTGCGGGATCCTTTTGAATAATGCGAGTGTTGATGCTTATTGTGATAGTTGTAGGATTCTGTCGTGTTAGGCATTCGCACATCCTTTTGAATTTGATGTAGTTTTCTTTAAATTTGTATCCAAATTCGGGGTAGTTTTCTTTGAATTTGTATCCAAATCTGATGTAGTTTTCTTTGAATTTGTATCCTATCTTCAATGAATGAAACTTCATATTCTGAATGAATTTATTATTGCTTTGCCTCTTCTGAATGAATTTCTCTGACGATTTCTTGGGTGATAACCCCACCTGTTTTTTAAGATGATTCCGTTAATAATAAAAGTAATATATTGAATTACCTTTACTTACACTGCTTCTTCTGGGCGTCTCCCCTTCTATAGGTTGCGCCTTGATCTTTTGATCTGTATTTCTTTTTTCTTTTTTGGACGCCCCCCACTCAAAGGTTTAAAGGGTAACGCCTCGGAATTTCAACCTTATTTCAATTTTTTGGACGCCCCCCACTCAAAAGTTTAAAGGGTAATGCCTCGGAATTTCAACCTTATTGTAATTTTTTGGACGCCCCCCACTCAAAAGTTTAAAGGGTAACGCCTCGGAATTTCAACCTTATTTTAATTTTTTGGACGCCCCCCACTCAAAGGTTTAAAGGGTAACGCCTCGGAATTTCAACCCTATTTAATTTTTTGGACGCGCCCCACTCAAAGGTTTAAAGGGTAACGCCTCGGAATTTCAACCTTATTTTAATTTTTTGGACGCCCCCCACTCAAAGGTTTAAAGGGTAATGCCTCGGAATTTCAACCTTATTTTAATTTTTTGGACGCCCCCCACTCAAAGGTTTAAAGGGTAGCGCCTTGGTATTTCAACCTATTTCCGTCGTATCCAACTCGTAAGATTTAAGGATAGCGCCGTTTCTTTTTCTGACGTTTTCTACTCGTGAGATTTACGGATAACGCCATGGTATTTCAACTCATTTCCGTCGTATCCAACTCGTAAGATTTAAGGATAGCGCCGTTTCTTTTTCTGACGTTTCTTACTCGTAATATTTACGGATAACGCCATGGTGTTTCAACTCGTTTCCGTCGTATCCAACTCGTAAGATTTAAGGATAGCGCCGTTTCTTTTTCTGACGTTTCCTACTCGTAAGATTTACGGATAACGCCATGGTGTTTCAACTCGTTTCTTTCTTTTTCTGTCATGTCTTACGCATATGTATCAGTTCTTCACAAAACCAAAAAAAAATTTAAAACGGTGGGCCTCAATAAAAACTCCTATTTTCATAGGAGAAAAGAGTGTCCCCCCGTTATTTATTAATTTGGAATGAAAAATTTCAGTACATTTGATCAAAACATGCAGTACTTAATCATGAAATAGCTTTTAAATGCATACGCCTAGGCGTTGCTTTCCTTGTTTCACGTGGCGATTAACTGTAGTAAAACCTGAGGTTGGCCACGTTCCATGTTCTATGTAGGACTTCTCCTTCCATCGTCTCCAGCCTGTAGGCTCCGCCTCCAAATGCTTCATTGATTCTGAATGGGCCTTCCCAGTTTGCTGCTAGCTTTCCTCCCTTATCCTTTCCCACAGGTCGTTTGAGAACTAAATCTCCTTCTCTGAATCTCCTTGCTATAACCTTGGTATTGTACCTTCTAGCTGCTCGCTGCTTTGAGACGAACTCTCGAAAGTGAGCTTTGTCTCTTAATTCTTGCACCAAATCTAGGTTCTCTTCCAATGCTTCTGAATTTTCCTCAAGCGTGAGGGTATCTCTCCGCCAACTTGGAGGATTTATTTCTGCTGGAATCATTGCGTCTGTTCCATATACCATAGTGAAAGGTGCCTCGCCCGTTGAAGATTGGGGCGTGGTATGATATGACCAGAGGATTGGTAACAGGTGTGCGACCCAACCCCCGCCTTTGCTTGTGATTCTTCTTTTGATTGCTCTCAAGATTACTTTGTTGGCCGACTCTGCTTGTCCGTTGGCTTGTGGATGTTCTACGGATATGAAGGTGTTTTGAATACCTTTCTCCTTACAGAATTGAACTACCTTTTCACTTGCGAATTGAGTTCCGTTGTCTGACACAATATATTTAGGCAACCCGAATCTACAGATGATTTTTCTCCAATAAAACTTCTTGACTTGATCGGCTGATATGCTTGCGAGGGCTTCTGCTTCTATCCATTTGGTGAAATAATCAATTGCCACTATGATCCATTTTGCTTGTCCTGTCGAGGCGGGGAAAGGTCCTAGGAAGTCTGTCCCCCACATGAAGAAGGGCCATGGGGATAGAACGGATTTCAATGGTTCCCCTGGGGCGTAATGCAGGTTCGCAAACCTCTGACACTTGTCACATGTCTTTACATACCTAGCTGCATCGCTGTGTAATTCTGGCCAATAGAAGCCTGCTCTGAGTATTTTTCCTGCCAGGGATCTCGCCCCAATGTGACTTCCGCATGATCCTCCATGTATTTCCTCCAAAATTCCTTTGGCCTCCTCTTGACTGACGCAAAGCATAAGGGGTCCTGAAAACCCTCTCTTGTAAAGCTTGTCTCCTAGCATGGAGTACCACGCCGCTGCTCTCCTTAACTTGTATGCTTCTTCTTTTGCTGTTGGTAGTTCATCTTTTTGGAGGTATCTTATGATTGGTGCTCTCCAGTCTTCTGCCTCTATGACCATCATAACTGTCTCTTCAGTGATGCTAGGGTTTGCGATGGTTTCTTGAATGAAAGTTTTGTTGCTTCCAGGTTTTTTGGTGCTTGCTAACTTTGATAATAAGTCTGCTCTTGCGTTCTGTTCTCGTGGTACGTAGACCGATTCAAATGATTTAAACTGATTGGCCAAGTTGCGTACTTTCTCCAAGTATTTGACTAATTGAGGATCTTTCGCCTGAAATTCTCCCGACACTTGGTTTGTTACCAGCTGCGAGTCGCTCTTTACCTTGAGATCTGTTATGTCCATTTCCTTTGCCAACTTCATGCCGGCGAGCAGTGCCTCATATTCTGCCTGGTTATTGCTCGCCTTGAAAGCGAACCTCAACGATTGTTCAATAAGGACTCCATCCGGTCCTTCTAATAATACTCCAGCTCCACTTCCTCTGATGTTGGAGGCTCCGTCAACTGATAACGTCCATGGTTGCTCGTTATTTTCTTCTGCAGGCGTCGTAAGTTCCAGCAAAAAGTCTGCTAGTATTTGTGATTTGATTGCGCCTCTTGGGGAGAAAGTTATGTCGAATTCCGACAGTTCTATTGACCATGCTACCATTCTTCCTGCCAGGTCTGGCTTCCTCAACACGTTCTTGATGGGATAATCCGTTTTTACCACGATTTTGTGGCTTTGGAAGTATTGTCTTAGTTTCCTCGCCGTTACTATTACTGCTAATGAGAGTTTTTCAATTTTTTGGTACTTGGCCTCTGCTCCTTTGAACGTCCTGCTGACAAAGTAGATGGGCTTTTCCTCTCCCTTTATCTCTTGTACCAGTGCAGAGCTGAGTGCCTTGTCTGAAACGGCGAGATATAAAAACAAAGTGTTGCCTTTCTCAGGGCGAGTCAGGATCGGAGGCGAGGTGAGGAATGCTTTTAAATTTTGGAAAGCCTCTTCACATTGAGTACTCCACACGAACCTTTCACTCTTCCTGAGCGTGGAAAAGAAGTGAAATGCTTTCTCTCCTGCACAAGACAAAAACCTTGACAATGCTGCGATCCTTCCTGTCAACTGTTGTACTTCCTTGACTGATGTAGGACTCCTCATGTCAATGATCGCCTGGCATTTGTCTGGGTTCGCCTCTATTCCTCTGTTAGTCAGAATGAACCCAAGGAATTTGCCTGACTGTACTCCAAATGAGCACTTGGTAGGATTCAATCTCATGTTGTATTTTCTCACTGAGGCGAGGATGTCACTTAAGTCTTCATCGTGCTCGCCTGCCTCTGTAGTCTTTACTACCATATCATCAATGTAGACCTCCAAGTTTTTTCCTATTTGTTCTGAAAATACCCTATCCATCAATCTTTGATATGTGGCTCCTGCATTCTTCAGGCCAAACGGCATGACATTGTAAAAATAATTACATGTATTTGTCATGAACGCCGTATGAGGTGCGTCGGTGGGATTCATCTTGATTTGATTGTAGCATGAGTATGCATCCATGAAGCTGAGCATCTTGTATCCTGATGCTCCATCTATTAATCTATCAATGTTGGGCAAAGGATAGGGGTCTTTTGGGCATGCTTTGTTTAGGTCTGTAAAATCCACACACATTCTCCATTTTCCGTTCGCCTTCTTCACCATCATGACGTTTGCTAGCCAAGATGGGTACTTGATCTCTTTTATGAACCCTGCTTCCTTTAACTTTGTTACTTCTTCAATGATGGCTGCTCTTCTTTCCTCGCCGACTTTCCTTTTCTTTTGCGAGACGGGTTTTGTCTCGGGGGCGATGGAGAGTTTTTGCGTGATGATCGCCTCATCAATTCCTGGCATGTCTGAGGGGTGCCATGCGAATAAATCTATGTTTTT
Source organism: Trifolium repens (assembly GCA_030408175.1). Taxonomy (NCBI): domain Eukaryota; kingdom Viridiplantae; phylum Streptophyta; class Magnoliopsida; order Fabales; family Fabaceae; genus Trifolium; species Trifolium repens. The sequence continues at coordinate 33,106,315 of CP125845.1, forward strand.
CTTCAGTGTCGCCAAGATCTTTTCTCTCTCTTCTGGTTGCAGAGATGTTCCAATGTTGGTTGTTTGGTGTGTTTCTTCGCCAATTTGGACCTTCTCTAATTCTTCTATGGGACTTACCCTTCTGTCTTGAAATTCTTCCCTTGGGTCCAGATTCAGGGGACTGATCATATTGACTCCGCCTTTTTTAGGAATAGGGCGAGTTGAGTCTGGGGCGTTGAAGGCTCTGTGTTTTATCTTCAGACTTGACTCATAGCAACGTCTCGCCAGTGCTTGGTCTCCCTTTATGGTTCCTACTCTTCCATCCTCTAGTGGATACTTTATAGATAGATACAGCGTTGACATGGCTGCCTCTAGGGTATTGAAAGCTGGTCTTCATATTATAATGTTGTATGATGTGAAGGGGGTCTTTACCACCAAATATCGGACTTTAATGGTCTTTGCTTGGTCTTTCTCCCCGAATGTTGTAAGCAGCGTGGTGTAGCCCATAACCTCCACTTGTTCGCCCGCAAAGCCTACTAGCGTACCGTGATAAGGTAGTAAGTGCTCGTTGGATAACTGCATGGCTTTGAAGGCCTCTCAATACATTATGTCTGCTGAACTCCCTGAGTCGATAAGTACTCTCTTGACGTCACAATTCAAGATTTGGACTTGAATTACTAACGGGTCGTCGTCGTGTGGCATGACTTCCCTTTTGTCTTCTTTGGTGAATGAAAGGTCTGGGGTGGATGAGATAGACGTGTATCCCACGAACTTCGCTTCGAACTCTGATCGCCTCACGTAACGTTTGCGGGCGTTACTCGATTCGCCTCCTCCAGCGAAACCTCCTGCAATAGTATTGACTGCTATCCTCACCTTTTCTCCTTCCGGATTTTCTTCTTGGTCTCTTTGTGAGTCTCTTCGCACTTTTGGGATCACGACTTTCCCATTGGCGGCGTCGTCCAGAAACTTCCTTAGATGGCCGCTCTTTATCAATTCCTCGATGAGATCTCTTAATCTAAAACATTTTTCGGTGTCGTGTCCTCTGCACCTGTGATATGCGCACCACGCGTTCATGTTTTGCCCTAACTGGTATTCCTTTCCTCTCTGAGGGGGCAATCTGGTGAGTCCCGCCTCCAGAATTTCGTCAAGAATATAGACCTTGGCTCTGTTTAGGGGTGTTTATTCTTTTTCCGGGAATCTGTCAACGTCTCGCCTTACTTGCTGGTGATATGGTTTCCTTTGGGGTTCATGCCCTCTGTGATCTGGTTGACGTCGTCTCTGTAGATAAAAATCTGGGGCCCTGTTACCCTTGTTAAGTGGCTCTCTTTCTCTTGCGTCCCTAGATCTTTTCTCGGCGTTACTTTCTTCGCCTTTGATGTAACATTCGGCCCTTTTGATGATTTCCTGCATCGAGGTCGCTGGCTTCTGTGCCAGGGATTCATTGAAATGTCCGGCTTTTAAACCGTTATGGAATGCTGCCACGAACATTTCATGGTTAGGATTAGATACTTTGATGGTTGCTTCGCAAAATCTGGCCAAGTATTCACGCAGAGTCTCAGCGTGGTTCTGGCGAGTAGTGAAGAGGCTAGTGACTGTGACCTTGATGTGTTTTGATCCTGAGAACTGTTGGATGAATTAATGTTGGAAGTCTAACCAAGTCTCGATGGAGTTTTTTGGTAAGTTCATGTACCATCTCAATGCTGCCTCCTTCAAAGTTCCTGAGAGTAGCTTGCACTTCAGGTGTTCTGCAGCGCCTATGATGGCGGTTTGTGTTCCGACTGCCATCAGGTGTTCGGTAGGGTCTATTTTTCCGTCGAACGTCGGCAAATGTGGTGCTTTGAAATTCTCTGGGACTCTAGCATCCCAGAAGGCTTGTGCGAGGGGTTGAGAATCGTTGATTTGATCCTCATCATGTTCGTTCTCTTTGTTGGCTTTCTCTTGGTTCAGGGTTGTTATCTGGGCTTGAAGCCGCCTAAGTTCATTGACGGCTTCTGTCAGGGTCATCCCCGAGCCATGAGTGCCATGATTTGGAGTTTCCCCTACCATTTGGGGGGATTCCTGTCTTCAATGAGTGGTAGGCTGGGAATCGTTTTACCGCAGCCCCACGGTGGGCGCCAAAATGTTCTGGTGAACAAATAAGGGGGGTGATAAATATTTGGATCGTAGGTAAGAAATGAGTAATTCCTTAATGATCAAAAATTGTGAACCCTTTACAATGAAACATAAGCTCCTATTTATAGATTTTTACAAGTAGCAGTTGTTCTAGGACCACGATCATGGATGCCCCATGATCTCGGTGGTTTCTTCCTCTCTCCACCGCTTCCACGTGGTGGTGATGGGTGGTTACTTCCTGGTTTCGGTGGTGATCATGGTGGTAAGGGGTGGTTACTGTAACATCCCATTTAATTTATTAGTCGTTTTAAGTTTAATTATTTGTGTTTTAGTGAGGTAGAATATTTTATTAGACGACAGTGTAGAATAATTAGTTTTACCGCCAAATGTTAGTAACGAGCGAGTGTACAGTGTTAATGGGCCTTAAGCCCATTGGGCCTAAGACAAAGGGAATGGGGCGCTATTTAGTGGCTTAACTAGAGAGATAAGTTCATTTCTTTGTGTTCTTGGAAGTTAGAGAGAAGGGAGAGCATTTGGAGAGCTAGGGCAAGAGAGAAAGGGAAGAGATTTCAAGAGAAGGACTCGAGTTTTTCAACCGATCTAAGGTAAGAGAGTAGATTCTTAATCATGAGTGATCCGAGAAAGGGGAGAATGTCAATTTCTCCGTTCCCAAACTTTCTCCACTCATTTTCGTTTTTGGGGTGGGAGATTTTCTTAAAGAAAGTTGATTTTGTTGTTCCTAATATGTTTAATGAACCTATACTATGATGTGTATACGAATTTAAAGGGAAAAAATGGGAATTTGTAGATGTTTGAACTAAGTTTCTTGAGTTTTATGAGTTTTTGAGTAAATGTGTAAATTCTTACTTTATGGTATGAAATGGTGCAGATCTGTGAATCTAATGGTGTTTTTATGTGTATAATCATATGTGTTAACTTAAAGGAAGCTCATTTATGATTTATAACATGAAAGGAAAATGGGTATTTTGAGTGTTCTTATCCATGAAACATTCTGCATAATAGAAGGGGTATTACCTGTATGAAACATTCTGCATAATAGAAGGGGTCTTACCTGTAGATGTATTCTGCATGATAGAAGGGGTCTTACCTGTAGAAGGAGTACTGCATGATAGAAGGGGTCTTGCATGTAGAAGGGGTTTTGTAATGAGTCTTAAATGGTAGAAAAAGTCTTAATCCTAACTTTTTGGATGATTATGATATGATGTGTTTGAATTTTACATGTGATTGGAGTATAATAACATGTTTCATTGGTATTCTTTTGCAATGATTAATTGTTAGTATTGATGTTAATTGGAGTATTGAGTATGTGTATCTAGATTGCAAATTATCTTGATGATGGAGTAAGTGGATTTGTGTTCTACTTAATTTAGGGAGATGTCTAATACCTAGTGTATTGACTATGTGTGAGTATTCATGAACATACATGCATTCATATTTGTATGTGGAGCAGATACTTTAGGTGAACCCTAAAGTATAGTAGATATTTTAGTAGTTGCGGTTGACTAGAATATTGGGGTATGTTTATCCTTGCAGAGTTCGTCATGACTCAAAAATGAACAGCGGGGTATGTTTATCCTTGCAGAGTCCGTCATGACTCAAAAATGAACAGTGGGGTATGTTTATCCTTGCAGAGTCCGTCATGACTCAAAAATGAACATTGGGGTATGTTTATCCATGCAGAGTCCGTCATGACTCAAAAATGAACAGTGGGGTATGTTTATCCTTGCAGAGTCCGTCATGACTTAAAAATGAACATTGGGGTATGTTTATCCTTGCAGAGTCCGTCATTACTTAAAAATGATCAAAAGGTACCACATGCATTAGTTGTGTCTAGGGTGACATGACATTGGTTGTGACATTAGATGCATTAGGAGAATGTGTATTTATATGTTAAGTGATTAATTGTGTTTGTGTGGTGAATCTTGAATACTTGTATATGTGTTAAGATTTATGTTGATGAGTTAGAGTCGAATTATGTTTATAATTTCATTGGAGTAGTAAGTATACCTTATGCTTATGATTTGTGGATTATGTGATCTAACTCTCTTATTTTGTGTTAATTTACTGAACTTTGGGGTTCAGGTTCTCAAGTTGACGGTTCCGCTCTGATCATGACACGGGGGAAGGGTTTATATATATGTATATATGTAAATAAAGTCTTTGACTATCTTATTTTAATTTATTTAATGATGTATCTTTTTAGGCATACTTTTGTAATAAGCGATATTTTTGCTAATCAAGTTATTAGTAATTATTTTGTTGAAGTATGTAATACTTGAACCATCAATTTTTATAATATAATTTATTTCCGTTGCGCATTTTGAAATCAAATTTTATTGAGAATAGTATTTTATTAAATAAAGGGTTTGGGTGTTACAATTTGGTATCAGAGCCTGGTTTCGATCCAGGGACCTGTGGGTATGCGACATGTGTGTGTGAACACTGTCGATACTAGATTCTTTGGGAAGAATAAGTTAGAACCGTAGAAGACTACAGTTAGATGTGAGAATCGGGAGTTCCAATAGATGATTGTAGGTGGGTTTGAAATAAGTGGGGGAGAAGGTTATAATCCTCAGATACGTTTGAGTATAGGAGGATGTGATGGGTTGAGATGCTCGAAGGAGAGTGTTTATACGTTAGCGAAGTTTATTTCGGAATTGATTGAACGAAAGGAACAAGTTGATGAATTGTGAGTCTTGGTCGAGAGGAGGAATGATTAATGATCCGTCGGAAGGAATTCCTGCCAAGATGACGGATCCTGCCGTAGGTGCCTCTACATAAGCTTCGGGTAACCAAATATGAACTGGTACCATAGGCACTTTGACGGCGAAAGCGGCGAAAGAAGCAATCCATAGAAAGATTTGGCGCCGTTCACTAAATTCAGTGGTTAATGTTATTTGTAACACACACACACACCTTGAACGAAATAGAGAAGTATAAAATTATATTTGACACTATTTCTCCTTAAAAGTATTAGAGAAATAAAGTAAAGAAGTAAAAAGTAAAGAAAAGTGAAGTCAAAGACAATTTTTTCCTTCTTTACTATTTTTAAGGAAAAGAAAAAAAATAGAAAATAAGCCGGGTCAAACGGGGCCATATTGTCTTTCTACTTAATGTAACATCCAATTCAATTAACTTGCCTATTCATGAAACAATGCAACTCTTTGAATTAGAAAATAACTTTATAAGCAAGTTTACAAAACACCACTCTCTTTTATAAAATGTATGCTAATCATTTGTTTTAAAAAATTAACTTACATTTTTGTCATTATAATGATAAAGCTCACAAAGTATTATTAATTTATTATCATAAAAAGTTTCTACTTGCATATTATAAAATATCAAAGTTCAAGTATTTTTAATGAGGGCTTCCGTGAGAGAGTAAATCATATCTCTCACGGTTAAAATGAAATTTCGTACTGTAGGATGTGTGGAAAAATCCAGCAATGGTTTAGATCTGTGACCATAAACCTCTTTCTACAGTGCAGTTCCGGTTTTTTCCCTTTAATACAAATATTTGGTTTAATAAATTATAAATGTATTATGTAATATTTGTTTTTTATAAATAAATATTTTGGTTTTTTATTTAGTAATTTGTTTTTGTGTGTCGGTAACAAAAAATAACAATGTATTTACCCTTTGTTACTGCATCTTTTTACTTGACTCTCTGATCACCGAGACCCACCGCGACCCACCGTATCCCATGATTTTCCACTGTTCATTGACTGGTAGTTTATGATTTATCTTCATCGACGTGCTCTCGCCACTTATAGTGGTTGGTAATTGCTATTTGTTTTAATAAAGTTAATCGAAGTTTCGGAAGGGATGAGTCGAAGATTTGTTTTAGTATATTAATGGACCAAAAGCGTTACAGTTCTGTGATCGGAATGGAAGTTCGTAGAGAAGAAATAATCGATTTTTCTGGCATTTTAATAGTTGTATGCTGATTTTAATTAGTTTAGAAGAAGACCAGAATCCAATGTTTTGAAGTTAGATGTAAAATCTTATATTCTTATTGTGTCAAAAATTGCAAATAGCTTTTAAAAAATTTAGAGATCTTTGTGATTGTTCTTTTCATCGCTGTTGTGTTGTTGTTGGAGTTCATATTTTTTTCAATGGTGGACTGGTGATGAATATGGTGGAGAGGATAGAGACAAGAGGTGGTGGTTGGTATAGTTGAGATATGGTACAGAGGGTGCAGCATAATATGGTATTATTAAAAAGAATCTATGGTTAAAAGAGCATGATGCTTGGAGGGAGACGGAGGTGGGTCGGGCATGCCATAAAAGGTCAAATGGTTGTACTTGTTGACAGGAAAATCAAATGGTTGATATTAAACAAAATATTGAGGTTGTATGGTAAGGCCAATTTGGACTCGCAGTATTAAAAAATTGGTTAAATTGGACAATTGGTCCCTTAACTTATTTATTGATTTCATACTGGTCCATTAACTAATTAACGTCACAAATTGATCTGGCTCAGGAGCCAAGAGAGAAAACACTCTCAATATCTCAAAAGAGAACACAATTTTTTATAAACTTCAAGATGCCAATACAAGAGGGAAATGACCATATTTATAGTAATCCTAGAGGCCTTGATTACAACTAGTCAAAAGTGAAAAACAATGAGAATGCAAGAAAAACAATGAGAATGCAAGAAGTAAAATGTCAAAAGTAGTTGCTATGTGAGTAAATGTCAATTATGGAGGCTTGCATGAGGTAAGGGATGATGCAACATTATCATATGGTAAATTATGGTAAATTATGTAGTGCAACTGTATCATTCTCCCCGGGTTGGAAAAGACTCGTCCTCGAGTCAAGCTCTGCTTCATGGTGACAGATCTGAGACATTGAAGGGTGCAGAAACACTGTATGATCCTGGTAGTTCGACCTTGTAAGCATTATCCTTGATTTTCTGCACTATTTTAAATGGACCATCAGCTCTTGGTGACAACTTGGCATTTGGTTGATTTGGAAATCGTTCTTTTCGCAGATGAATCCATACCAAATCGCCAACTTCAAAGAGTTGTTGTCTTCGATGCTTGTCACGATTAGTCTTGTACCTTAAGTTCTGTTTCATGATCCTTTCTCGGACAAGTTCAAATATTAAACTGTTGCTTATCCACCTCAAAAGGACATCTTCCAGTAGCTTGATTAGTTGAATTATTATAAGCAAATTCAACTTGTGAAATTATAAGATCCCACTGTTTTAAGTTCTTACCGACAAAACTTCGAAGTAGGTTTCCTAAAATCCTGTTAACAGCTTCAGTTTGTCCATCTGTCTGCGGATGACTAGCAGTACTGAATTGAAGCTTAGTACCCATCATCTTCCACAAGGTTCTCCAAAAGTGGCTTAAGAATTTAACATCTCTGTCAGAAGTTATAGTTTTTGGAATCCCATGAAGGCGAACTATTTCCTTGAAATATAAGTCAGCAACTTGAACAACATCATTAGTCTTTTGGCATGGTATGAAATGAGCCATTTTTGAAAACCTATCCACGACTACCATTACAGAATCCTTCTGACGTTGAGTTCGAGGTAATCCAAGGATAAAATCCATGCTAACATCTTCCCAAGGTGCTTCTGGAATGGGAAGTGACATATATAATCCAGTGTTTTGGCTTTTGGCCTTGGCCAAGTGGCAGATTCGACATCTTTGAATATGCCGGTAAACATCTCTTTCAAGTCTTGGCCAATAGAAATTTTCTTTCAATAAGGCCACAGTTTTATCTCGTCCAAAATGACCGGATAATCCTCCATCGTGGGCTTCCCAAACAATGGCTTCCTATAGTGAGCACTGAGGTATACATAAGGCTTTTCCTTTGAACAAGAATCCTTCATGTCTGTATTAGTCTTGAGATGATTGTGTTTCGGTGGCATTCCAGAACTTCTGAAAATCCGGATCATCTTTGTATAGCTCCTTGACAGTCTCAAATCCTATTACTTTCACTTGCAAAGTGGAAAGCAAGGTATGACGCCTACTGAGAGCATCTGCAACAACATTTTGAATTCACGCCTTATGTTTAAGTAAGAATGGATAAGGCTGTAAAAACTCACTCCAGGCAGCATGTCTACGATTGATCTTTTGTTGAGAATTCAAATGCTTCAATAAGTAATGACTCCAATGTTGCAAAGCACAAACAATGGCATACAATTCTTTATCATAAGTTGAGTATCGAAGTTTACCATTGTTGAGCTTTTCACTAAAGAAGGCTATGGGATGACCTTCTTGACTCAGAACAGCACCAATTCCGTTATTAGAAGCATCACAACTGACTTCAAACACTTGGTCAAAGTTGGGAAGGACTAGTACTGGTGTTTCTGTCAAACGTTGTTTGAGCTCATCAAAACTTTTTTGTGCTTGCTCAGTCCATTGGAACTTATCACCCTTTATGCAATCTATTAGTGGGGCAACAACAGAGCTAAAATTCTTGATGAACCTTCTATAAAATGAAGCTAACCCATGGAAACTCCTCACGTCATGGATTGACTTTGGAACAGGCCAATTATTGATGGCCTCAACCTTGCTGGGATCAACTCGAATGCCTTCAGCAGTGATTATGTAACCCAGAAAAGTTACCTCGCTTGTTAAGAAGGAACATTTCTTCAAATTGGCATAAAGTTTTTGTTCCCGAAGAGTTTGAAGCACTCTTCGAAGCTGCTCTAAGTGCTCTTCTTTGCCTTTGCTGTAGATCAAAATATCGTCAAAGTAGACAACTACAAATTTACCAATGAATGGTCGAAGTACTTGATTCATAAGGCGCATGAATGTACTAGGAGCATTGGATAACCCAAAGGGCATCACAGTCCATTCATATAAACCATCTCTGGTTTTAAATGCAGTCTTCCATTCATCTCCTGACCTAAGTCTGATTTGATGATATCCACTACGAAGATCAATCTTTGAAAAGATTGTGGCACCATGCAACTGATCCAATAAATCATCAAGCCTAGGTATTGGGAATTGATACTTGATGGTAATCTTGTTGACAGCTCGACTATCAACACACATTCTCCAACTTCCATCTTTCTTGGGTACTAAAATTGCAGGAACCGCACAAGGACTAACACTTTCCTGTACTAATCCTTTCTTCAACAATCCTTCAACTTGACGTGTGATTTCAGCATGCTCTTGTGGACTCATTCTGTAAGCTGGTCGGTTGAGAATGACGGCTCCAGGAATAAAGTCAATGGCATGTTGGATGTCTCGCATTGGAGGCAATCCATGGGGAACGTCTTCTGGTACAACATCTGGGAATTCAGTGAGTATTTGTTCGATTTCTATTGGAAGGTCAGTTTGAACATTTGCTTCGAACATTAGAATAAAGCTCACGGTTTGGACTTAATCCATAGCTTCTTTGAACCGAGTCTTTGTAATTAAAGTCACTAATGGCTTAGACTGTTTCCTTCTTGTATCAAGTTTACTCGGTGGTAATGGAGTCAGCTTGATTTTTACTCCGTCTTTGAAAAAGGAGTAAGTGTTGGTATAGCAGTCATGAGTGGCACGACGATCGTATTGCCAAGGTCTTCCAAGAAGAAGGTGACATGCATCCATTGGAACGACATCACACCAAACTTGATCTTGATACTTTTGACCAATGGAAAAGGTCACAAGGCAACGCTTCGTAACCTTCACTACCTTTGTTGAGCCACTGTAGCTTGTAAGGATGAGGATGACTTTGCGTGGGCAGCTCCAATTTCTCCACCATGTAGTTTGACACCACATTTTCACAACTACCACTGTCTATGATAACATCACAAACTTTTCCAGCGGTGGTGCAACGAGTATGAAAGATGTTGTTTCTTAACCAATGCTCTTCTTGGGCTGACATCGCATGTAGGCTTCGTCTGATCACTAAGGACTCACCATGATCAGCAACGATGAGTTCTTCATCATAAATTGGCTCCGATTCCTCCCTTTTAGTTTCATCCCGGGTTTCTTCTTCTTCAACATCTTCATAAGCTTCTCCCTTGATGATGGTGATGGTTCTTCGTGTTGGACAGTTTGAGGATACATGTCCAAAACCTTGACATTTGAAACATTGGGTAGCTTTAGTCTTGTTTACTGTTGTGGGTTTTGAAGGAGGTTTGTTAGAAGTGCTGGGTTGTTCTGTGTCTGTTTTGCGTGGATAAGAAGAATTCTCATTAGAGGAAAAATTCCTATAAGAAGGCTTCTTGGGCAAATGTTTCTCCACTCTCATGGAGAGACGGATAACATCATCTAATGACCAATATTGTTGAAGTTGAACTTGATGAGCAATGTCAACGCTTAATCCACCAAGGTAACGAGCAATTGTCTGCTCTTCCCTTTCATGAATGTCACACTTCATCATCAACTTCTCAAATTCTCGGGTGTATTCTTCTACAGACAAGTTCTTTTGACGGAGGTTCTGCAGTTGAATAAAATTATCTTGATAATAGTGAGAAGGTAAGAACTTTCTAGTTAGTTCCCGACGTATTTTCTCCCATGTCTTGATCTTGCTTTTTCCTTCACGTGCTCGCTTCTTTTGGAGGTTTTCCCACCAAATGGAAGCATGCTTCTTTAGTTTGACAGCAATGATCTTCACTTTTTTCTCTTCTGCTATCTCCTTGTACTCAAATATTCTTTCAACTGTTTGCAACCAATCATCAAATTCATCAGGTTGGAGTTTTCCTTCAAAATCAGGAATGTCAACCTTGATGTCATCATTTCTGAATTGTTGTCTTTGCGGACGATGACTTTCAATTGATGATGAATCACCATCAGATTCGTCATTTTCTGGATGAATATGCTGGGCTTCCAACAGAGTTTGTTGCGCATTCACAGTCTCTTGTAATTGTTGGATTTGTCTTCTCATTTCTTCCATTTGTATGTCTCGGAGAGTTTGTTGTCTTCTTGGAGGCATTTTAATGGTTGGAAACGAAAATAAGTACCGTATAACTAGAATAATTCATTTCTGATGTGGAAGATCAAATTAAACTGCAACCACAGAGCATAATAAGAATTTTCTAAGAAGTTGGCACTATTTTCTGAAACAGGGGCAAAATTGTAATTATGAAAATTTTGGGGCCAATATTGCAATTTTGGGAAATTTTAGGGGCAAAAGTGCAATTTTGGAAAGTATAGGGGTGATTTTGCAATTTCAGAAAGTACATGGGTGATTCTGTAATTTTCTGAAGATGAGGGGCAAATTTGCAATTTTTTGAAACTTTGGTGATGTGGCACAGAGTGACACGTGGCTGAACGGTGGCAGCTGACTGGACAGAGTAAAGTGATGGGCATTGTTGACACGTGGCCAAAAGTGAGTGGTTGGAAGGTGACACGTGTTGCTGACGTGGCAGCTGACTGGTCGTCTTCAGCCTCTGGTTTTCCGGCAAATAGACGGTGGTTCGGCGGAGATTCCGGCGAGGCGCGTGGCGGCTGGTGGTGGCTCCGTTTGCGACGAAAATCTCCATTCCAAGGTTTTTGGACCTTCCGAACGCAATGGCGGTGTTATTTTTGCGAAAAAATGGCCGCAAAGTAGAGTTTCGAGGGTGGCAGCTCTTATGCACTAAGAACACCCCAAGAAAGCTCAAACTTTCCGTTGATTTCGTCACTCAAACTCACTCCGGATTTTGGAACCTTGCTCTGATGCCAAAATGGCTCAGGAGCCAAGAGAGAAAACACTTTTAATATCTCAAAAGAGAACACAATTTTTTATAAACTTCAAGATGCCAATACAAGAGGGAAATGGCCATATTTATAGTAATCCTAGAGGCCTTGATTACAACTAGTAAAAAGTGAAAAACAATGAGAATGCAAGAAAAACAATGAGAATGCAAGAAGTAAAATGTCAAAAGTAGTTGCTATGTGAGTAAATGTCAATTATGGAGGCTTGCATGAGGTAAGGGATGATGCAACATTATCATATGGTAAGTTATGGTAAATTGTGTAGTGCAACTGTATCATGATCCCTTAACTTTAATTATATTTGTTATATTGGTCTTTTTTAACATGTTGATAATGTATTTATCTCCCGTCTAAGAATTGATTATGAACTCATAACCATATTCACTAACAATATTACTCATAAATAAATCATTTATGCGTTTATATAACGAAACGAATAATAGACAGTAAAATTAATTTTTTTAATAAAAACTAACGAAAAAGACTAATATGACAAGTAAAATTAATGTTAAGGGACCAATATGAAACCAATTAATAAGTTAAAGGACCAATTGTCTAATTTAAACCAAAAACTGTAAACTGAGTAAGGGAAACATAGTAAAATGAGGAAAATGAAACGTTTATTAATTAAGGGACGAGAAAAAAAACTCAATGGTTTAAGTCGAAAGAATTGATAATAGGTGGTGGTTTGAGACAAAATGGATTCATTTAGTCATCAAAACTAAACAAAAATTAAAATTAGATGGTCGTTAGAGATAAACTCGGTAAATTTAATCATTAAAAAATTTAAAAAAAGGAAATTAGATGGTCGTTAGAGATAAACTCGGTCGATTTTGTCATTAAAAGTCCATATAATTGATATTTGTAGGTCGTTAGAGATAAACTCAGTCAATTTAGTCATAAAAAATCAATATAATTGATATTAGATGGTGGTTCGGCATAAACTCGGTGCATTTAGTCATCAAAAGTAAAAAAATTGAAATTAGATGGTCGTTAGAGATAAACTCGGTCGATTTAGTCATTAAAATTCAATATAATTTATATTTGTAGGTCGTTAGAGATAAATTCGGTCCATTTAGTCATCAAATGTCGATATAATTGATATTAGATGGTGGTTCGGCATAAACTCAGTGCATTTAGTCATCAAAAGTAAAAAAAATTGAAATTAGATGGCCGTTAGAGATAAAGTCGGTCGATTTAGTCATTAAAAGTCAATACAATTTATATTAGATGGTGGTTCGACATAAACTCGGTGCATTTAGTCATTAAAAGTCAATATAATTGATATTTGTAGGTCATTCGTGATAAACTCGGTGGATTTAGTCATTAAAAATAAATTAGATGATCATTAGAGATAAACTCGGTGGATATAGTCATTAAAAGTCAAAAAAATTGAAATTGTATTATCGTTAGAGATAAACTTGGTCGATTTAGTGATTAAAACTCGATATAATTGATATTAGATGGTGGTTCGACATAAACTCGGTGCATTTAATCATCAACAGAGGAAACTAGTGTGAAAGATCAGAAAACGCTTTGGGTTGCAAATTGAGTGAGAATTTGGATCAAAGGTTTCATTCAACACAAATTCATCATCTTCATCAAAGATTGCAATCAAAATTGAAGTTTGAGTATGGGATCAAATTCATTTTTGTGTGATAACGTTCGATACGGTTCGCGGTGAATTAGAATCGTAGTCGGGTTGGATTGTGTGTTGAAGGTTCTAGTTTCTCTCAAAGGATTCAAGATCGTGCTTGTCTTGAAGGATCGACAAGAAGAAGCGAAGGACTCAGCTGGACGATCGAGTGCGGTTTGGCACGGGTCGGATCGTTGGAATCAGAGGGCGAAGTTTCGTTGTGTGTCGAGGTTTTGTTGCATAGTTTACTTTTTGTCTCGTTATAGGTTTATAAGATTCAATTGTAAACTGTGCACGTGTTGTTAATCTTTTTTGATCTATACACTCTCAAATAACCCGTTTGGTTATTTGGGGGGAGACGTACTCGGACAAACGCGTGGACGACGTGAAATCCGGGGAACTCCCTAATCAAATCGTTGTGTGTTTTTCTCTCTCTCTCTCTCTTAATATTTTACTTGTTATAATTTCATTGATTTCTTGAATCGATTGAATTTTTCATGTTCGTATTGGAACATCAAAAATTCAATTGTTATGCTTGATTGTGATTGTGTTTAATTCGATATTGTAACTTGCTTGGGACTGAAATTAGTATATAGTTTATATTCGAATTTTGAACGTTATCGTTTCGAATCTTTTCATCAAACATTCAAAGGCTTATACTACTTTTCTTTTGGTCAATCGGTGCATAGACTACCGATCCGGTGGTTTTCCGCTTGCGCTTGATTGAAACAAATAATTTTTTAAAAACGCAATTGTTTTGAGGTTCACTTATTCAACCCCCCCTTCTAAGTGATAGCCAAGTAGTCTAACAAGTGGCATCAAGAGCCCGGTTCGATTTTAGACGATTAAACCGAGTAATTTGTGCCAATTATTAGAAAACATGGCTTTTGCACCGAAAGGGGCGTATAATAGGGCTCCTATATTCAATGGCGATCACTTTGACTATTGGAAAAGTAGTATGCGTATTCACATCAATTCTTTTGATGGTGAAGTATGGAATGCTATTGAGAATGGTCCGTTTGTTCCAACTATCACGGATCCTCATGGCATTGTCGAAAATAAGCCTATGGCACAATGGACGGATGATGAAAAGAAAAAGGTCAATTACGATGCAAAGGCACAAAACATACTTATTTCATCCCTTGGGATTGAACAATTCTATCATGTGTCGCATTGTTCTACGGCCAAAGAAATGTGGGATACATTAGTTACTCATTTTGAGGGAACTAATGAGGTCAAAATTTCGAAAATAAACACCTTAACTCAAGAATTCGAATTGTTTCATATGCAAGATGGTGAAACCATTGCGGATATGCAACAAAGATTTGTAAAAATCACCAACAAGTTACATGGTCTAGGTAAACCAATCACAAATCAAGATGCTACTAATAAGATTTTGAGATGTCTTAATAGGTCATGGCAACCAAAGGTCACCGCAATCAAAGAAGCGAATGATCTTACAACTTTGAGTCTCACAACCTTATTTGGTAAGCTAACGGAACATGAACAAGTGCTTAATTTGTTGGAAAAGCATGAGAAAGGTGAGAAAAAGGAAAAACATAACGAAAAGGAAAAAGAAAAGGATAAGAGGTCCATTGCTCTAAAGGCCTCCAAGTCCAAGTCCAAAAAGGTTGAGCAAGTGGAAAGTAGCTCAAGCGAAGACGATTCCGATGATGAAGAAATGGGACTCTTCGTTCGACGCTACAATAGATATGTGAGAAGGAATGGGATAAGACATTCCAATGACAATCTTAAGAAGTTTCGGAAAGATAGTGGTTACCGCCGGAAGAATGAAGATGCTAGGTACTCCAAAAAGGGAGCATGCTATGAATGTGGCCAAGTTGGTCATTTCAAGCCGGATTGCCCCAAGCTCAAGAGAAAAGAGAAGGAGTCACCTTCATTCAAAAAGGGAAGCAAGGACAAAGGAAAGAAAGCATATGTTGCATGGGAAAGCGGAAGCTCATCTTCCTCTTCATCATCAAGCTCTAGCTCAAGTGATGAAGATGCATTGGCAAATGTGTGCCTATCATCCCATGATCGCAAGAAACTTGCTCCTAAAAAGGTAAACCAAAATCCCTCTAGCTCATATACGCTTTTAGAATATCATGAGTTGCAAGTCGCTTTTGAAAAGTTACACAAAGAAACTAAAGAGGCCTTTCAACGACTAAAAGGTTTAATGCAAGTTAATAAATACCTTGAAGCAAAGGTTTCGGAAACGGAGCTTGAGTTGAAAGCCCTCAAAGAGTCTATGATTCAAAAACCTCTTGCGACTTTTGATAGTTACGGTAACGATAGGACCGGATGTGATGGATGCTTTTACTTATATAGAGACTTGCGAAAGTTACAAGATAAGCTAAAAGAACCATCCAAACCGGAGATTACTTTTGCAATTGATCCATCTAAATTCAACAAATCATTGAAAACTAGAAATAAAAAATATAAATTTGTTGAAAAGGATCCTAAGAAAAGTAATCCTCATATCGTTTGTCATTATTGTTGTGACAAGGGTCATACTATTGCAAAATGTCATGCTCGAAAAGTTTTGGTACCAAAAGGCAAATTGCAATGGTTACCTAAGTTAGGCAATAATGTCTCTACTAACCAACTAGGACCCAACATGAGTTGGGGACCTATTTCAAATGTCTAAGTATGTAGGACGTCTTGAACCATTGACAAGAGACACCGACAACAATGGAGTTCAAGACATATGAAGAAGTAAAGTGATGAGAAAAGCTTCAACTCGACATTTGCAAGGTTATGGAAATTGATCACTTCCTACATCTAACACTTAAGGGAAGATTCTATTCTCTATCTTTGCTTTTATATTTTTTTCTTAGCATTTGTACATTGGTTTCATATACATATACCTTTTTCATCTTAATATGAAATTGGTATTGATAGTTGTCTAATCCTCCATTTCCAAGAATTTTGCTCAAAGATATTGATAAGTTTTTGAGACTCATACGTTTTAAATGGGGATTTGACAAAAATCATTACAATTGTCGTATTAGGTTCATATTTGGTTCGTATATGTGTATTTTTTTTTGTTCTTATATATGTGACTTTGTGTGCATACATACATATATTTTTCATATGATTAATTTTGGTACTTTGATTCATTTATGTGGATGCTTTATCATGCATATATGGTTCAACATGTGTTCTCATGTTATAATGTGCTTTGGTATTTTGTTTTGCTCACATACATAAGAATGTACCTTATTGGTTATATGTATTTCATACATACATGTTATTAGGAAGTCATAAAAATTATTTTTGAAACTTATATGTTCATGTATTTTGAGAAAACTTGAAAATAATGCATTTTGGATCGATACAAATAAACATTGCATGGATACATGTTGGTTATTTTTCAAATTTTCAAAATGAACTGATATGTATCGATACATATGATGCTTGTATCGATACATAGCTCTTCAATTTGGACAGAACGCAACTCATGTATCGATACATGCTTGCATGCTTCGATACATGCTTCAGAAAAACCAACTTGTATCGATACAAACATACATTTGTATCGATACAAACGCGTAAAAACAGATTTATGTATCTATTTTTACTCATTCATTCATCAAACACCCAACACTTCTTCTTCTACACGAAAATTTCATCAAAAACCCTCATCCCCAATTATCAAATCTCCCTCAAAACTCAACCAAATTCCACAAAAATTAACACCAAACCACTTCAAATTCATTACCCACTCATTTTCCCTCATCAATTTCGTGTTCAAAGTTGCATACTCTTCAAATTCAAAGGATTCATCAATTTGGGGTTGGTGAAAGTTGTTCAAGTTCTTCATCAAAAATTCAAGGTAATTCATTCTACTTCTTAATCTCCTAGGAATGGCACCAAAGAAATCTAAGAGAGGAAAGGAAATAGAAGGTAGTAGTAGTGAGGTTCCTAACTTTGGACTTAGGGAAGATGAATTTGTTCATAAAGATTGCATTACTACATACACTCAATATTGTAGAAATAGGAGTGTGTTACCTCAGAAATCTGTTAGTATTGAAACTCTCAAAAATTTGCATTTGAATGATATTGCGGAGATTTTAGAAAATGAACAACTTGACACATTTTGTGATTTACAAACCAAATACAATGATACTTTGGTTAGGATTTTCTATGCTGGACTACAGGAAAGGAATGGGGCTGAGTTTGAATTTTGCTGGGGTCGTAAGGTTTACAAGTTCACTGCGAATATGTGGTTTGATTTATTTGGCATGAGTACCGGAAATAGGATAACCGGGGAGGATCTCTTGGCATATTCTGAGACGAGTCAGGTTGATTATGACTCAAATGTCTTCATCTCCTCTATTACTAGAAATGGCAATATTCCGGAAACCATGGGAACCGGAAAATTAAGTGTAAATGCTAGAGTGGTTTACTGGATTGTGAGTCACATATTGCGTCCGAAAAGTGCTAGTTCTAGAATGGATAGAAAAGACATTGATCTGATGTTCTTGCTTATGGAGGACCGAAAAGTTGATTGGCCGTTCTATATTGTGAGTCGGATGTTTGACTTAAGGAATTCTAGTAGGGATCAAAGCTTTGGGTACTGTAGCTTGATTGCTAGCATATTGAAGAAGTTCAAGGTTGGCCAAAATCTTCCAATTGAGTACACTACTCTTGGAAGATTGCAAAAATTCAGTGAGACACAAATGGCCAAAATGAACTGGGCATTGAATGTTGATAATGTGTATGTCTACCATGGTCTAGATGATGAGAATGAAGGTCAAGCTGCTGCTCCAAGAGGTAGGAGGCAAAGGAGGAATGCTAGGCAAGATGAAGGTGAAGGTGAGGGTCAAGGCGAAGACGGTGGTAATTGGAATGAGATGATGGACTTAATGAGAAATATGAGCATGCAACAAACCACCTTTTACAATGAGTACACTCAAAACTATCAAACTCAAAATGCTAGGATTGAAGAGTTGTACACCACCACCAATAACCTCCGAACCTATGTGACCACCCGATTTGATGAGATGCAGGCTCAGATGCATGGTTACTATAATCCTAACCCTCCTCCTAACCCGGACAATATGGATGAATGATGTCAATGATGACTTAATTCTTGTTTTTATTGCATTTTATTTCCTTCTCCGCATGAACAGTTTATTGTTATTTCTTATGACTTTGCTTATTTCAATTTGGTTGTACGGATTATTTTTTTAATGTTGTCATGTTTGGACAACATTCATTTTGGATTATGTATGACTTTGTTGGATTATTTGGTTTGTATGGATTAATTTCTTATGATTATGCATTGGTTGCATTGTTTTGTTTATTTCGTCCCATATTTTGATATGTTGGTTGATTTAAAATGTCGATGTGTTACAATATTCATGCGTTGGTTTTGGTTTGTTATTCTACATTCCATATTTGTCATGAAATTTTGGTATTCATCATTGATATATTTTGGCATATCTTTGTATGTATTTATATTGGTTAGGAACTTTTATCATATAAGTGCATTTCGACAAATGTAAGTGCACTATATGACTTTGGATTAAAATTGTTTGAACACGATACTTCTAATAGACTCTCTTCTTCTTTTTGATATTGTCAAAGGGGGAGAGATTTGGATGCACAAGCTAAGGATGAATAGCTAAAAGAATCTTGAATATTATCAACAATGACAATCGCATTATGGCATCAACTCAGGGGGAGCGTGCTCTTTGTTAGCCTTAGTGTTTATTTGCGTCTGTATACATATTGCTATTTTATTGCATATTAGGTATAGGCTTAGTTAGCTTATGCATAGTGTTGAGGATTTTAGGGTGTTGGCTTCATTTGGTAAAATAAGCCTGATTCCATGATGTGGAGCATGATGTGTGGCACATCAGGTTTCACATCTGGACGCCCTAGCTGGACGCGCTTTTATTTATCTACACGCGATCTTTTGAAAAAGATTTGTTTTTCAAATTAAATCGTGCCAGCTTGCGCGCCAAGGAACAAGATAATCTTTCATGGTTCTGTTTTATTTTATTGGCCGACTTTGATCAAAAGATTTGAAACAAACAATTAAAAGATTATGATCAAATAAATCTCAAGGTGAATTTACAAAGGCCAGCTGTCAACATTGAAGATCCAAGCCCATGAATCTTGTTCTATATAAAGGAAGACTGAAGACACTTTGAAGTATGAAGCCAAGAGTTAAAGAAATCGAGTCTTAGGTCTTAGTCTGTTTATTGTTCATTGTGAGCCTTCACTTGAATCATAGTTTTGATACAAGTAAGGACTGAGTTTGATAGAGTTGTAATCTCTAGTGTTCTTTCTCCAAAGCTTTGAAGCAAGGAGTTAGAGTGTGCAACACTCAAAGCCCTTAGGTACGAGTGCTTAGTTTTTCTAGGAGTGTGTCTCCAAACTGAGTTTGTTATTAAATCCTTACTGGGTAAGGTTGAGGGGGAGTGAGCAGAGGTTCTCATATCTAGGAGTTCCTAGGTAGAATTAGCACGGGTAGTGATTAAGTGAGAAGTTGTAAACGGAGGAGTTTAACTTTGAATTGATACTACTATAGTGGATTTATCCCTGGATTGGTATCCTCCAGATTAGGGCTTGTTTAAGCGCCGAACTGGGTTAACAAACTCACTGTGTTTTATTGTTTCCTGCACTTTAAATTGTTTACTTGTTCGTCAAGTTCAGCATGTTCACGATGTTGACACATTAGGCTACACATTGTACGATTCCTAAAGTGTACACATCGTGCTACACATCTGACACATGCCACCAGAATTTCAATTGGCATCAGAGCAGGCACCCTGCCTGTTTGAGGGTGAGCTCCAGGGAAGTTACTTTCTGGAAACATGGACAAGGATGGAACAACGGTCAATAAACCACCTCTTCTGGATGGAACTAATTATGACTACTGGAAGCCAAGGATGATTGCCTTCCTAAAGTCACTTGACAGCAGGACTTGGAAAGCTGTGCTCAAAGGTTGGGAGCATCCCAAAATTCTGGATGCTAATGGTGTTGACACTGATGTACTCAAACCAGAAGAAGATTGGTCAGCTGCAGAAGACACTGCATCACTTGGAAACTCCAAAGCTTTGAATGCTTTATTCAATGGAGTGGACAAGAACATGTTCAGATTGATCAAACAGTGTACTGTTGCAAAGAATGCTTGGGAGATACTCAGAACCACTCATGAAGGAAATGCCAAGGTAAAAAGCTCAAGAATCCAACTTCTCAACACTAAGTTTGAAAACCTCAGGATGAAAGAAGAAGAATCAATTCATGACTTTCACATGAATTTGCTTGAGGTGGACAATTCCTTTGAGGCTCTAGGTGAGAAATTGTCTGAAGAAAAGCTTGTGAGAAAGATGCTTAGATCTCTACCCAAGAGATTTAACATGAAAATCACAGCTATTGAGGAAGCTCAAGACATCCCAAGTATGAAACTTGAAGAACTTGTGAGCTCACTTCAAACTTTTGAGATGAACTTAGGTGAGCAAACTGAGAAGAAAGGAAAAGGTATAGCCTTTGTATCTTGTGCTGATGAAGAGGAAGAAGCTGATGAGTCAGATGATGATCTCTCAAATGACATAGCTATGTTAGGAAGACAATTCAACAAGCTTCAAAGAAGAGTGGATAGAAGACCAAGGAGAAATGTGAGGAACATCCAGACTGACATCAGTAAACTAGGTAACACTTCAACAAAAACCAAAACTGATGATAAGTCAACTCAGAACAAGGGTGTTCAATGTCATGAATGTGAAGGCTTTGGTCATATAAGAACTGAATGTGGCACATATCTGAAGAAGCAGAAGAAAGGCCTAACTGTATCATGGTCTGATGAAGACTCTGACACTGACTCAGAGAATGTTGCTGCCAATCATGTGAGTGCCATGACTGATGTGTGCAGTACTGATGTTGATTCTGATGATGAAGAACTCACCTTTAATGAACTAGCCTCAGTCTACAAAAAGCTATCTATCAAAAGTGAGGAACTGTGCAGAATCAATGAAGAACAGAAGGTGGTTATCAGTCAACTAGAGACAGAGAAGGCTCAACTGCAGAACCAAGTAGTTAGTCTTGAAAGTGAAGTCAAGTTACTGTCAACCAACTTGAAGAATATGACCAAGTCTGTAAAGATGCTCAATACTGGAACTGACATGCTTGATGAGATTTTGAAAGTAGGAAAGCATGCTGGTGACTCATCTGGTGTAGGATTTAAGAACAAACATCACAGCAAGAATACAAATACTAAGTTTGTTCCTGCTCAGAAGAAACCTGTGAAGGTGGAAAAACACAAGAAGGGGGGGTTGAATTGTGTTTTAAAAAATAAAACTTTTTGCCTAATAGCGACTAAGTATGCAGCGGATAAAAACACAAATTAACGAGAGGGTGCTGAGAGAGAGAAAGAAAGACACAGAATTTATCCTGGTTCCCCTCACAAATCGAGAGTACTCCAGTCCCCTTGTTACTAACAAGAGATTTTCACTATAATCTACTAAAGATTACAAATTGCTCAAGCACACTTGCAAGAGACTTCTCAGGTGCTCAAGTTTCACTAAACAAGAGACTTCTCAAATGCTCAAGTTAAACTTAACAAGAGACTTCTCAAACAAACTTAAGAATAAGAATGAATGTTAAGGAACACTTGATATACTATCAGAGGTGTTTACAAAATACAACTCAATTTGTTCTAAGACTTAGAATGACAGATTTAAAATATGATGTCAGAATGCTTCTTAGTCTTTGAACGCAGTAATAGAACAGTAGTAGGAACAGTTGTCATTTCTTCCATTTGAGTCTTCTATTTATACTTGGAGGAAGATGATGACCGTTGCAGAGAGAGAGGTGCCAGCTGGAATTTACTCGTACAATTGATAGCTGTATATTGCCTTCTTTGGTAAGGAATTCCAATTCCACTACCTAGCTATTCAATTTATCACTCCTCCATTTTGAGTAATAATAGTACGATAGTACAATCCTCAAATGCGCTCCACTTATGGATAAGGTTAACGTTGTACCAACGAATATTCCTTCCTGTGGATGAGACAGAGCCTTGAAGTAGATTGTTCTTCAATCATTGGTTCTATATAGGTCAGCTCTTGAGTGACGTAAATTCCTTTTGCTTCTGATGCTGTTGCCATAGCTTCTTGAGGTCTTTTAGCTTCTGAGACCTTCAGAACCTTGTTTTATCCTCAGAGTCACTTTCTTCAGCATTCAAAATTTAAGCTTCTGACGAACAGTGTCGTGCTTTCAGAGCTTGTTTTGACTGGCTTCTCTGCTACTATTCATAGTGCTTCTGAATGAATTTTGACTTATAATTCTGCACACTAGAATAATCATTAGTAATACCAATTGCAATTTTAATACCTTGTTATCATCAAAACTACTTAAAACATTAGAGGTTCAAGTCAGACCCACTTTGTTCCAACAATCTCCCCCTTTTTGATGATGACAAACCAAAGCATTAAAATTCAATTGTTGTTGATTTAATTTAATTATGATGACTTCAGGTTTCAAAGGTTTGCAATCTCCCCCTGAGTCTGATAATCCATAAGGGTAGGTTTGTAAGCTCCCCCTAAGTTTTATCCATAATTAATTAAAACAGTTTAAGAGTTGATTTATTAACTTAAAATAAATTTTCATATTTAACTCTCAGAAGCATAGTTTTGCAAGCTTTGCTTCTTAGAGTTTGATAATGCTCAGAAGCGGTTTGCAAGCTCTTCTGACATTGTCTATGAATTTTATTTTATGTTCTTAAATTTTCTCCCCTTTCAATAATCGTACAGAATGAGAAAGAATCATAAGAGATAAATATTGATTCATAATGTATTTAACATAACAGTTTCAGATTGAGCAGTATATGAATGAATCAACATTAATTTTAACGCTACTCTTACTCCCCCTTTTGGCATCAGTCAAAAAGACACAGAAAACCAAGCAGTCAAATGCGTCATAACAAGGCAGTCAAGTCAAAAAGTGATGACAACTGAATTCATTTAATGAATTGTGTTGAAAACCGTCCTGACAAGAGAGCTTGATGACACTATAAAAAGGGATGATTCCTCTCATTTTACTCATCCAGAGTAATCAAGTAACATCAAAAGAAAAACATACAATGGAAAGGCAGGTTACCAAGGATGCTTCAGGCTCAAAAAAAGAGAGCAAGAAGGGAGCAGAGCCCTGGCGCGGCGAAGAAAACAGGCTACGATATGAGAGAAACAAGGAAGAACTTATTTTAACAGAGTCAGAGGAGGAAGAATTGGGCTCTGATCTGGAAGAGTTCTTATGGACATATGAAGATAATCTAGCAGATTATCCAGCTGAGGTTCAGAAGCTTGCTGATGAAGCACTATCTCTTCTCAAGGAGAAACTGAAGAGTATAGAATCAGAGGCGTCTAAATCTAAGCCTTAGGCTAGATGCAATCATATGTAATAAAGAATCTTTCTATTAATAATAAAAGTTGTTCATCTACCTATCTCTCTCTCTTTTAAGCTTGCTTTCTTTTTATATACTACATAAGTATTGTCAGAACACCAGTTACCAGACACGCCTCATTCAGTATTGGTGCCCCGTTGTTAAACAGGCTTTAATACTAAGAAGCTATTTCATGAGTAAACAGGAGTACTGATGAGAGGGACTCTTAGGTTTTGAAAATCCTAGGCTTATTAGTTTAAATACTAAGATGCTCTTCAGCATCTTTCACTAGAGTCAGAATTCTCAAGAGTACCAGACAATATTATGGTATATAGAAAAGTTAAATTTTGAAAAACAAATATAAAACAAACATATAAGCAGATAACAGACACACAAATATGGATAATATAGATATGAATTAAAAAAAAATTATCCAAAAATTACATAAACATGATTACAAATAAGTGCTCAGACATGAGGGTTAAGGTTTGGGTTGCTGTTGAGTAAGCTTCAGAAGAAGTTCCATCATTGCATCTATCTTCTTGTTAGTAGCTTCACCAGATCTGTTCATGTCTTCTCGTATATCGGCCCTGAACTCATCCATTTCATTTCTTAGTTCCTCTCTTATGTCATGCTTGATTACATCCAGAGCTTCTTGCATAACAGAGGGTATAGCAGATGAAGAAGAGCCTTGGACAAGTACTGGTGGAGATGAAGCAACAATGGGAGCTTTACCTTTATCAGAATCTGGTTTACTAAGGTTCTGATCATTCATAACAGTATCTTCTGCAGCTCTTTGATTCTCAAAAATCTTATTAGTCTCAATGGTAGCAATGTGAACAGCTCTATCAACCAATAAGTTTAAGGCTTCTTGTAATATCTCTTGGTCCCTTGAAGATATCCCAATTAGGAACACTTACAACCATTTTCCTGGGCACACTGACCCCAGTTTCTCTTCTTACTGATTCAAGAAAGTTTTTGATGACCTCATCATTATCATGTTCTGATATGGTGGGAAACCCATCACACCAGAAGTACTTTTCGTACACTTGCTGCAGAGGTGTTTTCACTTGAATGATTTCTTCCTTGGTTTTTCTCTTCATGTTGACCAGAACTGATGCATCATACTTAGCAGTTTGGAAAACTCTAAGTTTTTCTTTGGCACTCACAATGTCTGTGAGTTTGGTTTGCCTTATCAGTTCTGAGATTAACCTAGGGTGATGAATGACTGATGGTATTTTGGTTCTACCCTCATTGATGGTAAGACACATGTGATCAAAAAGAATCTTAGCCAAATTAACTTTTACCCTCTTGTATAAGAACCAGATGAGATGTTTGTGTGGAATGGAGATGGTATCCAATCCACCTTTTCTGGTGAAGATAGTGGACAAACACATTCTGAAAGCAAATTCAAATGTGTTCTTCATGTGCATTACTTTTCCAAAATCCTTTTGTGTGCAACCAGATTTAAAGAGGTCCTGATGAATTGAATCCAAATGCTTGCTTCTCTTATCATACACTTCTATATCTTCTCCTTTGTTGTCTAAACCCAGAATCTTAGCAATGTGTGCCTGAGTTATCACAACATTGATTCCCAAAATATTTGATCTAATTTCCCTTTCTCTATAAGGTTTAAGACCAAGTTCCTTTCTTGTTTTCCCTCGTAATTCCTGGTTCTTCTCAATCATATCCTTGTATTCTTTATCAGCACTTGCTCTATCGTACACTTTAGCCTTCTGCCAGAAATACTTCACTATGTCGTAGTATACGAAGCCATTTAGCATCTCAAAGTAATTTTGCCATAGTTGGTTGTAGAACAAGTATTGAATGTCAATCCCATTCGCTTTCAAACTTTCAAAATCCACGAACTTCTCAGTGAAGAAATCATAAGCATCTGGTCCAGCGTCAGTTTGATGATGTTCGTAGACTAGGTTATCTTTTGAATTGAGATCGATGATGGGTGATAACGTAGGGTTAAAGGGTTCTTGAACGATTTCGTTTGATGAACGAGCAGCCATTGTTTCAGACAAATGAGAAGATGAAGATTGGGAATTTTCTGTAAAGCCTAGGGTTGTGTAGGTAGTGATTTTGTGTAAAAAGTTGTGCAAGTGAGTGAAGTGACTTATAAATAGTAACTAGCACACATACACAGAGAAAGTAAACATTGGGAGGGAGCACGAGCAGTTTAAAATTAATTTTAAATTGTATAACTGCATTTTCATCATTAACTGCTCTCTACCCGTCAGGATCTGGACACGTGTTGAAAAAGTTTAAACAAAGCTGACGCGTGTATAGACAACTGTTGTACACTTACACGTACTGAACGTTTCATTTCTAAAAGGTTCAGAGCCTCACTCATTTGTATCTGACACCTCATCAGAACCTGTTACTCTTCAGAGCCTAAATTATTCAGAGCTTCCCACGGGATACTCTAAATTATAAGAGGTTCTGATAGAGCTTCAGATGCTAATTCTATTTTACTTCTCAGAGCTAATTTTCTTCAGAGATATAGTGCATGTTCAAATTCTTTTTGATAAAATCAAATCTTTCAATAGCTAAAGGTTTAGTAAATATGTCAGCCCATTGATGTTCAGTATCAATGAATTGAATATCTATTGTACCTTTTTGAACATGATCCCTTATAAAATGATGTTTTATTTCAATATGTTTAGCTCTTGAGTGTAGAATAGGGTTCTTAGACAAATGAATAGCAGCAGTATTGTCACAATATAGTGGAATACTGCTTTCAGCTATGTTATAATCTTCCAACTGATATTTCATCCAGAGAAGCTGTGTGCAGCATTTAGCAGCTGAAATGTATTCTGCTTCTGCTGTAGACAAAGCAATAGTTGTTTGTCTTTTGCTGGCCCAAGATATGAGATTCTCACCAATGAATTGGCAATTTCCACTAGTGGATTTCCTCTCAATCTTATCACCAGCATAGTCAGCATCACAGAATCCAACTAGCTTACTATCTAGGGATTTTTTATAAAGAAGTCCTAGATTAGTAGTTCCTTTCAGATATCTAAAGATCCTCTTAACTGCAGTTAAGTGAGGTTCTCTAGGATCTGACTGGAATCTTGCACACAAGCATACACTATATAGAATATCAGGTCTAGATGCTGTAAGGTAGAGTAAAGAACCAATCATACCTCGATACAGCTTCTGATCTACTTTGCTTCCTATCTCTTCTTTGCTTAAGCTGCTGGAAGGATGCATGGGTGTAGACATTATCTTGCAGTCATCAAGGTTGAACTTCTTCAGAAGCTCTTTTGTATACTTGCTTTGATGAATGTAAGTGCCATCTTTTCCTTGATTAATTTGGATTCCAAGGAAGAACTTCAATTCACCCATCATACTCATCTCGAATTCATCCTGCATCAGCTTTGAAAAACTCTTGCACAAGGAAGCATTAGTAGAACCAAAAATTATATCATCTACATAAATTTGAATGATTAAGATATCTTTCTTAGATGTCTTTCTGAATAATGTATTGTCAATTTGACCTTTTTGAAAACCATTTTCTAAAAGGAAATTACTCAGTCTTTCATACCAAGCTCTTGGAGCTTGTTTGAGACCATAGAGTGATTTCTTAAGTTTATAAACATAATTAGGATTTTTCAAATCCTCAAAACCTGGGGGTTGTTTGACATATACTTCTTCAGAAATAACACCATTAAGAAAGGCGCTCTTAACATCCATTTGGTACAATGTGATTCCATTGTTAACAGCATATGAAAGAAGTAACCTGATTGCTTCCAGTCTTGCTACTGGAGCAAATGTTTCAGTGAAGTCTATACCTTCTTGCTGACTGTAGCCTTGTGCTACCAGTCTAGCTTTATTTCTTACCACTTCACCTTGTTCATTCATCTTGTTTCTAAATACCCACTTAGTTCCAATGATGTTCTTATGTGCTGGTCTTGGCACTAAGTCCCATACATCATTTCTTTGAAACTGATTGAGCTCATCCTGCATAGCTACAATCCATCCATCGTCAGTAAGTGCTTCATCAACATTCTTTGGTTCTATCATTGAGATTAGCCCCAGAAGTGAATCAAGTTGTTGATAGTCTGATCTTGTCTTTCTTGGACTTTCTTTGTTTCCAAGGATTAAGTCTTCTGGATGTGATGATTTATATTTGAACTTCCTTCTTGGAGCTTCATCAACATCAGCACTTGGTTGAGTGTCTTCTTCTGAAGTGTCATCATGTTCTTGTGATGCTTCTAATTGAGATGCTTCTTCAGCATCTTCTTCCAATACAGGTTCTGAAGCTTCAACAGCTTCTGATGCTTTTTCAGGTTCTGAATCGATGTATTGGTATGGAACACCTGCATAACTATTATCTTGCTCTGACATTTTACTGTCAGGCTCTTTATCATCAAATCTAACATGTATAGATTCTTCCACTGTGTTAGTTTCAGAATTATACACTCTGTATGCCTTTGAGCGTTCAGAGTAACCTATAAAGATTCCCTTACAAGCTTTGGCATCAAATTTTCTTTTGTAGGCCTTGTTGTTTAGAATGTAACATGTACATCCAAACTGATGAAAGTAAGAGATGTTGGGCTTTCTTCCTTTGAAGAGTTCATATGTTGTTAGATTCAATAGAGGTCTTATATAGATCCTATTTTGAATATAACAAGCTGTGTTTACAGCTTCTGCCCAGAAGTGCTTAGCAAGTTTTGTTTCGTGCATCATGGTTCTTGCCATTTCTTGTAAAGACCTGTTCTTTCTCTCTACAACACCATTTTGTTGTGGTGTTCTAGGAGCAGAGAACTCATGGACAATGCCATGATCTTCACAAAAAGTTGCAAATGGTTCATTTTCAAATTCACCACCATGATCACTTCTAACCTTTAAGATTTTGAGACTTTTCTCATTTTGCACTTGAGTGCAGAAGATGCTGAACACATCATATGCATCATCTTTCACTCTTAGAAACTTTACCCAAGTCCATCTACTGTAATCATCAACAATGACTAATCCATATTTCTTCCCATTGATTGAGGCAGTACTTACTGGACCAAATAAATCAATGTGAAGTAGTTCTAAGGGTCTTGAGGTAGAGACAATGTTTTTAGGTTTAAAAGAAGTTTTTGAAATTTTGCCAATCTGACAAGGACCACACAGAGCATCTGATTGATATTTAAGATTTGGCAGGCCTTTAACCAACTTTAGTTTGCTAAGCTTAGAGATTAATCTCCAGTTAGCATGACCTAAGCGTTGGTGCCAGACCCACTTTTCATCATTCAGAGATAGAAGACAAACTATCTTCTGCTCAGTGAGTTCTGACAGATTCACTTTATAAACATTACCTCTTCTTAATCCTTTAAACAATATGGACTTGTCAGAATCATTGATTACTGTACATGCCTCTTTATCAAATTTAACAATAAATCCGCTATCACAAAATTGACTAATGCTAAGCAGATTATGTTTGAGGCCATCAACTAACCAAACATTATTAATTGAAAGAGAAGAGTTACCAACTATACCTGTACCAATGATCTTCCCTTTTTGGTTTCCTCCAAACCCCACAGTACCTCCCTCTTTCAGAGTCAGGGTTTGGAACATATGCCTTTCTCCCGTCATATGTCGTGAGCAGCCACTGTCCAGGTACCAGCATTGCTGCTTTGGCCTTCTTAGTGTGCAAACCTGAAGCAAATATTATTTGAGATTTTGGTACCCATATCTTTATGGGTCCTTTTGTGTTAGTCTTTACAGGTCCAGGTGGTCTTTGTTTGAAAGACCTATCAGAGCCTCTAGAGTTAATCACCCTTGTTGAAAAGTTTTTGGGTTTAGTATAGCTCTTGAGCTTTGTTCTTGAATGTGTCAGAGCTTCTTTAGTTTTAACATTAGCTTGAGGCTTAAAAATCTTAGGTTCTGAGGTTTTATCCTTCAGAGTCTTTGACTTTTGAGCCTCTGGCTTTGATATTCTATTAGAAGTTGACTCATTTAGAACCTCTGATTGACTCTTTACAAAGACAACCTTGGGTTTTGATTTATCTATATTAGAGGACTTTGAAGATAATGGATTATCTTTAAAACGAGAGAATCCAAGACCTTCTCCTCTATTTCTACTTACATGATAAATCAAAGAGGCTATTTTACTTCTTTTCATTCCATTGATAAGGAATTCCTGAAGAGCAAATTCATGTTCTGGAGGAACCTTATCATCAAGAACATAATGAGTTTCCATAAATTCATTTCTTGATTTTAGAGACTCATTTTGTTCAATTATTTCATTTGCCTTTTCGGTCAGGTTGTTATAAGCCTTTTTAAGGACCTTACACTCACCTGCCTTTTTGGTTAAGAGTTTTAAGGCATCTTTTAATGAATCTATTAATTCAGAACGAGAAAGTTTAGCAAGTACCTCATCTTCATCTTCTGAATCTGAGTCATCTTCGTGCTCAGAGTCTTCTTGGTCAGAAGCGGTTGCCATCAAGGCTAGGTTTGCTTCTTCTTCCCCATCAGAATCTGATTCCTGATCCAAATCATCCCAAGTGGCAAGGAACCCCTTTTTGAGCTTACTTTTGTATCTTTCTTTGTTAGAGGTTCTCTTGGATGATTTACTCAGGTTCTCTGGGCAGTCAGCAATGAAGTGTCCTGGTTTGTTGCACTTAAAACATTTGTTTTGTTCTTCCTTTTTATCCTTAGAAGTACCAGCCTTCTTGGAAGAACCTCCAAACTTACCAGCATACTTCTTGCTTCTCTTAGCCCATTGCGATACTCTTGCAGCCATCAGAACCATTTCTTCTTCTTCATCAGAGTCCATCTCGTGACCTTCTTCAGAAGCTTCTTCATCAGATACTATAACCTTCGCCTTCAGAGCCTTAGAGGAACTCTTGGTGCTTAGTGCTATCCCTTTTAGCTTCTTAGTCGATTCATCAGTCATGAGTTCCATCTCATGACTCTTTAGAGAACTAACCAAGCTTTCAAGAGACACAGTATCTAAATCCTTAGATTCCTGAAACGCTGTCACTTTTGGTCTCCACTTTGGCGGCAAGCTTCTGAGTACTTTCCTTACATGATCAGCCTCAGTATAGCTCTTATCTAAAACTTGAAGTCCAGAAACAAGAATTTGAAACCTAGAGAACATTGTCTCAATGTCCTCTCCGTCCTTCATTTTAAATAATTCATACTGATGTACTAACAAGTTGGCCTTAGCCTCCTTAACTTGTTTATTTCCTTCATACTTGGATTTAAGAGAATCCCAGATAGACTTAGCCGTTCTCTTATCTCCAATTTTCAAGTACTCATCATGAGAGATGGCATTTGTCATCATCCCTTTTACACTGTGGTGCTTCTTATATTCCAGCTTTTGAGTGGGTGTAAAAGCCTTCCTGTCTTTAGAGCTAACAACGCCTTCTAAGTCCATATTTTCAAAGTTCACTCCATCTTCTACCAAATCCCACAGATCACAATCAATCGCCATGATGTGACTGTACATCTTGGTTTTCCAGAATGGATAACCAGTCTCAGTTCCATTGAAAAAGGGAATTTTGTCAGAAGACCTTCTGTCTTTAGAATTAGAATCATAGTCAAATGGAACTTCATCGAGATTCTTCTCAGCAGACATGTTTTTCCTCCCTGAATCTTAACTGTTTCACTGATAGGTGAGAGTTAGGCAACAGCCCAGCTCTGATACCAATTGAAGGTGGAAAAACACAAGAAGGGGGGGTTGAATTGTGTTTTAAAAAATAAAACTTTTTGCCTAATAGCGACTAAGTATGCAGCGGATAAAAACACAAATTAACGAGAGGGTGCTGAGAGAGAGAAAGAAAGACACAGAATTTATCCTGGTTCCCCTCACAAATCGAGAGTACTCCAGTCCCCTTGTTACTAACAAGAGATTTTCACTATAATCTACTAAAGATTACAAATTGCTCAAGCACACTTGCAAGAGACTTCTCAGGTGCTCAAGTTTCACTAAACAAGAGACTTCTCAAATGCTCAAGTTAAACTTAACAAGAGACTTCTCAAACAAACTTAAGAATAAGAATGAATGTTAAGGAACACTTGATATACTATCAGAGGTGTTTACAAAATACAACTCAATTTGTTCTAAGACTTAGAATGACAGATTTAAAATATGATGTCAGAATGCTTCTTAGTCTTTGAACGCAGTAATAGAACAGTAGTAGGAACAGTTGTCATTTCTTCCATTTGAGTCTTCTATTTATACTTGGAGGAAGATGATGACCGTTGCAGAGAGAGAGGTGCCAGCTGGAATTTACTCGTACAATTGATAGCTGTATATTGCCTTCTTTGGTAAGGAATTCCAATTCCACTACCTAGCTATTCAATTTATCACTCCTCCATTTTGAGTAATAATAGTACGATAGTACAATCCTCAAATGCGCTCCACTTATGGATAAGGTTAACGTTGTACCAACGAATATTCCTTCCTGTGGATGAGACAGAGCCTTGAAGTAGATTGTTCTTCAATCATTGGTTCTATATAGGTCAGCTCTTGAGTGACGTAAATTCCTTTTGCTTCTGATGCTGTTGCCATAGCTTCTTGAGGTCTTTTAGCTTCTGAGACCTTCAGAACCTTGTTTTATCCTCAGAGTCACTTTCTTCAGCATTCAAAATTTAAGCTTCTGACGAACAGTGTCGTGCTTTCAGAGCTTGTTTTGACTGGCTTCTCTGCTACTATTCATAGTGCTTCTGAATGAATTTTGACTTATAATTCTGCACACTAGAATAATCATTAGTAATACCAATTGCAATTTTAATACCTTGTTATCATCAAAACTACTTAAAACATTAGAGGTTCAAGTCAGACCCACTTTGTTCCAACAACCTGACCCTGGCAGAATGTGGACACATCACACCCCACATCAGAGACCTGCTGGCAAAGAGAAGTTTAATGCTTGGAGATGCCACTACTGTGGGAAGAATGGTCACATCAAGCCCTTCTGCTACAAACTCTATGGGTATCCCAAGAAAAGGCCTCAGGTCCAAGCCAAATCAGCAAGGGTCACTCCTAAGAAGATGTGGAAGCCAAAAGTTTCTGAAACTGCTCATATTGCTCAAACTTCTCTCAGAGCATCTTCCAGTGAAGATTGGTATTTTGACGGCGGTTGTTCTAGGCATATGACTGGTGTTGAGAAATTTCTCACTAATATCAAGCCTCATACAACAAGCTTTGTAACCTTTGGTGATGGAGCAAAAGGTGAAATCAAGGGCAGTGGTAAACTCAGCAGCAAAAGCTTACCTGACCTAGATGACGTGTTACTTGTCAAAGGTTTGAAGGCTAATCTTATCAGCATAAGCCAACTGTGTGACCAAGGTCTTAAAGTCAACTTCACAAAGAATGAATGTCTTATTACTTCTGACAAAGGAGAAGTGTTGATGAAAGGATCTAGGTCAAGGGACAACTGCTATCTATGGATTCCTGAAGAGACAGCTCACTCTACTACATGTCTTATTAGTCAGGAAGAAGAAGTAAAGCTTTGGCACCAAAGACTTGGCCATCTGAATCTAAAAGGAATGAAGAAGATTGTGTCCAAGGAAGCAATTAGGGGACTACCAAAGCTGAAGATTGTTGAAGGCAGTATCTGTGGTGAATGTCAAGTAGGAAAGCAGGTTCAGATGTCACACCCAATGTTGCAACATCAGGTGACATCCAGAGTTCTTGAACTGCTTCATATGGACTTGATGGGACCAATGCAGGTAGAGAGTATTGGTGGCAAAAGATATGCCTTTGTGGTTGTAGATGATTTCTCAAGGTTCACTTGGGTTAGCTTCATCAGAGAGAAGTCTGACACTTTTGATGCATTCAAAGAACTATGCCTTAGACTACAAAGAGAGAAGGATAGTGGCATTGTTAGAATCAGAAGTGATCATGGGAAAGAGTTTGAAAATTCAAGATTCTCTGAGTTTTGTGCTGATGAAGGAATTGGGCATGAATTCTCCTCTCCAATTACACCCCAACAAAATGGTGTAGTTGAAAGAAAGAACAGAACTTTGCAAGAGGCTGCAAGGGTTATGTTACATGCCAAGAAGCTACCCTACTACTTTTGGGCAGAGGCCATGAATACTGCATGCTATGTACACAACAGGGTGACTCTGAGAAAAGGTACATCAACCACACTGTATGAGATATGGAAAGGAAGAAAACCAACTGTCAAACACTTCCATGTCTTTGGTAGCAAGTGCTATATCTTAGCTGACAGAGAGCAAAGGAGGAAGATGGATCCCAAGAGTGATGAAGGAATCTTCCTAGGTTATTCCCTAACCAGCAGAGCCTATAGAGTCTTCAACAATAGAACAAGAACTATGATGGAATCCATCAATGTTGTCATAGATGACTGTTCAGACAATATACCTGATGTTGATCCTGATGTGGACACATCTCACCACCAGCCTGAAGACTCTGAAGTTGTAGAGATTCCTGAGAAGACTGATCAGCAAGAAGATGTGACTCCAGTAAACAAGGGTCCCTCTGTTAGATTTCAAAAGAATCATCCAAAAGAACTCATAATAGGGAGTCCTGAGTCAGGTGTTATGACAAGGTCAAGAGAGGCTGTATCCAATGCTTGCTTTGTGTCAAAGGTAGAACCAAAGAATGTGAAAGAAGCCTTGACAGATGAGTTTTGGATTGAAGCCATGCAAGAGGAGCTGAACCAGTTCAAGAGGAATGAAGTATGGGATTTGGTTCCTAGACCTGAAGGAGTTAACATCATTGGTACTAAATGGGTCTATAGGAACAAATCTGATGAAAGTGGTGTTGTGACTAGAAACAAGGCTAGGCTTGTGGCTCAAGGTTACTCTCAGATTGAAGGAGTAGACTTTGATGAAACATTTGCTCCTGTGGCACGTCTTGAGTCCATAAGGTTACTTTTAGGAGTAGCATGTATCTTGAAGTTCAAGCTATTTCAGATGGATGTAAAGAGTGCTTTTCTCAATGGATACTTGAATGAGGAAGTATATGTGGAGCAGCCCAAGGGATTTGTTGATCCAAATTATCCAGATCATGTCTACAGATTGAAGAAGGCATTATATGGATTAAAGCAAGCTCCTAGGGCGTGGTATGAGAGGCTAACCAAATTTCTTGTGCAGCAAGGTTATAGAAAAGGAGAAACAGATAAACCTTGTTTGTCAGAGAAGAAAAAGGCAAGTTCATGATTGCACAAATCTATGTAGATGACATTGTGTTTGGAGGAATGTCTGATCCAATGGTCAAGATGTTTGTGAATCAGATGCAGTCTGAATTTGAGATGAGCCTTGTAGGTGAACTTACCTACTTTCTTGGTCTGCAAGTCAAACAGATGGAAGATACAATTTTCATCTCTCAAAGCAAGTATGCCAAGA
Organism: Trifolium repens; assembly: GCA_030408175.1. Classification (NCBI taxonomy): domain Eukaryota; kingdom Viridiplantae; phylum Streptophyta; class Magnoliopsida; order Fabales; family Fabaceae; genus Trifolium; species Trifolium repens. The sequence goes on from CP125845.1 coordinate 33,141,424, forward strand.
ACATTGTGAAGAAATTTGGAATGGAGAATGCAAATCACAAGAGAACTCCTGCAGCAACCCATCTCAAACTTTCTAAAGATGAGCATGGTGTCAGTGTTGATCAAAGTCTATACAGAAGCATGATTGGCAGTCTACTTTATCTCACTGCAAGTAGACCTGACATTAGCTTTGTTGTTGGTGTATGTGCAAGGTACCAAGCTGAGCCTAAGATGAGTCATCTGAATCAAGTCAAAAGGATTCTTAAGTATGTAAGTGGTACAAGTGATTATGGAATTCTCTACTCTCATGGTGAAGACACAAGATTGTTGGGTTATTGTGATGCTGACTGGGCAGGTAGTGCTGATGATAGGAAGAGCACTTCTGGTGGATGTTTCTTTTTGGGAAGCAACCTTATCTCATGGTTCAACAAGAAACAAAATTGTGTTTCTCTTTCTACAGCTGAAGCTGAATATATTGCAGCAGGAAGTAGTTGCTCTCAGCTACTTTGGATGAAGCAGATGTTGGGTGAGTACAATGTGCAGCAAGATGTGCTCACATTATACTGTGACAATCTAAGTGCTATAAATATTTCCAAAAATCCTATCCAACATAGCAGAACAAAGCACATTGATATACGTCACCATTTTATTAGAGATCTTGTTGAAGACAATATTGTGACTCTAGAGCATGTTGCCACTGAGAATCAACTGGCAGATATATTCACAAAGGCTTTAGATGCAAATAGGTTTGAGGTGTTAAGGGGCAAACTTGGTATTTGCCTCTTTGAGGATCAATAGCCATAATAGCTATTCCGGCGTGCAACGGTTACCTACCTTTCCCTCCATCCACAGTTGCACGCAATCCAAAGGCAATCATTACAAATATTTCCAACGGCTATTTCACGATCAAAACTCCAAGAAATCCGTTTATTCAAGATTTTATCACATTGCCTACCACATTGTTCACCACATTTATTTCTCAAACACTCAAACGACCTAAGAATTTTTTTTTGATCTCTCTGAAACCCTTTTGTTCATCTCACTGCAATTCTCTTTGAATCTTCATATCACATCATCATCATCATCATGTCTACTGCATCCAAAACAACTCCTTCAACCAAAACCAACACTCCTCCACCATCACCTAAACCTAATTCCCCACATCATGAAGAGATTCAAAGTGATATGATCGTCAATGCCACTCCTGTTTCAATGATCAAACCTTCAGGATCAAAGAAAAGGAAGTCAAAACGATCAAGAAGGGAATCAACCCCCATTGCTGTAGAGGAAGTTGTTGTTCCTTCTCCTTCCACAGAAAAATCAAAGAAGAAGAAGAAGAAAAGCAAGAAGTCCAAGACTGGTACACCCAAAAGGGTTCACACCATGGAAAGCCTGCACACTGATCCCCTTCCTGCTGAAACTGTTGATGCTGCTGTTGATGCATCTGTGGGTATAGGCTCTTCAAACCCTAACCCTGAGAAGGCTTCTCTGAAGATCTCTGGCGATCAAAGACACCCCATGACCCAGAAGATCATTGATTCTGTGTTCAAGGCCTTGCAAGAGCCTGATGTTATGGCAGATGTTGGCACATCATTGCCACAAGGTGAAGAAGAGTCTTCTGCTGATAAAGAAGAGACTATTGCTACTGAAGAACAACCTGTCACTCCTGATTCTCCAGAACAGGAAATTGTTGAAGAAGACCAACCTGCTGAGGTTGAAGAACCTGAAAATGATACCCAGTCTGACAAGGGTAAAGAAGCAAAAAGTTCTGTAGGTGTGGAAGACTCCAATCCTTCTGACAAGGATGTGGATGGAGATACTACTATTGTGGATGTGGAGGATTATGATTCTGACCTCCCTCTGAATATGATTGCTAAAGACAGCATTGCTAGAAGGACCAGAAGTGGAAAGGGTCCTGCTACTGTTGGAAGATCTCCTGCTGCTACCAAGGAGAAGAAGAAGCCTGTCAAGAGGCAAGTTTTGTATGGTCCCAAGAAGGGATACAGTAAAGCTGTGGTTCCACCTACCAAGAAGAAGACTCAGAAAAGAAAAGAGCCACCTACAAGTGACTCAGAGTACGATGTGGAGCAGGATGTAGCTCACATCAGGGAGTCTGAAGACGAATCTGCTGAGGAACACAATGTGGAGTTCGATGCGGTCCACATCGAGTCTGCTGTGAAGAAAAGCTATGGGAAGAAGAAAATCCCTCAGGGAATACCTGATATCCCTGTTGATCTGATTTCCTTCCACAATCCTGCACATGCTGGAAAATGGAAGTACATTGCTCACAGAAGATTGGCTCTGGAGAGAGAGCTAAGTGCTGAAGCCTTGCAGTGCAAGGAGGTTATGAAGCTGATCAAGCATGCTGGCTTGATGAAAACTGTGTCTGGGCTGAGTGACTGCTATGAGAAAGTAGTCAAGGAGTTTTTGGTGAATATCCCTGTTGGCTGTGATAATCCTTTGGACAAGGAGTATCAGACAGTCTTTGTGAGAGGAAAGGAAATCCACTTCTCTCCCACTGTTATCAACAAATTTCTGGGCAGAAGTGAAGAGCCCTATGCAGAGATAGAGGCTAATGACAACTACATAATCAAGGCCATCACTGCTGGAAAGGTCAAGTCTTGGCCTAAGAAAGAAAAACTGCAAGCAAGCAAGCTCACTCCAATCTACAACATCCTGAACAGGATTGCTGCTGCTAACTGGGTACCTACCACACACAACTGTGATGTGGCTACAGGTTTGGCTAGGTTCATCTATACTATAGGTAACAAAATTAATTATGATTTTGGTACTTATATTTTTGATCAGACTATCAAGCATGCCAAAACCCTAGCTGTCAAACTACCCATTGTTTTTCCTTCCCTGCTGTGTGGAATCATATTGAGCCAGAGACCTGATGTTCTGGGCAAGGATGATTTATCTTGCAGAAGAGAGACTGCTATCTCTTTTAGTCTCAAGCAGTCTGATGTGACTCCTGATGTAGGCACATCCAGCTCAACCAATGCAATGTCTAGGACAGACATGATTGCTGCTTTAAAGGAGACTTGTAAGGCTCTGGAAGAGAAGAAGGCCAAGCTGGAAGCAGTCATTGCTGGACTGGAGCTTGAGGATGAGCAAACAATGGCTGAGGATGAGGAATTGGAGGAGGAGGAGCCCAATGACTCTGAAGCTGAGGAAACTGATGGGAGCAAGGATATTTGAATTTTTGTAATTCATTGATATTTCCCTGTACTCAGTATTTCCTTTGTTTTGCTTGTATATTGTGGGCTATGCCCTGGATTTCTGTAGCACCTCTGTGTGCCTGTCCTTGTACTGCTGCACTAATAATGGCCTGAGTGCTTTTTTTTCTGTTCATGCACCATCATCTCTACATCTCATGCTATCTGCATTCTATGGTGTTTCATTTACTCTCTGTGTGTTTGACTATAATTGTCAAAATTATGGCTAAAAAGGGGGAGTAAAACAAAAATGAATGAACAATTCTTTGAAGTCTTAACTGCAGCAAATTGTGATGTGTGGCACATTTGACTACACATCTGGCATACATGCTTATTTTTCTTCAAATGTTTTCAACAAATTTTTGAAGAATTAGTTTTCTAAAGCATGTTTTTCTGAAGACTTAATCTGTACGTTTTCAACTGGGTGATGCATTCTTAAGAAGTCCAATTGAAGATGTTATCTAAATTCTACATGGTGATGCATTCTTAAGAAGCCTGTAGAAGTTGTTTTGTGTGATGTTTGATACATCTGTGATGTTTTAACTTGGTCATGCATTCTCAAGAAGCCAGGTTTAAAACATCTTCATGTCTCTCCACTAGGTCATGCATTCTGAAGAAGCCTATAGGAGATATGATATTTAGGGGGAGTAAACTACTACTGGGTTTGCTACCTGTTACAACCCATTTTTCAAAGGCCTGAAAAGGCAGTATATTTTTTTTTCTTTTTCAACTAACACTCAGAGTGCGCATAGAATATTTTTCAATGAGCCGGCATTCAAATATACAAAAGAACTCATTATCATAAGGTGCTTCGACAAGCAAAGTGTATTCCTGAATAATTACAGTCCAAGTCTAAGTATTCAAATACTTACAACAAAACAAGTTAGAAAACCCTATGCTAACCAAAAAGCACGGTGTACAACCCACACCGGCGCATAGTCTAACTAAGCTGAAACTCCAACCTCTCACTGGGGCCTGGAACAGCCACCGTCGTCACCACGACCTAACCCATCATCTGGGTGGGATGAGCCCGCAAATGAAAGAAAGGGTCACCACAAAATAAAAGTATATATATATATATCCGGTGCGAAAGATTGTACACATAACAATAATTCCACAAACACAAGAGAAAGCTCTTAAGCACCAAAGCAATTCCCACCAACGGGTTTATATATATAATGCACACATAGCCTACCAATGCAGACTCTACATGATCGTGACACCAATCACTGGCTGCCACATGCATGAATTTCGGAATTAACCTCTCCGCAGAGAGTCGTAGGTCCATCCCCTACTAAACCCTGCAGGGCAGGTGAAGTCTCCATCTGACAAACACCGACTCAATAAAATCCCGCAGGATTAGGTGGTCCCATCTGACACACCCCGTGCAGTCCCATCTGACATACACAACTATGAAATGTATGAGCATAATATCCTATTTCGACATATATAGGGTAGTCTCCATCTGACAGACCCCGGGCAGTCCCATCTGACACGCACATTCATATATGCTCATGCAAACATTTACATACCATTCAAGCGTATGTAATCACAACCACAACAACAACAACATGCATATATTCTCACAATCATATGTAAACAACACACGTATTGTAAACACTTTCTCATCACGAGAATACATAACACATACATGCCAAACACACAAACACGCATCACCGAAAATAACCAACAAACATGTTATAACTCAGTGAAAAGACAGAAATAAAGTGGAGCCCTTACCTCAGCAAGCTTCCGTTAACTTTTCTCGCATAATTCTACAACTCGCGCTTCCTAAAATATAAGCAGCGTACAATCAATAAAATACTCCCAACATATCCTATCGAAACGAAACTTGTTCTCAAAGCTCTAGAGAGGCTTAAGGTACTTTCTAACACTCTCGGATAGTGATTACGAGACCTCCCTATATTGATCAAAAATTCATGAAGTTTAATGCATTATTTTAGTCACACGAAATTCATTTTGTTTTCAAAGCATATCACACACCACTACTACTTTTAACCTCAAGGCAAATCATTTTCACACAACCTAACCATTTGAAAACAAACTAGAAACTTTTCAAAAATATTTCGAAGAAAATAAAAGTTTTCTTGCGTCGCAAGTTACAAGTTTTTCCTTTCAAATAAAACTCTATAATCATCCTTTTAAAAACATATGATCATTCACCAACATCATGATCATTTTCTTATCATCGTGGACTTTAAAATTTTTGAAATTCCTTCCCCATAATCCTCTTTTGGCCACGGCCAAAAATTCCAAAATCCCATAATCACTCAAAATTTTTCAATTCTAAAAGCATGGTAATATCCTATAATACCCCAAAATCATTTATCCGAACAATCCAAACCATTTTAAATCGAACTACACTTTTTGGCGATTTCGAATTGATTTTTCTTAAGACAAAATCAACACATTTTATTCCCTAAACAAACCATATAACAATCATTTCTTTAAAACTATGATCATGCCTACACAATTGCCTTAGAACAAATTTTGAAATTCAAAACAAAATTCTCCTACTCATGTTCATCAATTACTCAAGAACACCAAATAAATTATTTTCTTATTTTTCAAAACAAAGTTCATAATCAAACATCCATTTTGCCACAAAGCTCAAAACTAACATCAAAAACAAAATCTCAAAACGAAAATTCAAGTTTATGATCTTTTCAAAAATTTTCTTCAAACCCTTAACCAAAATTTGTGAAAACTTCAAATCAACCATGGAAATCAACACTACTTAGCTTAATCACACTAGTTTATCACTCATGAACAACTTTCAAGCAAGAGAAATCATTCCTTAACAATTTCTCACAAAATCCTCTCAAGAACATAATCTAACAAATCATCAAATTCTATGAGCTTGTCTAGCTAAGGAAAGGAAGGAAGCTTAGTTACCTTAAGAAGATGATGATCCTTGCAAGTCCTATGATCCAACAAGTCTAAGATCAAGTGATTTGGTGAAGGAATGAAGAATTCATGATGGTGGAGACAAAAGGGTGGAAGCCACGGCAATGGAAGAGAAGAATGAGAGTCTTGTGCAATTTTTTCTTAAGTCCACAAAGACCAAACCTCCTTACTAAATAATGGTCTTGTTCATTATCCACCATTGGATCAAATAGTGCCTAAAAGCCAAGACCAAATCCTAGCCCTTGGATCAACCCAAGTCTATCCTCACAAGATATTTTCTTTCTCATGAGAAACTTACGCCTCACAGACGAGTCGCGCCTCGCTAACGGACGGAAATCACAAAAATATAAAATCTATCAAATAAACGTCTGTCGTAAACCGTTTCCAAATATTATCGCCGAATCTTTTTTTCGCGACTGTAATTTTTTTCCACACCTCGGAAAATAAATCTCAGAACATATCCTAACTCACGCAGATATATAAAACTCTCATCCGAAACCTCACTTAAAACCGACGCAGTAAGATTTTACATCCGCGGGTAAAATCCTACTCGTTTTTCCAAAAACAAGAATAATCCAAAACTCGTCATTCTAACTTCACAGAAATCTCCTCATACTTAAAAGGGGACCACGACCCGAAAGTCTGTGCCTTTCCAGCGCTCGAGCACAAAACAGGCTCCGTTTCAGCAAAAATCTCATTTATACGACGATACACACAAAAACCGTTCTACTAAAAACCATAAAACTTAGCCGACGCTAAAGTTCCTTAGGAGAACTGTACAGTGAAATCTTGGGTCTTACACTACCCTTCCTTATGTGTGCATGGAATCTCATGCTTGTATGTGTCTGAGAATTTATTTTTCTCAGTCTTTGGGAACTTATTTTTCCTATATTGTGAGAGTTTATTTCTCTCTTTGTTTATGAGGCTCATATCCGCTGCTGCATGCCTCTGATGTGCCTACACATCTCTCCAAGTCTTATTGGGTGACTCAAAGATTATTTTAGCCCAAAATTTGCCAAAGGGGGAGATTGTTGAGGATTTTAGGGTGTTGGCTTCATTTGGTAAAATAAGCCTGATTCCATGATGTGGAGCATGATGTGTGGCACATCAGGTTTCACATCTGGACGCCCTAGCTGGACGCGCTTTTATTTATCTACACGCGATCTTTTGAAAAAGATTTGTTTTTCAAATTAAATCGTGCCAGCTTGCGCGCCAATGTTGGAGTAAGCCCTAAGAGCCAATCTATTTTCATAGTATTTGCTTTAGGAGTTTGAATATAAATATGGCATTTCTTTATTATGTTTGTAAGGTTGCAAAATAATGAAGTCCCTAGAATAGAAAGTCCGTTTAATAATTAAGTGTGACTTAATCATGAGATAATATTAAACATAAGGACACTATTCTTAAAGTATCCGTAGTCGAGCTTTAAGGTAAAGGGGATAACCTTAAAGCATAAAGACTATTATGAAGATAGACTGATGATCACATCTCATGGATCATGGGATAAGGAGTTATCAAGTCTTGACGTAGGTATAAATATTAGGAGTAATATTTATACTGGATTGACCCGCTATGAGAGTACTACATGCAAAGTTATGCAAAGTGTCATAAGTTACTCTCATGGTGATAATGGTGTAGACCACCCTTAGACCTGAAACCACTTTGTACCCTAGATGGGGAGTGAAGTACTTTGTTGCTGATCTAACGTTATCCGTAACAGGATAATTATAAAGGCAGTTGATGGGTACTTTACGAAGCATGCTGAGGGACAGTAGTGACCTAGATGGAATTTGCCAATCCTGCATAACAGGATAAATGTCACGGGCCCAATATTGAACTGGACAAGGATGACACTGTGTATGCCTTGTGTTCAATATAGACATAAGGGCAAAGGGGTAATTATACACACTGATATTATCACAAGAGGTTATGTTTAGATCACATGTTAATTTCTCGTAACTTGAGTAGCAGTGATGTGTTGCTAGATATCGCTCACTGTTTATTATAATAAATAGTGATTTATTATAATTGTCAATGTTACGGAAACCTACAGGGTCACACACATAAGAACAATCTAGTGAGATTGGAACACCGTAAGGTACGGTGCACCTTGGAGAAATAAGGAAATATGATAAGGGTATTATGGTAATTAAAATGAGCATTACATCATATGGTATGATGTAGCAAGAAGGGGGTGCAAATATGTACTAGACATATTTACATGAGAATGGCGCCCACTATAGCCCATTTAGTTAAAAGGGCTTTAGTGTAATTTTGCCATGGCAAGTGGTTCTATAAATAGAACCCTTGTGGTAAGGAGAAATAGTTACACACTTTTGTTACTCATTCTCATGAGCCTTTGTTCTCTCCTCTCTTGAGAAACCCTAATCACCTTTCTAGAGTTTTTGTGAAAAACCCTAATCCTTATTTTGTGCCTCCTTTCTCCTAACCCTTCAAACCATTGGAGCTAGCACTCCATTGAAGGTTGTTGTTCGTGTGGACTGGCTAGAGGCGTTATACCTTTAACGCTTGTGATCAAATTCGTTGGTGACTTGGTGGTGACCTTGTTCGTGACGGTTCGAGGTTCTTGTTCGTGACCTTGTTCGTGATTCGAAGTGTTCGATAGCCGTTCGTGATTTAAAGGGAGTTTTCGAATCAAAAGGTAAAACTCTAAACACAATTCATGACCATTCGTAAGGATCACAAAAGGAAAATTTTAAAATTGCGCTGCTTTTATCGTATCAATTTTCCTTCAGCCAAGGAACAAGATAATCTTTCATGGTTCTGTTTTATTTTATTGGCCGACTTTGATCAAAAGATTTGAAACAAACAATTAAAAGATTATGATCAAATAAATCTCAAGGTGAATTTACAAAGGCCAGCTGTCAACATTGAAGATCCAAGCCCATGAATCTTGTTCTATATAAAGGAAGACTGAAGACACTTTGAAGTACGAAGCCAAGAGTTAAAGAAATCGAGTCTTAGGTCTTAGTCTGTTTATTGTTCATTGTGAGCCTTCACTTGAATCATAGTTTTGATACAAGTAAGGACTGAGTTTGATAGAGTTGTAATCTCTAGTGTTCTTTCTCCAAAGCTTTGAAGCAAGGAGTTAGAGTGTGCAACACTCAAAGCCCTTAGGTACGAGTGCTTAGTTTTTCTAGGAGTGTGTCTCCAAACTGAGTTTGTTATTAAATCCTTACTGGGTAAGGTTGAGGGGGAGTGAGCAGAGGTTCTCATATCTAGGAGTTCCTAGGTAGAATTAGCACGGGTAGTGATTAAGTGAGAAGTTGTAAACGGGGGAGTTTAACTTTGAATTGATACTACTATAGTGGATTCATCCCTGGATTGGTATCCTCCAGATTAGGGCTTGTTTAAGCGCCGAACTGGGTTAACAAACTCACTGTGTTTTATTGTTTCCTGCACTTTAAATTGTTTACTTGTTCGTCAAGTTCAGCATGTTCACGATGTTGACACATTAGGCTACACATCGTACGATTCCTAAAGTGTACACATCGTGCTACACATCTGACACTTGCCACCAGAATTTCACATAGTTTTGACAATTATCAAAAAGGGGGAGAATGTAAGTGCACCAGTTCATCCTCATCTTTTAATAATTGTCAAAACACATGAAAATAGAGTAGAACACATTTTGGCAACATTACAAATGACTTGACAGCGAAAAACTATTTTTAAACTTTGAAAAACTGAGTTTTAGGTATTATGTATCGATACATAAACATGTGTATCGATACAAATGTCCTGAAATTACTTCAGACTGATTTTGTGCAATTTGTATCGATACATCTATCACTTGTATCGATACAAAAGTGATCTCTCAGAGGCAGAGAGTCACCTGTGTATCGAATCATGCTTGCATGTATCGATACACACTCACTTCTCTCAAAAAATCAGAGAGTGCATGATGTATCGAATCATGCTTGCATGATTTGATACATATCAGTCAAGATTTCAAGAAACTGATATATGTATCGATACATAGGTCAATATTTTCAATTTGAACGCTGGTCAAAGGGTTTGTATCGATACAAACCATCATTTGTATCGATACACGTATGTTGAATTTTGCCCAAATTTGCTCAATTTTATTCTCTCTTTAAATAGCAATGTGATGTGTCATTGTAAACAGAGGAAACTAGTGTGAAAGATCAGAAAACGTTTTGGGTTGCAAATTGAGTGAGAATTTGGATCAAAGGTTTCATTCAACACAAATTCATCATCTTCATCATCTTCATCAAAGATTGCAATCAAAATTGAAGTTTGAGTATGGGATCAATTCAATAGAGGTTGCATTTTTGTGTGATAACGTTCGATACGGTTCGCGGTGAATCAGAATCGTAGTCGGGTTGGATTGTGTGTTGAAGGTTCTAGTTTCTCTCAAAGGATTCAAGATCGTGCTTGTCTTGAAAGATCGACAACAAGAAACGAAGGACTCAGCTGGACGATCGAGTGCGGTTTGGCACGGGTCGGATCGTTGGAATCAGAGGGCGAAGTTTCGTTGTGTGTCGAGGTTTTGTTGCATAGTTTACTTTTTGTCTCGTTATAGGTTTATAAGATTCAATTGTAAACTGTGCACGTGTTGTTAATCTTTTTTGATCTATACACTCTCAAATAACCCGTTTGGTTATTTGGGGGGAGACGTACTCGGACAAACGCGTGGACGACGCGAAATCCGAGGAACTCCCTAATCAAATCGTTGTGTGTTTTTCTCTCTCTCTCTCTCTCAATATTTTACTTGTTATAATTTCATTGATTTCTTGAATCGATTGAATTTTTCATGTTCGTATTGGAACATCAAAAATTCAATTGTTATGCTTGATTGTGATTGTGTTTAATTCGATATTGTAACTTGCTTGGGACTGAAATTAGTATATAGTTTATATTCGAATTTTGAACGTTATCGTTTCGAATCTTTTCATCAAACATTCAAAGGCTTATACTACTTTTCTTTTGGTCAATCGGTGCATAGACTACCGATCCGGTGGTTTTCCGCTTGCGCTTGATTGAAACAAATAATTTTTTAAAAACGCAATTGTTTCGAGGTTCACTTATTCAACCCCCCCTTCTAAGTGATAGCCAAGTAGTCTAACACATTCGTGATAAACTCAGTTGATTTAGTCATTAAAAGTAAAAGAAATTGAAATTATATTGTCGTTAGAGATAAACTCGGTGGATTTATACATTAAAAGTCAATATAATTGATATTAGATGGTGGTTCGACATAAACTTGGTACATTTAGTCATCAAAAGTCGAAAAATTGAAATTAGATGGCCGTTAGAGATAAACTCAGTCAACTTAGTCATTAAAAGTCAATATAATTGATATTAGACGGTGGTTCGACATAAATTCGGTGCATATAGACATTAAAAGTCAATATAATTGATATTAGATGGTGGTTCGGCATAAACTCGGTGCATTTAGTCATAAAAAGTAAAAAAAATTGATACTAGATGGTCGTTAGAGATAAACTCGGTCGATTTAGTCATTAAAAGTCAATATAATTGATATTAGACGGTGGTTCGACATAAACTCGATGGATTTAGTTATTAAAAGTAAAAAATTGAAATTAGATGATCATTAGAGATAAACTCGGTGGATTCAGTTATTAAAAGTCAATATAATTAAGATTTCTCATCTCACCCCTCATATAACTTTTTCACCTCGAAAAAGTTCGGCAAATGTAAACTGTACTTTTTTTGCCTTCAAGGGGGGTGAAAAAGATACATGGGGGTGGGATGAGAAATCTTTCAATATAATTGAAATTCAGGGCATGTCCAAGCATAATTTTAAAGCCTGTTATATATAGGCCTCACAAAAAAATCAATTTTATAAAGCCCATTAGGCCTCAAATTAATTTTACATTTATAATATATAGTCCTCATATCCAAGAAATATCAAAAGGGATCATTAGCTCAGCTGGCGTAAGACCAAACTAACATTTCTAAGCTCCCGTGTTCAAACCCCTTTGGTTACAATAAGTGGGTTTTATTTTAATTTGTGTCCTTTTTTAGCTAATAGTTTTGGAGGGCGGAGGTCTATTACTTTCTTTTCTTGCCATAAAAGAATACTTGGCAGTTGTTTCTTTCTATGGTAAGGTATTTACTTGGCAGCTTTTTTATCCTGTACTACTAAATATTTAACAAAAATAAAATAAAATTATGCATATAGAAAATCAACACCTTGTTAAAATAGAATTGTTCTAATTTTTCTTTTGAATTTTGTTAAATAAAAGGTCTCACTTTTATGTTTGCTTTAGGCCATATAATATGTTAGGCCGACCCGGTTGAAATTAGATGAACATTAGAGATAAACTCGGTGGATTTAGTCATTAAAAAATTAAATGAAATTAGACGGTGGTTGAGATAAACTCGGTGGATTTAGACATTAAAAGTCAATATAATTGAAATTAGACGGTGGTTGAGACAAACCCGGTGGATTTAGTCATTAAAAAAAATGAAATTAGACGGTGGTCAAGATAAACTCGGTGGATTTGGACATTAAAACAAATTATCAATAAATCTAAAAAGTAATCTTTCTCTTATATTTAAGACCGGGGGAAAATTGACTAATATGACATACTTCCTCCGGTCTCATATATAAGCAAAATTTGCTTTTTTAGATTCATTGAGAAAGTTATGTATTTAGTTCATATTATAGACCGCATATATAACTTTTTTAATAAATCTTAAAATAACAACTTTTACTTATATATGAGACCAGAGGGAGTATAAATGATTATTTGAATATAATATTTGGGCTGACTGGCAATTGTTACCTAGATATATCATTATTAAAATATAATATTCTCAATGTTCCATTAACAAGTGGTGGTACACGTGATTGCTGCAACACATGCAAGGAACACGTACCAATAGTCATTAAGTAGCCCATTAAGTTTAGTATTAATGGTAGATTACACCCTCAACCAACCAAAGGTAACCCATTGAATTTATATAAGAGGTTACAACCTTTAACTTTCATTTTGTGTTCATTGTATGTTAAAAACTCTCTATGTCGTTGCCACTGTGTAAACAAAAAAATGAGGTTTTACGTTGTATTTGAAGGTATTGGCACTGGGGTTTACGACTCTTGTCCGTTATGTCGTAAGATTGTTTATGGATGTCCTGGTAATAATTTTCAAAGTTATAGTACATATGATGTAGATGTCGCTACTTGGGAGGTGTATTGTGAATTTCATGGCTTCGGCAAACGTTATTTCCAGGAACGATTGTTGCAGCCTAAACGTTGCAAACCAGTTGCACAACAAAATCTTTCATCGTCGAACAACTACTATGTTGGTTCAACCTCTCAGCATACTACTGAGCAGTTACCAAGTACAAACCATTTCTAGGTTGATGAAGAAATCTATGAATGAGAACGTCTACGTGAGTATATTTAATGTTTGCATATGATTATGAATCAATATGTGTATTCAAATGTGTTATTTTCACCTAAGAGATTGCTTTATTCCATTTGTATGTTGTACAGATTTGGATATTCATTGTTATGCGGAGAACACTGATTTTAGTAACTGGATCTACCAACTTAAGATGCAAAAACAGCTCGTTCATATGTGTCGTCAACTCAAAATATAACCTCCTGCTTACAGCTTGGAAGAAGTTGTTGTCATAAATGATATCAACTACTTGCGTAGTAAGGCGTATATGCAGTCAAACTATTTGCTCCATGACTCATTTGTATGTTATGGAAGATTTGCAAAGACATATAATGATGCAAAAGAGGATGTTGCTGTTATGGTTATGCGACGATTGCTATTCAACACCGGTATGAATATACGAGATTACAACCTATACATCGTCAAAATACTGTAGGAGAAGATCTACGTAATAGAAGCTTAAAAAACGGTGTTGCAGCACGAGTTGCAAAAGGTGCGAGAAAAGTTACATGACCAAAATGTGAAGGGAAAGGGTAAGGGAAAGGGGAAACGGAAGGGGAAGGGTTGTAGTAACAATTAATGAAGTGCTTAATGTAAGCAGAGTAGTAATTTTGATGCACCTTTTGATGTTTTTTGGTTAATTACTTTAATGAAGTGTTGTGTTGTTTGTTTATTGATTTGTACCTATTTTTTTAATAAGATTTTGTATACTAATATTAAAAACGAACATGTACACTAATATTTAAAAAGAACAAATACATGGTCAACAAAATATGAAATACAACACATATTACGAAAATAAAAGACTTAACACATAAAAAAAATTACATTTTAAGGATGTGTGAATGCAGAACAACACTGTAACATGATGACACTACTACTACATCGTTGAAAATTTACTTTCAACTTAAAATGTCATTAATTACTTCATTAAAACCAACAAAAAAACCACAACCACAAGGAACAACATAGTAGTAAACATATTCCTTGAACTTGCAGTGAGGTTTTTGATCTCACCCAGATCGATCCTAGTTTTTTTAAGATCATCTTCAACACTCACAAGTCTAGCCTCCAAAGACTTTACAACGGTTGCGACATCCGTAACCTAATGAAATTCGTCGCCATTTTCACCGCTTGATTTGTCATGGCACGAACAACCTATCGAATGAGCCAAGTCAAAAAAACCACAATCATCTTCCTTTTCCTTTTCTTTGCATGCATAAAATAGCTTCAGTGGGTTGCGATCGGTACCGGAAATTTTTACATCTGCTATTTTATTGCATCTACACCGGATCTTCTTGTACTGCAAAATACAAGACCTTCCAAAATTGGTACAGCTGAAACCTGATGAAGACATATTGTAAATGACTAGAGGATTGAGGGAATGAGAATGGATGTAGTGTTCTCAGGAAGACAAATATGAACATATAAATAATGTTGAATGAGTTAGTGTAGATCAAGGGTAATTTCAAAATTCAAAAAACTAAATTTAGGCGCTCAAAACTTACTGATGTAAGAAAAACTTTCATATTATTATTAGTATTATTATTATAATAATAATTAGTATTTTTATTTTTTTGACAAAATAATAATAATTATTGTTACTCCTCCGGTCCCAAATATAAGAGAAAATTTACTTTTTAGATTTATTGATAATTTAACGTATCTGGTCTATAATATGGGTCGGATACATCAAATTTTCAATTATTCTAAAAAGTAAATTTTCTCTTATATTTAGGACCGGAGGGAGTATTATAATTACAAAATCTGATCTAGAGGTAGAGGTTTTATATATTCTAATATTCTAATGTTTGTGTTGTAATGTTGGTGTTGTAAAGAAAAACAATTTAATATTGGATGTTTGTGTTTGTTCTATCACTTTCATGTTGTAAAATAATATTTCATCATCACATTACTGAGCATAGACCTGTGTTTTAGACCGAAGTAGCTACTGCACTATTGCCTGCACCATGTCAATTTGTGATGGATATCAAATCACTAACTTGTGGTTTAAAGACAATTGGACTCACAACACCAAAAAAAAATTGGTTATATAATAATAGGAATAGAAGGAGGATGTAGTAGAATAGAAGCACAAAATGTAAACCACAACCTAAATTTAGTATCTGTACAATTTTATTACTCCTTCCGGACATATTTATAAGCACATTTGACTTTTTTGGTATATTGAGAAATGGATGTATATGGTCTATAATATAGGTCACATACATCCATTTTTCAATTTACCAAAAAAGTCAAATTTGCTTATAAATGTGTTCGAAAGGAGTATTAAATAAATGTTGAAAGTGAGATTAAGTTTTTTTTATCTCAAATGTCTCTCAGACTTGTCAATCGGTTACTTGTATCGGTTTATGCCGACTTAAATTTTGTACGCATATATCTATTATTCATTTGATCCGAGTTGAACCAATTTCTAACGAGTTGAGCTCAGACGAGTTCGACTCAGCTCGACTCATTTCCTGCCCTACTGATATATATTCCGGTGTATCGCAATACAATTATGTAAATTAATAATACTAAATTTATTGGAACTTGGATCGTCTCCTTCTCCAACTTGTTTCTATCTCTCTCTAAAATTTTAGAGAGAAATCAAGAAAGAAAAAAATGATAAAAAATGATGAAGAGTTGAGAGAAGATTAAGGCTCTCTTTGGCCCAAGTTTTTTTAGGTGTAAAAGCTATTTTAATCACAAAGCTAGAAATACGAGCTTTAAAACCGAAGATAAATTTTTTTTATATAATCTTACTTCTTTTATTCTAAAAAGTGTTAAAAGTGGAAGCCGGAGGTAGTACCTTACACTGTAAAACAAAATTGGGACGGAGGTAGTACTTTACACTTTAAAAAAAATTACTACACAAGTTACAAGACGATTTTACCATATTTGATTCTTTAACTGGTGCAAAGAGTGGAATGTTTAGCATTTGCCACAATTAAAATTGAAATCCGAATTCATAACATAAGGACATGTTTCCCAAGACATGAGTAATGATCATTTCTACTTTCATGAAAGACATGCATTAAATGTTGATACACTAGACCATCCCTAACTACATAAAGTACTCCCTCCGTCCCAAAATATAAGCAAAAACGAGTTAACAAAAGTTAATGTATCTGGACTAAATTTTGCACCAAATACATTAACTTTTGTTGACCATTTTTTGCTTATATTTTGGGACAGAGGGAGTAATTATTTTTTTATTCCAAGCAAGTACCAGCATGGATACGTCAAGCAACAAATGACATATGACCATACTACTATCAACTCTAGTGTATATATATTGTGTCTTCCTCAAACCTTCCACTTCACAACACTTATTACTCAAAATTCATCTACTACTTGATTGTGTTAGAATGTGTTGGAACAAAGTGGGTCTGACATGAACCTCTAATGTTTTAAGTGGTTTTGATGATAACAAAGTATTAAAATTACAATTGGAATTACTAATGGTTATTCTAGTGTGCAGAACTACAAGTTAAAATTCATTCAGAAGCACTATGAATAATAGCAGAGAAGCCAGTCAAAACAAGCTCTGAAAGCACATCACTGTTCATCAGAAGCTTAAGTTTTGTATGTTAAAGAAAGTGCCTCTGAGGACAAAAACAAGGCTCTGACGGACTCAGAAGCAAAAAGGGCCTCAAGAAGCATTGATAACAGCATCTGAAGCAAAAGGAATTTACGTCACTCAAGAGCTGACATATTCAGAACCAATGATTGAAGAACAATCTACTTCAAGGATCTGTCACGTCCACAGGAAGGAATATTCGTTGGTACAACGTTAACCTTATCCATATGTGGAGCGCAATTGAGAAACGTACTATTGTACTATTATTACTCAAAATGGATGAGTGATAATTCAAATAGCAAGGTAGTGGAATTGGATATCTTTACCAAAGAAGGTAACTATAGCTATCACAATTGTACGAATAAATTCCAGCTGGCACCTCTCTCTCTGCAACGGTCATCATCTTCCTCCAAGTATAAATAGAAGACTCAAATGGAAGAAATGACTACTGTTCGAACAACCATTCTACCAACACTGTTCAAAGACTAAGAAGCATTCTGACATCATAATTTAAATCTGTCATTCTAAGTCTTAGAACAATTTGAGTTGTATTTTGTAAACACCTCTGATAGTATATCAAGTGTTCCTTAACATTCATTCTTATTCTTAAGTTTGTTTGAGAAGTCTCTTGTTAAGTTTAACTTGAGCATTTGAGAAGTCTCTTGTTAAGTTTAACTTGAGCATTTGAGAAGTCTCTTGTTTAGTAAAACTTGAGCACCTGAGAAGTCTCTTGCAAGTGTGCTTGAGCAATTTGTAATCTTAAGTAGATTATAGTGAAAATCTCTTGTTAGTAACAAGGGGACTGGAGTACTCTCGATTTGTGAGGGGAACCAGGATAAATTCCGTGTCTTTCTTTCTCTCTCTCAGCACCCTCTTTTTATTTTGTGTTTATATCCGCTGCATACTTAGTTTTATTTTGAAAAACTTTTAATTCTCAAAACACAATTCAACCCCCCCCCCCCCCCCCCTTCTTGTGTTTTTCCACCTTCAATTGGTATCAGGAGCTGGGCTGTTGCCTAACTCTCACCTATCAGTGAAACAGTTAAGATTCAGGGAGGAAAAACATGTCTGCTGAGAAGAATCTCAATGAAGTTCCTTTTGACTATGATTCTAATTCTAAAGACAGAAGGTCTTCTGACAAAATTCCGTTTTTCAATGGAACTGAGACTGGTTATCCATTCTGGAAAACCAAGATGTACAGTCACATCATGGCGATTGATTGTGATTTGTGGGACTTGGTAGAAGATGGAGTGAACTTTGAAAATATTGACTTAGAAGGCGTTGTTAGCTCTAAAGACAGAAAGGCTTTTACACCTACTCAAAAGTTGGAATATAAGAAGCATCACAGTGTAAAAGGGATGATGACAAATGCCATCTCTCATGATGAGTACTTGAAAATTGGAGATAAGAGAACGGCTAAGTCTATCTGGGATTCTCTTAAATCCAAGTATGAAGGAAATAAACAAGTTAAGGAGGCTAAGGCCAACTTGTTAGTACATCAGTATGAATTATTTAAAATGAAGGACGGAGAGGACATTGAGACAATGTTCTCTAGGTTCCAAATTCTTGTTTCGGGACTTCAAGTTTTAGATAAGAGCTATACTGAGGCTGATCTGTTGGAACAAAGTGGGTCTGACTTGAACCTCTAATGTTTTAAGTAGTTTTGATGATAACAAAGTATTAAAATTACAATTGGTATTACTAATGATTATTCTAGTGTGCAGAATTACAAGTTAAAATTCATGCAGAAGCACTATGAATAGTAGCAGAGAAGCCAGTCAAGACAAGCTCTGAAAGAGTACCACTGTTCATCAGAAGCTTAATTTTTGCGTGCTAAAGATAGCACTTCTGAAGACCAAAAGCTAGGCTCTGATGAAGTTCAGAAGCTGAAGATCTTAAGAAGCTATGACAAGAACATCAGAAGCAAAAGGAATTTACGTCACTCAAGAGCTGACCTATACAGAACCAATGATTGAAGAACAATCCACTTCAAGGCTCTGTCACATCCACAGGAAGGAATATTCGTTGGTACAACGTTAACCTTATCCATAAGTGGAGCGCATTTGAGGATAGTACTATCGTACTATTATTACTCAAAATGGATGAGTGATAAATTGAATAGCTAGGTAGTGGAATTGGAATTCCTTGCCAAAGAAGGCAATATACAGCTATCAATTGTACGAGTAAATTCCAGCTGGCACCTCTCTCTCTGCAACGGTCATCATCTTCCTCCAAGTATAAATAGAAGACTCAAATGGAAGAAATGACTACTGTTCCTACTACTGTTCTATTACTGCGTTCAAAGACTAAGAAGCATTCTGACATCATATTTTAAATCTGTCATTCTAAGTCTTAGAACAAATTGAGTTGTATTTTGTAAACACCTCTGATAGTATATCAAGTGTTCCTTAACATTCATTCTTATTCTTAAGTTTGTTTGAGAAGTCTCTTGTTAAGTTTAACTTGAGCATTTGAGAAGTCTCTTGTTTAGTGAAACTTGAGCACCTGAGAAGTCTCTTGCAAGTGTGCTTGAGCAATTTGTAATCTTTAGTAGATTATAGTGAAAATCTCTTGTTAGTAACAAGGGGACTGGAGTACTCTCGATTTGTGAGGGGAACCAGGATAAATTCTGTGTCTTTCTTTCTCTCTCTCAGCACCCTCTCGTTAATTTGTGTTTTTATCCGCTGCATACTTAGTCGCTATTAGGCAAAAAGTTTTATTTATCAAAACACAATTCAACCCCCCCTTCTTGTGTTTTTCCACCTTCAATTGGTATCAGGAGCTGGGCTGTTGCCTAACTCTCACCTATCAGTGAAACAGTTAAGATTCAGGGAGGAAAAACATGTCTGCTGAGAAGAATCTCAATGAAGTTCCATTTGACTATGATTCTAATTCTAAAGACAGAAGGTCTTCTGACAAAATTCCCTTTTTCAATGGAACTGAGACTGGTTATCCATTCTGGAAAACCAAGATGTACAGTCACATCATGGCGATTGATTGTGATCTGTGGGATTTGGTAGAAGATGGAGTGAACTTTGAAAATATGGACTTAGAAGGCGTTGTTAGCTCTAAAGACAGGAAGGCTTTTACACCCACTCAAAAGCTGGAATATAAGAAGCACCACAGTGTAAAAGGGATGATGACAAATGCCATCTCTCATGATGAGTACTTGAAAATTGGAGATAAGAGAACGGCTAAGTCTATCTGGGATTCTCTTAAATCCAAGTATGAAGGAAATAAACAAGTTAAGGAGGCTAAGGCTAACTTATTAGTACATCAGTATGAATTATTTAAAATGAAGGACGGAGAGGACATTGAGACAATGTTCTCTAGGTTTCAAATTCTTGTTTCTGGACTTCAAGTTTTAGATAAGAGCTACACTGAGGCTGATCATGTAAGGAAAGTACTCAGAAGCTTGCCGCCAAAGTGGAGACCAAAAGTGACAGCGTTTCAGGAATCTAAGGATTTAGATACTGTGTCTCTTGAAAGCTTGGTTAGTTCTCTAAAGAGTCATGAGATGGAACTCATGACTGATGAATCGACTAAGAAGCTAAAAGGGATAGCACTAAGCACCAAGAGTTCTTCTAAGGCTCTGAAGGCGAAGGTTATAGTATCTGATGAAGAAGCTTCTGAAGAAGGTCACGAGATGGACTCTGATGAAGAAGAAGAAATGGTTCTGATGGCTGCAAGAGTATCGCAGTGGGCTAAGAGAAGCAAGAAGTATGCTGGTAAGTTTGGAGGTTCTTCCAAGAAGGTTGGTACTTCTAAGGATAAAAAGGAAGAACAAAACAAATGTTTTAAGTGCAACAAACCAGGACACTTCATTGCTGACTGCCCAGAGAACCTGAGTAAATCATCCAAGAGAACCTCTAACAAAGAAAGATACAAAAGTAAGCTCAAAAAGGGGTTCCTTGCCACTTGGGATGATTTGGATCAGGAATCAGATTCTGATGGGGAAGAAGAAGCAAACCTAGCCTTGATGGCAACCACTTCTGACCAAGAGAACTCTGAGCACGAAGATGACTCAGATTCAGAAGATGAAGATGAGGTACTTGCTAAACTTTCTCGTTCTGAATTAATAGATTCCTTAAAAGATGCCTTAAAACTTTTAACCAAAAAGGCAGGTGAGTGTAAGGTCCTTAAAAAGGCTTATAACAACCTGACCGAAAAGGCAAATGAAATAATTGAACAAAATGAGTCTCTAAAATCAAGAAATGAATTTATGGAAACTCATTATGTTTTTGATGATAAGGTTCCTCCAGAACATGAATTTGCTCTTCAGGAATTCCTTATCAATGGAATGAAAAGAAGTAAAATAGCCTCTTTGATTTATCATGTAAGTAGAAATAGAGGAGAAGGTCTTGGATTCTCTCGTTTTAAAGATAATCCATTATCTTCAAAGTCCTCTAATATAGATAAATCAAAACCTAAGGTCGTCTTTGTAAAGAGTCAATCAGAAGTTCTAAATGAGTCAGCTTCTAATAGAACATCAAAACCAGAGGCTCAAAAGTCAAAGACTCTGAAGGATAAAACCTCAGAACCTAAGATTGTTAAGTCTCAAGCTAATGTTAAATCTAAAGAAGCTCTGACACATTCAAGAACAAAGCTCAAGAGCTATACTAAACCCAAAAACTTTTCAACAAGGGTGGTTAACTCTAGAGGCTCTGATAGGTCTTTCAAACAAAGACCACCTGGACCTGTAAAGACTAACATAAAAGGACCCATAAAGATATGGGTACCAAAATCTCAAATAATATTTGCTTCAGGTTTGCACACTAAGAAGGCCAAAGCAGCAATGCTGGTACCTGGACAGTGGCTGCTCACGACATATGACGGGAGAAAGGCATATGTTCCAAACCCTGACTCTGAAAGAGGGAGGTACTGTGGGGTTTGGAGGAAACCAAAAAGGGAAGATCATTGGTACAGGTATAGTTGGTAACTCTTCTCTTTCAATTAAAAATGTTTGGTTAGTTGATGGCCTCAAACATAATCTGCTTAGCATTAGTCAATTTTGTGATAGCGGATTTATTGTTAAATTTGATAAAGAGGCATGTACAGTAATCAATGATTCTGACAAGTCCATATTGTTTAAAGGATTAAGAAGAGGTAATGTTTATAAGGTGAATCTGTCAGAACTCACTGAGCAGAAGATAGTTTGTCTTCTATCTCTGAATGATGAAAAGTGGGTCTGGCACCAACGCTTAGGTCATGCTAACTGGAGATTAATCTCTAAGCTTAGCAAACTAAAGTTGGTTAAAGGCCTGCCAAATCTTAAATATCATTCAGATGCTCTGTGTGGTCCTTGTCAGATTGGCAAAATTTCAAAAACTTCTTTTAAACCTAAAAACATTGTCTCTACCTCAAGACCCTTAGAACTACTTCACATTGATTTGTTTGGTCCAGTAAGTACTGCCTCAATCAATGGGAAGAAATATGGATTAGTCATTGTTGATGATTACAGTAGATGGACTTGGGTGAAGTTTCTAAGAGTGAAAGATGATGCATATGATGTGTTCAGCATCTTCTGCACTCAAGTGCAAAATGAGAAAAGTCTCAAAATCTTAAAAGTTAGAAGTGATCATGGTGGTGAATTTGAAAATGAATCATTTGCATCTTTTTGTGAAGATCATGGCATTGTCCATGAGTTCTCTGCCCCTAGAACACCACAACAAAATGGTGTTGTAGAGAGAAAGAACAGGTCTTTACA
This sequence comes from Trifolium repens, assembly GCA_030408175.1. Lineage (NCBI taxonomy): Eukaryota > Viridiplantae > Streptophyta > Magnoliopsida > Fabales > Fabaceae > Trifolium > Trifolium repens. The sequence goes on from CP125845.1 coordinate 33,164,256, forward strand.
AGAAATGGCAAGAACCATGATGCATGAGACAAAACTTGCTAAGCACTTCTGGGCAGAAGCTGTAAACACAGCTTGTTATATTCAAAATAGGATCTATATAAGACCTCTATTGAATCTAACAACATATGAACTCTTCAAAGGAAGAAAGCCCAACATCTCTTACTTTCATCAGTTTGGATGTACATGTTACATTCTAAACAACAAGGCCTACAAAAGAAAATTTGATGCCAAAGCTTGTAAGGGAATCTTTATAGGTTACTCTGAACGCTCAAAGGCATACAGAGTGTATAATTCTGAAACCAACACAGTGGAAGAATCTATACATGTTAGATTTGATAATAAAGAGCCTGACAGTAAAATGTCAGAGCAAGATAATAGTTATGCAGGTGTTCCATACCAATACATCGATTCAGAACCTGAAAAAGCATCAGAAGCTGTTGAAGCTTCAGAAGCTGTATTGGAAGAAGATGCTGAAGAAGCATCTCAATTAGAAGCATCACAAGAACATGATGACACTTCAGAAGAAGACACTCAACCAAGTGCTGATGTTGATGAAGCTCCAAGAAGGAAGTTCAAATATAGATCATCACATCCAGAATACTTAATTCTTGGAAACAAAGAAAGTCCAAGAAAGACAAGATCAGACTATCAACAACTTGATTCTCTTCTGGGACTAATCTCAATGATAGAACCAAAGAATGTTGATGAAGCACTTACGGACGATGGATGGATTGTAGCTATGCAGGATGAGCTCAATCAGTTTCAAAGAAATGATGTATGGGACTTAGTGCCAAGACCAGCACATAAGAATATCATTGGAACTAAGTGGGTATTTAGAAACAAGATGAATGAACAAGGTGAAGTGGTAAGAAATAAAGCTAGACTGGTAGCACAAGGCTACAGTCAGCAAGAAGGTATAGACTTCACTGAAACATTTGCTCCAGTAGCAAGACTGGAAGCAATCAGGTTACTTCTTTCATATGCTGTTAACAATGGAATCACATTGTACCAAATGGATGTTAAGAGCGCCTTTCTTAATGGTGTTATTTCTGAAGAAGTATATGTCAAACAACCCCCAGGTTTTGAGGATTTGAAAAATCCTAATTATGTTTATAAACTTAAGAAATCACTCTATGGTCTCAAACAAGCTCCAAGAGCTTGGTATGAAAGACTGAGTAATTTCCTTTTAGAAAATGGTTTTCAAAAAGGTCAAATTGACAATACATTATTCAGAAAGACATCTAAGAAAGATATCTTAATCATTCAAATTTATGTAGATGATATAATTTTTGGTTCAACTAATGCTTCTCTTTGCAAGAATTTCTCTAAGCTTATGCAGGATGAATTTGAAATGAGTATGATGGGTGAATTGAAGTTCTTCCTTGGAATCCAAATTAATCAAGGAAAAGATGGCACTTACATTCATCAAAGCAAGTATACAAAAGAGCTTCTGAAGAAGTTCAACCTTGATGACTGCAAGATAATGTCTACACCCATGCATCCTACCAGCAGCTTAAGCAAAGAAGAGATAGGAAGCAAAGTAGATCAGAAGCTGTATCGAGGTATGATTGGTTCTTTACTCTACCTTACAGCATCTAGACCTGATATTTTATATAGTGTATGCTTGTGTGCTAGATTCCAGTCAGATCCTAGAGAACCTCACTTAACTGCTGTTAAAAGGATCTTTAGATATCTGAAAGGAACTACTAATCTAGGACTTCTTTATAAAAAATCCCTAGATAGTAAGTTAGTTGGATTCTGTGATGCTGACTATGCTGGTGATAAGATTGAGAGGAAATCCACTAGTGGAAATTGCCAATTCATTGGTGAGAATCTCATATCTTGGGCCAGTAAGAGACAAACAACCATTGCTTTGTCTACAGCAGAAGCAGAATACATCTCAGCTGCTAAATGCTGCACACAGCTTCTCTGGATGAAGTATCAGTTGGAAGATTATAACATAGCTGAAAGGAGTATTCCACTATATTGTGACAATACTGCTGCTATTCATTTGTCTAAGAACCCTATTCTACACTCAAGAGCTAAACATATTGAAATAAAGCATCATTTTATAAGGGATCATGTTCAGAAAGGTACAATAGATATTCAATTCATTGATACTGAACATCAATGGGCTGATATATTTACTAAACCTTTAGCTATTGAAAGATTTGATTTTATCAAAAAGAATTTGAACATGCACTATATCTCTGAAGAAAATTAGCTCTGAGAAGTAGAAACAGAATTAGCATCTGAAGCTCTATCAGAACCTCTTATAATTTAGAGTATCCCTTGGGAAGCTCTGAATAATTTAGGCTCTGAAGAGTAACAGGTTCTGATGAGGTGTCAGATACAAATGAGTGAGGCTCTGAACCTTTTAGAAATGAAACGTTCAGTACGTGTAAGTGTACAACAGTTGTCTATACACGCGTCAGCTTTGTTTAAACTTTTTCAACACGTGTCTAGATCCTGACGGGCAGAGAACAGTTAATGATGATTATGGCAGTTAAGTATATTATTTAATTTTTAAAACTGCTCGCGCTCCCTCCCAATGTTTACTTTCTCTGTGTATGTGTGCTAGTTACTATTTATAAGTCACTTCACTCACTTGCACAACTTTTTACACAAAATCACTACCTACACAACCCTAGGCTTTACAGAAAATTCCCAATCTTCATCTTCTCATTTTTCTGAAACAATGGCTGCTCGTTCATCAAACGAAATCATTCAAGAACCCTTTAACCCTACGTTACCACCCATCATCGATCTCAATTCAAAAGATAACCTAGTCTACGAACATCATCAAACTGACGCTGGACCAGATGCTTATGATTTCTTCACTGAGAAGTTCGTGGATTTTGAAAGTTTGAAAGCGAATGGGATTGACATTCAATACTTGTTCTACAACCAACAATGGCAAAATTACTTTGAGATGCTTAATGGCTTCGTATACTACGACATAGTGAAGTATTTCTGGCAGAAGGCTAAAGTGTACGATAGAGCAAGTGCTGATAAAGAATACAAGAATATGATTGAGAAGAACCAGGAATTACGAGGGAAAACAAGAAAGGAACTTGGTCTTAAACCTTATAGAGAAAGGGAAATTAGGTCAAATATTTTGGGAATCAATGTTGTGATAACTCAGGCACACATTGCTAAGATTCTGGGTTTAGACAACAAAGGAGAAGATATAGAAGTGTATGATAAGAGAAGCAAACATTTGGATTCAATTCATCAGGACCTCTTTAAATCTGGTTGCACACAAAAGGATTTTGGAAAAGTAATGCACATGAAGAACACATTTGAATTTGCTTTCAGAATGTGTTTGTCCACTATCTTCACCAGAAAAGGTGGATTGGATACCATCTCCATTCCACACAAACATCTCATCTGGTTCTTATACAAGAGGGTAAAAGTTAATTTGGCTAAGATTCTTTTTGATCACATGTGCCTTACCATCAATGAGGGTAGAACTAAAATACCATCGGTCATTCATCACCCAAGATTAATTTCAGAACTGATAAGGCAAACCAAACTCACAGACATTGTGAGTGCCAAAGAAAAACTTAGAGTTTTCCAAACTGCTAAGTATGATGCATCAGTTCTGGTCAACATGAAGAGAAAAACCAAGGAAGAAATCATTCAAGTGAAAACACCTCTACAGCAAGTGTACGAAAAGTACTTCTGGTGTGATGGGTTTCCCACCATATCAGAACATGATAATGATGAGGTCATCAAAAACTTTCTTGAATCAGTAAGAAGAGAAACTGGGGTCAGTGTGCCCAGGAAAATGGCTGTAAGTGTTCCTAATTGGGATATCTTCAAGGGACCAAGAGATATTACAAGGAGCAGAAGAAAGCCAAGAACTACTGAGCAAGAAATGATTGATGAAGGCTCTGATGATCAAGGACATGCTAGTGCTGATGAGATTGAGGAAGGTGCTGAAAATATGATGACTGAAGCTGTTCAGAAGGAAAAGCGGACAAAGAAAAGGCATGATAGGCCTTCAGCTTCTGAGGAAGATCAGAACCCTGCTAAACCTGCAAAGAGACTAAAGACCAGAGCTTCTAAACCAAAAGGTAAGATCTCTGAATCTAATACTTCTAGCATTCCTGTAGCTCAGGTTATTGGTTCTGAACCTCAACCCTCTATTGCTAAACCATCTATTTCTCAACCTCCATCATCTACCAATCAACCTCAACCCATAGACTTCACTGTTCCTATTAGTGTAGTCTTACCTGATCACAAACCATCATCATCATCTTCATCAGATACCAGCACTGCCTCGGATGAGTTAATTGCTACACTCATCAGAGAATCCAACCCAAAACAAAAGAAAACTCTTACACCAAAGAGAACCTCTTTCAAGAAAACCACAAAGAAGATCACCATAAAGCCCATTCATCTTTCTTCTGATGAAGAACCTACTATTAATGTAGACACCACCATTCTCCATCAATCCACAAATCAAGGTTCTGTCATAGAACATCTTGAACAACACATGTGTGGTGTTGCATTTACCAACTCAAATCCAAATTCACCAAATCAATTTCCATCCATGAATCTCCCAAATGATTCACCCGTCCATAAAACACAAAACACACAGGTCATTCACACACCCCCTCCCTCACTTGATCACATCTCACGAGTAAATCCACCTACATTCACCCCTGTTCAGAATGAGCCAATTGCTCATTCTGAAGAACAACAAAAAACACCTCACTCATCACCAATCAATGTCATGACTGAACAACAACATCAATCACCACAACCTGTCCCTGACCCACTCAACAGACCTCTAGTTTTAGAAGAGGTTCTTGAGCTTTACCAACACCTAACTAAAGCTGAACATCAAATATTCAAGGATTCCATCAATCTTGATGATGATATCATACCTCCAAATCTCAGCAAAATCAAAATTATTGAACTCAAAAGAAAGAAACCTGAACCAACCATTCCCTTTGACTCATCCTTACCCTTTTTCAATTCTGACTCTGAACCAAATCTTGAGCTGCTAAACAATGCTATAGGTATTAGACTTAAGAGGTTCAAACAAAGAGAGGAAGAAGCTCTTATCTTTCCCTCTGATTTGGATGCTGATGTCAGGAAATTAGAGTACTTATTTGGTGAATCTTTAAGGATTCTCAGTACTCATCTGAAGGGTAAGATTAAGGGTAGAGGAGCAAACACTGTAAGGGAACTATTTGAGATTGCTGAGAGGACATGTGCTCCAAGGCTCACATCTTTCAACCATGAAGAAGAATGTCAGAGGCTAGCTTTTTTAGCTGCTGTGAATGAAAGTATCACAAGATCTCTGGATGATGAGCAGGCTAGGATAGCTGCTGAAATGGAACGTCAGAGGCTTGCTGAACAAGAAGCCTTCAAGTTATTGGTTGATAGAGCTGTTCACATTGCTGTCATTGAGACTAATAAGATTCTTGAGAATCAAGGAGCTGCAGAAGATACTGTTATGAATGATCAGAACCTTAGTGAACCAGATTCTGATAAAGGTAAAGCTCCCATTGTTGCTTCATCTCCTCCTAGATCTCCACCAGTACTTGTCCAAGGCTCTTCTTCATCTGCTATACCCTCTGTTATGCAAGAAGCTCTGGATGTAATCAAGCATGACATAAGAGAGGAACTAAGAAATGAAATGGATGAGTTCAGGGCCGATATAAGAGACGACATGAACAGATCTGGTGAAGCTACAAACAAGAAGATAGATGCAATGATGGAACTTCTTCTGAAGCTTACTCAACAGCAACCCAAACCTTAACCCCTATGTTTGAGCACTTGTTGTATTGTTAAGTTCTTGTGTAATTTTTGGATAATTTTCTTTTAATTCATATCTATATTATCCATATGTGTGTGTTTGTTATTTGCTTATATGATTGTTTTATCTTTGTTTTTCAAAATTTAACTTTTCTATATACCATAATATTGTCTGGTACTCTTGAGAATTCTGACTCTAGTGAAAGATGCTGAAGAGCATCTTAGTATTTAAACTAATAAGCCTAGGATTTTCAAAACCTAAGAGTCCCTCTCATCAGTACTCCTGTTTACTCATGAAATAGCTTCTTAGTATTAAAGCCTGTTTAACAACGGGGCACCAATACCGAATGAGGCGTGTCTGGTAACTGGTGTTCTGACAATACTTATGTGGTATATAAAAAGAAAGCAAGCTTAAAAGAGAGAGAGATAGGTAGAGGAACAACTTTTATTATTAATAGAAAGATTCTTTATTACATATGATTGCATCTAGCCTAAGGCTTCGATTTAGAAGCCTCTGATTCTATACTCTTCAGTTTCTCTTTGAGAAGAGATAGTGCTTCATCAGCAAGCTTCTGAACCTCAGCTGGATAATCTGCTAGATTATCTTCATATGTCCATAAGAACTCTTCCAGATCAGAGCCCAATTCTTCCTCCTCTGACTCTGTTAAAATAAGTTCTTCCTTGTTTCTCTCATATCGTAGCCTGTTTTCTTCGCAGCGCCAGGGCTCTGCTCCCTTCTTGCTCTCTTTTTTTGAGCCTGAAGCATCCTTGGTAACCTGCCTTTCCATTGTATGTTTTTCTTTTGATGTTACTTGATTACTCTGGATGAGTAAAATAAGAGGAATCATCCCTTTTTATAGTGTCATCAAGCTCTCTTGTCAGGACGGTTTTCAACACAATTCATTAAATGAATTTAGTTGTCATCACTTTTTGACTTGACTGCCTTGTTATGACGCATTTGACTGCTTGGTTTTCTGTGTCTTTTTGACTGATGCCAAAAGGGGGAGTAAGAGTAGCGTTAAAATTAATGTTGATTCATTCATATACTGCTCAATCTGAAACTGTTATGTTAAATACATTATGAATCAATATTTATCTCTTATGATTCTTTCTCATTCTGTACGATTATTGAAAGGGGAGAAAATTTAAGAACCTAAAATAAAATTCATAGACAATGTCAGAAGAGCTTGCAAACCGCTTCTGAGCATTATCAAACTCTAAGAAGCAAAGCTTGCAAAACTATGCTTCTGAGAGTTAAATATGAAAATTTATTTTAAGTTAATAAATCAACTCTTAAACTGTTTTAATTAATTATGGATAAAACTTAGGGGGAGCTTACAAACCTACCCTTATGGATTATCAGACTCAGGGGGAGATTGCAAACCTTTGAAACCTGAAGTCATCATAAGTAAATTAAATCAACAACAATTGAATTTTAATGCTTTGGTTTGTCATCATCAAAAAGGGGGAGATTGTTGGAACAAAGTGGGTCTGACTTGAACCTCTAATGTTTTAAGTAGTTTTGATGATAACAAAGTATTAAAATTACAATTGGTATTACTAATGATTATTCTAGTGTGCAGAATTACAAGTTAAAATTCATGCAGAAGCACTATGAATAGTAGCAGAGAAGCCAGTCAAGACAAGCTCTGAAAGAGTACCACTGTTCATCAGAAGCTTAATTTTTGCGTGCTAAAGATAGCACTTCTGAAGACCAAAAGCTAGGCTCTGATGAAGTTCAGAAGCTGAAGATCTTAAGAAGCTATGACAAGAACATCAGAAGCAAAAGGAATTTACGTCACTCAAGAGCTGACCTATACAGAACCAATGATTGAAGAACAATCCACTTCAAGGCTCTGTCACATCCACAGGAAGGAATATTCGTTGGTACAACGTTAACCTTATCCATAAGTGGAGCGCATTTGAGGATAGTACTATCGTACTATTATTACTCAAAATGGATGAGTGATAAATTGAATAGCTAGGTAGTGGAATTGGAATTCCTTGCCAAAGAAGGCAATATACAGCTATCAATTGTACGAGTAAATTCCAGCTGGCACCTCTCTCTCTGCAACGGTCATCATCTTCCTCCAAGTATAAATAGAAGACTCAAATGGAAGAAATGACTACTGTTCCTACTACTGTTCTATTACTGCGTTCAAAGACTAAGAAGCATTCTGACATCATATTTTAAATCTGTCATTCTAAGTCTTAGAACAAATTGAGTTGTATTTTGTAAACACCTCTGATAGTATATCAAGTGTTCCTTAACATTCATTCTTATTCTTAAGTTTGTTTGAGAAGTCTCTTGTTAAGTTTAACTTGAGCATTTGAGAAGTCTCTTGTTTAGTGAAACTTGAGCACCTGAGAAGTCTCTTGCAAGTGTGCTTGAGCAATTTGTAATCTTTAGTAGATTATAGTGAAAATCTCTTGTTAGTAACAAGGGGACTGGAGTACTCTCGATTTGTGAGGGGAACCAGGATAAATTCTGTGTCTTTCTTTCTCTCTCTCAGCACCCTCTCGTTAATTTGTGTTTTTATCCGCTGCATACTTAGTCGCTATTAGGCAAAAAGTTTTATTTATCAAAACACAATTCAACCCCCCCTTCTTGTGTTTTTCCACCTTCATGATCATGTAAGGAAAGTACTCAGAAGCTTGCCGCCAAAGTGGAGACCAAAAGTGACAGCGTTTCAGGAATCTAAGGATTTAGATACTGTGTCTCTTGAAAGCTTGGTTAGTTCTCTAAAGAGTCATGAGATGGAACTCATGACTGATGAAACGACTAAGAAGCTAAAAGGGATAGCCTTGAGCACCAAAAGTTCCTCTAAGGCTCTGAAGGCGAAGGTTATAGTATCTGATGAAGAAGCTTCTGAAGAAGGTCACGAGATGGACTCTGATGAAGAAGAAGAAATGGTTCTGATGGCTGCAAGAGTATCGCAATGGGCTAAGAGAAGCAAGAAGTATGCTGGTAAGTTTGGAGGTTCTTCCAAGAAGGTTGGTACTTCTAAGGATAAAAAGGAAGAACAAAACAAATGCTTTAAGTGCAACAAACCAGGACACTTCATTGCTGACTGCCCAGAGAACCTGAGTAAAACATCCAAGAGAACCTCTAACAAAGAAAGATACAAAAGTAAGCTCAAGAAGGGGTTCCTTGCCACTTGGGATGATTTGGATCAGGAATCAGATTCTGATGGGGAAGAAGAAGCAAACCTAGCCTTGATGGCAACCGCTTCTGACCAAGAGAACTCTGAGCACGAAGCTGACTCAGATTCAGAAGATGAAGATGAGGTACTTGCTAAACTTTCTCGTTCGGAATTAATAGATTCCTTAAAAGATGCCTTAAAACTTTTAACCAAAAAGGCGGGTGAGTGTAAGGTCCTTAAAAAGGCCTATAACAACCTGACCGAAAAGGCAAATGAAATAATTGAACAAAATGAGTCTCTAAAATCAAGAAATGAATTTATGGAAACTCATTATGTTCTTGATGATAAGGTTCCTCCAGAACATGAATTTGCTCTTCAGGAATTCCTTATCAATGGAATGAAAAGAAGTAAAATAGCCTCTTTGATTTATCATGTAAGTAGAAATAGAGGAGAAGGTCTTGGATTCTCACGTTTTAAAGATAATCCATTATCTTCAAAGTCCTGTAATATAGATAAATCAAAACCTAAGGTTGTCTTTGTAAAGAGTCAATCAGAAGTTCTAAATGAGTCAGCCTCTAATAGAACATCAAAGCCAGAGGCTCAAGAGTCAAAGGCTCAGAAGGATAAAACCTCAGAACCTAAGATTTTTAAGCCTCAAACTAATGTTAAATCTAAAGAAGCTCTGACACATTCAAGAACAAAGCTCAAGAGCTATACTAAACCCAAAAACTTTTCAACAAGGGTGGTTAACTCTAGAGGCTCTGATAGGTCTTTCAAACAAAGACCACCTAGACCTGTAAAGACTAACACAAAAGGACCCATAAAGATATGGGTACCAAAATCTCAAATAATATTTGCTTCAGGTTTGCACACTAAGAAGGCCAAAGCAGCAATGCTGGTACCTGGACAGTGGCTGCTCACGACATATGACGGGAGAAAGGCATATGTTCCAAACCCTGACTCTGAAAGAGGGAGGTACTGTGGGGTTTGGAGGAAACCAAAAAGGGAAGATCATTGGTACAGGTATAGTTGGTAACTCTTCTCTTTCAATTAAAAATGTTTGGTTAGTTGATGGCCTCAAACATAATCTGCTTAGCATTAGTCAATTTTGTGATAGCGGATTTATTGTTAAATTTGATAAAGAGGCATGTACAGTAATCAATGACTCTGACAAGTCCATATTGTTTAGAGGATTAAGAAGAGGTAATGTTTATAAGGTGAATCTGTCAGAACTTACTGAGCAGAACATAGTTTGTCTTCTATCTCTGAATGATGAAAAGTGGGTCTGGCACCAACGCTTAGGTCATGCTAACTGGAGATTAATCTCTAAGCTTAGTAAACTAAAGTTGGTTAAAGGCCTGCCAAATCTTAAATATCATTCAGATGCTCTGTGTGGTCCTTGTCAGATTGGCAAAATTTCAAAAACTTCTTTTAAACCTAAAAACATTGTCTCTACCTCAAGACCCTTAGAACTACTTCACATTGATTTGTTTGGTCCAGTAAGTACTGCCTCAATCAATGGGAAGAAATATGGATTAGTCATTGTTGATGATTACAGTAGATGGACTTGGGTAAAGTTTCTAAGAGTGAAAGATGATGCATATGATGTGTTCAGCATCTTCTGCACTCAAGTGCAAAATGAGAAAGGTCTCAAAATCTTAAAGGTAAGAAGTGATCATGGTGGTGAATTTGAAAACGAACCATTTGCAACTTTTTGTGAAGATCATGGCATTGTCCATGAGTTCTCTGCTCCTAGAACACCACAACAAAATGGTGTTGTAGAGAGAAAGAACAGGTCTTTACAAGAAATGGCAAGAACCATGATGCATGAGACAAAACTTGCTAAGCACTTCTGGGCAGAAGCTGTAAACACAGCTTGTTATATTCAAAATAGGATCTATATAAGACCTCTATTGAATCTAACAACATATGAACTCTTCAAAGGAAGAAAGCCCAACATCTCTTACTTTCATCAGTTTGGATGTACATGTTACATTCTAAACAACAAGGCCTACAAAAGAAAATTTGATGCCAAAGCTTGTAAGGGAATCTTTATAGGTTACTCTGAACGCTCAAAGGCATACAGAGTGTATAATTCTGAAACTAACACAGTGGAAGAATCTATACATGTTAGATTTGATGATAAAGAGCCTGACAGTAAAATGTCAGAGCAAGATAATAGTTATGCAGGTGTTCCATACCAATACATCGATTCAGAACCTGAAAAAGCATCAGAAGCTGTTGAAGCTTCAGAAGCTGTATTGGAAGAAGATGCTGAAGAAGCATCTCAATTAGAAGCATCACAAGAACATGATGACACTTCAGAAGAAGACACTCAACCAAGTGCTGATGTTGATGAAGCTCCAAGAAGGAAGTTCAAATATAGATCATCACATCCAGAAGATTTAATTCTTGGAAACAAAGAAAGTCCAAGAAAGACAAGATCAGACTATCAACAACTTGATTCACTTCTGGGACTAATCTCAATGATAGAACCAAAGAATGTTGATGAAGCACTTACTGACGATGGATGGATTGTAGCTATGCAAGATGAGCTCAATCAGTTTCAAAGAAATGATGTATGGGATTTAGTGCCAAGACCAGCACATAAGAACATCATTGGAACTAAGTGGGTATTTAGAAACAAGATGAATGAACAAGGTGAAGTGGTAAGAAATAAAGCTAGACTGGTAGCACAAGGCTACAGTCAGCAAGAAGGTATAGACTTCACTGAAACATTTGCTCCAGTAGCAAGACTGGAAGCAATCAGTTTTTCAAAGCTGATGCAGGATGAATTCGAGATGAGTATGATGGGTGAATTGAAGTTCTTCCTTGGAATCCAAATTAATCAAGGAAAAGATGGCACTTACATTCATCAAAGCAAGTATACAAAAGAGCTTCTGAAGAAGTTCAACCTTGATGACTGCAAGATAATGTCTACACCCATGCATCCTACCAGCAGCTTAAGCAAAGAAGAGATAGGAAGCAAAGTAGATCAGAAGCTGTATCGAGGTATGATTGGTTCTTTACTCTACCTTACAGCATCTAGACCTGATATTTTATATAGTGTATGCTTGTGTGCTAGATTCCAGTCAGATCCTAGAGAACCTCACTTAACTGCTGTTAAGAGGATCTTTAGATATCTGAAAGGAACTACTAATCTAGGACTTCTTTATAAAAAATCCCTAGATAGTAAGCTAGTTGGATTCTGTGATGCTGACTATGCTGGTGATAAGATTGAGAGGAAATCCACTAGTGGAAATTGCCAATTCATTGGTGAGAATCTCATATCTTGGGCCAGTAAGAGACAAACAACTATTGCTTTGTCTACAGCAGAAGCAGAATACATCTCAGCTGCTAAATGCTGCACACAATACTGCTACTATTCATTTGTCTAAGAACCCTATTCTACACTCTAGAGCTAAACATATTGAAATAAAACACCATTTTATAAGGGATCATGTTCAGAAAGGTACAATAGATATTCAATTCATTGATACTGAACATCAATGGGCTGACATATTTACTAAACCTTTAGCTATTGAAAGATTTGATTTTATCAAAAAGAATTTGAACATGCACTATATCTCTGAAGAAAATTAGCTCTGAGAAGTAGAATAAAATTAGCATCTGAAGCTCTATCAGAACCTCTTATAATTTAGAGTATCCCTTGGGAAGCTCTGAATAATTTAGGCTCTAAAGAGTAACAGGTTCTGATGAGGTGTCAGATACAAATGAGTGAGGCTCTGAACCTTTTGGAAATGAAACGTTCAGTACGAGTAAGTGTACAACAGTTGTCTATACACGCGTCAGCTATGATTAAACTTTTACAACACGTGTCTAGATCCTGACGGGCTGAGAACAGTTAATGATGATTATGGCAGTTAAGTATATTATTTAATTTTTAAAACTGCTCGCGCTCCCTCCCAATGTTTATTTTCTCTGTGTATGTGTGCTAGTTACTATTCATAAGTCACTTCACTCACTTGCACAACTTTTTACACAAAATCACTACCTACACAACCCTAGACCTTACAGAAATTCCCAATCTTCATCTTCTTAATTCTCTGCAACTATGGCTGCTCGTTCATCAAACGAAATCGTTCAAGAACCCTTTAACCCTACGTTACCACCCATCATCGATCTTAATTCAAAAGATAATCTAGTCTACGAACATCATCAAACCGACGCTGGACCAGACTCTTATGATTTCTTCACTGAGAAGTTCGTGGATTTTGAAAGTTTGAAAGCGAATGGGATTGACATTCAATACTTGTTCTACAACCAACAATGGCAGAATTATTTTGAGATGCTTAATGGCTTCGTATACTACGACATAGTGAAGTATTTCTGGCAGAAGGCTAAAGTGTACGATAGAGCAAGTGCTGATGAAGAATACAAGGATATGGTTGAGAAGAACAAGGAATTACGAGGGAAAACAAGAAAGGAACTTGGTCTTAAACCTTATAGAGAAAGGGAAATTAGGTCAAATATTTTGGGAATCAATGTTGTGATAACTCAGGCACACATTGCTAAGATTCTGGGTTTAGACAACAAAGGAGAAGATATAGAAGTGTATGATAAGAAAAGCAAGCATTTGGATTCATTTCATCAGGACCTCTTTAAATCTGGATGCACACAAAAGGATTTTGGAAAAGTAATGCACATGAAGCACACATTTGAATTTGCTTTTAGAATGTGTTTGTCTACCATCTTCACCAGAAAAGGTGGATTGGATACCATCTCCATTCCACACAAACATCTCATCTGGTTCTTATACAAGAGGGTGAAAGTTAATTTGGCTATGATTCTTTTTGAGCACATGTGCTTTACCATCAATGAGGGTAGAACTAAAATACCATCAGTCATTCATCACCCAAGGTTAATTTCAGAACTGATAAGGCAAACCAAACTCACAGATATTGTGAGTGCCAAAGAAAAACTTAGAGTTTTCCAAACTGCTAAGTATGATGCATCAGTTCTGGTCAACATGAAGAGAAAAACCACCTCTACAGCAAGTGTACGAAAAGTACTTCTGGTGTGATGGGTTTCCCACCATATCAGAACATGATAATGATGAGGTCATCAAAAACTTTCTTGAGGCAGTAAGAAGAGATACTGGGGTTAGTGTGCCCAGGAAAATGGTTGTAAGTGTTCCTAATTGGGATATCTTCAAGGGACCAAGAGATATTACAAGGAACAGAAGAAAGCCAAGAACTACTGAGCAAGAAATGATTAATGAAGGCTCTGATGATCAAAAGCATGATAGTGCTGATGAGATTGAGGAAGGTGAAAGAGGTGCTGGAAATATGATGGCTGAAGCTGTTCAGAAGGAAAAGCGTACAAAGAAAAGGCATGATAGGCCTTCAGCTTCTGAGGAAGATCAGAACCCTGCTAAACCTGCAAAGAGATTAAAGACCAGAGATTCTAAACCAAAAGGTAAGACCTCTGAATCTAATACTTCTAGCATTCCTGTAGCTCAGGATATTGGTTCTGAACCCCAACCCTCCATTGCTAACCCTTCTACTTCTCAACCTCCATCATCTACCAATCAACCTCAACCCATAGACTTCACCGTACCTATTAGTGTAGTCTTACCTGATCATAAAGCTATATCATCATCATCATCTGATACTAGCACTGACTCTGAGGAATTCATTGCTAAGATAATCAGAGAAGGACCAAAGAAAACAAATCTTAAAAAGACTACCAAGAGACCCTTCAAAAAGCCAATCCAACTCTCCTCTGATGAAAAAACCCCCATCATCATAGACACTACCATCCTTAATCAACCAACAACTACTGAATCCGTTCTTGATCATCTCCAACAACATCTATCTGGAGATGCCTTTACACATTCCAATCCCAACTCTCCTCGTTTTCCTATTATCAAACCCTCTACTGTTCAAACTATCCAAGAACCACCTATTGTTCAAGTCATTCAAACTCCTCCCCCCTCACTTGATCACATCTCATAAGCAAATCCACCTACATTTACACCTGTTCAGGATGAGTCAATTGCTCATTCTGAAGCCCAACAAGAATCACCTCATCAATCACCCAATAAAGTCATGACTGAACAACAAAATCAATCACCTCAACCTGAAGTATACTCTGATGAATCATCTCCTTCACCTTCACCACAACCTGTCTTTGACCCACTCAATAAACCTCTAGTTTTAGAAGAGGTTCTTGAGCTTTACCAACACCTAACTAAAGCTGAACGTCAAATATTCAAGGATTCCATCAATCTTGATGATGATATCATACCTCCAAATCTCAGTAAAATCAAAATCATTGAACTCAAAAGAAAGAAACCTGAACCAACCATTCCCTTTGACCCATCCTTACCCTTTTTCAATTCTGACTCTGAACCAAACCTTGAGTTGCTAAATAATGCTATAGGTATTAGACTTAAGAGGTTCAAACAAAGAGAGGAAGAAGCTCTTATCTTCCCTTCTGATATAGATGCTGATGTCAGGGAATTAGAGTACTTATTTGGTAAATCTTTAAGGATTCTCAGTACTCATCTGAAGGATAAGATTAAGGGTAGAGGAGCAAACACTGTACGGGAACTGTTTGAGATTGTTGAGAAGCTAAACGCTCCAAGGCTCACATCTTACAACCATGTTAAGGAGCAGGCTAGGATAGCTGCTGAAGAAGAAGAGAAGAGGCAAGCTGAAATTGAGCACAAAAGGCTAGCTGAACAAGAAGCATTGAAATTATTAGTAGATAGGGCTGTGCATATTGCTACATTTGAAACCAATAAGATCAATGAGAATCAAGCTACTGAACAAGATGTTGCCATGCTTGATCAGAATCTGATAAGAGAAGATACGGATATCAATGAAGATTCTGACAAGGGTAAGAAGCCCATTTTTGTTCCAACTCCTTCTCACTCTCCTATGAAGATTGACATAGCCTCAACCTCATCTGCAATACCTCCTGCGGTTCAAGATGCTTTGGATAATCTCAGAACTGACATGGCTAATGAAATTGATGAACTAAGAGTGGATGTGCGCACTGATGTGAATGCTGCTGTGGAATCAGTCCACAAAAGGATGGATGACATGATGTTAACCCTTCTGAAAGCCATAGCAGATGTTAAGAAACCTTAGTCATTGTTTGGGCACTTGTTTTGTTGTTAGTTCTTGTGTAATTTTTGGATAATTTTTTTTTTAATTCATATCTATATTATCCATATTTGTGTGTTTGTTATTTGCTTATATGTTTGTTTTATATTTGTTTTTCAAAATTTAACTTTTCTATATACCATGATATTGTCTGGTACTCTTGAGAATTCTGACTCTAGTGAAAGATGCTGAAGAGCATCTTAGTTTTTAAACTAATAAGCCTAGGATTTTCAAAACCTAAGAGTCCCTCTCATCAGTACTCCTGTTTACTCATGAAATAGCTTCTTAGTATTAAAGCCTGTTTAACAACGGGGCACCAATACCGAATGAGGCGTGTCTGGTAACTGGTTTTCTGACAATAGGAATGAGGTATATATACATAAGAAACTTGCTTAAAACAAAAGGAATTAATAGCATAAACTCCTTTATTAATATTATTGAAGAATTTCTATTACATAGAATGATAAGACTCTACTTAGAGCTAGGCTTAACTTCAGAAGACTCTGCATCTAGCTTCTTATGTTTCTCCTTAATGTAAGCAAGCAAGTTGGCAGTGGCCTTTTGTACTAGTTCTTCAGTGTTCTTCTGAACAGCAGCCTCGTACTCTTCGTATGGAGTATCATCATTGTATGTCCATAAAAATTCTTCCAGATCAGAGCCCAATTCCTCCTCCTCTGACTCTGTCAAAATCAGTTCTTGCTTGTTTCTTTCGTAGCGAAGCCTGTTTTCTTCGCAGCGCCAGGGCTCTGCTCTCCTCTTGCTCTTTCCTTATTGAGCCTGAAGCATCCTCGGTAACCTGCTTTTCATTATATGTTTTTTTTTTTTTGGATATTACTTGATTACTCTGAATGAGTAAAATGAGAAGAATCATCCTTTATTTATAGTACCTTCAAGATATCTTGTCAGTAGGATAATCAGTGCCATTCATTGAATGCGTTTGGTTGTCACTGCCTTCTTGACTTGACTACCTTGTTTGGCGCTTTGACTGCTTGGTTTTCTGTGTCTTTTTGACTGATGCCAAAAGGGGGAGTAAGAGTAGCGTTAAAATTAATGTTGATTCATTCATATACTGCTCAATCTGAAACTGTAATGTTAAATGCATTATGAATCAATATTTATCCCTTATGATTCTTTCTCATTCTGAACGATTATTGAAAAGGGGAGAAAATTTAAGAACCTAAAATAAAATTCATAGACAATGTCAGAAGAGCTTGCAAACCGCTTCTGAGCATTATCAAACTCTAAGAAGCAAAGCTTACAAAACTATGCTTCTGAGAGTTAAATATGAAAATTTATTTTAAGTTAATAAATCGACTCTTAAACTGTTTTAATTAACTATGGATAAAACTTAGGGGGAGCTTACAAACCTACCCTTATGGATTATCAGACTCAGGGGGAGATTGCAAACCTTTGAAACCTGAAGTCATCATAATTAAATTAAATCAACAACAATTGAATTTTAATGCTTTGGTTTGTCATCATCAAAAAGGGGGAGATTGTTGGAACAAAGTGGGTCTGACATGAACCTCTAATGTTTTAAGTGGTTTTGATGATAACAAAGTATTAAAATTACAATTGGAATTACTAATGGTTATTCTAGTGTGCAGAACTACAAGTTAAAATTCATTCAGAAGCACTATGAATAATAGCAGAGAAGCCAGTCAAAACAAGCTCTGAAAGCACATCACTGTTCATCAGAAGCTTAAGTTTTGTATGTTAAAGAAAGTGCCTCTGAGGACAAAAACAAGGCTCTGACGGACTCAGAAGCAAAAAGGGCCTCAAGAAGCATTGATAACAGCATCTGAAGCAAAAGGAATTTACGTCACTCAAGAGCTGACATATTCAGAACCAATGATTGAAGAACAATCTACTTCAAGGATCTGTCACGTCCACAGGAAGGAATATTCGTTGGTACAACGTTAACCTTATCCATATGTGGAGCGCAATTGAGAAACGTACTATTGTACTATTATTACTCAAAATGGATGAGTGATAATTCAAATAGCAAGGTAGTGGAATTGGATATCTTTACCAAAGAAGGTAACTACAGCTATCACAATTGTACGAATAAATTCCAGCTGGCACCTCTCTCTCTGCAACGGTCATCATCTTCCTCCAAGTATAAATAGAAGACTCAAATGGAAGAAATGACTACTGTTCGAACAACCATTCTACCAACACTGTTCAAAGACTAAGAAGCATTCTGACATCATAATTTAAATCTGTCATTCTAAGTCTTAGAACAATTTGAGTTGTATTTTGTAAACACCTCTGATAGTATATCAAGTGTTCCTTAACATTCATTCTTATTCTTAAGTTTGTTTGAGAAGTCTCTTGTTAAGTTTAACTTGAGCATTTGAGAAGTCTCTTGTTAAGTTTAACTTGAGCATTTGAGAAGTCTCTTGTTTAGTAAAACTTGAGCACCTGAGAAGTCTCTTGCAAGTGTGCTTGAGCAATTTGTAATCTTAAGTAGATTATAGTGAAAATCTCTTGTTAGTAACAAGGGGACTGGAGTACTCTCGATTTGTGAGGGGAACCAGGATAAATTCCGTGTCTTTCTTTCTCTCTCTCAGCACCCTCTTTTTATTTTGTGTTTATATCCGCTGCATACTTAGTTTTATTTTGAAAAACTTTTAATTCTCAAAACACAATTCAACCCCCCCCTTCTTGTGTTTTTCCACCTTCAGAATGTTCACACGCTTTCTTTCATCTGGAACCAGTTTACTGGACATGGATTTTGAAGCTAGCCTGAATGGAGAAATTCAGTATGGCTTTATATAATGAATTTAATTTTTCTTAATAAAATTATAAAACCAATTTGTTATGAACTATATCCTTTGTAACACTAACAAATTAAATCATTACAAAACAAATACTTGCAGATCCAAGAGTGTTCAGCTTCCGGATAATGGAATTGGCATCAATGATTTACCTGAAACAACCAATCAAATTGTACGTAATTACCTTTTCATTTTAATGCAATAAAAGGTTCATATAATTGAATGGCGCCATTTTGTAGTTTTCTCAATGTTGTATTAAATATTTGTAGGGTGTGTTACATCCATGCAAGGAAACTAGTGAGGCTGGATCCCACTCAGATTTTTGTGCTCATGATAACGTACTAAAAGAAGTAGTGAATGAGATAAAGGTATAAAAAAGCTATCCTTGATTTTTTCCGATTTTGTTAAACTTTGACTTATTTACAAATAACAATACATACATAAAACTAATAGTCAATGATCTAAAATGTTTTTTCCTTTTTTAGGGATTGTCAACTAAGGTTTCTGAAATGGATTCAACAAATAGCAGGATGTTAGAGGTACTTATTGGACTGGTGAAGTTGGAAATAAACATTGCATCACCATTAACTGGTGCTGGAAATGGTGTTGACAAAAAAAAATGTGATGTTCAAGAAAAGGTTGATGGACCAACAAAGTCAAAAAATGATGAAAGAAACAAAGGCAAATCCATTGCTATAGGAAATGATTACCTTGAAAATGCAAAACATGTTACTAAAAAAATGCCAAACATTGCTGATATATCAAATGTTATCATTTCTGAGGATGATCAATTGGATATTAACGAAGAAATCAACTGGGGAAGTGGGTCATCATATGACCACCAGATTCACAAGAAGAATGTAACTACCCCTTACAAAGGTCCTACAACTCTGGTTTTTGATCGAGAGACGAGTGTTAATGAAATATCAGCTGATGCATTTGCATGAACTACTAGCTATAGAAGATGTTATGCCAAAAAGGTTGTTGATTAATTATTAAAACAAAATATTATGACATTAAACTGACGAAATTTTTTTATCATAATTTAATGATGCAGGATCTTTCAAATGTTGCTCAAATGGTTACAAAAAAATTAGCCTTTACTCCATCACCGGGTGGTGGGTCGTCTAAAAAAAAGAAGTGTGAAACTCCACAACGAACTGAGACTAGTCGCAATTATTTGAAATCACCTCAATCAACTTTGGGAAAGCCGAAAAATAGATTCAGGCCATACAAGTTTAATCCCAATCTATCTACACTTCCAAAGGTTACTTATAATACAAACAAACAATTTTGATTACAGTTTGACACTTTTTATTTTTTTAAAATATAATTATTGAAAGATAATTTATTAATTTTTTCTTATGGTAATAGTTTGTTAAGTGTAAGTTCAGACCAACTCAGGAAATGAAACTGACTGAAAATGAAATGAAGTTGTGTGCTTATATTTTTCGAGAGGACTTAGAAGTGAGGTATGATTTTTTCTTTCATGGTATTTTTTTTCGTGTATACAATAACAATAATAATTTACTTAAATTCATATATTGTAGCAACGAACTTGTTTTTTCGGTTGAAGACCAAATCGGAATAAGATCTGACTTTCATTGCTTTATCCCTGGAGGATACGTTAGAAAATCTGTTTGACTTACACTTATATTTGTATTTTTTTGCCTAATTAATTATATATATTATATTGTGTTTAATCATATTTCTTTTATATATGTTAGATCTTAAGGATGATGGCCGCACGAGTTACGTGGAATCAAAAGCATACCGCTACTCCAAATATGTGGTGCCTACCCCCAGCTTTTGCGGTAAAATTAACAACTAGTACATAAACAAAATTATTTATATAATAATGTAAAAGTATTAAACATTTTGCTTTGTGTATCATGTAACCAGAGTGATGTTTTAATGGGAATGAGGCAAGAAAGTTTGGAAATTATTTATAGACATGATTAGATGAGTGCATATGCAACTCTGAAGCGGGTAAATGAATCTACAAATATTGAAATTAAGCATTTCACTTGCTACTTCAAAAATAAATTCTGATAGTTTTTAATTTAATAAAAGTCATTTATATTTTAGATATATGTTCCTATTCGAGATGATACTGGTCACTGATTTTTAATGGTTTTTCATGTTGAAGAGCGCAAAATTTATCATCTTGATTCTCACTTACTTCTTGACAAGATTGACAGTAGGCACCAAAAGATGAAGAAAATAGTAGGTTTATTAATTCATCTTTCATATATCTTGTTTACTCAAACAATCTTATACTAATTTGACCAACTTACTTTTAGGCCAAGGTACTATCACTTTTGGTGTTATCGGTCTACGACTAGAAAGTTCCATTTTGCTTGCCAGATTTTGAAGATTGGGATATCGTCGAACCACGTCGTGTTCCCAACTATGGCCGCAGGTTCACCATAAATTTTGAGTTTATTAATTATGAACATCAAAATTTCGATCAGTTTTTTTAATTGTTTTGGGGAAATGCTTGTAGTGATAATTCAGGCATATGGGTTGCGGAGTGGATGAATATGCAAAGTAGTTTCAACAATCAAGTTATCGGCGTGGTATGAAATAATAACAACGAAAATATGTTTAAAATTTGAATTTTAGTATTTTCCACCTTATAATTATTTTTTTTCGTATTGAACTAGTTGAATGATAAACCAGTAAGAATGAAGATTGCCTTCTGCCTTTTGCTTGGACCACATAATCTTATTAAGGACATGCTGGAGGACGACTATGAAAAGTATTGGAACAAAGTTACGGGAAATGGACGTCCAACTTAGTGGTCTTCAAGTTATTAGTGTTTTGATTTTGGAATATGGTGGAAGTGGACAACGATGTAATGTTTTGTAGCTAGTGTTTTGCTATGTTTTGGTTTGTATTTGTTAGTTTCAAACTTCTGTATGGGTCAAGAAATATTTTTTTGGTTAAGTTGTCATGTTTGTCATATGAACTTTTTTTTTTGGCACTTTCAAGTCCAATCCATTTTGCAAGCAATTCAAAATTAAGATCACCATAAAAGTCTACACTCAGAAAATATACAATTAACTAAATCAAAAGAAAAAAATAAATGCATAGTACTACAAGTGTATACTATAAAACCAGAAACCAAGGAAAGCTAAAACTAAAACAAACAGCAGAGCTGTAACAAAAACCAGAAAGCAAACAGCCCCCCTGCTTCCAGTCCAAAACACAAAAATTAAGGCCGCTCTACACACCAAAAACAGCAGGGCAGAAAAACGAACCACAAGGCAACAACAACAATAAAATTCTACACTGCCATTAGGATTAGCAAATCGCCTCTGCTAAACAAAACCAGGCGGGAAATCCTTCCAAAAAATCAGCACAGCAGAGGCCTATGATATCAGTACAACAAATATATGTTTTAATTTCTAATGTCATTGCTGGACCAAACCAAACCCTCAAAGAAAACTAGCATAATCTAAAATTTGTCCACCAAGTAAAATCAGATAGTACTAAGTTGGCAAGTGCATCATCCACAACATTGCCCTCCCTAAACACATGGGAGACAATAACCTACATGTTTCTAAGCTTGAACAAACAGTTGACCAAGGAATAATGTTTGAGTTCATCAAAGCCAAGGTAGCAGTTTATTTCATATGTGACTTTCTACAAATCAGATTAGTTTATTAATAGGGACCAAAAATGTACAAGGTGTACACAGAGGACCAAGTAAGACAAGGTTACAAGAGGACACGAAGTACCTCTAATACAGTAGCACCTAACGAAAGCAACAAAAGAGAAATCCCAAACAAACACACTCATTAAAGACAATAACCAATATAAATAACTGCATAGGTTCATTACAGAACTGAGTATCACAATAAGTACCAAACTAAACAACTTTAAAACTATTACAATTTGTTCAACCACTTCAAATTCTAATACTGAGACTAATAAAACATTCAATCAAACATCTTCATTACTTCAACAATGTCTACTCCACTACGCTTAAATTAAATAAAATACAATGCAAAAGGAACGAGTATTTTGCAAATTAAATTTCAAAACATGTCATCAGATATTCACTTACTAGAATTTGCAAATCAATCTTGAAGGTCACGGTCGTCGTCAGAGTAATTTGTTCGTTCATTTGTCATAACATGAGACTGGATATGGCCACTTTGATTGTTCATATTTCTGTGTTGACAAGACCGTTTATTATGACCACCAATGCCACACATTCCACAAGTACGCGGACGTCTCTGCTTACTTGGTGTCCCGTTTGGAAAAGTACCACACCCCTTAGTCCGTACAATATTAGGATTTAAAATTGCAGCCTCTTCACCAATACTTGTATGGAAAACATCAGATGATTCAACACTTACTCCATTTCTTTTATGTTTCAACCGACTTGTCTCAACAGCCAATATGTCAACATCATGATTATACTCTTCTAAATCATCATACACCAACTCAGCAACAACTTTACTCATTTGGACAATGCCAGAATATCTAGCTGCAGGTTGTGAATCCCAATATAAAGACCCACTTCCATACTTTTCACGAATTGAATCTTTTGCAAATTTAGACCACCTTGGCAAGACCAAACAATTTGGAAGTTCATCAAAGTCCAGATATAGCATGACAGCTAAAATATGATCACATGGCAATCCAATTGATTCCATCCTCAGACAACAACATTTGAAATCTATTGGTTCTTCACAATATGTTACATACCAGACACTTCCATCACCACAATATTTCGAAACATTAAATATATAACCTGTAGACATCTCTTGACTGTCTGTAATGCGGAGCAGCTGACTCTTTTTAAGTAACGACCGAAACAAAAAAAATATCTCCTTTGTAAACTGTTTCACAACAGATTTTTCTATGAATCGCAGGCTAGTATGAATTACTGGCTGACCATAATTCGATTGAAAATCAGCCTCAATTTCCTTGAATCAGAAATAAGTTAAGCATCTATGAAATTGTCCAACAAAGTCTGTCATGTTGATCCTAGCATGCAGAAACTGTCCCATGTGACTATGGAGTGCTTCACAGCGAGAAGTTGTCCTTAAACCGGCAAAGAAACTTCCTCGAATGTGAGCGGTTGCCTACATATTTTTTTTCTCATACATTTCTTTCACCCAACCATTATCTTGCAACCCAAACTTCTGAACCATCTCAGACCACAATTTTTCAAATGTCACAACTTCCATGTCACCCAACATGCATCTTTTCAAATAAGGCATAAATTCAGGAATCCCAACATTGGCTGATGCATTCCTTAACAAGTGCCAGACACATAGTCTGTGATGTGCATTAGGGAATGTCCTTTTAATAGCATTTTTCATTGCCGTGTCCCCATCAGTGATGACTGACAACAGATGTTTGCTCTTCATTGCTGTCAACAGTTGTTCCAACAACCAAACATATGTCTCTTCTGTCTCTCGGGTTACAATGGTTGTGGCAAACACTATAGTCTGGTTATGATGATTAACACTAGAAAATACAACAAAGGGGCAATTATACTTGTTTTTTCGATAAGTCGCATCAAAGGCCAGAACATCTTCAAATATCTCATAGTTCATTCTATTTTCACCATCACACCAGAATAACCTCTCAAGTCTTCTTTCTATGTCAATGGAGTGTGTCACAAACATCAATGGATCTTTTGTGCTCAGATCTCGAAGATACTTAACTGCATTGCATGAGTCAGAATAAATTTGTTTACGCTGTTGCCAATTTGGTTGTATAGATCCTTTTTTACAAATCCAACCTTGTGAAAACCACCACATTCATTAGCCATCGTACCATATACTTGGTATGGTCTTATCCCAGCTTTCCTGTTGCGCTCAATCTGATCTATATCACCTTGACTCAACTTTCTATATGCTGGTAATAACCCACACAAAGTACCACCCAACAGGTCATGAGTATGATCAAGCTTAAGTAAGGCAATATACCATCTACCAAACGAAATGTCAATGTGTACTCTACATCTTGCACTACAACCACATCTTGTTTCATTCCTAGGCTCCCGCTTTCGGTTCTCCACAGTTAATCCCATATCCTCTCTAAATCCTTGGCATGAACATAAAAACGTTTGTTGTATTGTTTCACCATTGACATTCTTAACCACTTGACCCTTGACTACGGTCTGGCAAGTGCACCAGTCTGTCGTCGAGTAATAATTCACACTCTAGGTGTCTAGAATGAGTTCGTATCCACATGGATCGTGCCGCAGCTTCACCAGCGTTATTTAAGTTTGTGATAGTTTGCATTCGCTTTGGTTTTTGAAAAAGGTTTTTATAAAAAGAGCGTAATGCTTTGCAGAAATATAAATTGCAGAATGTATAAATATTAGATTCAAGAAATATAGAGGCTAGGCATGGTGGTTGGACTCCCTCCCTTCTTCATATTTGGCATGACCGATGTATAACATAGTTACTTAGATTATGTTCGGCAGTGAATTATCCTTGTTGTAGTAATACCTTACTATTACACTATGTCTATTAAAGTTTCCCTACGTTAACAACTAAGGTACCTACGAGCGCCTAACCTCGATGTGTCACATACCTTAATTATTAAGTGAGTTGTTTATAAACACGCATTATAACCTTCACCAATTAACCTCTAGGTCCTAGTATCGGGCTGTTCATCTTCTAAGTGCTCAGATCACACCTAGTGCATGATTCCTCCTCTAACCGCTCAGATCACGACTAGTTCAGGATGTTAGCGTCTCTATACACCTAGCATTATTTACTACGAGTTCCGGACTATACCAAGTCAAAACCTGATATTAATTCTATGGGCGCTCCCGCTCATACCTTGCTGAGTTAGTTTTCCCGTAAGGGGAGAAAACTATGCCCAATAGAGCTCCTCTAAACCTCTCCTTATAGTAGAGAGTGTTCTACTATTTCTGAATGAATAAAACAATGAAAGGGAGGCTCTATTTATAGTTTTCGTAATGGGCCTCAGCAAGGCATCGCAGTACGATGAGGCCATCGTGCTGCGATGTGAAGATTTAGTTCAGTTTTATAACTGATCCTGTGCATTTCATCAGCTTGGGCGCCAAGTTACTCCATCGTGCTGCGATAGCACACATCGTACTGCGATGGAAGATTTTCTTCAGATTTATTGCTTCTGATTTCTTGGCAAACAAGCAGCTCCCATCGTGGCACGATGGGAGCCATCGTGCTGCGATGGAATGCTGATTTTCTTCACTTTTTGCGCTTTTTCTTGTCTTTTCGCATCTTGGGCTCTGTCTTGATGCTTTTTCCTGCTTTTGTAGGTTTTCCTTCGTATTTGGGCATGTCTTGGTCATTTTACTACTAATAATAATACTAAAAATGACGTAGAAATTACTGTCATTAGCATTCCATCGCAGCACGATAACTTCCATCGTGCCACGATGGAAGCTGCTTGTTCGCCAAGAAAACAGAAGAATAAAATCTGAAGAAAATTTGTTCATCGCAGCACGATGGAGTATATCGCAGCACGATGACTTAACTTGGCGCCCAAGCTGATGAAATGCACAGGATCAGTTATAAAATTGAACTGAATCTTCACATCGTACTGCGATGGATGCATCGCAGCACGATGCCTTGCTGAGGCCCATTACGAAAACTATAAATAGAGCCTCCTTTTCATTGTTTTATTCATTCAGAAATAGTAGAACATTCTCTACTATAAGGAGAGGTTCAGAGGAGCTCTATTGGGCATAGTTTTCTCCCCTTACGGGAAAACTAACTCAGCAAGGTATGTTTTCTTTAGGCTTTTATGTTTAGGTTATGATTTCTTTATTGTAATTTAAATATGTAGTGTTTTGTAATAGATGCCTTAGGTTGTGGTGGAGAAGATGAACTCCCCTATGAATATTTGGAGTCTGTGATTGAGTCCCAAGTTATAATAAATCGTTATTCAGTATTATGTTTGTTATTTTCTTTCTTGCACTTACACGACGTATCTCGTAATCTGGCCGGGTATGCTGGAACGCTAATAGAATTGATGTTGGGTATTAACCTGATGTGGTCCGGAACTAGTAGTAAATAATGCTAGGTGTATAGAGACGGTAACGTCCTGAACTAGTCGCGAACTGAGCGGTTAGAGGAGGAATCATGCAGTAGGTGTGATCTGAGCACTTAGAAGATGAACAGCCCGATACTAGGATCTAGAAGGCATTGGATGGGTGAAGGTAATAATGCATGTATAATAAACAACTCACTTAGTAATTAGGGTATGTGACACTCGAGGTTAGGCTCTCGTAGGTACCCTAGTCATTAACGTAGGGAAACTTTAATATACATAGTGTAACAGTAAGGTGTTACTACAATGAAGGAAAAGTCACCGCCAAACAATAATCTGAGTAACTGATGACAGAAATTTCTACGTCATTTTTAGTATTATTATTAGTAGTAAAATGACCAAGACAGGCCCAAATACGAAGGAAAACCTACAAAAGCAGGAAAAAGCATCAAGACAGAGTCCAAGATGCGAAAAGACAAGAAAAAGCCCAAAAAGTGAAGAAAATCAGCATTCCATCGCAGCACGATGGCTCCCATCGTGCCACGATGGGAGCTGCTTGTTCGCCAAGAAATCAGAAGCAGTAAATCTGAAGAAAATCTTCCACCGCAGTACGATGTGTGCTATCGCAGCATGATGGAGTAACTTGGCGCCCAAGCTGATGAAATGCACAGGATCAGTTATAAAACTGAACTAAATCTTCACATCGCAGCACGATGGCCTCATCGTACTGCGATGCCTTGATGAGGCCCATTACGAAAACTATAAATAGAGCCTCCCTTTCATTGTTTTATTCATTCAGAAATAGTAGAACACTCTCTACTATAAGGAGAGGTTCAGAGGAGCTCTATTGGGCATAGTTTTCTCCCCTTACGGGAAAACTAACTCAGCAAGGTATGATTTCTTTAGGCTTTTGTATTTAGGTTATGATTTATTGTAATTTAAATATGTAGTCTTTATTATTTATGCCTTAGGTTGTGGTGCAGAAGATGAACTCCTCTATGAATATTTGGAGTCTGTGATTGAGTCTAAGTTATAATAAATGATATTTAGTAATTATGTTTGTTATTTACTTTCGTGCACTTTAATAACGTATTCTCGTAATCTGGCCGGATAAGCGGGAGCGCCCATAGAATTAATATCAGGTTTTGATTTGGTATAGTTCAGAACTCGTAGTAAATAATGCTAGGTGTATAGAGACGGTAACATCCTGAACTAGTCGTGAACTGAGCGGTTAGAGGAGGAATCATGCACTAGGTGTGATCTGAGCACTTAGAAGATGAACAGCCCGATACTAGGACCTAGAGGTTAATTGGTGAAGGTTATAATGCGTGTTTATAAACAACTCCCTTAGTAACTAAGGTATGTGACACGTCGAGGTTAGGCTCTCGTAGGTACCTTAGTTGTTAACGTAGGGAAACTTTAATAGACATAGTGTAATAGTAAGGTATTACTACAACAAGGATAATTAACCGCCGAACATAATCTAAGTAACTATGTTATACATCGGTCATGCCAAATATGAAGAAGAGAGGGAGTCCAACCACCATACCTAGCCTCTATATTTCTTGAATCTATATTTATACACCGGTCATGCCAAAAGTGCATGCAGACAGGTACTCTAGCGCTAAGGATTACAAGGGCTGGCAACAGCAAAAAATTAAAGACAGCATTCTCACAGGAAAACTCTCAAAATGATGAGAGATGGAGCAAATTGAGAAAGAGAAGCTGCAACAAAAAGTCAATGGTCAGGAGGATCATTTGACTAAAGCTTCCACAGGAAGCAAGAGAAGAAAATGGCTGTTACAGGAATGGTTCGGAGACACCGGAACCATTGGCAAAGATGACGAGAGAAGAGAAGGGCCATCAAGGATAAACAATTGCGGTCAGGTGAATCAATCTGCAAAATCATCCCAGAAGAACAGAATCTTCCTTAGGAGGAAAAGCGCGAAACAGAAAGACATGCACATGTACAAGTTTGGGGTGAAATCACCATGCTCTATGAAACTGCACCCGGAAAATAAGTCGTCAACAGGGATAGTTGAGGGAATGGTGAAACAGACCTGGTCCTACCAAAGATTGTAAGAATTTACGGAAGATGGCCAAGTGCTTCAAGCTGGAACAAGGAAGCACAGAAGAGAGAGACATGCGAACCTATCCTCTGTAATGGAGGAAATGCCTCAAGCTAATGAGAGGCTAAACAAGCGCTGCTTGGGAGGCAACCCAAGGATAAGTATTTTATTTCAGTATTTTATTTTTTCAGCATTTTCAATTCAATAAAATGTACTTAAGAATTCCTGTGTGTCACTTTCATCTATCTAACCCTTATGCAAACTTACAAAAAAATTAAATAACTGTTTGTTTTTTATTATCTAGTGCATGATACACTGTTATAGGTAAGATTGCGGCGAAGTAATTTATAAATTCTGATGAGCCGAATTTCACGCCTTCATAAAGAAACCAAAGGTGATTGCTCCGAAGTGTGAAGTTCGGGAGACAGAGAGACGAGTGATGAAGCTGGTGTCTGTGGGACAAGTGTTCAACTTTCAGATACCTAAGCCATGTGAGGATTTGAGCCAAATATTTCCAAACGGTATTACCACTTTCTTTCGAATTACTATGAGAGTACCGTGCACTTGTTTATTTTCTAGAACTTGCTTTAATTCTCTGCTGACTAGTTGATTTGATATTATATGCATTGAGGCAATTGTTTGTTATAACCCAGAGCCTTTTCAAGCCACCCTTTATATATTATTATCCTTTGCTAGCCAAATTTGAGCCGTAAAAAAATTATTATCCATTTTGTTTCGGTGACAAACCACGTTACAAGCCTATAGACCAGAAAAACAATGATTTACCCTCTTTGGAGTTAGGTAATAGTTCTCAAAGTCTTGGCAACAAAATAAGTTTGGGGTTGCTCATGGAACTAGCAACGTCTAAGTTTGGGGTGGGTATACGGAGAACTATCACCACAAAAAGAAAAAAAAATGAAAAAGAGACGGGAAAACACCAAAAAATTCCCTAAAAAAAATAGTCTCTTCCAAAAATGAATAAAAAAAAATAAAAAGCCAAAAGGCAAAAGGCAAAAGAAAGAGCCAAAGGGCAAAAACAGTGATAGAAAAGAACCACACAAAGACACATCCGGTTCTTATTTTCCGATACCAACACAAAAAGGCACCCTAAGGAACAAAGGTTGCGTACACAAAAAGGAACAACAAAGTAGAACTTAACTCCAATGTTTAGCCTACTATTCCCAAAAATGTCCTACCTTGACCTAAGCCACGTTATAACCCTGAAAAGACCTCCAATAATGCATGTATATTAAATTTTGACTGGTTGCTTAGAATTCTTGCAAGCCTATGGTAAAATGGCAGGTTGTGCGATGATTGAGAGATAACCCTTTCAATTATGAGCGAAAAACACAAATGTAAGAGAGAGAGAAAAAGTTGAACATGGACTCTTGCAGGCCTTTGTCTGATGTGCTACTATTGACGTCTCCTGAGCCTAGCAGGACTGAGCATGATCGCTGCGGTAAGAAATTAGCGGTACCATTGCTGAAATATTAAGCAAGGGTGTGAAATTCCTATCATCTTATTTATCTCTTATTTCTCTAACGATCTTGTCTGACAGCATGTTACTTGAGGACAAGCAACAGTTTAAGTTTGGGGTTGTGATGACAGGAATTTCTACGTCATTTTTAGTAGTATTATTAGTAGTAAAATGACCAAGACAGGCCCAAATACGAAGGAAAACCTACAAAAGCAAGAAAAAGCATCAAGACAGCGTCCAAGATGCAAAAAGACAAGAAAAAGCCCAAAAAGTGAAGAAATACAGCATTCCATCGCAGCACGATGTGTGCTATCGTGCCACGATGAAAGCTCCTTGCACGCCAAGCAATCAGAAGAAATAAATCTTGAGAAAATCTTCCATTGCAGTATGATGCCCTACAACGCAGTATGATGATGTTACTTGGCGCCCAAGCTGATGAAATGCACAGGATCAGTTATAAAACTGAACTAAATCTTCACATCGCAGCACGATGGCCTCATCGTACTGCGATGCCTTGCTGAGGCCCACTACGAAAACTATAAATAGAGCCTCCCATTCATTGTTTTATTCATTCAGAAATAGTAGAACACTCTCTACTATAAGGAGATGTTCAGAGGAGCTCTATTGGGCATAGTTTTCTCCCCTTACGGGAAAACTAACTCAGCAAGGTATGATTTCTTTAGGCTTTTGTATTTAGGTTATAATTTCTTGTAATTTAAATATGTAGTCTTTATAATTTTTGCCTTAGGTTGTGGTGGAGAAGATGAACTCCCTTATGAATATTTGGAGTCTGTGATTGAGTCTAAGTTATAATAAATGATATTTAGTAATTATGTTTGTTATTTACTTTCGTGCACTTTAATAACCTATTCTCGTAATCTGGCCGGATAAGCGGGAGCGCCCATAGAATTGATATCAGGTTTTGACTTGGTATTAGTCCGGAACTCGTAGTAAATAATGCTAGGTGTATAGAGACGGTAACATCCTGAACTAGTCGTGAGCTGAGCGGTTAGAGGAGGAATCATGCACTAGGTGTGATCTGAGCACTTAGAAGATGAACAGCCCGATACTAGGACCTGGAGGTTAATTGGTGAAGGTTATAATGCGTGTTTATAAACAACTCACTTAGTTATTAAGGTATGTGACACATCGAGGTTAGGCTCTCGTAGGTACCTTAGTTGTTAATGTAGGGAAACTTTAATAGACATAGTGTAATAGTAAGGTATTACTACAACAAGGATAATTCACCGCCGATCATAATCTAAGTAACTATGTTATACACCGGTCATGCCAAATATGAAGAAGGGAGGGAGTCCAACCACCATATCTAGCCTCTATATTTCTTGATTCTATTATTTATACATTCTGCAATTTATATTTCTGTAAAGCATTACGCTATTTTTATAAAACCTTTTTCCAAAAGCAAAGCGAATGCAAACTATCACAAGCTTAAATAACGCTAGTAAAGCTGCGGCACGATCCATGTGGATACGAACTCATTCTAGACACCTAGAGTGTGAATTATTACTCGACGACAGACTGGTGCACTTGCCAGACCGTAGTCAGTTATTTATATTTCTGCAAAGCATTACGCTTATTTTATAAAAACCTTTTCAAAAACCAAAGCGAATGCAAACTATCACAAACTTACATAACTCTAGTAAAGCTGCGGCACGATCCCTGTGGATACGAACTCATTCTAGACACATAGAGTGTGAATTATTACTCGACGACAGACTGGTGCACTTGCCAGACCGTAGTCAAGTTTTTGGCGCCGTTGCCGGGGATTGTGTTTACAATGCATTACTAGATTTATTTAAGTTTGTCAAAAAAAATTTCAAAAATACAAAAAAAAAATTAAAAAATCAAAAAAATCTTGTTGATGATTGTGGATTTTGATCTGTGAAAGTTTTGGCTAAGGATAACTCTTGGTATTTAAGCGATCCGTTGTGATCCACCTCACTTACCTGGGAATTTTCATAGTGACAAAGACACATGAGACAAACCAAAAATAGTTCCACAAGAAAAATATCTATCCAGTGCTACTGAGGTATTTGTTTAAAGTGCATGCAGACAGGTACTCAAGAGGTAAGGATTACAAAGGCTGGCAACAGCAAAAATCAAAGACAGCATTCTAACAGGAAAACTCTCAAAGTGATGAGGGATGGAACAAATTGAAAAAGAGAAGCTGCAACCAAAAGTCAATGGTCAGGAGGATCATTTGACTGAGGCTTCTATAGGAAGTAACAAAGTAAAAGGGCTGTTTACAGAAATGGTTCAGAAACACAGGAACCATTGGCAAAGAAAAGGAGAGAAAGGCCATCAAGGAATAATTCAATCAAGAGAATCAGGCTGTAAAATCACCTCTAAGAACAATTTCTTCTGCAGGAAGAAAGCGCAAAAGAGAAAGACATGCACGAATATAAGTTTGGGGTGAAATTACTGTGTTTTATGAAACTGCACCGGTAAATAAGTCGCCAACCGGATAGTTGAAAATATGGTGAAACAGACCTGGTCCTACCAAGATTGTAATCAAAGGAAAAATGGCCAGTGCTTCAAGCAAGAACGAAGAAGCACAATAGAGAGACATACGAACCTATCCTCTGTAATGGGGGAAATGCCTCAAGCTAATGAGAGGCTAAGCAAGCGCTGCTTGGGAGGCAACCCAAGGTATAATTTATTGCTTTATTTTAATTTCCGCATTTTAATTTTTTATTTAATTTTTAGAAAAGTAAAAGTACCACATTTTTAGAGAAAGACCTAGAAAAATATTTTTTGAGAAAAAAGTTGAAAAATCAAATTTTTACAAAAATAAGGCAATCCATCGCAACACGATGCATCCCATCGTGCTACGATGAACAACGTTCAATTTTTTCAAAACCAACGGTATTCCATCGCAGTACGATGTATCGTACCGTGCTGCGATGTGAACGGCCAATTTTTCAAAATCCAACAGCAAACCATCGCAGTATACGATGCATCGTGCTGCGATGAGTGAACGTTGCCTATAAATAAAGCACGAATTTTTCACTTTTTACATCAAAATTTCACGCCGTTACTTTGCTCAAATTTACCCAGAAACTTACCAACAATCCTAAATCTCAGAAAACTCCAAAACTCATATTCTTCTTCTTCTTCTACACTTTCTAAACCTTCCATCAACCAAATTTCCCAACAAAAAACCAAACTTTTTATAAAAATCAAACCTTTTTTCACTTTCACAAATTATGGCACCAAAACGATCTAGAACATCAGGATCCGCTTCACAGTCTGCCCCCCCCCCCCCCCCCCCCCCGCTTCTTGAGTAGAGTTACTCAGAAGCAACATGCTATTGTTGGGGAGAAGGGACTGGTTCAGGAGATTGGTATCGAGATCCCTGCTTTCGACTCAGTCCCACGAGTTCGGGAGATTCTTACGGGATGCGGATGGGCACCCTTCAACAACATGTTGGGGGAGTGCAACAAGACCATCGTGGAGGAGTTTTATGGCAATGGTATGGCATTTGCCAATGGAGATTACAGGTCTTATGTCCGGGGGGTTTATGTCGGCTACTCCCCGGACGTTATTGATTCCACTTTTGGATTCCGCCCGGAGGGTCAGTGCGGGGTCCAGACTAGGCGTGCTTCCTGGAGGGAGGGAGCTATTACCGACGTCGAGTACGACCAGATCCGAGAAGCCCTGGCTATGCCAGGCAAGGATTGGCGCTACTCGAGACAGGGAGCGAGGCAGAGACTGCAGGGCACAGATATGTTGCCTCTGGCAAAGTTGTGGGCCAAATGGTGGATCCACAACTTTGAGGCGTGCTCCAACAAGACGGAGATCATCACTTCCAGGTGCTTGGGCGTCTACTCTATCTTGATGGGGGAGCCCATCCAGGTTAGCCGTGTGATTGCGCAGAGTATCAGGCGCATGATCACCTCTTGGCCACCCCTTTGTCATCTCACACCTTTGTTCCCTAGCTGAGGTACCAGAGGAGGATGATGACGAGATTATTGGGCCGGAGATTCCTTTAGGAGCGAGGTTCCTTTCCCGAGCCCAGCGGGATCTTGAGAGAGCCCATCAGGGGCAGCAGCCACCACAGCAGCAGCAGGTACACCAGCCGCCACCTCAGCACCACCAGTTCTCAGAGTATGAGCTGGGGATGGCGGCCACTCAGTATGATATGCATGTCCTGATGGACTGGGGGTTACCTGTAACAGCCCGTTTTTCCAGGGCCAGAAAAGTCAATATTTTTTTTTCTTTTCAACTAACACTCAGAGTGCGCATAGAATATTTTTCAATGAGCCGACATTCAAATATACAAAAGAACTCATTACCATAAGGTGCTTCGACAAGCAAAGTGTATTCCTGAATAATTACAATCCAAGTCTAAGTATTCATAACAAGTTAGAAACCCTATGCTAACCAAAAAGCACGGTGCACAAAACACACCGGCGCATAGTCTAACTATACTCAGCTTCAACACGAGCCCACTATGGCCTAGAACTGCCAACACCATCCTCTCGACCTACATCGTCATCTGGGGTGGGATGAGCCCGCAAATGAAAGAAAGGGTCACCACAAAATAAAAGTATATATATAACCGGTGCGAAAGATTGTACACATAACAATAATTCCACAAACACAAGAGAAAGCTCTTAACCACCAAAGCAATTCCCACCAACGGGTTTATATATATAATGCACACCAAGCCTAATGCAGACTTCTACAATGCGTGGTACTAACCCTAGCTACCACAATGCATGAGTTCCAGAACTGTAGGTCCAACCCCTACTAAAACACCAACGTAATCACAAGGTTAAGGTGGATCCACTCCCGCAATCACACCCCATGGTCCACTCCCGCAACCATGTATCGAACTCAACAAAATCACAAAGGATTAAGGTGGATCCACTCCCGCAATCACACCCCATGGTCCACTCCCGCAACCATGTATTGAACTCAATAAAACCCAATAAGAATCAGGTGGGTCCACTCCCGCAACCACACCTCGTAGTCCACTCCCGCCACTACGCACTAACAATGCATGAGCATACGATTCCCCATGTATACTAATGCAACAAATACATACCTCCCTATCATATGTAAACCATCCCAACAACATACATACATATCCAATCATATGTAAAACAACGCACGTATTATAAACACTTTCTCATCACGAGAATACATAACACATACATGCCAAACACACAGTAAATCCAAGCATGTCGTAACCATTTAAAGACAAAAATAAAGTGGAGCCCTTACCTCAGCAAGCTTCCGTTAACTTTTTTCGCATAATTCTACAACTCGCGCTTCCTAAAATATAAGCAGCGTAATATCAATAAAATACTCTCAACGTATCCTATCGAAACGAAACTCATTCTCTAAGTTCTAGAGAGGCTTAAGGTACTTTCTAACACTCGGATAGTGATTTCGAGTCCTCCCCATAGTGATTAAAAATTCCCAAAGTTAATTGCACTATTTCTCGCTACGCGAAAATATTTTCGTTTCAAAACAAACTAAGAAACACTTGATTCCTAACTCCAAGGCAATCAATTTTCACATACTAAAACCATTTGAAAACAACCCAAAAACTCTTTGAAAATTTTCACAAAAATAAAAGTTTACTTGCGCCACAAGTTACAAGTATTTCCTTTCAAATAAAATGGCCATAACTCGCTCATTCTTTATCTGATCGAGACGAGCCATACACCGAAATCTTCGTCTCGAAAAGACGGATCAAATTGTTAACTTTCTAGGACACGAAAACAATTTTAAAATGACCAGAATACCCTTCTAAATTTCGACCAGAATGAAACCACCCCAAAAACATTGTTTTCTAAAACCAAACATAATTAAAATACTTAAACCATTATTAATTTCTCAAAAGTGATCAAGCTCTTACACCAAAACCATTTCAAATCAAAGCATAACACTTTTCAAAACTTTACCAATTAACTTGTTTACTTAGAACACAAGTTACTAGTTTTCTTTCAAAACAAAACCACATTAATTCTTCATTTTAAAACCATGATCATGCCTTCCCATAGGGCTTAAAAATTTGAAAGCCAAGTGCTCACACACACACATTGTGCCACGGCCAAGAACAACAAAGCATGGCTAGTTCCTAAAATTTTCCATTTCAAAACCATAGCATAAATCATTTAGCTCACAAAATCATTTAATTGAACAATCAAAACATTTCCAAAACACAATCCCAAGTCATAAGAGTTTTCCTAAATTTCTCATGAACACACCAAAAATAATTTTCCTATTTTTCAAAACCAAACCACTTATCACACATCCATTTTACTTAAAAGCTTGTAAACAACATTCATGACATAAATCACTAACTAAAAGTTCATGTTCTTGATCAATACATTTTTTTTCTCAAAACCCTTGCTAAGAAAAATCTCATGAGAATCACATCTAACCATGGTAAGCATCACTACTAAGCCTAAACATGTTAGATAATCACTTATAAACAACTTCTAAGCAATAAGAATCAATCATGAACAATTTCTCACAAATTTCTCTCAAGAACATAAACCAAAAATCTCATGAATCTCTAAGAGTTTGGCAAGCTATGAAGAAGGGAAGAAGTTCTAGTTACCTTAGAAGAAGAATCTCACAACTCCAAGCTTTCCAACAAGCTTATGATCAAGACAAATGGTGAAGGATTGAATTTTGGTGATGAAGGGAAAGAAATATGTGGTTCATGGCCAAGAGAAGGAAAATGAGTGAATGAATTGTGATTTTTCTATGTCTCCTCAAAGACCAAAAGTCTCCTTAAGTCATAAGTCTTGCTTGCTCATGGCCATTAGATCAAATAGTAAAAAGGTTGTGAGACTTAATCCTAGCCATTGGATCAATCCAAGTCTATCCTCACAAGATATTTTCTATGCTTCTAGAAGCCACCTCGCCTCTCAGCTCTCGCGTTCGCTCGCAGACGAGTCGTACTTCGCTAACGGACGGAAATCACAAAAATATAAAATCTACCAAAAACACGTCCGTCGTAAACCGTTCCAAATATTATCGCTAAATCTTTTTCCTCGACTGTAATTTTCTTCCTCACCCTTGAAAATTATTCTGACAACATATCCTAACTCACGCCGATATATAAAACTCCCATCTAAATTTCTACGGAATTCAAACATCGTAAAAATTTCCAACAGCGGGTAAAATTCCTACTCGTTTTTCCAAAAACCAGAATAAACCAAAACTCGCGATTCTGACTACACATAAACCTTCTTATACTCAAAAGAAGACTACGACCCAAAAGTTTGTGTCTTTCCAGCGCACGAGCACAAAACAGGCTCCATTTCAGCAAACAGCCGTTATGGCGACAATACTCACAAAACCACTTAACAAAAACCCTAACATTCTTAGTCATTACTTATTTTATTCACGCAAAAGGTACAGTGGAATTACGGGTCTTACATTACTACCCTCCAAAAAGAAGTTTCGTCCTCGAAACTAAAGGTAAGAGTAACAACTCAACTAATTATTACCATCACCAACACAACAAAATCCCTCAGGATTAGGTGCAGCCACACAGATGCTAACACCGGGTGAAGTCACACAGATACTCTCACCAACACACTGGCACAACCGTGCACCAACCGCAACTCTCAACGAGTTCACCACTCAAAAATTAACCTCACAACAGAGGTTCACAACCTCTAGTTCCCAAAGATCTTCGTGCCCACAAACAAAAATTTACAAATTCACCTATTCCGCCTCCGCGACTTAGTCTATTCCACTAGGTTCACGCGAAGCAGTTACTGGCTACCCTCCAAAAAGAAACACCGAAACTTTCTGCGCACCAGCAAAACCGGCAAAACTAGTCATTTCCAGTCAACACGACTCCGTCTATTATCAACAAGAGACTAAGGATGATCAGTTCCTCAATTTGTCAATAAATAGTCGACAATCATGATGGTGGCTTAGACCATCTTTACCCAACTTAAGTGATACTTCATTCCACTTGTGCTCAAGGTCCTCGGAGGCACAATGGTCCAACACTTCCAAACGACACTTAGATAAATCTCGCGTACTTTAAACAAAACGCTTGTCCCCGTCGACTACCATCGTCGGCGCACATCCTCTTCACATCCATCTTTATTTAACAATCGATTACCTATCGTTGTATCTCACACCGACATCTATACTTACTATCTCCCGAACTATGTATAGATTGTCACTTATCAACGTGATACTTGGTCTCCTACCTTCAATCATCACAAGATTCATCCTTACTAATCTTAGTTTCGAATCTAATTATCTCACACACTTGAATTAAACACTTATGGTACCCATCGTTCGCATAAATGCCGTATAACACCACCAGGTTTCCTCACTCTAGACGTACAACG
Organism: Trifolium repens; assembly: GCA_030408175.1. Lineage (NCBI taxonomy): Eukaryota > Viridiplantae > Streptophyta > Magnoliopsida > Fabales > Fabaceae > Trifolium > Trifolium repens. The sequence continues at coordinate 33,203,003 of CP125845.1, forward strand.
TCCTTTAATTCCAATTCAAGTTGCCTCAATTATTATCCAATCATTGTAATTAAATCCAACTGACATCTCTGCATGCTCCACCATTCTACAATGGTTGCATCCTCTTGACAACTGAATGACTTCATCAAGTCTCGTCCGAACTCACCAGAACGGATATCCAGCACCTTCTTCAAAAGGTATCCCAATCTGATCCTTACTTGCAATCCTTTATCAGTCGACGTCCACACGTCCGTACTCAACACCTCCGGGTGACAACGACCCATGCCAATTCAAGTTCATCGAATTTCTTCCAAGAATCCTTCGTGGTTCTCGTTCGCCTCAAGTCCATCCTCCTCGGACCACTCTGTCTAAGGAATTCAGAGACACTCGTCGACTAAATTCGACCAAGGCTCGGGGTCTCACAATTCCACTTACTGAAGCCTCACTCCCTGCATTACTTCAGTAAGACACAAACCAGTGTCTAAGCATATCTCATGCTAGACTCAAAACAACCAACCACATAACCCACAACACAACAAAAACAACCGCTAGAACTAACACAACTCTAGCTATGTTCTAACCGACTCTGGACTAACGACTCAAGTGTACACTTTCCCTTTGAAGATTTAAAGCCGGGCTCTGATACCAATTGTAACAGCCCGTTTTTCCAGGGCCAGAAAAGTCAATATTTTTTTTTCTTTTCAACTAACACTCAGAGTGCGCATAGAATATTTTTCAATGAGCCGGCATTCAAATATACAAAAGAACTCATTACCATAAGGTGCTTCGACAAGCAAAGTGTATTCCTGAATAATTACAATCCAAGTCTAAGTATTCATAACAAGTTAGAAACCCTATGCTAACCAAAAAGCACGGTGCACAAAACACACCGGCGCATAGTCTAACTATACTCAGCTTCAACACGAGCCCACTATGGCCTAGAACTGCCAACACCATCCTCTCGACCTACATCGTCATCTGGGGTGGGATGAGCCCGCAAATGAAAGAAAGGGTCACCACAAAATAAAAGTATATATATATAACCGGTGCGAAAGATTGTACACATAACAATAATTCCACAAACACAAGAGAAAGCTCTTAACCACCAAAGCAATTCCCACCAACGGGTTTATATATATAATGCACACCAAGCCTAATGCAGACTTCTACAATGCGTGGTACTAACCCTAGCTACCACAATGCATGAGTTCCAGAACTGTAGGTCCAACCCCTACTAAAACACCAACGTAATCACAAGGTTAAGGTGGATCCACTCCCGCAATCACACCCCATGGTCCACTCCCGCAACCATGTATCGAACTCAACAAAATCACAAAGGATTAAGGTGGATCCACTCCCGCAATCACACCCCATGGTCCACTCCCGCAACCATGTATTGAACTCAATAAAACCCTATAAGAATCAGGTGGGTCCACTCCCGCAACCACACCTCGTAGTCCACTCCCGCCACTACGCACTAACAATGCATGAGCATACGATTCCCCATGTATACTAATGCAACAAATACATACCTCCCTAGCATATGTAAACCATCCCAACAACATACATACATATCCAATCATATGTAAAACAACGCACGTATTATAAACACTTTCTCATCACGAGAATACATAACACATACATGCCAAACACACAGTAAATCCAAGCATGTCGTAACCATTTAAAGACAGAAATAAATTGGAGCCCTTACCTCAGCAAGCTTCCGTTAACTTTTTTCGCATAATTCTACAACTCGCGCTTCCTAAAATATAAGTAGCGTAATATCAATAAAATACTCTCAACGTATCCTATCGAAACGAAACTCATTCTCTAAGTTCTAGAGAGGCTTAAGGTACTTTCTAACACTCTCGGATAGTGATTTCGAGTCCTCCCCATAGTGATTAAAAATTCCCAAAGTTAATTGCACTATTTCTCGCTACGCGAAAATATTTTCGTTTCAAAACAAACTAAGAAACACTTGATTCCTAACTCCAAGGCAATCAATTTTCACATACTAAAACCATTTGAAAACAACCCAAAAACTCTTTGAAAATTTTCACAAAAATAAAAGTTTACTTGCGCCACAAGTTACAAGTTTTTCCTTTCAAATAAAATGGCCATAACTCGCTCATTCTTTATCTGATCGAGACGAGCCATACACCGAAATCTTCGTCTCGAAAAGACGGATCAAATTGTTAACTTTCTAGGACACGAAAACAATTTTAAAATGACCAGAATACCCTTCTAAATTTCGACCAGAATGAAACCACCCCAAAAACATTGTTTTCTAAAACCAAACATAATTAAAATACTTAAACCATTATTAATTTCTCAAAAGTGATCAAGCTCTTACACCAAAACCATTTCAAATCAAAGCATAACACTTTTCAAAACTTTACCAATTAACTTGTTTACTTAGAACACAAGTTACTAGTTTTCTTTCAAAACAAAACCACATTAATTCTTCATTTTAAAACCATGATCATGCCTTCCCATAGGGCTTAAAAATTTGAAAGCCAAGTGCTCACACACACACATTGTGCCACGGCCAAGAACAACAAAGCATGGCTAGTTCCTAAAATTTTCCATTTCAAAACCATAGCATAAATCATTTAGCTCACAAAATCATTTAATTGAACAATCAAAACATTTCCAAAACACAATCCCAAGTCATAAGAGTTTTCCTAAATTTCTCATGAACACACCAAAAATAATTTTCCTATTTTTCAAAACCAAACCACTTATCACACATCCATTTTACTTAAAAGCTTGTAAACAACATTCATGACATAAATCACTAACTAAAAGTTCATGTTCTTGATCAATACATTTTTTTTCTCAAAACCCTTGCTAAGAAAAATCTCATGAGAATCACATCTAACCATGGTAAGCATCACTACTAAGCCTAAACATGTTAGATAATCACTTATAAACAACTTCTAAGCAATAAGAATCAATCATGAACAATTTCTCACAAATTTCTCTCAAGAACATAAACCAAAAATCTCATGAATCTCTAAGAGTTTGGCAAGCTATGAAGAAGGGAAGAAGTTCTAGTTACCTTAGAAGGAGAATCTCACAACTCCAAGCTTTCCAACAAGCTTATGATCAAGACAAATGGTGAAGGATTGAATTTTGGTGATGAAGGGAAAGAAATATGTGGTTCATGGCCAAGAGAAGGAAAATGAGTGAATGAATTGTGATTTTTCTATGTCTCCTCAAAGACCAAAAGTCTCCTTAAGTCATAAGTCTTGCTTGCTCATGGCCATTAGATCAAATAGTAAAAAGGTTGTGAGACTTAATCCTAGCCATTGGATCAATCCAAGTCTATCCTCACAAGATATTTTCTATGCTTCTAGAAGCCACCTCGCCTCTCAGCTCTCGCGTTCGCTCGCAGACGAGTCGTACTTCGCTAACGGACGGAAATCACAAAAATATAAAATCTACCAAAAACACGTCCGTCGTAAACCGTTTCCAAATATTATCGCTAAATCTTTTTCCTCGACTGTAATTTTCTTCCTCACCCTTGAAAATTATTCTGACAACATATCCTAACTCACGCCGATATATAAAACTCCCATCTAAATTTCTACGGAATTCAAACATCGTAAAAATTTCCAACAGCGGGTAAAATTCCTACTCGTTTTTCCAAAAACCAGAATAAACCAAAACTCTCGATTCTGACTACACATAAACCTTCTTATACTCAAAAGAAGACTACGACCCAAAAGTTTGTGCCTTTCCAGCGCACGAGCACAAAACAGGCTCCATTTCAGCAAACAGCCGTTATGGCGACAATACTCACAAAACCACTTAACAAAAACCCTAACATTCTTAGTCATTACTTATTTTATTCACGCAAAAGGTACAGTGGAATTACGGGTCTTACATTACCCAGATACTCCCCCCACATGATGGACGCTGTTCAGAGCTACAGAGCACAACATCCTCTGCCTTCCTACCGCCAGCAGTATCCGGAGCAGCCGGATTTAACGCAGCACTTCAACAGGCAGACCCAGAACATGCTGCAGCATCAGCAGCAGGTTCAGGATAGATGGGATCAGGCAGCAGCTGAGGAGTTGGCAGCCGAGCTTGAGGAAGAGATGGCCAGTGAGGATGAGGGAGGACAGTAGCTCCGCAGTTATATTTTTGTCTTTCTATTATTTATGTGCTTTTATTTTATGCACTTTTCATTTTTAACTATTGTACTTTGAATTTCCTGTTTAATCATTTCATCTATTTAACCCTTATTCAAACTTACAAAAATTAAATAATTGTTTGCTGTTTATTATCTAGTGCATGATAAACTGTTATAGGTAAGATTGCGGCGAAGTAAGTTATAAATTCTGATGAGCCGAATTTCACGCCTTCATACAGAAACCAAAGGTGATTGCTCCGAAGTGCGAAGTTCGGGAGACAGAGAGACGAGTGATGAAGCTGGTGTCTGTGGGACAAGTGTTCAACTTTCAGATACTAAAGCCATGTGGGGATTTGAGCCAAATATTTCCAAACGGTATTACCACTTTCTTTAGAATTACTATGAGAGTACCGTGCACTTGTTTATTTTCTAGAACTTGCTCTATTTCTCTGCTGACTAGTTGATTTGATATTATATGCATTGAGGCAATTGTTTGTTATAACCCAGAGCCTTTTCAAGCCACCCTTTATATATTATTATCCTTTGCTAGCCAAATTTGAGCCGTAAAAAAAAATTATCCCTTTTTGTTTCGGTGACAAACCACGATATAAACCTATAGACCAGAAAAACAATGATTTACCCTCTTTGGAGTTAGGTAACAGTTCTCAAAGTCTTGGCAACAAAATAAGTTTAGGGTTGCTCATGGAACTAGCAACGTCTAAGTTTGGGGTTGGTATACGGAGAACTATCACTACAAAAAAGAAAAATAAATGAAAAAGAGACGGGAAAACATCAAAAAAATTCCTTAAAAAACAGTCTCTTCAAAAAAAAAACCAAAAGGCAAAAGAAAGAGCCAAAGGGCAAAAACAGTGATAGAAAAGAACCATACAAAGACATATCCGGTTCTTATTTTCCGATACCAACACAAAAAGGCACCCTAAGGAACAAAGGTTGCGTACACAAAAAGGAACAACAAAGTAGAACTTAACTCCAATGTTTAGCCTACTATTCCCAAAAATGACCTACCTTGACCTAAGCCACGTTATAACCCTGAAAAGACCTCCAATAATGCATGTATATAAAATTTTGACTGGTTGCTTAGAATTCTTGCAAGCCTATGGTAAAATGGCAGGTTGTGCGATGATTGAGAGCTAACCCTTTCAATTATGAGCGAAAAACACAAATGTGAGAGAGAAAAAGTTGAACATGGACTCTTGCAGACATTTGTCCGATTTGCTACCATTGACGTCTCCTGAGCCTAGCAGGACTGAGCATGATCGCTGCGGTAAGAAATCAGCGGTACCATTGCTGAAATATTAAGCAAGGTTGTGAAATTCCTATCATCTTTATTTATCTCTTATTTCTCTAACGATCTTGTTTAACAGCATGTTACTTGAGGACAAGCAACAATTTAAGTTTGGGGTTGTGATGACAGGAATTTCTACGTCATTTTTAGTATTATTATTAGTAGTAAAATGACCAAGACAGGCCCAAATACGAAGGAAAACCTACAAAAGTAGGAAAAAGCATCAAGACAGAGTCCAAGATGCGAAAAGACAAGAAAAAGCCCAAAAAGTGAAGAAAATCAGCATTCCATCGCAGCACGATGGCTCCCATCGTGCCACGATGGGAGCTGCTTGTTCGCCAAGAAATCCGAAGCAATAAATCTGAAGAAAATCTTCCACCGCAGTACGATGTGTGCTATCGCAGCACGATGGAGTAACTTGGCGCCCAAGCTGATGAAATGCACAGGATCAGTTATAAAACTGAACTAAATCTTCACATCGCAGCACGATGGCCTCATCGTACTGCGATGCCTTGCTGAGGCCCATTACGAAAACTATAAATAAAGCCTCCCTTTCATTGTTTTATTCATTCAGAAATAGTAGAACACTCTCTACTATAAGGAGAGGTTTAGAGGAGCTCTATTGGACATAGTTTTCTCCCCTTACGGGAAAACTAACTCAGCAGGGTATGATTTCTTTAGGCTTTTGTATTTAGGTTATGATTTATTGTAATTTAAAAATGTAGTCTTTATTATTTATGCCTTAGGTTGTGGTGGAGAAGATGAACTCCCCTATGAATATTTGGAGTCTGTGATTGAGTCTAAGTTATAATAAATGATATTTAGTAATTATGTTTGTTATTTACTTTCGTGCACTTTAATAACGTATTCTCGAAACTGGCCGGATAAGCGGGAGCGCCCATAGAATTAATATCAGGTTTTGACTTGGTATAGTCCGGAACTCGTAGTAAATAATGCTAGGTGTATAGAGACGGTAACATCCTGAACTAGTCGTGAACTGAGCGGTTAGAGGAGGAATCATGCACTAGGTGTGATCTGAGCACTTAGAAGATGAACAGCCCGATACTAGGACCTAGAGGTTAATTGGTGAAGGTTATAATGCGTGTTTATAAACAACTCACTTAGTAATTAAGGTATGTGACACATCGAGGTTAGGCTCTCGTAGGTACCTTAGTTGTTAACGTAGGGAAACTTTAATAGACATAGTGTAATAGTAAGGTATTACTACAACAAGGATAATTCACTGCCGAACATAATCTAAGTAACTATGTTATACACCGGTCATGCCAAATATAAAGAAGGGAGGGAGTCCAACCACCATACCTAGCCTCTATATTTCTTGAATCTATATTTATACATTCTGTTATTTATATTTCTGCAAAGCATTACGCTTATTTTATAAAAACCTTTTCAAAAACCAAAGCGAATGCAAACTATCACAAACTTAAATAACGCTAGTAAAGCTGCGGCACGATCCCTGTGGATACAAACTCATTCTAGACACCTAGAGTGTGAATTATTACTCGACGACTGACTAGTGCACTTGCCAGACCGTAGTCAGTAACTATGTTATATATGAAGAAGGGAGGGAGTCCAACCACCATACATATCCTCTATGTTTCTGAATCTATTATTTATTTATTTATTTATGCAAGCATTACGCTTCTTTTTATAAAACCTTTTTCCAAAACTCAAAGCAAATGCGAACCAATACGAACTTAAATAACGCTAGTGAAGCTTCGGAACGATCCCTGTGGATACGAACTCATTCTAGACACCTAGAGTGTGAATTATTACTCGACGACAGACTGGTGCACTTGCCAGACCGTAGTCAAGTTTTTGGCGCCGTTGCCGGGGATTGTGTCTACAAAGCGTTGATAGATTTATTTAAGTGTTCAAAAAAATTCAAAAATACAAGAAAAAATTAAAAAAATAAAAAAAAAATCTTGTTGATGATTGTGAATTTTGATATGTGAAAGTTCTGGCTAAGGCAAAGTCTTGATATTTAAGCGATCCGTTGTGATCCACCTCACTTACCTGGGAATTTTCATAGTGACAGAGACACATGAGACAAACCAAAAATAGTTCTACCAAAAATATTAATCTCCAGTGCTACTGAGGTATTTGTTTAAAGTGCATGCAGACAGGTACTCAAGTCACTAGGGATCACAGATGCTGGCAACAGCCGACTAAAGACAACATTCTCGCAGGAAAACTCCTAAAGTGATAGGAGATGTAATGGAATATAAAAGAGAAAGCTGCAGCAGAAAGTCAATGATCAGGAGGATCATTTGATCAGAGCTTCCACAGGAAGTAAAGAAAAGTTAGGGTTGTTAACAGAAATGGTTCGGAGACACAAGAACCATTGGCGAGTATGACATGAGAAGAGAGAGGCCATCAGGGATGAACTACTACAATCAGGAGAATCAATCTGCAAAAGCACCTCAGAAGAACAACTTCTTCCTTGAGAAGAAAGCATAAAAAAGAGAGACATGCACAAATACAAGTTTGGGGTGAAATCACTACGTTCTATGAAACTGCACCGGTAAATAAGTCGCCAACCGGATAGTTGAGGGTACGGTGAAACAGACCTGGTCCTACCCAGATTGTAATGAAAGATGGTCAGTGCTTCAAGCTGGAACAAAGGAGCACAAGAGAGAGACATGCGAACCTATCCTCTGTAATGGAGGAAATGCCTCAAGCTAATGAGAGGCTAAACAAGCGCTGCTTGGGAGGCAACCCAAGGATAAGTATTTTACTTCAGTATTTTATTTTTCAGCATTTTCAATTCAATAAAATGTACTTAAGAATTCCTATATGTCATTTTCATCTATTAACCCCTTTTCAAACTTACAAAAAAATTAAATAACTGTTTGCTGTTTATTATCTAATGCATGATAAACTGTTATAGGTAAGATTGCGGCAAAGTAAGTTATAAATTCTGATGAGACGAATTTCACACCTTCATACGAAAAACCAAAGGTGATTGCTCCGAAGTGCGAAGTTTGGGAGACAACGAGACGAGTGATGAAGCTGGTGTCTGTGAGACAAGTGTTCAACTTTCAGATACCTAAGCCATGTGAGGATTTGAGCCAAATATTTCCAAACGGTATTACCACTTTCTTTCGAATTATTATGAGAGTACCGTGCACTTGTTTATTTTCTAGAACTTGCTCTAATTCTCTGCTGACTAGTTAATTTGATATTATATGCATTGAGGCAATTGTTTGTATAACCCTGAGCCTTTTTCAAGCCACCCTTTATATATTATATCCTTTGCTAGCCAATTTTGAGCCGTAAAAAAATATTATCCCTTTTGTTTCGGTGACTAACCACGATACAAGCCTATAGACCAGAAAAACAATGAAATTACCCTCTTTGGAGTTAAGGTAATAGTTCTCAAGTCTTGGCAACAAAATAAGTTTGGGGTTGCTCATGGAACTAGCAACATTTCAAGTTTGGGGTGGGTGTACAGAGAACTATCACTACAAAAATAAAAAAAAAGAAATAAAAAAGAGACGGGAAACATCAAAAAATTCCCTAAAAAAAATAGTCTCAAGGGCAACAGAAAGAGCCAAAGGGCAAAAGAAAGAGCCAAAGGGCAAAAACAGTGATAGAAAATAACTACAGAAAGACACATCTGGTTCTTAATCTCCGATACCAACACAAAAAGGCACCCTAAGGAACAAAGGTCGCATACACAAAAAGGAACAACAAAGTAGAACTTAACTCCAATGTTTAGCCTACTATTCCCAAAAATGTCCTATCTTGACCTAAGCCACGTTATAGCTCTTAAAAGACCTCCAATAATGCATATATATTGAATTTTGACTGGTTGCTTAGAGTTTTTGCAAGCCTATAGTAAAATGGCAGGTTGTACGATGATTGAGAGATAACCCTTTCAATTATTAGCAAAAAACACAAATGTGAGAGAGAGAAAAAGTTGAACATGGACTCTTGCGGGCATTTGTCCGATTTGCTACTATCGACGTCTCCTGAGCCTAGTAGAACTGAGCATGATCGCTGCGGTAAGAAATCAGCGGTACCATTGCTGAAATACAAGCAAGGTTGTGAAATTCCTATCATCCTTATTTATCTCTTATTTTTCTAACGATCTTGTCTAACAGCATGTTACTTGAGGACAAGCAACAGTTTAAGTTTGGGGTTGTGATGACAGGAATTTCTATGGTATTTTTAGTATTGTTATTAGTAGTAAAATGACCAAGACAGGCTCAAATACGAAGGAAAACCTACAAAAGCAAGAAAAAGCATCAAGACAAGGTCCAAGATGCCAAAAGACAAGAAAAAGCCCAAAAAGTTAAGAAATTGAGCATTCCATCGCAGCACAATAACTTCCATCGTGCCACGATGGAAGCTGCTTGTTCGCCAAGAAAACAGAAGAATAAAATCTGAAGAAAATCTGTTCATCGCAGCACGATGGAGTATATCGCAGCACGATGACTTAACTTGGCGCACAAGCTGATGAAATGCACAGGATCAGTTATAAAATTGAACTGAATCTTCACATCGTACTGCGATGGATGCATCGCAGCACAATGCCTTGCTGAGGCCCATTACGAAAACTATAAATAGAGCATCCTTTTCATTGTTTTATTCATTCAGAAATAGTAGAACATTCTCTACTATAAGGAGAGGTTCAGAGGAGCTCTATTGGGCATAGTTTTCTCCCCTTACAGGAAAACTAACTCAGCAAGGTATGTTTTCTTTAGGCTTTTATGTTTAGGTTATGATTTCTTTATTGTAATTTAAATATGTAGTCTTTTGTAATAGATGCCTTAGGTTGTGGTGGAGAAGATGAACTCCCCTATGAATATTTGGAGTCTGTGATTGAGTCCCAAGTTATAATAAATCGTTATTCAGTATTATGTTTGTTATTTACTTTCTTGCACTTACACGACGTATCTCGTACTCTGGCCGGGTATGCGGGAACGCTAATAGAATTGATGTTGGGCATTAACCTGATGTGGTCCGGAACTAGTAGTAAATAATGCTAGGTGTATAGAGACGGTAACGTCCTGAACTAGTCGCGAACTGAGCGGTTAGAGGAGGAATCATGCACTAAGTGTGATCTGAGCACTTAGAAGATGAACAGCCCGATACTAGGATCTAGAAGGCATTGGATGGGTGAAGGTAATAATGCATGTATAATATACAACTCACTTAGTAATTAGGGTATGTGACACTCGAGGTTAGACTCTCGTAGGTACCTTAGTCATTAACGTAGGGAAACTTTAATATACATAGTGTAACAGTAAGGTGTTACTACAATGAAGGAAAAGTCATCGCCAAACAATAATCTGAGTAACTATGTTATATATGAAGAAGGGAGGGAGTCCAACCACCATACTTATCCTCTATGTTTCTGAATCTATTATTTATTTATTTATTTATTTATTTATTTATGCAAGCATTACGCTTCTTTTTATAAAACCTTTTTCCAAAACCCAAAGCAAATGCGAACCAATACGAACTTAAATAACGCTAGTGAAGCTTCGGCACGATCCCTGTGGATACGAACTCATTCTAGACACCTAGAGTGTGAATTATTACTCGACGACAGACTGATGCACTTGCCAGACCGTAGTCATGTGGCTAAAATCCTACAGAAATAAGAAACTAAATATACTGAAAATAAGCAACAATGCAAACCTCCTATTTGAGTATATAATTCATTTGAACAATGCAATATTGTATTCTTTCGTCAAACAATTTGTGAAAGAAAAAAAAATTCAACCAAGTTGAAACCAAAATCAACAAAGAGTTCCTCAGTGTATATAAGAAAACAGTAGAAAGTGAAACAACATAGGCATATGCAGAGCTTAGAACTTGCAAAGAAGAGAAAATCATCGACAATTTAAAAGGTGACATGGCGTGTGCAAGGAAGCATAGAGAATTTGAGATGTGAAGAAGCAAAGTCAAACTCAAATCCTTCATTATGTGAGAAGTACGAATGGAATGGAACAATTGAAAAGGAAAAAAAAAGTGAACCTAGCAAGAGGTGGAAGACAAACTTGTATATTTTAAAAAGAATTGGTTGAAAAATAATTACCAGAACATAATAATAATTACCATAAGGGTTCAAAGTGAAGGGATCCTTGTATCTATGGCCGTGATTTCAATCGCAAGTAGAATGGATAAAAAGAAAAATCTGGTGTGGCTAAAGCCAACACCATGAACTAATGAATCTAAAAAACTAACAGACCCCTAAAAACAAGAGGACAACCACGAGAAAACAGGAAAACAACAGATCTAAAAGGAAACAACAGATCTAAAAGGAATTCATCATCGATAACTTAGAAAATGACATTAACTTACCTTAATCAACAGCTGCTCTCGTTTAACTTGATTTTCCGATCTCGTTCTTCTTTCGCCCAACCACGAAAAACTAGATTGATTTTTTCGATCTCGTTCTTCTTTCTCCCAACCACGAAAAACTAGATTGAAAATACTAATGTCCGATTTAATATTTCTGGTCAAAACAACCTAAACTAAATAAAATATAATATATGTATCATGAAAAAATAAAATAAAACAAATTCAATATATGGATTTTTTTATTATTTAAATAAATATTTAATTGTATTTTTAAATTATTTAAATAATGGATTTTTAATTATTTAAAAATATATTAAACCGGTTTGACCTGTGATAACCAGTTTTGAAGACCAAACCACGGTGAGCGATATGACTCGCTTGCTCACGGTAGAAGACACCTTTTAAATATTCTATATAATACTTTAAAGAATGAAAAAAAATAGTATAAAAATATTAAATGGAAAAATAAAATAATAAATTAAATATTATGTAATGATAATATTTCAAATTTAGTCATTAAAATATTTGTATTTATAAAAAACGTAAACACACAAACCTTTGATATTAATTAGAAAAGAATACTAAAAGAAGAAAATAAAGAGGCAATATGAATCATAATTATATAATACTAACTCATGATTTTGATATTTAATTATTATAAGAGATGAACTTTTTAAAAATAACACACAAACCTTTGCAATGCTATTTTTTTACTATAATCATTAACTCTTATTCTTTAATTTTGATGATTATTCACTCACTCATTGTATATTGATGCAAAGTTTTAATTTGCAAGTAGGATAGTTACAATTTTAATTAATTTCTATTTTCTGATTATTATATTTTATTTAAAAACAACTTTATCATACCAACCTTTGAACTACTTTTTTTTTCCTTTCTTTCTATATTTAACTGTTGTATGTATAAATAAATGATTTTATTTACAACCACTACAAGCTGATAATATATATACATTTTGGATTTTGGGTCTTTTTCACTTTCTTCAAACAATTCTTGAGTGTTACCTTTTCAATCATGTATGGTAGTTTTTTCCTCTCTTTCTTGCATGACTTATGTCTTACTCTTCATTGGTTACTACGACATGATCAATCAGAACTCAAGTTATTCTATTATATAAATAAATTGGGCGAATATAATTAGCCATAGTTTTTTAATTGCTATAACAAGACCTTTGTTATGCTACTTTTCTAACTTTCTAATTCCTTTAATTTTTAATATTGATATGATCATTTTGGTGTCAATTAGGCGAAGAGGATAAATGAGACTTCTATTTTCACTTTTGATGCATCCTTGCTATTCAAAAAGTCTATGATTTTAATCATAGTCTCTAAATTTGATAAAATCAATTAACAAAAATGTATTTGTACAAAAAAATTATATAAATATATTTTAATAATAAAAAAATCATAGTGTCATGTTATGGTGATGATGTGTCATCTTTTAATAAGTTAGGCCAAATATGTGATCATATGGTATGGAATACTAAGGGACAAATTAAAACATTTGATTAGGAATTTTTTATAATACTACTATTTTTATGGTCTTTATTATAGACTAGCACAAACGGGCACGTTCCGTGCCCGTTTGTGTGATCGATATTCTTTTTTTTTGTGATCGATACTCTCTACTGTGCAAATATAAATAACTATTTAATCTTCTTTTTTATTGGACTTAATTGATAACTATGTAACCTCTTTTTTTTTTGTTAGTTATTGAGAAGAAAAAATTATATTTTTGTTACTATAAAAAAACTGAAAATCTATTTTTATGTGGAAGTTGTGCTTAGTTGTTAAGAAAAAAAATATATTATTTACTAAAAAAAACTGAAAATCTATTTTTATGTGGAAGTTATTTTTTAAGGGTAAAATAGGAATTACAAAAAAGCCATCCCAAAAAATTGTATCCCCTTTATATATTAGTATAGATACGAGAAACTAAGGGTCTGTTTGGTTCGGGAGTTTTGGAGGGGAGGGGAGGTGAGGTGATATTTTAAATTTTTATGTTTGGTTCAACTTTTTAACGAGGGGAGGGGAGGGAAGGGGAGAAGTAATTTATTTTTTTACCCTTAACCTTATAAACTCAAAATAAGGATTAAATTATAATGAATATATTACGTAAAAAAAAATCTAATGGATATATACAAAAAAAAATAAAATCTAATGAGTAGAAAACCTAAATTTTTTTGTTGTAAAAAAAAATCTAGAATTTAATATTCCAACAAGGATAATTTAGAATTTTAATAAAAAAGTGATGGTAATTTTGTCAACATAATAAATTCTGTTTTATCTCGCCTCCCCTCCTTAAAAATCCCTCCCCTCCCCTCCCCTCACCTCCCCTCCCCCTAGGTTGAACCAAACAAAGCCTAAAGATCAAAAGACACATGATGCATAAAATCGACAGTTACTTTTTTATTATCTTTTTTTGTCTTTATGATTACTATTATCTTTTTTCTCGATGTTTATCTGAATATTGTTTATATCAATTTTTCGGCTTATTGTTATTAAGACCATTATCTTTCGAAAATCACATCTTTACGTAGTATAATTTTTTTTAATTAAAAAAAATAAATTTCATATATCTATTATTTATGATAAATTTTTATTAAAATATCAAAACTAAGTTGAAAAAAATTATAAATACCAAAGAATTTCAACTTTGACTTTTTTATTTTCAACTTTATTCTTAAAGTAGATTTTTATTTTATGTTTAATATATTTCAGATAGAGCAGAGAGTTTCCTCTGCTCTCCTTTTGCTTAAAAAAAAATAAAGTAGATTTTAAGTCTTAAAAAAGTAGGATTAAACACAACTTTAAACTATACTTCAAAATTTAACAACAAAAAAAAAGATTATTTATCAATGTACATATTAAATTTTAAAAAATTGAATATCATATTATTTTCTTCAATAAGCAAATTATAAAATAAAAAATTTAATCAAGTCCGTGCAACACACGAGTTTAATACCTAGTTCATGTTTATAATATTATAAGAACATCTCCGATAAAAATTTAGAATTTTTTAACATAAGATGAATTACTTATGAATCAAAAATCATAAGATGTGCAAAAATTTAAACTTTTGTAAAAGAGATTCATATAATATACTATATATATAAAAAAAAAAAAAAAGAGATTCATATAACATATTAAACATGACTGCAAAAAAAAAATCTTTAAAGGACTAATTGACTAATCTACTTACAATATATTAAAAGGAACTACTACTAAAATCTCAAGTTTGTCCAATCAAGTTTAATAATATTTCAGAATTTATGCCCTTAAGTGTAATTTTAACTCTAAACTAAAAAAAATATAAAATAAAAATCGGAAGAAAAAAAAAAGATAAGCATGAAAGAAATCTTCCCATAAAAATAGCATCGGAAACCATCTCTAAACAAATATCAATCCAATATATTTTTAAAAAATTAATTAAAAGAAATTGACGTATAAAAATAGGAACAAAAGTAAATATAAAAGATACGGCATAAAAAATAGTACTAACTTTTTTTTTTTTGAATAAATTGAATAAAGAAATAGTAACTCAATCTAATATATAACAATTTAAATATAAAAAATAAAAGGCTTAATTGTATATTTGGTCCCTTATTTTTATTTTAGGTTTCAAGTTGACTCTCTATATTTTAAAAGTTTCAATTTGGTCTCTTATGTTACTAATATCAACACAAGTTCGTCCTTTTAATTAAATTTTGAGTTAATTTTTTTCCAACTTTTTGTTAAAATTTGAGTTAATTTCGTCTAAAACTTCCATGTGATGCCTTTCCAAGTGCTTCACATATGCAAATTTGTTAGTTACATGGACGATTTAAACGGAAATTTGACTAAAAGGAGTAAATTGAAATTTTTTAAACCTAAGGGACCAAATTGAAACCTAAAATAAACATAAAGGACAAATTATGTAATTAAGCCAAAATAAAATAGAAGAAACCTAATAAAAGAAGATACTTATTTATGACCTTAAAAATAAAAGAAGAAAAAAATAGAAAAAAAAACACAGTGAGCCCATTTAGATTGATTTATTATAAGTTTTATAAGTTTTTTTTTTTTTTTAAGCAAATGGGGTGCAGATGGCAAGCCAACTACAACACCCTAAATAGATTAAAATAAAAAGAAAGTACAAGGAAACTGGAGGGACATAGACCTGACCCAGTAAAACCACACAAAAAGTAGTAACAACTCAAAAGAGAATAAAAGACAAATCAACTACATCAGTGGTTAAGAAAACAACCTCATAAGGTAAAGAACATAATCAGAATCAGAAACAAACCCACACCCACCACATACACTACCTAGCGAATCCGCGCGCGAACTCGAAACTAGAATAGCAAAAAAAGATGATAAGTGAGATTTGCAACGATAAGGGATGGCGAATGTACAAGCCGCCAACACGGACAAAGAACACGTACCAACAACCCCTTGCGACAACACGCAACAGGCAGTAAAGGCTCTTTCGAGCCAAATAAACGAACATCACTGCAAACAGATAAAAAAACCCATGGCAGCAACGAAGTTTTGAACAACAACCGGAACCGGTAGAACTCCAACAACACAGCGGCGCCAAAGACAGAGAACGACAACCCACACGCCACCAACTTCGACCCGCCGTAGAAAGATATAACAGATCTGAACTTTACCGTTTGCAAACCAAACCAACGCAGTCCAGATTTCAGATCCAGGAGCGAGCCCAGATTTAACAAACCCACGCAAGAACGCGAGTCAAGAGAGAACCCAAGAGGGGTTTTGGTGGAGAAGAAACCAAACCGTCGAGAGCAGAGAGAGATCCGATGAAAGCCATACGCGAACCGCCGAAACCTCCACAAAACGCCGCCGCCGATCTGGACCGAGGTGGTGTGGAGTGCAACTGCCACTCATCACACCACCACCAAGCTTAGTCTACATCACAAAGGAACAATTTGGATTTCAAGAGGCGGCTCTGGAAAATGGGTTTAGAGAGAGGTCAGAGAGAAATTGGTTTAGAGAGAGGTTGAATAAGTTTTATAAGTTAGTTTATGAAAACAGATTATAAAGATATAATTTTTGTTAGTAAAAACTTATGAATTAACATGCGTAAAAAAAAATTTACGAATTAACACGGGACAATTGCTTTAATAAAAAAAATTTTATCATGCACGGGACAATTACTTTAATAAAAAAAAGGAATTGAATAATTAATATTAATTATAATTTATTAGACAAAAATCATACACGGGACAATTGCTTTAATAAAAAAATATTAGTTTAACACATTTTACAAGAAAGAACACAATGACGTCACTTATATTTTAAAAATATTTTATAACATATTTCTAAATATTTTATCCTAAATAAATTTTATACTTTAGTATAATATCAATCTTAAATATAAAAAAAATTAAAATCAATGGAAATGAGCTTTCACAAATAGTTTTTTTTTTTTAAACAATAGAAAAATGAATTCTCATCAATAATAAATAAAAAAAACACAAGACAAAATATTTATCATTAATACATAAAAGGAATTGAATAAAAAATTCATGCACGGGACAATTGCCTTAATAAAAAATAATTAATCTTACACGGGACAATTGTTTTAATAAAAACAATTGAATAATAAATATTTATTATTATTAATAATAATTTAGTACACAAAAATCATACACGGGACAATTGTTTTAATCAAAAAAAATTATTAATTTAATAATTTTTACAAGAATGAACACAATGACGTCACTTATATCTTAACAATATTTATATGTAAAAATCAATAGACTCTTCGCCCGGGTCTCCAAACTAGTTAAGCCGAAAAATAAAAAGTGAATAAGTGGGCATATGGGAATATATTATAGTCTTTTTTATTAAAAAAAATGTAACAAAATAAAATACTTTATTTTACTATTGTAGTATAAAAAATGGTTATGCAGCAGTGAAGCACGACGACGAATCCCTTCCTCTCTCCCTCCTTGTGAAACAGTGAAAGTGAACTGTGACTCTGTGAGGTACGCTCATTTCATTCATTTCTTACAGATTCAATTCAATTCAATCATTCTTCTATATCGTTTCTTCAACGAATCAATCCATGTTTGATGTTTCCCCCTCGCTTCTTTTTCAGATTCCATCAATTTTTCTACTTAAACCCTAAACTCTTCACTGTTCGTTCCATCAATTGCTATTAACAAGCGTATAGGACAAGCACTTACTATTGGTATAAGCTTAGCTTACATAATCTTTTTTAATAGCATATGATAAAATTAAGATAAATAATTATTTATATATGCTACCGGCTGTTTCATAGGTTATATTGAAGAACTTATGAAAATAAGCCGAAAAATATTTATGAACATTGTCATAAGCTATTTTCATAAGTTTTTCTAAACAATTTCACAAAACTTATGCTAGTAGATAGGCTCAAATAAGCCAATCCAAATAGGTCATAAGTATGTGGTGAGCTTTATCTTTCAGCCGTTGTATGCTATTAACATCGACGTGGTGAGCTTGTTCGCCAATTCATCCTTTCTAGTTTTTAGCGAACTTGAATATGTTATGATTTCGATTGATGTACTTTACAAATTTGAATGAATGAAGATTGTTGTTTTTTAGTATAAAAAAAAGTATGTGTGTTTGATCTGCTAAATAGTAAGGGACTGGACAGGACAATTCCAGTTTGTACTGCGTTTGATCGTAAAACTGTTTCAGGGATTGGACAAATTAAAGGATAAGGGACATGATAAAAACATAAATTATTGTCCTCCACTAAACCACAACAAAACTTTTTGTCCCAAGTACAAGTTGTCTAAAATACCAAAATATGTTTTTTTTTTGCACCAACATTGTATAAAACAAAAAAGGCTTAATGCATAATTTGGTCCCTTATGTTTATTTTAGCTCTCAATTTGGTCCCTTATATTTTAAAACGTCTATGTTAGTCCCTTATGTTTTAACGTTACCATTAATTGGTCCATTCCGTCAATTTTTTTTTAATTCCGTTAATTTTTGACACGTGGCTATCTTTAATTTTTGACACGTGTACGCCACGTGTCAAAAATTAACGAATTTAAAGAAAAAATTTACGGAAGGGACCAATTAATGGTAAGTTAAAAACATAAGGGACTAACGTAGACGTTTTAAAACATAAGAGACCAAATTGAGAGCTAAAATAAATATAAGGGACCAAATTATGAATTGAGCCAACAAAAAATTATTCAATACCATAAATGTTTGTGCTGTGCTGTTTTATCTTGTGTCGTGCTGTTTTGGCCTGTCCCGTACTAACTCTTTAACGGATCAAACGCACACTTGTAACTTGTGAATTTCCACGTTGAAATGCATGTAAACTTGAGGTGGTGGTGGCTTTAACGTGTTCACAATCATATGCTAAGTTTTATATTTGAATTGTTATTGCTTTGATTTTTATTAACAATGTCATGTGTCTAAAATATATATATATATATATACAACTTCACAATTGTATTTGTAATTGTAGGAACTTGCTATAAATCAAGATGCTGTCGGGTTCATGTGCGAATGAGGCTTCCAGTTCCAAGAGGCATGAAAATACCGTTCAAGATATGATAAGCAACCTATCTGAATTTATTATTGGTCACATTCTTTATTTTCTTTGTACTAAAGAAGCAGTTCTTACAAGTGTTTCATCGAAGAGGTGGAAATATATGTGGACATTTGCCACTAAAATAAGTTTTAGCGACTTTGACCCCCCTCCTCATTCTATTACTAAGTTTTGTGCTTCACATATTACAAAGTTCTCTTATTGCAGTCACATATCATCACAAACCAATTTACTAGATGATCAATGTATCCCATCTGCTAAGATACTTGTACCTGATCCAATGAATCAAAGCACTGTCGAAGAAATATGGATTTTCACTCGCAAACTTCTTTGTCTCTTTATTAAAGCAGAATCTCTTGAGCTTAGTCTCCCTTATTATTGGAAGGTATGTTTTCGTGCTTCATGCTTCATTTTGTTTTAATTTAATATTGACAAAAGAATTTCACCTTGACGTATCCAAGTCACTCCAAATTTGTAATGAAGTTGCTTTTGCCCTTTGTCATCCAGGATCCCCAGGATCTTGCACAAGTGGAACATTATTTAGCCGGTATTCCTGCATTTCAAATGTTGGGTCATTTGCAGCTAGACAGAGTTATCGGTGATGCTTTGTTAAGCTTTCTTTTGAAATCACCGTGTTTGAAGACTCTGGTTTTACAGGATTGTAACTGTTAATCTTTAAATTTTACAAAAATGTGTGTTAATAAAGTGAAAGTGAGACTTCATTGTTTGTTCTTTTCCATGATCTTATTTGGATCTTGTCATTCAAAATAAACTTGTACTATATTTTTGGCTGATTATCAGATGGAGGATGATGAAGAAGAATCGATGGATTTTGCAATTGTACCTGACTGTTTTCTATCAACTCTTAAAGTGGTAAAATTTTATAAATTTTTCGGTGGGGAGCGCGAGTTAAGTTTTGCTAAATTTGTGATGGAGAATGCTAAGGTATTGGAGAGAATTGCTTTCTCATTTCTTCCATTGAAGACCAACAGGGAAATGGAAGAAGCTAAAGAGAAGCTAAATTTACTGAAGATCAGTTTTAGCACAATTATTATGGAAATTTCTCCCTAATCTAACTTTACAATTACTTAAATCTTAACTTGGTGAAGAAGCTTCAACCATATAAGTAAAATTATATTTTCTCTGCATCAAAACCGAAATTTGGGTTTACGATATTTTGGACCTTTTCCGGTGGTAGAAAGGATTGGTTTTGTGGTAACAAACTTTTGGTACTTCCATCACAAGCATTGGCTTGCATGCCGGCCATAATCCATTGTCTTTTAGATTTCTTGAAAAGTTGATTGCATTGTTTCATTGACTATCAGTACAATCCACCCGTATTATTCATCTTTTGTGTTGATTCACTAATCCCACCTCTAATCATAACAACTGCTAAAGAAAAATACATCTTTGATTAAATTTAGTTCATTACCAAACTTTAAACAAGTTTTATCTAGAGAGAAACAAATAATGTTGCTCATTTTTTAGTAAAGACATCATTATTGTAGTTATGAATGAAATGAAGTAATTGTGTTTCTGTCAACAAAAAATTTGCATTGTTAATAATTCAAGTATATTTTATTATTGTCATAAATCATAGTATTAAAAAGAATGCAAATTCATCTTCACTTATATTACAAGTAGAATCATTATTTTTATCAATAATCAATTCTAGTTATGACCTGTCATACATAACTATACGAACAAGATATTCAACAAAGGTGAAATAAAAAGATGGCTTAATCATCTTTTTCGTCCCTGTAAGTTCACGATTTTTTGGTTTTAATCCCTGTATCTTTTTTTGTTGCAAATTAGTCCCCGTATGTTCAAATTATTTGTTTTTAGTCCCTTAAAACTAAAATCCGTAGGAAAATCCGCAAGAAACCAATGAATTTTACTGCAGATTTTCCTGCGAATTTTAGCTTTAAGGACTAAAATAAAAAAGATTTGCACATGCAAGGACTAATTTGCAACAAAAAAATATACAGGGACTAAAACAAAAAATTTATGAACTTACGGGGACGAAAATGGTGTTTAAGCCTAAAAAGATTTATAACATAACTAAAAAAATATTCAAAACAACACCTAAAAACACATAAATATACAAAGAAGTACACAACATTAAGGATCATAAACAAAATAATATCGGTGTGTTTGGTAACACAAATAAGCTAGCTTATAACTTATTGTATTAGCTTATAAGTTTGTTTCAAAAAATTGGAGGTGTTTGGTAACAAGTTTTTTTTACTAGCTTATAACTTTTTTTCAGATGCTATTTCAAGTAGCGTTTGAACTTATAGCTTTATTCCAATTTTACCCTTATTTTTTTTAATTAAAAAACTACTCAGTCAAAAAAATAATTACCCACTTCACACTCCTATGCTAGTAGTACCTCTTACGTTTTGCTAAATATTCTAGAGTAGTGTACATGCTAAAAAGTAAAAACACTTCAACCATAGTGGAACCATAGTGGATGTGTTTGGTAAGTCCAATAAGTTAGCTTATAGTTTATTGACTAGTTTATAAGCTTATTTGAAAAAAAATAGACGTGTTTGATAACGAACTTTTTTAATTAGCTTATAGTGTTTTTTGAGATGCTAATAAAAGTAGCATTTGAGCTTATAGTTTTTTATATTTTATTCCATTTTTACCCTTACTATTTTTTTTTATATTTTTTTATATTTTTCAAAAATATAATAACTACCCATCGGGTGTGTTTGGTAACACAAATAAGCTAGCTTATAGCTTATTGTATTAGCTTATAAGCTTGTTTAAAAAAATTGGAGGTGTTTGGTAACAAACTTTTTTTACTAGCTTATAGCTTTTCTCCAAATGCTATTTCAAGTAGCGTTTGAGCTTATGGCTTTGTTTGGTAAAAATAAGTTATAAGCTAGCTGATAGCTAAAAAGCTAGCTTATAGCTGATAGCTGAAAAGTTAGTAGATTAAAATTAAAGTGTTTGACAAATTTAGCTGATATAAATGCAAAATGATATAAAATACATGGTTAGTGAGTAGTTTTTTTTTTTCTTTTCAAAGTAATAGTAATAGTAGTGTCGATGGAAGCTTTAGTTACAAAATCAAGCTTGAGATACCTTATCAAAATTAGTTGCGATCTATCATACAAAAATAAGCACAAAAATAAGTTTTTAGTCACTTCAACTTACTTGAAAAACACGTATCTAAATAATTCTACGAAACATTTATTAAATTGTGAAAAATAACTCCTATTTATGTTATAAGACCCTTCTCAATTTTCCAAGAGCATTAATTATTTTTTTTACTAATATATCTCTAAATATAGTACATATTTGTCTACAATATATAGTAAATATTTTAAAAAATATTAACGCATTTTTTTTAAAGGATAAAATTGTAAAAGTAATATCAACTATTAACAAATTTAATATTATAACAATTTTCTTAATCTTCGTAATTTTTTCAAAAGGATGTTATAATCAGGGACTTGTAATTAATGATTCTCTTGACCATATCTCAGTTGTTTTTTTTTTGACAAAATGCACCGCCAGATTTTGAGTAAAAAAAATGCACTACCAGATTTGCAAATTGCAAAACGTGAAAACGAGGCATACGTTTCCATATCCAATCAAAAAACACAATGGCGTATCAAACACCAATAAAACCACTCCACGTGGCACATCCCCACGTTACTTAACTTGGCGCGGCCTCTTAACACTTTCGCACTTCATTCATTCATCACTTCTCCGATCTTCACACCGATCCGGTTCACCCATTTCCGGTTCACAAAAAAAACCCAATCCCCAAAAAAACCAAACCACAAAATCTCGGCTCTCTAATGGAAGCTCACGGCGGAGGTCTCCGCCGCATCCTGGTGCTTGCCTTCTGCGTCGCCGGAATCTGGTCGGCTTATATCTACCAAGGCATTCTTCAGGAAACACTGTAAGATTTTCACTTCTTATAATCGCTTATTTGATCTCCATAATCTATTCCAACGCTCGAATTGAAAAAAATTGTTCCGAATTTTGAAATGCAAGTAGTTATTGATCTCTCTGTAATTCGGTTTTCAGGTCAACGAAGCGATTCGGTCCAGACGGTGAGAGATTCGAACACCTTGCGGTTTTGAACTTAGCACAAAACGTGGTTTGTTTAATCTGGTCATATATAAGTAAGATTCTTATTCTATATATCAAATTACTAATTGTTCCTTTTTTCTTTTTTATTATCTTTGCAATTATTTTATTTTTTTAGAAATTTGTATTAATCAGTGACACTAATAGTCATTTTACAATTCTCAGAACCAATTTGAACTCGGTAGCTTGAGATTATATTTATAAAGCTAAACTTTTTATCTTTGCAATTATTAATATGTAAACTTGGTTTAATTTTTGTTTTTTTTTTTTTTGTGGATTTTTGTTGTTTATGTATAGTGATAAAGTTGTGGGGTGGTGGAAATTCTGGTGGTGCTCCATGGTGGTCTTATTGGAGTGCTGGTATTACTAATACTATTGGTCCTGCTATGGGAATTGAAGCATTGAAATATATTAGTTACCCTGCTCAGGTATGGTTTCTTACATTGTTTCTTTGTTTGTTAATTGTGGTTCCCTTTTGAGAGATTATGTTTGATTTGATTAATGTTGTTTTGGATTTTAATATATTATTGAGTTTGACTATATAATATTTAGCATGGTTGGTATTGTCTGCAAAAAAAATTGAATTGGCACTGTATTGTTTTTTTGACCAAAGAATTGGTATTGAGTTGAAAAACTATGGTGCGAAATAAAATAAGATAAAGAAATGAAGCTCCATTTGGAGTGCTTTATTGAGTCAGCATCCCCAATGGGGATTGCTTTCCTTATTTAGCACAAAGTTAAATACCCACCACATTGGTAGGTGTTATGTTATGGTGATTATTTGGATGGAGTCCTCTATTATGCACCCTCTCTCTATTCCTTATGTAGGCAACATCTTTGGACTTATTATGTGATTATATTGATAATGTAATGGTGTGGCCCTCTGGCGTTATTTAGGACTCATTACTAGGTCGGAGGGATTGAATGTTTATATTAATACTATATAATTATAAGAGCGATGTGTACACAAGTGGTCCAACATAGACACATATTTGAGCAGTACTTCATTGTAAATGGTCTAATATCCTTGGATTTTATGCTCACGTTGCTTTTACCTGTGATTTGTCATTGCAATTTTTTAGAGCTATAAACAGGTCCTTTTGGTTTCAACATTGAAGTTGGTACTTGGTACTGGCACATGTAAGGACTGTCCTTGTATAAGGAACGGTTCCTTATGGTTGCTCAAGTAAAAACAACTTAAAATGAATAAGTAGTATAAAGATTTGAGATAAATGTGGGGGACTCATTTGAGTATTTAAATGGTTTCATTATTGGAGTAGGAACTAGGAACACGGTAAAGTGCCACAGAAAATGAGTTAAGCTATTATATCTTGATTGAACCATTAGATAATACACCAGCTAGTCACACATTGTGTGTACAGGTTGAAGCAACTTTTAGTTCATCCTGCATGCAGCAGCATTTTTAGTTCATCCTACATGCAGTAGCATTTTTATGCGACTTATTGTTCAAATATCGTAGTATAAGGCTATGAGCTTTTCTAAATAAGTGTTCTTTTTACTACATGCAGGTTCTGGCAAAGTCCTCTAAAATGATTCCAGGTCAGTACAATCCACTTGATGCTCAAAAAAGCTTGCATTTTATTTGAAGTTTAATTTGACACAGATGAAAATTAGCTGAGGTTTTATTCTATTTACTTAGTGGTCTTACATTTATGGCTGAATTATGTATAGTTAGTTTCTGTGCTTAACTTAAACGCTTCAATATTTGCTATTCCTATACTTCGGGTTAAGATGGATATTGTTTTGATCTTTACCCTCCAGTTCCCTAGGGAATGGGCCCCTATAATTTGGAGTTCGGTCAGGAGGTAAGTAAAGCATGGCCAAGACCGTTCTAGCCATGATTAGGTTTAAGGGGTATATGGGCGAACTTGCAGATGAATTATATTTTCTCAAGCTTGGGAAACCAGCGAAAGTGGAACTTTAGAATTTAAGCAAAAAACTGCCTAGTCGTGTGGTTTTGTTTTCTTTGATACTTCTGTAGTTCTTCTCTTTGTGCTCGTGGGTGAATGTTATATAGCTTTTGACTTGATAATTCATCTTGAACTGTGTCTTAAAATTTTTACTTAGCATGCTCCGTTTCCTTCCTCTCCACATGTGGATGGTTGAAAATATTTTCATTCATTACTGTTTCCAGTATTTTTTGCTGTCTTAATTGAAGGAGTTTATGGCTGGTTCTGATGTATAAACATTTGATAGAAAATTATAATAGAAAAGTTTTATTTCCACTTTTTCGTGTAACATTTAAATTTTTAAACTTATCCTCAGACTATGTGAACCAATCTTAAATGTCTAACAAATAATTCACTTTAATGCAGTTATGCTTATGGGTTCACTCGTATACGGTATAAGATACACCATTCCAGAATACCTTTGTACCTTCCTTGTTGCTGGAGGTGTTTCAACATTTGCACTTCTGAAGGTTAGGAATTTCTCAGTAAAACAGACCTCACTGTCTAAATTTTCATGGTCTTTGAATGTTGTTTTGCTCATGTTTATTTATTTGTGCATTACAGACTAGTTCAAAGACTATCAGCAAGCTGGCACATCCGAATGCACCCCTTGGATATGGGCTATGTTTCTTGAACCTTGCTTTCGATGGATTTACTAATGCAACCCAAGATTCCTTAAAAGCAAGGTAATACAAGAGAAGCTCTGTGTTTTGATTTTGCATATAGCAATTCTAGTCTGTCTATAGATAGCATGTAAGCTACAAAACTTACAGTTACACTCATGTGTTACTTGATTTCCTTTTTGTTTGACTACTTTCTTCTTTATGGCATGAAAGATAAGAAACTATAATCCAGCTATAAAGTATGTACTTCTGTTATTATAATATAATTATGTAGTCGTAAGATGCGATTATTGAAGATACGTTCTATATTGGCAGCTAAAAATGTAAAACCCAAATCTACTCGCATACAATTTCAGGCTTTCTCAGTAAGGTTACTGGCTGATGATATTGGTCCTTAGGACTGTATTAATTTTGATAGTGAAGTCACAATCAATACTCCTGTGATTTATCATTGCCTGTTGTTACACTCACATGTCAATTGTTTGAGTTTCGGTTTCATGGGTGTTTGAATCTAGCATTCTCAATTGTTAGGCTTTCTTTTGACAAATGATTCTTCAAACGTCCTAATTAGAGATTCATCGGTCTTAATGTTTACTCTTTCAATTTATCCGTTTGTCTTACTCAGGTACCCAAAAACAAGTGCTTGGGATATTATGTTGGGCATGAATTTATGGGGAACCATATACAATATGGTTTACATGTTTGCATGGCCAAGTGGTAGTGGATATGAGGCAGTTCACTTTTGCAAACAGCATCCAGAAGCAGCATGGGATATTTTTCTATATTGTTGCTGTGGTGCTGTGGGACAGAATTTCATCTTCTTGACTATAAGCCGGTTTGGCTCATTGGCTAACACAACCATCACTACCACTCGCAAATTCGTTAGCATTGTGGTATCTTCACTATTGAGTGGGAATCCCCTTTCAACAAAGCAATGGGGGTGTGTTACTATGGTATTCTCTGGATTATCATACCAGATCTACCTCAAGTGGCAGAAGTTGCAGAGACTGCAGAAGAAGAGAAAAACCACATGAATCTCCCTGCAGCAATTTTGAAGTTCAGCATCAATTCTATTTTAGCTAATTTGCCCTTCAACCATTGTTATATCACTAAAACCTTGAAGGTTCAATGAACCAGATTTAGGTTTATATACAAAGGAATATTAGTAACTGTAATTGGATAGAACCCTTTTGAGAAGTGAAAAGTTTAGACCTCATTTTCTTATTCATTGTGCTAATGTATTAGTTACCTGGGCATTGTAAGAACAACTAGTTTTAATTTTATAGCATACTAAGGCAAAGTCATACTCTTTGTAAACATATGATTTTCAGACTATCCCAATATTATAAGCAGCGAGTGAGGTGAGAATTAAAAGTGGCTTTACAAAATTGTTTGCACTAGTTTGCTTTCAGATATTTTGTTCTTTCAAATTGATGCTTTGTTCTGTTTATTTTGCTTTCATTAAAGCTTACAATCAAAATGCAAGAACTTCAGACTGTAAAAGTGTAAATTAAGGTGAAGAAGACCTTGTTTATTTTTTCTAGTACAATATAATATAATCATAAATTATTTTTGAGTTAAAGTGTCTTTAACAGTCAGTAGGGTTAAAAAAAGCTACGGGAAATAAATAACATTTTTTCTTGTGTTGTTAACCCTCCAGTTCTCAGGGGAGGGGACTCTCTTGTAATGTGGAGTTGGCTATGAGGTAAGTAAAATCTGACTAAGAATTGTTCTTTTTAGGAATCGAACTCAGCTTCTCTCGAACTATCTGTCCTAGGGGAAATCATTAACTAAAGCCCAATCATTTGGTGAAGAAAAGATTTTATGGTTAAATGAAATCTGAGTGGTTTGATCTCCATATCCAAACTGACTTTATAAAGGTGGGGGGACATGTTTATTATTGAGAAGAAAGAATAGTACTTTATGTACTAATTTTAAAGTTGTAGCTACAGCAACAATTTTACTGTATATTCCCCAAAAAATAAATAATTAAATAGCATTAGCCATTTTAAATTAGTTTTAATTACTTCCAAATCAAAACCATATGAGCTTTGACCAGCTTATCTATTAAGGTAAGACCTACTACTCAAATGAGTGGAAATTTGGAGGTCAAATTAGTCAAAGTGTACCTTCTCTTAAGAAAGTTAACACCTAACTAATGTGCTTTATTTTGTAGGAAGTTCCCTCCCTCTTTTTACTAATTGCTTTTGCCATATTCATTATTATGTCTTCTGTCTTCCACCACAACAACCATCTATGCACTAATCACTCTCCTAAATAACAATGCAGTTCCTTCACAATTGTTCTTCTGCAAATCACATTCCAAAAGAACTGCCTAAGAGCTGAGAGAAGGAAAAGAATGAGAAATGTTTGCATGCATGCTTCTGTCAGATCAGATTATGAGGTTTGTTGTACAGTTCACAACTTCTGCATTCTTCATATTTCTTGTCATGATTTTTTGTTTCTGGTATGAAAATGAAGTTCATATTGTTAAGAGATGTGTCTTTTGTAATTGTGAATGTGTTCCAGAATTGCAATAAATTGGTTGGTTTTTGTTTTCTGTTGTTCTCAGTGATGTTATTTGGAAACAATTTCCCTTACATTTCTCTTCTTGAAAACAGGTTTGAGTTAGTAATATTGAAACTTTAATTTCAAATTCTGAGAAGAGAAAAATATGTGTTTATGCCTGTTTCTTACCCTGCTGAGAAATCCTTGCTTTTATTTTTCTTTTTCTCTATTCGGTTAAATATATTTTTATTCTCTATAAAGTACTTTATAATCAAGTTTAGTCACCAATTTTGTGATTTTAAGGATGAAAAATCGATTAAAGTTTTCATCAAAATCATAAAACAGTAATGAAATTTTTTGTATGGACTAAACTTGCTATGAGCGTATTTTATGGCCTAGTGGTGTTGACTTGCGACCTTGGAATGTGCTCCTCTCAAGGTCTCAGGTTCTCCCTGGTGTCAATTTCAGTGGGCTAGTCCATACAGAGCTATAAAAAACTCTGGCTTTAAATGGGCCCCCACAAGTCGGCGGTGTGATTGGTCCCCTCAGATTAGTCGGTCCTTGGTCCGGATACCGAGTTTTTAGAAAAAATAAAGAATTATATAGAATATATAGATATAGATATAAAATGTAGATATAAGAGAAACAACATCTGCATTCTGGACACCAAAGCCAAAATGCATTTCCACTCAAATTATAGCTATGTTTCAGTACATCTGAATCAAAAAATGGAAAAGCATAATTTATTCTATAACCTATGCACACCCAAAACAAACAAATAGGAATCATATTTGCCACTGGCTAATCTTTTTACACTCTTTTTCTTCTTCTTTCTCTCTTCTATCTATGTCTCTCTCTATTCATTATATGTAGTAGGATTGGCGACTTGCCGATGTATACACACTCAAGATGACGACGACAACGACTAGTATCAGGCAGCAGCAGGCTCTGTACAAAAAAACAAACAAACCAAGACCATATGCTGGATTGGAGAAAAACAAACCCAGAACATTATCAAAGAAAAACAAACCAAAGAATAATGACACGCTAAGCACGCAAATTTTTGGTGCAATCCTAAGGGGATGAAAATGATGCTGTTAAATATGTTGAA
Organism: Trifolium repens; assembly: GCA_030408175.1. Lineage (NCBI taxonomy): Eukaryota > Viridiplantae > Streptophyta > Magnoliopsida > Fabales > Fabaceae > Trifolium > Trifolium repens. The sequence goes on from CP125845.1 coordinate 33,232,665, forward strand.
GGTCCTCTCAGAATGTACCTAACATTCTAAGGGACAAGGATAGGCCTATCAAAATTTTAGGCTGAACAAAATTGCAATCTTTCTCAAACCAGGTAGAGAAGAATCAACCAGCGAGATGGTCGCGGGTAGGGAGAAATGAAGGATTCAGGAAGGACATAAATATTTTATATTTCAGATGAATGAAATATTCAGATTTATTAACTTTGTAAGAGGGCTCTTTTGCAGAGTGGCGGTTGCGAGGGGTTGGCGATTGGATTGAGGGGTGGAGAATCCATTCCAAGGGTTTTCATAAGGAAGTTCCTTTCCTGAAAAAAAATAAAAAAAATGTCAGGGGTAATAGAGTTAAAGGAGTTAAAAAACTCGGATGAAGGAGAAAATACTAACATAGCAAAACAGTAAATAAATTTGTTTCCGTTAATTGCTTTACAATTTTTTGATAACTGGAAACAGTGCAATTTGTCAGACTCATATTAGGTTTTGATACCCCATTCACGGATGACCTAACGAATCTTGGATAGGCTCTGATACCATATTAGCTTTTCGATTTTTATATTAAGTCAGACTCATTGTTACAAAACCAACTTGTAAGGTGATGAATGCCTCTCAACAAGTACTACTACTGTTACAACTTTCATGTTACACAGGTTAGTTATATCCGCAATTTGTCATATTATTACGCATGACCTAACGAATCTTGGATAGACTCTGATACCATATTAGATTTTGAATTTTTATATTAAGTTAGACTCATCCTTACAAAACCAACTTGTAAGGTGATGAATGCCTCTCAACAAATACTACTACTGTAACAACTTTCATGCTACATGGGTTTAGATATATCCACAACTTTGTCATATTATTACTAGTATAATCTGAAAACTTATCACTATTACTGCTATAGTCTCAAAGTTGAACATAGTTATTTGATGTCCAAGGTGCTTGTGTAACTTACACTTTCTGAAAATTGTGGACTAGGAATTCCTGCAGCTAAGGATCTGAACATAGGAGTAACTTGAAGAGGGGAACTGAACTCTGTACTTGATAAGGAAGCAACAATGCCGACATTGTTTATCGGTTCCTCGCAAGATGAGAATATATCTTCTACAAAAAGATAAAAATCTAATTAGTAATTATCATGAATTGTTGAACCAGTGTGACCTCATGGTCGTGGCTCAATAGGTTCAACCAACCACAGTTGAACCAGATGACAAATAAATAAATAAGTAAAAAATAAATAAAAGATTAAAAAAATGAAACCGGATGAACCAACCAAGGACGGACTGCAGTTTAACCGGTTTAATTCAGTTCAGACAGAATGCAATGTAACAGGGAACAAACCAACTGCCAAACTGGTTGGTTCCTAGTTCAACCAGACGGTTTGGTCTAGTTCTTAAAATATCGATATTTTTTATCACTAGATTTGATAATCTTACCTTGATCCAAAGTAACACTAGAAAGAACCACTTGATCACATCCTCCAACACCCTTTTGATCTTCAATTTGTATAGATTTCTGTTCAGTTCCATTATTTTGATGCAGTGAGTGTTCCAAATTCTCAGCAGCAGAATGAGGAAGAATAGTTGATCCTGTACTGTGTTCAGAACTGCTTGGAGAGTCTTCATATAATTCCATATACCTATTATATATATTCAGAATCTATTATATTTTCCATATCCCTCATAAAAGTTATTATATTTTCAAATATCAATGAACTTTAAAAGTACCTCCAACATGGCTGGATTTCCTCATTACTATTCTTTAAGTCTTCCAATAAGTCTTTAAGATCTACAAGCTGTAAATCTGGAATCTTATATCCAGGAATATCCGATTCTTTGTTTCGGTTCATAAACTCTTGAAGAATCTGGCATCAATACATACATGTTAAAACTTATACAAAAAAAGTATGTGAACAGTGGCTTTTCTTATTTTCATATAGATTTGTCTGAAACATTAAAACTTGATTTAGTTCTTTTGATGTTGAACTTCTTGACATATATTCTATACTTTGGTTTTTGTTTTTGAATAAAATCTCACCTTCCATGCATTTTCAAGACTTTGGTCCATATTCTCTGCATCAACTTTTAGAGCTAGTGAAGTTAGTAGCTCGGCTTGTTGCATCAATGCGGTTATCTTTGGATCATCCTTTTTAAGGAATGTTCCTTGAATCTTGTTGGTTTGAGCTGCAATGACATGAGAAATCAAGAGTTACATTACATTGTATTTGATAATTGATAGGATGTCCAAAAATATTTCTGGCTTATATTTGAGGATCTTTAGTTTATAAATTGCTTTGCTTATAAAAAGAGGGCAAACTACCATTTTGGCCCCTGAAAGTGTAACTCGTCATATTGGTCCCTCAAAATTGCAAATACATCCCCAATATCTCATTTGATAGTAATTTTATGGACTAAATTGATACATTAAAGGGATAATGTGACACCGAATCACACATTCAAGGACCATAATGGTGGTTTCCCATTAAAAAAAACTTGATGGCATTTTTGTACTTCTATTACATTCATAGACTATTGTGACGCTGCCTCATACATTTAGGGATCAATATGATTGTTCCATCGCTTTATTAGTGTGGATTTCACAGCTGAAAGGATTAACATTCATGATTAAAAATTTTCAATAGAGGTTATTACCATAACCATTATACTTCACATTGCAAACATGATTCTGATCCGGCAAGTTGTTGACACTATGAGAGTTTTGAGCTAAAACTGCCAATGGTACTCTTGAAGTTTCATTTTGTTTATGTGATCTGTCTGCAAAGTTGATCTTTTCTGCATCATCAGGGATATGAGACCTCCTATATTGAACGTAGATTACATGTTAACACTTCGAATAATTTTTTCAGATATATTGATCTGTTAAAGCTTAAAATACCTCAACTTCTTAAAATCTACTGCAGATTCTGATTCCGCATCTCGGAAAATAATCCTTTTGTTATTTGAATTCGTGTATGAAACGTTGTTCTCTTTTGCTAAGGCTTCATATTTAGCTCTCTTTTTGCACAAAGTGGAGAAACGGTTTTTCACAGCATTATCCGTTCTACATACAAATCATTGAATCATTTCAATCAGAATAACTGTTGAAAAAACTTGTCTGTTTGGTATTTTGTGAAGAAAATATTGAAATTTTTGTTACCTGCCTGAAACCACCTTTGCTATTTCTGTCCACCTATTGCCAAATATTTTTTGAGCCTAAAGAGATAATAATAGCAAGAAATTAGGTCACATATAACATTCAGTTAGTTTTTGTGTCAAAAGTCTTGCTAGAAAAGATAATAATAGCAAGAAATTAGGTCACATATTTTGTGAACTATAGAAATAGAAGACCTTTGTTAGTTTTGTTTGTAACAAAAGTCTTACTAGAGTAGATTTCTTTTTTTTTTTTTTTGCTTTCACCACCAGTTTAATCTGGTTCAGGGATCAGTTATGGCATCAAGTAGTTCTAGACTCCTCCCGATCGCAGTTGCGGGGGATCGAACAGTGGTCCTCCCTACCAAGTTCAGCGCTAATCACCACTGAACCAACTAACAATTGGTTACTAGAGTAGATTTTGATGCAAAAGAAATGACTTTTCATTGGTACTAGACTAGCACTTAATATCCTTAACTGTATGTTTGGTTTCACTTTCGCACAAGGCAAAATTGATTCTGATGTAGAATTGATTATGACTTGTTTTATCATAACAGAATCAAACTCACACTAAGTTCACAATGGCTTGAAACCTACCCTTACTTTGGGAAAAGTCAGAAAGAAAACAAAAAGCAAAAGATGAAGTTCATATTTAAAAGTCATATAGGCCACTATTCTAAAATAAGCTTCAGTGTCGAATCGATCAAGAGTAACCAAGTTTGAACCCTGATTAGAACAATTTTTAATTAGACTTTACTTATCTTCCGGCCGAACACTGATTACTAGGATGAAGGGTTAAGACAAAAAAAAAAATCAAAATTTACCTCACATAAGAGCATGTCTTCTTCTGGTGACCATCCACCTTTCTTGAAATCAGAATTCAAATAAGTGTACCATCTGGTAATTTATAAGTTACTTAATCATCAGATAGAGAAATAATAACAAGTTGAATGAATCATCATCAAAATTTCAATAACTTCACCTTCTTCTACACTGTCTTGTAGTTTTGTCCTTGAATTTAGAAGCAATTATAGCCCAACTGCATTGAGTTATTGAAATCAAAATCCCTTTTAGCCTTTACATAATCATGAAAACTAACACTAACTAATGAACTCAAAAAGAAGAATAATCAAAAGGGTATATTAGTATTTAGTACTTTTCAGTTCCATGAATTCCAATTTGGTCTCTAAGTATATCATCTTCCTGCAACTCACAAATCAACACACTTATCAGAATGAGACATAAACTCCAAAGAATAATATAATATAAAACAAAAATAATAATTTATATTATATGATAAGGTTTGAAAAACCTCTTGAGTCCACGTCACAATGTGACGCTCCTTCTTCTTAGATTCTTCATTAAGAAGCTGCTTCTTCTTCTGATTCTGATTATGTTGCTTCTTCATATCTTGCATGATTGATTATTCTATTTGGTAAGGTTTGGTAATGTTATTCTTCTCTTTCTTAAACGCTCCTCCCTTTTACAAGGAGCCAAGTTGCATGCTAAAGCCAACACTCTTCCTTTATAATATGATAATAAAAAAATTAAAAATAAAAACTTTTTGTGATTTTTTTCTTAAATTTTTTTGTTTTTAGATAAAAATTAAAAAAACAAACAAAAAAGGAACAAACCCTTGTTCTTTCTCTTTCATTCAACTTTTGAAACCCTCAAACTGTGTTTTGTTTCAAAACGTGAGTCGTGAACCGTAATAAGCATAAATTCCATTCTCAAAAGCCACCTTAACAAAAAGCTATTTCAATTGTTGTGTGAAAAAATGTCCAAAGGAAATGACTTTGGATTCTTAACTTTTCAGAAAACACTCACTATTTTATCCTCTGTTATCAAAACAGAACAAAAACAGAACAATGTTTAGTGTTTAAATTAAGGAACCAAAATCACATGAAAGGTTAAAGATAGCAAAAGGGTAATCAAGATTACATATAAGGGTTCATAAAGGGTACTTGGGTTTGAATCAAAATTGTATTTTTCCAAAACCCAATAGAAATTCTCTGTATTTCATACTTTAGTATTTTAGTATATGAAATTGCTTGTACAAAAAAAAAAAGGGTAGATCCAAAAAATTGAACAACTTTGAAAGAAACAAAAATACCCAAATGAGAAAAAGTGTTGTTGTTTCAAAATTCTCAAGTAGACAAATACCTCAACACACACAACAACTATGAATGAATACTATGTTTGATAGATTCTTAAAAAAAAAAAAAAAAAACTGATTGTGTCTTGTTTTTCTCTCTCCTAACTTTTTTGAAAACGGTCACATAGTTAGAAAAATGTTGCATAATAAAAAAATGGGTAGGGACAAGAAAAATGAATATAAAAATGAATAGTATATGATTGTGTTAGTGCGCGGGTATGAAGTGAAGTTTGAATATAACACTGAATTTTATGAGCTACGTGCAGTGTTGTCCACTATAAGGTATCAATATCATATCACTATAGCATAGTCACTATAGATAATAATGATGATAATGTTTTGTAGCAAGCAAAATAGTTGAAATTTATTTACCATCATATACGAATTCATGTGTTTATATACTAAGTTTTTGTATGTAGTGAAGAGCTATAAATGGATGAAATTTTATGGTTTAAATTTTTTGGATTTTTATGGATACATGAGAAGGTACGTGACATAAACAGCTAAGCGTCACAACGTTGAAAATTTAATGGTTCGTGACTTCATGTGCTTCATTTGTCTTTTTATTTTTTTGTCATGCTTAATGTACCATTTTGATTTTTTTACCTTTTTTGTTTTTATTTTTTTTCATGTATAGTTAATGTGTTACAAGGGGGAAATTTTTTGTTTGAATTTGTGAATGAAGAACTTGAAATGTGTTTTTTGAATTTTGTTTTGAAGGATTGAATTTTTTATGTTTCCCTCTTGTGATGTGAGTTTTTCATATGTTCAACAAGCGCTCATATTTTACCTATCTCAGCTAATAGTGCGTGAAAAATTTAAATGCACTGGTTTATATTTTTGTTTCAAGATAATTATGTTGCTTCTAGTGAATATAATATTTTATAAGTTTAATAATTATGATTGTATGTATAATTTGTAAGAGTAATATGAGTGTTGAGGAGTCCAAGAAGGTCGGGAAAAATAATAGACCAATGCACTAATGTTTTGGCATTATAAGTGAGAGAGACGTCACATTTCCACAATTTTTTCCAAAAATATTAGATATGAGTCACTTTTGTTGTATATAACCATGTTCCTAACATTTTTTAGTCCTAGGAAAAACGTGAGAAAATGACATATTTCATTCAACATAAAATGCTCTAATCAAGGGCGGTTCCACCGCCCAGCAAGCTCGGGCGAATGCACAAGCTCTCCCAAAATTGTTGGTATTTTTAGGAGTTAGTTTAGGACAAAACTGAGATTTTTTGTTCAAAACTAAGATTTTTTGTTCAAAATTGAAATTTTGCCCCAACTTTATAATTTTTTTGGCTCCGCCACTGGCTTTAATAACACAAAAGTAATAACACAAAAATAGAAATTAATCGTTATTAGTATAAATAACTCAAAAAAATAAATCCAACAAAAATAATAATACTAAACCTTGCAGAATAGAAGAAAAAAATCACAACAATATCATTTAAAAATTGATAGATTTGCTGAACAAAAATTGATCGTTTTGCAAAATAGAAATGGAAGAAAGAGAAAGTTTTATAGTAGGGTATTGTAAAACTTATACTATTTAATTTTTTGTTCTCAAGTCTATCAAATCAACGGAAGTTAATATAATTTTTTGGTGAATGTTTTTATACACATTTTATTTGAATATATATCATATGTGTTGATGTAGATAATTCTGATAGGTTCACAACAGATATTGTTTATTAATTTTTTTGTATTATACATTATTTCTTGGCCTATCAAAATTATCCATCTTAGCGGTATACTGGTACATATCTAGATAGGATGTGTAACAAAATGTTCACCTTATTTTTTATAATATAATAGGTATAACAAATTGGACCCCACATACACGAGCCCTTGGCTGTTGGCTCCAATACTTTTGCGCTATGGGGTCAACCCTGATTATATATTCAATATTTGATTCATTCATAATCGATATTAGACTCAACGACTCACAAACATTAACTTAACTGTGAATAATTACTAACTAATTAAACTCGGTTTAGCGCACATAGTCTGATATAGATCATAAATGGTTGTATATCCTTTAATAAATAGTCAATAAAATCGAACATGAGCGAATGAAAAATCAAATATTTGGCCTGTCAAAAAAAAAATATTGTAAACAATCAATCTCTTAAATGAATTAATTTTCACAATTGTAAGCATTGATAGTTTACCAAAATGAAACCTATTTCTTAATCAAGTTACTAAATCATATTCTATACTATTTTATTCAAACATTTAACAAGTGTCACATTTCTTATGATTAGAGCATCTCCAATGGTGATACCACTTTGGGTATCACACATTACTAAGAAGTGGTCCCTACAATGCCATGTAATATTTATGCAACTCATTCATATTTTGCTCCAATGGTGATATCACTCTAAGTATCATACATTATTAACAAGTTTTTAATTCTATTTAATTTTATATACAAAAAAGGTAATATTAAATTGATGATACGGTACCTTAAATAAGGTACCGGTATCATCAATTTTTATACCCTCTGTGCCACGTCATGAAACTCCAATGATAAAAAAAAGTAAGGTACGAATCATTAGTCTATGATACTCTCTTTGATACCCTTATTGGAGATGCTCTTAGAGACTTGATTTTCCTAACTATAAAAATAACCAAATATCCTCTAGGAGAACAAACTTAATGCATTTTAATAGATATAATGACAACAATACAAATAGGAAAATAGTTAATGCAAGTGATAAATATTTGAATATCTTAATCAACGGTCAACAAAATTGAATATAATCAGTCTGTGTATGAAAATCAAATATTAGAAAAGATTAATTTCTTAAATAAATTCTATTTATTTTGAGGGATTAATTTATGCGGTTGTTGGAAATAATATCTTAATTTAACTAAATTAAACTATTCGCAATGCGATAATCTGATAATCTCCTCCATATAGTGTGTAGTTTCCCTCCAAAGCGATGTCTGCCTTCTTTGCCCTTTATAGCTAGTGGTGCCAGAAACAAGGATCACGATCAAAATGCCTAATTATCAAGTCTTGTTGTCTTTTGATCAAGTCTAAAATTTTGGCGATCATGATAGACCTCAATAGGTTCGAGAAAGATTTGACTTTTTAGTGTTCTGCTGCGTTTATACTAGTTTGATAAGCCATCAAATGAGAATCTCGGCTACCCCCTTAATTGCATGTCATGGTAATTTCGACACAAATTGTTATTTATTTTTAAGTGGAAGCAAATTTATATATTGACTTAATTCTATGTTTGGTCCTTACTTTTATTTTATGTTTCAAGTTGGTCCCTTATGTTACTAATATTAGCATAAGTTCATCCTTTTGAGTTACTTAGATCCGTCTAAAATTCGACATGGCACCCCCTAAGTTATCCACGTATGTATGAGTACTATGTTAGCAACATACTCATTGTAACGTTAGCAACATAATAGACCAACTTAAAACTTTTTAAATATATATGATCAAATTGAGACTTAAAATAAATATAATAGACCGAACATGCATTTAGCCACATATAAGAATTGATAAAACTTTTACTACTATTAGTTTTTAAAAAATGATAGAGATGTCTTTTAAAAATAAAATAAAATGATAGAGATGTGGGTATTGGACTGGCTTGAAGCCCAACCTATCACTCTGGCTCATATTTTTTGGCCAATTAGATTAGGCCAAAAAAGTTATTTTTTTTGTCTCGGTTTATTACGATTCAATCCATGCTAAAATATAACAAATTTGTTTAAATATGCTAAGTATGTGGTATCTTTTTATATTAAACAAAATAGTTGACTGTGAAGAAAAATGCGTCTGTGAATTCTTTGACTGACCCACAAAAAGAGAGATCGACACTTAGATCTGCGGATGTTCAAATACCGCACATTCTATTACAAGAGTCCAACTTTGTGTCTTAACATATGTGTATAAACAATAATAGTACACTTGAAATAATTAAAATTGATTGCAATAAAAAATACAACTAACAAAGCTTAAGGTCAATTAAATTATATACCCTAGTTGAAAGAAACCGTTGATGCATTCAATTGAAAATGAAGAAAAAAACAGCATGACGGAAAGAGTTGTATATCAATATGAGCCCACAGTGAAGTGACCAAAACCTAACATATATTGCTGGAAATTAGGAAAAAGTCATACTTTGATTATTCAAATGTGAAACACTAAATAATATCGTGGGCCTTAAATAGCCTAATGAAATTTTTTAATTAAGAAACTATAAATTTAAAATATATCAAAATAATTATTATTGGTGTTCGTACTTCTATTTTTAGTGATTGTCCATGGGATATAGTTGGTACATTATAGACATATATTTATAATTTATACTTATATTTTGTAGAAGAAAATTAAAAGACTCACTCTCACTCACTAACCCTTAAATGTAATGATGAGCACCAAAAAATGTTTGTGTTTATTTTTATTTTTATTTTTGGGTTCTAGTTTTAGTGTTTAATTTAACTATATATAATGTTTGTGGGTACATAATGATCTTAATTAACTTTCCTATGTTTGTTCATAAATAAATAAACAAACGGTTTTACCTACCATCAGAATCCACCATTACCTACGTGGACAAGACGTTTGTATGCCACTTGGAGAGTTAAAATTAAAAAGAGGTTGCATATATATAATTGAAAGCCACCTTATCTATATAGCTTTTTGAATCTTCAAATGGTGGAGCCCTTAATTAAGGATGGCATAATAATAAACCTACTAAAATGGCCACTTCATTGTTCCCTATCTTGACACCTAAATTCTCCCGCCAAAAAGTGACCTATTTGATTACCAAAAATCCATGTATATGTGTGTATATTTACTCATAGAAATTGGACAAGTTGCAATAATTTTTTTTTTGAAATAAACAAAATAGTTATATTTAGCTATATATGTAGGAATCAATGTCCATATAGATGCTTTTAGGAGAGGGAATCTTAAGCTAAAAAAAATTAAGTAAAATCATGAAAGGGAAATAAAAAATGTATGTAAAAAGGGAAAGTGATTGGACTGGATATGGAACACAAAATAGGGAGTCGGTGATATTGTGTCCAATAAGCAGTCATCAAAGAGAAAAATGACACATAAAAGACCGACCCTATAATGTGGAACCCTATGAAAAAGTATTGCTCTATAAATGGCCCTCTATGGTTTCCTTTTAAATTTTTAACCATATATAGTTTTTAAATATTTTCATATAGTAGCAATGCATATTCAAATACGATCATAATTAAAAATTTAAAAGTGTTAGTGAAAAAAATAAATTAAAAGTGATCCGGTTCACATAATTAATAAACTCTAGTGCAATTGGTGTATAATTTGTACGAATTAATGCTGTAAACTTTAGAGTACGAGTTCAAATGATAATCATAAAAATTATTATTTCATTTAAAAAATTATATACTATATATTTAAATTTGGAAGTGATAATTTTAAAATGTATTTTAAATTATTGAAATAGTTATTTTTTACAATTATGGATGTGAAATACTATTAAAATAATTATTTTAATAATTTAATATTAATTAATTTGAAACTCTCTAATATTACATACTCAAATGACAGTATGAATATGATGTATAGCAAGTGATTTGGTTCGCATGAGATCCAAGAGCAAATAGTTTGGAGGAATCTCACTTTAAAATTTTATTGAAATAATTCTTAATCAAATATTACTCTTCAATCATTATTATAAACAAATTTAATATTTTTTACACATTATAAAAAATGATATATTTAATTACATAATATATACACTAGATTTTTCAAAAAAAAAAAAAATACATTAAATACATCACTTTTTCAATATATTAAAAAAATTAAATAAAATTATTTACAATAGTGACAAGAGTATTATATACCTCTAGATTATATTACTAAAGTTTTTTTTACTAGAAACCGTTGTTGTAAAGAAATAGTATACTAAGATATAGTGTATGAAGTCATGTTTGTCAAAATTTTCAAAAAAAAAGAGAGGAAACTTCATTATCTCATGTTACCTCCCATCATGCTATGTATATGAATTTGTGATTTGTCATTTTGCGGTTTGTGATTGAACATGAGCATTTAGTCTTTGGTCCTCTCTCTATGTCTTGGCTAACTTGACTCTATTATTAATCGTACTCTAGCTAGCTAGCTAGCTAGCCTCCCTCTTCTTCTTTTTTTTTGTATTCAAATTCTTTCTTATTCTTGTGGTAATGGGCTATTGATAAAGTTGATAATATTTTTTTTGAGAGTATGATAAAGTTGATATTAAAACGCGTTGATATTGATTTTAATCTTTGACAAATCGCACGCGATTAGATTAATTGGACCCATTGCTTTCAATTTGAATTTTATATCATATACTATAGCATAGTGTTTATATAATTCATCATATAAACAAATATTAATACATAAACCCCATATGTCTACAATAGAATAGTTTCAAACGTTCAATCACGGGACCAAAATATATATAATTAAGTCTTAATTAACAAATGGTCCTAGCAATTCTCGTTATGTACAATCTAAATACAATTATATATTTTTTAAATTTTGTGACATGCAAATTCCAAAGAGAAAGAGAGTGATAAGGTGAGGTTTTGGGGTCATTGTTGTGAAATTGTAATGAATACTTATAGGAGCGGAGAATGACACTATATGAGTATCTGAATTCCCACTTTATATTGTTTTGTGACAAGTCATAATAGTTATGGCCATCACAAGTAAAGAAAGTTAGGCAAATTTGCATATTATTTATTAAAGGGTCCCTTGATAAGAAAATAAATTGATAATAATATTTTAATACTATATATGGCCATTTTATAGACTTTAATTAGAGTGGATTTTCTTGCTAGTCTATTTGTTTGATCATTTCCTATCCCTCCACAATGAAATATAAAATCGGATAGTGATATAACAAGTGGGGAAATCGATTGTGACAAAAAATAAGTAGGGAAATAATTAAATTGATATAATTTTTTATTGATCTTTTTAATTTCTTGCTAATTAATGGATTATTAAGGACCCATATGTAATAGTTGCTTGTATCTATTCGATGGAATGTTTAAGAAGGCTTTTTCTTGTTCTGTTCTATTTACAATATATATTTGATGATTTTTCTATACATGAACAAGAATCATGTTAGGGATAAAAGAAAGGAAAAACATCTTTGATTTGATAGCTCTAATTCTAATTACAAATATTAAAAAGTTTATTGATAGAGTTCAAATTTGGTTGCACATAAAGTAGGTATAAACAGTGGCATAGAGCTAAAAATATTGTTTGGGGATGGCCATATATAAGGTCTTATATGTAATATGAATATATATGTTTTGAATAAAATATAATATTTATCACTTGCAAAATTAGAGGTCAAATCTCGCATGTTGCAATTTTATAATATTTTTGGTTTAAAATAGAATTAAAAGGATATTTTCGGGAGTTAGTGTCTAGTGACAATTTTTAGGGTCATTTTGAGGTAATTGGTGTTTAGGTATCTGAGGAGTGTTTGTCTTGGGTTTTGTTGTAAAACCTACTTTATGTAGCGTTTGTTTTTGGTTGATGCTGTTTGTTGGCTTTGGTGTATTTGGGTGCTAGTGTTGGGTTTTGACTTTGGTGTATTCGGGTGCTAGTGTTGGGGTTGATTGATGTAATTGTTGATTGGTTAAGGTGTTTTTAGCATCTTGCCTTTCTTTGTTTGATCCGACAATCCCTTATACTTCTTGTGTATGGGATTTGTCTTTTAATAAAATTTAGCCGTTTCGAAAAAAAAAAAAGGATAAAAGCACACACTGGGAGAATCAAACTTGTGCCGTTCACATAACTTGCAAGTTTTACTACCATTGCACCACATCAAATTTGTGCTAATGAGAGTTGTCTGTTGGTTTTAATATATTCCATTTTTATTTCTTCAAAAAAATAAAATAATGCAATGACTAATATATATCATATATCATTTTAACAAAAATATGTAAATATACTCGTAAAAAATAAAAAGTTTAAGACTTGGAATGGACCATGACCCTGCCCAACTCATGAGTAGCTCCGCCCCCGAAAGAAAATATAGTCAACAGACTCATAATACTTGCCACACAAGAAACAACAAGAAACTATATATAATCAAACCATGCTTCCTTAAATTATCACCACTTCATTGTGGAAAATTCTCCATATAAACAATGGTTTGGTAGGAGGGGTGTAAAGGGACCCTAATGAAGGAGAATGATGTTCGTATAAGGATCTTTAAAAATCAAGCTTTTCAAATTTGGAGTGATCTTCTGTCAAAAAAGGTTGGAGTGATCTCAAACTCTAGTATTTGACATTGGACTAGTTGGGATAATCATGTTCTCGTTCTCATTACACATGCGAGGAATACAAATCCAATAATAGATTTTCAAATTATTTAGTGATTAGATTTACACACTTTATATGCAGAGAAGTGAAAAATTTTATGTTCAAAGATTCTTACATACTAAAATCTTTGCAGCTACGGACTGTTTGTATTTATGTGAATAATTTATTTACATATAATGACACTATATTTTTTCTTCATTAATTTGTTAAGAAAATATTATGTTTTGCGATTGTAATAAATTTAAAATGTATAACTTAAAGTTTGACAAATAATTTAGAATAAGAAAATGGCATTATTAATTGAAGTAAAAAAATTGGTTTAGTTTCAATTATCATCATAACAAACAGATTAACAACTCGTGTCATTTGAGCCTAATGAATCAAAATTGAAATCAATGTTATGATGGCAAAGAGTAAGTAGGAGCATAGTGGAGAGGCCCAAGTTCCAAAAGAGATTGGTACTTTGATTAGATATAGGGAGAAGGGTCTTATTATGAGCCTTTCATCATGTCAAGCCAAGCACGTCCATTTAATCTTACGGTGCGCAAAGTGACCCACACGTTGGGCCCGTTTTTGTCCATAGTTAGGGTAGCAAATTAAGATTAAAGAATACTCTCTCCGTTTTTTTTTATAAGAAATAGTTTGAAAAAATTAAACATACCAATGAAACACATTGTAAATAGTTCTTTTCATTTAATACTCTTATAAATTTAAATTTATTCCATCTATACCCCTATTTAATTACTCTAAATTCAATTAACTTACTTATTTTTAATATTCTCTTTCATAATAAATAAGGGTATAAGTGAAATTCAACATTTAAAACATTTGAAAATTAGTCAAAGTTTCTTATAAAAAGGAACGAAAAAAATTTCATTTTTGTTTCTTATAAAAAGGAACGGGGGAGTATAATACATTGAGCATAAAACATGTTTATTTATAATAGGCTCCTTCCAAATGGTAAAGAAAAAATAGAAATAATTAGCTACTAAATATTCAATGAGGTTTATTATAAAACTTAGGCTATTTTCTCTTAAATTCTTTTAAGGAAGGGCCTCCGATAATTTGAATATTTTTTGAAAGATGAATAAAATATGATGAAAGTTTATTTCAATTATTATTTGAACTTAAATTTTCCTAAACAATAGATATCATTAACTTATGACATTTACAATTTTTTTTTTAACAAGCCAAAATGGAATATATATATATATATATATATATGAACAAAATAAAAGTAGTCTCCTCAACACAAGGTGTGCCAAGAAGAAATACAACAGTATTACAACAGCATCAATACCCAAGAACGAAAGCGTAGTATATAAAACATTAGTCGATGCCCAAACAAAGCAATGTGTTCGTCCACCAAGAATGACAATTAGCCGTAAGAGTAACATTTGTAGTCTTCAACCATCTAAAAGAAAACAATTTGACTTTCTCCAACAGATGATTAACGGGACTTGCCACGTTTCTGAACACACGATGATTTCGTTCATTCCATAAGACCCAAACGCAGGCTAGCCAAATGAGCTGCAAGAAAGACCTGCGCGCACGAAGAACTCCAACAGAGTAGGTGAATTGAACAAAGTGAGCAGGTACAGTGTGAGCATCGGCCGCCGAAAAACCAATCCAAGAACGAACTAGTGGCCACAGATGACCAAATGTGCCGTAGGAGAGAAAGAGATGCTGAGCCGATTCGACGCCGCCACAACCGGACACGCAGTACTGATCCTTTGGAGAGATAATGCCACGAGCTACCAAGTTTGACTTTGTTGGTAGCCTATCTCGCAGGAGACGCCAAGCAAAGATATAGATCTTCAAAGGAACCTGTTTGTGCCACACAAGATCTTCAGCCTCACCCAATGTAAATGAATCCTGGGACGTCAAAAGCTGATAGGCGCCACGAACGGAATATCCTGCATCCGGGTTAGGCTGCCACCGCCACGCATTAGGGGACTGCGTCTGCACAGTAAAAGGAGAAAGTAAAGACTGACATTCTCCCAACATCTCCTCCTCCCACACCCACAGTTGTCGCCGCCACACCCACGCCTCCCCGCCAACCTCCCACCCAACAAAGAACATCTCAGCTACAGTGCATGATTTGTTCTCAGCCAGGTCGAACCATCGCCCAAACTGCTCGCACAAGGGAACCCCTCCCAACCAGGGATCAGTCCAGAACAAAGTGTCTGACCCATCCCCCACCTTTCTCGACACACACCCTCTAAACCACCCTCTTACTATGCCTCCTACTCCATCCCTAATATTCACAATCTCCCTTCACCACGAGGATCCTCTTCGCCCTCCATCTCTCAGCCTGCCCCCAACCACCCTATATCGAGCTGCCAACACTCTAAACCACATTCCCCCTCGATCCACCAGTGACCGCCAACACCACTTTCCTAGCAGAGCCAAGTTAAACTCCCTCAACTGCCTCACCCCCAGCCCACCATACTCCCTACATAAACAAATGTGTTTCCAAGATATCCAAGATGTTTTCCTAAGATCCTCACTCCCCCCCTAGAAAAAATTAATCAAAAGAGATTCAATAGAGGAGATAGTACCTGCAGGAGCTTTGAAAAAGGAGAGAGCGTAGACAGGTAGAGAGGTCAAGACAGATTTAATTAGAACCAAACGACCACCGAAAGACAGAAAGCGACTATTCCACCCAGATAATCTATTCTTTATACGAGTCAAAACCGGTTCCTAAAAACCCAGGCGCCGTGAGTCACCCCCAATAGGCAGACCCAAATAGAGAAATGGCACCTTTCCCACTCTACACCGCAGAGCAGTCGCAGCCTCATGTAACCAAGAATCTGTAATGTTAACTCCAACCAGCATGCTTTTATGAAAATTAACCTTCAGACCCGACATTAACTCAAACAACACCAGAACGCCCCGTAGAGCCCGCACATTATCCCAACTCTTGGCCGCCAAATGTAACGTGTCATCGGCGAACTGCAGATGCGACACAGTGAGCGCTCCCTGATCACCAACATTGTACCCTGTGAATTCTTAAACTCTATAGTCAATAGAATCAAACAATCAATTGGTAAGTCTT
The DNA here is from genome assembly GCA_030408175.1 of Trifolium repens. Lineage (NCBI taxonomy): Eukaryota > Viridiplantae > Streptophyta > Magnoliopsida > Fabales > Fabaceae > Trifolium > Trifolium repens. The sequence continues at coordinate 33,249,374 of CP125845.1, forward strand.
CGAGATCTCCCATAATATGTGAGTTTTTTGTGTTATTTATCATTTCGTTTTCTAAAAAATGAAGAAAAAAAGTCAAGCAATTATGCAATTAAAAGATTCAAATCATTGAATGAAAATTGAATTTTAATTTCACCAAACTGACATTAAAATACAACTCAAAATAGGAGCCGTGTAATCTTCTAAAAAATAAAATGAGATTCATACCGTTTAATGATGAAGAGAATCAAATTTCTTCATTTTACACTTATTTATGTCCACGTATGTCAAATATTAAGGGTTCACTTTTATTTGCAGTTAGATTGTATGCAGGGTGACAACACACAATCAACCACATTTTAAATTAGACGATTTTAACCAAATGAGCCGAGTTTTAATGAAAATTATATTTTAAATCTATTATACAAACTTGAAACAAGAATCGTTCAATCAAAATTATCCACACACTTTTTTTCCCTCTATAAGTCTATTTTATAAATAATTCAAAAAAGCTAATACACCAAGATATCAATAACATTGAGATAACTTCTTCCCATCTTTAATAAAAGATTGAAGGAGATACTCAAACAAACCCCTAAATCTAGCTAGATGAGAAAATACACTAGCGAAATTAAAAGCCTATCCATTATCTTCTCTAACTAAAAAGACTATGATTTTGTAAAAAAATAAAATAAAATAAAAAGACTATGATGAACCACATGCCTTTTATTTGGGATAGGTTTGGTAAATCTCAAATGTAACTTTTGTTTTCACTATCACTTGGTGTCATGACTATGGCTTATATGTGTATTGTCATCAATCAAACAATTCAATAAAATCAAAAGTGAACACACCATCTTTGAACTTGCGATCATAGCATACAAAAATTGTAATATAGTTTATGATTGTGTGAAGTTTGCTTTTACTTTCCCTTATTTGTTTTCACTATATAAATCCAAATACAGGTCCCCAATATTTTTCTTTAGCCGTATAACAATTGGAAAAGTTTCATTTAATTGATGCACATAACGTTATTTTCTTCACACAAATGGGTAAGTAATCATTCCTTTTATTCAATTATTATCTAAAAAATTAAAGAGAAAACAACAAAATCAAAAAGCATGTGGAAAAGAGATAAAAACAAAAAATAAAGCTAGCAAATGGAATGAGATATCAACAAAATTAAATAGTATATAGTTTCAAAAACAACTTTAATTCACAAGATACATGGTCCAAGTGACCAACTATATATATTTGGTGGGATGACAAAAAATTCGTATCTGCAAGTATTTAAGGATAGAATCCATCAATAGAATCGGGGATACATATTTAACGGATATCATAAGATAAAATAAATAAATACTTCAACTATCTATAAGTTAATAGACGCGGAGACATATATGAAAATATCCGTATCAGTATCCATTAAAAAGTTTGTAAAATTATCAAAACATCTAATTTGTAATAAACATCTTATTCCTCGAGATAGATGTTAATTATTTGATTAGTAATTTTATTGTCAAAGTGAGAATGCAATGCACTATATTTTTTTTATGTGTTAATACTTAATACTCTTTTGTGTGTTGTCAAAAACGAGGAAAAAAAGTATTATACCTACAAATATCCGTAGATACCTCAAAATTTGTTAGAATTTATCTAGCATATATCTGTATAAATATGAGACGTGTGGACACATATATCATTTTTCAAACGAGATAGATATTGAATGACTACTAATAAATGTGTCTATAGATACTTATATTCATCTCTATATATGCATGAAGAACATATTCATTTAGTTTTTAAGCATGTTTTACGATCCTTTATTGTTTGCCTAAGAAAAGTAATGTGCATGGGAAAAACTTTATCTATTAAAATGCCTTTATAATGGGGATACTATGTGAACTATCTTTAATTTTGGCCTAAGTACATTGTAATTTGTCTTGTTGTTTGTGCTTTCTTTTTGACATTGATATGATAAGCTATTAAATACAAATATAATCCATTGCCTTTTCTTTCTAAGATTTGTTTAGCGCTCCTTCATCATGTCCTTTTAGCTAATCCAATTTAGACTTATAAAAAAAGAGGACAAGAAGGTCCAAAAAGAAAACGGGAAAAGAGAGAGTATTTTACCCTACATAAAGATTATTTAATTTTACCCTACATATAAAGTTCGATTTTATGAAAATTTCTCTATAGCCACAAACACAAAAGAAAGCTACAAACATCTAAACTTTTTGCATATTCTTATTACCGATTTAATTGCTTATTATCTTTCCTCTCCCACTCTCTCCCAAAGTACTAAATGATATTTTATAAAAAATAAGTGCTATATATAATTAAATTATAAACTACCTTGTTGTGTCACACGGTTGCTTTTTGGTCCAAGAGTTGCTCTCCTTTTGAACGAGAACGAGAATAGGGATTGTGAAATTATAAGTGCACATGCATCAATTTATATATTACTATATAAATAGTTTTTGCTTTGACTTGGTCCTATAGTAGTTCCAATCGTTTAGTATAAAGATAAATAAAATCAAAAATTGTTTTCATACCATGGTTTGGCCCTTTTATATTTATCCAAAAAAATAAATTGTTTTCGCACAAAAAAATTTAAGGGTGTACATATGGACCGGATTGAGTTGGTTTTAGGTAAAATCGAAACCCGAACTACATAAGATACGCCGAATTGGATTGAACAAATAAGGTGATTTGTATTTAAATCAAAATATAAAGAGCGCTATTAATTATTGTTGAAAGAATCTAGCTTTAAATTCCAAATGAAAAAATATATTTGGTCGGATTTTACTTACTTTTCGGACGAATTCACAATATTATCCAGCTTCTCAAAAATTGGAGCTTAAGTTAAAAAAATTAGAGTGATTAAATGTATATAAATTAGAGTTAATTTTTTTTGGAAAAGACAAGAAATACATAACATAAAACTAACTATAAACAATATATGATATGTTCAATAAGATAGATTCTACAATAATGATCAAAAAAATATTTTCTCATTTGGAGTGGCATCCTATCTATTGATGCACTATTGAATTTCAAATTCTTAAAAATATATGATTTAATTGGCCTATTTGACACCAAAAAAAAGATTTGGCCTATAACTTGTCTTATGCTCTCTTTAACTATACTATATTAATTAATATCAATTACCTTAACAAGCATATATATAACTAACTTGCATCACGTTTTCTTGCTAATGGACGACTAAACAGATACTTCAAATGTACCTTATCTAATTAGCCAAATGAAAGCAGAACCATTTATGCCTCTTTTTATAAGCAGGAAACATATTATATAAAGGACCAATATTAGCAATATCACATTAATGAAAAGGCCCAATTAAACTATTCTAAATGGTTGTTGTATAAGAATGGTTGTCGTTTCCTTGTTGGTCATTCATATATCTTAATTAAAATGAAATAAACAATTTTTAATTTTCTTTTCTTTTGAAAAAGTTAGAAAAGAGGTAATATATATGATGTAAGTGAACTTATACATATAGACATGACATGAGCTAGACACATAAAAAAAAAAAAAAGAAATAACGTACATTTAGTTCAAAAAAAATTAAGTTCATTAAAAAAATAAATTTTATAAAATTTTATTTAATTTTTGATCGAACTCCAGAATCCCTTTATCCGAGAACTGAAAAATTTACAAATAAATGAAAATACACATAAAGTGAAAAAAACATATAAAAATATGTCCCTACTATAATATCTCCTTTTTTCTTTATTTAAATTTGAAATGTGTATTAAAAAATATATTTTGAATGATCCCATATGAAAATGAAACAAGGAACAAAGGTCCCACGTGTGGAACAGAAATTGAAGCTCATGTGAATTATATATATATTTTTAGCTTTATGTAGATGTTGGAGTTCATCTACTTGGGATTCTTACTTCATTGTGGGAACACCTTTTCAATTGAATGTGTTGTAGATTTTTTCACTTCATTATTCACTTTCTCTACCCTATCTTTTCTACTTAGCACGCTCTTGTTAAAGAAAAAGTTTTAGGAATCCTATGCCATTCTCCTCATTCTTCATAGGAGTATATAGTTTGGTTCTTTTTGCTATGTCCCTTTTTAGATAATAATACTCCCATCCCATCTTACATATATACCTTGTTATTATCACCCTCATGTATTTTGGTTTCAAGAACAACTTATTGTAGTGGTTGGTTTAAATTATATATGTCATTGTTTTTTTGTAACTATGAGAGGGAGAAGCTTCTGTGCAGAAAACATATATAATTCCACTATTGCAATCATATACACCCATCTTGTCACTGTGCCTTTGTACTTATTGTGATGGGTGGGCAAATATTAAAAATAATATTTTAATAAAAAATATATTGTCGGACACTATATAAATATATGATTGGCTTAATTGCAGTTTTGATCCCCCTATTTTTAACTTTTTGCAGTTTTGGTCCCCCTATTTTAAAATTCGACAGTTTTGGTCCCCCTAACACATATTGTGTCTAAAATATGATGATACAACATGTTTTAAATGAACTTGATGAAAGATTTTTCTTACAATTACATCGATGTTGGTATTTTTTCATCATCAAATCATATACCACTCCGTTTAAATCATATCATATTGCCAATTTATAGTTAAAAATTATGATAGGGGGATCAAAACTGCCGAGTTTTAAAATAGGGGGACCAAAACTGCAAAAAATTAAAAATAGGGGGACCAAAACTATAATTAAGCCTATATGATTTCGTATGCTTTTTTTTCTCTTCCGATCACATTAACAATTTTATTGAATATATTTTTATACCGAGTTTCGATACATTGTCGCATTTTTAACGATCAAACGTATCATGTACTCAAAATCATAATAGTGACATAATAATATTCAAAATAATATTCAAAATGTATACATGATATAATATACACAATAATATTCAAAATGGCCTTCTCAAATAAAAATTTCAAGATTCACTCATTTCATATATACTTTATGATATTTAAGATTTTATAAATTTACAAACCACAATTGCAATGGTAATATTAAATCTATATGACTTTCATTGTGACTGCAACTATAGATGCATTATTAGTAGTATTTGACCACATTATTTTTTTACAATATCAAATATCGTGATAAAAATTTTAAACCATGAGTGTTCAAGTTAAAGCAAATTATTTGTTCAACAATCAATTAAGAATTTTACTTCTTTTAAAGTTTGTGATGATGGTGACACTAGCCTAATTTAAGCTACCTATTGATATGTTTGAAATTCAAACATAAAGATTAAGACTACATAATTCAAACATAGAGATTAAGACTACATAATTTATATTCGTTGGAGTTACAAACCGAAAGACAATGCTACAAGTTAAGGGAATCCAATAATAAGAGAGAAAGTATATTTTAAGTCATGTACTAGAAAGTGACATTTCTTCACTTCCTCATATTCCCGCCACCATTAATATTTTGTATAAACCTATAGTCAAGTTTCTTAGTAGCCACGACATACACACCTAAGAAGAGACATATTTAATACTATAATACTAGTATTTGATTAATATCCTTAGGGAGAGGTTTCTATAATGTTTCCATAGCACCAACACACTAGATTGAATGCATGTCTGATGTTTGACACCGGCACCATTAGAGATCCGTGGATGTCATTTTGTTCAATTTATTAATATTTTTCTCAAAATATTAGTATTCGTGTTTTTATCACTGCTTCGTATTAAGAAGTTTTACATCGAATGTAAATTGACTTGAACATAAGTTTATAAGTAAGAGGCAATCCTCACTTTACAAGCCGATTTTGTAGTGTTGATTTAGTCCCAATAGTCAATTCTATGATGGTATCAAAGTCTCTCCAAGATGTGTTGGTCCACCCGCTATTGGTCCACCCACCATTTATATCCACCCACCAAGCTCTATAGTGCTGGGTGTGAGGGAGTTTGTTAAGAAATCTCACATCGGATCTGAGTTGACCTGAACATAAGTATATAAGTAAGAGACAATCATCATATTACAATTCAATTTTATAGGGTTGAGTTAGACCTAATACTCGATTCTAATTCTCAATAGGTTTTCATTAGGTGGTGTATGAAAGAATGAAATGGTTTTGGATAATCTATATGTGTTGATCAAGTCAATGAAGTGTGTGATAACAAAGATTACTAATAGTAATACTAATAATGTTACATTTATTTTAATGAATTGGATTTGATTTTGACATAAGCTTTAAAGGGATATAGTAGGGGCCTAATAACAGAACAGCAAAGTACTTATAAAACAAAAACAAAAAACAGAACTGCAAAGTGTCACTGAGAAATGAAAAACATTCTGTCATATTCCAAATGGGTCTATCTCTTTACCATCTTTCAATAAAGATAACACTTATAAAACAGCTCATATGACATTAACACAGCAATTTTATGCTTCACACATGACTTGACACCACCTCTGCATTCTTTTCATTACAAATCCATTCATGGTATAAAATTAATAAGTCCGTAACCATAATTGCATCTGTAATATAAAGACTTTTGAGGTCTCTGCAACTACATCACAACCGCAACGACTGTATTGTCCGTTAATATAGACGTTCGCAGCGTAAACTCAACCGCGATTGCAATGCAATTTAAAATCATGATTTTGCAATTTATTTTACTATATATATGTATATGACTAGAAGTGAAGAGTGGAAGAAGATGGTCAAAAGTTCTAATGCAGTTGTAACCCCAGTTTCAGTTCTTTGTGTAACTTGAGGTTGGTCCATTTTGTTCCTTTTTTTTTGCAGTGACAGAGTGTATTAGATTATAGCTATTGATGAGGAAAGTATGGGAATGACCAAGTGTGGGACTTTGGCTCTAATTTGTCAGTCTAAGAATTTTGAAGGATATAAGATTTTTTTAATTCAAGCATTGGTATAAAATATTCTCTCATAGGACTGTCCATTTAATCATCTCTGCTTTGGATATGAGGGACCTTGAAGCAATAAGTATTAAATTTTATTAGTTTTGGTGAAAGTGATTAAAGGACTTGTTTGCAACAAAATATCCTCTCATATAATAAGGTTTGCATATTTTTTGATCATATTTCCATGATCTGAAATCAACTATAAATATACTCAAGAGCGCTAAGATGATATGTTGCAAATCTATTCTAGGTCAATCAAGGTCACAAGTTCAATTTCTGACTTAAGCATACAGCAACGTGAAAACTCTTAGAGAAAGTTTGTCATTGTCTATGCAGTTCCATGCATATGATACCTGATTTACGCCAAGCAGATTTATGAGTTTTAAATCTAAAATTTAACATCGTGCTATTACTATAAATGTTGGTGGATTTAGGGGGTCAAAGTTAAAAATGGCTTTTAAGAGTGTATTGAGTAAGAAATGGAAAAAGAAAGGTGGAACTAACTAGGTTAGGAGCTAGATAGGTAGATAGTGGAAATGGAAAGGGGTGAAAATGTTTTTTGATTTTCACTTGTTAGTGCTTGCTAGATAGAAAGCTGAAAGTAAAATAATTGAACATGGTTTTGTTTGTTTGGATTTGGAATTGTGTTATATTGCACTTTCATATGTCCTTGTCCATCCTAATGTGGCCAAATACATTTTTCTTTTCATCCTTTTTATTCTATTGCCAAGTAAGCATTCAATGATATTCTCTCCTTTTAAATATTATCATCTCTTCCCTCCAAGCACACTTCTTAGTTGAAATATTATTATTAATATAACAATTGCCATGTGAGACCATTTTTTTAGATAAAAAAAAATAAATATAAAAGAAAAATAGGGCATGAATATCATTGATGTGTATATTTTTAGTCTCTTCCAAGAAAACACAACATGAAAGGTCACAAGAAGGTTACAAACATATATCACTAACCTTTTAGTAGGAATACCGTAATGTGTAAGAGTCGGAATTCGAACATAGAATTTCTCATTTATTCATTTTAAAATGTAGAATTATGTTCGTTAAATTACTTGACAAAAAAAAAATTATTTGCTTCGATATCTTACCAAGAATCATAGTTTAAATTGTAGCCAACTACCGCAATTGTCGTCACAATAAAAGTATATTTGAAATCTATTCAAACACATATGTGTGTTTGATTCGCAAAACAACAATTACTGGACATAACAGTACAGAACAGAATAGTACATAATATGATAGCGCATGACAAGATAAAACAGTACCGGAAAGAAATATGACAATAATATTTTTTATATTTGAAATTAAAATGGGTATTTTCGTATTTTTATAGTTGTACTATGGATAAAAAGTTATCATGTGGTTAGTGAGGGACAAAAAATATTGTTTTTATCCCGTCCTTTGCTACCTATTTTGTTAAGTTTCTAAATCAAATAGAGTATAACAAAAGTTGTCCAGTCCAATCCTCTGTTTAGCAAATTAAACGCACCCTTATTATCATGATGCGCATTTGTGCTATGCATACATTATCTACTTTGGTTTGCAATTTTTCAACAATATCAAAGATTACGATGTAACTGCAATTGCAACTACAATTTAGAGAACATTACTAATCATATTCTTTCAAATCCGATCTTCAACTAATAACAAAAAAAAGAATTATACATGTTGTACAACACTCATTCTTAATGAAGATAAACAAGAGTTAATAATGATTTAGGTGTTTATTTTATAAGAGACCAACATTAGTGCTAGATATGTCACACATTGATGAAGGTGAAATGAACTAGGGCCAATGTGCCACAAAAAGTACCAAGCCACTCTCAAACGAATTCAGAAATTTCCAGGAAGGTATCTTCAAATAGAATGACACAAATAAATCCAACCCTTTATTCAAAGCTGCACCTTCCCTTCCCAACCCCACCTAGTTATGGCACACACCTAAGTGTAACATCTATAGTTAATTTTAATTATGATGAAGTAAAAGATGCAAGTACATTTCAAGTTGCTATAGTGCAATAGCTACACAACATGAAATCTCAAACAAAGAATCAATGTTCCTTTGTAGGACTATAAGGCAAGATTATTAGCTGGATGTGATGATTGGTCCCTTTTACAGGTTACTTTCATTAAATTAAATTTGTCAGAACTTAGAGGAATGGATATTGAAACTATATGATTGAATTGGGTAGGTAGTCTTGATTGATTTTTCTTTTAAAGCTTATTTTAGCTGAAGTTCATGTCTGCCAAAATAAATGATTCCATGCCACATCCTCATAGGAACTTTTTTTTTTTTTTATTTTGCAATTGAGATATGACCAACATATTTCAAATAAATACACAGAGAAAAATGTAGGGACTAGGAATTGTTCCGATCATAAATCGAAGTACAGTTTTTCTGAATGATTCGTTTTAGAGACAGTTAATTAATCAATTGAGCTTAAGGTCTTGGTTAAAATTACATCTGCAATTTCAATTTCACATAAAATGACCTCAAAGTAAAAACACTAGACTATAACAACAGAAACACATAATCACAGGAACTCAAATAAATAACAATATGGGTGCGTTTGATCTGCTAAAAAACAGGGGACATGACCACTTTTGTTGCACCCTGTTTGATTCAGAAACTTATTATGGTACTGGACAAAATAGACAGTAAGGGACAGGACAAAAACAAGAATTTTTGTCCCTCACTAAACCACAGGACAACTTTTTGTCCATGGTACAACTATAAAAAATACGAAAATACCCATTTTATTTTCGAATATAAAAAATATTATCTCTCTTTCTCTCACCGATGCAATTTTGTTTTGTCCTGTTCTACCTTGTTCTGTCCTGTACTGTTATGTCCAGTACTTACTGTTTTGCAAATCAAACGCACCCTATATTTAAAACATGGATTTTAATCTATTTAATATTTCCTTCGTCTTTTATTATAAGAAACAACTTCTTAGATTTATTAAATAAATGATGTATCTAGTTTATAATATAGATTTAATATATTAATTATTCAATGAGTATTAAAAATCAAATGTTTCTTAAAAATGAACCGTAAGTAGTACAATTTTAAAAATAGTTATATTATAGAAAATAATGACTTTGATTATTTTCTTCTTTGTGTGTAGATGAAGCAACAACCACTACCTAAAACTCACACACTCAATTGCAAGGTCTTGAGCTCGAATTAAGGTAAAAATGTTCATTTTAATAATATCATTATTTTCAGTTGAGTTATATAGGTCTTATAAATTAAATAATGATTTTGCTAAATAATAATTTTTGTTTAATTACTATAATGGAAATAATTTTAAAAAAAATATTGAACTATCAAAAATAATTTTTAAGACAAGCTACTTAAAATAGCTTATCATTTAAAGCAGCTTTAAGATTTTTATTTTATATTCTGTCTTTACTGTAAATCTATAACAAATGGATAAAAACTCCTAAAAATAATTATTTTTTTGTTAAAAAAAAGTAAAACAAAAGGCTCCACGTTTTCAAAGGAAGGCAGTGGAAGTTTCTTTTGTTTGGTGAACACATATTTTTTTAGTTTTTTTTTTTTTTTCAAGTATAATATTCTCTTTAGTCTTACCCAGAAATTATGGTAATATTCAAGTTTTACTAGCCTTTTATTAATAATTATGATGTAACTTGGATGGAATCCCTTTTAACAGAGAAAACAATTGGTAATTTTATTCTATAATCAGCATCATTAGGAACTTATAACAAAATAAATTAGAAAGAAAAATCAAGGGATATATAGATTGAGTATTGAAGTGGGGAAGTTAGTTGTGAGAAAATGACAAATTCTACTTCGAAAATCAAACTAAAGTTTTGTAATTGTCATGGTCATGGGGTAAGAGCACTTTGAATTGATGAGGCCATTTTAAACACAATCCTGCCCTACAATACTGAAAATCTTCATATAGATGCAACTTGTAATAAATGTACCTACATTAAATAAATCAAAAATAGTATTTTAATTTTTAAAATTTTTAATTGTTTATTAGACTCTAATTCAATTTAGGGAGGATATATATAGAATTGAAGGAAATGGATACCGGAATCTTCAGGTATTTTTTTATGAAATAGTATGGTTGGAAGTTATTGCTGATGATATTTCAGCATCCTATTCAAAGATTATAGATAAACGATGTTTCCAATTTCAAGGTGAGTATTTTTAGTTGAGTTTGTCTAACATATGCAACATTAGTTTAGTTGGATTAGTTTAGTTGGATGTTGTTATTAGTTAAACTTCCGACACAAGGAAATTTGGCTAGTAAGAGTATTGACTGCATCCTGGCAAGTGTACCAGTCTGTCGTCGAGTAATAATTTATACTCTAGGTGTCTAGAATGAGTTCGTATCCACATGGATCGTGTCAAAGCTTCGTTAGCGTTATTTAAGTTGTTGGTTTTGCATTCGCTTTGCTTTTTGAAAAAGGTTTTATAAAAATAGCGTAATGGTTGCAGAAAATAAAGATAGTTTGATTCAAGAAATATAGAGGATATGTATGGTGGTTGGACTCACTCCCTTCTTCCTATTTGGCATGAAGGGTGTATAACATAGTTATTCAGATTATTGCCCGGCGGTGACATTTCCTTTATTGTAGTAACACCTTACTGTTACACTATGTATATTGAAGTTTCCCTACTTTAATAACTAAGGTACCTACGAGAGCCTAACATCGCTGTGTCACATACCCTAATTACTAGGTGAGTTATTCACTACACATGCATTATTACCTTCACTAATTGCCTCTAGGTCCTAGTATCGGGCTATTCAGCTTCTAAGTGCTCAGTTCACACCTAGTTCCTGATTCCTCCTCTAACCACTCAGTTCACGACTAGTTCAGGATGTTACCGTCTCTATACACCTAGCATTATTTACTACTAGTTCCGGACGAATATTAGGTGTCCCTAATATAGATTCTATGAGTGCTCCCGCTTATCCGACCAGATTAAGAGATACGTTGTTAAAGTGCAAGAAAGTAAATAACAAACATAATACTGAATAACATTTATAATAACTTTGACTCAATCACAGACTCTAAATATTCATAGGGGAGTTCATCTTCTCCACCACAACATAAGGCATCTAATACAAAAGACTACATATTTAAATTACAAGAATTATAACATAAATACAAAAGCCTAAAGAAAACATACCTTGCTGAGTTAGTTTTCTCGTAAGGGGAGAAAACTATGCCCTTAGAGCTCCTCCGAACACATCCTTTATAGTAGAGAGTGTTCTACTATTTCGGAATGATTTAAACAATGAGAGGAAGGCTCTATTTATAGTTTTCGTAATGCGCCTCAGCAAGTCATCGTGCTGCGATAGGTCCATCGCAGCACGATGGGAAGATTTAGTTCAGAATTATAACTAATCTTGTGCGTTTCATCAGCTTGGTCGCCAAGTAAGGTCATCGTACCACCATGAGGAGCATCGTAGCACGATGAACAGATTTTCTTCTGTTGATTTATTGGCAAACAAGCAGTTTCCATCGTGGCACGATGGAAGCCATCGTGGCACGATGAACAGCGCAAATCTTCATATTTCTGGTTTTTTCTTGTCTTTTTGCATTCCTGACTTTGTCTTGATGCTTTTCTTGGATTCTGTAGGTTTTCCTTCGTATTTGGGTCTGTCTTGGTCATTTTACTACTAAAACTAATACTAAAAATACCATAGAAATTCCTGTCATCAGGTATCATTGATAATTCACATGAATTATGTCGTGCCTTTTGTTTTTTTTGGAGGTGGAGGATTTTTTTGACAAAATAAACGATATTTATTCATTCAAATAAAAAGAGTACATCGATGCAAAACAAATTCATAATCGCTAAAATCAAAAAGGATAAATCTACAAACAAACTCACAGCATCCATGTTAATAGCATAAAAGGCAAATTGCGTATGCCTACAAATATGACTATATTGAAGTTTCCGGAATATCTATTTCTCGGATCTGTAACATTGATGACACCAAAGTCGACATTGATTGGATCTGCACTAGATCATATATACTCCTTCAACCTGAAACAAAGAACACCGCATAAAGACAAGAAAACAAATACACCGCAGAAAGACGGGACAACTAAATACACCGTACAAAGACGGGAAATCAAAACAAACAAATATGTGAAAATCACACTTATTTATTATAACGAGAACGAAAAACAATTTGGAGGGATGATTTTAGGCCAAAACAACCTAAAATCTGGTAACCATCTTTTTTTTAGTGTGTTTTTTCGAGAAAAGTGTGGTCGAGTATTTTTATATTGTTGCATCAGGATTTTATCCTCTATGAAGAACTAACCCTTAATTTGGTTGACAACTATTTAGAGTATTTCACGTCTAAAAAATAATATTATGTTCATGGGAGAGAAGAAAAATTTGTCAAAAATTGTGAAGCAAATTATTTTTATTTTTTGGTTTTGGTTTATAGCAATGTGAGAAGTAACTCCCATTTTAGTTTTACCGAATAGTGTAATAATCTCTTAGATTGATTTCATGGCGTCTGATATGATTTATAAATTGTAAGACTTGAATACACCTTGTATTTCTTATAGTTTAATTCAATGTTTATATATATAAAAAAAATATCACAACGGTTAATATCAAATTGTGTTATCATCTTCCTTAAGCAAGGTAAATTAACCGAATAGTGTAATAATCTCTTAGATTGATTTCATGGCGTCTGATATGATTTATAAATTGTAAGACTTGAATACACCTTGTATTTCTTATAGTTTAATTCAATGTTTATATATATAAAAAAAAAAATCACAACGGTTAATATCAAATTGTGTTATCATCTTCCTTAAGCAAGGTAAATTAACTATTTCTCTAAAATCTCACTATCAATTCGATTCTAGTACAACCTTCATAGATTATTCAAAGTAAGAAATTTGAGTTGAATGCAGTGGAGACTTTTATGAGTAAAAATTCATGGCTAAAATTTACATTATTTAAAATTTTCCAAAAAAATGTTATTCTTTTTTCACAAATCCAATTAAACTCATAAATAATTCAGTAAACTTAAAACTATTTACGCATTGCCACCGATTTTTGTTCCAAAAGTTGGGCCTTTCTTCGGTACTAGTTTTCTTTTTCTTGTTGGGCTGAATAAGACTGGACCGCAAGGAACTCAAAGAAGATTAATAAGCTCTGGAATATTTATGTTTGAAAATTACTTTTTCCACTCTCGTGGCCTTACGTGTTTTCCATTTTAAACTTCCATTAAGTAACGGACGTTGTAAGAATGAATATTTTTTGAGAAAAAACACCTTCATAAAAATTCAAGATTTTAAACGTCAGTTACTTAAGTAACAGACGTTATAAAAATATGAGATTTGAGTAAAACACACCCCCTACATGAAAATTTCTCATTTTTATACCGTCAGCTACTTAAGTAGTTGACACTGTAAAAATTAGAACACTTGAAAAATACACCCTACAAAGATGAAATTTTTGAGATTTTAAGCGTACAATCGGCTACTTAAGTAGCAGACAGAGGTGTTTGAGTAATTTTGTAGGGCACGTGAGGAACCCAGTAGGATGACAAAAGTAATTTCCTTATATTTTCTATGAGAGTTTCTTTTCGCGTCCCTTCAGCTTCATTACGCCCTTGCCTTTCCTATTTAACACCCTTGCAGGTATAGCGAGCGAGTAAACATGTAAAATCTCAAGAAAAAAAAAATACAATTCACACGCTATATTTAAAGTTGGAACTGAGTTTGCACTTTAAGTAGTGAACTTTATAACTTTTCCATCACCTCCAAAAAATATATTTTGAATGAAACACCGTTCAAAAGTTAAAATGTGAATCCTTCCTTCATCCCCAAGAAAATATTTTGAATGAAAAATGAGTTTGTATAAACAAACTCTCAAGTGATAGTTCATACATGCTCTTTCTTAGGAAAGTTATCAACATTTGTATTTGAGCATAACTTTACTTACATCTCTTTGAGTTGTTGTAAACACAATCTTTATTGTATTTTCGTAAGTCCTCTAGTTTGAGGCAAAGTACGTTCTTCTAGTTTGAGGGAAGAATGTCCTTAGTTTGTAAGGAAGAAAATTTAAGTTTGGAGAGCCTTAGTGATTCTGTCAGATTATTTAAAATTCTTCTAGTGTGAAGTGATTGGACTAGCTATGACCCAAAAGAAATTCTCTCTCTCTCTCTCCTCTCTCTCTCTCTCTCTCTCATACTTCCACTTAAAAATAAGTGGGAGTATATTAGCAAACCTATTCCCACTATATATATTGACTAAAATATCCAACATTTTCTTTTTAACAACTACATAGATATGGGGTATTAGTGTAATTTAAACCTCTCCAACAATTAATTGTATCCTTAATTACTCTCATTATGTTTATGTTTTAGAAGAATGTTAACATATACCCTAAATGCACATGTTAAGGAATCAAATGTAGAAGTTATTACTTGAAATTTGTGCTTTTTACTTTAAAGCATTAAATTTCTTACATTATTAAATATAAAATTTCTATATTAAAATATCTTATCACGTATCTTTAAGTTGACGTAACTCCAATCGAAATACACTATCCTTCAATGGAAATTTAATAATATTATTATTATTTTATTTTTATGAAACCAATATTAATCATATTATGAACAATGTAATTAAACTTGTTTTAAAAATTTAACGAAAATTAAGGAAACAGTTCTTAGATGTTTGTTTTAAAAAAAGAAAATAAGTGACATTTACAAAATTAGCCTTATTCTATAACATATTAAATGGTTTTAGATTTTTATAAAATTTAACAAATGAATGATCTATATGATATAATATTCCAATATAACGGTGAATTTTGTAAAATTTGAATTTGTTAAAGCGTTATTGAGCGGGGTAACATTTAGTGTCAAACTAGTTGGTGTCATTTGATCATGACATATATATATGATGAGCTTATAGGTAGAGGATGGGGTTAGTGGGGGTGCCAATATAGTTGAGATGTCCACTTCTAACTTGATACCTAAACGTTCTTAACTTATCAATATATATATATATATATATATATATAACTTATAAGCAACTTTTATTTTACATGCATATGACTTATTTTTATTGGTTGATGAGTAAATACTATCAAATTGTGAAAGATGTGGTTTAAAAAAAACTTATATATAACAAGTGGTCACCCTTCGCCTTTCCTGACTACTACCTCCGTCGACCCTAAATATAATACCCGTTTGAAAAAAACACGGAGATTAAGAATGTTGATTGAGGTATTAAATTTGTTAATAATTGGTATTGCTTTTATAATTTTATCTTTTAAGAGAGAGAATTAATTAATGTTTTTTAGAGTATTTATTAAATATTGTAAAAAAAAAAAGCACTTTCATTAGGGGTTAATTGTGGTAAAGAAATATTTTAATGACCATGAAAATTTAAAAAGGATCTTGTAAAAAATGACAAAGAAAAATCTCAAAAGAATTTATAATTAAAGATGAAGGTAGTATATAATTTCCACAATTATCCATTCGAAACATACACCTTCAACTGAGGTTTCTATTCATTACCTTATAATCTAGAACTAGAACTAATTGTTACGTAGCAACATAATTAATTTAGATTTAGAAGTGTAATTATTGTTAGGATGGAATATATAATTAAGATGCAAATTACTATATACTTTTCAAGACAAATAGCTATAACTTTTTTATAAGCAAAGGAATTTTATTACTCTGACTAAAAAGATTACTCAAATCCATTACAATAATATATAAGAGAGATCAAATACATTGTGAAACTATGACAAGGGAAAAATACGTGGTTTTTCTTCCTGCTTCTCCACAAATAAACCAATACGTGGTTTTTTTCCAACTTTGGCGCCTCCTGAGTTTGCATTCTAGATAACGAACTATTTTTCCTCCAATTTTTTCTATTTACACATTCGCTTCCTATATAGCGAGAGACGTTAATTGGAAATCCGGAGAGTGAGTGTGAAATTCAGGGGGCGCGAAAATTACATCTCATTATCTGGGCTTTGCTTGGCATTGGGCTTTAGTTTAAGCCTATATCCATTGAAGAATTCTCTTCTTCCCCTAAGACTCTTTTTTCTCTCTCAAAAAAACATTTTTGTCTTTGCTAAAAAAAATCGGAACATTTTTTTTACTTCTTTTTTTTTGACAAAGTATTTTTTTTAACTTCTTTTGCCGCTGTAAATAATATTTTACACTAGAAAAAGTTTGTAAAATATTTTCCGAACTTTTTATGCATGGACAAATGTCTATTCAGGGGATAAAAATAGTCTTGGGAAGGGAGAAATTTTTTCATATTCATTTCATAATAAGATCATTATAGCTCAACTCTTTGAGTTTGGATAGTTCCGAAGGCCAAGGCCTTGGCCTTATTGCATAATAGACTCGGGCTTGCTTTGATGATGGGTAGGAATTCAGACAAAACTTACAAATAAATGACTTATCGTTTCAATTTCTCTAAAATGATACACTATTAAAAGAATAATTAAAGGCTATTTCAAAGAGATATTTGCGAGGGGCACAAACCCTAAGAAAAAATGCATTAGTGAGGGGCAAAGTTACGAAAAAAGCATTTTAAAAAAAGGGTCATGTTAACTTGTGCCTTAAGGGCATATGATAAGCTACCTAAAAATAGAAATGTAGCATTTAATGATACAAAAAATTTACTTCTTAGATAATTGAATAGTATACATGATTTAATAAATATTATCCACATTTATCATTTTAACATGTGCTTTAAGGGCATATGTTAACATTCTCCTTAAAAAAAATATGTATTTAATAGTGGTGAACCCGTCAGAAACAACGAGACAAAAACTTGTATTATTTCAAAACTTAAAATTTAAAATTTACACACAAACTGGAATAAATCTAACTCATCATATTGTTTTTCGGAGATTTTACCCCTGTCAAATGCCAAATTCTCGAGTAGTCCATACAACATTGTTGATGCAAATCTTGAATGAGGTTTCTTTTCCATAACTAAATAAATACAACTTTTAATAAAAAATGTAAATAATATTATATATTGACAAAATAAAATAATAAAAATGAGAATTTCAATTTACGTCCTATATTAAATAACCCAAAGACAAAAATGTTGTGTGTGACAAACGAAAAACTAGCTAATATATATGTAGGACCGATCGACAAGGGCTGACCAGAACACACTTAAATCACATGGGCAGGCACTATACAATGACTTGGTATGGTTTAAAATTAATATATCCCATATTTAGTACCCTAAAGAATCCAATGTCTTCCACACATTACCAAATATGAGTATGACATTTTCTTGGGATTCTTCCATCTGTTTTCCATCTCTAACAACAGAGAAATTGATATATTATTAAACATAGAATATCAAGTTTTTTTTTATTTTTTTATTATATATATGAAAAATTAGTATTATATTAGTACTACTATTATGCAATGATAGTAAAGTTAATTTGCTCATCCGAATTGATGTCGTACAACTAAATTATTGTATAGTGGCAGCACATGTATTAACTAACTCATAGCATCAACCTCGAAGTTAGATGAAATTAACTTTGCACTCATAGATACTAGATAGATATGATATGGATAATTTTGTCAATATATATATACAGTGACGGAGCCAGGATTTTCTTATGGTGGGGGCACTAAATATGTAAATTTGTAACATAAATATATAAATGATACCCCCTCCATCCCTAAACTTTAGTCATTTTAGAGTGTTGCATGTGGATTAAGAAATATCAAAGATTAATAATTTAAGTCATTTTACTCTTACTTTATTAAAAAAGAGAAAATTCATTTAATGAATTATTTAGTTTTTGTAAAGGTATAAATGGTAATGGGCTTCGGCCCTCATTATCATAAAAAAAAAGGTATAAATGGTAAAATATAATTAATTATGCCTTGATTTCTTATAAAGACTTGAGACAAAACTGAAAAGCTAAAATGACCAAAGATTTGGGACGGAGTGAGTTAAAGTTATAAGCTTAAATGCTATTTGAAATATATAAGAAAAAGATATAAGTTCAAAAGAAAAACTTTTGTCAAACAAATTTTATTTTATCAAACAAGTTTATAAGCTAGTTTATTTGTGAGACACTAATTATCTTTTATATGTGATATGTGTGATGTGTTGAATTGAACTTGATTAGTTTCAATTGATGATAAATGAATGTGGGAATTAGTTAAAATATCAACACTCAACATATACTAGTAGTAGTATATAAATAAAATTCTCAAAAAGTTTGTGCAGGCAGGTGCCCACACAGCTCCCTGCCTGCCTCCGTCCCTGTATATATATATAGCCTTTTCTTCAGAACCTAGCTATAGTATATTTGCCGTAACCAACTAAAATGCAACTTATAAAATTATTTCTTTGTAGTTGTTGCCATATAATCAACATTTTTAATATATTATTTAAGTGGAGATGGATGTTAGATAATAAATTACATAACTATAATAGGTTTTTGGGTAATACATAACTATAACAGTTAATAAGAAAATAAATATTTAAATTGTAGAAAATTAATTTATTTATCCAATTGTTTATATAGTTTTAAAATATTGAGAAATATATATAAATGTCTATATTTTTTCGTAACTTGTTAGAGTTCTTTCTGCTTATTTTTGCTTTTCATTAGTTTGTTTGATGTGATCTATTTTTCAACCTTTTTTATGGTATCTTAAATCGATGAGTGCCTATAAATAAAAAATCATTATATATATATATATATATATATATATGGAGAGGGATCAAATTACACCGGTGTAACATTTGAGTAATGTTATACCGCTCAATAACGCTTTAACGAATTCAAATTTTACAAAATCCACCGTTGGATTGAAAGTTTATATTGTATAGATCATCCATGTTGAGTTTTATAAAAATCTAAAATCGTTTGACATGTTTTTGAAACACATAAAGATTAACGGTATTCAATGAAAACGCATAAACCGTTAATCTTGATGTGTCTCAATAACATATCAAACGATTTTAGATTTTTGTAAAACTCAACATAGATGATCTATGTGATATAAACTTTCAATCCAACGGTGGATTTTGTAAAATTTGAATTCGTTAAAGCGTTATTGAGCGGTGTAACATTACTCAAATGTTACACCGGTGTAATTTGATCTCTCCCCTATATATATATATATATATATATATATATATATATATATATATATATATGGATTTTGGCATATTCTTCCAAACTAGTTTTTCTTTTTGGTTTTATATAATATATGTTTGTTTATATTTTAGTACAATTTTAGCTGTTAAACTTTGATTATTATTTTTTTGTACAAAACTTTGATTTACTATTGGTTAATCATTACATTTTATCCTTTAGAGTACCTCATACACTAATTTAAACCAAACCATATATAAACAATGAGATTTGGTTCCTTAGAGAAAAAAAAAATGGATTTGGTTCATCTATTGAATGACACATTAATTAAAATAGTAAAATATACTTGATTCAAATTTTAATATGAAGAAAAGATAACCAAAATTTATATAAATTGCAAAAATTTCAAGAGCCACATGTTCTCCACACTCTTTATGGGCATTATAATTCCAAACATGGTAGGAATCCTCACATTCTACAACTCTTTTCAAAAACCCTAACCACTCTTTATCATACTTGTCCAATCAAGAACCTCCAAGCACGTGGCCACTAAACGATTCCACCATTTTATTTTATTTTTCATAATAAACGATTCCACTATTTTTTTTAATTATGTCCACTGATAAAAACATTGCTTAAAATTATAGTTGGCTTCTGAAATTGTCACCAAAATGCTAAAATTTTCTGACAATAAATAATTTTTTAAGCAAAGTTCACATGATCCCAAAAGTATAACAGCGCAATATTAAATATATAATGAGATATTTTGTTGGCAATGGAGATTGTATCACATGTATTGTTTATATTTCACCAAATAAAATTTGTTTAGCAAATAAATATATAGATTATAGATTATTTTTCATTTAATTGTCAGATATTTAATTTACAATGAAGCCATGGGATTAGGGGATATTCTTACTCTTTTATGAACTAATTTTTTATTTTTTAAGAACTATTAGGGGATCTTACTCAATACGCAGGTTATATTCCAAATAACAAAGGGCTGTGTCTTTCGGCTAAGTGATTGCTTGCAAAAAAAATAAATTATTTTGAATGAATATACATTATCTTTTATAATTATCAATGTTGTCGAAGTCGAATATTTACATCAACTCACTTTGTCGAGGTAAAATTATACGATTTTAGCTCACTATTAACATATTATTTAAATAATATGAAAATCATCTCTCTAAAGTATTTTAGAATTGATACGGTTTACTCAAGTAATTGATAACTAATGAAAGTGAAGTTGCCACAAAGTAAATTTGGTTTATTTATTTATATCTTTGTTAATCTCTCTCTACTACTATTTCTGAGGGCTTTTTGATAAAGTGACGGTGTTGAGAAAATTATAGGAAGGAAAGTTACGGACCGTAAAAAGTCATTTTTCGTGGCAACTATTATTTTGAAGACTCCCGTCAATTAAGATCAAATTTATTTGAAAGAAGAATAGTGTTTGGAGGAGGGGTGGAGGTGTATATGTGGTGTACGGGGGTGAAGGAGGCCGAAGATCACCTATTTACCACTTGCATGCTATGGGAATATCACCTATGTACTTAATCCATTTAGTGGCAGAGTATTAATTACTACCTCCCCTCCGTCTCTAATTATAAGACATCGTTTAGAAAATTGCGGAGATTAAAAAAGTGGATTTTGATATTAAATTTGTTGACAATTGATATTGTTTTTACAATTTTATTCTTTAGGAGCGAGAATGAGTTTTTGTTTTTCTAAAGTATTTATTACAGATTGTAGAAAAAGATGCACTTTAATTAAGAGTATGTTGATAAAAAAAATAATTAATGCTCTTAAAAATTTTAAAAGGATCTTATAAAAAGAGAAAAAAAATCTAAAAATGATCTTATATTTAAAAACGGATGTAGTATATTTTTTCCACGTAAATAAAATTGTTTTTACGGTAAAAAAAATGTACATTTAGTTGCTCTTAAATTGCTTTTTTGCTTTTTCTTGCGTGTGTGGTTTATAGTGTGTTTTTTTTTTTTTTTAATTGTTTGTATTCTTGCCTTTGATTTTGTATGGTTTTCTGGCTGTGGATACTTTTAATACCCATTTGTATTCTAAATTTTTATAGTCCTAATTTCGTATTTACAATATTATATTTTAATTTAAAAAAAAGATGGTTATTATAATTTTCTTGCATGTTATGGAGCACCTCATTCATACTAGAAACGAACTAAGGACAGGGTAGGTGGAATAGCGGTTATCAATTTGACAATGAGTGAATAAAAAAATGATACAAGAAGCGTTCTATAAGGGGAAGAAAGTGACAAGATCCATTTGTTTAATAGGCCATGCTACTTGTTGATGTGATTGTACTCCATACTATTCAAGCAACTCTTTGAAAATAACACATCACAAAAAAAATTAAATACCAAGGTGTAAATTATATGCACATTCACCTTAGCTAAAAAGTATTATATTTTACGTTTTTTTTTCCTACAAAGATTTTTTTTTTACCCACAAAGATATGAATTTTATTAAATCATAATACAATCAGTATAAGAGGTACTTTCCCACAAACGTAGGATAAATACATGTAATACTCGTCCCAATAACTTCAGATAAACCCATGAAGATAAAGCTACAAAATAAAATTTAAGTCCTATACAAATACAATATTATATATTTGTTACTATATGCATGGCGTGACGTAGGGAGAGAACAATTTTGACTAGCTAGTAGATTTTAAGAATTTATATATTGGATTAGCTAGCTCCATGTAATTTTGACTAATGGAATTTGTTTATGTCATCATTGCCATAAAATCTATATAAGGGAAAAGAAAGTGTACAAGAAAAGAGGTGAACAAAAGTGGAGGTGAAAATGAAATGAAATTTGATGAATGCTAGAGAGTGGGTGACAGTGATATCACATGAAAGGTGACCCTAAATTTGGTGCATAGTGAAATTAGTACTCTGCTCATCACACCAAAGAATTGGGTACGACCAATTTTGGCTTCATATCACAGAAAATTTATTTATTTATTTATTTTTACAATTCAGTACATTATGTACCATGTAAGAATTTTTAAAAATACATATACCATATTCCATTACGAGTAAATATTTAAAATTGAAGATAAAGCTTATTATTAGTTTTATTTTCTCACCAAGGATATTTCAAGTCAAGGGACATGGACTAATTCTTGAACTACAATTACTCATTTAAAGAGATAATATATTCTAAGATGCTCTAGCTTCTATATATATACAGGAGTCTTGAAATGAAATTCTAACCACATACATAAAGATTTGATTTTATGTGATTATAATTGAAAGTGACTTTGGTTTTTTACAAAATAATTGAAAGTGACTTGTACAATAATATATAGTACTTTTTTTAATATGTATCCTTTATAATAGTAAGTACCTGAAAAAATTTAATTTCATACGGTACACTTTTTTTTTCTAGTTTTGTCATGAACAACAAAATCGACAATGTCTCATTCACGAGAAATGACCATTTCCAACTTTTTTTTGTTTTCTTCCACTCATTCATATGTTTGTCTTCTTCTTATCTTGGAATGTGTGTTTGATTCTCTTTCATTTTATATATATATTTTAAGTTCTTATGGATTATGTTCATACTTCATGGTTAATTGGTACTGATTGATCAAATCGGCTTAAATCATTAGAGGTCTTTCTTCAAAGCAATAGCAAACATTTCTTACTACACAATTAAATTAATTAATTAATTAATTCATACAAAGGTATGTTCCCATTGCAATCTTACATAATTAGTTTAAGAAATGTATGAAGAGAATATACCATTATATTAGTGGACCTTATACTATATAATTAGGGAAATGATTAGAGAAATGATATTGTGACACAATATTTTGACACAATACTTATACAAGAACAATTTTATAATTAAAATATCATACAAAGGACAAATTTTCTCTTTCATTGTTCATAAACATTATTTTGTGTAAGTATTATCTAAAAATATTGTGTCAGAATATCATTGATCTTTATAAATATAAAAGATTTGTTGTTAAATATGGTATTATGTGTTTTTTCTGTGTATTTTTTGAAAAATGTATAGGGTATAATAAAATATAGTACGTGTCAGATATGATGTTAATATTTTGATGTTTAAATAACCGATAGTATATATAATAAACATGGATATTCTAATTTCCTATTAATTAATTAAACATATATAATAACATAACTTTACTCAAAGTTGCATGAAAACTTAATATATTAACCAACTTAGGAAATTCAGAAAAGGAAAAAGAAAATGACCAGCCCTTTATTCATTCATATAAAATATTTCAAACTCCCACCAAAAATAGAAAGAAAGAATGCAGCTATTAGATCAAACTATGCACCATATGTAAAGAGTAAAGACCATATACAATAGAGAGAAAAATATCACTCTTTAAATTTTACGGTTCTTGATATAATCTATTTTATACATTAATTAAAGTTTTAAAAACAAAGCATGATCATTTAATTTAATAATAACTCAAAATATGGTGACATATTAATTTAACACCCTTTTAATTTCACATTGAAAAATAAAAACTACATTCAAATATTAATTAAATTAAACTTTCCCTTTTGATTCAATTGAAATGTTGTTGCTCCAACCATGGCCAAAATCCAGCTTGATCATCCATACCACAAAACATGTTGCTTAAACTTTCTTCTTTGACCAATTGATCAATCTTTTGACATTGAATTTCTGGCCTTGAAGTAGTTTGAAAAAGTTGAGCAATTCCACCTGATGGCCTTGAAGAAGGTGGAAAGAAAGTTCTGCTTGTTGTATGATGGTGTGTTGATAATGGACTATCACTAGCTGGTGTTCTTGAGATATCTAACTTGATATCTGAACTATTTTCACTTCTATTGCTGCTTGATCCTTCTGTTTCTTTGTTTAGATTGATTGATTCTGTTGGTTCTCTATTTTTCAATGCCAATATCTGTATCATATTAAAATTATTTAATTCAATAAGGTAACAAATTAATACAAAAAATATGGTTTTAAATTGAGGTTGCAGTTACAGTTGCACAGTTACACTGCGAACTTTTATATATTTTAATGAAACGTAGACATTAAGGTCAATGTGATCACAATTGCAGTTGTGAATTGTGATACGATACCTTTATTGCGACCGCTATTTTAGTTTATGGATTGCAATTTAGAACTATTTCAAAAAATATGAAGTAAAAAAAATTGTTAATATGATAATTTTGTAAATTTTTTTTCTAGAAACTATAGAATATGGTAAGATGAAACATTATTATGTAAAAAACCTAGTAAACTTTATTTAAAAGAGAAAGATGTCATTGAAGTGAAAATAAATCATTGGATCTTTATTAAGTCACTTTAGGTGATGATGGAAAAAGCAGCTTTTTAGAAAGTTGATGTTAGAGAATAGGTGAAATGAAAGGTTCTGAAAACTATGCAGATAGTCAAAAAAGCATAACTAGATCAAAAAGAGAAGTATCATAATTACCAAATATTTAATTTTATAGAATCATAACAATAAACAAGCATATGTCTTTAGTTCTCCATCATTTATTTATTTTTATTTTGTTATGTAAAAGAAAAGCTCAAGAAAAAAATTAAATAAAAGTAAGCACTAATTAGTGTAAACAAGCAACTAAAGCACTACCATATGATTAAAAGTTGTGTTATTAGACATGGTTTTAAATTGCAGTTGCGCTAATTAAGCTGTGAACATTTATATAATTATATTACATGGTAAAATGCAAGGAAATAAGGTCTCGAAATATTGTGGTTGTGATGCCGTTGCAGAGACTAAATACCTCAAAAATCTAAAACCGTTATATTTTTCGAACTATGATTATGAGTTAAAAGGAAACTACAAACCTGTGCTTGAAGTTTTTGGTTTTGAGCTTGAAGTGCATCATTATCTAACTTAACAGCATCATATTGTCTTTTAAGGACATCATAGTCTTTTTCTAACTGCTTTGTCTTCCATCTTGCTCTCCTGTTTTGAAACCATATAGCAACTT
The DNA here is from genome assembly GCA_030408175.1 of Trifolium repens. Classification (NCBI taxonomy): domain Eukaryota; kingdom Viridiplantae; phylum Streptophyta; class Magnoliopsida; order Fabales; family Fabaceae; genus Trifolium; species Trifolium repens. Next base: position 33,275,431 of record CP125845.1, read on the forward strand.
GTCTTGGCTGCAAATTTAGAGCTCTTGCAAGCTGCATTTTCCTCTCAGGTTCAAGCTTATTACCAAGCTCAAAACTTTTCTCAAGTGTCTTCACTTGTTCCATGTTAAGTCTCCTCTTTTTCTCACCAGCTTGTGATCCATCATCAGATAAATCTTCTTCAGCAATATTGGCTTCTTCTCCAAGCTCAATTCCTGATGAAAATGACATAGATCTCTTTCCTAGAAATGATGGTCCCCCTACATCGACATTCGAAAAACATGAATCAACGTTAGCTACTATGAAACACTGATACAGATACAGACACCAAACATAATACTGGATGTAAATATTAGTAAATAGTTTTAATAAATGGAAGGGATTGAATGTAATAAACCACATGGCCGGTGTCGGATACTGATACATTTAAGATGCCAGAAACATCTGTAGTCTGAAGTGTCAGTGTGAGGTAGGTTAAAGGGCATATGCTTACCATGATAATCTTGAGGTAGAATTGAGTTGAGTGAAGGTGGTGGATGATGATGATGATGTTCATCATGGTGATGAGGAGTTTGTAACATAAAATTTGCTTGGAAGAAAGCCATCTCATGCATTGCTTTGTCTAGGCCTGTCATAAATCATCAAGATTAGCTAAATGATACCACATATGAATCTATGATCATAACTTTGAATGCATATATAAAAGATGATTTCATATGCTCAAAAGTTAAATAAGTTAGACCAAGCAATTAATTGTCAAAGAAAAAAATGACAAAGACTAAGGCTTACTTCACAACATCATGTAATAAATACTCTTGAGAAAATAAAATTAGTCCTTCAATTGAATAGGAGAACAATTTTAGGTAGTGTTTCTTTTTCTTATGTAAATATTTGGAAAGAAAAAGAAAGTTTAGAGAGAGAGAGAGAGAGAGAGAGAAAGAGAGAGAGAGAGAGGAGTGGTGAGGGATATTTGAATCTATAGGCCTATACATCAACTTCCATATATATCACTTTTTTTCTTTTTCCCTTTATTGTATGTAAGCTATGCTAGTGTCAAAATAAAATAAAGAAAGCAAAAATATTTTATGTACATAAATAAAAAGGAAAAGGCATTTCTAGAAAAAATTAAGGTAATTAGATGTTAAAATGACGTTTAGTGTATGGGGAAGGAATAAAAAAATAATAATAAATTAATTTTGTTTTGCTTCTATTCTTCAACTTGTCTAATATTCCAATATGAATGAAGTGTGTTTGCATGTGCAAACTATTAAGTCATAATAATTTTTTTTATGATATTAACTAGTTTCTTAGTTAGGAGACAAGTAGAGGGGGTTCTTCTTTACAAAGACAGTTGTCTTTAATTATAATGATGGAATTGGCAATTTGGCTTTGTAACTATATACACTCTTTTTATGTCATTGATTCCATGTTGTTAAAGGTTAGCAGGAAATGGAGATTCAGATATTATTAAAAAAAATAAAATTAATGTGAAGTGGGTGACTTTCATAAAGCAATTGGTTATGATGAGATTTTTTGTTAAATAAAGTGATAAATAAAAGTCACCAGATGGGGCAAAGTGTTCACCTATTGAGAGGGAAAGATGGAGTGAAGCTTTTTTTAGGGAAATCTTTTTTTCATAGGTAAGGTGTTTTTGCTATTTTTTGGGAAATAGATTCTATGTGATCATAAATTGATGCAATCAATGATCTTGACCGTTCGATGAAGATTGCACATCTTCTAATGAGTTAGATCTTAAAGTGAATTTATTAGAGTTTAAATTTAAGCTATCCGATTTCTATCACACGATCATAATTTATTTGATTTGTAGATTCATGATTCTCATACAGAAGAAAGTTCGGATATGTTGTTTCAATATAGTTTTAAACCACAATTAATGCTATAAAGGTTTGAAAACCTCTACCATAATTAGCATCTTAGCCAATTCATCTACAATGTTAAGAATCTTTGCATAATAACAATCGTCGCCGTTGAAAATATATCAAATCTTATTTGAAGAGAGATAATATCTAAAAATATTTATAAAAATAACATATTTCAATTAATAAGCTAATTTTGTAAGGCTCGGGTACAACCAATATAAACTATAATATGATATTATAATTTATTCACTCGGATCACCCACCACGTATCAACGAACTAAGTCCAGTTAATTCGTCTTAGACGTGTGAGGTTATATTACAAATAACCAAAAACTAAAAAGAGATAAAGTTATTAGAAACTAATTCCAATATAAAAACCTAATAACATCGACTCGACCGTACTTTAAAATTTAGGTTTTCTTATTTATTTTTATTTTTTGTGAAAGAGAGAGGTTGCTTAAGAAAAAAGAGAAGTGAGTTGTCTAAAACTTATAAAGTCCAAAATGGATAGTGTTGTTTTTCTATAGAAATTGAGAAGAGAGAGAGATCAAAGGGAGAAAGGGGAAGGAATCTAGAGGAGATGGGTCCAATGAGGAGGGGCAGGGTTTGTTACCTAACCCACCAACATATATCGTGCAATTAGGACGAAGGCCTTTCATATCAACCATTATCCCTTTACATCACCCCAATTGATCTCTATCAAATGGCTCTCTATCTATGGCTATCTATCTATGTGGCACTTAACACCGTTTTCCACAGTTTTTAATTTGAACTGTTTATTTCAAATTAGATGGATGATATTAATTACACACACGAATTTACACAAAAACAATCTTAATCGTTGATTTTTGATCGGACGGTTCAGACAAATTCCAGCAGGGTGCTATAAGTGTGTGAAATCCAATCCATCTATTTATGTGTGAGAAATTGTGATGATGAGGGCTGAAACCCCTGTTGTTATTACCCTACCATTTCTTTGTCCTTTTGTTAACCATACATAAGTTCATCTCTACGTGCCACATTTTGATATATATTCTCATTACTACTACTACTACTTCTAACCTTTATTCAAAATTACATGCATTTATATATGCTTTCTTTGTTTCTTCCCTTTGTTCAAGTTTCAATGCAATCATGACATAGTATAAATAATATATAGTATGCTATCTCTTATAACAAAAATCTAGCATCTTCTATGCATTTTTTGCAACTCATCTAGAGAATATACTTTAAATGTATGTATGTGATAATTGTGTTGTGCTTAATTATATTTACCTTTTACCATTCAAGTCAACCATGACTCTATTTGATATTGAGATATCCTTACTTCTTCCTTCCTAATTATTCGAAGTCAGAAATTTGAACCAAATACATTAAATTTTTTAATCATTTTTACTTACAATTATAAACGGAAGTTTATGTAATCAATAATGTAGACGGTTAACATTTAGTTTTTGAATTGTTAAAGTCATAATTTGAAGAATTGTCTTCGACGAATTCAAGTCAAATTAATTAGTATAAAGTATCTAAACAATTTTTCCTATTGTAAACGAGTCACAGAGTTATTCATCTATCTACTATTTAATTTTAAGTCAATTTGTCACGATTGTAAAATTTATTAAGAGAATTGTATTTTTAGCCATTCAATCTTAAATCAATAGTCAATATTTATTTAACTATACTAGATATTTTTTATTTTTATTTTTGTAACTATAGCAATTACCACAAAGTATTCAAGATTTAGATACCCTTTTAGAATAGTATCTTGTTTGGCTTATTAGAAGGCAATTCATGATGCATGCAATTGAGGAGGAGACAGAAATATAGGCAACAGGAAATTACTGCCTTCTATCAAGCTGCTACATCTTTTATTATAATTATAAACTGCCAAAGAGTTTCAGTTGTACAGTCTTGAATTTAATTTTGGAATTCAGGTTTGCACATCAACTAGTGAAAAGGACATGTACATTTTTTTTGCTATAGGGAATTGTTGAATTTGCTAATTCACATAGGGATGAAATTTTTTCCCCACCAAAATAGAGCATGCTTGAAGAACGTAAGTGTCAATGTGAGAAATATCAAATATGTAATGTAGCTTTTTCATCTTCAAAACATTAAGATTTCTAATCATTAAAAACATAGGAACAATATTTCCAAAAAAAAAAGGAACAATTTTAAATATTTTTATTTATTGTCATTTATAATATCAAGTTAAGTATTAATTAATATTTTTTTTTAAACAAATTAGTCTCTCCTAACTAGTATTTTTTTATTTTGACAAACTCCTAACTAGTATTTTTACTCTCTTCGTTTTTCATTTTTTTAAAATACGAATTTGTTAAGAAGTCTCACATCGGTTGTGAGATGATCTGAATATTATAAAGTAGAGATAATTCTCACCTTACAAGTTGGTTTTGTAAGAATGAATTATGCTCATACTCAATTCTCTGATGGTATTAGAGCCTCTTTCACGATTCCTTGGACCGCCTGATATCGATTTCTAATCGGACCATCCACTATTTATATACTCACCCCAAGCTCAATAGCGCTGGGCAGAAGCAATACAAGGTGGAATTTCTTTGATGGAAACAAAGTTAACGGAAACTAAAGCAAATTTAGATAGAAAATGAGCAACAAGGTTACTAGCTCTTCTCAAATGAGAAACTAAAAACGATGAAAATAAACAACTAAAGCTCTTACAATCATTAATCACCTAGTCAAAGTAAAAATTATCATTGATAGACGTTTTCAAAGCGTTGAGTAAATTAAAAGAATTGCCCTCCATAATAATATTGAGAAATTCCATATATTAAGAAAACTGAATTGCTAAACATAATCCAAGTACTTCGACAATATTAGTATGAAAGTGCATCAAATTTCCACATAGCAACTACAAAACCTTTAGTGTCTTTAACAATAACTCTGACACTTCATTTGTTATCAACCGGTCGAGATGCATCAATGTTCACTTAAAAGATTGTTGCTCGAGAAACTACCAACTAGGGAGACTTTATTCCAAAAAGGGATCATTACAAGTAACCATCAGAGGAGCTCTGTTTTCTGCTTTAGAGAGGAAGAAACTGTTAACCATATTTTTCTTCATTGTCCTGTTACTGTTGACATTGTTAAGAAGTCCCACATCGGACAAATCGGTTTTGTAAGGATGAGTTAGGCCCAATATCATTTCTAAGATGGTATCAGAGCCTCTCCACGATCGTTGGGTCACCTGTTATCAGGTTTCCGCTATCGGGCCACCCACCGTTTATATCCACGCACCAAGCCCAATAGTGCTGGGCGTGAGGGGGTGTGTAAAGAAGCCCCACATCGGATGTGAGTTGGCCTGGACAAGTGTTTATAAGTAGTAAGAGGCAATCCTCACCTTACAAGCCGGTTTTGTGAGGATGAGTTAGGCCCAATACTAATTTCTAATATGGTATCAGAGCCTCTCCAAGATCCGTTGGGCCACATACCGTTTATATCCACGCACCAAGCCCAATAGTGCTGGGCGTGAGGGGGTGTGTTAAGAAGTCCCACATCGGATGTGAGTTGGCCTGAATAAGTCTTTATAAGTAAGAAGCAATCCTCATCTTACAAGCTGGTTTTGTGAGGATGAGTTAGGCCCAATACTAATTTCTAATAGACATATGGAAGCATGTTTTCAAATGGATGGGTATCAATTATTTCTCTTCAGGCAATGTGCAGCATCACTTCCTTGAGGTTGGTGATATAGTCAAAGGCATGGTTACTAAAAAATTCATGCATATTATTTGGCTAGCAACGATGTGGTGTTTATGGCGTATGCGGAATTATATCATTTTTCGCGGAGATTGTGCTAATGTTACTCTTTTAGTGGACCAAATTGTTTATTTTTCGTGGTTTTGGTTTATAGACCGTCTAAGGAGTTCGGTTGATTTAGTGTTTTCTGATTGGTGTAAAAATCCTCTAGATTGTTTCATTAGAATCTAGAGTGTTTGCTTTTGAATTGTAAGGGTTGAGTACCCCTTGCACTCCTTACAATTCAATCCAATTTTGCTTATAAAAAAAAAATGTTCACTTAAAAGAAAGATTTGAGAAGAGATCGAAAAAATAAACTCAATCTATATATCTTTTTCATATTATTTATAAATGAGGTTTTAATAGAGGGTAATTTTTAAAAGTGAGACATAAGTTTTATAAAATTAATTAACTGTATCTTTTATTTACATAATTCTTTCGACCTTAATTATAAGCAAATATTTTCTTTTCAAATTCATTAAATAGTGTATTTCTTCTTTAATATATGCGATACATCAGTTTTTTTTATAATTAAAAGATTGTATTAAAATAATGTCCAAATCCAGCATCAGAGTGAAAATACTCTACATACCTTCTACGAAGGGTTGCAAAGATTTCACACTATCATTTTATTAGAATTTGGGAGGCATGTCTCAACCACAAAATGTATCTCTAGAGTTGAAGTTTGCACTCCTTTTATAAAGGTTATCTATGTCATATCTTTAGTTAATGTGGAACTTCTAACACACTCTTCCACATTCAGGATTGAACAAGTTGGAACGTGAAATCAACAACAACGGGTGGCCCAAATATGAGAGGTTTTCACAACAAACAACAAATAGATCTATGATAGACTCTAATACCATATTAGAATTTGAGAGACCTATATATACTCAACCACAAAAAGCTAACTCTATAGAGTTGATGTTTGCATTACTCTTATAAAGACTATCTATATTATATGTCATATCTCTAGTCAATCTGAGACTTCTAACACATTTGCTTGAAAGTTGGACACACAATAACATACAAAGTCAGAGCCCCGACATATCAAGTCTTTATTACATTTTTTTGGTCAAATAGTCTAGTGGCTAAAAATTCGCTTTTTAAAATGAATAAGTGGTAGTATCATTGTTCAAACCTCAATCCCTGCATATTTAATGTAATGTTTCTACCAATTAAGTTATGTTCATGAAAACGTCTTTATTACATTATTTAATAAATCTAAAAATTAAGTTAATTAATGAAGGTCGAAAGGAATGTTATTTATTAAAATGTACCTACATTGTCAAACTGATAAAATAATATTTTGTTCTATTATTTGTGTTTTGCGTCCATGCATAGGGAATTTATTGGCTGACACTACTAGAAATCTGCAGGAAACACGTTTCCTGCGGTTTCCAAATCCGCAGGAAACGTTCCTACGGAATTTTCTGCAGAAAATGAGAAAAAAAAACTGCAGCATACATTCCTGCGATAATCCGCAGGTAATTCGACAGGGTATTTCGCAGGAAAATCCGCAGGAAATCTGTTTCCGCAATAAAATCCGCAGGAAGCATTTTTCCGCAGGAAATTCTACTGATTTTTTTTTTTTTTTTTACAAATTATGCTGATTGTTTTTGTAATTTTTTTTTTATTGAGCTTCAAAATGAATATTAAAAAACTATTTAATAAAACATCAAATAATCAAGTGCAAAATATTTAAAAAGTCATAATCATTGATTTGCATCAAGTGCAAAATATTAAAGTCTTCATGTGCAAAATATTAAAAAAGTCATACATATTAAAGTCTTCAAGTGCCAAAACAGAATGCATACTAGCTTCATATTATTAAAATTAACTAATTAAGGTCTTCATATTCATTGTAATTGTAATGGTCTTCAAAGTAATTGTTGTCATCTTCCTCAAATTCATTGTTGTCATCTTCATCTTCATTAGTGAGCTTTTGATTGCCATCTTCGTCTTCATTAGTGAACTTTTCATTGTTAGCTTGTGGTGGATGAGAAGAAGATCCAGTAAACCCAAGGTGCTGCATCAAAGAAGAGAGCTTTTGGTTGGTTGGTTTCTTTCATCTCCTGATCTTGCCTTTGTAATTGTTGCATCATTTGCTCCTTTTTTTTTGGTTTGCACCACCAGTTTAATCTGGTTTGGGGGTCAGTTCTGACATCAAGTGGTTCCTGCCCCCTCCCGATCGCAGTTGCGGGGGATCGAACCGTGGTCCTCCCTACCAAGTTCAGCGCCAATCACCGCTAAACCAACTAACGATTGGTTCATTTGCTCCTTTTCTTGTGCTTGTCTTTGTAACGATGCATTAAAGGCATGAACTTGACTTCTGAAATCATCAACCTCCCTTGTATTAGCACTTGTTGATTGATTTGAAGATGAAATCAAGCTTTTGGATAGGGATCCAAGACCAAATACCCTCATTTTTTTCTTCCCAACTGTGTCTACCCAAATATCCATATCTGGCGGCATGTTAGGTTGACTATTAACCTCGTCTTCTCCCGAAACAAATGTATTCTGAGAAGATATCTCTTGTTTCTTCTGTTTAAACTTCTCCTACAAGAAAAAAAGGCTTGAAACCATCAGCACCTAGCTAAACCAACTTTGAACCACATTATATTGGCCAGCAGCACATAAACCAACTTTGAACCACATAAACCATTAGCACCATAGCTGCAAACTACAGACAGTAGGGCTCACAGATTAAAGACTTTTGGTCAGTTCATGTGCTGATCATTAAGTTAGAACACATAATGAATGAAAGATTCTGAATCAAAATAAATTGAGAGAAACTTAGAACCAAAGACAGACAGAGTTAGTAAAGTAAGTAAAGAAAAGAGTGATAACATAACATACTATTTGATTTGTGAGCATACAACTAGAGAAAAGGCATAACACCTAAAAAACTCCGAGAAGGGTAAGAAAACTTACATATGCAGATTGAGCAATACCACCCACCCAACTTTGATCCCTTTTCCGATGAGTACGAAAATAAAACTCCGAGAAGGATGGATCTTCACCTTTTTTCCTTTTTCTATAAATTATAAAAAAGGTTCAGTGCACTTAATTGATTTACCAAATGCACTTACTAGCAATAATGAAAGACACTAAACTAGTGAAAGACTAAAGTAAACAATCAGTACATGGAATAGAGACTAAGGTATGCATTCTGTTTTTTAAATCCATATCACTATATCAGACAATTCAGATCACTATGTATCTTGACAAAGCAACAAAATCCACAAAAGTGTGACATATCAAATCACTATATCATTTTACCATTTATTTATATAAATGAATGCAGGAATGGCCCCATTTATTTATACATAGAGGAATTGATGATACCATTCTCTTCCAATGCACATGATGAGGAATTGATCCACCGGTGTGAAGAGATGCACCATCCATAGATTTGCGATTTCTTGTATTTGTTGCAGACGCCTTTTTGAACTTGTATGAACCCCAATACTTTGTTAACTCTTCCCACACTCTCTCTCCCATCCAACTAGGTTTGTCTTCTAAGTTTTTCCAAACATCTTGAAATATCTGTGACATCTTAGCTGCACCCCTTTTTTCAAAATTGCGCCGCACTCCGTCGTTGTGTTCCGGAGGCCATGTAAACCTTTTCTGTAAATAATGTAGAGGCATCATATTATCATAGTTACCTTTTTTCTGAAAAACATGAAGCTACCAAAGAAACTCCATTTGTTTACTCAAACAGAAACTACTATGTTTCTCCATTTTCATGACAATTGACAACCATCCTATAGTGTTACATAATTTGAACAAAGCATATATTAAAATGTACCAAAATTCAGCAAAGCATTTAGCACAATCCGAACATTTTAACTGAATTATATAAAACAAAATTTAGCAAATTCCAACATTAATTACCTGAAATAAGTCAAAGAATGCATTTCTTTGCGTGCCTGATAGTTGTTTCCATGAAGGTTTGCCTTCCTCTAGATGAGAGCGGATTAAGTGAACAATTTCTGAAACTACTAATTTGTGGGGATCAAACCTGAAAAGATACGTTTCAAACCAAAGAATATTAATTTCAAACAGTTTACCTACTCAATTTGTAAACCTTCACTACAAGAAAATTGCCATATACCAACGGACACTTTTAGCTACGGTCTTTCAAGTCATAGGTATAGGTATTATATTCCGTAGGTATAGGATTACATAAATTAACTTAACCGTGACAAAAATTGATTGGGCGTGTTATTCCCCTCCTATTTTTTTTTTTTTAATTTTAATTTTCGTTTCCCCCTAATTATTTAACTAGAAACCCAAACCCTAATGTCAAATTCTATTATTCCTTCTACCACTGTATCACCAGAGTTCCAATCCAGCCATGTCGTTTCCCCCGAATTTTCTTTTTTTCTTTTGAATTAGAAACGACCGAACGAGTAAGAGAAACAGAGACTGAGTGCTTTTGAGCGACTGACTAGGAAGCCCTAGCCGTCGTGTCTTCGCCGTTCCACCGTTCGCGTCACCGTTTGTGGCTGCCGTTCTGTCGTCGTTGTTAGCTTCAGTGAGTGCCTCTGCTTCATTTTACGTAGCTGTTTCTGCTTTTCGTTCTTGTTTGGGTTTTTGATTTTTGAATGCAATTGTGATTTTAGGTTATTGTTAGAGTTTTAATTTCTGTCTGCAATTAGGGGCGTGGTTGTTTATTATTAGAGTTTTGATTTTTATCTGAAATTGGAATTGTGGCCAAACGTTGTGATTTAGGAGGTTTTATGCAGTATACATTAGCTTGCTGTGGTTTATTTGTAGTCAAATTTCAATGATTCTTGTTTTAGTTTGACTTAGATAAAATTATTCCAAATAAATAATCCTTGATAATAAAACTAAGTTAATGTATCTCTTAGGCAAGTTAGGCTTAGCAGAGCTTTGATTGCTTTCATTGTGTATGGCGAGAAAAAGGATCTGTTGTTTGAGTTTGTATTGCTGAGCTAAGGCAATTAAATTATGTAGACTAGTGTTGTTTTCTTTGTATAGGTCTGGTGTAATTTTATATCAGGGAAGGGTAGCTCTTGCCTTCTCTGATTGTTTTGATTTGTATTGGTTGTAAACTTTATTTGTTATAGGCATCCCTTATTTATGCCTTTGATTGAATAGAATTGGCTTTTCTTTGCTGTTGCATAAAAAACAACTACTTAATCTAATTTCAACATTTAACTAGTTAATTTCAGTTATATATTTAATCTTCCATGTCCATTAAGAAACACATTAATTTAGTTTAATCTTATTACTTACTTTGTGTTTCTACTTTCTAAATTACTTAAATTAATTATTGTGATTACAATTTTGTTATTTTAATTTATGATATTTTCATTTTTTTTAAGAGTTAGTCATCCGGTTCTACCGGTTTATTAACTATATAGTTTTGTTATATACGGTTCAATCCGGTTTAGTCATGCGGTTCGACCAGTGATCCGACGGTTCGATCAATAAACCAGTGACCCAAGCTCTCACCGGTTTGATGACCGGTCCGGTTTTTAAAACATTGGATGAGAAGAAGCGTTGCACAAAGTTCGTAACCACTTCCCCTCTTTTGTTTTCAATTATTCACTTTCTTTCTCTTTGGTTAATCATTATTATCAATTTGCTTCTCCAATTCGGTTTTGCTTATCGAATAATTGTTCTTTTCTTCAACTATTATCAATATTCATATGTTTTTTGCTATCGTTGTTTTTGTTTTTCGGTCTGCATAGTTTTATTTTCATTTCAATGTTAGGGTTTTGTTTGCAGGGGAATACTTGTAGCTACTCACTACCCTAAATTTGCTCTATCTTTCTCAAATATTTGCTACGTAGTAGCCCAAGTTTTAACCGTTTAGGTTAAACTCTTTCTTTCTCTTTGAATTTTTTATCCTCTAAGATTTAGATTTGATGTTTTCCCATATTTTTCTTCCTCCTTAAATTTCTGATATGAATCTGAATTTCAGATCAATTTTCAATGCTAGAAGATTTTTGATAATTTCCTATCTACCTTCCACTTTTGATTCATTGACATTTTTTTTAATTTTATAATCATCTTTGATTTCAGATAATTTTCAGTGCTAGAATATTTCAGATGCATCTTTGATTTCAGAGCTATATAGCTTCACCTGATCCTTTAGTAGGTTCGCCAATTTGTTCGTTTTTCATCACAATGTCAACTTTGTTTCATACTAATTTTCTCCATGTTCAATTTGTTTTTTGATTCATCACCAGGCTCATCTATGGTGTGAACTATTGACATATTGTATGTTGCTTCTATAAATGTATTTTTTATGCATTTTAGTTCACTTTTGACATTGTTCATTGTTCACTGTATTGAAGAAAATCATTATTCAACTTGAATTGTTTTTTTTACTTTTGATGTTGAGTTGTGTGGTAAAAGTGATAATCACCTTTTTAATGTTAGGAACTTGAGGAAGAGGCTTTGCGTCCACCTGATCTTTCCAATCTACAGAGGAGGATGAAAGAGAGTAAGTTAACTTTCACTATCAATTGATTGTGACCGCTATTGTGAACAAGATTCAGTTGTCTTTTGAGTTTTTGTAATTGTTTAAATGTTTTTGTTTTTCCAGTTGTCTGTCTTCTTTCCAATTTTAAGGCATTGAGACAAGAGGATTTGACGAGGAAGGATTATGTTGAGCAGCTTAAGAATGATATACGTTCATACTATGGCTACAATGAGTTTCTAATTGGTGCTTTGGTGGAGGTTGGAATTTATATTATTTCTACCTCTGCTTTAAACTTTAATTCATTCAACACTCCATCCAGTTTTTACCATTTACCTCTAGTAGCTGGTTTGAAAGATTGAGTTGTGTTTCGTTGATTCTTTTATGAGGGTCTGCATTAAAATTGTTTTTTGTTTTGTCTCAGATGTTTCCAGTTGTTGAACTGATGGAACTGATTGAAGCTTTTGAAAAGCCTCGTCCTATATGTCTGAGGACAAACACTTTGAAGGTGGCATGCCTATTTCTATCACTTTGGATTAATCTGTTAATGTGTACTTTTCCATGTTCTCGATTGAGCTTATATATTTTCTTCTGAATACAATCAGACGCGGAGACGGGATTTGGCGGATTTCTTGATAAACAGAGGAGTAAATCTGGACCCTCTGAGCAAACGGTCAAGCACAACTGTACTGACACAATTTAGCTATGTGACAGGTTTGTGGATTGTAAGATGTATCATATATGTTGCATTTTTCTTGAATTCTATATCATTAACCAAAGTTATGAAGTTTCTTGTGGTTTATTTCTTATGGTTTAAAAGCCTAAATATTTTCACCAAGATTTTTAATATTTCTTATTTTCTATTGTATTGCTACGACTATTTTTTGTATGGTTTATGCTTTGTTTTGTTAGTATTCAAATTTCTATAATAGATGTATCTTCATATGCTTTCCTTGTATAGGCGTTAGAATTCTCCTCATATGGCTTTCCATAAAACAGAGCCCATGCTCAAATCACTAACCTGGTATCAATATTCTTATTTATATAGGCAATCTTCTTTGATTAACTAACTGCTCAAATCACTAACTAGTGTATTATTTTATTTTCAATAAGTTCCATCTATCAAGGTATATTATATTTTACCCTTTGAGTCCATTTTTCAACATTATGAAAATATCTTATTAAGTACAGTTTGTAACTTGTATATTTTTTTTTTAATGTTTCAGGTGGTTCTAGTGCCTTTAACCAAACTAATTCCAAAAGTCTAGACAACACTAAAGAAGATGAAAGAGTGGAAGATTAGAACCTAATTTGATCTTTGAAAATTTAGTGGACATGATATGATTGTTTTTAACTTTCGAAATTATTCTGACTTTGTATGTTTTAAATACATTATGATACTCTTAGGTTGACATTTTGAACTATTTTGTTGTTTGAAATGCTTGTAAGACTTAGTTTTTCAATATAATTGAAGTTTTCTTTTTATTTTGTTTCATAATTATGGTGGTTGTATACAAAAAATATAATAGATGGTGTATACTAAAAATGATTTTAAGAAATATAGGACAAAAATATATTTGTTGAGAAAAAAAGGAATTTTTTTTTTTTTAAAATATCCAAAACTTTACCAACGGAAGACTTCCGTGGGTATAGCAATTCACTAGGTTTCATTAGGCCGTGGGTATAGATCCATGGTTCTTTCCAACCCCTAAAACTGCCGTAGCTATAGGTTATAGTGACGGAGAAAATCCGTGGGTACATCGAATTAAAGTCCACGGAACAAAACATCCGTCGGTATAGCTCTTGTGGCCTATACCCACGGTTTTTTGACCTTTAGCTACGGATTTTTTCCGTCACTAAATGTCAAATTTCTTGTAGTGCTTGATTATACAATCTATTATATGTAATACGCGAGGACTATTTATAATATCTCTCTTCTAGAATACTTGCTTCTCATGCATTCTGCTCTCTGGTGCATTTGACATTTAATGCAATTATGATTTTTTTTTAAAAAGATATATCTTTATCTTTATATTATACAATTGAGCCTTATTTTATATGTTTCAATTAATGTGCATGTACACATGTCTTTCATCACAAAGCCTCATATTATAGTGCATTTAATTCGCCTAACTAAAAAGGAAACAATTCAAATTTTCATATTCAAATTAAATTACTATTATTATTTTTAATTAAATTAATTCAAACAAATTATTATTTTGGTATTTAAATTACTATTATTATTTTAAATGCAATTAATATAAAAAAATTAGTTTGGTAAAATAGCTTATTTTAATGAAAAAATTTATTTTGATTCATGATTTGAAATAGTAAAAAAAAAAACATTATCTTTTTAATAAAATTAAAATAGCTTATTTTAATGAACGGATTTTTTTCAAATTATTGAAATAGAAGTATTATTAAATATTAACAATTGTTATTTTATTGCAATTAAGAAATAATAAAGAAAAGAATTATGAATATATTCTAAAAATTATAACCAGATTATATATATTTTAAAAATAATATATTTGCAAAAAAAATTAGTGAGCTTTTTTTGACAGAATTTTCAGTAATTATTTTAAAACTTATAAATTGCTCAAACTATATTTTGGTACTGCATTATTGAGCATTTAATTGATTCAAATCAAATTGATTGGTATGTGATGAAATTATTGATTTTTTTTATACATTATTATCATTCAATTTAATCCTATTTTTATGAGATTATGTGCTTCTTTAAAAAGTTTGTGTTAATTATTGACTTCCTACAAAAGTTTCTACATTAGTTTGATCAAATTATTAATAAATAAATTCAGAAAAAATAAAAAATACAATATAATAAGAATAACAATTTTATGATATTAATCGTTAGTTGGTTCAGTGGTGATTGGCGCTGAACTTGGTAGGGAGGACCGCGGTTCGATCCCCCGCAACTGCGTTCGGGAGGGGGCTGGAACCACGTGATGCCAGAACTGCCCCCGAACCAGATTAAACTGGTGGTGAAAAACCAAAAAAAAAAAGAAAAAAAGAATAACAATTTTATTTAAGAAATTTAAATAAATAAACGATTTTTTTTATTAATTTTAAAATGAATTTTTTTTTGACCAATCGTTAGTTGGTTCAGTGGTGATTGGCGCTGAACTTGGTAGGGAGGACCGCGGTTCGATCCCCCGCAACTGCGATCGGGAGGGGGCTGGAACCACGTGATGCCAGAACTGACCCCCGAACCAGATTAAACTGGTGGTGAAAAACCAAAAAAAAAAAAAAGAATAACAATTTTATTTAAGAAATTTAAATAAATAAACGATTTTTTTTATTAATTTTAATATGATTTTTATTTTTTTTGGTACAAGAAATAAAAAAATTCTATGTCAAATACTGATAATACAATTAAATTTAATTAATAATGGTATAAAAAATATCCTAACACAACATTACCCGAAAAAGGAATCAATATATTTGTTATTAATGGGTTTGCTTGAATATTTTGGGTAAAATTACTTATTTATCCATGTCTATTTTCCTATATAAATGGTCTTTGGGTGAACACTACAAATCACAATTTTTTCAATTCTCTTCTCAATAGTTATTTTCTTCTTTGTTCAACTTTTCTTATGTTATATTTTTTTGTGTGTGTGAATTCCTATTTTGGTATGTTAAATATTCATTTGATGTTTATATTTTTATTTATTTATTAATACTATCTTTTATTCTTGACAGGAAAATCATTTGAGCGGCAAGGAGAAATGAATCACATTCTTACAATGGTTTTTACCAACCATTTTTGGCAAAATCTTGCTTATAAAACATTATTAATAATAATATGTTATATACAATTTGGAATGTCAATAAAAATATAGCTACGAACTAAAATATGACCTATGTGTTTACATAATAAATCAACCAACAAATTAATCAAATGATATATTTTCTTAATATTGTCGAGTTTATCTTTATTGTATCTTTTTTCTATTTCAATTTCAATTTTGTTTTAATATTCTTTTTTAGAACAATTTGATCTTTCTCTCTTTTTTTCTTTTTCCAAATGATTGCGTATTAGGTGTTCATAAATTACTATACAAGCATTTTAGTTTTGTAATAAAAAATGAATAAACATTTTAGTTACATAATTTTTTTTTTTTTAGTTTTGAAATTACCTGAAAAAATATTAAACGTGTATGAGTTGGACAAACGCCAAAGCAAAGCATAACAACAATGGGTATGTGCATCTCTATTAACAGTAAACAATATCATTGGATGTTGTGAATATGACATCAATTAAAAAAAATTAGCAACTTTTCACTCTAATAAATGAGATGTTTCATATTTTTTTTCCGCAAATGACGCATAAAAAAATCCAGGATTGGAGTTTTATAAAAGAAAACCCCGAGCATGTGACTAGAACTCGGCCAAATCAACATAAAGGTACCTTTATAAGTGTTGGCGGATAATATTAAGTACTGTATCTGGAAATCTCTAATATAAGCAAATTCGTAACTTGAAAAGGGGTTAACGGAAATCACATCGATTTTAATATCCTCTTTTAAGCACATTGTTATGAAAATATTGTAGAAAAAAAAAAGGAGACATATTAGTTTCACATATTTTTATATTATATACATGCACGAAAATAGTGTGATAATAATTTATTTATTTAAATCATCAATATTTTTTGTGTCAAAAAAATCGTAAATATTTTATTATGTAATATGAGCATTTAATTTATTCCATTTCTTGACAAAAAAAGATTCGTCAATTTTTTTTTTGGTTAAGCAAATATTAGCATTTAATTTATTCAAATCAAATTGATTCATATTTATTGAGATCCTTGATTTTTTTCAGCATTAAATTAATTCCAATTTTATGAGATTCTTAGCTTCTTTTGAAAGTTTTTTTATGAATTATTGTATTCATATAACAGTTTTCTTATTATTGAGAAAATCTTCCTATAACAGTTTATGTTTATTTAAATTGAAAAAATAAATAAATTTTAAAAAACTAAATAAAGTTGTACAATAAAATAAAAATAATGATAAAATGTTGGTGTATAATTTTTTTAACTAATTTTATATAAAGAAATATTCAATAGCATTTACATTTATTATAAATTGTTTTTGTTCATGATTCATTAATGATTTGTCAATAAACAAAAACGATTTTTTTAGTGAAAATAATAATTATTATGTAATGTGTGTGTAATTGTCAAATATAAAGTCATGAATAACAAAAAAAATGCTAACTTAATTAGTAAACCAAAAAATAATGTGGCTTTTAATATGTATGAATTTATTTTAAATTTCAAATTCAAATGTGTAAATTTTTTTTTTTTTGGTTTACAACATGCATAAATCAAGGGGATAACTATTTTGATTACATGATATCTTTGGCTATACATAGTGTTTTTGAGTCTCACACTTCTCACACCAATTTTACAGTTCATATTTTTCAAAAACATCGTTAAACCTCCATTTTTCTCTTTGGAACGTCGTCATTAAGATGGAAGTGCTTTTGAAACAGTTACAAAGTCATCAAGATATAAAATTTCTCTATAGTTTGTTTTTGTTTGACTAAAAACTAATTCGTAATGTGTTTCATATTCTTTTTAATTTTTATCGTATTAGGTTCGTCGTGACATTTATTGGTTTCATGATCATGTGCAAGGATGATAATATTCCTTATTGTGATATCTATTAATAACAACTTTTGTTTCATAACCGATCACTTTTCTTAAATGACCAAAGTACATATTATATATAGGGTTGACTTAACATAAGTGACCACTTTTATTTTTGTTCTGTTCGTTTTTTAGTTTCATACATTGATCCTTTTTTATAATCCTATTAATAATTTTTTTTATATTTGATTTATATTTTGGACAATTCATATAATTAGTTTTTGTGCAACAACTTATTAAGAAGTCTCACATTGGATGTGAGATATGATTTGAATATGAGTTTATAAGTAAGAGTTATTTTCACTTTTTTTTGGTACAAGATTTATTTTCACTTTACAAACCAATTTTGTAGGGTTAAATTAGGCTCAACATCTCAATTTTAAAATGGTATCAGAGTCTCTCCAAGATCCGTTGGGCCACTCTTTATCGGCGCAACCACAAAATAGCGTTGTGTGTGAGCGGTCGTGCTAAGGAGTCTCACATTGGAAGTGGGATAGTCTGAATATGAGTTTACAAGTAAAGAGGATATCCTCACCTTACAATCTATATGAGCACTATTTTAAAAACATATATATCCGGCCCCAATTTTTTGTAATTTATATGGGGACTATATTTTATTTATACGGGAGCCTACTTTTTTTAATAATTTTTTTTTACATGAAGACTATATTTATATTTATATATTAATATTAATACAGCGCATATTTTTTATTTGTAAATTTATATGGATTTTTTTTTTGTAATATATATGGAGTTTTTTGTAATTTATATGGGGCCAATATTTTTACTCATATATTATTATGAAATTATGATAAACGATAAAAGGTTTTGGGTATACTTTAATTGATATTCCTAAAGTTTCTCTGATACTCGCCATTCTCTTAACTTATTAAACAAAAAAATTACTCATATATTAATATAGGATTTTTTTTAATAATTTGTGTGTGGAACTACTTTTATTTTATTTGGAGGGTATTTTTTTTTGGTAAGGTGGCCATCTTTTTTGGAGGGTATTCTCTTAACTTAGAAAACAAAAAAAAAACCTAATTTTTTTGGAGGGTACTCGCCATTTTTTTTATGTGTACAACAGTTAAATAACACAGTATAAGCTATATTCAGAAGAAAAAAAATTAGGTTATTTATGTTTCATGTTTATTTTACTATAGATATTATAAGATAAGATTAATTTAACTTTTTTTTGTTTGTTTGGAGATTTTTTTAAAATAATTTATAAATGTGGTTATATTTTTACTCATAATTTTTTTTATACGGAGTATATATTTTTACTCATGTATTAAAACAAGGCTTATATTTCTAACTCATAAATATATTAATACGACGACTTTTTGGTTCTAATTTATTCGGGGGACTACTTTTATTTGGTTCTAATTTTATTATTTACGTTTTTATCCCGTGCAGGAATTTTCCGTGGAGATTTTTCCATTTGCGGTCACAAAGATGGGAACTTTTTTCTCGTGAGGATGGGGAAGAAAGTCCCACAATTGAGGTTTGGAGATGGGGACATGATTCTATACCCATCCTGTGAAGACTTCATTCCATATTTGTTACAATTTTGGTCCACCCATATTTTTTTCTCTAAAAATGACGATTGTTGACGTCCTAAAAAGTGATTTTTAACATGTAACATTTATACAAGGTGAGCTTTATAAAATATTATAGATATCACATTTAATTATAACTTTTAGAAGGAAATGAAGGTGAACAACATGTGTACCATAGCTAACTTTATACTCACGATGTAATCAAAAAAAAAAACTTTATACTCACGACGTGGTCGACATTGGTTCATATCAAGGTTATCAAAATCGGACCTAACCGAACTACATGACAATTATTTATAATTTTGAGAAGGAAATTAAATAAAAGTGGACAACATGTATACCATTGCTAAATTTGTAGTTTGATCGGTTGAACTGGGAACTAGACCCATAGTCACACGGTTCGCAATTCGTTTCGGTACGCGGTACGGGTTCGGGTACGCGGTACGCTACCTTTAAAGAATTCGGTACGTGAGGGGTATACATAGTCGGTACGCTAATCGGTACGTTGTTAATAAAAAATTAAATAAAATATTTGATGAAAATATTAATTAGTATTAAATTTATGTTAATTAATATTATTAATCTAAAGTTTATATTGATCATAAAATTGAGATGCATTGTACTAGTGGACAAGTGATGTTATACTTGTAACCATCATATTCACAGCTAAATCTAAATCAGTCTCAATATTTTATATTTTCTTCTTATTTGATTGTTGGAGTGGTTCGCCGGTACTTAGGTTTTAAAGAATTCGAAGAGAATTACGACGAACCAATTCGCAAAAGTACCACGAATTGGTACGCGCGAACCAATTCGCGGTTCGTCACCTTTTAGGAGAATTATGTGACTATGACTAGACCTATGTATAATATAAATTGGGCTGGAAACTGCAAACGCGAAGTAGAGACGGTTCAATTAATGTCTACTTTATTTTTATTTCTTTTTATGGGTTAGATTTATGCCGACATAGTTTTCTATTTATCCTTTTTTATTTCTTTTTCAATACATTTTTATTTTATGAAAAAAATTAAAATAACAATATAAATAACATAAAATTTATTAAAAAAATATGCAAACGAATTTCTAGCCCGTGCTTGGCACGGGTATTCATACTAGTTAAAATAAATTCAGAATTGTTTCAGGTCATTCTAAATCCAAAATGAATTTATGGAAGTAACATAGTTGTTCATTATTAACCATAAGTGATGTGCTTCTCATGCAAACTAAACTAGTGTAAAAATATGACAATAAGTGATGTGCTTCTCATGCACACTAAACTAGTGTGCTTGATATTTCTTTTATATAACCATCATTATTAACCAATATATCAGTTAAGGACTTACCCATCCCCATCAGGGAGTATTGGAATTTTAGTTTCAGTGTCTCCACTAATATGGCTAGAGGAAGATGGGGCTTCATTGACCATAATTTGAGTAGGGATGGATCGACGAGGATGTTGAGATGGATTAGGTAGTGATTGATTTGGCAAATGGTGAGATTGAGTGGATTGTGGTTGAGATTGAGTTGGTAAAGAGTGAGATTGAGTGGATTGAGGTCGTGATTGTGCTTTAGATTGATTTGGCAAAGGGTGAGATTGAGTGGATTGAGGTCGTGATTGTGGTTTAGATTGATTTGGCAAAGGGTGAGATTGAGTGGATTGAGGTCGTGATTTCGGTTAAGATTGAGTTGGTAGAGTGTGAGATTGAGTGTATTGAGATTGTGAATGTGGTTGGGGCTGGGGTTGAATGAATTGATGTTGGAGTTGAGTAACTTCCTTGTTTCTTGACATGGCCATTCGAATTCTAGAATCTCTCTAACAACACCATAATAATCATTTGGTGCTCCATCATGTCCAATTCCACTAACACATACTCCACTATTATATGTTGTTTTGCCTTCACCCCAAGAAGTTGTATGAAATTTGAATCCATTTACAAAATAAATAGGCCATGATTTTGCTAGTCTCAAAGGTCCCCTTGCCAAGACATACAAGTCAGGATTTTGTATCCTATGTTTGTGATTCTTTGTCACCTAGTCACATAAAGCAATGCTTATATATTCTTTTTCTATCTCAGTTTAAAATCAATTGGTACTTCTTAGTTCTAATCCAAATAATATTGAACAATTTAAAGCAATGCTTACATATTCTTTAAACCACCGTGGAAAGTCAGCTTCTAGTTGTTTATCAATGACATCGTCATTGAGATCTCCGTACATACTTTTCAAACTTTGTAAATACATACTGCATAAATATTTTAAAAAATTATATATTGTTGTTGTTATTTGAATTAAAATAGATATATTTAATGCTTAATACTTACTCAATGAATGGCTTAACCTCGTTGCAATTTAAGAGGGTGTGTGCTTGGGCAGCTGCTAGTTCTATATCCTTGAGCCACCTTTCACTATATTTTCCAGCTGGTTGGCCATGTAAATTTTCAAAGATTGACAAGGTTGGTTGCAGATGGTCTTGATTATTCCCCTTATTTGGGCCAATGGTACTTGATAATTGATTAGGAGGCACAAAATAATGGGAACCAAAATAGGATGTCTCTTGCACCAAATATGCTTCACAAATACTCCCTTCCACACTACTTTTGTTTTTTGCAGTCTTTTTTATTTTATTTAGAAACCTTTCAAATGGATACATCCAACGATATTGAACCGGTCCACCCATCTTAGCTTCATCGGGTAAATGAATCGGCAAGTGCTCCATAGAGTTAAAGAATGCGGGTGGAAATATTCGCTCCAACTTACATAATATCAAAGGAATATTTTTTTCCATTTGTAATAAATGATCCTCCCGCAACACTGTTGAACACAAGTCTCTAAAGAATTGACTAAGCTCAGTTAAAGGCTTCCATATTGGTTCGAGAAGAGCACTAAAAGCTGTTGGAAGTAGACATTCCATAAAAATATGGCAATCATGGCTTTTCATCCCAAATAGCCTTTTATGTTTTGTATCTACACATCTGCCAAAATCAGAAGCATAACCATGAGGCATCTTCAACCCCTTTACCCATTCAGACACATCATTCTTTTGTTCATTCGACAAACAAAATTTGGCTTTGGGTTTTATATAGTTCCCGTTAGGAATTTTTTCCAACAACAATTCCTTTCTATGACAATAGTTTTCCATGTCCAATCGTGCGTTTGTATTATCTTTAGTTTTTTCTTTGTTGTCCATAACGGTATGAAACACATTATCAAAGACATTCTTCTCTATATGCATGACGTCAAGATTGTGCCTCAATAGGTTGTGTCTCCAATAAGGCAAATCCCAAAATATGCTTCTTTTGGTCCAATTGTGGAATACTCCACGGCCAGAAACAACACATTTCCCTGAGTCAGTTATCTTCGAAATCCCATAAACCTTTTCCCAGACTTGTTCACCACTTAACCTTGGAGGAGGCTCATCTCTCTCAATTCTATTTTTTAAAAAAGCAACCTTGTTTCTTCTAAAAGCATGATCATGAGGTAAAAATTGACGATGGCAATCAAACCAAGAAGTTTTCTTTCCTTTTGACAATGTGAAAGCTTTTGTATTGTTCATGCATATTGGACATGCTAATCTTCCTGCAGTACTCCACCCCGACAACATCGCATAGGCAGGAAAATCATTTATTGTCCACATTAGTGCAGCTCTCAATCGAAAATATTGTTTCTTTGATGCGTCATAAGTTACTACACCATAATTCCACAATTGTTGCAATTCGTCTATCAAGGGCTGTAAATACACATCAATTTTACCTTTTGGACTGTCTGGACCTGCCATTACAAATGAGTAATGCTGAATATCGCGAACGTTTGTATCACGAAGCCTATCACGAATGACGTGGATCCCATTTGTAACATTTTTGTCGCTAATTGGTTTCTCTCTCTCTCTGACAAAAGTTCAATTCCTCTTAATATAAAAAATAAAAAACAATTCCTCTTTAAAACAAGGATGGATTTGTATTTATCAGATGCCGACATCTAGAACCTCTCCACCGGTGATATGATTTAATGGCAGACATTGTCATTGGAAAAATTTGGATCTTGAGGGAGTTATTTGTTGGAACAAAGTGGGTCTGACATAAACCTCTAAGTATTTAATTGGTTTTGATGATAACAAAGTATTAAAATTGCAATTGGTATTACTAATGATTGTTCTAGTGTGTAGAATTATAAGTTAAAATTCATTCAGAAGCACTACGAACAAAAGCAGAGAAGCCAAGCTAAGAAGCTCTGAAAGCGTATCGCTGATCATCAGAAGCTTAAAATTCAAGTTCTGAAGTTAGTGGCTCTGAAGACAAAAGCCAGACTCTGAGAAGCTCAGAAGCTGAAGACCTTAAGAAGCTACGACAACAGACTCTGAAGCAAAAGGAATTTACGTCACTCAAAAGCTGACAGAATCAGAATCAATGATTGAAGAACAATCTACTTAAGGACTCTGTCATATCCACAGGAAGGAATATTTGTTGGTATAACGTTAACCTTATCCATAAGTGGAGCGCATTTGAGGATTGTACAATCGTACTATTATTACTCAAAATGGTTGAGTGATATTTCAAATTACAAGGTAGTGGAATTGAATATCTTTACCAAAGAAGGCAATATACAGCTATCAAATTGTACGAGCAAATTCCAGCTGGCACCTTATCTCTCTGCAACGGTCATTACCATTCCATTCAAGTATAAATAGAAGACTCAAATGGAAGAAATGACTACTGTTCTATTACTGCATTTCAGACTCTGAAATATTCCGACATTACAGCTTCTATCTGTCATTCTTAGTCTTAAGGCAAATCTGTGTTGTATTTTGTAAACACCTCTGATAGTATATCAAGTGTTCATTAACATTCATTCTTATTCTTAAGTTTGTTTGAGAAGTCTCTTGTTAGTTGTAACTTGAGCATTTAAGAAGTCTCTTGTTAGTTGTAACTTGAGCATTTGAGAAGTCTCTTGTTAGTTGTAACTTGAGCATTAGAGAAGTCTCTTGCTATTGTGCTTGAGCACCTTGTAATCTTGTGAGATTTTAGTTAGAAGCCCTTGGAAGTGCAAGGGGACTGGACGTACTCTCGATTTGTGAGAGGAACCAGTATAAATTCTGTGTCTTTCTTTCTCTCCCTCTGACTCTTTATTGTTTTGTGTTTAATCCACTGTAAACTTAGTTTTTATCTGAGAAAAAGTTTTAACTTTGAAAAACACAATTCAACCCCCCCTTCTTGTGTTTATCCACCTTCAATTGGTATCAGGAGCTAGGTTTGTTGCCTAACTCACTTTACAGTGAAACAGTAAAAGATCCAAAGGAAAAACATGACTGACGCTGCTGGAAATGATGGAGGAAAGAAAGGTAGTGAGATTCCTTTTGATTATGACACAAACTCAAACGATAGGAAGTCTTCTGACAGAATTCCATTCTTTAATGGAAATCCTACTTCTTACCCATTCTGGAAAACAAAGATGTATAGTTATATCATAGGTATAGATGTTGATTTGTGGGATTTGGTAGAAGAAGGTGTTGTCTTTGACAACATGGATAAAGAAGGAGTGGTTAGCCATCTACATAGAAAATCTTTCACACCCTCTCAGAAGCTAGAGTACAAGAAGCATCACAATGTAAAAGGTATGATGACTAATGCGATTTCGCATGATGAGTATCTCAAGATTGTGGACAAAAGAACTGCTAAGTCTATTTGGGAGTCTCTGAAATCTAAATATGAAGGAAACAAACAAGTTAGAGAGGCTAAAGCAAACTTGTTAGTTCATCAGTATGAGTTGTTCAAGATGAAGGATGGAGAGGATATTGAAGCTATCTTTTCTAGGTTTCAAGTTTTGGTCTCTGGACTTCAAGTACTGGACAAGAGTTATACTACTACTGATCATGTTAGAAAGATTCTCAGAAGCCTACCCCCAAAGTGGAGACCTAAGGTGACTGCTTTTCAAGAAGCCAAGGATTTGGATCTAGTATCTCTTGAAGATCTGATTAGTTCATTAAAGACTCATGAAATGGAGTTAATAACTGACGAGTCAACCAAGAAAATAAAAGGGATAGCCTTAAGCTCTAAGAGTTCATCAAAGGCTCTGAAAGCTAAGGTTATAGAATCTGAAGATGAAGCCTCTGAAGAAGGTCATGAGGTTGAGTCTGAAGATGAAGAAGAAATGGTGCCGATGGCTGCTAAGGTATCTCAATGGGCAAAACGAAGCAAGAAATATGCAGGAAAGTTTGGAAGTTCTTCCAAGAAAGTTGGTGCTACCAAAGAGAAAAAGGAAGAACAAAACAAGTGCTTTAAATGCAACAAGCCTGGGCATTTCATTGCTGACTGTCCAGAAAATCAGAATAGATCATCCAAGAAAACTTCTAGCAAGGATAAATATAAAAGTAAACTCAAAAAGGGATTTCTTGCAACTTGGGAAGATCTAGATAAAGACTCAGACTCTGATGGAGATGGAGAAGCCAATCTGGCTCTGATGGCAACTACCTCTGATAAAGAAAACTCTGAGCATGAAGCAGATTCAGACTCAGAAGATGAAGATGAGGTACTTGCTCAACTCTCTAGAACTGAATTAATAGATTCTTTAAAAGATGCCTTAAAACTTGTTACAAAAAAGGCAGGGGAATGTAAGGTCCTTAAAAAGGCCTATAACAACCTCACTGAAAAAGCAAACATAATAGTTGAAGAAAATGAGTCTCTTAAAAGTAGAAACACATTTCTTGAAACTCATTATGTTTATGATGATAAAGTTCCTCCAGAGCATGAATTTGCTCTTCAAGAACTTCTTATCAATGGCTTGCAAAGAAGTAAGATAGCATCTTTAATTTATCATGTAAGTAGAAATAGAGGTGAAGGTCTTGGATTTTCACGTTTTAAAGATAATCCATTATTTTCTAAACCCTCTAACATTGATAAAACTAAACCTAAGGTTGTCTTTGTTAAAAGTCAATCAGAAGTCAAAAGTATATCAGACTCTGAAGAGACATCAAAGTCAGAAGTAAAGAAGTCAGAGGTTCTGAATGTTAAAATCTCAGAACCAAAGACTTCCAAACCTCAGACTAATGTCAGATCAAAAGAGATTCTGATACACACCAGAGCTAAGTCTAAGAGTTATCCAAAGCCCAAAACATTTTCAAAAAGACTTGATAACTCTAGAATTTCTGAAAGATCTTTCAAACAAAGATCACCTAAGGCAATTAAGACTAACTCCAAAGGACCCATAAAAGTATGGGTACCAAAGTCTGAGATTGTATTTGCTTCAGATCTGCACTCCAAGAAAGCCAAAGCAGCAGTCCTGGTACCTGGACAGTGGTTGCTCACGACATATGACAGGAGAAAGGCATATGTTCCAAACCCTAACTCGGAAAGAGGGAGGCACTGTGGGGTTTGGAGGAAAGCAAAAAGGGAAGATCATTGGGACAGGTACAGTTGGTAATTCATCTTTATCTATTAATAATGTATGACTTGTTGATGGCCTTAAACACAATCTACTGAGCATTAGTCAATTTTGTGACAGTGGATTTGTGGTGATGTTTGATAAAGATGCATGTACTGTAACTAGAAACTCTGATAAGACTGTAGTATTCAGAGGCCTAAGGAAAGGCAATGTTTATAAGGTCAATCTGTCAGAACTCACAAAGCAAAAGATAGTATGTCTACTATCTCTGAGTGATGAGAAATGGGTCTGGCACCAACGCTTAGGTCATGCTAACTGGAGATTAATCTCCAAGCTCAGCAAACTAAGCTTGGTTAAAGGCTTACCCAATCTTAACTATCACTCAGATGCTCTGTGTGGTCCTTGTCAAATTGGGAAAATTTCTAAAACTTCTTTTAAACCCAAAAACATTGTTTCCACCTCAAGACCTCTTGAATTGCTTCACATTCATTTGTTTGGTCCTGTTAGTACAGCCTCAATCAATGGGAAGAAATATGGACTTGTATAGTTGATGATTACAGTAGATGGACATGGGTTAAATTCTTGCGAGTAAAAGATGATGCATATGATGTGTTCAACTTCTTTTGCACACAAGTACAAAGTGAGAAAAGTCTTAAGATCCTAAGGATCAGAAGTGATCATGGTGGTGACTTTGAAAAGGAACCATTTGCAACTTTCTGTGAAGATCATGGAATTATCCATGAGTTCTCTGCTCCTAGAACACCACAACAAAATGGTGTTGTAGAGAGAAAAAACAGATCTTTACAAAAGATGGCAAGAACCATGATGCATGAAACTAAGCTTGCTAAGTACTTCTGGGCAGAAGCTGTGAATACAGCTTGTTACATTCAAAATAGGATCTACATCAGACCTATGTTGAATAAAACAACATATGAACTCTTCAAAGGAAGAAAACCTAACATCTCTTACTTTCATCAGTTTGGATGTACTTGTTACATCTTAAACAATAAGGTCTATAAAAAGAAATTTGATGCCAAAGCTTGTAAGGGAATCTTTATAGGTTACTCTGAACGCTCAAAGGCATACAGAGTGTATAATTCTGAAACTAACACAGTGGAGGAATCTATACATGTAAGATTTGATAACAAAGAGCCTGACAATAAAATGTCAGAGCAAGATGATAGTTATGCAGGAGCTCCATATCAATACAACTATCCAGAAGCTGAGAAAACATCAGAAGCTAATGAAACTCCAGAAGCTGAAATGGAAGTAATCTCTGAAGAAGCATCTCCCATAGAAGCATCTGAAGAACATGATGATATCTCAGAAGATGAAATGCAAGAAAATGCTGAAGCTCCAAAAAGGAAATTCAAATATAAATCATCACATCCAGAGGATCTCATTCTTGGAAACAAAGAAAGTCCAAGAAAAACAAGATCAGCTTATCAATAAAGTGATTCATTATTAGGACTTATATCTATGATTGAACCTAAGAATGTTGATAAAGCATTAACTGATGATGGATGGATTGTGGCAATGCAAGATGAGCTCAACCAATTCCAAAGAAATGATGTGTGGGATCTGGTGCCAAGACCAATACATAATAACATTATTGGAACCAAGTGGGTATTCAGAAATAAACTCAATGAACAAGGTGAAGTTGTGAGAAACAAAGCCAGACTTGTAGCACAAGGCTATAGTCAGCAAGAAGGCATTGACTTCACTGAAACTTTTGCTCCAGTAGCAAGACTGGAAGCAATCAGGTTATTGCTATCGTATGCAGTGAATAATGGAATAACCTTATATCAAATGGACGTTAAGAGTGCTTTTCTAAATGGTGTTATTTCTGAAGAAGTGTATGTCAAACAACCCCCAGGTTTTGAGGACTTAAAAAATCCTGAACATGTTTTTAAACTTAAGAAATCACTCTATGGTCTCAAGCAAGCTCCAAGAGCTTGGTATGAAAGATTGAGTAATTTCCTTTTAGAAAATGGTTTTCAAAAAGGTCAAATTGACAATACACTGTTCAGAAAGACAACTAAGAAAGACATCTTAATTATTCAAATATATGTGGATGATATAATTTTTGGTTCAACTAATGCTTCTCTATGCAAGAATTTCTCCAAGCTTATGCAGGATGAATTTGAAATGAGTATGATGGGTGAGCTTAAATTCTTTCTTGGAATCCAAATCAACCAAGGAAAAGATGGAGCTTACATTCATCAAAGCAAGTATACAAAAGAGCTTCTGAAGAAATTTAATCTTGAAGACTGTAAGATAATGTCAACACCTATGCATCCTACAAGCAGCTTAAGCAAGGAAGAAATTGGTAGCAAAGTGGATCAGAAGCTATATAGAGGTATGATTGGTTCTTTACTCTATCTAACAGCTTCTAGACCTGACATTTTATACAGTGTATGTCTATGTGCAAGATTTCAATCAGATCCTAGAGAACCTCATCTAACTGCAGTTAAGAGGATATTTAGATATTTGAAAGGAACAACTAATCTAGGACTTCTTTATAAAAAATCCCTAGATAGTAAGCTAGTTGGATTCTGTGATGCTGACTATGCTGGAGACAAGATTGAGAGAAAATTCACTAGTGGAAATTGCCAATTTATTGGTGAGAATCTCATATCTTGGGCCAGCAAGAGACAAACAACTATTGCTTTGTCTACAGCAGAAGCAGAATACATCTCAGCTGCTAAATGTTGCACACAGCTTCTCTGGATGAAATATCAGTTAGAAGATTATAACATAATTGAGAGTAGTATTCCACTCTATTGTGATAATACTGCTGCCATTCATTTATCTAAGAATCCAATTTTACATTCTAGAGCTAAGCATATTGAAATTAAGCATCATTTTATAAGAGATCATGTTCAAAAAGGTACAATAAATATTCAATTCATTGACACTGGCCATCAATGGGCTGATATATTTACTAAACCTTTAGCTATTGAACGATTTGATTTCATTAAAAAGAATTTGAACATGCATTTTATCTCTGAAGAAAACTAGCTCTGAGATGTAAAATAGAATCAGGGTCTGAAACTTCTTCAGAGTCTCTAACGCTCAGAGCCTCTAATGGGAAACTCTGAAGTGAAGGAAGTTCTGAAGAATAACAGGTTCTGATGAGGTGTAAGATACTAATGAGTCAGGCACTGAATTAAGCGAAAGTGAAACGTTTTGTACTCGTAAGTGTAAAACAGTTGTCCTTACGCGTGTCAGTTTGTTATCTTCTCTCGTGCACGTGTCTAGTTTCTGATTGGATGGAGAACAGTTAATGATGAATTTACAGTTATATACAATTTAAATTTAATTTTAAACTGTTCGCGCTCCCTCCTTTAGTTTGTTTTCTATGTGTATATGTGTTACTTGCTATATATAGTCACTTCACTCACATAGCACAATTTTTTACACAAATCACTACCTACACGAACCCTAAAACTCAGAATCCAAAATTCTCTCAACATTCTCAAAAATTCTGCAACAATGACTGCTCAACCGTCTCGCAACATTGGTCAACGACCTTTCAACCCTGAGTTACCACCTGTAATTGACTTAAACTCTCAAGCCTCACTCGAAGAACCCCCAAATTCAAATGACTATGGTAGAGAGGCTATGGAATTTCTCACTGAAAAATTTGTAGATTTCGAAAGTCTGAAGTTAAATGATATTGATATTCAGAAGCTTTTCTATGATCAACAATGGGGTAATTATTTTGATATGTTAAATGGGTTTGTATACTACGACATCGTCAAAAATTTCTGGAACAAGGCAACTGTGTTTGATGAGTTCAATTCTGAAGAGGAAGTTAGAAAAATGGTTGCAAAGGACAAGAGTCTTAAAGGAAAGACAAGAGTTAAATTGGGGTTAAGACCCTTCAAAGGAAAAGAAATTAGATCTAACCTTCTGGGTATCAATGTACTGATCACTCAAGAGCATGTGGCAAAGGTCCTAGGTTTGGATAATGAGGGTGAAAACATTAATCTGTACAAGGTAAAAAGTAAATATGCTGACTCTATCAAAGAAGATCTCTACCCTACTGGAACAAGAGTTGCTGAACTTGGAATGGCTAAGTTCATGAAGAAAGAATTTAACTTTGCCTTCAAAGTTTTTCTTGCTTCTATCATTACAAGAGAAGGAGGAAAAGATACAATCTCTTGGTCTCACAAGCATTTCATATGGTTTATGCATAGAAGAGTTAAGATTAATCTGGCTGGTCTGTTGTTTGAGCATCTCTGCTGGGCCATCAATGACAGTCATCATAAAGCAACAACAACAATTCATCATCCAAGGTTGATCTCAGAGATATTTCGACAAACAAAACTGATAGAGATTCTGAGGACCAAGGAAAAGCTAAGAGTCTTCTGCACTGCAAAGTTTGATGCAACCATCTTAGTGAATATGCAGCTGGTTAAGAAAGAAGATTTAAAGAAGCCGGAACATCCTCTCAAGAAGGTCTGGGAGAAGTACTTCTGGTGTGATGGATTTCCAACCATCTCAGAACATGACAATGATGAAGTCATTGAAATTTTTTTGGAAATGGTTAGAGAAGACAGTGGAGAATATGTGGATAGAAGTATGGTAGTTAATGTACCAGATTGGGATATCTTCAATGGTCCCAAGGATATCACAAGATCAAGGAAGAAGCCAATAGTATTTGAGCAAGCTATGGCTGAGGAAGATGCTGAGAATGCAAATGAAGAGCACGGTGAAGACACTGAGCAGGATAACATTGATGAGATGGTGGATAATGCTAAGAATTCAACAGCTGCTGAAGAAACTGTTGAAGTATCTAAAGATCAAGAGGTCAGAGCTGAGGTTACAGCAGCTGAGAGGGTAGGTGCTGCTAAGAAGGAAAGGAGATCTAAGAAAAGAAATGAAAGACCTCCACCTTCTGAAGAAGGAGAAAAGACTCTGCTTGCTAGACCTGCTAAGAGGACAAAGATTATGGCTAAAAGACCTCCAAGGAAGGCTGCTGACACTTCAAAAGGTAATGTTTCTGAGCCTAATACTAGTAGCAATTCTGATGCTCAAACTCAAAACCAACCTCCTCCTAGCACTTCAATAGACTTCACCAAACCTATCAGAATGATTATACCTACCCCAATATCATCTGACTCATCATCATCATCATCATCATCTGAAGGCACACTCACTGACTCTAGTAGTGAAACCATTTCTGAAATCATCAAGAGAGCACCAAAACCAAAACCAAAGCCCAAACAGAAAACCAGAACTCCACCACCTAAAGAAACTGTCTCTGAAGATGATTCCTTCTTAGACCATCTCACACCACATCTTTCAGGTGATGCCTTTACCACCTAAAACCTAAACTCTCCAAATCACCCCATAAACAAATTTGTGAATGCTACCACTGAAACATTTCAAGAACCACCCATAATCACTGTTCAAACACCACCTTTGAACTTTGCTGCTCCTGAACAAGAAAATCCAAACACAACCGTCACTTCTGAACCTGACAATCAACCACCCCCTCAGAATGATGAAAAATCACAATCCGAACCTTACATTCCTCAAAACACTTCTGAATTACAAAATCCACCCTCAGAACAATGTGATGACATTTCCTCTGACGATCAAGAGCATCACATTCCTACATCACCAGCACACACTGAAACCTTTGACAATAATTCACTCCCATCTTCACCTCTCATTTTTGGTCCAAATTATAAACCTTTGACCATAGATGAATTAAACCTACCAGTTGATTTTGCTCTACCCATTCTTGAGGCTCTTTTAAAAGCAGATATAAATGTTGATGATGATATCATAACAACCTCTAAGAACCCTTTCGATGAACTTAGAAAAATCAAAATCATTCCTCTCAAAAGAAAGAGACCTGAACCCACCATTCCCTTCAACAGAAATCAGCCCTTCTTTAATCCCAATTCTGAACCAAACCTTGAGCTGTTAGATAATGCTATTAGTATTAGTCTTAAGAAATTCAAAGGAATGGAGGAAGAAGTTCTGATTTTCCCTTCAGATGTTGATGCTAAGATCAGGGAGTTCGAAAATAAATTCAGTCAGTCTCTGAGGCTCTTGGGAGGTTATGTAAAGAGCAGAATTCAAGGAAGAGGAATGAATGCTCTGTCTCAGATAATGGATGCTGCTGAACGATCTCATGCTCCGAAGCTCACTTTCTTTTATCATGAAGAAGAATGTCAACGATTAGAACTGCTAGTTGCTGTGAATGAAAGCATAAGAACATCTCTTGAAGCAGCTAAGAGATTAACAGAGGAGGAAGCAGAATATATTAGAAGAGTGTTTGATGCTGAGCAGGCTAGGATAGCTGCTGAAGCTGAACTTAAGAGAAGAGCTGATGAAGAGGCTCTTAAAATGTTAATTGAAAGAGCTGCTAGAATTGCTGAAGTCGAAACTCAGAAGCTTCTTGAAGCTCAAGCAATGGGTCCACAACAGGGTGAGGACACCATAATGCATGATCAGGCCTAAGATGAGCAAGCCTCTGATAGGGGCAAACATATAGTTGTTGACACTACCCCTCCGAACTCTCCAGTCAGACTATTCAGAGACTCTGGATCTTCATCTTGTGCTATACCTCCAGCAGTA
Organism: Trifolium repens; assembly: GCA_030408175.1. Lineage (NCBI taxonomy): Eukaryota > Viridiplantae > Streptophyta > Magnoliopsida > Fabales > Fabaceae > Trifolium > Trifolium repens. The sequence continues at coordinate 33,308,729 of CP125845.1, forward strand.
CAAATAGCATTAGATGAGATGAAATCTGAGATGAAGAATGAACTATCAGAAATAAAAGAAGATATGAAGAATGAAATGGATGAACTAAGTGCTGATATGAGAACTGATATGAATGCATCCACTGAAGCCACCAACAAGAAGCTTGATGAGATGATGGATTTTTTGAAGAATCTGGCCAGCCAAATACATAAACCTTAATTTGTTATGTTTGAGCACTTTTTATTGTTTTGGTTATGTAATTCCTGGATAATTTTATTTTGTTTAATTAATCCTTGATTATCCATGTTTATTTGGTTGCGTAACTGAATGTTTGTTTATTTGGAATAAAGTGGGTCTGACATAAACCTCTAAGTATTTAATTGGTTTTGATGATAATAAAGTATTAAAATTGCAATTGGTATTACTAATGATTGTTCTAGTGTGCAGAATTATAAGTTAAAATTCATTCAGAAGCACTACGAACAAAAGCAGAGAAGCCAAGCTAAGAAGCTCTGAAAGCGTATCGCTGATCATCAGAAGCTTAAAATTCAAGTTCTGAAGTTAGTGGCTCTGAAGACAAAAGCCAGACTCTGAGAAGCTCAGAAGCTGAAGACCATAAGAAGCTACGACAATAGACTCTGAAGCAAAAGGAATTTACGTCACTCAAAAGCTGACAGAATCAGAATCAATGATTGAAGAACAATCTACTTAAGGACTCTGTCATATCCACAGGAAGGAATATTCGTTGGTATAACGTTAACCTTATCCATAAGTGGTGCGCATTTGAGGATTGTACAATCGTACTATTATTACTCAAAATGGTTGAGTGATATTTCAAATTGCAAGGTAGTGGAATTGGATATCTTTACCAAAGAAGGCAATATACAACTATCAAATTGTACGAGCAAATTCCAGCTTGCACCTTATCTCTCTGCAACGGTCATTACAATTCCATTCAAGTATAAATAGAAGACTCAAATGGAAGAAATGACTACTGTTCTATTACTGCGTTTAAGACTCTGAAATATTCTGACATTACAGCTTCTATCTGTCATTCTTAGTCTTAAGGCAAATCTGTGTTGTATTTTGTAAACACCTCTGATAGTATATCAAGTGTTCATTAACATTCATTCTTATTCTTATGTTTGTTTGAGAAGTCTCTTGTTAGTTGTAACTTGAGCATTTAAGAAGTCTCTTGTTAGTTGTAACTTGAGCATTTGAGAAGTCTCTTGTTAGTTATAACTTGAGCATTAGAGAAGTCTCTTGCTATTGTGCTTGAGCACCTTGTAATCTTGTGAGATTTTAGTTAGAAGCCCTTGGAAGTGCAAGGGGACTGGACGTACTTTCGATTTGTGAGAGGAACCAGTATAAATTCTGTGTCTTTCTTTCTCTCCCTCTGACTCTTTATTGTTTTGTGTTTAATCCGCTGCAAACTTAGTTTTTATCTGAGAAAAAGTTTTAACTTTTAAAAACACAATTCAACCTCCCCTTATTGTGTTTTTCCACCTTCATTATTAGGTTTTTTGAATTGGGATTTGGGGATTATTAGATCTGCAGAATTGGGAACTGAGATATAAAATCCCTCATGCTTTTGAACTGAAGAATTTGTAACAGTGGCTCCACAGGTGTTTGGAGGTTTCTTTTTCTTTTTGAATAAAAGAATGAGTTGAACTCTAGTTTGTTTGTTCATGAGGGAGTGTAGCTGAAGTTCTGGTTTGGTTGTTTTCAACTATAGTTGTTTACATTTTTTATATTTTATTTTTAATATTTAATTTGTAAAATTATAGTAAAAGTAAATCTTTCTAACAAAAAATATTGAAGAAAAAAAAATAGTCTTCGTGATTTTTCGTGAACTGGCTTTTCGGGACATATAGCACTACTCCAAGTTGAATTACTATTACTAATGTATAGCATTGCTGTTTTACAAAAGAAATGAAGGATGCATAATGTAAAAGCTAAATATATGTTCCATTTTTATTTGTTTTGACAATAAGATATATGTTCTATTGTATCCTAAAAACTTAACTTGACAATTTTGTTATCAAAGCAATAAATATTCTCTTGCTTCACACTCACAAAAAAAAAATCCTGCCATTTTTAAATAGAACATGTCAACCCAAGCATTTTGTAATGGTCGTCTACAATTTGCCAGGCCATTGTCGGGAGGAGAAGTTTTAATGGGTTGACTAAGGTCCTGTCTTGTGATATCAAAACCATGGAAGGTTGAGTCATTTGGTCTTGGATGTTTGCTATGAATTCCATTGTGTATTTTGTTCCTTTTTTGCTCCAAACCCTAGATTCACATAAAGATTTGGTGATTCTGTCGAACGCTTCATTGCTCGAGCATGAATATCGCACCCTCCAGGGAGGTTGATGAAGCTGTGAGGAAGGAGAAGCTCTTTTCTGAAGGGAGATTCTCTTCATTACTCATTCTCTTCATTACTTCACCGGTTAGTTTTTTTTCTTCTCTTTGAACAATTTCAGCCATGCATGTGTTAATGTTATCGTTTTCATTCGTATACTTTCTTGAATCGATTTTGTTTTTGTTTTTTCTTCCATCGTGTATCCGTTTGGTTAATCTAGAATTTAATTTATTGATCTGAAAATGTACAAATAAGTTGCAGCGTGAATGATTGTGAATTTCTGTTAATTGATAGTCGATGTTTTTGAATCGTTTATCATCTCGTTTTGCAGCATTACTTCACCAATCAAAATGCATAACATCAACTGGTATTTTTGTTAACATTTTCATATGCAAATTTCTTATATTTCTGCTATGGTCGTTAGGATAAGTGACTCCTCATTGTTACATGTCTGTGTGTGATTTGAAATTGGATAATTGGATTGAATACTTTGCCTGACTAATACTCCATTAATCTTGTTTTTATTAGTTCAGCAATATGATTAAGTTTTTGTTTTCTTATAGTTTAAATGAAAAGTCACTTACACTGTCATTCTTAATTAGTGATGAAAAGCCACTTATTTGTATATGTTTTCTTATAGATTAATTCTAGCTAGCTATTAGCTAATAATCAAATGTAATTCTTAATTAGTGATGAATGAACATCATATTTGATATTGTAATGAAATTGTTTTCTTATAGATTAATACTGGCATGGCTGGCTTGCTAGTTCAAGCTTCACTGTAATGAAATTGTTTTCTATTTTCTTTTAAGAGTGTTCATGTAGTTTATGGTAACATGTTTTTGTAACATGATAAATACTTTACGTACAGGTAGCGATGAAGCTTGCTCCTGATAGGAAGAAATTCATGGAGGTGATACAGGGAGGTGCTGATGTTAATGCTGACATAGAGAAATTTTGTACTACCTTTTCTCCTTACCTTGAAGAGAATCACAAGTTTCTGGTAAAATGTCTTTGATAGTTCTTTTAGCTTACTGATGATGATTGCTGACATTAATCTAAATGGCATGAAAAAGGACACTGAACTCTTTGGACATTAATTGATCTCGGTCGTTGATTTGATATTGATAAACTCATATCACACACCTTCACTAAATCATCATTAAATAATGTTCACCGTTGATTTGAAATTGAACTGCTTAGATTAATGAATGTGTCAGTGCATTTACTGCGTGAAATCCAAATCCCTTAACTCTATGCATCATGGTGTTCTTGGTTAAGCTATATTATGTCTAGCAATATATATATTTTGTTAAATCAAAATAATCCAACATATATAGTGATAGCAGTTCCATGATCATTATTGATTTCTTAAAGGATCTTGGAACTTAAAAGCTTTTTGTTTTGGCACAGGCTCGATTTGGCTTGGATGATATGAAGGCTTCATGAAGCATGGATTCACAATTAGAAGTCTATTGATGAACGGCTCTTGCATTCTCGCTCTCTTTATTGGTTGAATCTTTATGCTCCATGTTATACATTTGTGCTTAGTAGATTTCAGAGTATCCTAATAGTAGAGATAAAACAAGCTTCATGTATCTGAGGTAGCAATGTAATACTGATCAGTGAGCATTCCAATCTATCCAATTCCCATACTGAAATTTGTGGCCACTCTGTAGTTAACAGCGGCTGCTATAGTGGCGATGCGTAGAGGCCCCTTGACACTGTGAATCCTTGTTATGTTGTGGTTTTGAGTAGTGGATGCAGCGGATGATACAGTGAAGGAAGGACTTCATTGTTGAGACTTGAGACAACATGTCTCCTTACCTGGTAAGTTTTGATTCAAACAAAGTGAACACCTGTATACTTGATTTGTATACTTGCACAATGAACAAAGGTTTATGTGTCTTGTTCTTTAAGAGTTTTATTTTATCTTATATGTTTTATTACCATAATGCATTTCAAATTTTAATGAAGATTATTATTGTCTCTCCAAACCTGACTCTGTGATGTCTATATGTTTTATTACCATAATGCTATAGTGGCAAAGCATATGAGGTAATACTGAATACTCACACATCATAGTAATGATCAATGTGTGATGTGTACTCACCAGGTGATGCTCCCTTCCTTTTAATTAATCACCAATTATTTTGATGTTTAATCCCCAGAGCATTCCCATTTTTCCAACTCTGAATCATCCATAACCAGGATATAATAATTTGCCTTAGCACCCATAACCATATCATCAACAATTTCAAGCACAAAGTAACATGTTAATGCATAATTGAGAGGGTGTCATTAGATGTTGTAGCTGCGGTCTATATGTTTCAATGTTGCTTTATTTTCTGCACAAAAATATATCAATTTTTTTTCTATACATGAGTAGCTTTGGGGAAATGGTTGAAAATGAAAGATCAAGCAAGATTAATGAGGGACAGATAGTTGAAGAGAGAGGGTAGAGACGCTGACTTTGATGGGACAAAGGAGAAAAAAATGTGAAAATACATTTTATTCAATATATTTTCATACTCAAATAAATGAAATAAAATCAATCTCAAACAATTGAAAAATTATAGACAACCTTCTAAATAATATAAAATGAATTTGTCAAAAAAAAAATAAAAATAAAAAAGGATATAAACAACCTTTAAAAGAAAATAGAACATAAGCAAATAAATATTATTGAAAAAGAAAATTATCATGTGTTTGACGATGAACCTGATATAGTCGGTTGATGATGAGTGAGCGGACAACCTTTCTTGAGAAGATTTATATCAATCAAATAATTATGGTATATTTTAATTTTATGTGAAATGATATGCTCCCAGAAAAATCTTAAGGATATGAAAAATCAGAGCATAGTTTGATATGAAAATGAAAACAAGAGTCAAAATAGATTCACATAAAACATTGGATGTGCGGCAGCCAGCAACACCTCCATCAATGAAGTTTCAACCTGTTTATTGCTTAATCTAATATTATGTCATTTTCATCTGCTTGTTTCCACCAAGTTTCAATCAAACAATAAAATATTATTGAAATTAAACCAACTTTGAGCATTAATTAACATTTAGTGGCTGTCATTTTCATCTTATTAGTTTCCACGAAACTTTAATCACATAAAACAGTTCACCTTCATTTCTTAATAACATATTCTTGTTTGATACAATACAACCACTGCATTTTTCATTCAAACAAACTTGTGCACTTTCATTTTGATAGTTATAGAACTTTGAAAATGGCTGAAGCTGTGCTTGAACTTGTGCTTCACAATTTGAACTCACTCATTCACAAGAAACTGACTCTATTTCTTGGTTTCAATCAAGACTTTAAAAGTCTTTCAAGCTTGCTCACTGCAATCAAGGCTACTCTTGAAGATGCTGAGGAGAAACAATTCACTGATAGAGCTATCAAGGATTGGCTGCTTAAGCTCAAAGATGCTGCTCATGTGCTCGATGACATCTTGGACGAGTGTGCCACTAATGCATTGGAGATGGAGTGTAAAGGACTATCACACAAGGTACAAAGCTCTTTGTTATCCTCTTTTCATCCAAAGCATGTTGCTTTCCGTTACAAAATTGCTAAGAAAATGAAAAGCATACGAGAGAGGTTAGATGAAATAGCTGAAGAAAGGAGTAAGTGTCATTTGACTGAGATGGTTAAAGAGAAGAGAAATGGATTCCTTGACTGGCGCCAAACCACATCCATCATTACTCAACCTCAAGTCTATGGAAGAGATGAACAAAAGGGAAAAATTGTAGAATTTTTCGTTGGTGATGCGTCTCAATTGGAGGACTTATCTGTCTATTCAATAGTAGGCCTTGGTGGATTAGGTAAAACAACACTTGCCCAACTTGTCTTCAATCACGAGAGTGTAGTCAACCACTTTGAGATGAGAATTTGGGTGTGTGTTTCTGATGATTTTAGTCTGAAAAAAATGACTAAAGCCATCATAGAATCGGCAACTAAGAAGGCTTGTGAGGATTTGGATATGGAGCCACTACAAAGAAGACTTCAAGACCTATTACAAAGGAAAAGATTTTTACTTGTTTTAGATGATGTGTGGAATGAGAAACAAGAGAAATGGCAGAGATTGAGATCTATGTTGGCTTGTGGAGGAAAGGGTGCTTCAATTTTGGTCACCACTCGTCTCACAAAGGTGGCAGAAATCATGGGAACAATTCCTCGTTATGAATTATCAAAGCTATCTGACAAAGATTGTTGGGAATTGTTTAAACAACAAGCTTTTGGACCAAATGAGGTAGGACAAGCAGATCTTGTGGTCATAGGAAAAGAGATTCTAAAAAAGTGTGGGGGAGTGCCTCTTGCGGCAATAGCACTAGGAAGTCTCTTGCGCTTTAAAAAGAGGAAAGTGAGTGGCTCTTTGTAAAGGAAAGTAAACTATTGAATTTACAAGATGAAGATTATGTGATGGCTGCCTTGAGATTAAGTTACTTGAATTTGCCAATAAAATTGAGACAATGTTTTGCCTTTTGTGCTCTATTTCTTAAAGATGAAAGAATAAGTAAGAAGTTTCTAATTGAGTTATGGATGGCTAATGGATTTATTTCATCCAATGAAATGTTGGACGAGGAAGATATTGGTAATGGGGTGTGGAATGAATTATACTGGAGATCATTTTTTCATGATATTGAGACAGATATATTTGGCAAAATTACAAGTTTCAAGATGCACGATCTTGTTCATGATCTTGCACAATCTGTTTCTGAAGAGGTGTGTTGCATTATAGATAATGATGGCATGCCAACTATGTCTGAAAGAATCCGCCATCTCTCATTTTATATGGGAATTTCATATAGGGAAGTCGATTCGGTCCAGCTGCGTAGCATCAAATCATTGAAGACTTGCACAGTGACATCAGTTGATGGTGACAAACTTTTACCTCATATATTGAAATTTCATTCTTTGCGGGCTCTTGATTTGAAATATATTAAAGAAATTCCCTCTTCAATTAGTCATTTAAAATATCTTAGGTAACCTCTCTTCGGGTGACTTTGAAACTCTTCCAGAATCAATATGTAAGTTGTGGAATTTGCAAATTTTGAAATTAGATGAATGTTGTAAACTCCGAAAATTGCCTAATAATTTGATAAGCTTGAAAGCTCTACAACATCTATCATTGAAGTTTTGCAAGAAAATATCAACCTTGCCTCCTCATATTGGGAAGTTGACTTCCCTTAGGACTTTGAGCATTTATGTAGTTGGCCACAAAAGAGGGTTCCTTTTGGAAGAATTAGGACAGCTAAATCTTAAAGGAGAGCTTCACATCAAGCACCTTGAGAGAGTGAAAAGTGTAACAGATGCTAAAGAAGCCAATATGTTTAGTAAGCACTTGAACCTTTTGTGGTTGTCGTGGGAGAGAATCGAAGAGTCCCAATTGCAGGAAAATGTTAAACAGATTCTTGAAGTTCTTCAACCTCATACCCATCACCTTCAAGAATTGGGTGTGGAGGGATATACCGGTGTCCTTTTCCCACAATGGATGTCTAGTCCTTCTTTCAAAGATTTACAGTGTGTACATCTCAGGGATTGCCAAAGTTGTTTACACCTCCCACAGTTGGGGAAACTACCTTTTCTAAAGGAACTATTTATATCCAACATCAGTTGTATAATATACTTAGAAGAGGAATCCTGCGATGGTGGAGCTGCTGGTGGTTTCATAGCTCTGGAACATCTGTCATTGGAGAAGCTGCCAAGCCTGATAAGGATATCAAGGGAGGATAGAGAAAATATGTTCCTGCACCTTTCCGAACTTGTAATAGTTGAATGTCCTAATTTGTTGGGCTTGCCTTGCCTTCCATCTCTCAATTATATGTGTATACAAGGAAAATGCAACCAAGATTTACTAAGTTCAATTTCTAAACATGGTAGTCTTGAATCGCTTTGTTTCTATGATAATGAAGAGCTAACATGCTTTCCAGATGGTATGCTGAGAAACCTCATTTCTCTTAAGTTATTGATGATATGGAGTTGGTCAGAAATAGAAGGTTTGGACGAGGCTTTACAACATATGACAACCCTTGAGTCGTTAATATTGAGGGATCTTCCAAACCTGATATCCTTGCCTGAATCGTTAGGAAACCTTGGATTTCTTCACCATCTAAAAATTTCAAATTGTCCGAAGTTGATGTGTCTTCCAATGAGCATTCAAAGCCTTACTAGTCTGGAAAGTTTGGGAATTTACAGCTGCAGTGAGTTAGAGAAAAGATGTGAAAATGAAACAAGTGTGGATTGGCCAAAGATAGCTCATGTTCAAAATATTGAAATACGAAACACCAGATTGATCTTCTGAGTAGAAATATGGTGCCACCTTATTATGCTGCAGAAGTTCTTCAATCACAGGTACTTTAACGACAAGTTGCTACTGTTAGATTCATTAATTCAACTATTTTATACTTTCTCCTGTCAATTGACAAAAAGCTGGTTTATCATTTTTAGCTTTCAATTGTGTTTGCTGGAAAAATGCACTGCTAAATTTTGCAAATTAGGATAGCTACTGATTAATTTACTCTTTTTTATTTCTGTTTTAATCGGAACATAAGCAGCTTAAATGCTACTTTTGTACAGAAGCCACATTGCTGACCACAAGCATTTCAGGCAAAGCAGTAGAGTTGATCTACAATAAAAGTAAGTTGAAGATTGTGCTTACTGATATTTTCTCTCTTGGTTGATAGAAAGGAGAAGGGTACACCTTCTGTGAGCAACAACCAATTCAATCTGCAAGAAGAAAAAATCAAGACAAATATGGAACTATTGTGGCAGAACAACCAAGGCAGAATGAGTCCAATTCCAAGGATTTACAACTCATCAAAGTCATGCCTCGTATGGAAGGAGGAGTAACAGCCAATTTTTTATTGATTTTAAATTTGGGGTTTTGGGGTTTTGCTTGTAAGAGGAAGCATGCATGATGGTGATTTGTCAACTACTGATTAATTTTTTGGGATGTATATTTCTGCAATGGCTTTAGAGATGGGACACATTCCTCCCTAGTGGAATGTTTGGACCCCAGATTTTTAAGTCTCAATCCTGACAACTAAACAAGTCTAAATATCAAGCCAAATTTATTTGAACGCAGAAATGAATTCCAAATCTATTTTGAATCAAATCAATTTGATCTTTCAAAGATATATACAATTAAATTAATATATTGTATAAATATATAAATATCTTCAAAATAATTCAAATAGTAATGTTGATTGTTTGAAGCATATTACATATCTCCTGGAGTACTTGAAATCAAATTATTTGTATCTCAATCAATTGTTCATAGTATATGAAGAAATTAATAAAGTGATATGTATAAAAAATCAATCCATTTAACCTTACAAAATCATAACTACTTCAATCCCTTATAACCTGCCATAGGAACGTAAAGTTAAGATTATAATTTAGTGATTGCAAAATGGAAGGCTTGGAAGCTTTCATTTCATAGTTCATTATTGTATAGGTATACAATAGATATATTATAAGTCTTAATTTTAGGTAAATAATATTTTTTTGCCATTTTTATCCCTTAAAACTGAGTTTGTTTTTTTTTTTAATTTAGTTTCTCATATATTTGTACATGTGAATTTCTTCCAGTTAAAATAATTGATGTCAAGGGACTACATACAATTCAACTATCCAATGACCAATTAAAAATATTGCGAGAATCAAAAGCAAATAGTTGTATTTTTTTACGGATTAAAACCGATACAAATCTTCTGTAGCGACTAGCACCAAAATAAGTATATAAGGTAGAAACTAAAATATTATTCAAGACTATATTATACACTATAGGTGCTGTAAAAGTTAGAGAAGCTATATGGCGGAGGCAGACATATATACAATCAATGTAAGTCTAGAATAATTTCAATGCCTTACTGCTTAGTACCACGGTTACCCAAATCAGATGCAGCTTGAGCCGCTCGGGTTAGAGCACCTGACATCCACAAGGCTCCCTTCGAAAAATAGCTACTATTTACCACAGAGTTTGCAGCTGCGGCTACTGATCTTCCAGTTGCGGATGCAGCTGCCTTGGTTGTTTCAGAGACGTTGTACCTCTGATCGACAGATTTAACGGCTTCATAACCAGCAGATAGCTTATCAGTAAGGCCGAACCTTTGGCTTAATTCAGAAACCTTGGCTGTTGCAGTGGCAGAAACCCCATGCGACTCATCAAAGTCTTTAGCTTTGGCTAATGCATCCTTACTAAGAACATATCCCTTTGCTAGCATGGTCTTGACGACTTCTTGAGTCATAGTAACTACTTCTCCAGCAGATGAAACAAATTGACTGCTATTCTGTGTCTGAAATTGAACATGTATAAAACATTGAATGCAAAATCATGACCAGAAATCTGTAAACATTATGATCATCGAAAGAAAATAAAAATCCATACAGTTGAAGAATACTCATCCTCATGACTATGAGAGGGCCTGTTCCAAAAATCAAATTCATCTTCATATTGCCCCCAGCGTGTTATGCATACACGTTGATCTAAAATTGTGGCTCCCTAACAAAATAAATTGTGAAGATAGAAATTGTTAACATATCATGAGCTTCAACTGAATGTTCAGTTGCCATAAGATCATTCCAGCTTTAATATTGTAAGTATTCTACATGATTTAGATAAATATACTCACACTGAGTAAACATGCAGTTTCTTGAGAATATGCATCTTTGAAGGTCACATAAGCAGTACATGCATAATCACCAGACCTGTCCGAGGAAAATAGCCAAGTATCATATATCAAATTCTAAATACTATGCCAAAAATGATTCATATCTAAAAATGAATGACAATATACAATACTACAAGTAATTCCAGTTCAGCTACTCAACAGATATTATCAACAGTTCAACATCAATGATCAACGCTTCTTTTACAGTGTTTCCAGGTTAAAAATTATTCAGCATATTTCAGTAAGCTAAGCAGCAAAAGTGATGGAAAAAAATGAAATAAAATTAGGTTCAGGTCAAAAGAAGCAATTAGTCATTACAGTATCTTCCAATTTGGATGTCGGTCATTGCTATAATTTAACTCTTATGGATTTAGGTAACTACTATTGAAATGTTAGCTTGTCTGGGAGGGTACCGATGGGGGGGAAATTTTAGCATGTATGTTTTGCACACATTTGGTTTTTGCCCCATATTGTAACTAGAATATTAGTTTGGTCTGTTATTGTTAGTTAATGAGTTACTAGGAGGTTAGTTAGTGGATGTTTTGAGATGGAGATAGGATAGAAAATGCATGCTGCCTATAAATAGAGAGGGGATCATCTTGTCATTTTGACTTTTGAGAGGATCAGGACCTTTTAGCATTGGGAAGTATGCGGGCCCTCGAAACGCTGCCATTGTTTGTAATCAAAGTGGTTTCTTTCTTCCCCATTTTCAGTAAGAGTATACCAGTTGGTTCAATCATAGTTCCTATATTTTATACTCTTACTCATAAACGTATTGGCTAGCGATGACCAAGAACTGGAATCCGCACTATGAACTGATCAACTGGAACGAAACCGATATGAAAAATCTGGTTTCACCTACTGGTCAGGTTCAGTTATCATAATGTCTAACCCAATGTGTTTGGTTGAGTATCAAGTTAAAATAATGTGTCCCAATAAACCTGAATAAACCAATTCATGGTAGGCAAGCTCCTCATGTTTCATTCTCTCACTCAGCTTTGCCTCTTCATCTTGCGACTTCTCCCTCCTAAGATTTCCCTTTCTACTTACCTTACTCTTGCAACTTTCCATCAGCCGCTGCACACTGGAAGCCATGATCTGTGTTCAACTGTTCATTTCCTTTTCATGTGTTTTGTTCCTATACTGAGATTATGCCGATTAACTTTCTGTGTGCCACGATATTTGTTAGGTACCAGGTTTGGGCCTCAGCCCAATTAATGTGCTGAAAACGGGAAAGACAATTATATAAAGGAAAGGTATAGCAAGAGAGAGGGATTCAGTATCTTTTCTATTAGGAACCTTGTAGGTTGGGCAGAGTCATATTTGTGTCATCTCTGAGGAGCTTTGCTCAGGGATTCAGTATCTTTTCTATTATCTTTCGCTTTTAAATTCTTCTGTTTATTCTTTCAGCCGAACTAACTCGTACCCAAAAGTCAACTACAATTTCATCTATCTATCTACAGCTTTCGCTTAACTTAATTACATAAGAGATTATTTTCCTTAACTTTATAATGTTTCCTCAGGTAAACCCTTGTACTTAAGGGCTTCAGTCTACCACCATGCCACTCAAATTTGGACTGAGAAAGAGAGTCCTCCACAACCCAAACCTACGCTCCTCGTCGCTCGCTAGTAGTTACCCAACCGACCTGTGGTACCAATCCATAACTCTGATTTCAATGAGTATTACTATAGTTACCAAATAATAAGATATTGTTCTGGAGGTACTAATTTTCTATTTTAACCTATGAATTAATTGAAGGCTGATTCATCCTTATCTGACCACAACAATTTTTCACAATATCAAGAATCTTGTAGATAACCGTAACAACAGTTTAAAACCTCGGTAATGATATAAAGAATATACTACAAACACATTCAGCAATGGATTATAGGGTAGGTTCCAGAATTTTCGATGAACATAAGAACAACGAATATAATTCACGAACAATTTCATTCAATAGTCTCTAATTAACTTCAATATAAGTTAACTAAACCTAGTTAGTTAGCATATGCAAAGTCACTAACCGAATCAGTTATAGTTAGTTTAATAATCAGTTAATTAGTTTAACCTAGTTAAACCCCTAACTTCACAATTAACAAATCATGTATGTATTTATAATGTAAACAATAACTGAGATCAAAGACTACATAAATAAATAAATAAAATGACCTAATTTAACAAATTATATGATTTAAAATTAAAATTTTGACCTGATAATTTCAACATGTTGAATAGCACCAGAGAAAGAAAAAAATTCATAGACATCTTTATCAGTGGCGTTGGGTGAAAGACCAGTAACTTCAACAGCGTATCCATTATCAGAACTCATTGTTTTTGCTGATATGCATAGAATAGAAGAAATGAATAATAATAATTAAAATATGTATAAAGAAACGAGCGATGAGTGAATTTGGGAGTTGAATGAACGTACCATACCAGGTTTGAGATCGAAGAAGAAAACGATGCAACTGAGTCAGAGAAGAGTCTCGAGATTTTCAATGTTGACAATGTTTCTTTTTTTTTTTTTTTTGAAAAGCAACAATATTAAAAACTACCAGTATTTGGTTTTTTAGTAAAAAAAAAAAAGTATACTTGGTTTTATTAATCAAACACTCCTTTGGTCAATAATATTTTAATTATTGATCAAAGTTATGGTAAATGCAAATTATTTATTACTATGGATACAAATTTTTGGGATGACTTTTTCATTATACCTATTTTACCCTTAAAACAAACTATAAAAAAAATTAAATATTTATATATGTTGAAAAATAACTTCCACATAAAAATATATTTTCAGTTTTTTTTAGTAAATAATTTTTTTTCTCTTAATAACTAAGCACAACTTCCTTATAAAAGTATCTTTTCAATTTTTTTATAGTAAAAAAAAATATATATATATTTTTTTTTTCTTAATAACTAGTCACAACAAAAAAGGATGTTAAGTAGTTATCAATTAACTAAATCCAATAAAAAAAGAGATTAAATAATTATTTATATTTGCACAATAGAGAATTTCGATCACAGCAAATAAAAAAAAAAGAATATTGATCACACAATAGTGCGCAGTTGTGAAAAACAACACTTAAATTGACAAAAAGAATATAATTTATTATTATTATTTATTTTTCATGGGTCAACTTCAAACATTGGCCTAGGCTTGGGCTGGACCTGTCCTTTGAACTTTTTGTGAAGAAAATTGCTATTTAGGTCCCCTAGAATGCTCTCAAGTCCTCCAAAAATCCCAAAATAACCCCATTTTTGGATCCATGATAGTTTGGTTTCTAGGATACGAAATCAACAATTTTCCGTATCTTAGGATACAAAATTGCGATTTACGGCTATTAACCTTGTTTTAGTGCCTGATTTAACAACAAAAACCACTAATTCGTTTTTTAAGATACGGAAATCTTGACTTCGTTTTCTAGGATACGAAAATGCTTAATTTTGTTTCCTAGGATACGAAGAAGCGTGAATTCATTTTCTAGGTTATGAAATCCCTCATTATCCTTCGTTTCTTAGGCCCCCAAAATAGGTGTTTAGTGAGTTGGAAGGAAAAACATGTGGCCTTTAATCATGGGAAATGGAAATCAATATTATGTGATGAACTTTGACATGTTTGCTGTAAGTTTGGTATTTCTTTAAAGGGATGATAACTAAAAAATGGATTAATTTTTCTTGAATTCTATTATGCAAAACTTATTCATGAATTTATCACCTCTATTTTGTAATTATTGAATGTTTTATGAATGTTTTCACCTAAGTGAAATTATTGAAGTATTACTTTAAATATTTTATTTTATTCTTTTTTCAGGAACTAATAGAATTGGAAGCAAGACGCGAAATTAAGCGTTTTCGTGTCCTAAGATACGAAATTAAGTGTTTAGGTATTCTAGGATATGGTGCATTTTCAAAAAAATGTGTATTTTGTATTCTACGAGCTGAAACCTTAATTGTAACACCGGTATTTATTTATTTTATTTTTAATTTGAGTTAGTAAGCCTTTTTATAGTATTTTATGATGAGTTAGTAATTAATTAGGAGTTGTGGCTATTTTGGGAAAGAGTAGTGTTTTGAGTAGGATAAGTTTTATTAGAGTTGTGATAATAAGAGTTGGGCTTGAGTGTTAATGGGCTTAAGTTAGTGAGAGGGACATTATGGTCTTTAGTTAAACTAGGTTTAGATAGAGTTATGAGAATAGAGAGAGAATGCTCATAACTTTGAAAAGTAGAAAGAGGTAGAGAGAGAAAGTCTTAAAGAGAAGGAAGTAGAGAGGAAGAATAGAGGAAACTCAAGGGAAGGAGAATCAAAGGAAATCATCAATTTCTAAGGTTAGAGAGTAGTTTACCATTCATGTGAGATGATCAAAGAGGGGGGAGATGTCTATTCTCCATACCCAAACCCTCTCATCTCTTTTGGTAGGAAATGGGATTTCAAGGGAATGTGTTAATGATTTAATGTGTTATAATATAGTGTTAACATGTTATGATTTGATTCTATCTTCCATTTCTATCATCAAATTCGTGATTTATGGATGATTTGTTGTTGTTGATATTTGAAAATGGGTTTTGAACAAAATGAGGAAAAATCTCTACTTTTTACTTGAAATGATGTTTGATGATGTTAAAGCTTGTACTTCTAGGTCTATACATGATATGTATGCTTAAATGTGATAGCTTTAAGAGTTTATAACATGAAATTCGTGATTTTTATGTGATTCCATGTGAAACCCGTGAGCAGAGCACAACTTTCTGGGCTTGTTCGCCCAGCGACCAGCTCGTCGCTAGAGCGAAGGTTCATGTGTTCTTCAGCGAACCCAGAAATTTGAATGCTCGCCTAGCGAGCAGTAGCGAGAGGTAGCGAGCAGGTCCGTCGCCAGGCTTCGCCCGGAGCGACGACCACTCTGCCTTTTCTCACTTATTTCTTCGCCAGGCCTTACCCAGCGACCAGGTCCTGATTTTGAGAAATTTCTTTAAGTTGTATGATGAGTATGAGATTATAACATGATTAGATTTGGTCTTATAACATGTTATAGTTTTGGATTGATTGAATCTTGAGTTGGTATGATGATAGTACGCTTATATGTGCATAGTTGATTAGAAGTTGAAGATTATGATTTATGATTAATTGAGTTATTAAATGTTGTTGTATCTTGCTTGAATGTATACCTTAATGATGATCTAATGATGTGAATTTGAGGTGAATTGAGGAGGAATAATAGGGATGAATGGCCTATTATTCATGAGTAGATGTATAGTGTTATCATCATTATGTGATATGTGAACATTCATGCATTCATGAGTCAACTTGAGCGATGTCCCTCATGACTTAAAACTGAACATGATGCGATGGATATATGTTTATCCTAATTTGAGGTGGGTACCACATGCATTAGATATGTCTAGGGTGACATACATTATGTGTTTGCATTAGTTTGCATTACTTTGCATTAGGGAATTGTGCATCCTAATTGATGATTGATAAATGTAATTGTATTCCATCATAATCTTGTGAGTGATTGAATTATGTGAGTTACTTGAATGTCTTGACCTTTTGTTGATGAGTATGATTAGTTATGATATAATTGTGTATATAATATAAGTGTATACTATGCTTATTATTATGAACTTGAATTGTAGCTAACTCTCTATTTTTGTGTATGTGTATGGTTTGGGTCCAGATTCTTCACTTGAGAAGTGATTCCGTGGCTTTGGAGTTTAGCTTGTGATAACTAGCATAGCTTGGTAAGGTGAAGAGTAGGAGAATTCTAGAAGCTTAGAGGTCTATGATTTGCTCTGATACTTGTAACCTTGTTAAGACTAGTACCTTAGTTATCCGTTTGTTTTGAGACTTATGTATGACCTTGCTACTTATCTTATCTTATCCTTATTATATGTTGGATTATCTTTAATTATGAAATGGGTCTTCATTTGTGGAAGTACCTAGTTGAAGTTGTAATATGATTTATGACTTGCATGCTTGGATTTAAATACTATGAGTTATTCTATGATGATTTTAATGCTTCCGTTGTAGTTAAGTTGATCAAATGCATGCTATTAATTGGGTTCATGTATGTAATGCCTTGATGATTTGTATGTTTGAATAATTTAAATTAATTATTGCATGCGAATCGATTAGGAGCGTTACATTAACTATTATTTTTTTTCAAAATATGCCTATTTCGTATCCTAGGATACGAAGTTGTTGTCTTTTTTGTTTCTACGGGCTGAAACTTTTTTTTTCCCCAAAAACTGTCTATTTCGTATCCTAAGATACGAAATAGTGTTTTTTTAGGCGCAACAAGATAGACTTACCAGACATTGAGTTGTTTAACAATGTTTCGTATCCTAGGATACAAAATTGGGTTATTTCGTATCCTAGCTTACAAAACCCTTCGTAAGGGTATTTTAGTCACAATGGGGGGCCTAAGAGCAAAGTAAAGAGGCCTAAAAAGCAATTTTCCCCACACATTTATTAAATCAAATACAACAAAAATAATTAAAGACATAGATTAAAAGTATAAATTAAACACAAACAAGATTTTTGATAAATCAAAGCTAGTAGCACTCCCGTAATGTGATGTGCTTTTTTCATTGGGTACAACCAATGTATGCAACAATATTTTTTCAATTTCATAAGATGAATCAAACTAGTTTCAATAACATGAACAAATATAATTGAGGTAGCATCTAACATCGACCGGTTCTTCGGAACAATGATTAGAGAGTATAGTAAACATGAATCTCTATATATATCAAAGAATTGTGTTTTTAAAACAATGTATCTCTATTTCTTTACAATGATCAGAATTAAACTCTGACCTTATCAACCATGGTGGCTTTGAAGTGATAATATATTATATATGTTTTTGCAAATAATAAATAAAAAATATAAAATATAACTAACAATTAAAATGAATATTCCAATACCATAAAGCTTTATTGTTATAGTATCCAAGACACAATTATGTAATATTACTAACTTTAAATAAATTTAAATTTTGAATCAATTTTACAAGAGACATCAATAATTCGTACCCGTCTTTTTAATTTTAATGGGTACCAAATTAAGAATTCTCCAATAAATAAATTGGACATATTTTAACTATCTAAAACAATCAAAATATTACTTCACAATATAAATTTGGCCACAAGATGCACCATGATTGTACGAAATCTCTAATATTCATCTTAGAGATCAGCTAAGCGATTATTCGTCTTGCGGCATTCATAAGGAAGACCACGAGCATAACGTCTAAAATCACGACAATAATCATAAACAACCCATTTTGAATGAATCACTTTAAGTTGCTTCCTTGTTTTAGAACTAAGACCTTTATTTTTTCCACCATTGAAACTTAAGCAATTATTTGATGGACTAGGAATGCATGCATTGGCATTGAAGTTTCTAAATCCAGCTGTGAATGGAGCCTTTGACCAATCAATTTTCACTTTTCCACCTCTTGTTGCCCACGTATCTCCATTCCATAGTGTTGTGTATAATTTCATTGGTTGCCTTGTTGGAAATGCAACACCAATGTTTTGTCTATTATGTATTACTCTTATGGGTATGTTATCCACCAATATTCTGCATAGATTCAAAACAAGTAATATAGTTAAATATGTACATTGTTTGTTCCATATATAGAATTTTACTTTTTTTTATATTCTTTTAGAAATAATTTTGGTTAAGGGAATTAAACTCTTGTTAATTAGATCAACGACATAGATTTATGATAATGATCGAATCATATAATTTTAGGATTTGAATTGTGTGCAATGTTGTGGCACCAATCAGCCATGTTGGTCAATTTGTGGCGGTTATAATTAACATTTAATTTTTAATTGGTGTTATTGATCATTAATGTATTAAAATTTTGTGTAATCCAATATAGAATTTGGGATACGATTTAACTTGGGTATTAGGTCTAGAAGAAAGATTAGACGGTGATCTAAAATTTGAATTCAGCAAAGAGAGGTGTTGCATTTAGTTTTTTATTAAAAAAATTACTTATAAAATAAAAAACTTACATTATGCGTTGAGCATTCCAATCAATAGAGTAAGTGTGAAAGTCTTGTGTGGGATCAAACCAAAGATAGAATTGCACCTCATGACCTCCATTACCATTGGCATATAAATTGGTTGAGAGAATATATGGATCACCAGACAAGTTGCCCAAAAATTCCATATCAATCTCATGATGGTGTGGTCCTTGAGAACTTAGCTGCATATATACACATATATCAAATTAAATAGACATACAATAAGTAAAATTAAACCTCCTTAAATTATGCAATGTTTAGTGTTTGTAACCATTATAATTTTAATTAGTTTTTCCTATCTATAATTTATTCCACGATATAATGATTTGAATTGGCTACTGCAATAAATATTACACATTCTTGCTGTTCGCTTATCGACGACAGTCGGATCAAGATCGGACAATCCATATTTCAAACAAGATATTTTTGGAGTTTGAAACATATACCGTATTATACAGATTTGCAGTGCAACATCAATTGTAATTCAAAACTAATATTAATGTGAATTAAGAGATTGCATATATGAGGCAAATTTTGTAAAAGAAAAAAGTGCGTACGTAAATTGTAGTGACAGTGCCTGCAGAGTTCCCTGGCACAAGTTTGATTTGCATGTCAAATCTCCCAAACAAATATTCATTCTTGGTACCAATGCCAGAACCAGAATATTTATCCATTGTAAGTGTCATATTGTTGCCACCGTCTTGTATGTTAGCCCTTTTATCTCCAAATAGAATATTAAAATCAGTGTTGAAATTTCCACCATATGCAATTGTGCTAACGCTTAAGCATAGACAAAGTAAGAGAAAAATTGAGGCATTAGCATATGAAGAAGCCATAATTAACTTATGTTTCACTTTGTGTAAATTGATAAATTAAAATTTTGAAAAAGGGTATTTAAATTGAAGTTCGTATTAACATAGATTGTCAAAATTAGTGTGAATTGCAGTGGATTTAGATCAATATAGTTGTCTACAATTTAATGTTACAATCACAACTCACAAGTCACCGTTATTTTTAAAAGTTACAGCTAAGCCTTATTGTAGAATCAAAAACTAGTTTTTAATTAGCAAAGGAGTTCTTATGGCAAAAATATTTGTTTTTTTATCTCTTTGCTTGGATGTTTAATGTGGAAAAGTTAGACTTAAGTCAGAATACTAAAAATAGGACAATATTATACTTGAAATAAAAATATCATAGAACTAGTTCCTAGCATCAGAAGCACAACTAATAAATCGTTCTCCCAAATAAAGATTTTCAACGGAAAAATTAATCACAACAAAAAAAGTAGTTATTTTTGTACATAATTTTTAGAGCAATGGTAATTAAAGAGGTAAAAAACGTTGTCTTTGAACCTTTGGGCAAAAGGGAAATGCGTTGTATGGTTTTGTTTTAGAAAATCCGATGAAAAATATTTTGTGGTTTATGAAAATATTTCCTAAGAGTTTTTGGGTAGTGTTTTGGGGTCAAAGTGGTTTAAAACTAGTGTGACATGTGGTGTCGCTTATTACTTGAAAACATGTTTGAAAATGATTACCGGACGGTTAAGGCCCGTAATAAAAACTTGTGCTTGGATTTGGTTTTGATTTTGGAAATGAAAATCAAATAACTTGCACTCGAAGCAACCAACAAGCTTTCGGAAAATGAATTGCTTGCTTATGAAAAGGGTTTGCTTTTGTGCCTTGAAAAGATGTTGGGAACTAATAGAATCAAACTAGGCTTGGGTGGAAAAAGGTGGTGTGAGTTGCTGTCTTTTGCTGTCATGACAGTTGAAACTCGCTGAGCGAGTGTTTACTCGCCAGGGCGAGTGTCACAGGTCATGACAACACGCCAGGGCGAGCTCCAGAGCGAGTAAGACCAGTCCTCACTGCCTTCACTCGCCACCAACTCGCCAGGGCGAGCTCTGAGAGTTGAAATTTTAGATTATGATTTCTAAACTTGGTTTTTAGCTTTCTAATCCCTTTTTATTAATTTATGGAAGTGGTTGGGATTGGAAACGAGTTTTTCGGGTACTTGGAAAGTACGTAACTTATAACGCAAGAAAACGGCCATTTTGCATTTCAAATTATTTAAGACTTTTGACAATTGTTTTGGGTCCTAAAAATAGTACATATAACTCATGGGGGTTGATCAATACGATAGTTTTTGGTATGGTATCCGAAAGAAGGATTTTTCCTTAGGAACCTTTAGGTTTTTGGGGTTTTTGGTTTAGTTTCAATACTATTGGTTGGAGAACAATGTATTGATGGTATACTTTGCTTGTTTTAGGAAGCAAGTAAGTGTTGTGTGATCGTGTGATAGTTGAGTGCTTGACGAGGTAAGGGCTCCACTTTATTTCTGTCTTTAAAACGGTTACGACATGCTTTGTTTTGCTGTTATGCATTTGCTGTGTGCTTGGCATGTTTGTACTTATGTATTCTCGTTGATGAGAACGTGGTTATAAATACGTGTGCAATTTACATATGATTAGGAAAATGTATGTAGGTTGTGATGGCTTGTGCATAGGCTTTAGGCTATGTGATTGTTTGCATGAGCATATATGAATGCGTGCGTCGGATAGGACTACGCGGGGATTTTGTCTGTGTGACTATCCTGTATATGCCAAAGAGAATATATGCCATGCATTTCATAGTTGCGTGCCTAGGTGTATGTCTGTGTGACTTTGCCTACGTATCGGGCGTTTGACTGTGTGGCTTCGCCAAATCCTTCTGGATTTATATTGAGTTGGTGTTTGTCTGTGTGACTTCGCCTGGTGTTTGTCTGTGTGACTTCACCTGCCTTGTGTGGCATTTTTAGTGCGGGTACGTATATTTCTGTGTGGTTTTGCCTACCCCACGACTCTTCGAGGAGAGGTTAATTTTCCGGAAAATCATGCATGTGACGAACCAGTAATCGGTTGTCACACCCATTGTAGAAGTCTGCATTAGGATTGGTGATTTATTTATATAAACCCGTTGGTGGGAATTACTTTTGAGATTAAGAGCTTTCTCTTGTGCTTCGTGGAATTATTGTTATGTGTACAATCTTTCGCACCGGTTATATATATACATACCCTATATTTTGTGGTGACCCTTTCTTTCATTTGCGGGCTCATCCCACCCAGATGAGGGGTTAGGTCGTGGTGACGACGGTGGCTGTTCCAGGCCCTAGTGAGCGGTTGGAGCTTTAGCTTAGAGTAGTTAGACTATGCGCCGGTGTGGGTTGTACACCGTGCTTTTTGGTTAGCATAGGGTTTCTAACTTGTTTGGTTGTAAGTATTTGAATACTTAGACTTGGATTGTAATTATTCAGGAATACACTTTGCTTGTCGAAGCACCTTATGGTAATGAGTTCTTTTGTATATTTGAATGCCGGCTCATTTAAAATCTTTTATGCGTAACTCTGATTGTGTACAAAAAAAAAAATATAGTGCCTTTTCTGGCCTTTGAAAAACGGGTTGTTACAATTGGTATCAGAGCACAGCTTTAAATCTTCAAAGGGAAAGTGTATACTTGAGTCATTAGTCCAGAGTCGGTTAGAACATAGCTAGAGTAGTGTCAGTTCTAGTGGTTGTTCTGTGTCGGGTTATGTGCTAGTAGCCGTTGTATGAGATTTTCTGTTGAGACTCAGAAATGTTTGGATAAGGAATCTAATCAGAATTGGTATTGTGCAGAAATAGAATGCCTCCAAGAAGGGCACCTACAGCACCTGTGACGGATAATGCTGATATATATCAAATGGCTTATGCCATGAACACAATGGCAGCGGCTGTGACTGCTCAGAGCCATGCTAAGGCGCAGAGGGATCTGGAAAAGCGCGAAAGGGAAATACTTGCGGCTGGATCTAGACTTCTTTCAAGTTTCAACCACCAAACTCCTCCTAAGTTTAATGGGGAGGGAGGTCCGGAAACTGCTGATTTATGGCTCCAATCTGTGGAGAGGATATTCGGGGCAATTCGTTGTCCGGAAGGGGAGAAGGTGGTCTTAGCTACCTATCAGTTACTAGGGGGTTCTGAGTACTGGTGGAGGAACACCCGACTGATCATGGAGAATGTTCATGAAGAGTTAAGTTGGGAGAACTTCAAAAGGAGGTTCTTGGCCAAATATTTCCCTGAGACAGCTAGGGAAAGGTATGGGGAAGAGTTTCTGAGGCTAAGGCAAGCGGGCATGAATGTTGAGGCATATGCCAAGAAGTTTGAATCACTATCCCGTTTCTTCCGCTTCTTTAGGGATGGGATAGATGAGGATTATATGTGCCGTCGTTTCCAAGATGGGCTGAGGTACGAACTGCAGTATGCGGTTGTGCCATTGGGTATTCGACAATTCCAGGTCTTGGTTGAAAAGTGCCAAGAGGTGGAAGACATGAAGAATAAGCGGGTGAACCGCCAAGGGAATTTTAGTGCTGGGGGACCAAGTCGTTCAAGTGGTCCGAGTTAAAGTCAGAATCGTGGGAAACAAGGGAGTAAGCCGTATAACCGTCCTCAGAATAGTAAAGGACCGGGCCGATCGGTGAATCAAGGGAACCGGGGAAAATCTGAGGGTAGTAAGGGGACTTGCTACAATTGTGGAGAAGCGGGGCATTTTGCTAATGAGTGCACGCAACCGAAGGTGGGAAACACCTGCTACAATTGCAAGAAGCCGGGACACTTTGCTAGAGATTGCAGAGCCCCGAAGACTGGGCCGTCGGCAAATGTGGCACAAGGCTCACAGGGTGCCAGACCTGCGGCAAAGGCACGTGCTTACTGTATGGGCACTGAGTTGAGTGGGCAGGCTAGCAATGCCATCCACGAGAGCTGTCACATCGCAGGTAATTCTTTAACTGCTTTGATTGACACGGGGGCAACCCACTCATTCATATCTTTGGCTTGTGCAAATCGTTTGAGTTTGAATGTTTCTATGCTTCCGTTTGATTTGAATGTTTTGACTCCTGCTAAGGATTTGGTAGTGAATACTGCATGCTTGCATTGTTTGGTAGTAATCCAGGATAGGGATTTTCTGGTCAATTTGGTTTGTCTACCGCTTTTATCTTTCGAGATCATCCTCGGGATGGATTGGTTGTCTTATCATTATGTGATTCTAGACTGTGCTCGGAAATTGGTTTTCTTTCCCGAGCCAGGTGTGCGAAGGTACTTGTCTGCAAATCGGCTTTCTGTGGTTATGTGTAATGGAGAGCCGGAGATAGTTTCACTTGCTAGCTTAGGAGTGATGTCGGAGATCCGAATTGAGGAAATTCGTGTGGTTCAGGATTTCCAAGATGTGTTTCCATCAGAGATTCTAGCTTTTCCTCCGTGTAGAGAGGTGGAATTCTTTATGGACTTGCAACCGGGTACGGGTCCGATTTCGGAATCAGCTTATCGGATGGCTCCAGCTGAGTTGGTAGAGTTGAAAAGTCAGATTGAGGACTTGTTAGAGAAGGGTTTCATAAGGCCTAGTGTGTCGCCTTGGGGAGCACCGGTCTTATTGGTTAAAAAGAAGGATGGTAAATCTCGTCTGTGTGTGGATTATCGGAAGCTTAATAAGGTGACTATCAAGAACCGATATCCATTGCCACGAATTGATGATCTGATGGATCAGTTGAGGGGAGCCTCAGTGTTTTCCAAGATTGACTTAAAATCTGGTTATCACCAGATAAGAGTACGAGATGAGGATATTCAGAAAACGGCGTTTAGGACGCGGTATGGGCATTATGAGTTCTTAGTGATGCCGTTTGGAGTGACGAATGCACCTGCTATCTTTATGGCCTACATGAATCGGATATTCCATTCATTTTTGGACAAGTTTGTGGTGGTATTTATTGATGACATTCTAGTGTATTCGAAGAGTGAAGAGGAACATGTAGAGCATCTTCGTCTAGTATTGCAAGTTTTGCGGGAAAGTAAGCTGTATGCAAACCCGTCAAAGTGTGATTTTTGGTTGGAAGAGGTGAATTTCCTTGGCCATGTTATATCAAAAGAGGGAATAGCCGTGGATCCAGCCAAGATTGATACGGTACTTTCATGGAAGCAGCCTCAAACAGTGACTGATGTGAGGAGTTTTGTGGGTTTGGCCGGTTATTACCGAAGGTTCATTGAAGGTTTCGCTAAAATTGTGGCGCCTATGACGCAACTTACGCTAAAAGATCAACCTTTTGCTTGGACAGAGAAGTGTGAGTTGAGTTTTCAGTTGTTGAAGGAGCGATTGACGACTTCACCAGTTTTGATGTTACCACAGTCGGAGGAACCGTATGAGGTTTATTGTGATGCTTCTCATCAAGGGTTGGGTTGTGTGTTGATGCAACATAAGAGGGCAGTAGCTTATGCGTCAAGGCAGTTGAAAGTGCATGAAAAGAATTATCCTACGCACGATTTAGAGCTTGCGGCCGTGGTTTTTGCATTGAAGATTTGGAGGCATCATCTGTATGGTTGCACTTTTGTCGTGTTTAGTGACCATAAAAGTCTTAAGTATCTGTTCGATCAGAAAGAACTTAATATGAGGCAGAGGAGATGGATGGAAACTTTGAAAGATTTTGATTTCACGTTAGAATACCATCCTGGAAAGGCTAATGTGGTAGCCGATGCCTTGAGTAGGAAGAGTGTGTCTGTTTGTTCGGCGCAAATGGCTAGTCAACAAGAGTTGTTGAGAGAGTTTCGTGATTTGCACCTAGAGGTAGAGTTTGCTTTAGGGAATATGAGACTGGGTATGATTACCATCTCAAGCGGTTTGTTGGAGGACATTGCAAATTGTCAAGATGACAAGTTTCTCATGGAGAAAAGGTCTTTGATTGTTCGAGGAACCAACCGAGATTTCAAGGTGGGATCGGACAATATCTTGAGGTGTCAAGGGAGAGTGTGTGTACCCGAAGCTATGGACTTGAGAAACATCATTCTAGGGGAGGCACACAAGAGTAAACTTAGTATACATCCCGGAGCAACAAAGATGTATCAAGACCTGAGGCATGATTTCTGGTGGCCAGATATGAAGAAGGATGTGGCTGAGTATGTGGCGTCGTGTCTGACTTGTCAGAAGGCGAAGATCGAGCATCAGAAACCAGCAGGGATGCTGCAGTCATTAGACATCCCCGAGTGGAAGTGGGATAGCATTTCTATGGATTTCATCACTGGTTTACCTAAGACCAGGAGGAAGCATGATTCCATTTGGGTGATAGTGGATCGTTTGACTAAGTCCGCTCATTTTCTACCGGTAAGAACTACGGATACAGCGGCAAAGTTGACCGATATTTACATTGCTGAGATTGTGAGGTTACATGGGATTCCGTCAAGTATAGTGTCGGATCGAGACCCAAAGTTTACTTCACACTTTTGGAGGACTTTGCATTAGGCGTTGGGGACGAAACTGAGATTGAGTTCCGCCTACCATCCTCAGACAGATGGGCAGACCGAGAGAACAAATCAATCTTTAGAAGATTTGTTGAGAGCTTGTGTATTGGATGATCGTGGAAGTTGGGATGATGTGTTACCTTTGATAGAATTCACATACAACAACAGTTTCCACGCGAGTATTGGAATGGCACCATACGAGGCTTTGTATGGGAGAAGATGTCAGACTCCTTTGTGTTGGTACCAAGATGGGGAGAGTATGATAGTAGGACCGGAAATGGTACAACAGACGACGGACAAGGTCCGAAAGATAAGGGCAATGATGAAAGTTGCTCAAGATCGACAAAAGAGTTATGCGGATAGGCGTCGGAGGCCTTTAGAGTTTGAGGAGGGAGATCACGTATTTCTTCGAGTTACACCAACGACTGGCGTTGGAAGGGCTTTGAAAGCGAAGAAGTTGACTCCAAGGTTTATAGGGCCTTATCAGATTTTGGAACGGATTGGGAAGGTAGCATACCGGATCGCGTTGCCACCGGTACTATCTTTGATACATGACGTGTTCCATGTGTCGCAATTGCGGAAATATACACCGGATCCATCACATGTGATCACACCAGATGACATCCAGCTGAGGGATAACTTGTCATTTGAAGTTCCGCCGATCAAGATTGCGGATAAGAAGATGAAGCGTTTGAGAACGAAAGAGATACCTTTGGTGAAGGTAATATGGAACGAAGCTACAGGAGATACCACCTGGGAGCTAGAGAGTAAGATGAAAGAGTTATACCCCAGTTTGTTTGACGACGTCTAAGTTTTGAGGACGAAACTTCTTTTAGGGGGGTAGTATTGTAAGACCCAAGATTTCTTTGTATAGTTGGTTTAAGGAACATTAGGGTTTCGATGTGTTCATGTGGTGAAACATCGTGTAATTATTAGGTTTTGCTGTAATTGAGTCTGTTTTGTGCTCGTGCACTGTAATTGTACAGACTTTTGTCTTGTGATCCTGTTGCTTGAATAAGAAGTTATTTGTGGTTTCAGAATAACGAGTTTTGGATTATTCTTGTTTTTGGAAAAACGAGTAGGATTTTACCCGCGGATGGAAAATCTTACTGCGTCTGTTTTAAGTGAGGTTTCGGATGGGAGTTTTATATATCTGCGCGAGTTAGGATATATTCTGAGAATAATTTTCTAAAGTATGGAAGAAAATTACAGTCGCGGAAAAAGATTCGGCGATAAGTTTTGGAAATGTTAAACGTTAGACGTTCTTTCCGTAGGTTTTATGTTTTTGTGGTTTACGTTCGTCGCGTCGCGCGAGAGCTGAGTACGAGACTTGTTATGGATGAGTTGATGATATCTTGTGACTTTCTCATGAAGTAAATTGATCCAAAGGCTAGGGTTTAAGCTTGGACTTTTGACTTTGATCCAATGGCCATGAGGTAGCAAGAGGCTATGTAATAGTAAGGAGGTTTAGTGACTTGGTCACTTAGAAACATCACAAAACATCTCCATTCTTTCTCTCTTTCACGTGGAACTCCATTTCTTAACCTTAACCTTCACAAATTTTCCTTTCTTCACCATTTCACTCCATTTCAAGCTTGGAAGCTTAGAGGAAAGTTGTAGAGAATCACTTTCTAAAGGTAACCCTCTCTTCTCATCTCCTAGGTTGGTAGACTTTTAAAGTTTAGGAATTGTTGGGTTTATGTTCATGAGATGAAAATGTTAGGAATTGATTCTTGTTTCATGAATGTTGTTCATGAGAGTTTAGGAAGCATGCTAGGCTTTGTTGTTTTTGTTTTCCATGAGTTGGTGAAAAATCTCATGAGAAAAGTTAGGGTTTTGAGTTGGTTATGTATTGATCAATAACATGTGGTTAAGTTGTAAGGTTTTGAAAAGAAACGTTGTCTTTGAACCTTTGGGCAAAAGGGAAATGCGTTGTATGGTTTTGTTTTAGAAAATCCGATGAAAAATATTTTGTGGTTTATGAAAATATTTCCTAAGAGTTTTTGGGTAGTGTTTTGGGGTCAAAGTGGTTTAAAACTAGTGTGACATGTGGTGTCGCTTATTACTTGAAAACATGTTTGAAAATGATTACCGGACGGTTAAGGCCCGTAATAAAAACTTGTGCTTGGATTTGGTTTTGATTTTGGAAATGAAAATCAAATAACTTGCACTCGAAGCAACCAACAAGCTTTCGGAAAATGAATTGCTTGCTTATGAAAAGGGTTTGCTTTTGTGCCTTGAAAAGATGTTGGGAACTAATAGAATCAAACTAGGCTTGGGTGGAAAAAGGTGGTGTGAGTTGCTGTCTTTTGCTGTCATGACAGTTGAAACTCGCTGAGCGAGTGTTTACTCGTCAGGGCGAGTGTCACAGGTCATGACAACACGCCAGGGCGAGCTCCAGAGCGAGTAAGACCAGTCCTCACTGCCTTCACTCGCCACCAACTCGCCAGGGCGAGCTCTGAGAGTTGAAATTTTAGATTATGATTTCTAAACTTGGTTTTTAGCTTTCTAATCCCTTTTTATTAATTTATGGAAGTGGTTGGGATTGGAAACGAGTTTTTCGGGTACTTGGAAAGTACGTAACTTATAACGCAAGAAAACGGCCATTTTGCATTTCAAATTATTTAAGACTTTTGACAATTGTTTTGGGTCCTAAAAATAGTACATATAACTCATGGGGGTTGATCAATACGATAGTTTTTGGTATGGTATCCGAAAGAAGGATTTTTCCTTAGGAACCTTTAGGTTTTTGGGGTTTTTGGTTTAGTTTCAATACTATTGGTTGGAGAACAATGTATTGATGGTATACTTTGCTTGTTTTAGGAAGCAATTAAGTGTTGTGTGATCGTGTGATAGTTGAGTGCTTGACGAGGTAAGGGCTCCACTTTATTTCTGTCTTTAAAACGGTTACGACATGCTTTGTTTTGCTGTTATGCATTTGCTGTGTGCTTGGCATGTTTGTACTTATGTATTCTCGTTGATGAGAACGTGGTTATAAATACGTGTGCAATTTACATATGATTAGGAAAATGTATGTAGGTTGTGATGGCTTGTGCATAGGCTTTAGGCTATGTGATTGTTTGCATGAGCATATATGAATGCGTGCGTCGGATAGGACTACGCGGGGATTTTGTCTGTGTGACTATCCTGTATATGCCAAAGAGAATATATGCCATGCATTTCATAGTTGCGTGCCTAGGTGTATGTCTGTGTGACTTTGCCTACGTACCGGGCGTTTGACTGTGTGGCTTCGCCAAATCCTTCTGGATTTATATTGAGTTGGTGTTTGTCTGTGTGACTTCGCCTGGTGTTTGTCTGTGTGACTTCACCTGCCTTGTGTGGCATTTTTAGTGCGGGTACGTATATTTCTGTGTGGCTTTGCCTACCCCACGACTCCTCGAGGAGAAGTTAATTTTCCGGAAAATCATGCATGTGACGAACCAGTAATCGGTTGTCACACCCATTGTAGAAGTCTGCATTAGGATTGGTGATTTATTTATATAAACCCGTTGGTGGGAATTACTTTTGAGATTAAGAGCTTTCTCTTGTGCTTCGTGGAATTATTGTTATGTGTACAATCTTTCGCACCGGTTATATATATACATACCCTATATTTTGTGGTGACCCTTTCTTTCATTTGCGGGCTCATCCCACCCAGATGAGGGGTTAGGTCGTGGTGACGATGGTGGCTGTTCCAGGCCCCAGTGAGCGGTTGGAGCTTTAGCTTAGAGTAGTTAGACTATGCGCCGGTGTGGGTTGTACACCGTGCTTTTTGGTTAGCATAGGGTTTCTAACTTGTTTGGTTGTAAGTATTTGAATACTTAGACTTGGATTGTAATTATTCAGGAATACACTTTGCTTGTCGAAGCACCTTATGGTAATGAGTTCTTTTGTATATTTGAATGCCGGCTCATTTAAAATCTTTTATGCGTAACTCTGATTGTGTACAAAAAAAAAAAAATATAGTGCCTTTTCTGGCCTTTGAAAAACGGGTTGTTACAATTAGCAACCATGCATATACCACCTCATTAGTTACTAGTATTCAACGTGCAAAAGTAAAAACCTATCCTTGTAAGTCAGTTAAGGTTCAAAGCTAGAAGTTATCCCCTTCCTTTTTCCTTCCAGCTGTAACCCCTTCTTTTAGAAGATCTAGTACTATAAGTACTGCATACTTCTTAAAACACTACAAAAAAAAGTGTATAATTGCGGCAATCTTATTGCGATGGTTGACACGAAACCGCCACTATAAAAGCCAATTGCGACAGTTATTTGGACCGCCACAATTAATTAAATAATTGCAGCGGTTGTAATGCTAATAGCGGAAGCTATAAACCGCCGCTAAATATAAATTGCTGCAGAAACTGCCGCAAAATGCTCTTCCGACGCCAATTCCAGCGTTTTGTTCCAACTTCCGCTAAAAGCTTACGACGCTTAAAATTGAGGAAGCAAAGGGCTTTAAACGGCGGTTTTAACCGCCGCAATTAGCAAATACAGCCGCCACAATTTTCTCTATTTATTGTAGTAAAATAATGCAAAATCCCTATATTATTTTACTAAAATCCCACATACAAGATTTACTATCAATTTCAATTGATATCAGCTACTAGGCATCATGGAAAGAAATCCAAACTTCCTTTCTCCTCTTTACTGTTCGTGCTTCATATGCCATGGGTGGGAAATAATTACATTTCATTGAGAAAATCCCACATGCAATTGGAAGCAATGTGTTCCTTAGATTCTAAACTGTCCAGGTAGTGAGATTCAAACTCAATCTTCTCCATTCCTTTGTTTTCCCACTCGTGTTCCATTCCCATCCTTTTTTATTCAAACAAAGTTCTATTGGCAATCTTGCATGTGAGGTCTAGAGACTAATTTTGGTGGTTTGCAGCTGTTGAATGACCTTCCGTTACTTAAGTAGCGGATGGACGGTGTTTAAAAATTTGTTAACAGTCAATGGTCAAGAACGGTGCCCGGTGAACTTTGATAACCAATGGGATTCAGGTAAGAATTCTATAAATTGTAACCATTCCTTTCACTTTTTCATTCACCACTTTTTTATTCACCTCATTTCTTCTCATAAACGGCCTCAACGTCCATCGCCGATTATTTATAATAATCTTAGGCTTATTCTTTGATGCGTTTGAGATCATTGTGTTAACCGGCGAGGGACTTTTTGAGTCATATTAAGACTATTATGATTAATCGGAATGAATACTCTCAGTTTTGTTTTTTCCCCGATTTGGGCTTCCCCAAGAAGATTGATCGCTCTTATCAATCCAATATAATAGTTTTTTAATTAATATAATTTTCTTTGATGAATCCGATAGAATTGTTTTTATACTCTACAATCCTATTAATATGTCTTCTTTACGATATTTTTTTTGTTTAACTATCAAATGCACTAAGACATATAGGGTATGGAAAAAGTAATTGTCATCAAATTTTATGGTATTGAAGTGAATTTTGGGCCTCTTTGTTTCAGCTTTAAAAAATAGAATTTGTTTTTTTTGTATTTTTGAAAATAGATTTTGTAAAACCATTTTTTTTAAAATATTCCAAATTTTTATTATATTCATTTTTTATAATTGAAACACTAATTTTGACATCGTATAACATATAGCATATATGTATATTATTGAAAATCAAAACGTAGTCAACAATAATATTTTTTAATATCATAAGATGAATCAAACTTGTTTCAATAACATGAACAAATATAATTGAGGTAGCTTCTAACATCGACCGGTTCTTTGGAACAATGATTAGAGAGTATAGAGAACATGAATCTCTATATATATATCAAAGAATTGCGTTTTAGAAACAATGTATTTCTATTTCTTTACAATGATCATAATCTTAACCAAAACTCTGACCTTATCAACCATGGTGGCTTTGAAGTGATAATATATTATATATGTTTTTGCAAATAATAAATAAAAAATAAAAAATATAACTAACAATTAAAATGAATATTCCAATACCATAAAGCTTTATTGTTATAGTATTCAAGACACAATTATGTAATATTAAATAAATTTAAATTTTGAATCAATTTTACAAGAGACATCAATAATTGGTACCCGTCTTTTTAATTTTAATGGGTACCAAATTAAGAATTCTCCAATAAATAAATTGGACATATTTTAACTATCTAAAACAATCAAAATATTACTTCACAATATAAATTTGGCCACAAGATGCACCATGATTGTACGAAATCTCTAATATTCATCTTAGAGATCAGCTAAGCGATTATTCGTCTTGCGGCATTCATAAGGAAGACCACGAGCATAACGTCTAAAATCACGACAATAATCATAAACAACCCATTTTAAATGAATCACTTTAAGTTGCTTCCTTGCTTTAGAACTAAGACCTTTATTTTTTCCACCATTGAAACTTAAGCAATTATTTGATGGACTAGGAATGCATGCATTGGCATTGAAGTTTCTAAATCCAGCTGTGAATGGAGCCTTTGACCAATCAATTTTCACTTTTCCACCTCTTGTTGCCCACGTATCTCCATTCCATAGTGTTGTGTATAATTTCATTGGTTGCCTTGTTGGAAATGCAACACCAATGTTTTGTCTATTATGTATTACTCTTATGGGTATGTTATCCACCAATATTCTGCATAGATTCAAAACAAGTAATATAGTTAAATATGTACCTTGTTTGTTCCATATATAGAATTTTACTTTTTTTAATATTCTTTTAGAAATAATTTTGGTTAAGGGAATTAAACTCTTGTTAATTAGATCAACGACCTAGATTTATGATAATGATCGTGTAACAGCCGTATTTTAATAAATAGGATTTTTGTGTGATTATATATTTATATATTTATTTAATTGAATATATATGATTTTGAGATTTTATGAATTATTATGTTCTGATTAAGTGAAGGGTAGTTTAGTAATCTATTAGGATTATTAATCTAGTTGAGAGCCTTTAATTAGGATTAGGAGAGTTAATTATTATTAATTATGTGGTTTTCATTTATTAATAGAATGAATGAAGATGAGTAGTAAAGAGTGAAGTTATAATAGATGGAGAATTGGGCTTTGGTATTGGGCCTAGGTTAAGTTAGTAAGGGTGTTTTGGTAATTGATGAGTGATAACCTAGTTATAAAAGGGAAAAATTAGAGAGAGAGACTCAATTGTCACAAATTTTGGTGGAGGAAGAAAGAGAAATGAGAGAGGGTTTTGAGATAGAGAAAGAATGAGAGTAGAGAAACAAATCCCGTATTACTTACAACAGCTCCACTAAAACTTCATTTCCCGATTCGTTAACTGTCGGATCTTGACGAGATTTTGAGGGTAGGTTCACAACACCCAAACGCAACTTTTGACCGTTGGGATCGTCAAAATAAGGTCTGAGGTGGGAGAAATCGTGCTGTGAAGGTAGCAGCTCGGAATTGGAAATAATGGAGAAAAAGTGAGAAAATGGAAGAACAAGGAGGAGTTTAAGCTTGAAGATTGAAAGCTAAGGAGATTGGTGGAGTAGAGTATCCAACTTAATTGAGGTATGATGTTAGATAATATAATTAGAGTGAGCATAGAGAGGGGAGAATGTCTATTTCTCCATTCCCAAACTCTCTACACTCTTTTCTTTTGGGGTGGGTATTTTCATTGAATAAAAATGATACCTTTGCATGATTTAATGATTATTGAGTTTATTGCAATATGAAATTATGAATCTTGGGGTTTTGAAATGGGAATTTGTAGATGTTTGTGAAGGATTTTATGTTGTTATGAAGTTTTGAATAAATACATGAAAATCACTACTTTTGGCTTGAAATGATGTTTGATGATATTTAAGTTTGTACTTCTAAGTTTATACATGATATGTATGCCTAAAGGTGATAGCTTTAGGAGTTTATAACATGAAATTCGTGGTTTTTATGTGATTTCTATGTGAACCCGAGAAGCAGAGCATGAGATTCTGGGTTTACTCGCTCAGCCACCAACCCATCGCTGGAGCGAGGATTCATGTTCTTCATGAACCCAGAAATTCATGAATGCTCGCTTGGCGAGCAGTAGCGAGAGGTAGCGAGCTGGTACGTCGCCAGGCCTCGCTCTGAGCGATGACCACTCTGCCTTCTCTTGCTTGTTCCTTCGCTAGTGGTCGCCCAGCAACCGAGACTTGATTTTGATAAATTTCTTTAAGTTGTATGATGATTGTGAGATTATAACATGAATAGATTTGGTCTTATAACATGTTATAGATTTAGATTGATTGAATCTTGAGTTGGTATGATGTTAGTATGCTTTCCGGTGCATAGTTGATTGGTAGTTACAGATTATGACTTATGATTAATTAAGTTATTAAGTGTTGTTGTATCTTGCTTGAATGTATACCTTAATGATGATATGGTGATGTGAATTTGATGCGAATTGAGAAGGAGTAATAGGGTTGAGCGGCCTATTATTCATGAGTAGTTGTTTAGGGTATCATCATTATGTGGTATGTGTACATTCATGCATTCATGAGTCAACTTGATGCGAGTCCCCCATGACTTAAAACTGACTTGATGCGAGGGATATATGTTTATCCAGAACATTGAGACTCCAAGGGCTGCGGTTACTTGGGGGGTGTTCATTGTTTTGATGCGGGTACCACATGCATTAGATATGTCTAGGGTGACATACATTATGTGTTTGCATTAGTTTGCATTAGGGAGTTGTGCACTCTAATTGTTATTTGATAATTGAGATTGTATTCCATTATAATTGCGAATGGTTGAATAATATGATACTTATGATTGAGCGTATTATGAGATGTGTAATAATAATTGATAATTGATGATGATGAGTATACTTGTCAATTGATTGAAAATGTGATATTATTATGATGCTTTGTGTTTTATATGAATATGAAATATGAATGATATGAGATTGATATTTGTTTATGGAATGAGTTGTTAGACATGATCATGCTATGTCCTAAGTATTAAGTGTGTTCTTATACTTAGTTTCTTTTATGATTATATTATCTAACCCTCTGTTTTGTGTATGTGCTGGATTTGGGATCCAGATTCTCAGGTTATATTGTGTTCCAGTCGTTGGTGAAGCTCTGCTCTGATCATGACACGGGGATAGGGATTATTTCTTTAATGTATATTTAGAGTCTTGCTTCTCATTTCCAATGTATTTAAAGATGTAGTTTCTTATAAACTTATTTTGTACAATAATCGTTTTACTAATTAAGTTATTGGTAAGCTTTTATGTGTACGATGTAATACTCGAACCAAACCTTTTGTAAATCAAATTTTATTTTCGTTGCGTATTCTTGAGTAATATTTTATGAAGGCATATTTTATATAATTATGGGTTTGGGTGTTACAGATCAAATCATATAATTTTAGGATTTGAATTGTGTGCAATGTTGTGGCACCAATCAGCCATGTTGGTCAATTTGTGGCGGTTATAATTAACATTTGATTTTTAATTGGTGTTATTGATCATTAATGTATTAAAATTTTGTGTAATCCAATATAGAATTTGGGATACGATTTAACTTGGGTATTAGGTCTAGAAGAAAGATTAGACGGTGATCTAAAATTTGAAATCAGCAAAGAGAGGTGTTGCATTTAGTTTTTTATTAAAAAAATTACTTATAAAATAAAAAACTTACATTATGCGTTGAGCATTCCAATCAATAGAGTAAGTGTGAAAGTCTTGTGTGGGATCAAACCAAAGATAGAATTGCACCTCATGACCTCCATTACCATTGGCATATAAATTGGTTGAGAGAATATATGGATCACCAGACAAGTTGCCCAAAAATTCCATATCAATCTCATCATGGTGTGGTCCTTGAGAACTTAGCTGCATATATACACATATATCAAATTAAATAGACATACAATAAGTAAAATTAAAGCTCCTTAAATTATGCAATGTTTAGTGTTTGTAACCATTATAATTTTAATTAGTTTTTCCTATCTATAATTTATTCCGCGATATAATGATTTGAATTGGCTACTGCAATTAATATTACGCATTCTTGTTGTTCGCTTATCGACGACAGTCAGATCAAGATCGGACAATCCATATTTCAAACAAGATATTTTTAGAGTTTGAAACATATACCGTATTATACAGATTTGCAGTGTAACATCAATTGTAATTCAAAACTAATATTAATGTGAATTAAGAGATTGCATATATGAGGCAAATTTTGTAAAAGAAAAAAGTGCATACGTAAATTGTAGTGACAGTGCCTGCAGAGTTCCCTGGCACAAGTTTGATTTGCATGTCAAATCTCCCAAACAAATATTCATTCTTGGTACCAACGCCAGAACCAGAATATTTATCCATTGTAAGTGTCATACTGTTGTCACCGTCTTGTATGTTAGCCCTTTTATCTCCAAATAGAATATTAAAATCAGTGTTGAAATTTCCGCCATATGCAATTGTGCTAACGCTTAAGCATAGACAAAGTAAGAGAAAAATTGAGGCATTAGCATATGAAGAAGCCATAATTAACTTATGTTTCACTCTTTGTAAATTGATAAATTAAAATTTTGAAAAAGGGTATTTAAATTGAAGTTCGTATTAACATATATTGTCAAAATTAGTGTGAATTGCAGTGGATTTAGATCAATATAGTTGTCTACTATTTAATGTTACAATCACAACTCACAAGTCACCGTTATTTTTAAAAGTTACAGCTAAGCCTTATTGTAGAATCAAAAACTAGTTTTTAATTAGCAAAGGAGTTCTTATGGCAAAAATATTTGTTTTTTTATCTCTTTGCTTGGATATTTAATGTGGAAAATTTAGACTTAAGTCAGAATACTAAAAATAGGTTATAACACCCCACATGAAATATCTAGAATATCAGTGGATTATTATTATTGATAACGAGTGCATTATTATTACATGAGGAAATTCGAGCACACGCAGGTGCTAAGTACAACACGGATAAAGATACAACGGAAGCAAAAACATGAATTTAACGGTACAACATGGATTGATTGAAATACAACAAGATACGGAATAAAGGAAAGCAAGAACAAATGCAAATCCTCCAAGCATAGCAGCTAGCACACCAAAGAGCATACCTTAGCCAACCTGTTTATCTGAAAAAAAATTGATTTGGATTGGGGTGAGACAACTAAGCCTCAGTGAGTCCTACTACCCTCCTAAGGTGACTACACCGGGGAATCCTAATCAGTCATACATACTAACAGATATATCATAAATCATAAGCATAATTAAAGGTGTAACACAAACATATCTTATTCATTTTAACACTAGGACACTCTGAGGTGAGCAGGTCTCAGAGGCCTGCCATATCCGTCAACCGATTCGGTCACGGCATGAAGCTCACATAGTCATAACCTAATGGATTATCCCATTGGGAGTCCATAGTGCGAAATCATTCGCTCTTAACTGACTGATACTAAATTGAGTTGTAACTACCATGAATTACCAAGTCCCGGGGAACATACAAACTTAATTAAATCTAGGTTATACCCTAAGATCATCTGTGATTAACATTCTATTTAACATTATGCCAGTTACATTTCTGCAATTTATCTATCTCAGATGAGGAAATAAAACGAGCGATTAAATCAGTTTGAAATTCAAAAGTTGCAGGCTGTTCTGTGTAAGCTCGCCACGGCGAGTTACCTGTTCGCCATGGCAGGATTACAGGTCATTCTGTACAATCTCGCTATGGCGAAATGCTAGTCCGCCATGGCGAAATCCAGGTTCTGACCTAAACAACTCGCCTGGCGAGCAAGTGCCCGCCATGGCGAAGTTCTTCAGCCCAGAACCTTCTATTCGCCATGAGTGCTCGCCAGCAATCCGCCATGGCGAGTTCATGCAGAAAGGCCCCTGTTTTGCGAAAATCATCAAATTATCATAGTTTCACCTACATTCCTCATTTGATATAGTGCAGAAACATAAACTACATAATCTAAGATAGAATGGAGGGAAATTTGGGAGTTAATTCCCCTCACACAACAATTCCCTAATTTTCCTATGTTAACATGCAAAAGTTTAATTTGGGGAAACTAGCTAACTATCCTAAGAACCCACCTGGAATGAAGCTTTAAACCTCTTAAGTGAGCCTGAAATCAGCTACTGCAACCCCTTGTAGAGCCCCACGAACCCCAGACCAAGTTTGAGAATTTTGACACTTGAAACCCTTAACTCTTGCTCTACGAATTGTGTTGTGTTTGATGAAATGATTCTGAATATGGAGGAGTATTTATAGGAGTGTTTTCTGAGGCTTGAACAGTATAGAGTTTGTTCTGTATTAGTTTTGCATGTCCTTTCATTGGTTGAGAAAATGTGTGAATTGGGGTTGTTGTTGTTATTCATCATGTGAAGCTTGGTAATGTAAGAGTTCAGAACTGATTTTTGGAGTGAAGTCTCATGTGAAGAATCTCTGGAAATTAGTTGTTGTTTAGTGGTAAGGTTATGGTGAGAAGATGCCAAACTTTGGTGTTAGGAAATATGAGAAGTTTGGAGCTTATGGTGTGTTGTTGTTAATCACGTGAGAGGAAGAGAGAATGGAGTGGAGGAAGTTTGCTGATTTCTGCAGCATAGGAGTGAATGAGAGACTCAATTGCATGCAACACTAGTAATTGGGATTTAGTGGAAAGGTGAGTCATAGCTTGGTAGTGAGGTGTTGGCTTCATGTGACATTACTAGTGAGTGGAGAATGAGTCACAAGGGAGTGAGATTGAGAGAGAGAGCACGGGAGGGAGGAGAGAAATGGAGGGAGTAGTTTTTGAATTTTTACTTAATGTTATATCATTCATCTAGCTCACATATTAATTAATTAATTAGGAATTGCTATTTAATTTATGAAAAATTAAACAAAGTTTCTAATTAAAATTTATTAGGTGAATTAGAATGTGGGATATTACAACCTACCCCCCTTAAAGAAATTTCGTCCTCGAAATTAAGAATTTACCTCGTAAAAAGATAAGGATAACTCTTCCGCATGTCGGACTCCAGTTCCCATGTGAATTCACCATCAGGAGACTGAGCCCATTCCACCTTGACAATTGGAATTCTCTTGTTACGAAGAACTTTCGCATCACGTTCAACAATCCGGACAGGATCTGGCTGATAGGTTAGATCGGGTTGGAGATCAATCTGTTCCAATTCCACTGGACGATATGGATCAGGAATATACTTCCGAAGCTGAGACACATGAAACACGTCGTGTAACCCTGACATAGATGGAGGAAGAGCTAACTGATAGGCTACAGGACCGACGCGTCGAAGGATCTGATAAGGTCCAATGAATCTTGGACAGAGCTTCTTAGTTTTGAACACACCTCGCAAACCCAACTTAGGAGTAACTCTTAAGAACACATGATCACCTTCCTGAAATTCCAGAATTCTCCTTCTCTTGTCGGCGTAACTCTTCTGCCGACTCTGAGCAACTTTCAACTTATCCCGAATAGATTTGATCTTCAACGTGGTCTCTTGGACAATATCTGGTCCCAAGAAACTACGATCACCAACTTCTGTCCAACACAACGGGGTTCTACACTTCCTGCCATACAAAGCTTCATAAGGTGCCATACCGATACTGGCATGGTAACTGTTATTGTATGCGAACTCTATTAGGTGTAAGTGATTACTCCACGAACCACCATCTTCTAATACACAAGCTCGAAGCATATCCTCAAGGGTCTGAATAGTCCGTTCTGACTGACCATCAGTCTGAGGATGATGCGATGTACTCATCTTCAACCGAGTTCCCATCGCATTCTGAAATGCTTTCCAAAATCTTGAAGTGAAAATCGGGTCTCTATCCGACACGATACTCAAAGGTACACCATGCAGCCTTACAATCTGCTCCATGAAGATGGCTGCATATTGCGGGGCCTTGTAGGTGGATTTCGCTGGAATGAAATGAGCTGACTTCGTCAACCTGTCCACGATTACCCAGATCGAATCTTGACCTCGCTGGTTACGTGGCAGTCCTCCTACAAAATCCATAGTGATGTGTTCCCATTTCCACTCTGGAATATCCAACGGTTGTAACAGTCCTCCAGGTTTCTGATGTTCAATCTTCACCTGTCGACAAACAATACACCTGGACACGAATTCAGCAATCTCTGCCTTCATGTTAGGCCACCAATAGTTCTCCTTCAAATCATGATACATCTTGGTGGATCCAGGGTGAATTGAAAATCCACTCTTGTGTGCCTCTTCTAGAATCAACCGCTTCAACTCATCATTCTGAGGTACACAAAGTCTGCCTTCATAGAGAATAGCACCGTCCGTGGCTACTGAGAACTCCGGATGGTTTACTCTCTTCTGTAACTCTACATCATCCTGCTGAGCCTGCACAATACTTGGGCGTAATTCGCAGGACACTTCAATTCTGTTAATGCGAATACCGCTCTTACGATATATCACATTCAGATTGAGATCTCTAAACTTCTCATACAGACCGCACTGTTGCATTAGTAACTCCGATGCATACAATGTCTTTCTGCTTAGAGCATCTGCCACAACATTGGCCTTTCCTGGATGGTAGTTGAGATTAAAATCAAAATCTTTGAGGTATTCCATCCAACGTCGCTGCCTCATATTCAACTCCTTTTGATCAAACAAGTACTTCAGACTCTTGTGATCACTGAACAGATCAAACTGCACTCCATACAGATGATGTCTCCAGATTTTGAGTGCAAAGATAATGGCTGCTAACTCCAGATCATGGGTAGGGTAATTCTGCTCATGAGGTTTTAGCTGCCTTGATGCATAAGCTACAACTGCACCATCTTGCATGAGTACACATCCAAGTCCCTTATGAGATGCGTCACAGTACACGACATACTTCCGATTAGGATCAGGAATTACTAACACTGGTGCTGTGGTTAGTTTTTCCTTCAGAGTTGTGAAGCTCCATTCACAAGCGGCATCCCAATCAAACACTGCATCCTTCTTGGTTAAACGAGTTAATGGCAGAGCAATCTCCGAAAATCCTAGAATGAATCTCCGGTAATAACCTGCCAAACCGAGGAAACTCCTAACTTCCGTTACACTTCTGGGCCTTTCCCAGTTCAACACAGCTTCCACTTTAGATGGGTCGACAGACACACCGCCTTGCGATATGACATGCCCTAAGAACTTAACTTCAGAGAGCCAAAATTCACACTTGCTGAACTTGGCATACAGTTGCTTCTCTCTTAGGATGTTCAACACAATTCTCAGGTGCTCCGCATGCTCCTGTGAATCTTTAGAATAGATCAGAATGTCATCAATGAAGATAACAACAAACTGGTCAAGGTACGGCTGGAATATCCGATTCATATAGTCCATAAAGATGGCTGGAGCATTGGTCAGACCGAACGGCATGACCAGGAATTCGTAATGTCCATAGCGAGTCCTGAACGCTGTCTTGGAAACATCCGAGGACTTGATACGGATCTGATGATAACCGGAACGGAGATCAATCTTGGAGAAAACAGTAGCACCTCTAAGTTGATCTAGAAGGTCATCAATTCTTGGTAAGGGATACTTGTTCTTAATTGTGACCTTGTTGAGTTGACGATAATCAATGCACAGACGCATCGTACCATCTTTCTTTTTGACAAGTAACACCGGTGCTCCCCAA
Source organism: Trifolium repens (assembly GCA_030408175.1). NCBI lineage: Eukaryota > Viridiplantae > Streptophyta > Magnoliopsida > Fabales > Fabaceae > Trifolium > Trifolium repens. The sequence goes on from CP125845.1 coordinate 33,350,690, forward strand.
GGTGAGACACTGGGTCGGATAAAGTGTTTCTGAAGCAACTCCTCAAGTTGAGATTTCAGTTCACGTAGCTCTAAGGGAGACATCCTATACGGGGCAACTGAGATCGGCTGGGAACCAGGAACTAGATCGATGGAAAACTCCACTTCCCTTTCGGGAGGTAAATTCATAATGTCATCTGGAAAGACGTCTAAGAACTCACTAACAACTGGAATATCACTGGGGCTCAAACTGGGTTCCGGATCGATGGTGAACAAGACACTGAAACACTTAGTACTGGCACCTAAGTACTGAATCATCTGATGAGTATTCTGGAGTAAAGCGGTAAGAGCTCTACTTTCTGGTGAAGCTTCGGTTGGAATGAAGAGATTCTTTTCAGCACATCCAATGTACACAGTATTGGCAGATAGCCAATCCATGCCTAGGACCACATCAATATCTTTCAAGGGTAGACAGATCAAATCTATGTTATAGACTTTACTGCCCACAAGAACAGGACAATTCTGACAAACACGCTTAGAAGTAACCTTGCCTCCTGTGGCAACAGCCACAGTCATTGGGGGAATTAGAGGCACAGAGGGTAGTTGAAGTCGCTGAACACAATCAACGGCTATAAAGGAATTAGTAGCTCCACAATCAAACAAAACTAACACTTCAGACTGTCCTAACATGCATACATCCATAATTAAAGCATTATTAGATTTGACACTCTCACCGTCAAGTGAGTATACCCGACCTTTGCTTTTTGAGGCACCGCTGGAATCGCCCTGTCTTTTCAGCTTAGGACATTCGTGCTTGTAGTGGCCTGGCTGCTTACAGTAGTAACACATATTCCTTCCCTTCATGCATTCTCCACTGTGAGGGAAACCACATTCAGCACAGTTTCTCGGTGAGCGCTGGGGATAGCTCTGTTTCCCTTTGCTTGTGGTGCCCTTGGTTCTTACTTGCAGGTTGAACTTTCCAGAATCCTTCTTCTTCTGAAAAGCTTCACTACGCTCCTTGTGTATGTTACCCAGATCAGCTTCAGCATGATAGCTCTTTTGCACCAAATCACCAAAGGTAGTGATGTGCTGCATAGAGACATCGTGGGCTATGTCAGCTCTCAGCCCGAACCTATACTTCTTCATCTTCCATGATTCACTGGGAGCATCATTCCCATCCATCACATATCTGACCAGCTCATTAAACTTCATGGTATACTCCGCCACAGACATACTTCCCTGCTTTAGCTCCGTCAGTTCACGTTCCATCTGGAATTGGTAGCTCTCTGGGATATAATGTCCAACGAAGAGACGTCGGAAATTTTCCCAATTCACCTCCATCTGACTGGCCTCCATATACGCCTTGGTTCCATCCCACCAGTGACACGCGTCGCCCCTAAAGAAGCGGGAGACGAATGTTACTTTGTCAACTTCAGTGCAATCCATGGATTCAAGGATTCCACTCATTCGTTGAATCCATTCCCTGGCTTTCGCTGGGTTGTATTCTCCGAAGAACTCCGGCGGACTCATGCGGCAGAACTCTCTGAATGCAGCGCTAGATCCTTGCTGCTGAGGGGGAGGATTGTTCATATGCTGCTGAAACATATTCATGAATTCTTGATGCTGCTGGGCCTGCTGAGCTTGGAACTGCTGCTGCTGATGCATCATTTCAGCCCACATGTTCGCATTAGCATCTCCGTACATCTCAGGTTCATCATCATCATCAGCAACGTTCCTTCTAGGCCTTCCAGGTCCTCGTCTTGCTCCTGACATAGTGCTCTAACTGCCAATATCAAGTCAAGTTAGCTAGGCTTAAAGTGACATGACACCTAGAACAGATGTTAGAAATCCAGACAAATACTGGGATTCGGATAGTAATATTAATGAACTCTGGCACGATCTGAATCGACCTGCTCTGATACCAATTATAACACCCCACATGAAATATCTAGAATATCAGTGGATTATTATTATTGATAACGAGTGCATTATTATTACATGAGGAAATTCGAGCACACGCAGGTGCTAAGTACAACACGGATAAAGATACAACGGAAGCAAAAACATGAATTTAACGGTACAACATGGATTGATTGAAATACAACAAGATACGGAATAAAGGAAAGCAAGAACAAATGCAAATCCTCCAAGCATAGCAGCTAGCACACCAAAGAGCATACCTTAGCCAACCTGTTTATCTGAAAAAAAATTGATTTGGATTGGGGTGAGACAACTAAGCCTCAGTGAGTCCTACTACCCTCCTAAGGTGACTACACCGGGGAATCCTAATCAGTCATACATACTAACAGATATATCATAAATCATAAGCATAATTAAAGGTGTAACACAAACATATCTTATTCATTTTAACACTAGGACACTCTGAGGTGAGCAGGTCTCAGAGGCCTGCCATATCCGTCAACCGATTCGGTCACGGCATGAAGCTCACATAGTCATAACCTAATGGATTATCCCATTGGGAGTCCATAGTGCGAAATCATTCGCTCTTAACTGACTGATACTAAATTGAGTTGTAACTACCATGAATTACCAAGTCCCGGGGAACATACAAACTTAATTAAATCTAGGTTATACCCTAAGATCATCTGTGATTAACATTCTATTTAACATTATGCCAGTTACATTTCTGCAATTTATCTATCTCAGATGAGGAAATAAAACGAGCGATTAAATCAGTTTGAAATTCAAAAGTTGCAGGCTGTTCTGTGTAAGCTCGCCACGGCGAGTTACCTGTTCGCCATGGCAGGATTACAGGTCATTCTGTACAATCTCGCTATGGCGAAATGCTAGTCCGCCATGGCGAAATCCAGGTTCTGACCTAAACAACTCGCCTGGCGAGCAAGTGCCCGCCATGGCGAAGTTCTTCAGCCCAGAACCTTCTATTCGCCATGAGTGCTCGCCAGCAATCCGCCATGGCGAGTTCATGCAGAAAGGCCCCTGTTTTGCGAAAATCATCAAATTATCATAGTTTCACCTACATTCCTCATTTGATATAGTGCAGAAACATAAACTACATAATCTAAGATAGAATGGAGGGAAATTTGGGAGTTAATTCCCCTCACACAACAATTCCCTAATTTTCCTATGTTAACATGCAAAAGTTTAATTTGGGGAAACTAGCTAACTATCCTAAGAACCCACCTGGAATGAAGCTTTAAACCTCTTAAGTGAGCCTGAAATCAGCTACTGCAACCCCTTGTAGAGCCCCACGAACCCCAGACCAAGTTTGAGAATTTTGACACTTGAAACCCTTAACTCTTGCTCTACGAATTGTGTTGTGTTTGATGAAATGATTCTGAATATGGAGGAGTATTTATAGGAGTGTTTTCTGAGGCTTGAACAGTATAGAGTTTGTTCTGTATTAGTTTTGCATGTCCTTTCATTGGTTGAGAAAATGTGTGAATTGGGGTTGTTGTTGTTATTCATCATGTGAAGCTTGGTAATGTAAGAGTTCAGAACTGATTTTTGGAGTGAAGTCTCATGTGAAGAATCTCTGGAAATTAGTTGTTGTTTAGTGGTAAGGTTATGGTGAGAAGATGCCAAACTTTGGTGTTAGGAAATATGAGAAGTTTGGAGCTTATGGTGTGTTGTTGTTAATCACGTGAGAGGAAGAGAGAATGGAGTGGAGGAAGTTTGCTGATTTCTGCAGCATAGGAGTGAATGAGAGACTCAATTGCATGCAACACTAGTAATTGGGATTTAGTGGAAAGGTGAGTCATAGCTTGGTAGTGAGGTGTTGGCTTCATGTGACATTACTAGTGAGTGGAGAATGAGTCACAAGGGAGTGAGATTGAGAGAGAGAGCACGGGAGGGAGGAGAGAAATGGAGGGAGTAGTTTTTGAATTTTTACTTAATGTTATATCATTCATCTAGCTCACATATTAATTAATTAATTAGGAATTGCTATTTAATTTATGAAAAATTAAACAAAGTTTCTAATTAAAATTTATTAGGTGAATTAGAATGTGGGATATTACATAGGTCAATATTATACTTGAAATAAAAATATCATAGAACTTGTTCCTGGCATCAGAAGCACAACTAATAAATCGTTCTCCCAAATAAAGATTTTCAACGGAAAAATTAATCACAACAAAAAAAGTAGTTATTTTTGTACATAATTTTTAGAGCAATGGTAATTAAAGAGGTAAAAAAAAATTTAAAATATGTCCCTAAAAAAATTAATATTTTACTTATATGATAAAGTACATTTTATGTTTAGCTACCACAATGAAATATATTTAGTTGTCATAAATGTATTATTTGTCAAAAATTAGGAGAAATATAATAATAAAATTTGATTACTTGTTTGATGGATTAATTTGGTATCACAATTTTCACATATTATATAACGAAAAAGAAAAATTTGTTAACTAAAAATTTAACTCAAAACTGTTGTAGAACTCGATTTATTTATTAAATAACTATTATTAGTTTTTATTTTTTTCTTATTTCTTTGGCATTAAATAACATTTTTTTCTTATTAAAATTGTTTGATGGATTAATTTATTGCACATACCACCTCATTAATATGACATTTGAAAGATCAGATTTCTCACATAATCTCTCTCTCTCTCTCTCTCTCTCTCTCTCTCTCTCTATCTCTCTCTCTCTCTCTCGTATCACCTCTCTCCATCTCCAAACCCATTTGGCTCTTGTGATAACCATAACCCATTAGCAACCATGCATATACCACCTCATTAGTTACTAGTATTCAACGTGCAAAAGTAAAAACATATCCTTGTAAGTCAGTTAAGGTTCAAAGCAAGAAGTTATCCCCTTCCTTTTTCCTTCCAGCTGTAACCCCTTCTTTTAGGAGATCTAGTGCGATAAGTACTGCATACTTCGTAAAACACTACAAAAAAAAGTGTATAATTGCGGCAATCTTATTGCGATGGTTGACACGGAACCGCCACTATAAAAGCCAATTGCGGCAGTTATTTGGACCGTCACAATTAATTAAATAATTGCAGCGGTTTTAATGCTAATAGCGGAAGCTATAAACCGCCGCTAAATATAAATCGCTGCAGAAACTGCCGCAAAATGCTCTTCCGACGCCAATTCCAGCGTTTTGTTCCAACCTCCGCTAAAAGCTTACGACGCTTAAAATTGAGGAAGCAAAAGGCTTTAAACGGCGGTTTTAACCGCCGCAATTAGCAAATACAGCCGCCACAATTTTCTCTATTAGTTGTAGTAAAATAATGCAAAATCCCTAAATTATTTTACAAAAAACCCACATACAAGATCTACTATCAATTTCAATTGATATCAGCTACTAGGCATCATGGAAAGAAATCCAAACTTCCTTTCTCCTCTTTACTGTTCGTGCTTCATATGCCATGGGTGGGAAATAATTACATTTCATTGAGAAAATCCCACATGCAATTGGAAGCAATGTGTTCCTTAGATTCTAAACGGTCAAGGTAGTGAGATTCAAACTCAATCTTCTCCATTCCTTTGTTTTCCCACTCGTGTTCCATTCCCATCCTTTTTTATTCAAACAAAGTTCTATTGGCAATCTTGCATGTGAGGTCTAGAGACTAATTTTGGTGGTTTGCAGCTGTTGAATGACCTTCCATTACTTAAGTAGCGGATGGACGGTGTTTAAAAATTTGTTAACAGTCAATGGTCAAGAACGGTGCCCGGTGAACTTTGATAACCAATGGGATTCAGGTAAGAATTCTATAAATTGTAACCATTCCTTTCACTTTTTCATTCACCACTTTTTTATTCACCTCATTTCTTCTCATAAACGGCCTCAACGTCCATCGCCGATTATTTATAATAATCTTAGGCTTATTCTTTGATGCGTTTGAGATCATTGTGTTAACCGGCGAGGGACTTTTTGAGCCATATTAAGACTATTATGATTAATCGGAATGAATACTCTCAGTTTTGTTTTTTCCCCGATTTGGGCTTCCCCAAGAAGATTGATCGCTCTTATCAATCCAATATAATAGTTTTTTATTTAATATAATTTTCTTTGAAATGTAATAATAATTAAATGTAATTTTCTTTGATGAATCCAATAGAATTGTTTTTATACTCTACAATCCTATTAATATGTCTTCTTTACGATATTTTTTTTGTTTTACTATCAAATGCACTAAGACATATAGGGTATGGAAAAAGTAATTGTCATCAAATTTTATGGTATTGAAGTGAATTTTGGGCCTCTTTGTTTCAGCTTTAAAAAATAGAATTTGTTTTTTTTGTATTTTTGAAAATAGATTTTGTAAAACCATTTTTTTAAAAATATTCCAAATTTTTATTATATTCATTTTTTATAATTGAAACACTAATTTTGACATCGTATAACATATAGCATAAATGTATATTATTGAAAATCAAATCGTAGTCAACAATAATATTTTTTAATTTCATAAGATGAATCAAACTTGTTTCAATAACATGAACAAATATAATTGAGGTAGCTTCTAACATCGACCGGTTCTTTGGAACAATGATTAGAGAGTATAGAGAACATGAATCTCTATATATATATATCAAAGAATTGCGTTTTAGAAACAATGTATTTCTATTTCTTTACAATGATCATAATCTTAACCAAAACTCTGACCTTATCAACCATGGTGGCTTTGAAGTGATAATATATTATATATGTTTTTGCAAATAATAAATAAAAAATATAAAATATAACTAACAATTAAAATGAATATTCCAATACCATAAAGCTTTATTGTTGTAGTATTCAAGACACAATTATGTAATATTACTAACTTTAAATAAATTTAAATTTTGAATCAATTTTACAAGAGACATCAATAATTGGTACCGTCTTTTTAATTTTAATGGGTACCAAATTAAGAATTCTCCAATAAATAAATTGGACATATTTTAACTATCTAAAACAATCAAAATATTACTTCACAATATAAATTTGGCCACAAGATGCACCATGATTGTACGAAATCTCTAATATTCATCTTAGAGATCAGCTAAGCGATTATTCGTCTTGCGGCATTCATAAGGAAGACCACGAGCATAACGTCTAAAATCACGACAATAATCATAAACAACCCATTTTGAATGAATCACTTTAAGTTGCTTCCTTGTTTTAGAACTAAGACCTTTATTTTTTCCACCATTGAAACTTAAGCAATTATTTGATGGACTAGGAATGCATGCATTGGCATTGAAGTTTCTAAATCCAGCTGTGAATGGAGCCTTTGACCAATCAATTTTCACTTTTCCACCTCTTGTTGCCCACGTATCTCCATTCCATAGTGTTGTGTATAATTTCATTGGTTGCCTTGTTAGAAATGCAACACCAATGTTTTGTCTATTATGTATTACTCTTATGGGTATGTTATCCACCAATATTCTGCATAGATTCAAAACAAGTAATATAGTTAAATACGTACATTGTTTGTTCCATATATAGAATTTTACTTTGTTTTATATTCTTTTAGAAATAATTTTGGTTAAGGGAATTAAACTCTTGTTAATTAGATCAACGACATAGATTTATGATAATGATAGAATCATATAATTTTAGGATTTGAATTGTGTGCAATGTTGTGGCACCAATCAGCCATGTTGGTCAATTTGTGGCGGTTATAATTAACATTTAATTTTTAATTGGTGTTATTGATCATTAATGTATTAAAATTTTGTGTAATCCAATATAGAATTTGGGATACGATTTAACTTGGGTATTAGGTCTAGAAGAAAGATTAGACGGTGATCTAAAATTTGAATTCAGCAAAGAGAGGTGTTGCATTTAGTTTTTTATTAAAAAAATTACTTATAAAATAAAAAACTTACATTATGCGTTGAGCATTCCAATCAATAGAGTAAGTGTGAAAGTCTTGTGTGGGATCAAACCAAAGATAGAATTGCACCTCATGACCTCCATTACCATTGGCATATAAATTGGTTGAGAGAATATATGGATCACCAGACAAGTTGCCCAAAAATTCCATATCAATCTCATCATGGTGTGGTCCTTGAGAACTTAGCTGCATATATACACATATATCAAATTAAATAGACATACAATAAGTAAAATTAAAGCTCCTTAAATTATGCAATGTTTAGTGTTTGTAACCATTATAATTTTAATTAGTTTTTCCTATCTATAATTTATTCCGCGATATAATGATTTGAATTGGCTACTGCAATTAATATTACGCATTCTTGTTGTTCGCTTATCGACGACAGTCAGATCAAGATCGGACAATCCATATTTCAAACAAGATATTTTTAGAGTTTGAAACATATACCGTATTATACAGATTTGCAGTGTAACATCAATTGTAATTCAAAACTAATATTAATGTGAATTAAGAGATTGCATATATGAGGCAAATTTTGTAAAAGAAAAAAGTGCATACGTAAATTGTAGTGACAGTGCCTGCAGAGTTCCCTGGCACAAGTTTGATTTGCATGTCAAATCTCCCAAACAAATATTCATTCTTGGTACCAACGCCAGAACCAGAATATTTATCCATTGTAAGTGTCATACTGTTGTCACCGTCTTGTATGTTAGCCCTTTTATCTCCAAATAGAATATTAAAATCAGTGTTGAAATTTCCGCCATATGCAATTGTGCTAACGCTTAAGCATAGACAAAGTAAGAGAAAAATTGAGGCATTAGCATATGAAGAAGCCATAATTAACTTATGTTTCACTCTTTGTAAATTGATAAATTAAAATTTTGAAAAAGGGTATTTAAATTGAAGTTCGTATTAACATATATTGTCAAAATTAGTGTGAATTGCAGTGGATTTAGATCAATATAGTTGTCTACTATTTAATGTTACAATCACAACTCACAAGTCACCGTTATTTTTAAAAGTTACAGCTAAGCCTTATTGTAGAATCAAAAACTAGTTTTTAATTAGCAAAGGAGTTCTTATGGCAAAAATATTTGTTTTTTTATCTCTTTGCTTGGATATTTAATGTGGAAAATTTAGACTTAAGTCAGAATACTAAAAATAGGTCAATATTATACTTGAAATAAAAATATCATAGAACTTGTTCCTGGCATCAGAAGCACAACTAATAAATCGTTCTCCCAAATAAAGATTTTCAACGGAAAAATTAATCACAACAAAAAAAGTAGTTATTTTTGTACATAATTTTTAGAGCAATGGTAATTAAAGAGGTAAAAAAAAATTTAAAATATGTCCCTAAAAAAATTAATATTTTACTTATATGATAAAGTACATTTTATGTTTAGCTACCACAATGAAATATATTTAGTTGTCATAAATGTATTATTTGTCAAAAATTAGGAGAAATATAATAATAAAATTTGATTACTTGTTTGATGGATTAATTTGGTATCACAATTTTCACATATTATATAACGAAAAAGAAAAATTTGTTAACTAAAAATTTAACTCAAAACTGTTGTAGAACTCGATTTATTTATTAAATAACTATTATTAGTTTTTATTTTTTTCTTATTTCTTTGGCATTAAATAACATTTTTTTCTTATTAAAATTGTTTGATGGATTAATTTATTGCACATACCACCTCATTAATATGACATTTGAAAGATCAGATTTCTCACATAATCTCTCTCTCTCTCTCTCTCTATCTCTCTCTCTCTCTCTCGTATCACCTCTCTCCATCTCCAAACCCATTTGGCTCTTGTGATAACCATAACCCATTAGCAACCATGCATATACCACCTCATTAGTTACTAGTATTCAACGTGCAAAAGTAAAAACATATCCTTGTAAGTCAGTTAAGGTTCAAAGCAAGAAGTTATCCCCTTCCTTTTTCCTTCCAGCTGTAACCCCTTCTTTTAGGAGATCTAGTGCGATAAGTACTGCATACTTCGTAAAACACTACAAAAAAAAGTGTATAATTGCGGCAATCTTATTGCGATGGTTGACACGGAACCGCCACTATAAAAGCCAATTGCGGCAGTTATTTGGACCGTCACAATTAATTAAATAATTGCAGCGGTTTTAATGCTAATAGCGGAAGCTATAAACCGCCGCTAAATATAAATCGCTGCAGAAACTGCCGCAAAATGCTCTTCCGACGCCAATTCCAGCGTTTTGTTCCAACCTCCGCTAAAAGCTTACGACGCTTAAAATTGAGGAAGCAAAAGGCTTTAAACGGCGGTTTTAACCGCCGCAATTAGCAAATACAGCCGCCACAATTTTCTCTATTAGTTGTAGTAAAATAATGCAAAATCCCTAAATTATTTTACTAAAAACCCACATACAAGATCTACTATCAATTTCAATTGATATCAGCTACTAGGCATCATGGAAAGAAATCCAAACTTCCTTTCTCCTCTTTACTGTTCGTGCTTCATATGCCATGGGTGGGAAATAATTACATTTCATTGAGAAAATCCCACATGCAATTGGAAGCAATGTGTTCCTTAGATTCTAAACGGTCAAGGTAGTGAGATTCAAACTCAATCTTCTCCATTCCTTTGTTTTCCCACTCGTGTTCCATTCCCATCCTTTTTTATTCAAACAAAGTTCTATTGGCAATCTTGCATGTGAGGTCTAGAGACTAATTTTGGTGGTTTGCAGCTGTTGAATGACCTTCCATTACTTAAGTAGCGGATGGACGGTGTTTAAAAATTTGTTAACAGTCAATGGTCAAGAACGGTGCCCGGTGAACTTTGATAACCAATGGGATTCAGGTAAGAATTCTATAAATTGTAACCATTCCTTTCACTTTTTCATTCACCACTTTTTTATTCACCTCATTTCTTCTCATAAACGGCCTCAACGTCCATCGCCGATTATTTATAATAATCTTAGGCTTATTCTTTGATGCGTTTGAGATCATTGTGTTAACCGGCGAGGGACTTTTTGAGCCATATTAAGACTATTATGATTAATCGGAATGAATACTCTCAGTTTTGTTTTTTCCCCGATTTGGGCTTCCCCAAGAAGATTGATCGCTCTTATCAATCCAATATAATAGTTTTTTATTTAATATAATTTTCTTTGAAATGTAATAATAATTAAATGTAATTTTCTTTGATGAATCCAATAGAATTGTTTTTATACTCTACAATCCTATTAATATGTCTTCTTTACGATATTTTTTTTGTTTTACTATCAAATGCACTAAGACATATAGGGTATGGAAAAAGTAATTGTCATCAAATTTTATGGTATTGAAGTGAATTTTGGGCCTCTTTGTTTCAGCTTTAAAAAATAGAATTTGTTTTTTTTGTATTTTTGAAAATAGATTTTGTAAAACCATTTTTTTAAAAATATTCCAAATTTTTATTATATTCATTTTTTATAATTGAAACACTAATTTTGACATCGTATAACATATAGCATAAATGTATATTATTGAAAATCAAATCGTAGTCAACAATAATATTTTTTAATTTCATAAGATGAATCAAACTTGTTTCAATAACATGAACAAATATAATTGAGGTAGCTTCTAACATCGACCGGTTCTTTGGAACAATGATTAGAGAGTATAGAGAACATGAATCTCTATATATATATATCAAAGAATTGCGTTTTAGAAACAATGTATTTCTATTTCTTTACAATGATCATAATCTTAACCAAAACTCTGACCTTATCAACCATGGTGGCTTTGAAGTGATAATATATTATATATGTTTTTGCAAATAATAAATAAAAAATATAAAATATAACTAACAATTAAAATGAATATTCCAATACCATAAAGCTTTATTGTTGTAGTATTCAAGACACAATTATGTAATATTACTAACTTTAAATAAATTTAAATTTTGAATCAATTTTACAAGAGACATCAATAATTGGTACCGTCTTTTTAATTTTAATGGGTACCAAATTAAGAATTCTCCAATAAATAAATTGGACATATTTTAACTATCTAAAACAATCAAAATATTACTTCACAATATAAATTTGGCCACAAGATGCACCATGATTGTACGAAATCTCTAATATTCATCTTAGAGATCAGCTAAGCGATTATTCGTCTTGCGGCATTCATAAGGAAGACCACGAGCATAACGTCTAAAATCACGACAATAATCATAAACAACCCATTTTGAATGAATCACTTTAAGTTGCTTCCTTGTTTTAGAACTAAGACCTTTATTTTTTCCACCATTGAAACTTAAGCAATTATTTGATGGACTAGGAATGCATGCATTGGCATTGAAGTTTCTAAATCCAGCTGTGAATGGAGCCTTTGACCAATCAATTTTCACTTTTCCACCTCTTGTTGCCCACGTATCTCCATTCCATAGTGTTGTGTATAATTTCATTGGTTGCCTTGTTGGAAATGCAACACCAATGTTTTGTCTATTATGTATTACTCTTATGGGTATGTTATCCACCAATATTCTGCATAGATTCAAAACAAGTAATATAGTTTATAACGCCCCAACTAAAATGTCTAGAATATTTAGTCAAGACATAAATAATTGAATCTGAGTACATTAATTTAACGAGATAAACAAACGAATTACAGAATAATTCTTTACATCAGTTGATGAGCTTAAGACAAAACAGCGGAAATAGAATATAATCCAAGGTATACAGATAAATTAAAACAAGGGAAGACTAAATCGTCTAATGCGATGATCCAAGCTCATCTCCAATCATCAGCTTCATCCTGGTCCTTGCTCCAGTTAACCTGTCTACCTAAAAAAATTGGTTTGGAGTGGGGTGAGACTACTAAGCCTCAGTGAGTCCTACTACCCTCCTAATGGTGACTACACCGGGGTACCTAATCAGTCGTATCATACTAGCATACATAACCTAACATAATAACAGAATTAAAGGTGTAACACAGATCAATAAATCTTATTCATTTTTAAACACGAGGTCACTCTGAGGTGAGCAGGTCTCAGAGGCCTGCCATATCCGTCAACCGATTCGGTCACGGCATGCAGCTCACAATAACATATCCTAATGGAGTATCCCATTGGGAGTCCATAAAGCGACATCACAAATCGCACCTAATTGACTGATACTAGTTTAGTTCTTACTACCATAATTTTCCCAAGCCCGGGGAACATGCAAACTTAATTCTAAGTTATACCCTAAGATTCGGAATTGTGCTTGACTTCCTGTTTAACATTAAATACATTATATAACTGCAAACTATCTATCTCAGATGAGGATATAAAACGAGTGCTTTAGAATTATTTTAGAACTGAAAATATGACTCATTCTGCACTTAGCTCGCTACGGCGAGTTACCAAGCTCGCCATGGCGAATTGCAGGTCCTGGCCTAAATCAACTCGTTAGGCGAGCAGTTGCTCGCCATGGCGAGTTTCATCAGCCCAGAACTTGGATATTCGCCATGAATGCTCGCTAGCAACTCGCTATGGCGAGTTTATGCAGTAAACACCCTATTTTACGAAAATCATTAATTTTAAAATAGTACACCTACAATCATCCTCTGAGAAAGTGCAGAAACATAATATAATTAATATAGAACAGAATAGAAGAGAAATTGGGAGTTATTTCTCCTCACACAATTAATCCCTAATTTCCTATGTTAACATGCAAATATTCAATTTGGGAAAACTATCTACACTATCCTAAAGGACCCACCTGAATTGAGATAAACTCAGAAGCTCTAAACACAGTGATGACGACAACTTCGGAGCTCTCCGAGAAACTGAATTTGCAGCCACAAAACTAGGAACCCGCAGTCCTTTAAGACACCATTTTAACAGCTTTAGTACCACAACTTCAGAAATTCGCCCCGACCTCGTTACTGAGCGAAAAATTATGAAACCTAGGTCAAAATGACCATGACTGAGTTATCAAGTTACAGCAAAAAGAATCGTTTCGATCAGAGTTACAGGGAGGAATTTCTTACCAATAAAGTACCGACCTATCCAAATACAAATTCTGCAAAATCCTGTGTTGTATATCCAACTTCAAAAATTCACACAGGGCTCATTATTGATCTTAAAATTACGAAACCTACATTGAAACGACCGGAATTGAGTTAGCTTTCTATACCAACAAGCGGAATCAAAATCAGAGCTACAGAGAAAGAGAAATCGCCTTTTGACTGGAGCCCTGTCCAAACACGATTTTTCTGAAATTCCTGGGTTAAACACTTCAATTCAAAAATTCGCCCAGAATTCATTTCTCCATGAAAATTCACGAGGCTGGTACCAAAATCACCGGAATTTCGTTATATAACTAGTCCAAAAAGAATCAACGAAATCGGAGTTGTGAGGTGAGATTAATTACCGTTTATGTGAAGGGCTGTTTCCAAATACGGGTTTGACCAATCAACCCTAAATCCACCTTGTTTCTTAACAATCCTTCAAAACTTCCATTGTGGTTTAAAGCACATGCAAAACAATTTCAATCAGAGTTGATTAAGGGTTGAGAAAGGCACAAATTGAATGAATGAGTAATGGATTGACATGATTCTTACCTTTATGAGAAGCTTAGAACTTATAGAATTCCAATTTTTATTTGCATGTGAATTTGAGTAAGAAATTGGTGATGTTGTTCTTGAAGATGAAAGAGGCGTGGAAGAGAAAAAGGGAAAGGTGATTGCTTCCTGATTTTTCTGCTTTCAGGAAGTGAGAAATGAATGGAATGAATGTTTGACCCCTTTTTAACACTCTCTTATGGACAATATCAAAAATGCCCCTCTACATCCTACTAAACTAACTTATACACTTCATAATTCTCTATTTCTAATTAGTAGAAATATTCTCAATTAAATTCCAAAATTGACTCTATTTAATATTCTTCTATTAAACAAAGTTGGGATGTTACAATCTACCCTCCTTAAAAGAATTTCGTCCTCGAAATTCAAAGCTCTTTATTCAACATCAGGGTAAATCGTCCATATACGCATCTAATATCCATACCTCACCTATTCTCCGGTCGATTGTGTTCATCCCCTTGGAATAAATTTTCCTCTCTCAAGGAGTTACTGCCTATAGACCAATCACTTAACCACATTTACAACTGTTCTCGGGCTGCGCACTCTGATTCGACTACTTACTAACATCCTCTGGGTTGTGCTCAAGCAGCTTCAATCTATAATCTCTGAGCACGGTTGTATGTCATCTCGTCTTATCTCCCTTCAACTTCTTCTACTACTGTTAATCTTCTTCCATTCCTATCGGTATTAACTTCAAATCCAACCGACTTAGAAGGTCGGTAACTGGTCTGGTTGACGTTACACGATTAACTAAAGGGTATTGATATTGAAGAATCCAAAATCTCTCTTCTTATGGTTAATCTCACTTTCAACTGCTATAGTACTTTCCGAATACTATAGCGCTTGACACGTCATGTGTTCCTTGCACTACACATGTTACTTAAAATGCTACGGAGTCAACCAGAATAGAAAACAGTTGGAAAGATACCTAATTTTCTCTCTTAGGAATAAGGGTTAGATTTACTTAGTAACTAATATGTGAAACTAGGATATGGTAATCAGATTCTCTACTTGGTTGATTGCATACCTAAAGTGTAAACTTGCAAAGCTGAGGCTAAATTGAATGGTTTAGCTTAGGACGGCTGACGGAATTATCTTAGCAGATCACTGAGGATAGGAAAAGGGTTTCCAAATGAGATTGGTATACTACTACAAGCGAGTAAGTAACTCTTACACTTACGCTAATTAATTACTGATAATTAGACTTGGAATTGAAATGTTTCGGTTCAAGCGTTCGGGCTTCAGTACAAAACCTCACGAGATTACAGGAACTGAATCTAGGAGGTTGAAACGTTCGGGCAGAGGTACTTAAGGTTAACACGCTAATCTAACATGAATTCAGAAGATGGAACTGACATGTTCGAATCCTTAACACTGATTTCACTAGTACATCTTAATTCCACTGAATTGGAAATGATTCAAACTTAATTTTGAATTCGGATGATAAGGCTACGAAAAGATAGACAACTAATTATATTGAAGAACTGATTACCAGATTCGAGTGCACGAAGTTTAAATGAATTGCTGATACTGAGCTAAGTCATTTGTATCAGGACAGTTAAGGATGCTAATCAACAGATCAACCAACGAGCGGGAAACTGAACTGAGACTATCCGTGGGTTTTCAAGAGTGACTAACTTCCACGAATCTTATGGAGTTACTACGACATAACAGAGAGGCTGAAGTCATTGAATACGGTTACTTAAGAGTGACGTTCTACACAATCTGTGTGACTGACTAACGTCGATGAATTTGGAAAGTTGCATCCTAACTGGATTTGTGCGTAGTACTTGACTGACAAGTATTTAAAACACGAGGAGGTTTATTCGTCTAAGACGTAATCAGACAAGTTAGAGAGTACACACGTTCATGGTGTTCCAAAACTTATGAACGTAGAATTGAACATTGCTCGTTTCGACGAGTTGGCTGAAAGAGGATCCAGGACGAATGAAGGGTAATTGAAGACTGGTCTCCTATTGGGTCCAGATTTATGTTCCACAATTCTATTCCTTCTGTCATTTCTCTCAGGCTCGAACAACTAGGTTTTTACTCAAGTTTCGTGCTGACAATTTCTCACAGGAAGGTCTAACGGATCCTAATAGTTTCTTAGCTGAAAGGTTTGGAATATGTGAAAGTGTCGGGCGACTAGCTGATGCTAAACTCAAACTTAGTTACTTGTTTCTAGATAACTACCAAATATATCTAAACGATTGGTCTAGGTGATTGGTGCCAGTAATAGTGTCTCTTAATTGCTAATTTCATCAAGTTGTGTCTTCTATGGTCTGGTATTAAGGTAATGGTAAAATATATGGCTGGCCAAATCTAATCCTCAACCAGGTAACTAATAGCTTCATAGTACTGAATTACTAACTTAATGGTTACTGGCTAACAACCCCCAAATGCGTGGCTAAAAGTCCCTATTGATTTTTTTTTTTTTAGCTTAATGGTTTTTCATATATGAATTTGTTTGGCAAACACTCAACTGATATTGAATTATCAGTCTCTAAACTACCTAATGATAAGGTCTGGCGGGTCGGCTTGGCGACTGATTGTGCTAAAGGTAATTCTTAACCGTTATTTCAACTAAGACTTAACCTACGATGGCTAGGTGCAATTACTGGTATACAATGGTGGGCTAATCCTATTTACTGGCATCTAAAGGCAACATCATAAGTGTTAAGTTAATATGTCGTGGTCATAAAATGTTTAAGTATGGGTGCTAGGATTCAACTAGTCTTATTATCGTAGCTGACTGGCCTTGTAACGCTGAGCTACTAATCCTTGAGTACCTCAATGACGATCGATTGTAAACCTATTCGGATAACGGGTATTACTAAGGAAAATTCAGATTTGATAAGTGGCTGGCTTATGCCTATGTGACATGGTACTGTCATTGGCTTCTAACCTATTCAGTGATAAATTCCACAACTATCTTAGGTGACTACGGTGTTATAAACGATTCTTAACTGTTAATCTAGTCAAGGTTTGAGTCTATAAAGATTTGCTTGGTCTGTTGCTAAAGACTAATGTAGTAAGAAGGTAATTCCTAATGGTTTTACTAGATGAAACTTGACTCTTGGTAGTAAGGTATCAATGTTGTTACTAGTTGAAGGTTCGGAGTAACTTAGCTAAGGGTATTCTAGAGGGTAGTCTAATAAGGTGACTTGAGGAAATATTGGAATGTTATTGTTTTCTTAATTTGGGTTTCTCTAGTATAGATGGTTCGCTTTGAATTTCTATTACAAAGGTATCTATCAGGTCCACTATACTGAGTTACTAATTTAGGAACATAAGAGTCATGGTACTTAGCGCGTCTTCTCGGGTACGGTACTGCTAAAAGAGAATCTAGTCGCTATGCTAGTTTAAAGCTAAGTCTCTAATGGTTCCTATTAGGAAGGGTGTACTCATTCCATTGAGAACATTAAGGTTGGGTAATCTTGGAATAGTCTAATCAAGTTGAAATCTTAGTAATTAATGGGACATGGATGAGGCCCAACTAAGTTTTGCTAACACCGGTGAATTTCTCGCTTGCACTGAACAACTGAATATTTAGGAAAGGGTTTTGGTTTACTAACTGTTATAGCTGGGTGTTACTTGGTCAAAAACTTGGCTGAATTTGGGCTCTCGGTAGGATAAGGTTATTTCTAGGTTCGGGAAGTTTACCTGACACACAGTGTCAGTTGAATATTGGTGTGCACTACACACTTCAGTATAATGATACACTTGCATTCCTTGCTTGTTTATACATCTTACTCCCGTGACACCATTTGCCACCGTTCCAAAATTCACTCATAAGAATTTCCTTCAACGACTGCTCCTCAATTGCATCTTCACTACGATCTTAACGCTGGAGTTTCAGAGCTCACTTCAGTTCTAAACCATAATACCCTGCCTACCATACACAATACTGAGCTGATCAGACTTAGCACGCGATGGTTTCAGCGTAAACAGTCCATATCCAAAGGGTCTGTATTGCTTAGGAAAGAATTTAAATGACTCATGGCAAGGTCCGATACTGAATCGACCTGCTCTGATACCAATTATAACGCCCCAACTAAAATGTCTAGAATATTTAGTCAAGACATAAATAATTGAATCTGAGTACATTAATTTAACGAGATAAACAAACGAATTACAGAATAATTCTTTACATCAGTTGATGAGCTTAAGACAAAACAGCGGAAATAGAATATAATCCAAGGTATACAGATAAATTAAAACAAGGGAAGACTAAATCGTCTAATGCGATGATCCAAGCTCATCTCCAATCATCAGCTTCATCCTGGTCCTTGCTCCAGTTAACCTGTCTACCTAAAAAAATTGGTTTGGAGTGGGGTGAGACTACTAAGCCTCAGTGAGTCCTACTACCCTCCTAATGGTGACTACACCGGGGTACCTAATCAGTCGTATCATACTAGCATACATAACCTAACATAATAACAGAATTAAAGGTGTAACACAGATCAATAAATCTTATTCATTTTTAAACACGAGGTCACTCTGAGGTGAGCAGGTCTCAGAGGCCTGCCATATCCGTCAACCGATTCGGTCACGGCATGCAGCTCACAATAACATATCCTAATGGAGTATCCCATTGGGAGTCCATAAAGCGACATCACAAATCGCACCTAATTGACTGATACTAGTTTAGTTCTTACTACCATAATTTTCCCAAGCCCGGGGAACATGCAAACTTAATTCTAAGTTATACCCTAAGATTCGGAATTGTGCTTGACTTCCTGTTTAACATTAAATACATTATATAACTGCAAACTATCTATCTCAGATGAGGATATAAAACGAGTGCTTTAGAATTATTTTAGAACTGAAAATATGACTCATTCTGCACTTAGCTCGCTACGGCGAGTTACCAAGCTCGCCATGGCGAATTGCAGGTCCTGGCCTAAATCAACTCGTTAGGCGAGCAGTTGCTCGCCATGGCGAGTTTCATCAGCCCAGAACTTGGATATTCGCCATGAATGCTCGCTAGCAACTCGCTATGGCGAGTTTATGCAGTAAACACCCTATTTTACGAAAATCATTAATTTTAAAATAGTACACCTACAATCATCCTCTGAGAAAGTGCAGAAACATAATATAATTAATATAGAACAGAATAGAAGAGAAATTGGGAGTTATTTCTCCTCACACAATTAATCCCTAATTTCCTATGTTAACATGCAAATATTCAATTTGGGAAAACTATCTACACTATCCTAAAGGACCCACCTGAATTGAGATAAACTCAGAAGCTCTAAACACAGTGATGACGACAACTTCGGAGCTCTCCGAGAAACTGAATTTGCAGCCACAAAACTAGGAACCCGCAGTCCTTTAAGACACCATTTTAACAGCTTTAGTACCACAACTTCAGAAATTCGCCCCGACCTCGTTACTGAGCGAAAAATTATGAAACCTAGGTCAAAATGACCATGACTGAGTTATCAAGTTACAGCAAAAAGAATCGTTTCGATCAGAGTTACAGGGAGGAATTTCTTACCAATAAAGTACCGACCTATCCAAATACAAATTCTGCAAAATCCTGTGTTGTATATCCAACTTCAAAAATTCACACAGGGCTCATTATTGATCTTAAAATTACGAAACCTACATTGAAACGACCGGAATTGAGTTAGCTTTCTATACCAACAAGCGGAATCAAAATCAGAGCTACAGAGAAAGAGAAATCGCCTTTTGACTGGAGCCCTGTCCAAACACGATTTTTCTGAAATTCCTGGGTTAAACACTTCAATTCAAAAATTCGCCCAGAATTCATTTCTCCATGAAAATTCACGAGGCTGGTACCAAAATCACCGGAATTTCGTTATATAACTAGTCCAAAAAGAATCAACGAAATCGGAGTTGTGAGGTGAGATTAATTACCGTTTATGTGAAGGGCTGTTTCCAAATACGGGTTTGACCAATCAACCCTAAATCCACCTTGTTTCTTAACAATCCTTCAAAACTTCCATTGTGGTTTAAAGCACATGCAAAACAATTTCAATCAGAGTTGATTAAGGGTTGAGAAAGGCACAAATTGAATGAATGAGTAATGGATTGACATGATTCTTACCTTTATGAGAAGCTTAGAACTTATAGAATTCCAATTTTTATTTGCATGTGAATTTGAGTAAGAAATTGGTGATGTTGTTCTTGAAGATGAAAGAGGCGTGGAAGAGAAAAAGGGAAAGGTGATTGCTTCCTGATTTTTCTGCTTTCAGGAAGTGAGAAATGAATGGAATGAATGTTTGACCCCTTTTTAACACTCTCTTATGGACAATATCAAAAATGCCCCTCTACATCCTACTAAACTAACTTATACACTTCATAATTCTCTATTTCTAATTAGTAGAAATATTCTCAATTAAATTCCAAAATTGACTCTATTTAATATTCTTCTATTAAACAAAGTTGGGATGTTACATAGTTAAATACGTACATTGTTTGTTCCATATATAGAATTTTACTTTGTTTTATATTCTTTTAGAAATAATTTTGGTTAAGGGAATTAAACTCTTGTTAATTAGATCAACGACATAGATTTATGATAATGATAGAATCATATAATTTTAGGATTTGAATTGTGTGCAATGTTGTGGCACCAATCAGCCATGTTGGTCAATTTGTGGCGGTTATAATTAACATTTAATTTTTAATTGGTGTTATTGATCATTAATGTATTAAAATTTTGTGTAATCCAATATAGAATTTGGGATACGATTTAACTTGGGTATTAGGTCTAGAAGAAAGATTAGACGGTGATCTAAAATTTGAATTCAGCAAAGAGAGGTGTTGCATTTAGTTTTTTATTAAAAAAATTACTTATAAAATAAAAAACTTACATTATGCGTTGAGCATTCCAATCAATAGAGTAAGTGTGAAAGTCTTGTGTGGGATCAAACCAAAGATAGAATTGCACCTCATGACCTCCATTACCATTGGCATATAAATTGGTTGAGAGAATATATGGATCACCAGACAAGTTGCCCAAAAATTCCATATCAATCTCATCATGGTGTGGTCCTTGAGAACTTAGCTGCATATATACACATATATCAAATTAAATAGACATACAATAAGTAAAATTAAAGCTCCTTAAATTATGCAATGTTTAGTGTTTGTAACCATTATAATTTTAATTAGTTTTTCCTATCTATAATTTATTCCGCGATATAATGATTTGAATTGGCTACTGCAATTAATATTACGCATTCTTGTTGTTCGCTTATCGACGACAGTCAGATCAAGATCGGACAATCCATATTTCAAACAAGATATTTTTAGAGTTTGAAACATATACCGTATTATACAGATTTGCAGTGTAACATCAATTGTAATTCAAAACTAATATTAATGTGAATTAAGAGATTGCATATATGAGGCAAATTTTGTAAAAGAAAAAAGTGCATACGTAAATTGTAGTGACAGTGCCTGCAGAGTTCCCTGGCACAAGTTTGATTTGCATGTCAAATCTCCCAAACAAATATTCATTCTTGGTACCAACGCCAGAACCAGAATATTTATCCATTGTAAGTGTCATACTGTTGTCACCGTCTTGTATGTTAGCCCTTTTATCTCCAAATAGAATATTAAAATCAGTGTTGAAATTTCCGCCATATGCAATTGTGCTAACGCTTAAGCATAGACAAAGTAAGAGAAAAATTGAGGCATTAGCATATGAAGAAGCCATAATTAACTTATGTTTCACTCTTTGTAAATTGATAAATTAAAATTTTGAAAAAGGGTATTTAAATTGAAGTTCGTATTAACATATATTGTCAAAATTAGTGTGAATTGCAGTGGATTTAGATCAATATAGTTGTCTACTATTTAATGTTACAATCACAACTCACAAGTCACCGTTATTTTTAAAAGTTACAGCTAAGCCTTATTGTAGAATCAAAAACTAGTTTTTAATTAGCAAAGGAGTTCTTATGGCAAAAATATTTGTTTTTTTATCTCTTTGCTTGGATATTTAATGTGGAAAATTTAGACTTAAGTCAGAATACTAAAAATAGGTCAATATTATACTTGAAATAAAAATATCATAGAACTTGTTCCTGGCATCAGAAGCACAACTAATAAATCGTTCTCCCAAATAAAGATTTTCAACGGAAAAATTAATCACAACAAAAAAAGTAGTTATTTTTGTACATAATTTTTAGAGCAATGGTAATTAAAGAGGTAAAAAAAAATTTAAAATATGTCCCTAAAAAAATTAATATTTTACTTATATGATAAAGTACATTTTATGTTTAGCTACCACAGTGAAATATATTTAGTTGTCATAAATGTATTATTTGTCAAAAATTAGGAGAAATATAATAATAAAATTTGATTACTTGTTTGATGGATTAATTTGGTATCACAATTTTCACATATTATATAACGAAAAAGAAAAATTTGTTAACTAAAAATTTAACTCAAAACTGTTGTAGAACTCGATTTATTTATTAAATAACTATTATTAGTTTTTATTTTTTTCTTATTTCTTTGGCATTAAATAACATTTTTTTCTTATTAAAATTGTTTGATGGATTAATTTATTGCACATACCACCTCATTAATATGACATTTGAAAGATCAGATTTCTCACATAATCTCTCTCTCTCTCTCTCTCTATCTCTCTCTCTCTCTCTCGTATCACGTCTCTCCATCTCCAAACCCATTTGGCTCTTGTGATAACCATAACC
This sequence comes from Trifolium repens, assembly GCA_030408175.1. Lineage (NCBI taxonomy): Eukaryota > Viridiplantae > Streptophyta > Magnoliopsida > Fabales > Fabaceae > Trifolium > Trifolium repens. The sequence goes on from CP125845.1 coordinate 33,373,777, forward strand.
CATTAGCAACCATGCATATACCACCTCATTAGTTACTAGTATTCAACGTGCAAAAGTAAAAACATATCCTTGTAAGTCAGTTAAGGTTCAAAGCAAGAAGTTATCCCCTTCCTTTTTCCTTCCAGCTGTAACCCCTTCTTTTAGGAGATCTAGTGCGATAAGTACTGCATACTTCTTAAAACACTACAAAAAAAAGTGTATAATTGCGGCAATCTTATTGCGATGGTTGACACGGAACCGCCACTATAAAAGCCAATTGCGGCAGTTATTTGGACCGCCACAATTAATTAAATAATTGCAGCGGTTGTAATGCTAATAGCGGAAGCTATAAACCGCCGCTAAATATAAATCGCTGCAGAAACTGCCGCAAAATGCTCTTCCGACGCCCATTCCAGCGTTTTGTTCCAACCTCCGCTAAAAGCTTACGACGCTTAAAATTGAGGAAGCAAAAAGCTTTAAACGGCGGTTTTAAACGCCGCAATTAGCAAATACAGCCGCCACAATTTTCTCTATTTGTTGTAGTAAAATAATGCAAAATCCCTAAATTATTTTACTAAAAACCCACATACAAGATCTACTATCAATTTCAATTGTTATCAGCTACTAGGCATCATGGAAAGAAATCCAAACTTCCTTTCTCCTCTTTACTGTTCGTGCTTCATATGCCATGGGTGGGAAATAATTACATTTCATTGAGAAAATCCCACATGCAATTGGAAGCAATGTGTTCCTTAGATTCTAAACTGTCAAGGTAGTGAGATTTAAACTCAATCTTCTCCATTCCTTTGTTTTCCCACTCGTGTTCCATTCCCATCCTTTTTTATTCAAACAAAGTTCTGTTGGTAATCTTGCATGTGAGGTCTAGAGACTAATTTTGGTGGTTTGCGGCTGTTGAATGACCTTCCGTTACTTAAGTAGCGGATGGACGGTGTTTAAAAATTTGTTAACAGTCAATGGTCAAGAACGGTGCCCGGTGAACTTTGATAACCAATGGGGTTCAGGTAAGAATTCTATAAATTGTAACCATTCCTTTCACTTTTTCATTCACCACTTTTTTATTCACCTCATTTCTTCTCATAAACGGCCTCAACGTCCATCGCCGATTATTTATAATAATCTTAGGCTTATTCTTTGATGCGTTTGAGATCATTGTGTTAACCGGCGAGAGACTTTTTGAGCCATATTAAGACTATTATGATTAATCGGAATGAATACTCTCAGTTTTGTTGTTTCCCCGATTTGGGCTTCCCCAAGAAGATTGATCGCTCTTATCAATCCAATATAATAGTTTTTTATTTAATATAATTTTCTTTGAAATGTAATAATAATGAAATGTAATTTTCTTTGATGAATCCAATAGAAAACTTTTTATACTCTGCAATCCTATTAATATGTCTTCTTTACGATATTTTTTTTGTTTTACTATCAAATGCACTAAGACATATAGGGTATGGAAAAAGTAATTGTCAACAAATTTTATGGTATTGAAGTGAATTTTGGGCCTCTTTGTTTCAGCTTTAAAAAATAGAATTTGTTTTTTTTGTATTTTTGAAAATAGATTTTGTAAAACCATTTTTTTTTAAAATATTCCAAATTTTTATTATATTCATTTTTTATAATTGAAACACTAATTTTGACATCGTATAACATATAGCATAAATGTATATTATTGAAAATCAAAACGTAGTCAACAATAATATTTTTTAATTTCATAAGATGAATCAAACTTGTTTCGATAACATGAACAAATATAATTGAGGTAGCTTCTAACATCGACCGGTTCTTTGGAACAATGATTAGAGAGTATAGAGAACATGAATCTCTCTCTCTCTCTATATATATATATATATATCAAAGAATTGCGTTTTAGAAACAATTTATTTCTATTTCTTTACAATGATCATAATCTTAACCAAAACTCTGACCTTATCAACCATGGTGGCTTTGAAGTGATAATATAGTATATATGTTTTTGCAAATAATAAATAAAAAATAAAAAATATAACTAACAATTAAAATGAATATTCCAATACCATAAAGCTTTATTGTTATAGTATTCAAGACACAATTATGTAATATTACTAACTTTAAATAAATTTAAATTTTGAATCAATTTTACAAGAGACATCAATAATTGGTACCCGTCTTTTTAATTTTAATGGGTACCAAATTAAGAATTCTCCAATAAATAAATTGGACATATTTTAACTATCTAAAACAATCAAAATATTACTTCACAATATAAATTTGGCCACAAGATGCACCATGATTGTACGAAATCTCTAATATTCATCTTAGAGATCAGCTAAGCGATTATTCGTCTTGCGGCATTCATAAGGAAGACCACGAGCATAACGTCTAAAATCACGACAATAATCATAAACAACCCATTTTGAATGAATCACTTTAAGTTGCTTCCTTGCTTTAGAACTAAGACCTTTATTTTTTCCACCATTGAAACTTAAGCAATTATTTGATGGACTAGGAATGCATGCATTGGCATTGAAGTTTCTAAATCCAGCTGTGAATGGAGCCTTTGACCAATCAATTTTCACTTTTCCACCTCTTGTTGCCCACGTATCTCCATTCCATAGTGTTGTTTATAATTTCATTGGTTGCCTTGTTGGAAATGCAACACCAATGTTTTGTCTATTATGTATTACTCTTATGGGTATGTTATCCACCAATATTCTGCATAGATTCAAAACAAGTAATATAGTTAAATATGTACATTGTTTGTTCCATATATAGAATTTTACTTTTTTTTATATTCTTTTAGAAATTATTTTGGTTAAGGGAATTAAACTCTTGTTAATTAGATCAACGACATAGATTTATGATAATGATAGAATCATATCATTTTAGGATTTGAATTGTGTGCAATGTTGTGGCACCAATCAGCCATGTTGGTCAATTTGTGGCGGTTATAATTAACATTTAATTTTTAATTGGTGTTATTGATCATTAATGTATTAAAATTTTGTGTAATCCAATATAGAATTTGGGATACGATTTAACTTGGGTATTAGGTCTAGAAGAAAGATTAGACGGAGATCTAAAATTTGAATTCAGCAAAGAGAGGTGTTGCATTTAGTTTTTTATTAAAAAAATTACTTATAAAATAAAAAACTTACATTATGCGTTGAGCATTCCAATCAATAGAGTAAGTGTGAAAGTCTTGTGTGGGATCAAACCAAAGATAGAATTGCACCTCATGACCTCCATTACCATTGGCATATAAATTGGTTGAGAGAATATATGGATCACCAGACAAGTTGCCCAAAAATTCCATATCAATCTCATCATGGTGTGGTCCTTGAGAACTTAGCTGCATATATCAAATTAAATAGACATACAATAAGTAAAATTAAAGCTCCTTAAATTATGCAATGTTTAGTGTTTGTAACCATTATAATTTTAATTAGTTTTTCCTATCTATAATTTATTCCGCGATATAATGATTTGAATTGGCTACTGCAATAAATATTACACATTCTTGTTGTTCGCTTATCGACGACAGTCGGATCAAGATCGGACAATCCATATTTCAAACAAGATATTTTTAGAGTTTGAAACATATACCGTATTATACAGATTTGCAGTGTAACATCAATTGTAATTCAAAACTAATATTAATGTGAATTAAGAGATTGCATATATGAGGCAAATTTTGTAAAAGAAAAAAGTGCATACGTAAATTGTAGTGACAGTGCCTGCAGAGTTCCCTGGCACAAGTTTGATTTGCATGTCAAATCTCCCAAACAAATATTCATTCTTGGTACCAACGCCAGAACCAGAATATTTATCCATTGTAAGTGTCATACTGTTGGCACCGTCTTGTATGTTAGCCCTTTTATCTCCAAATAGAATATTAAAATCAGTGTTGAAATTTCCACCATATGCAATTGTGCTAACGCTTAAGCATAGACAAAGTAAGAGAAAAATTGAGGTATTAGCATATGAAGAAGCCATAATTAACTTATGTTTCACTTTGTGTAAATTGATAAATTAAAATTTTGAAAAAGGGTATTTAAATTGAAGTTCGTATTAACATATATTGTCAAAATTAGTGTGAATTGCAGTCGATTTAGATCAATATAGTTGTCTACAATTTAATGTTACAATCACAACTCACAAGTCACCGTTATTTTTAAAAGTTACAGCTAAGCCTTATTGTAGAATCAAAAACTAGTTTTTAATTAGCAAAGGAGTTCTTATGGCAAAAATATTTGTTTTTTTATCTCTTTGCTTGGATGTTTAATGTGGAAAAGTTAGACTTAAATCAGAATACTAAAAATAGGTCAATATTATACTTGAAATAAAAATATCATAGAACTTGTTCCTGGCATCAGAAGCACAACTAATAAATCGTTCTCCCAAATAAAGATTTTCAACGGAAAAATTAATCACAACAAAAAAAGTAGTTATTTTTGTACATAATTTTTACTTATATGTCCCTAAAAAAATTAATATTTTACTTATATGATAAAGTACATTTTATGTTTAGCTACCACAGTGAAATATATTTAGTTGTCATAAATGTATTATTTGTGAAAAATTAGGAGAAATATAATAATAAAATTTGATTACTTGTTTGATGGATTAATTTGGTATCACACTTTTCACATATTATATAACGAAAAAGAAAAATTTGTTAACAAAAAATTTAACTCACAACTGTTATAGAACTCGATTTATTTATTAAATAACTATTATTAGTTTTTATTTTTTTCTTATTACTTTGACATTAAATAGCTTTTTGTTCTTATTAAAACTGTTTGATGGATTAATTTAATGCACATACCACCTCATTAATATGACATTTGAAAGATCAGATTTCTCACATAATCTTTCTCTCTTCTCTCTCTTTCACTCGTATCACGCATCTCCATCTCCAAACCCATTTTGCTCTTGTGACAATCATAACCCATTAGCAACCATGCACATACCACCTCATTAGTTACTAGTATTCAATGTGCAAAAGTAAAAACCTATCCTTGTAAGTCATTTAAGGTTCAAAGCAAGAAGTTATCCCCTTCCTTTTTCCCTCCAACTGTAACGCCTTCTTTTAGGAGATCTAGTGCTATTAGTACTGCATACTTCTTAAAACACTACAAAAATAAGTGTATAATTGCGGCAACCTTATTGCGATGGTTGACACAGAACCGCCACTATAAAAGCCAATTGTGGTAGTTATTTGAACCACCACAATTAATTAAATAATTGCAACGGTTGTAATGCTAATAGCGGAAGCTACAAACCGCCGCTAAATATAAATCGCTGCAGAAACTGCCGCAAAATGCTCTTCCGACGCCAATTCCAGCGTTTTGTTCCAACCTCCGCTAAAAGCTTACGACGCTTAAAATTGAGGAAGCAAAAGGCTTTAAGCGGCAGTTTTAACCGGAAAGAGACTTTTTGAGCCATATTAAGACTATTATGATTAATCAGAATAAATACTCAATTTTGTTTTTTCCCTGATTTGGGCTTCCCCAAGAAAATTGATCGCTCTTATCAATCCAATATAAGAGTTTTTTATTTAATGTAATTTTTTTTGAAATGTAATAATAATTAAATGTAATTTTCTTTGATGAATCCAATAGAATTGTTTTTATACTCTACAATCCTATTAATAAGTCTTCTTTACGAATTTATTTTTTTGTTTTATTATCAAATGCACGAAGAAATATAGGGTATGGAAAAAGAAATTGTCATCAAATTTTATGGTATTGGAGTGAATTTTGGGCCTCTTTGTTTTTGCAATAAAAAATATAAACGCATGTTCAAATTGATACCAATATTTCTAAGAGGATTAGTAGAATCATTAATGAAAAATCAATCAAAATTTAACCTCATCATATCTGTAGCATACAAATTCAAAATAAAATAAAATAAAAATAGATCAAACAAAATAGAGGCAACAGAGATCAGAAATTGGTAAGATTTATCAGTCACAGTGATTCAGAAACACGGACCAATGTTAACCTCATCATATCTCTTCTATTTCAAAAACCAATTTTGTTGTTAATTTTTTTTTCAAGATGAATGGATAAAAGAACAAATGACAAAACAAAATTGAATCATCAGAGAATTAAATTAATAGGAATCATGGAAATAAATACAATCATATTGTTGCAGTTATTTTATTCTCATCACTTGATTTGTATGAACAAATAATCAAAAGAAAAATAAGAAACAATGATGAAAACTAAAAATAAAACTAAAAATAAATAAAAGAACATGAAAGAGATGCAATTGTGCAAATGAGAATGATGAAGTGCATGAATGGGTCTTGCGGCGCCTATTTATTAACATGTTGTCAGTGAAGTATGAGGAAATGAAAAACCTAAAATCAAAAGTGGCTGTGTAATGGGCCGGAACCATATCTATTGGGCCATCTCATTGAAGACATCTATTCAATTTGTGCAACTAAAAATATATATACATTTAAAATAAAATTGGGAAGAGAAATTATTATTATTATTATTATTATTATTATTATTATTATTATTAATATTATATTATTAATCATGATAATATTAATAGGGTTAAAAATATTTTTCAGGCCGCTCTTTTTATAGCAGGCCAAACGGGTTCCGTGTCCGTTTGTGTGATCCGCATTTTCTATTCAGCTAACTTGCGAATAGATCAATCATAATTTTTTGGTGCATATCTTTATTTGTGAAAATTGATGGAGATTATTAGCAAAGTGCAACATAACAAACACATGACAGGAAAAAATTGAAAAATAGGGTAGGAAAAGAATAACAAAAGAAGACCAAAGTAAAATAACACATAGTCTTCATCTTTGAACCATGTGTAAAGAAGTTGTGCCATAAATAACTGATTAAAGAATTATCAATGCAAACAGATTGACATCAAAACAAATTGAAATAACTACAGAAATTTAAATCAAAACAAAAGGCAAGAAAAGAGTAATTCATAAGCAACCTTTAACAAATATCCAAGTATTTGTAAACTGTGGTAAAAAACTAAATGATGCTAAACCATACGTAAAAGAGTTAATAAAATTTGACTATAGTCTGACGAAAAACATTCAGCCATGATTAACAAAGGGATATAGAAAAGAGTATGCAAATATCATTTTTATTAATGAAGAGAAATCGATCTTTATAATTCTATGGCTTACTTTTGGTGGCAGACAGCACAAACCTTTTTGTGTTAATCTCTTCCATATGTCTTGTATCCTCCATGGAGAAACTATATACTTTTAGTTAGCCACCGACAAATACAAAATAACACAACAATATGCCACAAAAAACAAACACTAAATTCATGAAACTTCAAAGTCAAACAAAAAAAAAAAATACAGAGTAAAATAATATTAGATATTACTTCAAATTTCCACACTACAGGAAATGGATGTATCTCACACCCTATGTCAAACATCTCCCAGTCGCTATCTTCTTGTCAAACATTTCTCACAATTCGTTATGCTACTCAACAGTTGAAAATAACACCTTAAAAAAAAAATGATATCAACATGAATCTTTTTGGTCTAAGTTTACTATAATAGAAGTAAAACCAAAAGAACGATTTATATGTTGAAGATAATTTCTTTCATATACAATGTTTTTGTTGTTTTTCAAAAGCCAAATATTCATAAAAAAAAAGAAATATATGAAAAAACTAAAATATAAGGACCTGGTGTCCCTGGCCAATTAGTCATGGGTAAGCAAAAGACTGTGTATAATTTTTTTTCTATATAATTTCCTATTTTCTATTTCACACTATGACATAAAGGAATAAAGAAATGATTTAATATAACAAATGCTAAAATACTCATTAGGTTGTTACTATCAAAATGAATTTTATTAACTACAAAAACACATAAAATTGGAAATATTCTCAGTCATTTCAACTTGAATAGAAAAAAAAAATTAAAAAGGAAAGAATAGTTAACCTTTTGTCATATGCAAGCAACTTCCATTATTGATAACTTTGAAAAAAGTCCGGCCTACACATGGAAAACTTTATGAAATTAACATCATACATTTTGAACATTTGATTGACTCAAAAATGAAAATAGTTTATTGGAAAGGAAAAATAGACCAAAAACAATAAGCAATGAAAGAAAGTCTTAAACCAACTAATTAAGAATACAAACAAATGTGTAAATACAAACATGCATGTACCTTTCACATCTTCATAAAAGGATTTTTCTTTGTCTTCCTTCTATCACTCTTTGTTTATAATTTGGCAGTTGCGACCACCAAATATTATCTCCATTCTTTTTACTAATTCATTTGTATATTATGGTGATCGGTTGTTATTTTTACTCTTTACCTCTGTCTCCATTGCACTCTTCCTCTCACACTTTTCTATATTCTATAAAAAATTGAAGATCTCAATTTAGACTTGACAAAAAAAATAAACAAATTGAAAAATGAAAATAGAAACTTAAATAATACAACATGTACTCATACCACATCTAGAGTTCAAATTGGATCAAAAATATTTTTTTCATTCAAAACAGTTCAAAAGAAAATTAAAAAATCGTAGACAAAGCATTGACATTGAATGAAAAGTCCAGTGAAAGAAAAATTTCAATAGATAGAGCACTATTAATTCACATAATAAAAAGAAGTATAATAAAAGTTAAGTTGGTTACCATTTTTTTTTTGCATACCTTATAAACCTTTCTTCCATGCTTTTGTTTGTTCTTTACTTTTTACTTAGATGGTCAGGAAATCTGCGATGAACTTATTGCATGGCAAACATTCAAAGAATCAAAGAGGATTTTCATTTTTCCAAATTAAAAGAGGAAAATTACAAAGTGCAAAATAGAAGTTTCTATTTTGCGATTGTATGTAGGTTGAATTAAAGTTAGTTTTGAGTAAGTTTCCTTAAAACTACACCTTTCATATTATTTTTTTATAAAAAAAACTGCTAATTACAAAGGGCAAAATGGGATAAATGAATATAGTTATGGACTAAACTTATGTACAGTGTTTTAGACACAGTTCTTACTGTGCTAGATACAAGGAGGTGGTTATTATTATTAAAAAATAGTTTTCCTTTATTTTTTTTAAATTAAAAAATGTAAATAACCAACTTTTTGTGAGAGGCACAGTAAAAACTGCACCTAAAGAAAAGTATATAAGTTTTTTCCTATAGTTATAGATATACATATTTGCACCATTATGTTAAATTCAATAAACTCAGGAGATGAAATATGTTCTCAAGTTTTCATTTCAAAGAAAGCAATTACTCCCATTCCTCGCTTGATTTACTAAATCTGTAAAATATTCATGTAATAGAAATAGCAAATAGAAATAATAAATTATATCAATAAAAAATAAGACTGGTGGCATGTAACTAGGTGAGTGAAAATAGTACGGAAGAATGACTCACAAAAATATACAATCTATATTAATGTTCCTTTTGCAACATTGTATGTTGTTGAAGTTGATAGGTTTAATAATGAGAAGATATCAATTAATTGTGTTAACCGTATTTTTAATGGAGCGGTTTTTTCTTTATGGTGTAAAAATGAGTATTGGTTTGAAAGGTGATTGAAATTTAAAACTTAACCATAATGCAGTTTAGAGTTTTATTATTATAAGGGTAATTTTGACATTATAAAAAGTATACACCAAAAACTGGAATCCTTTTTATATTTAGTATAGTTGTTGTCAGTGGAGTATGAGGAAATGAAAAACCTAAAATCAAAAGTGGCTGTGTAATGGGCCGGATCCATATCTATTGGGCCATCTCATTGAAGACATCTATTCAATTTGTGCAACTAAAAATATATATACATTTAAAATAAAATTGGGAAGAGAAATTATTATTATTATTAATATTATATTATTAATCATGATAATATTAATAGGGTTAAAAATATTTTTCATTCTTATAAACTTAGTGAATTTTGGTTTTCGTCCATATAAAAAAATTACATGTTTTCATAAATTTTTTTTGATTTGTTTTCACTCCCTGATGACTAATTTATGATCATTTTAATGTCAGTGTCATGACATTTTATGCTAAAGATGTTTCTATATTATGTTTGTATATTATGTTAAATTTATATAAGTCTATATTATATTCAAATTACATTAAAAAAATGTTAAAATTTTGTCCATTACTGACTTAAACCAAAATAAAAAATTTTGGGGATGAAAACATTTATTTTTTTATAAGGGCGAAAATAAAATTCACTATTTTTTGTGAAAAAAGAGAGCTTACTCCCAAAATGAAAAAGACCTACAAAGTTACAAAAATGTTCCTAGGCGTACAAGCCAAGAAAATGATAAAAATAGAGACTTGAGACCCCCCTCGAATGGGTTTCCTTAGCACGGATGTTAAAAGAATCGAAAGAGAAACCAAAATTAGTCAGCTAATCAAAACTTATATTTCCTTCCCACCATGTGTGATTGAAACACACCTACCACCTCAATTTTAAAAGCTCTTGTATACGATGAATCAAGATGGGCGGCTTGCCATTGATTACTAATATCAGTGATCATGTCAATTATAGTTTTTGAGATGCTTTTCACTTGAAGATGATGGAAATCATATGTCTCCAAGCTAGCAACATTCCCCACATTTCAGTGCAGAGAGAGTCACAAGTTCCACTTTTGCGAGAGTATCCTATAAGCCATATGTCATCTAAGTTCCAAAAGAGACCATCATAACCAGGCAAACACAAAGAATCCTTGTATGCTCCGTCACAAGTAACCTTAAACCTCTCTTCATGAGGTTTTTTTCAGCCAATAAAAATAGTGTCGCACTAGTGAAGATTCAAAGGAAAATGGGTTAGTTTTCAATGTTTTTAGTCATTTTGAGAATAGTATAAGTTGCTTTAGTCAGGCGCTTGGAATCTTCCTAAATTAAAAATCGTTTTCTTCTTCCACATCGACATGTGTCAACATGCCATCAGAAAAATCGTTCTCTACTTTTTACCATGATGCCATAAAAATTATGGCTAGCATTGTTAAAGATCAAATCCCTACAATTAAGAGGAGAAAAAAAATAGATATTTGATTCGAAAGGACTAGCTTTATCCATGTTTGGGTTGCTTTAGAAATCCCACAAAACATGAATAGTGGTTTCACTATCTCTATCATATCCAGAGCATGTTGAAGAAGCTCTATTACTGTCAAACTAGGCTACCCTCCTAAACGACCCCACCCTAAAGAGTCACATGCTTTATCGGATCAGACTAAAAAGATAGGTTTGAAAACGGACTCGAAATATACTACGCGAGCCAGACCCTATATGGGTTACGGACTACCTGTCCCCAATAGGTCACGAGCTAAAAAGCTCAATTTGAAAACGGGCTTCAAATATACTACCTTGGTCGTAGGATGCCCGACCCTAAACGACTAAAATCTTCAATTTTTAAATCAGGAAAATGCCAAATAGTGCACTTGGTGCACAAGTTAAGCACAAAAATAACGAAATTCTATTCTGATTAAATTTATACACATAACTATGCAAATAGATTAAAATGCTTAAAACAACGTATAAACCCAACATGTAATAAATTATCCATACATAAAAAAATTATCTGAACATTATTACAAACACACAACATCACTATGTAGCCCCTCTACCCCTCTTCATTTGAAAAAAAAATATGACATCATAGTTTCCCACTAGATTTGCTACAAAGTAATGTAAGGATGAGAGTCTTATCGTATCTCCCTGCTAGCCAACAATGCCTATACATATTGACAATTCTAGCTCATTGAAATGACCAAGTCTCTTATCCTCTGGCCCTCAACCTCTGTCGCCTCATGTACAATACCATCCATCTTAGCTAGCCTAGGAAGATATCCTGCTAGCAATTCTTCGTTATAAGGATGTGGTATCTTTATATACCACGTCATGTAATTAGAAGCAGTGAAACACAAATAGAGAACACGGCTGCCTAGCATCTAAGGAGTCGAGACTTGATATAATAACTAGGCGAACTATGGGTCAATCTGTTGTAGACTGGTGCAAAGAGGAGCAGAGCGATGTAGCTACCTTGGAATGGTCTGGACATGTCTGACGGCTTAGGCTCAAGATGATGCTCAACAACCTCCCTCAGAGAATAGGTGATGGTCGATTCACCCCTCTTCCCTCTCAAAAGGAAACGTTCGTCAATGGGGAGATGCAGAAGACAATGCACATCATCTAGCGTGATTGTGATCTCCCATTAGGGATATGGAAGTTGTTGGTGTCACCATGCCACCACTCCATAAAAGTAGCAAATAACATCCGATGAATAAATATGTAACCCGTGTTAGCTAGGCCCACATCCATGTAGCCTTCATGATATTCTTCCACCACTCCCCATTAGTCAGAAAAATGCCCAATCTAGAAAACGTGTTCCTGTTGCTGACAATTTATATCAAATCATGTTTGTTCAAAACAAAAACAAAATATAACAGACTTTTAGACAACTAAATCATAATCAAACATATAATAAGAATGAAATAACTAATTAACTTTTATGCAATAAACCTTTAACATGTATATTTGGCGTAAACACAGGTGGCAATATGGCCCTCCATACTCAACCAGGACAGATTTATCAGATGTGCCTCCTAAAGTTCGTATCATATTTAGGATGTAAAAACAAGGGGGTTTGCTTGACAAAGTTTGTTCCAGTTCATAGTTGAAGGTTAGTAATCAATTGATTCCTAGGTTTAGTTCATAAACTCGTCAATTTATAAAAAGCATTAACACACAGAGATAACTGAATAACGCCAAGATTAAAATTGAAATAATAAATACCTCATAAGTTCACATGTTCTAAATTGATATGAGGAAGATCATCTATGAATCTAATCAATAAAAGACTTAATTAGCTACTCGTATTTACAATAATCATAGCATAAAGTTTGAAGAAAGAATACATGATTAAGATCATATAAGGTTGTTGAATCTTCCTCTCGGTTGAATCTCCAGCCCTAGAACTCTCAAAAGTGTGTTCCTTGGTATTTTTACACTTAAAATAAATCCCTGGGTCAGTTCCGGAAGCCCCTATTTATAGAAAAACGCAAAATTAAGATGTGCTAGCTGTCTCGAGGCTGCGAGAGGCGCAGCTTATTCTTGCGCTAGTCGCAGGAAGAAAAACTCAAATGACTTTTTTTCCTTCACAAAAGTTGTAGCTCTTGATCTTAGCTTTCATTTGCCGCAAGTCCCACCTCATTCCGAGTTACGAAACTCTAAATATGGTCAAAATACTGGACATACGTCATGATGCATATTATGCTGATTTTCTTCAATTTTCTTCATATAATTGGTCTGACACACCTGTTTTTGACTTTATGTGTCCAAATTTTCAACTTCATGAGAAATCACCTAAAACCATGTCTAAATGACTTGAATTAAGTAAAAACTAATATAAATTGACACTAAAATGACCCTAAAAAATTGAGTATCATCACTGGGCCTTCTGCATCTCTTCATCCCCTAAGTCCTCTATCTCCAACAGCTCAACCTCCAAAGGCTCAAGTTCACGCTGACGCTCAACCACCTTTCTCTGCTAGAAGACGCGGTGGCCAATTCACCTCTCTTCCCTCTCATAGGGTTCACTAGCTGCTTACTCTATTCATAGCTACATAATAAAATTATACAGGTTCATCAAACATATGCATAACGAATATAAACAATGGAATCAACAAAAAATCAACCAAGCATCAACATCCGAATGGTTCACATGTTAAATAGTAAGCACCTTACAGTTATGTAAGACCCAAGATTTTACTGTGCGGTTTTTCTAAGGAACTCTAGTGTCGGCTACGAGTTTTAGGGTTTTTGGTGAAGCGGTTTTGTGAGTATCGTCGCATTAATGGAATTTTTGCTGAAATGGAGCCTGTTTTGTGCTCGTGCGCTGGAAAGACACAGACTTTTGGGTCGTAGTCTTCTTTTAAGTATGAGAAGATTTCTGTGAAGTAAGAAATGCGAGTTTTGGTTTTCTCTTGTTTTTGAAAAAAAAACGAGTAGGAATCTTACCCGCTGTCAGGAATTTGTACGGTTTCTGAATTCCGTAGAAATTTAGATGGGAGTTTTATATATCGGCGTGAGTTAGGATATATCTTCATATTAGTTTTCGAGGGTGAAGAAGAAAATCACAGTCGAGGAAAAAGTTTTAGCGATAATTTTTAGAAGCGGTTTACGACGGACGTTTATTCCGTAGTTTTTCTATTTTTGCGATTTTCGTCCATTAGCGAGGTGCGACTCGTTTAAGCGCGAGCGCGGGGACCGAGCGAGCTAGTGGGAGGATAAGATCACATAAGAAATATCTAGATATTTTGTGAAGAGGTGGATGGCTAGGATTTGATCATGATACTTTATACTATGCAATCTAAGGGCTTAGAATTAAGTGATAGACCTATATAAGCCAAAGTCATGAGACTTTCCCCTTCTCTTCCTTCTCCTTTGCCGTGAGCTACCTCCTTCCCTTTCTCTTTGGAAATTCATTTTTGTCTTCCACATAAATCATGAATGATCTAGGAAACCAAGTGGATTTAGGAGAAGTGATGAAGATCAAAGTTGTTCCTCTCATCATTATGGTGCTTTCCATCCATTTTATTTTGGTAAGAAAATCTTCCTTCCACTTTTATTCCTCTTGGCCGTGTGGCCTTTGGCTAGGAGTAGTAGGAGTTTTGAGTTTTCCTTGTTAGTATTATTGGATCCATGCTATGAGTGGTAGATTTCCATGCTTGTGAACCATGTTTTTTCCATGAGTTTATGATCATATATGAGATTTTTGAGCTAGGGTTTTCATGAAAATTCTATATGGATCAAGAACATGAAGTTTTGTTTAATGATAGTGTTAATGATGTTGTTTTCGAACCTTTTATGGAAATGGATATGTGATAAATGGTTTTGTTTTGAAAAACGAGAAAATATGATTTTGTGTGTTCATGAGATTTGAGAAACAATCTCTTAGGGTTGTGATTTGTGTTTTGAAAATTCTTTGTTTGTTGAGTACAATGATTTTGGGAACTAAATGAATCATACTATGATTTTGAAATGGAAATTTTTTGGAGCTAGTCTTGTTGGTGTTGTTTGGCCGTGGCATGCATGTGTGTGTGGCCATGGGATTTCAAATTTTTATGAGGCCTAAATGAGAAGGAGATGATCATTGGTTTGGTGAATGATCATAGTTTGAAAAGAGAATAATTCTAGGGTTTTAGTTGAAAAGAAAACTTGTAACTTGTGGCGCAAGTAAACTTTTATTTTTGTGAAAATTTTCAATGAGTTTTTGGGTTGTGTTCAAATGGTTTTAGTATGTGAAAATTGATTGCCTTGGAGTTAGGAATCAAAGTGTTTCTTAGTTTGTTTTGAAACGAAAATATTTTCGCGTAGCGAGAAATAGTGCAATTAACTTCGTGAATTTTTAATCACTATGGGGAGGACTCGAAATCACTATCCGAGAGTGTTAGAAAGTACCTTAAACCCCTCTAGATTTTAGAGAACAAGTTTCGTTTCGATAGGCTACGTTGGGAGTATTTTATTGATTGTACGCTGCTTATATTTTAGGAAGCGCGAATTGTAGAATTGTGGAGTTGAGCGAGTTTTAATTGTGGAAGCTTGCCGAGGTAAGGCCATCACTTTATTTCTGTCTTTTCACTGAGTTATAACATGTTTGTTGGTTATTTTCGGTGATGCGTGTTTGTGTGTTTGGCATGTATGTGTTATGTATTCTCGTGATGAGAAAGTGTTTACAATACGTGCGTTGTTTTACATATGATTGGACATGTATGTATGAACATGTGGGTGAATACACATGATTGGAAATGTATGTATGTTTGTTGTGGTTTGTTACATATGATTGGATATGTATGTATGTTGTTGGGATGGTTTACATATGCTAGGGAGGTATGTATTTGTTGCATTAGTATACATGGGAAATCGTATGCTCATGCATTATTAGTGCGTGGTGATTGGGAGAGCCACGAGGTGTGGTGATCGGGAGATCCCACCCTAATGGTTCGTAGTGATCGGGAGAGCTACGAGATTTTTTGTTGAGATCGATACGTAGTGATCGGGAAAGCTACGGGGTGTGGTGATCGGGAGAGCCCACTCTAATCCTTGTAGTGATCGGGAGAGCTACGGGATTCTATTGACACTTATGGTAGGGGTGTGGTGATCGGGAGAGCCCACTCTAATCCTTGTAGTGATCGGGAGAGCTACGAGATTTTTGTTGATATTGTTAGTAGGGGATGGACCTACGATTCCGGAGCTCATGCATTTTGTGGTAGCTAGGGTTAGTACCACGCATTGTAGAGGTTGCATTATAGGCTATGTGTGCATTGCTTATATGAACCCGTTGGTGGGAATTGCTTTGGTGGTTAAGAGCTTTCTCTTGTGTTTGTGGAATTATTGTTATGTGTACAATCTTTCGCACCGGTTATATATATATATACTTTTATTTTGTGGTGACCCTTTCTTTCATTTGCGGGCTCATCCCACCCAGATGATGGGTTAGGTCGTGGTGACGACGGTGGCTGTTCCAGGCCCCAGTGAGATGTTGGAGCTTTAGCTTAGTTAGACTATGCGCCGGTGGGGGTTGTACACCGTGCTTTTTGGGTTTAGGCATAGGATTCTAACTTGTGTTGTTGTAAGTATTTGAATACTTAGACTTGGATTGTAATTAT
This sequence comes from Trifolium repens, assembly GCA_030408175.1. Taxonomy (NCBI): domain Eukaryota; kingdom Viridiplantae; phylum Streptophyta; class Magnoliopsida; order Fabales; family Fabaceae; genus Trifolium; species Trifolium repens. The sequence continues at coordinate 33,390,399 of CP125845.1, forward strand.
TCAGTGATACACTTTGCTTGTCGAAGCACCTTCTAGTAATGAGTTCTTTTGTATATTTGAATGCCGGCTCATTTAAAATCTTTTATGCGTAACTCTGATGTGTACAAAAAAAAAAGTAATGCCTTTTTGGCCTTTGAAAAACGGGTTGTTACAATTGGTATCAGAGCACGGCTTTAAATCTTCAAAGGGAAAGTGTATACTTGAGTCGTTAGTCCAGAGTCGGTTAGAACATAGCTAGAGTAGTGTCAGTTCTAGTGTTTGTTCTGTGTCGGGTTATGAGTTAGTAACCGTTGAGCGAGATTTCAGTTGAAATTACGTGTGTCACACGTCAAGGGTCAGTGGGCCTAGTGTCGTTTGGAAGTAATGTGAACATATAAGGAACCGATTCTGGGGAATTGGGGGTTTGGATAAAGGGAGTCCAAGAGAAGTAGATGGTATAGTTTGGCAAGTGTCAAGACCATGAGGAGTGTAATCACCAACTGGAGGTTGGGATTGTTTTATGTAAGTCGTGTGTGGAAAGAGATTCGTATGTGAGTAGACGGTTCGGCGTATTCACTGAGTTGCGGAATTATGGATATCGGTAGAGCGGAAAATTCTTCTATAGAGAAGACAACTTGTTCGGAATGTAATGGTTTTGGTGGTACCTGCCGTGGTGGCATTGTATTACTGTTGAATGATGTTCAACGGATGTTTCATGAGTGGAATCATGAGAGCTTGAACGATGTGTCTTGAGTGTTGTGTCTTACGACTTCGACCTTGTATTCGTAAGAGATCGAGGGAAACATTAAGAAAAACCTCGAAAGATTTGTGGAACCCTTGTGACTCGGAGGACATTGAGCATAAGCGGAATGAAGCATCGTTTAAGTTGGGTAAAGATGGTCTAAACCACCATCATGATTGTCGACTATTTATTGACAAATTGAGGAACTGATCATCCTTAATCTCTTGTTGATAATAGACGGAGTCGTGTTGACTGGAAATGACTAGTTTTGCCGGTTTTGCTGGTGCGCAGAAAGTTTCGGTGTTTCTTTTTGGAGGGTAGCCAGTAACTGCTTCGCGTGAACCTAGGGAAATTGGCTATGTCGCGGAGGCGAAAGAGGTGACTTTGGAAATTTTTGTTTGTGGGCACGAGGATCTTTGGGAACTAGAGGTTGTGAACCTCTGTTGTGAGGTTAATTTTTGAGTGGTGAACTCGTTGAGAGTTGCGGTTGGTGCACGGTTGTGCCAGTGTGTTGGTGAGAGTATCTGTGTGACTTCACCCGGTGTTAGCATCTGTGTGGCTGCACCTAATCCTGAGGGATTTTGTTGTGTTGGTGATGGTAATAATTAGTTGAGTTGTTACTCTTACCTTTAGTTTCGAGGACGAAACTTCTTTTTGGAGGGTAGTAATGTAAGACCCAAGATTTAACTGTGCGGTTTTTCTAAGGAACTCTAGTGTCGGCTACGAGTTTTAGGGTTTTTGGTGAAGCGGTTTTGTGAGTATCGTCGCATTAATGGAATTTTTGCTGAAATGGAGCCTGTTTTGTGCTCGTGCGCTGGAAAGGCACAGATTTTTGGGTCGTAGTCTTCTTTTAAGTATGAGAAGATTTCTGTGAAGTAAGAAATGCGAGTTTTGGTTTTCTCTTGTTTTTGAAAAAAAAACGAGTAGGAATCTTACCCGCTGTCAGGAATTTGTACGGTTTCTGAATTCCGTAGAAATTTAGATGGGAGTTTTATATATCGGCGTGAGTTAGGATATATCTTCATATTATTTTTCGAGGGTGAGGAAGAAAATCACAGTCGAGGAAAAAGTTTTAGCGATAATTTTTAGAAGCGGTTTACGACGGACGTTTATTCCGTAGTTTTTCTATTTTTGCGATTTTCGTCCATTAGCGAGGTGCGACTCGTTTAAGCGCGAGCGCGGGGACCGAGCGAGCTAGTGGGAGGCTAAGATCACATAAGAAATATCTAGATATTTTGTGAAGAGGTGGATGGCTAGGATTTGATCATGATACTTTATACTATGCAATCTAAGGGCTTAGAATTAAGTGATAGACCTATATAAGCCAAAGTCATGAGACTTTCCCCTTCTCTTCCTTCTCCTTTGCCGTGAGCTACCTCCTTCCCTTTCTCTTTGGAAATTCATTTTTGTCTTCCACATAAATCATGAATGATCTAGGAAACCAAGTGGATTTAGGAGAAGTGATGAAGATCAAAGTTGTTCCTCTCATCATTATGGTGCTTTCCATCCATTTTATTTTGGTAAGAAAATCTTCCTTCCACTTTTATTCCTCTTGGCCGTGTGGCCTTTGGCTAGGAGTAGTAGGAGTTTTGAGTTTTCCTTGTTAGTATTATTGGATCCATGCTATGAGTGGTAGATTTCCATGCTTGTGAACCATGTTTTTTCCATGAGTTTATGATCATATATGAGATTTTTGAGCTAGGGTTTTCATGAAAATTCTATATGGATCAAGAACATGAAGTTTTGTTTAATGATAGTGTTAATGATGTTGTTTTCGAACCTTTTATGGAAATGGATATGTGATAAATGGTTTTGTTTTGAAAAACGAGAAAATATGATTTTGTGTGTTCATGAGATTTGAGAAACAATCTCTTAGGGTTGTGATTTGTGTTTTGAAAATTCTTTGTTTGTTGAGTACAATGATTTTGGGAACTAAATGAATCATACTATGATTTTGAAATGGAAAATTTTTGGAGCTAGTCTTGTTGGTGTTGTTTGGCCGTGGCATGCATGTGTGTGTGGCCATGGGATTTCAAATTTTTATGAGGCCTAAATGAGAAGGAGATGATCATTGGTTTGGTGAATGATCATAGTTTGAAAAGAGAATAATTCTAGGGTTTTAGTTGAAAAGAAAACTTGTAACTTGTGGCGCAAGTAAACTTTTATTTTTGTGAAAATTTTCAATGAGTTTTTGGGTTGTGTTCAAATGGTTTTAGTATGTGAAAATTGATTGCCTTGGAGTTAGGAATCAAAGTGTTTCTTAGTTTGTTTTGAAACGAAAATATTTTCGCGTAGCGAGAAATAGTGCAATTAACTTCGTGAATTTTTAATCACTATGGGGAGAACTCGAAATCACTATCCGAGAGTGTTAGAAAGTACCTTAAACCCCTCTAGATTTTAGAGAACAAGTTTCGTTTCGATAGGCTACGTTGGGAGTATTTTATTGATTGTACGCTGCTTATATTTTAGGAAGCGCGAATTGTAGAATTGTGGAGTTGAGCGAGTTTTAATTGTGGAAGCTTGCCGAGGTAAGGCCATCACTTTATTTCTGTCTTTTCACTGAGTTATAACATGTTTGTTGGTTATTTTCGGTGATGCGTGTTTGTGTGTTTGGCATGTATGTGTTATGTATTCTCGTGATGAGAAAGTGTTTACAATACGTGCGTTGTTTTACATATGATTGGAGATGTATGTATGAACATGTGGGTGAATACACATGATTGGAAATGTATGTATGTTTGTTGTGGTTTGTTACATATGATTGGATATGTATGTTGTTGGGATGGTTTACATATGCTAGGGAGGTATGTATTTGTTGCATTAGTATACATGGGGAATCGTATGCTCATGCATTATTAGTGCGTGGTGATTGGGAGAGCCACGAGGTGTGGTGATCGGGAGATCCCACCCTAATGGTTCGTAGTGATCGGGAGAGCTACGAGATTTTTTGTTGAGATCGATACGTAGTGATCGGGAGAGCTACGGGGTGTGGTGATCGGGAGAGCCCACTCTAATCCTTGTAGTGATCGGGAGAGCTACGAGATTCTATTGATACTTATGGTAGGGGTGTGGTGATCGGGAGAGCCCACTCTATTCTTTGTAGTGATCGGGAGAGCTACGAGATTTTTGTTGATATTGTTAGTAGGGGATGGACCTACGATTCCGGAGCTCATGCATTTTGTGGTAGCTAGGGTTAGTACCACGCATTGTAGAGGTTGCATTATAGGCTATGTGTGCATTGCTTATATGAACCCGTTGGTGGGAATTGCTTTGGTGGTTAAGAGCTTTCTCTTGTGTTTGTGGAATTATTGTTATGTGTACAATCTTTCGCACCGGTTATATATATATATACTTTTATTTTGTGGTGACCCTTTCTTTCATTTGCGGGCTCATCCCACCCAGATGATGGGTTAGGTCGTGGTGACGACGGTGGCTGTTCCAGGCCCCAGTGAGATGTTGGAGCTTTAGCTTAGTTAGACTATGCGCCGGTGGGGGTTGTACACCGTGCTTTTTGGGTTAAGGCATAGGATTCTAACTTGTGTTGTTGTAAGTATTTAAATACTTAGACTTGGATTGTAATTATTCAGTGAAACACTTTGCTTGTCGAAGCACCTTCTAGTAATGAGTTCTTTTGTATATTTGAATGCCGGCTCATTTAAAATCTTTTATGCGTAACTCTGATGTGTACAAAAAAAAAAAAAGTAATGCCTTTTTGGCCTTTGAAAAACGGGTTGTTACAATTGGTATCAGAGCACGACTTTAAATCTTCAAAGGGAAAGTGTATACTTGAGTCGTTAGTCCAGAGTCGGTTAGAACATAGCTAGAGTAGTGTCAGTTCTAGAGTTTGTTCTGTGTCGGGTTATGAGTTAGTAACCGTTGAGCGAGATTTCAGTTGGAATTACGTGTGTCACACGTCAAGGGTCAGTGGGCCTAGATTTCAGTTGGAATTACCCCTTTTGCTAACAAAATGCAAAAGGGATTAACTTGGCGGCCAAAATTGCACAATTAAAACTTGGGGGGCCAACATCGCACAATTGTGAAACTTGAGGGTTAAAATCGCACAATTGAAACTTGGGGGGCCAAAATCGCACAATTGTGAAACTTGGGAGGCCAAAACTGCATTTAAGCCTATAAATGATTAAGAGGAGATTTATTCTTTAATAAGGGAGAAGGGATTTAATTAATGAGATGCCCAACATGTTGCATTGAAAAATGCCAAAAAAATCTAGGTGAGACGTACTCTAGCCCTTATTAATTTGAGAGTATTTATCCAACAACTAATGAGAACAACCCACATATAACTAACTTTTATTTCACATGCATATAGTTTGTTCCTATTGATTGATGGGTAAATATTCTGAAATTATCGAGAGATAACTTAGAAAAAACATAAAATATAAGTATACTAGCTTGAAAGGAATTGAATTAACCACATTCAAAATGTGTTGATGTTTTCTTTCAAAACCATTTTGTTTAGGGTATATTCAACACAAAAATTGATGTAAAAAATTGCTAAATTGAAATAAAGAGACTTTTTGAAACAAAATATTTCTTTTAAGGTAAAATAATCTACACCTAAGCTGCTTCAAGTTTTTGGCTAAGTCACTGTGTACATGTACATATATGCAACTACATATATAGATATTAGATGAATACATAAATGTATGTTGCCAAATATCATATGGTTGGATCATGAGTTAGTTATTTTATATTGTGGTCCTATTGACAACATCAATATCACGGGTTGGCAAGAGCAAATAACCGAAAATGGCATGTGGGGTAATGTCACATGTAATTGGCACTGTCAACTTCAAAGCTTGACCCTTTGAATGGGTCCACACAAAAAAGTTTCTCTCATAGATAAATTACTAAAATCAAGCCCAAATATTGCTGCCTCCAAATTTGAAAATTCGAAAATATGCTGCTGAGCTGAGTTATAAAGTACACAGTGTATGTTTGGTTCTGCGATGATGAGAATTGATTCTGTAAAATTGATTCTGGCCAAAATTGATTTTAAATTAAAGTGGTTTATGTTTGGATATATTCATGTAAAAGCGAGTTGAACAAAAATTTTGAGTGTAAAAATCAATTCTAGAATCAGAAGTTACGATTTCTAGCTTCAAGTAGAATCAATTCTGGAGGTAGAATCAATTCTACTTTTGAGAAACCAAACAAGTCATAATCAATTCTACACGTCCAGAATCAATTCTAGCTACTCCAAAAGTGGAACCAAACATACACACAATAGACCAAATAATATTTAAGGGTCCGTTTGGTTGGATGGACGGAAAGTGGGAGGAAAGAAAATTGCGGAAATCGATGAGTGAATTTAGACTAAAAGTTAATCCAAATCCATTCATCGATTTTCGCAATTTTCTTTCCTCCCACTTTCTAGACTAAAAGTCATAAGAAATTCTGATGATTATATTTATGGCGATGACTTCGTATAAAATTGCATGATCCGTATTCTTACAGTACTTAAGATAATGATACTCCCTCCGTCCCAAAATAGATGACACATTTGGTCATTTCACGCATATTAAGAAAAGTGTATAATGAAATGAGAGATAGTATTAATTTTACCAAATTACCCTTATTATATTATTTTTTTATACTAAAATCCAATTTTAAAAAAGAGTGATTGTTTTGTCTTGTTAGAATAAAGCATTGATAAAAAAGCTGTCAACTTTTTTGCTCTCATCATTACTATAGTTCACTCTATGCATATACTACTTTCTACAACCAATAGAATTTAACTATAGGATACATGGAGACATGGAGTAATTAAAACGTGTTATGCCTTCACCAATGCAAACTGAAGTACTGAACGGTTGTTGTTCCATGCAAACAAAAGTGCCAAAATTTTATTTTCATTTGGTGCATGAGCGCCATTTCTCTACTTGCCAAATTTTCATTTTCAATTTAAATTTCCCACCAATTTAATTCTATATAAACATGATCAGCTGTATTGGCAACACACCAATGCAAAACAAAGTTAGAAAATGTCTATAGTGGGTAGCGCTTTTTCAATCTCATGTTAAGAGTAGTTACTAACTAGGGTGAGCTAGTACTACTACTTAGAGTACGAGCACTATGCCAAAAACGGCTTTAGATAGCGCTTTTTTTTTCCTTAGATAGCACTTATAAGCGCTATCTATTCTGGCGCTGTTAAAAGTATAGACAGCGTTTAATAATCAAGTAAAAGCGGTGTCTAATGTTATCTTTAGACAGTGTTTTTCAATGCTAAACGCTCTTGTATGGTATTATTAGACAGCACTTTTTGACCCTAAGCGCTGTTGTAGGTTAGTTTTAGACAGCATTTCCAAAGCTAAGCGCTGTTGTAGGTAAGTTTTAGACAGCACTTCCAAAGCTAAGCGCTGTTGTAGGATAGTTTTAGACAGCGCTTTTTAAAGATAGCCGCTGTTGTAGGTCAGATTTAGACAGCACTTTTATATGACACATTAAGAAGCGCTGTTAAATGCAGTTTTTTTGTATGATTTTCTTCCTTCATTATTTCAAAATCCATAAGCAAATCATATATCATACATGCAAGGAACATGAAAATTAATAACAAAAGCATATATTAAACCAGTACACGTTGAAAACTGCTTATTCAATATTCATATATCATACATGCGTTTTTACATGTAATGTAATAATCCCTAGTACAGGTTCAAAACTTACATATTCAAAATCACAGGTCAGTCAAATATTAAAATTTAAAACATTGATCCTATGAAACTATTTAATTTAGTTAAAGCACACGAGAACTACGTAAACCAAACATGATGTCATTATGCAGTCTTCACTTTTCGAGAAGGACATTGCCAAAATAAACATTAGAACATCAAGACCCTGTCAAACAACAACACTAAGATTAAATTCATACACAAACTAGCTATCAAAAGTTTGCCAGGAACGTTGATTCAAAATAAATAGATACCATATAGTAATGATTACCAAGAAATTGAAGAGCACAGTTAAATATGATCCCAACACTAGAAGCAACAACAAGTTAAATATGATTCTCCTTTGGAAAACAAGGGAAAACAAGGGCATCCAATAATGCTTTTTTCAATGCCGTAATAAAAGGATCTTGTTTAGATAAAAATGGTGCTACTCAAGGTGTTTGGGACAAAATATCTAACCATGATTGAACATAAGGATTTACAGCCAAGTTACTATTATCCACATAGAATTTTTAGAGAATTACTTACCATCTTTTACACAATTAGTTTGACTTACGGTGCCATTCACGTTTACAACTGCTTCGCATAAAATGGATTCCTGAAAATTAAAAAAAAATTATTAGTGACTATTTTCTATTTTAACATAAAATAAATCTATTAATACTCAACCCAATAGGCTATTGCATCTGCATAACAAGGTGAAAAGACCAGCCTCACGGAAGCAATAGCACTTTCATGAATAATGCAGAGCAACTCATCAAAACATAGCATCATACACCATAAATAGACAGTAGTTGCAGCAAAACCTGTAACAGAAAAAAACAGCAGCAGCAACAGCCCACCTAACACTGCAGCAGAAGCCAAGAAATGACAGAAAAACAAGCCACAATGGCTGATAAAAGAAACGTCAGACATCTTGAGAGTGAAACCATACTTTCTTTTAAATAAAAGATTCACAACTTTAAAATTAGAAAATGTATACTGGGCCAAAAGTCTCAACACAATTACTTAAGAAATCAAAATTTACTTTAGGATGGTTTCTCCATGGGACCAATTAAGCCTACACTGTCAAATGTGTTGACACAAATGTTATGTATAGTTCTCGGACTTACAACGGTCTGCTAATGTGTTGTTAGAGTACAACTTACATGTTTCTCCTGGTCACCACCTTTATACATGTCATATAGCAAAGGAAAATTTAGTATAAAATTTGCAAAAATTTCACTTTGTCTAAATACCAGATAATGCTCCAGGCACATGCCTTCAATTTTCCATAATCATCATCAACAAAATTATCATAGTCATAATCATCATTTCAAAAAGGAAAAAAAAATCACAAAACTAGACATTCAGAAGCAAACATAATCGAAAGTGATTAAACAAATAAATCAAAAGAGAAAAGAACCCGAGTCTTGCAATGGGTAAATTCTGATTCATCTGACTGTAGAACGTAAATCAGTTTATGTTGCAATAACCTTGTACGAAAAAAGTGTGAATCAGAGCATGAAAGGCGTGAATCCAATAATGTAAAATTGTATACTAATCATCGATCAGAATTTGCCTCCATCTGGCTTTCGAAAACAAGATTCATCAAAATAAGAAAAAAAAATTAAAAAATTAAACAGTCGAGATGAAAACCGTATAATACGCTCTCGAATTGAAAAACTTGGCAACATCGCAGTAGCAAGTCGTGATGACAGAGAGAACGCTCGGTGTAATTTGGCTTTGCTATGTGCGAAATTGCAAATCATTCTAGGGTTTATGACTCACATGGTTTACGAAATTGAGAATCTAGGGTTTCAATTAAGGGGTTTTCTGATTCGATTGATGGGGAGGGTTACAAGAGTTGAAGGTTTCTCTTCATTAATGTGATGTGATGGGTTTCCGGATTAAGAAGATGAAGAGATAACTGTTTCTTGAGAAAGAAGATGAAGATGGGTTTCTGTGTTCCAAGAATCGTTCCTTCGTTCGCGGGATGAATATATCTGGGTTTCAACTTTCAAGAGATGGGTTTCGTTGGATGAATGAATATAGGATATGGATTTTTTTTTGTACAAGTACAGGGATATGGATTTATTTTTATTTTATATCTATATAAAATATATCCATATATATAAACAATAATTTAATTTAAATTAATTTTTCATTAAATAGACAATACTTATTTTTCTTAAAAAGAAATTGTGTATTGAAATATAGCACTTTTTATCGATTCAGAAGCGCTATCTATTGTTGGACCTTAGACATCGTTTTTTATCAATTCAGGAGCGCCGTAAAATGGAAGACTTTAGACAACGCTTTCCAATAAAACGCTTTCTAAAGTGAAACATAAAATTTTGTTAGATTTTCACTCTTTTTGCAAAACTTATAAAAGCGCTTTTACAGCAAAGCGATGTAAAATGTCAGTAGTTTAGACAGCACTTTGTATAATAAACGGTTTCTTAGAGTTCCGTGTTCCTTTTAATTAATAGCGCTTATGTAAATAAGCGCTTTCTAAAGTGCGCTACCTATTCCACATTTTGTAGTAGTGGAGTACCTATGTTCCAAAGATTGAAAGATTGCATGGAAATATGCAACAAATGTGGTGTCCTTTTTCTGCCCATTAGAAAAGCATATGCATTTATAAGGGGTAAAAATGGAAAAATAACATAGAGAATTGAAATGTGTCAAGTATTATGGGACAATTTTTTTTTGCAAATGTGTTATTTATTTTGGGACGGAGGGAGTATTATCGATGTTTTCAATACAACTTAAATATTTTATTTTTGTTATTTTAATGGAAGCAATATCTCTTAAGTCATTATTTCAATTATAAAAATGAAAACGATTATTAATATCTACTTCCAAGAGACGACATTAGCGTTTGCATATTGTTGAAGTTTTAAACATTTTGTGGTCTCTACATTAAAATTTGGTCACATATAGAACTCAATAAAATGTAGACCATTTTATTTATTATAGCTATAGAAGCTGATAATGATGATGATATCATAAACATAATCTCACTACAAATTAAGTATCACATAAAATTAAACTAACTAATTATCAAGGACTAACAAAGGTATATAGTAAGCCCTTTTGCCTTGGTCTAAAAACCAAATTAAACCCTACACAAGATAAGAGAATAACAATAAAGTGAGACAAGGACATTCACACGACAAACAAATGCAAGAGTAGTAGTAGTAAGCTCCTAGTTATATTTATATATATATATATATATATATATATATATATATATATATATATATATAACTAGACACTATTACATAAGTAAGCTCCTAATAATAGCTGCTTGAGCACTGTTGGAATCTGTAGTAGCCAAAAGTTGTGACAATCGGTCACTTAAATCATCAACCTCTCTATGCAAATTTTTTATGTAGTTGCAAGTCTCTTGCAATACCTTAGTAGCTGAAACCTACAAGTCATCATAAAAAAATAAATAATAGTATTATAAACTAATAATTTTTATTATTTATTTTAGTAGTTATATATATGCTTCCCAATTGCAACTAGCTACAAGATACTAGTAATTAATGCATGATTAGTAAATGAGTACAATACAATACACAAGTTATAGCTAAAGAATTGAGGAAGAGTCATAATATACATTGCTTATCTACAAAAACAAACAATGTCCGCACAAAATGTGTAATGTGTTATTCTTGTGCATGTGATGACTTGTGAATTTGTGAGTGTGTGTGAAGGAAAAAAATATTAAGACTATAATATAATATTATTTCTTTTGAATAAACAGAGTATCATCTGCACGTAAATTATAAAGTACAAAAGATACTTCAACTCATATAAAAAAATCGAAATTGATTTTGATACGCGAATTCATACGAATACATTTTAAAGGACAAACCACGGCGATTAGAAAAATGAAATAATACCTTGTTGGAGCGACTAGCGCGAAGTTCGGGGATGAGTTGTTGTAACTTAGAGATGAGATCAGTTATTTGAGCATCAGTGATTTCAGAGGAACCACCAGATTGTCTAGAACGAGATCTTCTGTTAGACATTGTAGTAATTAAGAAGCTAGATAGTTGAAATGTGTAGTAAATATGTGTCAGAAATAGTTTTTATAAGCTTATACTTTGTAATAGAAGAAAAATGAATAAAGGGTTGTTTAATTGGTTTGTTTGTCAGGAAAGAAAAGAGAGAACAAAATGAAGAGAAGTTATGTGAAATGGGTATGGAGAGAGTATATATTAAGAGAGAAATAAATAAAAGTGGTTATATGTTTTTTATATTTATTTTTATGTAATGTTGATATGATAATAGAAATTAAATTTGGAGATATGAATGGAGAATTGAGAGGTGAGTGAAGGAAAGGAGTGGGTTGAAGTTGAATTGAAGAGGACAAGTGCATGGGAGAAAGAAGTGGGCTATGGATGTTATTAATAGAGGGAGAGGGAGAGGGAAGAGAGATTAGGCCATACTGTCCTTTCTGAATGTGTCCCCTAACTGGGGTTAGTCTTCAAGTGGCTTAAGAAAATTGTGTTTGTTTATAGACTTACGATGTGGGGCCTCTTTGTGTCAGTCACACCACGCAACCCCATGTTATCTTACTTACTAGTATACTCCTATTATATAATTAATCATTTTCAATATTGTTAACTTGTATTTAGGGTCGGACAAAAAACCGAGGTCCGTTCCAATTTAAAAGAAATCGAAAAAAATGGAGATTTGGGGGATTCATAATCGACAATGGGCCGGTGGATTGAAAAATTTGGGGTAGACTAGGTTGGTATGAGCAAGTTCAGGTAGAAGGAACTGGGCTGACGGTACCGAAATCTGCTTGCATGGGCAAATCAAAACGTCGCGTTTTTCTTTAGAGTTTGCGATATTCTTAATCTAAACTCTTCTCCCGCTTCCTCTTTGCAATTTCTCAATTCACCTTAGATCCATGGAGACTGAAACAACTATGAAACATTTTGAAATTCATAACTTGAACATTTTTCATATTGTTTGTCTAACTTCGATGAAATCAAAATTTATGTTTTAAATTTTATTTGAGATTTTTGTTTTTTGCTTACTTTTATATTGATTTAGGGTTTCTAACACTTTCTTTTAGTATTTGACTCATGATTCTCTCATATCTGATTACATATTTTTTAATCTAAACTCCGATAGTTAGGTTTGTTATTGTTTTTATTTTAATTTTATTTTTAAATTTTTTATTTTTAACTCGATCAAAACCATCTAATAACTCATTTAAACAGCAAACTCAAATGCCTGAAATTTATTCTCCCTTTTTTTTTGTGGATTGGGTATTAATTATTTTGGATAAGTGATAACTTTAAGTCCGCTCCCGCACAGACCTGCCGATGTCCACATCTATTTTTGTGACATTAATTAAGGTTACATAATTATAACTAATATTTATGAGCATTAATTAAGGTTACAATAAATATTAAAAATATTTTAGAGGAACGATTTGGGTTCTAAATCCTAGTAGTGTAAGACCAAGTTTCAAAGCTAGGTGTGGCTAATGATTATTCACCAAAAAATAAAATTCCATCCTCAATATAGAACTTAACCCACATGTCATATATAAATTATTATTAAGTTTTTACCATTTTATACATGTCAATGCTTTTTTGTATTCTTAGGCTCCGTTTGGCCCGGCTTATTTTTTACTTTTTATTTTAGCTTAAATGAAATAGAGAAGTATAAAATTATATTTGATACTATTTCTCCTTAAAAGTATTAGAGAAATAAAGTAAAGAAGTAAAAAATAAAGAAAAGTGAAGTCAAACACAATTTTTTCCTTCTTTACTATTTTTAAGGAGAAGAAAAAAAGGAGAAAATAAGTCAGGCCAAACGAAGCCTTATCATTTTGACTTTTAAGGGTATGCTTTATACCGATTTCTTTGATAAATATTTGCTTAATATTAGGTTGGAGTAGTAATTAAATCACGAACATATTATAACTTTAACTCTTTAACTTTTGCATCTCAACAACTAACCTATTCTTTCGGTGAGTGTTATGTAAATATTTTTATAAGTGGTCCATTATAAATTGGTGTTTAAAATTATAAAAAATTATAATAATTATCGATAATATTTTTTAAAAGAAAAAAGGTTTTAACGTCTAAAATAATTGCATAATTGATGTCAATTTAATTTTATTTTGAACAGGTAAAAATGAAATATATATATATATATATATATATATATATATATATAACCATAAAATAGGTAGCCCCTCAGCACAATGTGTGCCAAGGGAGGCTATCAAAGTTTATAACAGGATCCAATAAGCACCAAGAGAAATAATAATCAGTCGATTTCCAAACAAGTCAAGGGACTCGACCACCAACTATGAATAATAGAAGCTAGAGTAATATTAGTCGTCCTCAACCACTGGTATGAAAACAACTTGACTTTTTCCAATAGCTGATGCACTGAGTTCTCCGAATTCCGGAAGACTCAACGGTTTCTCTCATTCCACACAACCCAAACACAAGCAAGCCAAACAAGCTGAAGGAAAGACCGTTGGGCACTGTGACCGCCTGCTGAATGAGTGAACTGAACAAAATGATCTGAGAGGTTGTGTGCATCCGCCGTCGAAAAGCCAATCCAAGCCCGGACTAGTGGCCAAATAGAACCAAAGGTACCACAAGAGAGGAACAAGTGATGGGTAGACTCAGCGCCACCACAACCCGTCGCGCACATGTCAAGATACGGAGATAGAATGCCCCGAGTAACCAAATTAGTCTTCGTTGGCAACCGATCACGCAAGAGACGCCATGCAAAGAAAGACACCTTCAACGGAACCAGTCTGTGCCAGAGTAGGCCTTCAGCCTCCCCTAAAGTAACCGCCTCCTGAGAGGTCAAAATCTGATAAGCATCACGAACAGAATAACTAGAAGCGGGGTCCGACCTCCACTGCCACCTGTCTGGGGACTCCCTCAACATCCTCTCCTCCCACACCCACAACTATCTCCTCCACTCCCCAGCCGCCCCTCCATCCTCCCACCCTAAAGCATACATCTCCGCCACAATGCTCGACCTGGTCTCAGCCAAATCAAACAGACGCCCGAAGTTTTCCCCACAAGTTTTTCCGTTATCAAGACTGATCAATTCAGTCTGTTTTTCTAACAAAATGGTTATTAGTGGACCCCACCATTTTAATTTTAGTCCTTATATTTTGCAAAATAGTCAAGAATTGTCCCTATATTTTAAAAAATTATTGGATTTTTTTTACCTTTTTTAAAATATAGGGACCATTCTTGCCTATTTTCGCAAAATGTAGGGACTAAAAACAGATTTAACCCTATTTTTTAATTAGAAAAGAAAGAAAAAGTTATCTATTACTTTTTCAACTGGTTAAAAGGTATGACTTAAAAAAATGGGTGATGTGGCATTAATAGATTAAAGTGTGTTTAAAGAAATGTGCTAAAGGGTGTGACCCTAGCATGGAATGTGGGAAGTTGTTTGCAATAAATTTTAAATTAGTTTTCATTCAGAAAGTGAGAAAAAGGAATACATAAATGCGATGTGTATATTTATATACAGGGTTGGATATGGAAATGTGTGAAAAATAAATTTAAATTTTTATTAAATTTTCCCAAATAAGAAATGGTTGGCTTTTTATTTATGAAATAAGAGGTGGTTGGCTTTTTGAAAAAAAATACAAAAGGGTCTAAGTCCAAGAAAAGAAACTTAACACTAATTAGACGGGGAAGAAACACCCATAACATCATCATATAAGACTTGCAACAACTTGGAAGGAGCTTCTTGTTAAACAGTGCCTCTGCGTCAACTTGAACTTCTAATCTCTCTATGCCCAAGTTTCTTGCCATGGATAATCCTTCAAAAAGTCCCCAGACTTCTGCCATATAGGCTGATGTTTTACCTCAGAGTTTAGTAAAACCATCTATCCAATTGCCATTGTCATTCCTTATAATTTGTAACAGCCGTATTTAAATAAATAGGATTTTTGTGTGATTAATTATTTATTGTTTATTTATTTGAATATATGTGATTTCATGATTTTATGAATAATTATGTTTTGGATAAGTGAAGGGTATTTTAGTAATCTATTAGAATTGTTAATCTAGTTGAGAGCCCTTACTTAAGTTAGAAGGAGTTAATGAGATATTGGTTATGTGGCTTTTAGCTATTAATGGAAAGAGTAGTAAAGGAATAGAGTTTTATGAGGTGTTGTAAGAATTGGGCTTTTATGAATAGGAAGTATGACCCATTAAGGGTATTTTGGTAATTGGAGAGTGGTTAGAGAATTAATGACAATTTGGTAATATCATAGAAAGAGGTTGATGTCTTGTAGATGAATTAATGGCAATTTTGTAGTATCTAAGAATTGGTGAATGATGTGTAGAGAAAATAAGGGTATTATGAGGATTGCTCATTAACCTAATTTTAGAAGTATATAAAAGGGAGTTTTTATGAAGAGTAGTGTTGTGGTTCAATTGTCATAAATTGAGAGAAAGGGAGGTAGAGAGAGAATAGAGAAAAGAAAAGAAAGAAGAGAAATGGGTTAGAGAAGAAAATGAAGAACAAATAGAGAAAAACCATGTTAGATTAAGATATTGAAGAGAAGGATTAAAGATTATATCAATATAAGGTATGAGAGTAGTATGTGTATCCTAGAGTGATCAAGAGAGGAGGAGAAAATCTATTTCTCTCCATCCCAATCCTCTCACTCTTTTCTTTTAGGTTTTTGGGGGAGATAATTGAGAACGTGTTTATCTATGTGATTTGATGTTGATTGAATGATTCTAAATGTCTATTCATGTTTAATAGATAGATTGATATGAGAAAAATCACTAATTTATGAGTTAATTGTATTTATTGATGAGAAAAATGGGTTTTCATGAAAAATTATAGGATTGATAATTTCTAGCATGAAATGTTGTTAATACTTGTTATGAGTTGTACTTCTATGTTTAGTATGCTTATAAATGTCTAAAGTTATCACCTTTATGAATTGGTATGTTAGAATTTTGAGATTTGGGGTCTTTTTATCAAAACACCGAAAACAGGACCTGTCTGTCCTGTCAAACTCGCTGGGGCGAGCTGAGGGCAACTCGCCCTGTTGCTCTCTGACTTAGCTCGCTCTGAGCTCGCCGGGAGCATGCTAAGTGAGCTTATCAGTGCTGAAAAGTGTCTTTTTGTTGAATAAATGATTTATATGCTTATACTATGATTGTATTATGATCTTATGATTATATGATGGTGTATTTGACTATAAATTGAGTCGTGAATGATGAATTGAGTTGTGATATTGTATATGTGATTGACTATGATGATTATGTATGATGAGATGAGGTTATGATTCATGATATGATATGTGTGGATGATGTATGATAACATGATTATTGCTATATGATATGTGTGCTTTAATGTATAACCATAATGATAATGTGTTGAGATGAGTTGATGAGAACTTGAGAAGGAATGCTAGGTTGGGATATCCTATTATTCATGAGTAGATGTGAAGAGTATCATCATAAGTGGTAAATGTACATTCATGCATTCATGAGTCAATGTCCGTCAGGACTTAAAACTGAACACGAGCGATGTCCCCCATGACTTAAAACTGACGTGCGAATGGATATAATTCTATCCTAATTTGAGCGGGTACCACATGCATTTAGTTGTGTCTAGGGTTGACATAACATTAATGATGACATTAGTTGCATTAAGAACTTGTGCATTCCTAATTGATACTTGGTAATTGATGCTATTGTGTGAATTAATTGTTATTTGTGTATCAATTGTGAGTAATTTGATTCTGATGATACGTGGTTTCTATTTGTATATTAATTGTGAATTACTTGATGATACGTGAATTATATGATTTATATGATACTTGATTTATGAGTTATAGATGTATCTTAATTGTATAATCTTGCATCTTTATGGTGCGAATGTTAGTAGAATTTATTATGTTGTTATTAAGTGTACAGTATTCGATATACTTACATTTATTTTGGGATTCCTTACTAACTCTCTGTTTTGTGTACTTGCTGGACCTTTGGGGGTCTAGGTTCTCAGGTTATGTTTATGGTCGAGTTGTTGGTGATGCTCCGCTCTGATTAGGACACAGGAAATGATTTACCTTTAATGTATAGAGTCGTTTGTTATATTAATTAAAGAGTGTTTGTATATAGATATACATAGAGACTTTTATTTCTTATTTTAATTTATTTAGGTTGTATAATTTTCAAAAGGATTTTGTATAAGTGTTATCTTACTAATTAAGTTATTAGTAGTGCTTTTGAAGATAATGTAATACTCGAACCATTGTTTTTATAATTCAAACTTTATTTTCCGTTGCGCATTTTGAAAAAGATTTTATAAAAGTAGAAATAGTTAAATAATTTTAGTATTATTATTAGTAGTAAAATGACCAAGACAGACCCAAATACGAAGGAAAACCTACAAAAGTAGGAAAAAGCATCAAGACAAAGTCCAAGATGCCAAAAGACAAGAAAAAACCCAAAAAGTGAAGAAATTAAGCATTCCACCGCAGCACGATAACTTCCATCTTGCCACGATGGAAGCTGCTTGCTCGCCAAGAAAACAGAAAAATAAATCTGAAGAAAATCTGTCCATCGCAGCACGATATGGCACATCGCAGCACGATGACTTAACTTGGCGCCCAAGCTGATGAAATGCACATGATCAGTTATAAAATTGAACTGAATCTTCACATCGCAGTACGATGTCTTCATCGTGGTGCGATGCCTTGCTAAGGCCCATTACGAAAACTATAAATAGAGCCTCCCATTCATTGTTTTATTCATTCAGAAATAGTAGAACACTCTCTACTATAAGGAGAGGTTCAGAGGAGCTCTATTGGGCATAGTTTTCTCCCCTTACGGGAAAACTAACTCAGCAAGGTATGTTTTCTTTAGGCTTTTATGTTTAGGTTATAATTTCTTTATTGTAATTTAAAATTGTAGTTTTTTGTAATAGATGCCTTAGGTTGTGGTGGAGAAGATGAACTCCCCAATGAATATTTGGAGTCTGTGACTGAGTCAAAGTTATAATAAATGATATTTAAGTATTATGTTTGTTATTTACTTTCATGCACTTAATAATGTTTCTCGTAATCTGGCCGGATAAGCGGGAGCGCCCTTAGAATTGATATTAGGTTTCTAACTTAATATGGTCCGGAACTAGTAGTAAATAACTCTAGGTGTATAGAGACGGTAACGTCCAGAACTAGTCGTGAATGAGCGGTTAGAGAAGGAATCATGAACTAGGTGTGAACTGAGCACTTAGATGATGAATAGCCCGATACTAGGATCTAGAGGTTAATTGGTGAAGATAATAATGCATGTTTATAAACAACTCACTTAGTAATTAGGGTATGTGACACATCGAGGTTAGGCTCTCGTAGGTACCTTAGTTATGAAAGTAGGGGAACTTTAATAGACATAGTGTAACAGTAAGGTGTTACTACAAGGAAAAGTCACCGCCGAACATTAATCTAAATAACTATGTTATACACCGGTCATGCCAAATATGAAGAAGGGAGAGAGTCCAACCACCATACCTATCCTCTATGTTTCTGAATCTATTATTTATTTATTTATGCAAGCATTACGCTATTTTTATAAAACCTTTTTCAAAACCCAAAGCGAATGCAAACTATCCAAACTTAAATAACGCTAGTGAAGCTTCGGCACGATCCCTGTGGATACGAACTCATTCTAGACACCTAGAGTGTGAATTATTACTCGACGACAGACTGGTGCACTTGCCAGACCGTAGTCAAGTTTTTGGTGCCGTTGCCGGGGATTGTGTTTACCAAGCATCACTAGATTTATTTAAGTTTGTCAAAAAAAATTTCAAAAATACAAAAAAATTAAAAAATCAAAAAATCTTGTTGATGATTGTGGATTTTGATCTGTGAAAGTTCTGGCTAAGGATAAGTCTTGGTATTTAAAGCGATCCGTTGTGATCCACCTCACTTACCTGGGAATTTTCATAGTGACAAAGACACATGAGACAAACCAAAAATAGTTCCACAAAAAATATTTATCCAGTGTTACTGTGGTATTTGTTTAAAGTGCATGCAGACAGGTACTCAAGCGCTAAGGATTACAAGGGCTGGCAACAGCAAAAATTAAAGTCAGCATTCTTACAGGAAAACTCTCAAAATGATGAGAGATGGAGCAAATTGATGAGAGATGGAGCAAATTGAGAAAGAGAAGCTGCAACAAAAAGTCAATGGTCAGGAGGATCATTTGACTAAAGCTTCCACAAGAAGCAAGAGAAGAAAAGGGCTATTACAGGAATGGTTCAGAGACACGGGAGCCATTGAAAAGATGACGAGAGAATAGAGAAAGGCCATCAAGGATGAACTACTACAATCAGGAGAATCAATCTGCAAACTCATCTCAGAAGAACAAATTCTTCCTCAGGAGGAAAAGAGCAAAACAGAAAGACATGCACAGGTACAAGTTTGGGGTGAAATCACCATGCTCTATGAAACTGCACCCGAAAAATAAGTCGTCAACAGGGATAGTTGAGGGAATGGTGAAACAGATCTGGTCCCACCAAAGATTGTAAGAATTGAAGGAAGATGGCCAGTGCTTCAAGCTAGAACAAAGGAGCACAAGAAAGAGACATGCGAACCTATCCTCTGTAATGGAGGAAATGCCTCAAGCTAATGAGAGGCTAAACAAGCGCTACTTGGGAGGCAACCCAAGGATGAGTAATTTTAATTTCAGTATTTTCAATTCAGTAATTTCAATTCAGTTTTTCAATTCAATAAAGTATGTCTAGAATTCTGCATGTCATCTTCATCTATTTACCCCTTATTCAAACTTACAAAAAATTAAATAACTGTTTGCTGTTTATTATCTAGTGCATGATAAACTGTTATAGGTAAGATTGCGGCGAAGTGAGTTATAAATTCTGATGAGCCGAATTTCACGCCTTCATACAAAAAAACCAAAGGTGATTGCTCCGAAGTGCGAAGTTCGGGAGACAGAGAGACGAGTGATGAAGCTGGTGTCTGTGAGACAAGTGTTCAACTTTCAGATACCTAAGCCATGTGAGGATTTGAGCCAAATATTTCCAAACGGTATTACCACTTTCTTTCGAATTACTATGAGAGTACCGTGCACTTGTTTATTTTCTAGAACTTGCTCTAATTCTGTGCTGACTAGTTGATTTGATATTATATGGATTGAGGCAATTGTTTGTTATAACCCAGAGCCTTTTCAAGACACCCTTTATTATATTATATCCTTTGCTAGCCAATTTTGAGCCGTAAAAAAATAATTATCCCTTTTGTTTCGGTGACAAACCACGATACAAGCCTATAGATCAGAAAAACAATGAAATTACTCTCTTTGGAGTTAAGGTAATAGTTCTCAAGTCATGGCAACAAAATAAGTTTGGGGTTGCTCATGGAACTAGCAACGTTTAAAGTTTGGGGTGGGTATACATAGAACTATCACTACAAAAAGAAAAAATAATGAAAAAGAGACGGGAAAACATCAAAAAAAATCCCTAAAAAAATAGTCTCTTAAAAAAAATGAATGAAAAAGAAAGAGCCAAAGGGCAAAAGAAAGAGCCAAAGGGCAAAGAAAGTGATAGAAAAGAACCATACAAAGACACATCCGGTTCTTAATCTCCGATACCAACACAAAAACGCACCCTAAGGAACAAAGGTTGCGCACACAAAAAGGAACAATAAAGTAGAACTTAACTCCAATGTTTAGCCTACTATTCCCAAAAATGTCCTACCTTGACCTAAGCCACGTTATAACCCTTAAAAGACCTCCAATAATGCATGTATATTGAATTTTGACTGGTTGCTTCGAATTCTTGCAAGCCTATGGTAAAATGGCAGGTTGCACGATGATTGAGAGATAACCCTTTCAATTATGAGCGAAAAATACAAATGTGAGAGAGAGAAAAAGTTGAACATGGACTCTTGCGGGCATTTTTCCGATTTGCTACTATTGATGTCTCCTGAGCCTAGCAGGACTGAGCATGATCGCTGCGGTAAGAAATCAGCCGTACCATTGCTGAAATATAAAGCAAGGTTGTGAAATTCCTATCATCTTTATTTATCTCTTATTTCTCTAATGATCTTGTCTGACAGCATGTTACTTGAGGACAAGCAACAGTTTAAGTTTGGGGTTGTGATGACAGGAATTTCTATGGTATTTTTAGTATTATTATTAGTAGTAAAATGACTAAGACAGACCCAAATACGAAGGAAAACCTACAAAAGTAGGAAAAAGCATCAAGACAAAGTCCAATGTAAGACCCAAGATTCCACTGTACAGTTTTTCTAAGGAACTCTAGTGTCGGCTACGAGTTTTAGGGTTTTTGGTGAGGCGGTTTTGTGAGTATCGTCACATTAATGAGATTTTTGCTGAAACAGAGTCTGTTTTGTGCTCGTGCGCTTGAAAGGCACAGACTTTCGGGTCGTAGTCTTCTTTTAAGTATGAGGAGATTTCTGTGAAGTCAGAATAACGAGTTTTGGATTATTCTCGCTTTTGGAAAAACGAGTAGGAATTTTACCCGCTGTTGGAAATTTTTACGATGTCTGAATTCCGTAGAAATTTAGATGGAAGTTTTATATATCGGCGCGAGTTAGGATATGTCCTGAGATTAATTTTCCGAGGTATGGAAGAAAATTACAGTCGCGGAAAAAGATTCGGCGATAAGTTTTGGAAATGTTTAACGATAGACGTTCTTTCCGTAGGTTTTCTGTTTTTGTGATTTTCGTCCGTTAGCGAGGCGCGACTCGTATGTGAGGCGTAAGTTTCTCATGAGAAAGAAAATATCTTGTGCGGATAAGCTTGAAATGATCCAATGGCTAGGGTTTAATCTTGTTAGCTTTACACTATTTGATCCAAGGGTGGATTAGGCAACAAGACCATGACTTTTGGTCATTAAAAAGACTTAGGAAAAATCACAATTTCACTCATTCTTCTTCTTGCTTTGCCGTGGCATTTCCACCCTTGTTCTTCATCCAAGAACTTTTCCATTTGTTCACCAAAAGCTTGGATTTTAGGCTTGTTGGATCATAGGACTTGCAAGGAATCTTCTTCACTTAAGGTAACTAACACTTCTCTTCCTTATTTCTCCATGAAAACCTCTTGAATTCTTGAGTTTTATGATTATGTTCTTGAGAGAAAAATTTGAGAATTTAGTTTTAATTAGTTTTGATTCCATAGTAGTGTTTAAGAGTGTTATGTAGGAAACATTGGTGAAGCATGTAAGTGATTCTCATGGTTAAATCTTGTTTTCACAAATTTTGGTTAAGGGTTTTGAAGAAATTTTTGAAAAGATCATAAACTTGGATTTTGTTTTGTGATTTGATTTTTGATGTTAGTTTTAAGCTTTGTGGCAAAATGGATGTTTGAATATAAACTTTGTTTTGAAAAATAAGAAAAAAATTATTCTCGTGTTCTTGAGCGACTCGAAGAACACAATTTAGAAAAAATTTATTTCGAGTTTCAAAAGGAGTCGGATACACGATCGAATATCATTACGAACTAATGAATGTAGACTAGGGTTTCAAATGGAAAAAAATGTGTAGGGTTGCCTTTTGCCTCATTTGGCCGTGGCACCCATATAGGGTTCGAGTAATCGAATTTCGAAAATTGTTTAGAGGCAAATAGCTTCCCATGATCATTGTTTAATTGTTTGATTGGTTGTGGGATGTTTTGAAAAGAAAATGATCACTTGCCTTAAGAAAAACCTTACTTGAGAATTCTCGAAAATTTGCGATTCGACTCTATAATTTCTAAATCATTTTGATAAGTGCTAGTTAAGTATTATGGGATATTACCATGCATTTAGAAGTGAAAAATTTTGTGTGGAAGGGTGTTTTGGAAAAAAATGGCCGTGGCCTTCTTTGTTGTGTGGGGAGAAATTCCAAAATTTTTCTAAGTCCACAATTGTGTGAAAATTGTGTATGTGTTGGATAATCTTAGTGTTGAAGAAAAATGAGTATAGGAAAGGTTGTTAGGAAGAAAAAATGGGTAACTTGTAACGCAAGAAAACTTCGATTTTTCATAAAAATATTTTTGAAAAGTTTTAGTTGTGTTTCAAATGGTTTTGTTGTGTGTGGGACAAGTCCTTGAAGTGGAGAAATCCAAAATGGTTTTAGTTTATGAGTTGAAAACAAAATGATTTTCGTATTATAAAAATAGTACAATTAACTTCGTGAATTTTTGAACACTATGAGAATAACCTGAAATCATTGAGGGATAGCTTTAGAAAGTACTTTAGACCCCTCTGGAGCTTTGAGAGCAAGTTTCGTTTCGATAGGATAAACGAGGAATATTTTATTGATTGTACGCTGCTTAACTTTTAGGTAGCGCGTGTTGTAGATTTTCGCGAAAAAGAGTAACGGAAGCTTGCTAAGGTAAGGGCACCTTTCTTTTTATCTTATTTCCGTTATAGCATGTGTGTATGCTTTGTTTGTGGTGTGTTTTGAGTGATTGGCATGTATGTGTGATGTATTCTCGGGATGAGAAATTGTTTAATATATGTACGTGTTGTGATTGGATACATACGATTGAGAATATATGTATGTTGTTGTGGTTGTGATTACATACACTTGAATGGTATGTAAATGTTTGCATGAGCATATATGAATGTGCATGTCAGATGGGACTGCACAGGGCATGTCAGATGGGACTGCCCGGGGTCTGTCAGATGGAGACTACCCTATATATGTTGAAATAGAATATTATGCTCATGCATTTCATAGTCGTGTAAGTCAGATGGGACTGCACGGGGTGTGTCAGATGGGACCACCTAATCCTGCGGGATTTTATTGAGTTGGTGTTGTCAGATGGAGACTTCACCTGCCCTGCGGGGTTTAGTAGGGGATGGACCTACGACTCTCTGCGGAGAGGTTAAATTCCGGAATTCATGCATGTGGCGAACCAGTGATTGGTTGTCACGCTCATTGTAGAAGTCTGCATTAGGCTTGGTGTGCATTGCTTATATGAACCCGTTGGTGGGAGATTGTCTATGTGTTTATAGAGCTTTCTCTGTTGGTATTTGTATATTTGGTAATTGTATACTCTCTCGCACCGGTTATATATATATATACCTTTTATTTTGTGGTGACCCTTTCTTTCATTTGCGGGCTCATCCCACCCAGATGATGGGTTAGGTCGTGGTGACAACGGTGGCAGTTCTAGGCCACAGTGAGCACGTGGTGAAGCTTAGTATAGTTAGACTATGCGCCGGTGTGTTTTGTGCACCGTGCTTTTTGGTTAGCATAGGGTATCTAACTTGTTCTGTTGTAAGTATTTGAATACTTAGACTTGGACTGTAATTATTCAGGAATACACTTTGCTTGTCGAAGCACCTTATGGTAATGAGTTCTTTTGCATATTTGAATGCCGGCTCATTGAAAAATATTCTATGCGCACTCTGAGTGTTAGTTTAAAAAAAGAAAGAAAAAAAAAATATACTGCCAATTTTTGGCCTCGGAAAAACGGGTTGTTACATCCAAGATGCCAAAAGACAAGAAAAAGCCCAAAAAGTGAAGAAATTGAGCATTCCATCGCAGCACGATAACTTCCATCGTGCCACGATGGAAGCTGCTTGCTCGCCAAGAAAACAGAAGAATAAATTTGAAGAAAATCTGTCCATCGCAGCACGATATGGCACATCGCAGCACGATGACTTAACTTGGCGCCCAAGCTGATGAATGCACAGGATCAGTTATAAAATTGAACTGAATCTTCACATCACAGTACGATGGCTTCATCGTGGTGCGATGCCTTGCAGAGGCCCATTACGAAAACTATAAATAGAGCATCCCATTCATTGTTTTATTCATTCAGAAATAGTAGAACATTCTCTACTATAATGAGAGGTTCAGAGGAGCTCTATTGGGCATAGTTTTCTCCCCTTACGGGAAAACTAACTCAGCAAGGTATGTTTTCTTTAGGCTTTTATGTTTAGGTTATAATTTCTTTATTATAATAAATGATATTTAAGTATTATGTTTGTTATTTACTTTCATGCACTTAATAATGTTTCTCGTAATCTGGCCGGATAAGCGGGAGCGCCCTTAGAATTGATATTAGGTTTCTAACTTAATATGGTCCGGAACTAGTAGTAAATAACGCTAGGTGTATAGAGACGGTAACGTCCTGAACTAGTCGTGAATGAGCGGTTAGAGGAGGAATCATGAACTAGGTGTGAACTGAGCACTTAGATGATGAATAGCCCGATACTAGGATCTAGAGGTTAATTGGTGAAGATAATAATGCATGTTTATAAACAACTCACTTAGTAATTAGGGTATGTGACACATCGAGGTTAGACTCTCGTAGGTACCTTAGTTATGAAAGTAGGGGAACTTTAATAGACATAGTGTAACCAGTAAGGTGTTACTACAAGGAAAAGTCACCGCCGAACATTAATCTAAATAACTATGTTATACACCGGTCATGCCAAATATGAAGAAGGGAGAGAGTCCAACCACCATACCTATCCTCTATGTTTCTGAATCTATTATTTTTTTATTTATTTTTTTATGCAAGCATTACGCTATTTTTATAAAAACTTTTTCAAAACCCAAAGCGAATGCAAACTATCCAAACTTAAATAACGCTAGTGAAGCTTCGGCACGATCCCTGTGGATACGAACTCATTCTAGACACCTAGAGTGTGAATTATTACTCGACGACAGACTGGTGCACTTGCTAGACCGTAGTCAATGTGCCTTTATAGTACATGTTAACATTTATATCTCGGTGTTACTCCTACAATCTACACACACATATATATATATATCTTCTTACACACACTTGTCTGAAATATATGTTTTTGACTATGTATTCTAAGTTTATTTTTTACTTAATTTTTATTACATTTTATTCTCTATAAAAAATTTCTTGCATATAATTTTTTTTTGCACAATTTTTGCATATAGCTTTAGTTCCTGCAAAAAATAAATTTGTTTAAAATCATCATTAAACTTTAAATTTTTTAATAATGTTTTTTGAAGGCTTGTTAAAATTTTTTTAATAACTTTAAATTTCCTGCATAATATTTTAGAAAAAATTCACTTTTTTTATAAAAATAATCACTTTTAAAAATATTACATCTGTTTGTTACAGATTTTAAAAAAAATCAGAATCTAAAAATAAATAAAAAATATTAAATGACAAAACTTTAAAATAAAATTAAAGAAAAATTCGCCTTAATATATAACAAAAAATATATTTTAAATAAGATATGTATCAGAATATTCTACTTAAACTATTACTCCTCGCCTTAATATATAACAAAAAATATAGTTTGTTTACTTTGGACCAATATATTTTTATAAGTGGATGAGACATATTTAGTTAATTTTGGACCAATTTGTTGTGGTAAATGTGCGGTGAGTTATGTCCCACATTTTTTAGAAAAATGAAGGTGGAATATTTTATATGTGAAAAGACCCATAAACATAATGCTCCCTCGTAACCCCAACAGTGATATTAGAGCTGGTTCGACGAAGGGTTCAACTGACTCCTTGTATCGAAAGTCTTCCTGACAAATGGAGGTCAGGCAGAGAGTCCCGTTGAGCACAATGACGGAGGAACGACTGTACGTGGCTGAAAAATCTTCCGCTTGAGGGGAGCATAAAAATTGAATGACTCACTTGAAGGGGAGATTGTTGTGGCTAGTGTGTGGTGAGTTAACACCCACATTTACTTAGAAAAGTGCAGGTTGAACACTTTATAAGTGAGAGAATTCATAAATCTAAATGTCTTAAGATATATACCTTATAAGTGTCCAACTCATTTGTATAGTTCCACTTAAACCCAATAGTAATATTATTATAATATGGTGTCAAGGGGATCCGCCTGGCCCACCTCGGCCTGGGGGGCCAACACATATAAAGGTGCTTAAGTGGGCCGGCCCGTTACCTTTATGAACAATAAAACTACATAAATATCACACAAATTTGTATTCATATAAAAGTGGGTGTCGTGGTTTGTGGTTTAATTCAACATTTGGTCACTTATGTTTATTTTTTGTGTCAACTTGGTCCCTTATGTTTTAAAAGTTTCAATTTGGTCCCTTATGTTTAGTTTAGGTTTCAATTTAGTCATTTTCATCTGTTTTGTCACATGTGGCAGACATTTGGCATACGTGGACATACACGTGGGCATCTGGACACTTGGACATGTGTCCAATTGAAACGGTGGAAACATCAAAACTGAAGGAAAGGACCAGCTTATGCAAACGGTGGAAACATAAGGGACCAAATTGAAACTTTTAAAACATAAGGGACCAAGTTGAAACTTAGCTAAAATAAATATCAGGGACCAAATGTTGAATTATGCCTAAAAAATACTACAAAACATACATGCTGACTACAGTCTGACAAGTGAACCAGTCAGTCGTCGAATAATAATTCACACTCTAGGTGTCTAGAATGAGTTCGTATCCACATGGATCGTGCTAAAACTACTAGTTTTATTTAAGTTCGATAGATTGCATTCGCTTTGGGTTTTGAAAAAGGTTTTGTTTTAAAATTAGTGAAGTGATATGCAGAAAAGTAAAGATAATTGAGACAAAAAGATGAGGCTAAGTTAGGTAGATCGAATCTCTCCCCTATTCCTGCTTGATAACCGGCGCATAATATAACTATTAAGATTTTTGTTCAGCGGATCAATTTTTATCTTTTATGGTAATATATTGATATTACCCTAATACATTATAAGTTACCATGGAACATATTAACTAGTGCACCCACGGGGGCCTAATCCATGTTGTCACGTACCTTAGCTAAGAGATCAGGTTAACATATATGCAGTCATTACGTTCAATTAATGCTCTTAAGCCTCTAGCCTAGAATGTCCGAGTTATCGTATCTATGCGGCTAGCACTATTATTTATTAGTTCTAGATTAGCAATGATAAGTGCATTTTAGCACACATTTTCTAGTATTATAATTTAGCATATTAATAGTCTTTCTACTATAATATTATGTTTTTACTATGTTTCTAAGTCTTGGGTCACAATTGAGCCTTAATGAATTTATTTGACCAATTTTCGGATTTAATGACATATTGACACCTTCTCATTGTGCAGATCATAACTCGAGCTACAAGTATCCAAATGAGGCGCACAAATATGCGTTGGAAAGATAAGAAGAAGATCTACAACTTTTATGTTGAGGCCACAACCCAGT
Organism: Trifolium repens; assembly: GCA_030408175.1. Taxonomy (NCBI): domain Eukaryota; kingdom Viridiplantae; phylum Streptophyta; class Magnoliopsida; order Fabales; family Fabaceae; genus Trifolium; species Trifolium repens. The sequence continues at coordinate 33,418,978 of CP125845.1, forward strand.
TCGGAGCGTTTATGTTCTAGACTTTTTAATAATAATCCAAAACCGGGTCAAACTTGTATTTTTCGACCCGAGGCTCTTAAAGCCCGTTTCCTTTGCTTATTTAAGCTAAATTTCACCCTAGGATTAGGTATTCAGTCAACAACCACGAAAATTGAATAAGGCTTTACAAGTTTCCATGGAGAACTAATCCCTTGGAGCCGATCTACTGTAATCGTACTCCACTTTGAGATTTTTATTAATTTCAGTTTTATTTCAATTCCTTTTCAATTCTTCCTATGAATTCAATGCTTAATTGAATTACTTTCGTTTGCTTAATTCGTTAGTTATTCATAGGATAAAGTTGATTTAATTCGGTTAATGCATGTTCTTAATTATAAGTTTATAACCGCGTAGCGTTTGCTTAATTCGTTATTACGTTTGATCTCTCGCGTTTGCTTAATTCGTGAGAATGTCTAATTCGTTTGTTTAATTCGAATATTAGGAACATACATCATATAATATCTAATGCGCTTGTCAGTAGGTATTATTATTGAACAGGATTGAAACCGCTTAGGATACTGAAACTATAAGAACCGATGAAAAGTTGGAAATCGATACAGCAGGTCCGCTTATTTATTAATCATATTTTTACCTCGATTTTGTTTGTTTTCTTTCTAATACGAAACCCAAACCCCTCAATTTGTATTACAGTCTTGGATTTTAATATTAGCTTAATTTGATTGAGAGTCCTTGTGATACGATACCGAGTGTCGCTTCCCTACACTATCTTTTTAATTACTCGTTTTTGACCCGTGTGCAACAGCGGATCAAGCAATCAGATTCGTGACTAGATACTAACCCTAAAAGCGTTCTCCGATCAGTGCCTAAAAGTCTGAATTACGTTGTTAAAGCATAAATAGATAGAAAACATATATTCTGAATAGTAAACTATTATAAACTTATCTATCAAATTATATGTCAAAAGCATTCATAAGGAAGTTGATCTTCTCCACCTAGACCCAAAGGTTTCTAGCTACTAATTTACATAATTAAATTACAAGAATAAAACTATGCATACCAATGGCGTAGATGCCTTGCTGATGAAGTTACCTTTCACGTTGAAGGGGGAAAGTTCTTCCCGTAGAGAGCTCTGCTGCCCACCTAAACACTTTCAGACTACTGAATAGTATTCTCAATTTCTGAATGAATAATTATGATGGAGGGGAGCTCTATTTGTAGATTTCTAATTGGGCTTCAGCATGCAATCGTAGCCACGATGGACCTCATCGAGCCACAAAGCAAGTGGATTTGTTTCGTTTTTAAAACAGATTTGCTTGCGTTTCCTTGGGCGCTAAGTATTCCGTCATGGCACAATGGGAGCCATCGTTGTAACACTCAAATCCTCTACTTAGAATTTATACCTTTATAAAAATGTTTTTCTAAATACGCAACAGAAATTAAAATTGAATTATAAAGACACTGGTTCGAGTATTACATTCTTCATCAAAATACAACTAATAACTTAATTAGTAGAAACATCACTTATACAAAAAATTATTTCTAAATGATACATCCTTAAATAAATTAAGATAAGAAACAAAAGACTCTAAATATATATATATATATATATATATATATATATATATATATATATATATATATTATATGATCCCTTTCCCCGGGTCATGATCAGAGCAGAGCTTCAGCGAAACATACAACCTGAGAATCTGGTCCCAAACCAGTCAAATTCACAAAATAGAGAGTTAGTTACATAACCCGAAACAAATGTAAGAATAAGGTATACTTACATTTAATGATATATATAAATTAACTAGATAAGCAACATATCTAGTCTCATACTTTCATCATTCAAGAAGTAAAAATATATAAACTAACTCATAGCCACATATAGACACATTGATCAATAACCATATTATCAAATACAAGTAGTTACAATTCACCATTAATGCCAAGTACCAATTATCAAATAATAGTGCACATTTTCCTAATGCAACTAACGCCAAACATCAATGCTATGTCACCCTAGACACAAGTAAATGCATGTGGTACCCTCATCAAATTAGGATAAACTTATATCCTACACTCCTCATCATCTACATCACAACTCATCATCATATCTCATTATGGTCATACATTCAATTACATGCATATGTAAACAATAAATACATTAATCTTAACTCAATTAAGTATACAAGTTATCATTATCAATCACTAAATAATAACCTTCATCATATTCAATCATCATTTACCAAGTCATATATGTACACATACTCTTCATCAAACATATACATCTTCATATTATCATCATCACTAATTATCAACAATTATCTATCATAATCATAAACATAGTCTCGTTTAATTTAGACATATCAACTTAACTTAACACATTAAGTAACACCAAAATTGGATAAACATCATTAACTAAACACCGTCTCATAAAACGAACTCCGGAATCGAATTGTACGCGAAAAATTATTAAAAATGGATTCCAGGTGCATAAGTCGTCAAATAGTCAAAAGTCAACGAAAGTCACCGGTCAGCGCTGTTTTTCAACTTAAAAATCACTTTTCTCTACTTAAAAACACTTATTTGAACCTAAAAACAATTATATAACAGCCACCAAGCATATATATATACATAGCAGCACTTATTTCAACTTCAAAAGCACTTAACACAACTTAAATTTGGGAATGTATGCTCATTCATCATAAAACCCATTTTTCATGTCAACAACACAATTAATTCATAAAGTAATAATTTTTCTCACAATAATCTATCATTCAAACATGAACATACATGTATAATCATTCAATTAACAACAAAATCAAATAGATACACACATTCCCAATTAATTTCCCCAAAAACCCTAAAACCAAAAGGGTGTAGAGAGTTTGGGAATGGGGATATGGACAATCTCCCCTCTCTATGCTCACCCTAGATTATGCAACTACTCTATACCTTAATCAAGTTGGAATCTATTGTCCTTCTTTCCTCTCTTTGATTCTAACTTGACTTTTCTTCTCTTTCTCTCTTCCTTTCTCTAAGCTTTCTTTCTCTTCTTTCTTTTTCTTTCTTCTTTCTCATGAGAGCTTCTCTCTCTACCTCCACCTAAATTTCATAAAAATGACTTCCTCTCTCCAACGTACCCTCTTTATATACCTCCAACTTAGGTTATGGTTAAATTCTCATATTACTCTTATTTTCTCTACACATCATTCACCAACTCCAAGATATTACAAAATTGTCATTAATTCCTCTACAAGACATCAACCTCTTTCTATGATATTACCAAATTGCCATTAATTTTCTTATCACTCTCCAATTACCAAAATACCCTTAATGGATCATACTTCCCATTCATAAAAGCTCAATCGTCAATCTATCTGAACTCCACTATAACTTAGTCTTACTAACTAATGTTCTCTCTCACTACTCATCTCTACTAATAAACATGTGCCACATAACAACTAATAAACGCAGTGTATATCCACTTTTTGCTCTCTTTTTGGCATTTTCTTGTATTCTTGTCTTTTTCAGTAAGTAGCTTCATTTCTTCAGGCTTTTTGCTTGTAATTTGGTCTTCAAAGTCTTAAACTACTGATAAATAAATACTGCAAATACTAAATAAATTCCTGTCATCATATGCAGAAGTAAAAAGATTTGTGGAAGATGAATCACAAAGTGCACCCTCAAAGCTAATAAAGTTCAAGTTTACTTCACAAACTAAATTTTCAACCTAACAATTCAAAATACAAAAAAATAATAATTATAAATTAGGTTACTTCTCTGCCTAATTAAGTCTTTTGAACACTTGATTTTGTATACAATTGTATCTCATCTATTTCTTATATATCTGTAATTCATAATACACGATAACTTGATAAGTCAACAACCAAAAAAAAAAAATGTTAAAACTAAAACAAAAGGATTATAAATTAAACTTACCAGAAGGTCCAATTTCCTTAAAATCATGTAATCAATTACGTGTGCAAATGAGAGCAAGCAGAGTGTTAGAGAGTAAACAATTCCTATATTTATTTAAGATACGACCTCTGATACTAAAAGAAGATTCAGAAGCCACTGTTGTGATTGGAATGCTTAAAATGTCACACGCCATTATTGCAAGTTGAGGAAATCAAATACTATTTAACTTCCAATATTGAAGAATATCCAAATCATCATCCATAAGACACTTTTCATCCAAATATATTTCAAGTTCAGATTTACCATCATTTGAGATCCGTTGTATCTTTTCTTGACGTATTCCTAGAATTAGACATACAAAAATTATTCAAATCATGTACCAGATAAAACTATTTTAAAATTATTTTATTTTACTTTTATTTTTAGGGGGCCAGCCCAGGCTGAACCATGAAAAATATAGGCCTGTTTGTTTTTAGGCCCGATCCGTGTTAAAATGCAGGATTAATGTGTCTGCCCAGTAGTCTGGTTGAGATAAGGGTGAAAGAAGTTAAAGGACTAAAATGTCCATAGTTCAAATTCTGACGAGGTGAGAAAACTAACAGTAACAACTAATTATTAATTTTGCTTGTTTAAAAAAAACATATTGTAATATGAGAAAAAAATTTATAAGTGGTATACGTCCACAAACAAAAATTTACTTCACTTAGAAATTTATCTATGCTGCTAATTTTCATCTAACTCTAATAATTTAAACATAATAGGGTATAAACATAGCACATAGATATTTTAAAAATATTTCTTCTTCATATTCTATATTTAAGTAAATAATCAACAATGGTAAAATTTTTTTTGCCTAAATTATATATTTGGTCCCTTACGTTTATTTTAGGTTTCAATTTAGTCCCTTACGTTTAAAAAGTTTCAATTTGGTCCCTTACGTTATCAACGTTTGCATTAGTTGGTCCCTTCCGTCAGATTCCACTGTTCCACTGTTTCAATTGGACACGTGTCCACGTGTCCAGTTGTCCACGTGTGCAAACCGTTTGCCACGTAAGCAAACCGTCTGCCACATGTGCAAAAACTGACGGAAGGGACCAAATTGAAACCTAAAATAAATGTAAGGGACCAAATTGAAACTTTTTAAACGTAAGGGACCAAATTAAAACCTAAAATAAACTTAAGGGACCAAATATGTAGTTTAGCCATATTTTTTTAAAAAGGATCAACAATGGTAATTGTTACGAACTGCGCATCCCATTTCAAATAAGAGCGAATTATGCTATAGATTCTTAGAGGCACACTCAAGGATGAAATCACATCATGATCTGTTTACAACCGATCACCTAAAACAATTACTATTCAATATGGACTTTTTTTTTTTTTTTTTTGCTTTCACCACTAGTCTGGTTTGGGGTCAGTTCTAACATTAAGTTATTCCCACTCCTTTCAATCGCAGTTGCGGGAGATCAAACTGTGTCCAATAAAAATTCAAACCCTCCTGTATAAAGGTTTGTTGGAGTAATTTGAGAGAGAGAAAAAAATTGAATCGAAAGAAAGAATAGAGAAAAAGATAAGTTGTTATTCATCCACTATGGGCAAAGGTAATTATATACAAGAGGAGGCTTGCTTCACTATCAAGCAATTGTAACTAACTACCTAAGACGAAATCAAAAATCTCTAACTGACTAACTAACTAACTAGCTATTAGAACTTGAGTGTTCAGAATCTGACTCTTCGGAGCTTCTGAGAACTTTGGAGCTTCTAAACACATGAGCTTCTCATCTTATGAGCTTCTGAGAACTTAGAGCTTCTCAGCTTCTGAGCTTCTGAGAACTTGGAGCTTCTCAGCTTATGAGAACATGTATTACAAACATCACACCTCCTAATCCATGTTCTCCAATGATCCCATTCCTATGAGTTTCTTCAAAGCATCAAACCTAGCCATTGTCATAGGTTTTGTTAGAATACCTGCAAGTTGAATCTCAGTATTGCAATATTCCAACTCAAGCTTCTCCTTGTTCACTTGGTCTATAAGGAAGTGGAATCTTCTCTCAATATGTTTGCTCCTGCCATGACTCACTGGATTGTTAGCCAAGTTAATTGTTGACTTGTTATCCACAAGCACCTTCATCTTTGTTACTTTAACTGCCTTCAGTTCTGATAGTAACATCTCAATCCAATTTGCCTGACATGCTGCAAATGAAGCTGCAACATACTCAGCTTCACATGATGATAATGCAACTATTCCTTGTTTCTTAGAACACCAAGAAATTGGTGCATTGCCAATCATGAACAAGTAACCTACAGTACTCTTTCTGTCATCTTGATCTCCTCCCCAATCTGAAGCTGAGTAGCCATAAGCCTCTAACTTCTTAATACTGTTCCTTTGGTTTGGAATCAAAATGCCATGATCACTAGTGCCCTTCACATACCTAAGCAATCTCTTTGCAGCAGTCAAGTGACACATCCTTGGTTAATCCATAAATCTGCTTAACAGACCAACACTATGACATAAGTCAATTCTAGTGTTGCACAAGTACCTCAATAAACCTATAATTTGCTTGTACAAGGTTGAATCAACCAACTCATCATCTGTATTCTTGCTCAGCTTCACACCAGTCTCCATAGGAGTAATTGCTGAGTTGCAGTTACTCATATGAAACCTCTTCAATATGTCAGCTACATATTTCTTTTGATGCAAGAAATAACCTTTGCTTGTCTTTGTAAACTCCATGCCAAGCAAATATGATAGCTCAGCTAAGTCAGTCATCTCAAACTCCTTCATTATGTCTGTTTTGAACTTCTCTAACACAACTTTGTTTGATCCAGTAATCAACAAGTCATCAACATACAGACATAGTATTATCATTTCTTCATGATTTCAACCCTTCACATATACTCCATGTTCTGTTGTGCATCTATTGAATTTCAAATCAATTAGGAAGCTATCAATTCTCTTGTTCCAAGCTCTTGGAGCTTGTTTCAAGCCATAGAGTGCCTTCTTTAGCTTGAATACCTTCTGTTCTTGACCCTTGATCTCAAAACCCGGTGGCTGCTTCACATAAACTTCTTTCTCTAATGGTCCATTTAAGAAAGCTTATTTCACATCCAGTTGATGCATAGCCCACCCTTTGTAAGTAGCTACTGCAACCACTAGTCTAATTGTCTCTATCATTGCCACAGGTGCAAATACTTCATTGAAATCAAGTCCATGCTTCTGTAGAAAACCCTTTGCTACTAACCTTGCTTTATACTTAGCAATTTCACCATTAGGTTTCATCTTCAACTTGAAGACCCATTTCACATCAATTGGCCTCTTGTTGACTATTTTGTGCATTAACTCCACAATCATGTTCTTCTTAATAGACTTTAACTCTTCTTTCATGGCTGCCTTCCATTTAGAGTCATTTAAAGCTTGTTCTAATGCAACTGGTTCCAATTCAGCTATCATTGCTTCATTTACCAATTCACCATCTTCTGTTATTGCTTGATCAGGGAACACATCATATTCATTCAACCTAACTGACTGCACTCTTTCTCTTGTTGATCATCTCAATTGTTGATTAGGTTGATCATTAGGCATGTGAGTGTGATTACCAGCTGCATCATCTGCTGGTTCATCATCTATTTCTTCAACCACAAGCTTTCTATTGAGCATTGAACTAGTGTCCTCAACACTAGTACTTTCAATCCAGTCCCAACCCTTTGATTCATCAAACTTAATGTCTCTACTTATCACAACTTTATTCTCTTTTGAAGCATAGAGCTTGTAAGCACCAGTGGGGTGATAACCCAATAGAATCATATGCTGACTTCTATCATCAAGTTTTCTTCTTACTTGATCAGGAACATGTCTAAAACAAAGTGAGCCAAAGATTCTGAAATGACTTACACTTGGTTTAAGACCTGTCCAAGCTTCATAGGGAGTTTTGTTCTTCAGCTTCTTGGTGGGACTTCTATTGATTATATGCACTGCTGTTGAGGTAGCTTCTCCCCAGAATTTATGAGGCATGTTCTTTCCCTTTAGCATGCTTCTGGCCATATTCATTATACTCCTATTATTTCTCTCAGCAACTCCATTGTGTTGAGGAGTGTAGGGAGCAGTAACTTCATGCACTATACCTTCATCTTCACAGAATTTTGCAAATTCTAGTGAAGTGTATTCACCACCTCCATCTGTTCTCAATTTCTTGACATTGCAGCCACTTTGCTTCTCAACTAGTGCCTTAAATTTCTTGAACTTAGTGGATACTTCACTCTTCTTTTCAATAAGATAGAGCCATACATGTCTGGTATAGTCATCTATGAAAGTTAAGAAATAGCTATTACCTCCAATGAACTTTACTTCAAAAGGTCCACACACATCAGAATACACCATTTCTAACTTTTGAGTTGATCTCATAGGCAATTCATTTTTGAATGAATTTCTGATCTGCTTAGCTACAACACTCTTCGCACACTGTACTTGGTGCTTTTATCCGAGGCAAGCCATACACCATCTCTTTTGACTTCAACAAGCTCAAACTTTTGAAGTTCAGATGCCAAAATCTATGATGCTATATCCAATCTTCTTCTGGATTTGTAATTGAGGCAAGGCAGTGATGATCAATTGCATTGATTTCAATTTTGAAAGTCCTATTGTTCGACAGTGGAGCTTTCAAATTCAATCTACTCTTAGCATTATAAATTCTCAACTCTCTATTAGCCAGCTTCATAGTATAATCTTTCTCAAGTAATTGACCTAAGCTTATCAAGTTACTTGTCATGGAAGGAACATACATAGATTCAATGTTCTCATCATCCTTCATTCTAAAGAGTTCATACTATTGGATCAAAAGAGTAGCCTTTGCTTCTTGAACCTGTTTGTTCCCTTCATAAGTGGAACACAAGGAGTCATATATACTCTTAGCAGTAGACTTGTTTGTAATCTTGAGATATTCATCATGAGATATACAACCAATGAGAATATCCATGACTTTGTGATGTTTCTTGTAAGCCTTCTTCTCCGTAGTAGTGAACTTCTTCCTTTCTTCAACAGATAACTTTCCTCTTTCATCAAGACCTTGAAAAGTTACTCCTTCTTCAACCAAGTCCCAAAGCTCATCATCTATACCAATGAGATGACTGTATATTCTATCTTTCCACCAGGAAAACATAGAACTATCTCCATTGAACTTTGGTGCTTTGTTGTTTGACTTGCAGCATCAGTCATTGTGTTTTTCAACGAAAGTCGTGAGGAACTGCTTCAACATCAGTCATTGTGTGGAACTGCTTTCAAACTCGTGAGGAACTGCTTTCAAACTCGCACTTGCAGCATCATAGTCGTGAGGAACTGCTTTCAAACTCGCACTTGCAGCATCAGTCATTGTGTTTTTCAACGAAAGACTGTCTCACTGTTAAGTGATAAAAACATAATCGGACTCTGATACCAATTGAAGGTGTGAAAAACACAAGAAGGGGGGGTTGAATTGTGTTTTGGGTAGTTTAAAAAATTTCTTCTAAGTTTAAACACTTATCAGATTTTGCAGCGGTTATAAAAACAAAACACAATCAACAAAGCTTGAGAAAGAGTAAGAGATAGAGATAAAGGTAGACACGTAGATTTTATACTGGTTCCTCTCACAAACCGAGAGTACGTCCAGTCCCCTTGCACTTCCAAGGGAGTTCACTAATAATCACAAAAGATTACACTTGCTCAAGCACTCAGGCAAGAGACTTCCAATGCTCAAGTAACCTTACAAGAGACTTCCTTTGCTCAAGCACACACGCAAGAGACTTCAAACAACTTACAAAAGAAAACAGAGTATATGAACACTGATACAAAAATCAATGTTCAATGAAAATATATACAACTCTAAAACAAGACTTAACTTAGAATCCTAGTGAAAGAAAACTAAGGCTCAACTACTGTAATGATCAGAAGCTCAAGCTTGAGTCTTGGATGTTCAAATGAGTTCAAGTTGTATTCAAGTTTTTTTTGTGCGTAGGATGATTTTTACAGAGTAACAGCTCGTTTCAAAATTGTTCAATATTGTCGTACACAAAAACTTCAATTCAGCTCCTATTTATAGTAGAGGGTGGAGCGTATTTAAATTGAATCCACTGCGGTGAGATTTTGCCAGCTGGAGATAGTACAGTCCTTAGCCATATCAGGTAACGATTGTACACGATCAATCTTGGGGAGAACGTTTCGACCAAATCGGGTAATAAGTTCGTACAATAGTACTAACGTCATTATCTCTGAAAGATAAGGTTGATTCTCCAGCTTTTTGGATTGTCAGAGGATGATGAATTCCAATCATTGTAGCAGAGAATGTTCTTCTGACAAAACGGCTCTCACTGCTCTTATCAGAATCAGATGTCTTCAAACACAGCTTCTGATATATAGCTTCTGATATGCAGCTTTTGATGCGTCTTTAACTAGCATCTTCTGATGAGTATCTTCTGGTCAGAATTTGCTTGCCATTTCAGAGCTTCAAACATACTCATAGTGTATATAAAATTTTAGCTTATATATCTGCACACTTAGAGTAAATAATCAGTGTACCCTATTGTATATTAATACTATTGTTATCATCAAAACTTAATTGGGTCATGTCAAAACCTCTTTTGTTCCAACAATTGCTACACCCTGTATCAAGATACCACAAATTCGATTTGTCTGCCTCAGAATTTGTGATTGCCATCAAAAGTAAATCATCAGAATCACTACCACCTCCATTTGCATATTGGGCTTCATCTTTGTCTTCTCTGGCTACCTTCTTAGAACGACATTCTCTTGCATAATGCCCAAATTTCTGACAGTTGTAGCATTGAATTTCTTTCCTATCAATCTTCTTCTTGGAACTTTTCTTGTTCTGATTTGTATCTTTTGTGGAATCTGCATTCTGATTCTTTGAACTTTTGGTTGAATTCTCTGAATCTTCTTTCTTCTTCTTCCACTTATCTTTCCCTTTCTTGTTCTGAGTCTTGGCCTGTAATGCTTGTTCCACTGCCTTGTTTGAACTCCTTTGCTTAACCCTTAGATCATGAGCTTCTAAGGATGCTTGCAGCTCTTCAATCTTCATTGTTGCCAAATCCTTTGATTCTTCAATAGCAACCACTATGTGATCGAATTTCTCAGTCAAGGTCCTCAAGATTTTCTCAATCTTGGACCTATCAGTCATGGTTTCACCACAAGACTTCATCAAATTTGTGAAGGCCAACATTCTTGCCAAATACTCAAAGACAGTTTCTTGTTCATTCATCTGAATCATCTCGTATTGCCTTCTCAGGGCTTGCAGCATGATACCCTTCAATTTCTCATCACCACCATAGATTTTCTTCAGTGTATCTCAAGCTCCCTTTGAGGATTCTTCTTCTATTATCTTCTCAAAGATATTAGAATCCACACATTGATGAATGATGAACAAGCCTTTAGCATCTTTCTTTTTCAATTCTTTGTGTTGAGTTCTTGCTGTTTCATCAGCATTTGCAGCCAATTCTTCTACTCCATCAGTTACAATTTCAAGAACATCTTGAAATCTGAAAATCACTTTCATTTATGCACACCAACGATCATAGTTATCGCCTTTGAAAACTGGAAGATTCGCTGGAAACTGTGAAGAGGTTGTACTCTGGTTTGTCATGATTCTTGATCAAGGAATCAGGTCAGAACGATGAATACGAACCGGGTTCTGTTATACCAATTTGTTGGAGTAATTTGAGAGAGAGAAAAGAATTGAATCGAAAGAAAGAATAGAGAAAAAGATACGTTGTTATTCATCCACTAGGGGCAAAGGTAATTATATACAAGAGGAGGTTTGCTTCACTACCAATCAATTGTAACTAACTACCTAAGACGAAATCAAAAATCTCTAACTGACTAACAAACTAACTAGCTATCAGAACTTGAGTGTTCGGAATCTGACTCTTCGGAGCTTCTGAGAACTTTGGAGCTTCTGAACACATGAGCTTCTCGGCTTCTGAGCTTCTGAGAACTTAGAGCTTCTCAGCTTCTAAGCTTATGAGAACTTGGAGCTTCTCAGCTTATGAGAACATGTATTACAAACATCAAGGTTAACTTCTAATTAAGTCGTAGGATATGACCCTACTCAAATTTACTTAGACAATCTTTAATGGTAAGTACTTAGACAAACTTTTAAAATAAGTACCGATATCTATATATTATTTGTGAGATAATTTATTTATAATAAAGTAAAGTTTTACTGTAACGTAAAGTTATTAGTAAGATCCATTTAAAACTTTTTATGAGGTGTTAAATTGAAACGATCAAGTGTTTAAAAAATAATATAATATTTTTTTTTGTATAAATAACTATAAATATATATACATGGACTCTATTAAATACTCAGAAAATGAGGAACTTCACCGTAGATACTTTTAATCATAATACATCAATCTTATATAGAGTTATACGTCGGCCTCAGCCACTGATCTATGGTAGTAACTTAACAAAGACGAAATTTGCAAAAACAAGACAATCCTAGAACAACAAAATTACTGTATATACCCCCTTGAGCCTGCTGCAAGATCTTTCACTTGGGAGCATCAAACAAGTGGCTGTAAAACCGGTTTTGGTTGTCTCTCTAGCAAGCATTTAAACAGCGATATTGTTTGTTTTTGTTTTTGTCTTTATTTAGAATTCTCAAAAGCTTCAAAACACATTCCAAAATTTTTTGAGGTGGAATTGTTGACCAGTCTCCATCTACATATGTATCCATAAATTACGTATGGAACTTCGATCTATGCCGGATTATGTATAGTTTCCCCTTATATCCTCCTATGAAAATTTAACACTTCGTTATTACATTCACATGTCACGTGTCATCTCGTTATGTATGTCTTTGCGGGCTTCAAAATCGATTCCTTCCTTCTAACCTCAGCACGTCTTTTGTTGTTCATACTACTCCTCCAATTTTAAATATAAATAAAAAATTACTATCTAAATTTATTGAATAAAATATGCATTTGAACAATAAAATAGTTCAGATGGTTTATTCAATAAACTTATAAACTAGATTTTTATTTATATTTAAAATCAGAGTATTACTATGTTTAGGTAAACGACAAAATAGATTATTGAATATGGATGGAAATCCAAATTATATTATTTTGGCTATGTAATTATAATATACTCTTTTCTTCTCAAAATAAATGACATAATATTGACTTTGTTAACTATTTATATGATATATTTTGACCATATTTTTTTACAAATATATATACTTGCAAATGGTCAGGACTCAGGATCAAATGACACCAAGGTGTCAACCTAAAAAATATGACACCTTCGATAACTTTTTACCGGATAATCGTCTTACAAAATTGACCGTTGGATTGAAAAGATACTAAAACATAGATCATGTCCATAGAATAAAACATTAATCAGAAATTATTTGATATGTCAATGAGATACATCAAAAGTAATTTATTTGTTGAATGTTCGTAAGACGTTAATTTGGATGTATCTCATTGACGTATCAAATCTTTTTCAATTAATGTTATATTTTATATATATGATCAATGTTACAATATCTTTCAATTCAACAGTCGATTTCACGTAATACGATTATTCAGTAAAGAATTATTGAAGGTGTCATATAAAAAATTTGACACTTTAGTGTTATTTGATCCTGATTCACTTGCAAATAGTATTAGCATAAGAGATGTTGTTTGATTTGTATGGATGAGTGTTTTCAAAATATACCATTTTTATAATTTTTAATAAAAGATGACTAAAGATATTACTGATTAAAATTATACATTGACAAACATGAAAATAGTCAAATAAATCATTTATTTTGAAATAGCGGGAGTAATCATATAAATATATAAAAGAAAAATACTATAGAATTTATAAAACTACCCATCCTTAACACACATGGCCCATTATTTTTCTTTTCTTTTTTCCCCTTAATATACTACCTTTGTCCTAAAATATAAGAACTAATTTGACTACTGCACGTATGCCAACACATAATTTTGATCACTAATATCTTTAATTATTGATTAGTAAAAATTATAAAAACTTAATATTTTGAAAATACTCATCAAAACAAATCAAACAATATCTTATATGTTTATATTTATATCTATATACTATTAAAAAAATATGGTCAAAGCAAGATAAATGAATGGTGTCACTTTGTCAAAATAGCTCTAATAAAATGGGACGGAGGTATAGTATTATATTATTATTTTTTCTATTATTATATTTAAATAAGTTGTGTTGTTCCGCAAATATATTTAGTCACATCTTTTGGTCTTTGCTTTTAAATCAACTCATATGTACAATTTGAAATTTTGAATTTTTTTCGCAAAATGTTAATTTTTTTAAGTGTTAAATAAGTTTTTGTTCATTATAAATGTAACAACCCATTTTTCAAAGGCCTGAAAAGACAGTATATTATTTTTTTTTTTCTTTTTCAACTAACACTCAGAGTGCGCATAGAATATTTTTCAATGAGCCGGCATTCAAATATACAAAAGAACTCATTACCATAAGGTGCTTCGACAAGCAAAGTGTATTCCTGAATAATTACAATCCAAGTCTAAGTATTCAAATACTTACAACAAAACAAGTTAGACAACCCTATGCTAACCAAAAAGCACGGTGCACAAAACACACCGGCGCATAGTCTAACTATACTAAGCTTCACCACGTGCTCACTATAGCCTAGAACTGCCACCGTCGTCACCACGACCTAACCCATCATCTGGGTGGGATGAGCCCGCAAATGAAAGAAAGGGTCACCACAAAATATATAGTATGTATATATATAACCGGTGCGAAAGATTGTACACATAACAATAATTCCACAAACACAAGAGAAAGCTCTTAATCTCGAAAGTAATTCCCACCAACGGGCTTATATAAATAAATCACCAAGCCTAATGCAGACTTCTACAATGGGCGTGACGACCGATCTCTGGTTAGCCACATGCATGATTTAATTCCGGAATTCAACCTCTCTATAGAAGGCGTAGGTCTCTGGTGGGATAACACCTCCTACTATTGGTGGGATAACACCAGGTAGAGTCACACAAGACAATACCAAAACAATCACGGTGGGATAACACCGGGTGAGTCACACAAGACAACCACCAACTCAATAAAATCCAGTAGGATTTGGCGAAGTCGCACAGACAACCGCCCGGTACGAAGGCAAGTCACACAGACATACACCTAGGCACGCAACTATGAAATGCATGGCATATATTCTCTTCGGCATATACGGGATAGTCACACAAGACAAAATCCTCGCGTAGTCCTATCTGACGCACGCATTCATATATGCTCATGCAAACAATCACATAGCCTAAAGCCTATGTACAAAGCATCTCAACATACATACATTTTCTCAATCATATGTAAATTGCACACATATTTATAAACACGTTCTCATCAACGAGAATACATAAGTACAAACATGCCAAAGCACACAGCAATTGCATACACAGCAAAACAAAGCATGTCGTAACCATTTCGAAAGACGGAAATAAAGTGGAGCCCTTACCTCGGCAAGCTTCCGTTTATTAAAACTCGTCCAAACAACACAACACGCTTCCTAAAACAAGCAGCGTACCATCAATACATTGTTTCCCAACCAATCGTATTGAAACTAAACCAAGAACCCCAAAAACTTAAAGGTTCCTAAGGAAAATTCACTCTTTCGGATACCATACCAAAAACTACCGTATTGATCAACCCCCATGAGTTATCTGTACTATTTTTAGGACCCAAAACAATAGTCAAAAGTCTTAAATAATTTGAAATGCAAAATGGCCGTTTTCTTGCGTTATAAGCTACGTACTTTCCGAGTACCCGAAAAACTCGTTTCCAATCCCAACCACTTCCATAAATTAATAAAAGGGATTGGAAAGCTAAAAACCAAGTTTAAAAATCATATTCCAAAATTTCAACTCCCAGAGCTCGCCCTGGCGAGTTGGTGGCGAGTGAAGGCAGTGAAGACTGGTCTTACTCGCTCTGGAGCTCGCCCTGGCGAGTTGTCATGACCTGTGACACTCGCCCTGGCGAGTAAACACTCGCTCGGCGAGTTGCACCTGTCATGACAGCAAAAACAGCAACTCACACCACCTTTTTCCCCAACCAAGCCTAGTTTGATTCTATTAGTTCCCAACACTTTTTCAAGGCACAAAAGCAAACCATTTTCATACGCAAGCAATTCATTTCCGAAAGCTTGTTGGTTGCTTCGAGTGCAAGTTATTTGATTTTCATTTCCAAAATCAAAACCAAATCCAAGCACAAGTTTTATTACAGGCCTCAACCGACTTGAAATCATTTTCAAACATGTTTTCTAGGCGGAAAAACAACACCACATGTCACAAGAGTTTTAAACCACTTGGACCCCAAAATACCACACAAAACACTTAGTAAATATTTTCATAAACTCCAAAATATTTTTCATCGGATTTTCTAAAACAAAACCATACAACGCATTTCCCTTTTGCCCAAAGGTTCAAAGACAACTTTTCTTTTCAAAACCTTACAACTTAACCACATGTTATTGATCAATACATAAACCAACCAAAACCCTAACTTTTCTCATGAGATTTTTCACCAACTCATGGAAAACAAACATAACAAAGCCTACACATGCTTACTAAACCCTCATGAACAACATTCATGAAACAAAAACCATGTAAGGTAACATTTCCTAACAACTCCTCATGAGAACATAAACCCAAAAACTCCTAAACTCTATAAGTCTACCAACCTATGAGATGAGAAGAGAGGGTTACCTTTAGAAAGTGATTCTCTACAATTTTCCTCAAAGCTTCCAAGCTTGAAATGGAGTGAAATGGTGAAGAATGGAAAATTTTGTGAAGGTTTGAAGGTAATGGAGTTCTCACGTGAAAGAGAGAAAGAATGGAGTGAATATGTGATGTTTCTAAGTCCACAAGTCATAAACCTCCTTACTATTACAAAGCTCTTGATAGCCAAACCACCATTGGATCACAGTCAAAAGTCCAAGCTTAAACCCTAGCCATTGGATCAATTTACTTTATGAGAAAGTCACAAGATTTAAACAACTCTTCCATAACAAGTCACGTGTTCAGCTCTCGCGCGTCGCGACGAACGTAAATCGCAAAAACATAAAACCTACAGAGAGAACGTCTAACGTTTAACATTTCCAAAACTTATCGCCGAATCTTTTTCCGCGACTGTAATTTTCTTCCATACCTTAGAAAATTATTCTCAGAATATATCCTAACTCACGCAGATATATAAAACTCCCATCCGAAACCTCACTTAAAACAGACGCAGTAAGATTTTCCATCCGCGGGTAAAATCCTACTCGTTTTTCCAAAAACAAGAATAATCCAAAACTCGTTATACTAAATCCACATATAACTTCTTATTCAAGCAACAGGATCACAAGACAAAAGTCTGTACAATTACAGTGCACGAGCACAAAACAGACTCAATTACAGCAAAACCTAATAATTACACGATGTTTCACCACATGAACACATCGAAACCCTAATGTTCCTTAAACCAACTATACAATGAAATCTTGGGTCTTACAATACTACCCCCCTAAAAGAAGTTTCGTCCTCGAAACTTAGACGTCATCAAACAAACTGGGGTATAATTCTTTCATCTTACTCTCGAGCTCCTAGGTGGTATCTCCCGTAGCTTCATTCCATATTACCTTCACCAAAGGTATCTCTTTCGTCCTCAGACGTTTCATCTTCCTATCCGCAATCTTGATTGGCGGAACCTCAAATGACAAGTTATCCCTCAACTGGATGTCATCTGATGTAATCACATGTGACGGATCCGGTGTATACTTTCGCAATTGCGACACATGGAACACGTCATGTATCAAAGATAGTACCGGTGGCAACGCGATCCGATATGCTACCTTCCCAATCCGTTCCAAAATCTGATAAGGCCCTATAAACTTCGGAGTCAACTTCTTCGCTTTCAAAGCCCTTCCCACGCCAGTCGTTGGTGTAACTCGGAGAAATACGTGATCCCCCTCCTCAAACTCTAAAGGCCTCCGACGCCTATCCGCATAACTTTTCTGTCGATCTTGAGCAACCTTCATCATTGCCCTTATCTTTCGGACCTTGTCCGTCGTCTGTTGTACCATTTCCGGTCCTACTATCATACTCTCCCCATCTTGGTACCAACACAAAGGAGTCTGACATCTTCTCCCATACAAAGCGTCGTATGGTGCCATTCCAATACTCGCGTGGAAACTGTTGTTGTATGTGAATTCTATCAAAGGTAACACATCATCCCAACTTCCACGATCATCCAATACACAAGCTCTCAACAAATCTTCCAAAGATTGATTTGTTCTCTCGGTCTGCCCATCTGTCTGAGGATGATAGGCGGAACTCAATCTCAGTTTCGTCCCTAACGCCTCATGCAAAGTCTTCCAAAAGTGTGAAGTAAACTTTGGGTCTCGATCCGACACTATACTTGACGGAATCCCATGTAATCTCACAATCTCAACAATGTAAATATCGGTCAACTTTGCCCCTGTGTCCGTAGTCCTTACCGGCAGAAAATGAGCGGACTTTGTCAAACGATCCACTATCACCCAAATGGAATCATGCTTCCTCCTGGTCTTAGGTAAACCAGTGATGAAATCCATAGAAATGCTATCCCACTTCCACTCGGGGATATCTAATGACTGCAGCATCCCTGCTGGTCTCTGATGCTCAATCTTCGCCTTCTGACAAGTCAGACACGACGCCACATACTCAGCCACATCCTTTTTCATACCCGGCCACCAGAAATCATGCCTCAGGTCTTGATACATCTTTGTTGCTCCGGGATGTATACTAAGTTTACTCTTATGTGCCTCTCCTAGAATGGTGTTCCTCAAGTTCATGGCTTCGGGCACACACACCCTACCTTGACACCTCAAAATATTGTCCGATCCCACCTTGAAATCTCGGTTGGTTTCTCGAACAATCAACGCCCTTTTCTCCCTGAGAAACTTGTCATCTTGACAATTTGCAATATCCTCCAACAAACCGTTCGAGATGGTAATCATACCCAGTCTCATATTCCCTAAAGCAAACTCTACTTCAAGGTGCAAGTCACGAAACTCTCTCAACAACTCTTGTTGACTAGCCATTTGTGCCGAACAAACCGACACACTCTTTCTACTCAAAGCATCGGCTACCACATTAGCCTTCCCCGGATGGTATTCTAAGGTGAAATCAAAATCCTTCAAAGTTTCCATCCACCTCCGTTGCCTCATATTTAGCTCTTTCTGATCAAACATATACTTAAGACTTTTATGGTCACTAAACACGACAAAAGTGCAACCATAAAGATGATGTCTCCAAATCTTCAATGCAAAAACAACGGCCGCAAGCTCTAAATCGTGCGTAGGATAATTCTCTTCATGCACTTTCAGTTGCCTTGACGCATAAGCCACTGCTCTTTTGTGTTGCATCAACACACAACCCAAACCTTGATGAGAAGCATCACAATAAACCTCATACGGTTCCTCCGACTGTGGTAACATCAAAACTGGTGAAGTCGTCAACCGTTCTTTCAACAACTGAAAACTCAACTCACACTTCTCAGTCCAAGCAAAAGGTTGATCTTTTAGCGTAAGTTGTGTCATTGGCGCCACAATTTTAGCGAACCCTTCAATGAATCTCCGGTAATAGCCGGCCAAACCCACAAAACTCCTTACATCAGTCACGGTTTGAGGCTGCTTCCATGAAAGTACCGTATCAATCTTGGCTGGATCCACGGCTATTCACTCTCTTGATATAACATGGCCAAGGAAATTCACCTCTTCCAACCAAAAGTCACACTTTGACGGGTTTGCATACAGCTTACATTCCCGCAAAACTTGCAATACTAGACGAAGATGCTCTACATGTTCCTCTTAACTCTTCGAATACACTAGAATGTCATCAATAAATACCACCATAAACTTGTCCAAGAATGAGTGGAATATCCGATTCATGTAGGCCATAAAGATAGCAGGTGCATTCGTCACTCCGAACGGCATCACTAAGAACTCATAATGCCCATATTGCGTCATAAACGCTGTTTTCTGAATATCCTCATCTCATACTCTTATCTGGTGATAACCAGATTTCAAGTCAATCTTTGAAAACACTGAGGCTCCCCTCAACTGATCCATCAGATCATCAATCCGTGGCAATGGATATCGGTTCTTGATAGTCACCTTATTAAGCTTCCGATAATCCACACACATACGAGATTTCCCATCCTTCTTCTTAACCAATAAGACCGGTGCTCCCCAAGGCGACACACTAGGCCTTATGAAACCTTTAACTAGAAAGTCCTCAATCTGACTCTTCAACTCTACCAACTCAGCTGGAGCCATCCGATAAGCTGATTCCGAAATCGGACCCGTACCCGGTTGCAAATCAATAAAGAATTCCACCTCTCTACACAGAGGAAAAGCTGGAATCTCCGATGGAAACACATCTTGGAAATCCTGAACCACACGAATTTCCTCAGTTCGGATCTCCGACGTCACTCCTAAGCTAGCAAGTGAAACTATCTCCGGTTCTCCATTACACATAACCACAGAAAGCCGATTTGCAGACAAGTACCTTCGCACACCTGGCTCGGGAAAGAAAACCAATTTCCGAGCACAGTCTAGAATCACATAATGATAAGACAACCAATCCATCCCGAGGATGATCTCGAGAGATAAAAGCGGCAGACACACCAAATTGACCAGAAAATCCCTATTCTGGATTACTACCAAACAATGCAAACATGCAGTATTCACTACCAAATCCTTAGCAGGAGTCAAAACATTCAAATCAAACGGAAGCATAGAAACATTCAAACTCAAACGATTTGCACAAGCCAAAGATATGAATGAGTGGGTTGCCCCCGTGTCAATCAAAGCAGTTAAAGAATTACCTGCGATGTGACAACTCTCGTGGATGGCATTGCTAGCCTGCCCACTCAGTTCAGTGCCCATACAGTAAGCACGTGCCTTCGCCGCAGGTCTGGCACCCTGTGAGCCTTGTGCCACATTTGCCGACGGCCCGGCCTTCGGGGCTCTGCAATCTCTAGCAAAGTGTCCCGGCTTCTTGCAATTGAAACAAGCGCTTCCCCTCTTCGGTTGCGTGCACTCATTAGAAAAATGCCCCGCTTCTCCACAGTTGTAGCAAGTCCCCTTACCACCATCAGATTTTCCCCGGTTCCCTTGATTCACCGATCGGCCCGGTCCTTTACTGTGTTGAGGACGGTTATACGGCTTACTTCCTTGCCTCCCACTATTCTGAGTCGAACCACGATCATTGGTACGACTTGGTCCTCCGGCACTAGACCCTCCTTGGCGGTTCACCCGCTTATTCCTCATGTCCTCTACCTCTTGGCACTTCTCTACTAAGACCTGAAACTGTCGGATACCCAATGGCACAACCGAGTCCTGCAGTTCGTACCTCAGCCCATCTTGGAAACGACGGCACATATAATCCTCATCTATCCCATCCCTAAAGAAGCGGAAGAAACGGGATAGTGATTCGAAATTCTTGGCATATGTTTCAACATTCATGCCCCCCTGACGCAACCTCAGAAATTCCTCCCCATACCTTTCCCTTGCAGTCTCGGGAAAGTACTTGGCTAAAAACCTCCTCTTGAAGTTCTCCCAATTCAATTCCTCATGGCCATTCTCCATGATAATACGGGTGTTCCTCCACCAATACTCAGAACCCCCTAGTAACTGATAGGTAGCTAAGACTACCTTTTCCCCTTCCGGACAATGAATTGCCCCGAATATTCTCTCCACAGATTGGAGCCACAAATCAGCAGTTTC
Source organism: Trifolium repens (assembly GCA_030408175.1). Classification (NCBI taxonomy): domain Eukaryota; kingdom Viridiplantae; phylum Streptophyta; class Magnoliopsida; order Fabales; family Fabaceae; genus Trifolium; species Trifolium repens. The sequence goes on from CP125845.1 coordinate 33,440,712, forward strand.
CGGACCTCCCTCCCCATTAAACTTTGGAGGAGTTTGGTGGTTGAAATTTGAAAGAAGTCTAGATCCAACAGCGAGTATTTTTCTCTCGCGCTTTTCCAGATCCCTCTGCGCCTTAGCATGGCTCTGAGCAGTCACAGCCGCTGCCATCGTATGCATGGCATAAGCCATCTGATTTATATCAGCATTGTCCGCCATAGGTGCTGTAGGTGCCCTTCTTGGAGGCATTCTATTCTGCACAATACCAATTCTGATTAGATTCCTTATCCAAACATTTCTGAGTCTCAACAGAAAGTTTCATCGAACGGTTACTAACTCATAACCCAACACAGAACAAACACTAGAACTGACACTACTCTAGCTATGTTCTAACCGACTCTGGACTAACGACTCAAGTATACACTTTCCCTTTGAAGATTTAAAGCCGTGCACTGATACCAATTGTAACAACCCATTTTTCAAAGGCCTGAAAAGGCAGTATATTTTTTTTTCTTTCTTTTTCAACTAACACTCAGAGTGCGCAAAGAATATTTTTCAATGAGCCGGCATTCAAATATACAAAAGAACTCATTACCATAAGGTGCTTCGATAAGCAAAGTGTATTCCTGGATAATTACAATCCAAGTCTAAGTATTCAAATACTTACAACAAAACAAGTTAGACAACCCTATGCTAACCAAAAAGCACGGTGCACAAAACACACCGGCGCATAGTCTAACTATACTAAGCTTCACCACGTGCTCACTATAGCCTAGAACTGCCACCGTCGTCACCACGACCTAACCCATCATCTGGGTGGGATGAGCCCGCAAATGAAAGAAAGGGTCACCACAAAATATATAGTATGTATATATATAACCGGTGCGAAAGATTGTACACATAACAATAATTCCACAAACACAAGAGAAAGCTCTTAATCTCGAAAGTAATTCCCACCAACGGGCTTATATTAATAAATCACCAAGCCTAATGCAGACTTCTACAATGGGCGTGACGACCGATCTCTGGTTAGCCACATGCATGATTTAATTCCGGAATTCAACCTCTCTATAGAAGGCGTAGGTCTCTGGTGGGATAACACCTCCTACTATTGGTGGGATAACACCAGGTAGAGTCACACAAGACAATACCAAAACAATCACGGTGGGATAACACCGGGTGAGTCACACAAGACAACCACCAACTCAATAAAATCCAGTAGGATTTGGCGAAGTCGCACAGACAACCGCCCGGTACGAAGGCAAGTCACACAGACATACACCTAGGCACGCAACTATGAAATGCATGGCATATATTCTCTTCGGCATATACGGGATAGTCACACAAGACAAAATCCTCGCGTAGTCCTATCTGACGCACGCATTCATATATGCTCATGCAAACAATCATATAGCCTAAAGCCTATGTACAAAGCATCTCAACATACATACATTTTCTCAATCATATGTAAATTGCACACATATTTATAAACACGTTCTCATCAACGAGAATACATAAGTACAAACATGCCAAAGCACACAGCAATTGCATACACAGTAAAACAAAGCATGTCGTAACCATTTCGAAAGACGGAAATAAAGTGGAGCCCTTACCTCGGCAAGCTTCCGTTTATTAAAACTAGTCCAAACAACACAACGCGCTTCCTAAAACAAGCAGCGTACCATCAATACATTGTTTCCCAACCAATCGTATTGAAACTAAACCAAGAACCCCAAAAACTTAAAGGTTCCTAAGGAAAATTCACTCTTTCGGATACCATACCAAAAACTACCGTATTGATCAACCCCCATGAGTTATCTGTACTATTTTTAGGACCCAAAACAATAGTCAAAAGTCTTAAATAATTTGAAATGCAAAATGGCCGTTTTCTTGCGTTATAAGCTACGTACTTTCCGAGTACCCGAAAAACTCGTTTCCAATCCCAACCACTTCCATAAATTAATAAAAGGGATTAGAAAGCTAAAAACCAAGTTTAGAAATCATATTCCGAAATTTCAACTCCCAGAGCTCGCCCTGGCGAGTTGGTGGCGAGTGAAGGCAGTGAGGACTGGTCTTACTCGCTCTGGAGCTCGCCCTGGCGAGTTGTCATGACCTGTGACACTCGCCCTGGCGAGTAAACACTCGCTCGGCGAGTTGCACCTGTCATGACAGCAAAAACAGCAACTCACAACACCTTTTTCCCCAACCAAGCCTAGTTTGATTCTATTAGTTCCCAACACTTTTTCAAGGCACAAAAGCAAACCATTTTCATACGCAAGCAATTCATTTCCGAAAGCTTGTTGGTTGCTTCGAGTGCAAGTTATTTGATTTTCATTTCCAAAATCAAAACCAAATCCAAGCACAAGTTTTATTACGGGCCTCAACCGACTTGAAATCATTTTCAAACATGTTTTCTAGGCGGAAAAACAACACCACATGTCACAAGAGTTTTAAACCACTTGGACCCCAAAATACCACACAAAACACTTAGTAAATATTTTCATAAACTCCAAAATATTTTTCATCGGATTTTCTAAAACAAAACCATACAACGCATTTCCCTTTTGCCCAAAGGTTCAAAGACAACTTTTCTTTTCAAAACCTTACAACTTAACCACATGTTATTGATCAATACATAAACCAACTAGGGTTGGGAATAGGCCAGGCGGCCTCCTGGGGCCTGCGGCCTGGCCTGTCTTAGGCATGGCCTGGCCTGGCCTCTTTATTAATAATTTCAGGCTCAGGCCTTGAAAAAAGCCTGTTTATATAAACATGCCAGGCCTATGCTTTTAAAAAAGCCTGTGAAGCCTGATAGGCCGGCCTGTTTATATTTAATAATTATTAATTTATATAATATTATTATTTATATCATCTTTTTTGTATAAAAAATATTATTTATATAAATGCAAAATATTTATTTGACAAAATATATTTGTTTTCTTTTTACAAAGACAAATTATAGTGTATATTTTGGTTGTTGCTAACTACATCGATTAACATTAGTGTTTAACAAAAAATTTGTATTATGACATACTTAATAGATTTTGTCGTAATCGAATTTGTTATTTTATTAGCTTTTAATTCTCGTGCTAATCATTTTATTAGCTTTTTCTTAATGTTGTAGAAATTATAAAAATTTAAATGTGAAATAGGCTTTAAGGCATGTTTAATTAGCTTATATATTTAAAAAAATTATATAAAGGATTTTATGTGGCACAGGCTCGTAAACAGGCTACAAGGCCAGGCCAGGCTTTTAGCAGGCCCAGGCCAGGCCAAAAAAATAACATTTAATAGGCCGTAGGCCAGGCTTAGGCTAAAAAAAAATTCATAGGCCAGGCTCAGGCCTGTCAAAGCCTGGCCTGGCCTGGCCTGTTCCCAACCCTAAAACCAACCAAAACCCTAACTTTTCTCATGAGATTTTTCACCAACTCATGGAAAACAAACATAACAAAGCCTACACATGCTTACTAAACCCTCATGAACAACATTCATGAAACAAAAACCATGTAAAGTAACATTTCCTAACAACTCCTCATGAGAACATAAACCCAAAAACTTCTAAACTCTATAAGTCTACCAACCTATGAGATGAGAAGAGAGGGTTACCTTTAGAAAGTGATTCTCTACAATTTTCCTCAAAGCTTCCAAGCTTGAAATGGAGTGAAATGGTGAAGAATGGAAAATTTTGTGAAGGTTTGAAGGTAATGGAGTTCTCACGTGAAAGAGAGAAAGAATGGAGTGAATATGTGATGTTTCTAAGTCCACAAGTCATAAACCTCCTTACTATTACAAAGCTCTTGATAGCCAAACCACCATTGGATCACAGTCAAAAGTCCAAGCTTAAACCCTAGCCATTGGATCAATTTACTTTATGAGAAAGTCACAAGATTTAAACAACTCTTCCATAACAAGTCACGTGTTCAGCTCTCGCGCGTCGCGACGAACGTAAATCGCAAAAACATAAAACCTACGGAGAGAACGTCTAACGTTTAACATTTCCAAAACTTATCGCCGAATCTTTTTCCGCGACTGTAATTTTCTTCCATACCTTAGAAAATTATTCTCAGAATATATCCTAACTCACGCAGATATATAAAACTCCCATCCGAAACCTCACTTAAAACAGACGCAGTAAGATTTTCCATCCGCAGGTAAAATCCTACTCGTTTTTCCAAAAACAAGAATAATCCAAAACTCGTTATACTAAATCCACATATAACTTCTTATTCAAGCAACAAGATCACAAGACAAAAGTCTGTACAATTACAGTGCACGAGCACAAAACAGACTCAATTACAGCAAAACCTAATAATTACACGATGTTTCACCACATGAACACATCGAAACCCTAATGTTCCTTAAACCAACTATACAATGAAATCTTGGGTCTTACAATAAATATCTCAAAGTTCGTTTTTAGTCCTATAAATAAATTCAGCAAGTTTTGGTTCCGAAAATATGTGACATCACATTTTTTGGCCCCTGCTTTTAAGCAACCTATGTGTACTCTTCATATTTTCCGAAAATATGTGACGTCACATTCGTTGTTGATACAAAATAAATATTGGACAAGTATTTATCATTTGTTCAACATGTATATGGTTTCAGAAACTTAGCCACCATCTTTCTGTAAGGGTCAGACATGTCCCAAAATACCTGCAAGGTTCACTGTACACGGCCTACGGCCTCAGAACCACACGTAGCCAGGAGGGCTTCAGAGGGTGTTCGAGGGAGCGATCGCATAGGGCACCAAAATTTTAGGGGTACCAATTTTTTTTTTAATTAGTGTGTGTATGTGCGTGCGTGCGTGCGTGTTAAAATAAAAAATATATATAATTATTATAACTAAATTTTAAAATAGACTTAGACTTTTATGATCTTGATAGTGAAATCTTTATGAAAATTCTAAAGTAATCAAAGAGCTTCTAACAATTGAATCTGTTTGGTGTTAACTTTTCGATATTGATATAAATTTTAACTTTTCTTTCATATTATTATATGACTTATAAAAAATTGGGGACATGTTATAGCTTGCATAGGCCATTCAAAATCTCAAGACGGCCCTGCACGTCGCCACAACCTTTTCAATGCACAACTAATTATCAACTTGACATCAATAAGGTATATATGTTAGTTAACTATTTTGATCAATATATAGCTTTAATTTATTATTTCATATGATTGTATTTTTTTATTAGTTTGAAAGTAAGTTGGTGGTGAGTGCTCTAAAATATGATTGGCTTTCTCTAAAGGGAGATAACGATGGCTTCTGAACGCATGAGTGGATTGACATTGATACCTGTTCAATGTTGCAACCAAGTGATTACTTCAATCTCGCAATAACTCTTCATAAAAGTAATCGGATCTCAGTTATTCTTCGGAATAATGATATTACACCTGATGCAGCAAAGACAAGAACCTCAAAAGAAATTGTTGAAGCTATAAAGAACCATACTGGCAAAGAATCGCAACTTGTGTGCGACATTTCTGAGACATTGTTGGTTGAAGTAAGAATTTTCTTCGAAAAAAGAAAAGTTAAATTATTGTAATATCATTGTCAAAAAAAAATTGTGTTATTTTAGTTAAATGAAAGTGCTATATATGGTCTAAAAGTAGCTTTTGGAATAATGTTAAAAATAAGAGCTTTAGAAATAAAGTTAAAGTCGTTTGGTAAAAAAAAAAAATTTGCATCTTAAAGCTATTTTTAAGTAAAAAGTTTTTGGTAAAATATTCTTATAAAGCTTTGATTTTATTACGAAGGATAAAATGAGTTTTTGGTGGCCAAAAATATATCAAATTTTATTTTTAATCTATTAAAAAAATTCTAGAAAGTTTTGGTCTCCAAATGTCTTCTGACATTAGAAAAAATATTTTAGTGGGAAAAATTCTTATAAACATTGATACAAAAATTCTTTTAAAATTGTGAAGACTACACATGAATTAATTTAAAAAATTGTCATTTTTTATAAGTCATTCTTTCAATTATCTGTCACATTTATAATTTATTTATTTACACACTTCTAATTATTTTACTTCATTTTTTACATTTTACAATAAATTCTATGATAAAACATAAATAATTTTTTTTCTTAAATAATAAACTCGTAAAAACAATATTCGCTATCTATAAATTTATTACTAGCTATGAAGTACGGACACTCCTCGAATTAGGTGTGTCCGTGTCAGACACAACCGACACGACACCGACACTTATGATTATATTAAGTTATGTCATTTTTCTCAAATTTTTACCGGTGTTGACATGTCAGTGTTCGTGTCGTGTTCGGCGTCCGTGTCTATGTCCATGCTTCGTAGATTATTACAAACAATTTTCTTAATTTCTATGATTTAGTAAATAAAATCGTATATTTAGAGATGGATGTAATATTTTTATTTGTATCTTGAGAGATACTATAGAGTATCATCATAAAAATATTAAAACATAAAATATAAGTAGTCTAAAATTATTTTTCTGTAATAGGATATACTAGTAATAATAAGCTCCGACTGCAAGTTTTAAAAATTGATGGAAACAAAAGAAACAAAAAGAAGAAGATGAAGTGATGGAGTGATGATATACAAATAATGGTAGAAATTGGCAGAGCAAGGGAAATAATATAAACAAGTTTGATGATTCTGCAGGAGTGCAGCGGAAGTATAAAAATTAACTGAAATAATATAAAAGATATGAAAAATGTTGTCAGCGAGGGTCGATGAGGTTACGGCTCTGTTTGGCTGATGGCTGATAAGCTAACTTTTGGTTGATGGCTGATAGCTTATGGCTGATGGCTGATGGCTGATGGCTGATAAGCTGATTGAAGTGTTTGGTAAAATTAGCGGTTCAACTGACTGGTAAGTGTAAAATGACAAAAAAGGACATATAAAATCTCTTATAAAAAATTATTATTAAACCTATATCTAATTAATATTTAAGATACTTCAAATTTAGTTATTCAAATTTATTAATTTAATATATCTTTATATATTATTAATTTTTTATATAGATTTAAATTTTATTCTTTGAATTTTATTTTAAATTTATTTTCTTTATTACACTTTATATAAAATATTAAAATTACATTTTTTAGGTTTTTATAACAAGTACATAAAAGATAAATCAAATGTACTAAAAAAACGGTGACAATATACGTACAACATCTTTTATAGTAATAAATACATGATGAATAAATCAAAAGTACTAAAATGAAGGGGTGATAATATAGTTATGTACTAATGCGCCATAAAATATTGTTACGTAAAACAATTTTTTTTCGGCCTTTATGTACAACAACATTTTAAACATTTATATATTTTAATTTTAATATATTTCGGATTAAATCAACATTTATCTTCATTATTTTTATGTAGGATATTTATTTTCATTATATATAAATAAACTAATGTAAGACCCAAGATTTCTTGTATAGTTGGTTTAAGGAATATTAGGGTTTCGATGTGTTCGTGTGACGAAACATCGTGTAATTATTAGCTTTTGCTGTAATTGAGCCTGTTTAGTGCTCGTGCACTGTAATTGTACAGACTTTTGTCTTGTGATCCTGTTTCTTGAATAAGAAGTTACTTGTGGTTTCAGAATAATAAGTTGTGGATTATTCTTGTTTTTGGAAAAACGAGTAGGATTTTACCCGTCGTTGTAAAATCTTATTGCGTCTGTTTTGAGTGAGGTTTCGGATGGAAGTTTTATATATCTGCGCGAGTTAGGTTATATTCTGAGATTAATTTTCTGAGGTATGGAAGAAAATTACAGTCGCGGAAAAAGATTCGGCGATAAGTTTTGGAAATGTTAAACGTTGGACGTTCTTTCCGTAGGTTTTATGTTTTGGTGAGTTTCGTTCGTCGCGGCGCGCGAGAGCTGAACGTGAGAGTGTTTCTAAGAGGTGTTGAGTATTATCTCAAGTGGATTTGGTTTGGTTTGATCCAATGGCTAGGGCTTTGTCTTGGCATTTTGTCTTTTGATCCAATGGCCATGAGTGAGCAAGAGCATTGGCATAGTAAGGAGGTTTGTTGATTGTGGACTTAAGAAAATCATAAACTCCACTCCTTTCTTTCTCTCTTCCACGTGAAACTCCATTTCATTTTCTAACCTTCACTAAATTTTCCATTCTTCACCATTTCACTCCATTTCAAGCTTTGGAGCTTTGAGGAAAGTTGTAGAGAATCACTTTCTTAAGGTAACCCTCTCTTCTCATCTCTTAGGTTGGTAGACTTATAGAGTTTAAGAGTTTTTGGGTTTATGTTCTTAAGAGGGTTGGTGAGAAATGTTGTTCTTGCTAGTTTTTGTTTCATGAATGTTGTTCATGAGAGTTTAGTAAGCATGCTAGGCTTTGTTGTTTTTGTTTTCCATGAGTTGGTGAAAAAATCTCATGAGAAAAGTTAGGGTTTTGGTTGGTTTATGTATTGATCCATTACATGAGGTTATGTTGTAAGGTTTTGAAAAGAAAAGTTGTCTTTGGACCTTTGAGCAAAAGGGAAATGCGTTGTATGGTTTTGTTTTAGAAAATCCGATGAAAAATATTTTGTGGTTTATGAAAATATTTTCTAAGAGTTTTTGGGTAGTATTTTGGGGTCAAAGTGGTTTAAAACTATTGTGACACGTGGTGTTACTTTTTACCTTGAAAACATGTTTGAAAATGATTACCGGACGGTTAAGGCCCGTAATAAAACTTGTGCTTGGATTTGGTTTTGATTTTGGAAAATGAAAATCAAATAACTTGCACTCGAAGCAACCAACATGCTTTCGGAAATGTGTTGCTTGCTTATGGAAATGGTTTGCTTTTATGCCTTGAAAAGATGTTGGGAACTAATAGAATCAAACTAGGCTTGGGTGGAAAAAGGTGGTGTGAGTTGCTGTCTTTTGCTGTCATGACAGTTGAAACTCGCTGAGCGAGTGGTTACTCGCCAGGGCGAGTGTCACAGGTCCTGACAACACGCCAGGGCGAGCTCCAGAGCGAGTAAGACCAGTACTCTCTGCCTTCACTCGCCACCAACTCGCCAGGGCGAGCTCTGGGAGTTGAGATTTTGGATTCTGATTTCTAAACTTGGTTTTAACTTTCTAATCCCTTTTTATTAATTTATGGAAGTGGTTGGGATTGGAAACGAGTTTTTCGGGTACTCGGAAAGTACGTAGCTTATAACGCAAGAAAACGGCCATTTTGCATTTCAAATTATTTAAGACTTTTGACTATTGTTTTGGGTCCTAAAAATAGTACATATAACTCATGAGTGTTGATCAATACGATAGTTTTTGGTATGGTATCCGAAAGAAGGATTTTACCTTAGAAAACCTTTGGGTTTTGGGGTTCTAGAGTCCAAATCATTAAGGATTGATTGGTTATGGTTTTGATTGAATACTTTGCTTGTTTTAGGAAGCAAGTAAGTGTTGTGCGATCGTGTGATAGTTGAGTGCTTGACGAGGTAAGGGCTCCACTTTATTTCCGTCTTTTAAAACGGTTACGACATGCTTGTTTTTGCTGTTTATGCATTTGCTGTGTGCTTGGCATGTTTGTACTTATGTATTCTCGTTGATGAGAACGTGGTTATAAATACATGTGCAATTTACATATGATTGAGAAAATGTATGTATGTTGTGATGCTTGTGCATAGGCTTTAGGCTATGTGAATGTTTGCATGAGCATATATGAATGCGTGCGTCAGATAGGACTACGCGAGGATTTTGTCTTGTGTGACTATCCCGTATATGCCGAAGAGAATATATGCCATGCATTTCATAGTTGCGTGCCTAGGTGTATGTCTGTGTGACTTTGCCTACGTACCGGGCGTTTGACTGTGTGGCTTCGCCAAATCCCTCTGGATTTATATTGAGTTGGTGTTTGTCTGTGTGACTTCGCCTGGTGTTTGTCTGTGTGACTTCACCTGCCTTGTGTGGCAATTTTTAGTGCGGGTACGTATATTTCTGTGTGGCTTTGCCTACCCCACGACTCTTCGAGGAGAGGTTAATTTCCGGAAAATCATGCATGTGACGAACCAGTAATCGGTTGTCACACTCATTGTAGAAGTCTGCATTAGGCTTGGTGTGCATCATATATATAAGCCCGTTGGTGGGAATTGCTTTTGTGTTAAAGAGCTTTCTCTTGTGTATGTGGAAATTTGTTATGTGTACATCTTTCGCACTGGTTATATATATATATACTTGTATTTTGTGGTGACCCTTTCTTTCATTTGCGGGCTCATCCCACCCAGATGATGGGTTAGGTCGTGGTGACGACGGTGGCTGTTCCAGGCCCCAGTGAGCGGTTGGAGCTGTAACCTAGGATAGTTAGACTATGCGCCGGTGTGTTTTGTGCACCGTGCTTTTTGGTTAGCATAGGATTTCTAACTTGTTTTGGTACTTAGACTCGGATTGTAATTATTCAGGAAATACACTTTGCTTGTCGAAGCACCTTTTGGTAATGAGTTCTTTTGTATATTTGAATGCCGGTTCATTTAAAAACTATTATGCGCACTTTGAGTGTTAGTTGAAAAAGAAAAAAAAAATAATGCCCTTTTTGGCTTTTGAAAAACGGGGTGTTACAACTAATATAATAAATAAATTTATATTTTTATTAGTGAATGTTATGTAATGCATTTTCTTCCATCTAGTCTAGTATATTAAAAACTGACGACGTCGTCGAACATAGCGTAAACTATACAAATTGAAAAATAAAAAGAGTATTTGTTTTATTTCATAAGCATTGGAAGCAAAATGTCAAAAAAAAAAAAAAACATTGAAAGCAAAGGAATGACGTTTTTATTTTATATTATAATAAATTAAAAAGGGTAAAAATGGATTTTAGGTAAAATGATAAGGGTAAAAATGGAAGAAAAGATGATAAGCTATAAGTTATAAGCTCATAAGCTAATTGAAATAGCTTATGGAAAATAAGCTATAAGTCAGTAAAATAAGCTATAAGTCAGTGTTGAAAAGGTTGTTACCAAACAGGTCTTTTAGCTTATAAGCTATAAGACATAAGCTATAAGTCAGTTTGGTGGTGTACTCCTAAGTTTATACATGATATATATGCTTAAAGGTGATAGCTTTAGGAATTTATAACTTGAAAAATGGGTTTTTGGGTCGATTTGAGCTAGAAATCGCAATGCTGAGTATTGCTGTCAGGAGGCCTTCGCTTAGCGAGCAGTTGGCGAGAGTTAGCGACCGGCTCGCTGATTTTCGCCAGAAGCTGTTTTTGTCTGACTTTTCTTCGCCATGGCTTCGCTCAGCGACCATTACTGGGCCTGACTTATTTTTTTGATGTTTTAAAGTGTAATTAGGCACTTGTAACATTGATTAATGATATCCTAAGGTGCAATTAAGTGTTAGTAACTATGATTGATTTCTTGTTGATGAGTAATGATGTGTTGATGAATTGTTGATTATATTTGTGGAATATAATTGTTGATGATTAGTAATGATGTGTGATGATTAATTGAAGATGTATACAACCATGGTATGAATTCTTAGTTACGATAGGATTATCTATGATAATTATGTGTGTTGGATTGGAATTGAAACTAGTATGTATATATTGATGGATATGCTAGTTGGTTGTTAATTGATGATGTTGGATTGTAGTAACTTAGTTATTATTAATTAACATGTTAAGTTTGAAGTGACTTGGATCTTGGGTTTGTATGATGATCATATACTTATGTATGCATGATTGATTGAAATTGAGGATGATGATCCATGATTAGCTAGATATTGTGTGATGTGATAACTTCCTTGAATGTATACCTTAATGATGATGTGATGATGAGTTATGATGTGAATTGAGAAGGATTAATAGGGATGAGTAGCCTATCAATCATGAGTAGAGATAGAGTAATATCATCATTATTTGGTATGTGTACATTCATGCATTCACATTTGAGTCGGATATTAAAATTATGTGGATTCTAATAAAGAAGGATATCGAATTATATTATTTGATAAAGAAGGATATTAGAGGTGAGATACTCTAATAAAGACGATGGTACCACATGCATTAGATATGTCTAGGGTGACATACATTGTGTATTTGCATTAGGGAATTATGCACTCTAATTGATAATTGATATTTGGTAATTGTGATCGTGTTTTCCCATTATCATTATAATTGAGATTGATTGAATAATGTGAACTTGGTTATATGTTTAATCACATAGTAATGAGTATAGTTACTACTATTGTGAGTATTGATTGCATGTTACTTGATAAGTATGTAATCTAGTTTTATTATGAATGTTTACAAAATGTACGTGTACCTTATACTTATTATTATGAACTTGAATTGGAACTAACTCTCTTATTTTGTGTATGTGTATGGTTTGGGTCCAGATTCTTCAGTTGGTATATTTCGGTGAAGCTTCACTCTAATCATGACACGGGGAATTGGTTCTCAATGTGTAGAGTTTTGTTCCTATTTTCAAACTCATTAAAGGATGTATTATTTTAGAAACATTTTTGTAATAAATGGTATACCCACTAATTAAGTTATTAGTAAGTGTTTTGTAAGAAGCATTTGTAATGCTCGAACCGTTATTTTTATAATAAATAATCATTTCCGTTGCGTATTTTGTATTATATTTTAAAAGGTACAATTTTATTAAATAACGGGTTTGGGTGTTACAATTTGGTATCAGAGCCTGGTTGTCCTCGGACATAACGAGCTTAGTGTGTGTCATGTGTCGATCAGAGCAAGTGGAGCAGTCAAACCAAGTGAGTGTTGAGTCAATCGTGTTTTTGGTATCGATTGATCTTTGATGTGTTGATTTATATTTGATAAAAAAAAAATAGAATGTGTGTCTTGATTGATGAGATTTGGTATTGTTAATTATTTCATTGATGAAATGATAATTGCTTGTTGTTATTACTCTATTCAATGATTATGTTCATATACGAGTATAAATTTTCTTGTTGATGAAAATCTATGTTATATGAAATAAAGTTTTATGTTTATGCATATGTCATAACCTTTTTATAGTATTTTATTGGGTTAATTATTATTAAGTGAGATAATGTCCATTTTAGGAAAGAGTAGAGTAATTATTTTATTAAGTGAGTGAGTAGTGTTGTGAAAGAATAGAATAGTTGGGCTTAGGTTAATTGGGCTTAGACAAAGAGGAAGGATAGTTTGGTCTTTGCAAAACATTAGGTTTTAAATAGGGTTTTGAGGATTAGAGTGAGTAAGAGCTCATAAGAAAAAAAATAGAGAAAGAGGTAGATAGAGAAGCCTAGAAGATAGAAGAAGAAGAAGGATGAGGAGGAAGTAAAGGGGAAGAGAAGGATTCAAGTGTTCATCTTAATAGAAGGTAAGAGAGTAGTTTTTCAATTTATAGAGATGGTTAAAGAGAGGGGAGATGTCTAATCTTCATACCCAAACTCTCTCATCTCTTGGTGGGGATTGCAATGTTAGGGAATGTGTTTTATTAATGCTTGTTGTGTTAGATTGATATGTTTCAATGATTCTACTCTTGCTATTACATAGATTGATGGATTGATTTCATGATTTTATGAGAAAAATGGGGTTTTGCTCAAAAATGGGTTTTATGAAATAATACATGAAAAATCATTACTTTTGGCTTGAAATGATGTTTATTGATGTTAAAGTTTGTACTCCTAAGTTTATACATGATATATATGCTTAAAGGTGATAGCTTTAGGAATTTATAACTTGAAAAATGGGTTTTTGGGTCGATTTGAGCTAGAAATCGCGATGCTGAGTATTGCTGTCAGGAGGCCTTCGCTTAGCAAGCAGTTGGCGAGAGTTAGCGACCGGCTCGCTGATTTTCGCCAGAAGCTGTTTTTGTCTAACTTTTCTTCGCCATGGCTTCGCTCAGCGACCATTACTGGGCCTGACTTATTTTTTTGATGTTTTAAAGTGTAATTAGGCACTTGTAACATTGATTAATGATATCCTAAGGTGCAATTAAGTGTTAGTAACTATGATTGATTTCTTGTTGATGAGTAATGATGTGTTGATGAATTGTTGATTATATTTGTGGAATATAATTGTTGATGATTAGTAATGATGTGTGATGATTAATTGAAGATGTATACAACCATGATATGAATTCTTAGTTACGATAGGATTATCTATGATAATTATGTGTGTTGGATTGGAATTGAAACTAGTATGTATATATTGATGGATATGCTAGTTGGTTGTTAATTGATGATGTTGGATTGTAGTAACTTAGTTATTATTAAGGCTTAAATATGCTTTTGGTCCTTGCAATTATGCCTTGTTTTGAAAAGAGCCCCTGTAAAAAAAAAATTTTGATTTTAGTCCCTGCAATATTTCAAAACTTTTAAAATAACCCCTGGCCTAAAAGTTTTGAGATATTGCAGGGGCTATATTAAAAATTTTGAGATATTGCAGGGACTAAAATCAATTTTTATTTTTTTTACAGGGGCTCTTTTCAAAACAAAGCATAATTGCAGGGACCAAAAACATATTTAAAAAGTGACATGTCATCAAGAAATCCAGGCCAGGGGCTATTTTAAAAGTTTTGAGATATTGCAGGGACTAAAATCAAATTTTTTTTTTTTACAGGGGCTCTTTTCAAAACAAGGCATAATTGCAGGGATCAAAAACATATTTAAGCCTATTATTAATTAACATGTTAAGCTTGAAGTGACTTGGATCTTGGGTTTGTATGATGATCATATACTTATGTATGCATGATTGATTGAAATTGAGGATGATGATCCATGATTAGCTAGATATTGTGTGATGTGATAACTTGCTTGAATGTATACCTTAATGATGATGTGATGATGAGTTATGATGTGAATTGAGAAGGATTAATAGGGATGAGTAGCCTATCAATCATGAGTAGAGATAGAGTAATATCATCATTATTTGGTATGTATACATTCATGCATTCACATTTAAGTCGGATATTAGAATTATGTGGATTCTAATAAAGAAGGATATCGAATTATATTATTTGATAAAGAAGGATATTAGAGGTGAGATACTCTAATAAAGACGATGGTACCACATGCATTAGATATGTCTAGGGTGACATACATTGTGTATTTGCATTAGTTTGCATTAGGGAATTATGCACTCTAATTGATAATTGATATTTGGTAATTGTGATCATGTTTTCCCATTATCATTATAATTGAGATTGATTGAATAATGTGAACTTGGTTATATGTTTAATCACATGGTAATGAGTATAGTTACTACTATTGTGAGTATTGATTGCATGTTACTTGATAAGTATGTAATCTAGTTTTATTATGAATGTTTAGATAATGTAAGTGTACCTTATGCTTATTATTATGAACTTGAATTGGAACTAACTCTCTTATTTTGTGTATGTGTATGGTTTGGGTCCAGATTCTTCAGTTGGTATATTTCGGTGAAGCTTCGCTCTGATCATGACACGGGGAATTGGTTGTCAATGTGTAGAGTTTTGTTCCTATTTTCAAACTCATTAAAGGATGTATTATTTTAGAAACATTTTTGTAATAAATGGTATACCCACTAATTAAGTTATTAGTAAGTGTTTTGTAAGAAGCATTTGTAATGCTCGAACCGTTATTTTTATAATAAATAATCATTTCCGTTGCGTATTTTGTATTATATTTTAAAAGGTACAATTTTATTAAATAACGGGTTTGGGTGTTACAATTTGGTATCAGAGCCTGGTTGTCCTCGGACATAACGAGCTTAGTGTGTGTCATGTGTCGATCAGAGCAAGTGGAGCAGTCAAACCAAGTGAGTGTTGAGTCAATCGTGTTTTTGGTATCGATTGATCTTTGATGTGTTGATTTATATTTGATAAAAAAAAAATAGAATGTGTGTCTTGATTGATGAGATTTGGTATTGTTAATTATTTCATTGATGAAATGATAATTGCTTGTTGTTATTACTCTATTCAATGATTATGTTCATATACGAGTATAAATTTTCTTGTTGATGAAAATCTATGTTATATGAAATAAAGTTTTATGTTTATGCATATGTCATAAATGAATGTTGTGATAATTTATTTATGATGATTGCTTGTGTAGAATGATTGAATTGGTTAAATGATAATATGATTATGTATATGTATATATGAGTTGATAAATGATGATTAGGATGTAATGACAAGTATGTTGTTGAATTGTGATCGGATTATGATGATGATATGCTTACGTATGTGTGATTGAATCATGTATGTATATCTTACTTGTGAATGATTAGTGATGATGATAATATGTATGTATTCATGGAACTAATTGAGAATTTATGAATATGAATGAATTGGTTAGATTACTCGAATACCTTAACATGAACATGTATTGCAATAACTTGTAATTATGTATGAGATGAATTTCATGAATGTTGGTGATTAGTTCTTTATTAACATGCGTTTCTAAATGACATTGACTTTAGCATTTAAATGATGTTAGTTTAAGTGCTAATTTGCTAATACTTGAGTTGTTATAAGTCTTATGAGAATAATGCGATGATTATGTAATTTCACATGTTTGCAAATTAATTCATGTCGATTATTATGCTTATATGTTTGTTATAACTTCGTGTGTTTAAAATTATGACCTCATGTTTTAACGAACTTGGATATATGATGTTTTATTCTAGTTGTTTAAGTATGATAATTGAATTGATAGTTTAATGTAACTATTTGAAGTAAAGTTTATATGAATCTTCATGTATGTTCATATGTATGATTGGTGCGTAGTTCTTTATGACATGTGATAAATCTTAGAAGTAGTGTTAATTCCAAATATTGTGAATCTTGTTGAAATTAATTATTTCCTTTGAGTAGATGAAACTTGATTTATTTCTTTTGTTATCTATAAGTTATAGTAAGCGATTATGTCATTTCTTTATGATAGATTTGATAAATATGATGCACATATTTGATTGTTTTACCATGTTAACTATCATGCTAAGTTAATTATTTGTTGCGTGATAGGATTTGATGCATGTGAACTATTAGACTGTTTGGAATTGTCGTTATGCAATATTCATCTTTTGTTGTCTTGATTTGATTCTTAGTTTTAAGATTTATAGAAGATGTATGTTACTTGCATTTCTATATGAAATGTTTTATTTACGCTTTGTGCAATCTTAGATAGATGTCGTGTTTGTAGTTTACCCTTGTATGCGACATGTGTGTGAACACTGTCGATACTAGTTTCTTTTGGGAAAAATAAGTTAGAACCGTAGAAACCTACAGTTAGATGGGGAATCGGGGAGTTCATTAGATGAGTGTAGGTGGGTTTGAAATAAGTGGGGGAGAAGGTTATACCCCTCTGAGACATTTGAGTATAGGAGAATAAGATAGATAGAGATACCCAGAGAAGGACGTTTGCGCGTTGGTGAAGTTGTTTCGGAGTTGATTGAGGAGAAGGAACAAGTTGACAAAATGTGGATCTTGGTCGCGAGGAGGAATGATCGTTAATCCGTCAGAAGTAGATGTCGTGTTTTAGTGAGAGATCCCTAAGTTAGTTGGTGTGACCAGTGGAACTTGAAGTAACAGTCGCAAGTGCGTTTATGTTTTGGAAGTGTTACTTGTATGATTTGAAAGGGGAGGTATTCGGCGATCACAAGAGTTCGAAGTATTGATTGACCAAATAGAGATGAATAAGTGGCATAGGGAAGTAGTTAGAATTCCAGAGAATGGATAATTGGATTGAGTTATCATCAGAGTTGAGTTAATGTGATAGCGGATACTTAGAGAAGTAAGTTTTGCAGATGTTGGCATTTGTGACACAAGAGTTGGAGTTAAGCGAACAGCTCGGAGGTGTGAGATTGATATAGGAGATAATACTTAGAAGTGTGGAGTCGAGCATGATGAAGTTGGTGAACCGTATTCTTGAAGAGATTTGAGAAAGTCAAAAGGTGGATTTAGATTTAATGGACCGACTGGTGCGAATCAGTAAAAGTAGAGTAAGCAAACTTCAAATAGATGAGAATAGAATTATGAGATTCTAAGATAGAATTTGTGAGTGGAATAGTATTTCAAGAGTTTTGAAAGAGGCTTGTCAAAGATAGGGTAATTCAATTTGGATAATGACCAGACAACTAGTGTCGAAGTTGAATAAAATTCTAGGGTAGAATTTGCGAGTTGGGTTTATCGAGTTCAAAAGGAAACTTAAGATAAGGTAGCCATTGGAATCAAAACGATGAGATCGTTAAGTACAAGGGTATGTTGGAAAAGTCCCCATGAGATTTTGGAAGTCGGGATGAAGATGAGTGTGAAGTGTTATTAATGAAAAGTATGGGATAAACAAGTTGACCATTGGAAGGACGTATTGAGAAATAGCTAAGTGATTGTCTATCGAAAGGGATTGAATATAGAAGGATGATGAGAAATAGAAGGATTAAAAGTTGTGCATAGTGTAAGGAAGATAGACATAACATTAGTGTAAGATTTGATGAATGACTTAAGATATATATTTGGATCTAAGCATCTCAATATGAGAATTGATGTTGGACAACTAAGGAGTAATAAAAGAGATGGGAAATGAATATATATCGACGGTAGTAGTTTAAAAAGGTTAACATTTTATGTAAGCAGCACAAGAGTTAGATAAGGGATAAATTGGAGCTAACATAGTTATGTTGGGAAATTGAGGCAAATAATTTTGGTATCGAGCGTTGATATTGTATCATCAATTGAGTAGGTTAGAATGAGATTCATCTATGATTATGCGATTGGGCGAAGCTAAGAAATTAAAGAAGATTAAGGACTTATGGAAAACCGAGAAGTTATTAAGTTTAAAAAGGATGCATTTTCCGGAATGAAGTTGGTTGGTTATTCTTGTTATAGTGGTAATGATGAAACCTTTGGTGAAAGGTGAGCGTGAAGCGATGATATAGAGATTAGAGGATTGTGTTGGGAGTTCGGCATAAGTATGAGAACTAGTGCGAAGGGAATAGTTGTGTCATTAAGGATATAGTTTCAAGGGTTATTACGAGGAATTGGAGAATCTTGATGGCAAATGGATATGAGATGATAAGTTAAGACCGTGATTAGATAAGAATTAGACATGAAATATACGAAGTACGGAAAATCGTGTGATCGAAGTTGAAAATAAGGATTTATGGAAAATTGTGAAGTGGTGAATGTCCCTTGAAGATGAGAACTATTAAAGGATACTATGATGGGAGGTTCTCGTTAAGAAAACATATTTGAAGTTTGGTAAAGATAGTTTATGTCACCATCATGGTTATCGGATACTTATTGACAAATTAAGGAATTGATCAACCTTAATCTCTTGTTGATGGTAAACGAAATTATGTTGACGGGATAAACTAGTATTGTCAAATTTGATGATGTGTGGAGTTTGGAATTTTGTTGGAAAGTTGAATAAAGGAGTTTTATCCGGAGTTGTTTGAGTCGTGTAATTTTCGAGGGCGAAAATCTCTTAAGTGGGAGAGAGTTGTAACACCCGTATTTTTCTTTTATTAGATTTATTAGAATTAATAACCTTTTTATAGTATTTTATTGGGTTAATTATTATTAAGTGAGATAATGTCCATTTTAGGAAAGAGTAGAGTAATTATTTTATTAAGTGAGTGAGTAGTGTTGTGAAAGAATAGAATAGTTGGGCTTAGGTTAATTGGGCTTAGACAAAGAGGAAGGATAGTTTGGTCTTTGCAAAACATTAGGTTTTAAATAGGGTTTTGAGGATTAGAGTGAGTAAGAGCTCATAAGAAAAAAAATAGAGAAAGAGGTAGATAGAGAAGCCTAGAAGATAGAAGAAGAAGAAGGATGAGGAGGAAGTAAAGGGGAAGAGAAGGATTCAAGTGTTCATCTTAATAGAAGGTAAGAGAGTAGTTTTTCAATTTATAGAGATGGTTAAAGAGAGGGGAGATGTCTAATCTTCATACCCAAACTCTCTCATCTCTTGGTGGGGATTGCAATGTTAGGGAATGTGTTTTATTAATGCTTGTTGTGTTAGATTGATATGTTTCAATGATTCTACTCTTGCTATTACATAGATTGATGGATTGATTTCATGATTTTATGAGAAAAATGGGGTTTTGCTCAAAAATGGGTTTTATGAAATAATACATGAAAAATCATTACTTTTGGCTTGAAATGATGTTTATTGATGTTAAAGTTTGTACTCCTAAGTTTATACATGATATATATGCTTAAAGGTGATAGCTTTAGGAATTTATAACTTGAAAAATGGGTTTTTGGGTCGATTTGAGCTAGAAATCGCGATGCTGAGTATTGCTGTCAGGAGGCCTTCGCTTAGCAAGCAGTTGGCGAGAGTTAGCGACCGGCTCGCTGATTTTCGCCAGAAGCTGTTTTTGTCTAACTTTTCTTCGCCATGGCTTCGCTCAGCGACCATTACTGGGCCTGACTTATTTTTTTGATGTTTTAAAGTGTAATTAGGCACTTGTAACATTGATTAATGATATCCTAAGGTGCAATTAAGTGTTAGTAACTATGATTGATTTCTTGTTGATGAGTAATGATGTGTTGATGAATTGTTGATTATATTTGTGGAATATAATTGTTGATGATTAGTAATGATGTGTGATGATTAATTGAAGATGTAT
Organism: Trifolium repens; assembly: GCA_030408175.1. NCBI lineage: Eukaryota > Viridiplantae > Streptophyta > Magnoliopsida > Fabales > Fabaceae > Trifolium > Trifolium repens. The sequence continues at coordinate 33,461,228 of CP125845.1, forward strand.
ACAACCATGATATGAATTCTTAGTTACGATAGGATTATCTATGATAATTATGTGTGTTGGATTGGAATTGAAACTAGTATGTATATATTGATGGATATGCTAGTTGGTTGTTAATTGATGATGTTGGATTGTAGTAACTTAGTTATTATTAAGGCTTAAATATGCTTTTGGTCCTTGCAATTATGCCTTGTTTTGAAAAGAGCCCCTGTAAAAAAAAAATTTTGATTTTAGTCCCTGCAATATTTCAAAACTTTTAAAATAACCCCTGGCCTAAAAGTTTTGAGATATTGCAGGGGCTATATTAAAAATTTTGAGATATTGCAGGGACTAAAATCAATTTTTATTTTTTTTACAGGGGCTCTTTTCAAAACAAAGCATAATTGCAGGGACCAAAAACATATTTAAAAAGTGACATGTCATCAAGAAATCCAGGCCAGGGGCTATTTTAAAAGTTTTGAGATATTGCAGGGACTAAAATCAAATTTTTTTTTTTTACAGGGGCTCTTTTCAAAACAAGGCATAATTGCAGGGATCAAAAACATATTTAAGCCTATTATTAATTAACATGTTAAGCTTGAAGTGACTTGGATCTTGGGTTTGTATGATGATCATATACTTATGTATGCATGATTGATTGAAATTGAGGATGATGATCCATGATTAGCTAGATATTGTGTGATGTGATAACTTGCTTGAATGTATACCTTAATGATGATGTGATGATGAGTTATGATGTGAATTGAGAAGGATTAATAGGGATGAGTAGCCTATCAATCATGAGTAGAGATAGAGTAATATCATCATTATTTGGTATGTATACATTCATGCATTCACATTTAAGTCGGATATTAGAATTATGTGGATTCTAATAAAGAAGGATATCGAATTATATTATTTGATAAAGAAGGATATTAGAGGTGAGATACTCTAATAAAGACGATGGTACCACATGCATTAGATATGTCTAGGGTGACATACATTGTGTATTTGCATTAGTTTGCATTAGGGAATTATGCACTCTAATTGATAATTGATATTTGGTAATTGTGATCATGTTTTCCCATTATCATTATAATTGAGATTGATTGAATAATGTGAACTTGGTTATATGTTTAATCACATGGTAATGAGTATAGTTACTACTATTGTGAGTATTGATTGCATGTTACTTGATAAGTATGTAATCTAGTTTTATTATGAATGTTTAGATAATGTAAGTGTACCTTATGCTTATTATTATGAACTTGAATTGGAACTAACTCTCTTATTTTGTGTATGTGTATGGTTTGGGTCCAGATTCTTCAGTTGGTATATTTCGGTGAAGCTTCGCTCTGATCATGACACGGGGAATTGGTTGTCAATGTGTAGAGTTTTGTTCCTATTTTCAAACTCATTAAAGGATGTATTATTTTAGAAACATTTTTGTAATAAATGGTATACCCACTAATTAAGTTATTAGTAAATGTTTTGTAAGAAGTATTTGTAATGCTCGAACCGTTATTTTTATAATAAATAATCATTTCCGTTGCGTATTTTGTATTATATTTTAAAAGGTACAATTTTATTAATTAACGGGTTTGGGTGTTACAATTTGAGAAGCCCAATTGGTAGTGGGAATGGAATGAACAATGTACTTATCCCCAGGTACATGGGTTCGATTCCCACGGAAGGCAAAAACTCCAATAGTGAAGGGGGTTGGAGAAGATCGTGAGGTGGCAGTCGGGACCACCTAAGTTGGTGGGGCCCGGGCTGTTACAAAGAACGCATGTTATTTGGCTAGCAACTACATGGTGTATTTGGCGGTGGCGCAATCAAATTGTATTTAGAGGAGATAGGGCCAATATATCTACTTTAGTGGACCAAATTATTTATATGCCGTGGTTTTGGTTTACCGGCCGATTGAGGAGTAACGTCGATATATCTTTTGGTACTTGGTGTAATAATCCTATAGATTGTTTACAATGTAGCTAGAGTTTATTGTCACCTTTGAATTGTAAGAGTTGAGTACCCCTTGTACTCCTTATAATTCAATAATTGCTTATCAAAAAAAAAAAGGAACAAGAACGCCAACTATAGCAAACCAAATTTTTTTGATAATGACGAATCAACTTGATTGCCAACACGTTAACTAACGAGGATATCACCACAGTCTAAATCAATCACAAGGATGAGCCGAATAATAAAAAGACACCAATACATAATTTACAAAAACTTACAAATCTCAACAGATTTAAAAAATAATCAGAGTCAAAGAGCGGGGCATGAACTGGATACACCAACAACACAAGGCAACATAAGCCACCGTGAAACAAACACAAGGCAAACATATTTTATAAAAATCAGTTTTCAAAACTAAAAAACAAAAGTAACTCAAACAAGACCCTAGTTTCTTTTTTTTGTAGAGTTTTTCCATTATATTTTTGTGTTGTGATTGTGCTTATTTTTTTTCTTCAGAGCTTTGTTATTTACTAACAAAAATCCACTCATTCCTCTTCGTAAACCAAATAAAACAAGTATGGTAGGGGTAGGCAAAAAAACCAAAAAATTAAACCGAACCGCCAAATTAAACTGAACCGAACAAAAAAAAACTGAACCATATGCATAGCCAACAATTTTAAAACCAAACTGAAATATCTCGGTTCGGTTCATGATTAACAGTTCGGTTCGGTTTAGCGGTTCGGTTTTTTAAGTGAAAAATTAGTTATGGTTTAGTTTAAAACCATAAAACCGAACCACTTTAACAGTTTGGTTCAGTTCGATTTTAAAGACAAACAGTTCAGTTCGGTTATTATAAATTTTGAAAACAATTTGGTTAGTTTGGTTCGGTTTTCCTCTAAAACCAAACCATGCCCATGTATGAGAACATAGTTTCGGTTGCTCGACATCTCTTAATTGGCAGCATTCAGTAATCAGAAGAATATTACAAAAATGGCTCTATCGATATTAATTCTTTAAACATCTACAAGTACAATATGGTTGAGTCTATAATTCCTAAACTTGGCTTGTACTATAGCTATAAGCATGCACTATAAAATTGTCATAAAATCCACTCAATAGAGGAACTAATTTATTGTTTTTCAATTGGGGGGCTGCATGGAGTGTGATATCTCTATATACTATTCTTCACTTCAAATCGAACTCACTTCCATTAGGTTTGACCATATCTAGGTTATTAAATAAACCAACAACGAAAGATACCGAATTTTGCTCATGCTTCATCACATGCATGTCACAACTATTGTACACATTTATATTGAATACGCATATGGGACCTAATGGAAGTTCAGTTCATAGACTGATCAAAACAAACGGGGCAAAATCCCTTACTCTTAGCTTATTTTTGTATTCAACGTGATTGTTATGCATTAAATTTTTTTAATGGCAAAATATATAATATGAAAATCAAAAGAGAGATACAATGAGTACAAGATATATATTCAGGATGAGAGACGACGAAAAATGAAAAGATGAAATATGAAAATATACAAATAGACAGACAACAAAAAATAAAAATTAGGTTGCCGAAGGTATTTTGTGTGTAGACTGGTCTCCGGTGGGGTTTTAATTTGAGTTTCAATGTTTTCTTATTTTGTTCTTCCTCTTGTGGTGTTTTTTGGAGTACTTCTGAATTCTGATACTCTTTGATTTTTTTATATATCTACACGCTAATAAAAAAATTACATTTTAATAAAAACTATATTAAATTGTTCAAAACATATTTTTATATAATTTTAAATTTTTTTTTTTAAATATTCTAATTTCTATATATGATTGCATTGCATTTGCATGTACATATTTAGCATATATAGAATGACAAAACTACCTTTTATGATAAAATTATACATATTTTTTAAAATTAATTATAAATTATTAATATTAATGTTTTCTAATTCAATACCAAATTCCATTTTTTTAAAAATGTATACTTTATTGGATTTTAAATTTGAAATTATATTTATAACGGTAAGTGAGAAAAAAAAATTGTTATCATATCATGGTTTCTAACTCTAACCGTATTGATTTGTCAAAAAAAAAAACTCAAACCGTATTGATCATACACAAACCCGGACCCTTATGGGTGTAGGGTGAGCGACCGCATCGAGTCTCAAAATTTTGGGAGTCACAACTTAAAATTTTGAGGTCCTAAAATAATAGTTATATATTCTTAGTATTTATAAATATCATATTTACTCAATAGATTAATTTTGGAGTCTTATAATAATAGTTAGGTATTATTAATGTTCATAAAATATTATATGTTTGTTAAAAGAAGTATCATGATCAAGTTAAAAAATATAATAATTTAAATAATGATGTCTCTTTTTAATTTTTTAACATTTTTTATTAAGAATCAATTTTTAATATTTAACCCGAGCCGTCAAATAGTCAGAACCGGCCGTGATAATCGTAGTACTGCATATTAAAATAGAATATGATAACTTATGTTATCTTTCTTATCCTAACCACCAAATAGGCATTCTATCTCTTTATTTATTTGAACCTTCTCTTAGAGTAGTTATGTAGTTTTTATATTAATATATAATATATTTGACATGAAAAATAAAATAATTAGGCATTCATAGTACTTGTTTGACGGTTAGGATTTGATAATTTGCCTCAATTATGTTTGATGAATCAATAAGATATAATAATAAGTTAATTCCAAATTGTAGTTCTTCTGAGATTGGCTGTATCATAAGGCTAAAACAACTTGGTCAGAGTGACTTAACTGAAGCACCAATGCTAAAGTAATTAAGTCTAAACCACTTGTGCATATTGAAGATGTGCAGATGCAACATGTTGAACAAGATGTCCTAGACATCTTGTCACTGGGTTCAGAGCATGTTAAAGCAACATGTCGAACAAGATGTCCCAAGACATGTGGGTAGGACATCTGAACCCAGTTCAGCTTAAAAGATAATGCTTATCCATTAAGCACGCATGTTTGTTTAAATTTGATAAAGCGCGAATCTTTAAGTTACAAGCTGAGATTAGGATTAATGATAAAGTTTGTTATTAATCCTATGTGTTAGATACGATCGGAATCGTATTTAATTTGTGGATAAAGATTAATTTCTTTATCTTTTGGAGTTTGTTTTAAAACTAACTCTTAATTGTAGTGCATCTGAAAGACTGAAGATAATCTGAAGACTTGCACGCCTATAAATAGAACTCAACATAGAGCTTAAAACTCAACCCACAAGAACTAAAGATTGTGAGTTCAAAGCTTTGTGCCTACTGCGCAAAGCATTAGTGGCTCTTAGTATCGTTGTTTGATACTTTGCAGCTTTGTGGCTCTTAGTATTGGTTTTGATACTTTGTAGCTTTGTTGTTGAATGTTGCCATTCAACTAAGTCTTTAAACTTTTGAGTTTAAAGTTGTCGTCACTTGGGATTAGTGATTAGAGGGAGTTGGGTAGGTTCTCATATTCAGGGGGAGTTAGCCCTTGAGTAGAAGATTGCTAGGATTAAGAAAAGGCATACATGCCAATAGGGTTTTTGGTATGGTTGCAAGACTAAGTATTAATTCGGATTAGTAGTGTTCACTTCCTGGATTAGTATCCCCTAGAGTAGGGCTGGTTTGCGCCGAACTGGGTTAACAATTACTGGTGTTCTTTATTGCTTTTATTTACTTCAGTACTGCAATAATATCTGTGATCCTCATAACCAATTGTCGAACCAGTTGTCTGAGACATCTGAACTACAGACACATTGTCCTAGACATTGTGTACGACATCTGTCCTGCATAGGAACAGAATTTCACAAATCATAACTTACTCTACGCCTCTTGCTAAAATTGTTATCTTGAATACTAGTTGCATAAGAAAAAAAAAATTAAGGGTGTGTTTGGTTTGAGAGAGAAAAATGGGGAAGAGAAGAAAATACAGAAATCAATTAATGAATTTGGACTAACTTTAGTCCAAATTCATTCATCGATTTCTGTGTTTTTCTCTTCCCCATTTTTCTCTCTCAAATCAAACATGTCTTTAAGGTGTGTTTGGTTTGAGAGAGAAAAGAGATAAAATATATAAATCGATTAATGAGTTTTGATCAACTTTGATCCAAATTCATTTATCGATTTTGGTGTTTTTCTCTCCTCTATTTCTCTCTCAAACCAAACATACCATAATTATTATTTTTTTACTCATTTACCTTTTTTATGATATACTAGTATTATGTAGGCAAAATTACACCAAATATCTATTATCTTATTTATTTGCAACACTTTAGTCTTTTATCTTTTTTTTTTCTTTTCTTTTTTAATTTAGATCATTTATATTTTATAATTAGCTAGCACATATAAGTCATGTGTCTCATATTTTATTAAAACAATGCTAGAGTGGCAAGCTACATAAGATAATTTTAAAAAAAATAAAGAATATTGTATTAAAATTAAATAAATCCAAAAAATTTACAAACATATTCATCATCGTCATCATTATCTTCATCTTCTTCCTTAAATCAACTTTTTTAACTCACTACAAATTATTTATAATGGATTTTCATTCCACTAATTTTGTCACCCCAACTTTCTTTCAATCCACTAATTTTGTTTCCTTTCATTAATTTATTTCCATCAAACTAAAAATTTACGGTTCTTCGTTGCTCATTATTTATGGATTTGTTCAATCTCAATTTTGGATTTGTTGCATTGTAGAGTTGATTCACTTTTGCATATATGTTCAATCAACGGATTCAACAATGTGGCGTAGATCTGAAGTGTTACAAATATATAAGATAAATGATCTCTAATGTAATTTTGCCAATTATGGATATGAATACAAATTTCAAAATGAATAATGATATTTAAGGATATAAAAATCACATTTCATGTTTATAAGTAGGTACTAAAAATTGTTGATAATAAACCCAGCCGAAAGGTAAACCGCACAAAATATCGGCACTGCACCGGAGAGGCACCCCAAATCAAACCCAAACTCAACTGCCAAACTCACCACCCTAAAACCTAGCCAACTCAACACCCTAAAACTCTATTGGCATGTTCCACGCACCACTTATAGTAGGAACAAAAAAGCTCGCATTACTTATCTAGAAACCATTTCCACGAAGAGAATTTTATACTATCAATCAAATGCTCAACCGAGACGGTCTTATTAATCAGAAAAAATAAAATCATTCCATATAATATACAAATTACTTAATCATTTAATATTTGATATTGTTCATAACGAATGTACTATTTATTCGATTGCACACATGGAAATTTTCTAAGCAAGCATCTAGGATTCAGTCATTACTTAAATAACTTGTCAGAGAAAATTAAGATCTAGTGGGTCATCATAATACCTAATAGTTAGGCCAACTTGCATATATAGAATTGCATTCTTTCAAAATTTTAAATTAGGCCATGCATTGATCTATATATACGGATGGTCGGAGAGGAGCTACTTGTAGTTTGCAAATTATAACTATACTATCACCCACGTGATTTAATAAAATAATATAACCAAACATTTAAAGGACACACTCTAGCTATATTAAACTTGTAAAATACTTTTTATTACATTATGAAATTAAGTAAGCTAAACTTTCAAGATCTTCTATGCATATGGTTCGCATGTGCTATTCAAAAATATAAAAATAAATCAATGCTACAAACAAATCAGTGTATCAAATTTGTAAGAAATGTAATCAAATTGCTCAGGGAATCGGTGAATATTCTATTTAAAATTTCCTCTTAATCAAATCAAACATAGTTTTTTTTTTATATATTATAATAAATGATACTCATTCATTCTAGTTGATAGAGTCCAACGAAACAATACAAATTTAAAATTTGCTTAAGACAAAAAAAACGAAACTGCAAGCAATTCTCATATCATTAGAGCCATTAGCATAAAATAGCTACTACCAAAAAAAATTGAAATACCGACGGAATTTAGAGACGGAATATATTTCTTCTCTAATAGAGATGGAATTAGAGATAGAAAAAGTAGTTAGAGACAGATATATTTATTTTAGAGACGGATATTTTCATTTTAGAGATAGATTTTGTCCGTCTCTAATAGTTCAGAGACGAGAAAATTACCGACAGAATCAAATCCGTCTCTAGCCTGCTTAGTGACAGAATATTTGCATTTTAGAGACAGATTTTGTCCGTCGGTATTTAAAATTTTTCTAGTAGTAAAACACATATTTGACTATATTGAAGTTTCCGAAATATTCATATCTTCGAATCTGTAGAGTTAATGACATGAAAGTCATTGATAGAATTTGCATTAGATCAAACTTAATCCTTCAACATGAAACAAGTGAACACTGTACGAGACCAAGATGGGACAATACTCCAGTAAACATAGTTGACATGTAGATTAAATATCATTCGAAGCTAAATTGTGAGGTGAATATGCCGGTATCCATCTTACATTATTGAATTCCCGTATCTTTTGAATAAAATTCAATATCATATCACTCCATTTTTATATTAATTTATAGTTAAAACTTGTATTTTAAATCTATGAAAAAATTATTTTTTATATAAATTTTTCTTAAAGATTATATTATATATACAGATATGTGTCGATTAAGTTGAATAATATATTAAGACAATTTTTTATACTTTAGATGTATTGAATGCACGCAATTTGAGATAGAATTTCTATTTTAATATGCTTAACCAACGTCCCAAGACACTTTTTAGCATTTTCCATTAAATATTCACCATAATCTACAAATTGTGCGGATGATATATATATTGCAAATTGATAAAACAATCTCTATATAAATGTGAAAATAGGGTTTGGTGTTTGCTTGCGTCTTCCTACATGAATGCATATTTAGCTAGGATCATAATAAATAGAAGCAAAATCATTGAAATTATTATTTGTCCAAGTATATTGTGACATTGTCTTTGTCACATGGCAGGGTATACCTTTTTCAAAGAACAGTCCCCTACTACATTATTTGATGAGATAGTAAGAATATGAGTGATTCTGGTTTATTTTTTTCTCCCATATAATCCCTTAAATAAAAATAATTTTTTTTTGAACAAGCTTAAATAAAAATAATTACCACAATATTCTAGTTTTGAATTTATTTTTTTCTGCAAAGTCCTACTTTGTGCAATAGAGCTAACGCATTGCAAGTTCAGCAGGTGGCGACATTACCATATCCACCACTGCAGTGCAGGTGGTGACACTGGCAGTGTCGCCATTGACCTCATTTTAATGCTTAATTTTGCTTTTTTTAAAAGGTTAATAAAAAATGATATTAGTTAAAAAGATTATTAATGATAAAAAATAAATATGATAAAAAATATATATAATATATTGGAAAATATAATTGTTTGCAATTACAATCGGGAGGCTAACGATTATGTAGCCCTCGTCCATATTGTTGTTGTAATGCGTCGTTCTTGTTTTGATTAAGAATGTGTGTGGCTTCCGGCCAGATAGCATTTAACATTGTACTCATTGAAGAGGAGTCCTGACCCATGCACTCATTGAAGCATTAAAATGAGGTGAAAACATAAGAAAAAATAAAGGACTGGTCAATGGCGACATTGCCAGTGTCGGCCACCTGCACTGCAACGGTGGACATGGTAGAGTCGCAACCTGCAACGCGTTACATCTGTTGCACAAAATAGGACTTTGTAGATTATTTTTTCAAAACTAGAACATTGTGGTAATTTTATTTTTATTTAAGGGATATACATGAACAAAAATCGAGTGATTATATATGCTTAATTATGTGTTATATAAGCGAAATATAAAAAGTTGGATAAAAATAGTAACCAATTGGATCAATTAATTGAAAGACTGAACTACCCCTAACCATATATCATTTTTTACCAGAGACTTTATAAACAAAGATTGTAACACACACTAAAAGTAAATAATAATAACAACAACAATATAAAAAACACGGTAGTTTTTATACTGGTTCACCGTTAATGAGGCTATTTCAGTCCACTCCAGTTGAGTGAGTTTGCCTTGCACCTCAAGGACTTAATACAATAATCTAGACATATTACAACCTCATTGACCACTGCAAATAACTTCTTGAGGCAGCTGACTAACCTTAGTCCCTCAAGCAATTCAACCAACTGTTGATTACACTTTCCTTTGTGTTTACAAGATTGCTTCTATAATGATGTTTGAGCTCAGACACTTTGACAATTTACAATTCTAAGTGTTTTATACAAAGATTTACAAAAGAATGAAGAAATTTTTTTTGTTCAAGTATATTTTTTATCTATGTAATTTTATATATTTCTAAAATTTTCTCCGTGTTCTTTGTACTCCTTTTATAGCATCTTGAGGAACACTGTCAATGACTTCGTGTTCTTTGCTTGATTATCAAGACTTCAGCGCTACCGTTGCAATATTTTCCATATATATTTTCCTTGTTTTCTTTTCATTAAGGAAATATTTTCATTAGCATTGATAATTTGAGACCTTCTTCCAATGTCTATTTCTTGATCTTTGGCATTGTATATGTAATTATGACTTGAAGCTTGATCAAATCATTCTTTGATTGATTCCTCCAATATCTAAGACTTGAGATTCTGCATTTGTATTTATTGAAAAGTTGCTCAGAGTCTGTGTTCCAAAGTTAGTGACAGAAATCAGAACTTCACTCGTTCAGAGTCTTCACCTAGCCCAAAGTCTTGACGTTCAGAGTTTAATGTTGTTTCCATAATCTATTTCAAGTCTTATCTCAAAATTAGTTTTATACTTACTTATTTTCTGCACACTTAATAGACCTTTATTTCGTGCTCGTGGGTGGTTCTGTGGTCGTCAAGGACTATATGTAATACTTATCCATTGATGTTGGGCCTTTACTATGTTGGACTTTATCCAGCTCAGAACAATTATTATTATTATTATTATTATTATTATTATTATTATTATTATTATTATTATTATTATTATTATTATTATGGAGTGGGTTTATCCCCTAGCTTAGTACATTGTTTTGGCGATCAAAACTAGTGAGGTATGATTCAATTTATGGGTACTTAATCATGAAACATCTTTAGTGTTGAGTATGACGTATATGTATCAGGAAGATGCTGGGGGCGGTCGAGGAGATGAGCTAGCGTAGAGAAGTGAACCATTTACATCATATGTTAATTGCTGCTAACCATTTACATGATGTAAATGAATTGAAAATTTTGTTGGGTAAAGAATTTGACATGAAAGACTTAGTTGCTGCTAACAGGATTCTTTGGGATGGAAATTCACATGGACATGGGAGCTGGAAAATTGTGGCTCTCTCAGAAAAGCTATGTTGAAAAGATATTAAACAAGATTGACATGAGTAATTCGAAGGTTGTGAGCAATCCATTGGCGAATCACTTTAAACTCACATTTGATCAGTATCTGAAGTCAGAATCAGAAATTGAGTATGTCAAAGGTTCCTTACGCCAGCGTTGTTGGTTGTTTAATGTATGTTATGGTTTGTACTAGGCTAGATTTGGCACAAGTTGTAAGTCAAGTTTGCAAGTTTATGTCCAAGCTAGGAAAACATCATTGGGAAGCAGTCAAATGGATTTTCAAGTACTTGAAAGGTACTACAGGTCATGGTATCATGTTTAACAGTGAAAAGGATGATCCTTCAGTTGTAGGATATATCGATTTAGACTATGTCGGTGATATGGATGATAGGAGGTCTACTACAGGTTATGTCTTTACTCTTGCAGGAGGACCTATTTGCTGGAAATCGTCAGTGCAATCTATAGTGGTTATGTCAATAACTGAAGCAGAGTACATGACAGTAGTTGATGTTGCCAAAGAGGCCTTATGGCTTACAAGTTTAGTGAAAGAACTGAGTGTTGAGTAAGGTAAAGTTCAATTGCATTGTGATAGTCAGAGTGCCATTTACTTGGCAAAGAATCAAGTGCATCATGCCAGAACTAAGCATATTGATGTGAGGTTTCACAAGATCAGAGAGCTACTTACAACTGGACAGATATTACTTGAGAAGGTTCATACTTCAGAAAATGCAGCTGACATGTTGACCAAGCCAGTCACCATCGACAAGTTCATGCACTGCTTGGACTTGTTACATGTTTCTCAGTGTTAAGAGAGAAACGACCCCCAAGCGCCAAGGATGTAGGTGTCATACAATTTTTCTTCATAGGGCTTGATATTCGCTAAGGTGGAGATTGTTAAGTATGGTGTATATGTATCAGGAAGAGACTGTGGGCGGCCGAGGAGCTGAGCTAGCATAGCGAAATGTTTTAGGCCAAATGTTGTTGAGTATGCCCAAATGGGAATAGGCCAAATGTTTTAGGGGGTTCGGGGGCGATAGCCCCCACACTATGGTTCAAGTGTATTTATGTCTGTATCATTATTACCATAAATACTACTTCTAACACTCAAACCTAATTCATTCAATCATCTAATCCAAACGAGCTGTAGCAAATTCTACAGTCGGAAACGTACTTATAGGGGACTCCGTTATTAAATTTTCTTGTGTTCTTATTATTTGATTTTCGTTATTATTATCTTTTGTTACTAGTTGTGCTCAACACTTAGTCTAGAGTTTTTTTTAAGGGCTCATTAGTGTAGAGTTCAAGATCAACTTAAGAGTTTTATATAAAGTTATTAATTTCCATATTTTCTTGGAATTTGGGTGTTGTTGTAGAAAATATCTTTAACATATATGCTTGTTAAATTTCATTTATGTCAATATGAATCGTTTGGTTGTGAGAAAAACATGTTATGTTGAAACCATTTTATATAATGAGGAATTTATTCAAATCGTTAATTTTCTTGTGTGATTTGAGCAAATCCTTATCTTTAAAAAATAGTTTCTAAAATTGACTAAGATAGTGAATATTTTACTTTTAACTCTTAGTTGTTTAGAAAATTATATACACTCTCGCGCGCCGTTAACAATTAAAGGGTTATAGTAAGAATATTTTTTAGTTATAATAATTAGCATTATTCTCATAGGAGTTAATGTAACAACCCGTTTTTCAAAGGCCCGAAAAGGCATTAGTTTTTTTTTTTGTACACATCAGAGTTACACATAAAAGATTTTAAATGAGCCGGCATTCAAATATACAAAAGAACTCATTACCATAAGGTGCTTCGACAAGCAAAGTGTATTCCTGAATAATTACAATCCAAGTCTAAGTATTCAAATACTTACAACAACACAAGTTAGAATCCTATGCCTAAACCCAAAAAGCACGGTGTACAACCCACACCGGCGCATAGTCTAACTAAGCTAAAGCTCCAACCTCTCACTGGGGCCTGGAACAGCCACCGTCGTCACCACGACCTAACCCATCATCTGGGTGGGATGAGCCCGCAAATGAAAGAAAGGGTCACCACAAAATACAAGTATGTATATATATAACCGGTGCGAAAGATTGTACACATAACAAATATTTCCACAAACACAAGAGAAAGCTCTTAAACTCAAGAGTAGTTCCCACCAACGGGCTTATATAAATAAATCACCAAGCCTAATGCAGACTTCTACAATGGGTGTGACAACCGATCTCTGGTTAGCCACATGCATGATTTAATTCCGGAATTCAACCTCTCTATAGAAGGCGTAGGTCTCTGGTGGGATAACACCTCCTACTATTGGTGGGATAACACCAGGTAGAGTCACAAAAGACAATACCAAAACAATCACGGTGGGATAACACCGGGTGAGTCACACAAGACAACCACCAACTCAATAAAATCCAGTAGGATTTGGCGAAGTCGCACAGACAAACGCCCGGTACGAAGGCAAGTCACACAAGACATACACCTAGGCACGCAACTATGAAATGCATGGCATATATTCTCTTCGGCATATACGGGATAGTCACACAAGACAAAATCCTCGCGTAGTCCTATCCGACGCACGCATTCATATATGCTCATGCAAACAATCACATAGCCTAAAGTCTATGTACAAAGCATCACAGCATACATACATTTTCTTACTCATATGTGTTAGCCTGTATTTTCGACAGGCATTAATGAATTGGAGTGAGATGATGAAATCTCATTTAATGTATATTATTGCTTTTTAATATTCTCTTGGAAACTGATTCTGGCAATAAATCAAGAGAAAATCAAGGCATTTGACATCAAAGACTTTTAATGTGCAAAGTTAATTGTCAAAGCCTAGAGTTCTGTCGAATTCGACAGAACGATTGTTGTCTGAATAAGCTTGTCGAGTTCGACAGAACCATGTTTATCTAAATGAACATGCTGGTTCGACATTACTCTAATTGTCGAAAATATTATATATATATATATGTGTGAATATATGTATTTGTTTGGTTGTCTAACGTACTATGCAGAACGTTTGAAGCGTGCTCTGGACTTAGCAAAATATTCAAAAGAGAGAGTAACGTTTGAAGGGTTCGCCAGGTGTCAAAGGGAATTCAAATTGTCAAGACACGTGGAGCATAGTTAGACGTATTGTAGGTTTATAGCAGTTATGTTAGTTTGTCTATAAATACAAGTTTCTGATAGAAGAAACGGGTCCACAATTCAATACACATGCAAATTCCTAAAATATTCAGAGTACCCATGTCAACGAGCGAAATGAATGACAGGAACATGTACGAATCTGTGTACCATCCTTTGTAAACATTTTACATTTGTCAAATGCAATTTACATTCTGCAAGTCTTGATTACTTGTTTGTCATTTAAGTTTCATGCAATTTGAAGTTTTCTGCAACTTTATCATTCTGCAATTTATTTCATTGCATGTTTTACTTTTCAAAGTCTTTTCTTTAAACTTTATTTGCAATTCATTTACAAGTTTTCTGCAAATTTAACTTTGAAGCATTTTACTTTAAACAAACCATTTGACTGCGTCGAATGCTTTTACTGTTTTTATCAAATTATCCGATTTAACCCAAAGATATGAATATGTTTTCATCATCTTCCACACAATCCATATGTCCCGAGATTTACTAGTTGATCTCTCTTGTAATAATTAAACTAGCGGTTGTTTACTAAAAATCGGGGTAAACAAATTGGCACGCCCAGTGGCAAGTTATTGTTGATGCTACTATAGCATGTCTACAATGAAATATGACAAGCATGTCACCATGAAATGTTTTAATAACAATGAAGTCATTGGATTGATCATCATGATAGTAATTTTAACATGATATTTCGACCAGGATTAGAATGGTATGTAATTAATTTTTTCAACCAAGTATTTGGTTAAGTCTTGGGCTATTTTTTCGATAAAATTAATATGGAGTCAAAATCATCTTCTCCAAAATTTGGTAAAATTTTCGAAAAGAGGCTTTTAAGTTTTTTCTTTAAATTGGTGACATGATTAAAAATGTTATTCCTCTCACTTCCTTCGAGAAACAACATTTTTGGGGGCCTCTGTTAACACCAAAATTATAATATTTATGGTATTGATAATGTCTTGGTAGTAGAATTTGGAAAAGAATGAAAAACTCATTTCGACTAGCCATGTGAGTATTTCGACAAAGACTTGTCGAAATTAGTCATATTAGTCGAATTAGACTAAGAACATTGTGACATTCGATTACATTGAAGCATTATCAACGTGGCAACAAGCAACATGGAGCAACACATCAAGCAAGCAAGTGAAAGTTATTTTAGAAGTTTTTTTAATTTGTCTTGTAACTATGCCAAGTGTAGGGCTCTAGTATAGGAAGTTATTTATTGCTTTAACTTAGACCGTAGGATCTAGTGGTAGTTTTTCCTACAAGGTCTATATATATCTGTTTGTAATAAGAACAAAAGGTTGGATCCTATTTTCTAGAAACTCTAATTCCCACGCCGCGTGTGCAAACGGGTTGAAGAGTGCATAGAGATGGATTCCTTCCACCATTTACCTTTCATGCAATTTAATTTTGCCTTGTTCTTACTTTATTTTCCTTTTTCTCTTGCAATTATGCATTTCTTTTCATCTCCTTTAATTTTCTTTCTTTTCAATACTCACTTGAGTATTTTTTCTATTATGTTGTCATGAGACAACTTGTTATTAAAAGTGTTGTATGCGATTCTAACACTAACAAGAACAATGATTTTGTTCTTAAAGACGCATGAAATACATCGTAAATCCCGAGGCTTGAACGAACCCTTAAAAAAGGATTTTACTAGTTAATCCTGCAAGTAATTTTCAAACTAGCGTTTGTTTACCAAAAATCAGTGTAAACAAAATGGCACGCCCAGTGGGACATCTGGATTGTGTATTTTTACTTAGTGAATTTTTGAAAATTTTTTTTCATACAAAATTTGTTGTTTGGTGTTTGTACTTTGATTGTGTGTATATTTGTATATGCGTTTGAGGAGTGGTAAGTCCCTTCCAGTTTTTTCAAATATACCAAAGCGTCCTCGTTCCAGAATGGCGAGACCACCAAACAATCCTAACCCCAACAATAATAATAATAATAACAATAATGGGACAGAAACCAATCCTGTTCCAAATTCGACAGGGCAACCAAATCAACCAGTAACTGGCAATCCTGGCGCCAATCCTACTGGTGGGTCAACAAATCTTGCCCTGAATTTTACAACTTCTGAAAGTATCCCAAGCAATAATCCTAATGGTGGGGGTACAAATCCTGTGATAAGTTCTGGAACCATTGGCGCAAGTGCCAGTGGATCAACAATGTCTGCCACTACGTCGAGTATGGCAGGAGGGTTTGTTCCTCCAAATACGAATGGTGCAATGATGACACAAATGAATGTATCATCCATGCCAACGAATATATCACACATGCATGGGTATACAGACGGTAGTCAAATTGGTGGAACTCCGTCGAGACCTCCTTGGTTGCCTAGAAACCCACAATTTGGGATGCCAACGACAACGATGGCAAGCTTGTATAATTGGCCTTCTCTAGAAAGTTCTCCCTCGTCTTCTGCGATGGGAAATAGGGGAAATTCTCTGAACTTGACTAATAATTCTATGAATGTACTTAGGCAACAAATGGACGAAAGTAACCATGACATGGTGAACGCGTTGACCCAACAGATTGGCACAATCTTCAATCCTGTGTTACAAACAGCCAATGACAATTATTTATTGTTAGCCAACCAAATGGGAAGGATGGCAGACTTTTTTGGTGCCCCTGATGCTCCAAATAATCAAAGAATTCCCCGTGTAAACCCGGAGATTCAAACAGGAGTCCAAGCCCAACCAGTGCGCATCGAGAGAGAACAACAGGAACCAGAAGTAGTTTTGGTTAATAGAAACCAAGATGCTGATAATGTTCTTAGGCAAGTTCGACAAGAAAATGTTGCAGGGCAAAATAACTTGGCCAATTTAGTAGAAAATATTTTGGCCCAAAATGGTTTGAATACAGGGTTGCATAGACCAAATTTTGTGTCACCCTTGTCTGAATACGTATTGCAGGCAGAATTGCCAAGGGGATGGAAGATTCCCAAATTCACAAAATTTGCTGGTGATACTAATGAATCTACTGTCGAACATATTGCAAGATATTTGGCAGAAGCAGGGAATTTGGCAAATAATGAAGATTTAAAAATGAAATTTTTTCCCAATTCCCTCACTAAAAATGCCTTTACGTGGTTTACCACGCTTCCCCCTCATTCAATTCATACCTGGACTCAATTGGAAAGGCTATTTCATGAACAATTTTACATGGGACAATCTAGGATTAGCCTCAAAGAATTAGCCAGTATGAAGCGCAAAACCTCAGAAGCCATTGATGACTATCTGAACAGGTTTCGCCTCCTTAAGGCAAGGTGCTTTACTCAAGTGCCTGAACATGAATTGGTTGAGATGGCTGCTGGTGGCCTCGACTATTCCATTAGGAAAAAGTTAGATACTCAACATTTGAGAGACATGGCCCAATTAGCAGATCGTGTTCGACAGGTCGAACGCCTCAGGGCTGAAAAAGTCAGAAATTCTAAGTTCCACAAAAAAGAAAAAGTGGCATACATAGAAACTTATGAAAGTGAAAATGAGTTCGACGATGGTCAGGATTACATAGAAAACAATGAGGTTAATATTGCTGAATTGAAACCGGGACCTCCCTATACTTGTAAAATGTTAAGACCATCAAATGGGAAAAATCCCGTCGAACCAAAAAATGATAGATTTGTTTCTAAGACATATACTTTTGACATTACTAAGTGTGATGAAATTTTTGACTTATTAGTTGCTGATGGCCAAATAATTGTACCAAAGGGTTTGAAAACTCCACCTTTGGAACAACGTAATAAAAGAGGTTTTTGTAAATACCATAATTTTTTGGGTCATAAAACCTCACAATGTGTTCTTTTCAGGGATCTGGTCCAGAAAGCCCTACAGGAGGGAAGACTCAAATTTGGCGAAAAGCCAAAATCCAAACAGCAGGTGGACGAGAATCCATTGCAGATTGCTGATGCTGCTTACACAGAGCCTTTTGAGTGCCTGATGATAGAAGCATTGAACCTCACTGAAGGGGGGCAATTAATTTCCATCCCTGAGGAGGAGTACGAGAACAAAGTGGAAGAGGTGTATCCACAAGCAGGGGAGACTTTATTGGATTTCCTTCAACGCTGCAAGGAAAATGATGGCGAAGCTACACTGTGTCCTCATTGTAGTGCCATGTTCGACAGGAAGGCTGCTGCAGGCCTTAACAAGTTTTTGCCTCACAGTCAGAACAGAAACAATTGGCCAAGTCAAAGGCCAACCTATTCCAATGTTCTGAATAGCCAACAGGCACCTGTACATCAGAGGTTGGGACCACAAAAATCATTTGTCCCCTCAAACAGGACACCTGTCAACCAATGGGTCCATGGAAGGAATATGGGCTATGGTCAGAGGAATATGGAGAAAGGGAACTCCAGTAACGTCAATCCCAAAAAGGATCCTGAGTCAAGGAAATATGATTACAGGAATAATTACAAAGGGAAAAATCCCATGACAAGGTCCCAATGGCGTAGATATCAACGCCAGAAAAAAGTGGCTGCTCAACAATCCCCATTAACTACTGATGGTAATGGAAGAAGGCCTTTGGAATTGGCAAAAAAGCCAATGAAAGAAAGGTTAGGCGAATCGAAAATAGAGTCTTCAGTTGCTGGTAATGTCGAAGATGACCACATGGAAGCAGATGACTTTTTGGATTCTGAGCCTGATCTCGACATAATCGTCAATGTTGTGTCAATCTTACCAAGGGAATTCGACGTTTGCTCTGAAGTGACAGATGACGAAGAGGAATCTGGAATGCAAATGGCCCTTCATAGGCCAGTATGTTACTATGTGACGAGCAATGGTGCTCTAGAAGATCAAATGGCTACATTTGAAAGGCCAGATGAAGGCATGAAGAGTCATTTGAAGCCTCTCTTCATACAGGCTAAGGTGAATAATGTCGGAATCAACAAAGTACTAATAGATGGTGGTGCCGCTGTTAACCTCATGCCAGAATTTCTGCTAAGAAAGATTGGCAAATCTTTGGTGGATCTTCATCCTCACAACATGGTTCTGTCAAACTATGAAGGCGAGACTGGTTTCTCTCTAGGAGCAATCCAGTTGGATGTGGTTGTCGGAAGCACTATAAGGCCAACCCTGTTTTTGGTTGTGGCCTCTAAGGCAAATTACAATCTACTTCTAGGTCGAGAGTGGATTCATGGAGTGGGGGCAGTTCCATCTACCCTGCACCAGCGCCTCATTATATGGCGAGAAGATGGAGTAGTCGAAAATGTTGAAGCAGATCAAAGCTATTTCAAAACTGAAGTCCATCATTTGACAAAGCACTCCTTCGACAAGAAATTGGCGACAATTGCACCATGCACTGAGAAGGACTTTGCATATCGCCTAGCAGGAAATGGTCACCATGCTATCAAACTAGATCCCACACATGGTTTCTTGTGGGAGAGAGAAGATGGAAACAGTGAGGATGGCGAGTATGAAGGCCACAACTGCCCAACTGGGTGGGATGTCAAAGAGGATTACTATGTCTGAGTCCCAAACTTGGGCAAGGATTACGGCCTACATGGCTGAAAACAGAATCAAGATGGCTTTGGAAGCCAATTCAGTTTCAGAAAATATGGCTGATATAGCCAATGGTGAAAAGATTGGCAAACAAGAGCCAGAATTGCAAAAACTGGACTGCATCTATGACGACGAACCCTTAGGATTTGAAAAAGATCCAATTAGTCAAAGTCATAAGATGCAAGCACAGGATCCTTTGCAGGAAATTGACCTTGGAGATGGTCTGACAAAAAGACCAACATATATTAGTGCAAACATTCCTCCAGATCTGAAGGCAAAAGTGGTGCAACTTCTGTTGGAATTTAAAGATTGTTTTGCTTGGGATTATAATGAAATGCCAGGTTTGAGCAGAAAGTTGGTGGAACATGAACTACCAGTTCGACCAGATAAAAAGCCGGTGAAACAATTACCTAGGAGATTCGCACCAGAAATAATGTCAAAGATCAAAGAAGAAATTGAAAGGCTGCTGAGGAGCAAATTTATCAGAACTGCAAGGTATGTCGAATGGTTAGCAAATATAGTGCCTGTGATTAAGAAAAATGGTTCTCTTAGAGTATGCATAGACTTTAGAGACTTAAATAATGCTACACCAAAAGATGAATATCCTATGCCTGTGGCAGAAATGTTAATTGATTCTGCAGCCGGATTTGAATATTTAAGTATGTTGGATGGTTATTCTGGATATAACCAAATTTTCATTGCTGAAAATGATGTACCCAAAACCGCCTTTAGATGCCCAGGGGCATTAGGCACATATGAATGGGTAGTGATGCCCTTTGGTCTAAAAAATGCTGGGGCTACTTATCAAAGAGCAATGAATTTAATTTTTCATGAATACATAGATGCTTTCATGCAAGTGTATATTGACGACATAGTTGTCAAATCCTCATCAAATGAAGATCATTTAGATCATTTGAGAAAATCTTTTGAAAAGATGAGGAAATATGGATTAAAAATGAATCCATTAAAATGTGCTTTTTGTGTTAATGCAGGAGATTTCCTTGGGTTTGGGGTGCACAAAAAGGGCATTGAAATAAATCAAAACAAAACGAAGGCTATCATGGAGACAAAATCTCCAACTACTAAAAAGCAACTTCAGTCCCTACTTGGGAAGATCAATTTCTTGAGGAGATTCATCTCAAATTTAAGTGGTAAAGCTCAGCCTTTCTCGCCACTACTTCGTCTCAAGAAAGAAGATATTTTTACTTGGGGGCAAGATCAACAACGAGCTTTTGACGAAATCAAGAGTTATTTGTCGAAGCCACCAATGTTGATGCCTCCAATAAGGAACAAGTTCATGAAGTTGTATATATCAGCATCAGATTCGACACTGGGTAGTATGCTTGCCCAGGAAGATGAAAATGGTGAAGAAAAAGCCATCTATTACTTAAGTAGGGTATTAAATGATGCTGAAACTAGATATAGTAGTATTGAAAAACTATGCTTATGTTTGTATTTCTCTTGTATAAAACTCAAGCATTATATAAAGCCTATTGATGTTTTTGTTTATTCTCACTGTGATATCATTAAGCATATGTTGTCTAAACCAATTTTGCATAGTCGAATTGGAAAATGGGCCTTAGCCTTAACAGAGTATTCATTAACATATAAACCTCTAAAGGCAGTCAAAGGCCAAATTGTGGCTGATTTTATAGCAGATCATTCTGTAATAGAAACTCCACAAACTTATGTAGAATCACAACCCTGGAAATTGTATTTTGATGGTTCTAAACATAAACATGGAGTTGGAATTGGGATTCTAATTATTTCCCCTTCCAAAATACCCACTAAGTTCAAATATAAAATTAATGGATTCTGCTCAAATAATGAAGCAGAGTATGAAGCTTTAATAGCAGGCTTAGAAATTTTATTGGACTTGGGGGCAAAAAATATCCTGATCAGAGGTGATTCAGAACTAGTTTTGAAACAATTGACAAAAGAATACAAGTGTATAAAAGAACACTTGATGAAATATTTTGTCATAGCAATTTCTTTGTTAAAACGTTTCGACCAAGTCACCATTGAACATGTGCCTCGTATAGAAAATCAAGAAGCCAATGATTTGGCTCAAATAGCTTCTGGTTACAAAATTTCCAATGAGAAATTGGTGGAGTTGATTGAAATCAAAGATAAACTCATTATTGATCAATCTACTCCTATGGAATTGTCAATGCCAAAACTTGTGGGGGCAGATGTACCACAAGACAATGGTCAAGATACCACGTGCAGAATTGGAAAAGGTGACAATCTTCAAAACTGCCATTTCTCCCTTTCGTATTCGACATGCAGTCGAAACTGGCATTTTTGAGGGGGCAATTTGTTAGCCTGTATTTTCGACAGGCATTAATGAATTGGAGTGAGATGATGAAATCTCATTTAATGTATATTATTGCTTTTTAATATTCTCTTGGAAACTGATTCTGGCAATAAATCAAGAGAAAATCAAGGCATTTGACATCAAAGACTTTTAATGTGCAAAGTTAATTGTCAAAGCCTAGAGTTCTGTCGAATTCGACAGAACGATTGTTGTCTGAATAAGCTTGTCGAGTTCGACAGAACCATGTTTATCTAAATGAACATGCTGGTTCGACATTACTCTAATTGTCGAAAATATTATATATATATATATGTGTGAATATATGTATTTGTTTGGTTGTCTAACGTACTATGCAGAACGTTTGAAGCGTGCTCTGGACTTAGCAAAATATTCAAAAGAGAGAGTAACGTTTGAAGGGTTCGCCAGGTGTCAAAGGGAATTCAAATTGTCAAGACACGTGGAGCATAGTTAGACGTATTGTAGGTTTATAGCAGTTATGTTAGTTTGTCTATAAATACAAGTTTCTGATAGAAGAAACGGGTCCACAATTCAATACACATGCAAATTCCTAAAATATTCAGAGTACCCATGTCAACGAGCGAAATGAATGACAGGAACATGTACGAATCTGTGTACCATCCTTTGTAAACATTTTACATTTGTCAAATGCAATTTACATTCTGCAAGTCTTGATTACTTGTTTGTCATTTAAGTTTCATGCAATTTGAAGTTTTCTGCAACTTTATCATTCTGCAATTTATTTCATTGCATGTTTTACTTTTCAAAGTCTTTTCTTTAAACTTTATTTGCAATTCATTTACAAGTTTTCTGCAAATTTAACTTTGAAGCATTTTACTTTAAACAAACCATTTGACTGCGTCGAATGCTTTTACTGTTTTTATCAAATTATCCGATTTAACCCAAAGATATGAATATGTTTTCATCATCTTCCACACAATCCATATGTCCCGAGATTTACTAGTTGATCTCTCTTGTAATAATTAAACTAGCGGTTGTTTACTAAAAATCGGGGTAAACAATATGTAAATTGCACACTTAGTTATAACCACGTTCTCATCAACGAGAATACATAAATACAAACATGCCAAAGCACACAGCAAAACAAAGCATGTCGTAACCGTTTGAAAGACGGAAATAAAGTGGAGCCCTTACCTCAGCAAGCTTCCGTTTACTACAACTCGTCCAAACAACACAACGCGCTTCCTAAAACAAGCAGCGTACCATCAATACATTGTTTCCCAACCAATCGTATTGAAACTAAACCAAAAACCCCAAAAACCTAAAGGTTCCTAAGGAAAATCCACTCTTTCGGATACTATACCAAAAACTACCGTATTGATCAACCCCCTGTTAGCCTGTATTTTCGACAGGCATTAATGGATTGCAATGAGATGATGAAATCTCATTTAATGTATATTATTGCGTTTTAATATTCTCTTGAGAATTGATCTCAGTAATAAATCAAGAGAAGATCAAGGCATTTGACATTAAAATACTTTAATTCATGAAGTTGTTCGTCGAAGCCTAGGATCTGTCAAATTCGACAGAAAGTTTGTTTATGGATAAACATATCCAAATTCGACAGGAGCATGTCTGTCGAGATTTATATATATATATATATTTGTTTGTTTGTTTGTTTGTCTAACGCATTGTGCAGAACAGAGAAGGCATATTCTGGACTTAGCAAAATATTCAAAAGTGGATAACGTTCAGAAGCCTCGCCAGGTGTCCAAGAAATTCAAATTGTCAAAGACACGTGGAGCTCGTTTAGACGTTGTGTAGGTTTATAGCAGTTATTCTGTTTGTCTATAAATATTAGTTTTTCATTGGAGAAACGGGTCCACAGTTCATTTTCACATGCAAATTCCTAAAATATTCAGAGTACCCATGTCAACGAGCGAAATGAATGCGATATGGAACATGTATGAATCTGTGTACCATCCTTTGTAAACATTTTTACAATTGTCAATGCAATTTATCTTTTCAAGTATTGATTACTTGCCTTTTCTTTAAAGTTCAAGCATTTTAAGCTTTCTGCAATTTATGTTATTGCACGTTTTTACTTTTCAAAGTTTTCTTTAAACTTTATCTGCAATTCATTTACAAGTTTTCTGCAAATTTAAACTTTGAATCAATTTACTTTGAACAAACCATTCGACTGAGTCGAATGCTTTTACTGTTTTATTAACTTATCTGATTTAACCCAGAAAATATGAAAATGTTTTCGTCAACCTTATGCACAATCTATATGTCCCAGGATTTACTAGTTGATCCTTCTTGTAATAATTAAACTAGCGGTTGTTTACCAAAAATCGGGGTAAACAAATTGGCACGCCCAGTGGGACCATTAGATTGTGTAGTTTATTTAGTGTGTTTTTGAAAATTTTCTTACAAAATTCGTTGTTTGGTGTTGTACTTTTGATTGTGTGTATATTTTTATATGCATTTGAGGAGTGGTAAATCTCTCCCAGAATTTTCAAGTATACCAACTCGTACTCGTACCAGAATGGTGAGACCGCCAAACAATTCTTCTAACAATAATAATAATAATGGGGCAGAAACGAATCCTGTTCCAAATCCCCAAAATGTGACAGGGCAACCCAATCAACCAGTATCTGGCAATCCTAGCGCCAATCCTACTGGTGGGCCAACCAGCCCTGCCCTAAATTCTATAAATTCTGAAAGTATCCCAGTTAATAATGTTAATGGCGGGAGTACGAACCCTGTAATAAGTTCAGGAACCGTTGGTGTAAGCGCCAGTGGATCAACAATGCCTGCCACCACTTCAAGTATGGCAGGAGGGTTTCCTCCTCCAAATCCAAATGGTGCAATGATGACACAAATGAATGTATCATCCATGCCAACGAACGTGTCACACACACAGGGATGCACAGACGGTAGTCAAGTTGGTGGAACACCGTCGAGACCCCCATGGTTGCCTAGAAACCCGCAATTCGGAATGCCAACGACAACGATGGCAAGCCTATATAATTGGCCTTCGATAGAAAGTTCTCCCTCATCTTCTGCGATGGGAAATAGGGGAAATTCTCTGAATTTGACAAATAATTCTATGAATGCACTTAGGCAACAAATGGATGAAAGTAACCATGATATGGTGAACGCATTGACCCAACAGATTGGCACAGTTTTCAACCCTGTTCTACAAACAGTCAATGATAATTACTTGTTACTAGCCAATCAAATGGGGAGGATGGCAGACTTTTTTGGTGCCCCTGATGCTCCAAACAACCAAAGGGTGCCTCGTGCAAACCCAGAGATTCAACCAGAAGTTCAAGCCCAACCACTGCGCATTGAAAGAGAACAACCAGAACAAGGAGTGGTATTGGTTAATAGGAACCAAAACGCTAATGATGTTCTTAGGCATGTTCGACAAGATAACATAGTAGGGCAGAATAACTTGGCCAACTTAGTAGAGAATATCTTGGTCCAAAATGGTTTGAATATAGGACTACAAAGGCCAAATTTTGTGTCAGCATTGTCTGAATATGTATTACAGGCAGAACTACCAAGGGGATGTAAAATTCCCAAATTTACAAAATTTGCTGGTGATACTAATGAATCTACTGTCGAACACATTGCCAGATATATGGCAGAGGCAGGGAATTTAGCAAATAATGAGGATCTAAGGATGAAATTTTTTCCTAATTCCCTTACAAAAAATGCTTTTACGTGGTTTACCACACTTCCCCCTCATTCAATTCATAATTGGACTCAATTAGAAAGGCTATTTCATGAACAATTTTACATGGGACAATCTAGGATTAGCCTCAAAGAATTAGCCAGTATGAAACGCAAAACTGCAGAAGCCATTGATGACTATCTGAACAGGTTTCGCCTCCTTAAGGCAAGGTGCTTTACTCAAGTGCCTGAACATGAATTGGTTGAGATGGCTGCTGGTGGCCTTGATTATTCCATTAGAAAGAAGTTAGATACTCAACATTTAAGGGATATGGCCCAATTAGCAGATCGTGTTCGACAAGTCGAACGTCTCAGGGCTGAAAAAGTCAGAAATTCTAAATTCCATAAAAAAGAAAAAGTGGCGTATATAGAAACTTATGAAAGTGAAAATGAGTTCGATGATGGTCAGGATTACATGGAAAACAATGAGGTTAATATTGCTGAATTGAAACCAGGTCCTCCTTATACTTGCAAAATGTTAAAACAATCAAATGGGAATAATCCCGCGAACCAAAAAATGATAGATTTGTTTCTAAGACATATACGTTCGACATTACTAAATGTGATGAAATCTTTGACTTGCTGGTCGCTGATGGCCAAATAATTGTACCAAAGGGTTTAAAAGTTCCACCTTTGGAACAACGTAAGAAAAGAGGTTTTTGTAAATACCATAATTTCTTGGGTCATAAAACCTCACAATGTGTTCTTTTCAGGGATCTGGTCCAGAAAGCCTTGCAGGAGGGAAGACTCAAATTTGGCGAAAAGCCAAAATCCAAACAGCAGGTGGATGAGGATCCATTGCAGATTGCTGATGCTGCATACACAGAACCATTTGAGTGCCTGATGTTGGAGGCATTGAACCTCACTGAAGGGGGGCAATTAGTTTCCATTCATGAGGAAGAATACGAAAACAAAGTGGAAGAAGTATATCCACAGGCTGGGGAGACTTTACTAGATTTCCTTCAACGCTGTAAGGAGAACGATGGCGAGGCTACATTATGTCCTCATTGTAGTGCCATGTTCGACAAAAAGGCTGCTGCAGGCCTCAACAAATTTTTGCCTCATAGTCAAGGCAGAAACAATTGGCCAAATCAAAAGCCAACTCACTCTAATGTTCTGAATAGCCAACAGGCACCTGTGCATCAGAGGCTGGGACCGCAAAAGTCATTTGTCCCTTCAAACAGGACACCTGTCAATCAATGGGTTCATGGAAGAAACATGGGCTATGGTCAAAGGAACGTTGAGAAAGGAAACTCCAGTAACTTCAATCCCAAAAAGGATCCTGAGTCAAAGAAGTATGATTACAGGAATAATTACAAAGGGAAAAATCCCATGACAAGATCTCAATGGCGTAGATATCAACGCCAGAAGAAGGTGGCTGCTCAAAAATCCCAAATTACTGCTGATAGTAAAGAGAAGAAGCCTATAGAATTGGCTAAAAGGCCAATGAAAGAAAGGTTAGTTGAACCAAAAGTTGAGTCTTCAGTTGCTGGTAATGTCGAAGACGAACACATGGAAGCAGATGATTTTCTGGATTCTGAACCTGATCTCGACATAATAGTGAATGTTGTGTCAATACTGCCAAGAGAGTTCGACGTCTGTTCTGAAATAACAGATGACGAAGAAGAATCTGGGATGCAAATGGCTCTTCACAGGCCAGTCTGTTACTATGTAATGAGCAATGGTGCTTTGGAAGACCAAATGGCTACATTTGAGAGGCCAGATGAAGGCATGAAAAGTCACTTGAAGCCTCTCTTTATACAGGCTAAAGTGAATAATGTAGGGATCAACAAAGTACTAATTGATGGTGGTGCTGCTGTTAACCTCATGCCAGAATTTCTGTTGAGAAAGATTGGCAAATCTTTGGTGGATCTTCATCCTCACAACATAGTGCTTTCAAACTATGAGGGTGAAACTGGTTTTTCTTTAGGAGCAATCCAGTTGGATGTGGTTGTTGGAAGTACTATAAGGCCAACATTGTTCTTGGTTGTGGCCTCTAAGGCAAATTACAATCTGCTCCTAGGACGAGAGTGGATTCATGGAGTGGGGGCAGTTCCATCTACCCTGCACCAGCGCCTTATTATCTGGCGAGATGATGGTATAGTGGAAAATGTTGAAGCAGATCAAAGTTACTTCAAGACTGAAGTCCATCATCTGACAAAGCACTCATTCGACAAGAAACTGGCAACAATCTCACCATGCACTGAAAGAGACTTTGCACATCGTTCAGTAGGAAATGTTCACCATGCAATCAAACTGGACCCCACACATGGTTTCTTGTGGGAAAGAGAAGATGGAAACAGTGAGGATGGCGAGTATGAAGGCCACAACTACCCAACTGGGTGGGATATTAAAGATAAGTACTATGTCTGAGTCCCAAACTTGGGCAAAGATTACGGCCTACATGGCTGAAAATAGAATCAATATGGCTTTGGAAGCCAATTCGTTGTCAGAGAATATGGCCGTTGCAGCCAATGACATAAAATTTGGCAAACACAAGCCAGAAGTGCAAAAACTGGATTGCATTTATGATGACGAACCCTTAGGATTTGAAAAAGATCCAATCAGTCAAAGTCACAAGATGCAAGCACAGGATCCTTTGCAAGAAATTGACCTTGGAGATGGTCTGACGAAAAGACCAACATACATTAGTGCAAACATTCCTCCAGATCTGAAGGCAAAAGTGGTGCAGCTTCTGTTGGAATTCAAAGATTGTTTTGCTTGGGATTACAACGAAATGCTAGGTTTGAGCAGAAAGTTGGTAGAACATGAACTACCAGTTCGACCAGATAAAAAGCCAGTGAAACAATTACCTAGAAGATTCGCACCAGAAATAATGTCAAAGATCAAAGAAGAAATTGAAAGGCTGCTGAGGAGCAAATTTATCAGAACTGCAAGGTATGTCGAATGGTTAGCAAATATAGTGCCTGTGATTAAGAAAAATGGTTCTCTTAAAGTATGCATAGACTTTAGAGACTTAAATAATGCTACACCAAAAGATGAATATCCTATGCCTGTGGCAGAAATGTTAATTGATTCAGCAGCTGGGTTTGAATATTTAAGTATGTTAGATGGTTATTCTAGTTATAACCAAATTTTCATTGCTGAGAATGATGTACCCAAAACTACCTTTAGATGCCCAGGAGCATTAGGCACATATGAATGGGTAGTGATGCCCTTTGGTCTAAAAAATGCTGGGGCTACTTATCAAAGAGCAATGAATTTAATTTTTCATGAATACATAGACACTTTCATGCAAGTGTATATTGACGACATAGTTGTTAAATCCTCGTCAAAAGATGATCATTTAGATCATTTGAAAAAATCTTTTGAAAAGATGAGGAAATATGGATTAAAAATGAATCCATTAAAGTGTGCTTTCTGTGTTAATGCAGGAGATTTCCTTGGGTTTGTTGTGCACAAAAAGGGCATTGAGATAAATCAAAACAAAACAAAGGCTATTATGGAGACCAAATCTCCAACTACAAAAAAGCAACTTCAGTCCTTACTTGGGAAGATCAATTTCTTGAGAAGATTTATTTCAAATTTAAGTGGTAAAGCTCAACCATTTTCACCACTACTTCGACTCAAGAAAGAAAGTACTTTCACTTGGGGGCAAGATCAACAACAAGCTTTTGATGAAATCAAAAGTTATTTGTCAAAGCCACCAATGTTAATGCCTCCAATAAGGAACAAATTCATGAAGTTGTATATATCAGCATCAGATTCGACATTGGGTAGTATGCTTGCCCAGGAGGATGAAAATGGTGAAGAAAGAGCCATCTATTACTTAAGTAGGGTTTTAAATGATGCTGAGACTAGATATAGTAGTATTGAAAAGTTATGTTTATGTTTGTATTTTTCTTGTATGAAACTCAAGCATTATATAAAGCCGGTTGACGTTTTGGTTTACTCTCATTGTGATATCATCAAACATATGTTATCTAAACCAATCCTGCATAGTCGAATTGGAAAATGGGCTTTAGCCTTGACAGAATATTCACTAACTTATAAACCTTTAAAGGCAGTCAAAGGCCAAATTGTGGCTGATTTTATAGTTGATCATTCTGCATTAGAAACTCCACAAAATTATGTGGATTCAGAACCTTGGAAATTATATTTTGATGGTTCTAAACATAAACATGGAGTTGGAATTGGGATTTTAATCATTTCTCCCTCCAAAATTCCCACCAAGTTCAAATATAAAATTAATGGGTTC
Source organism: Trifolium repens (assembly GCA_030408175.1). Classification (NCBI taxonomy): domain Eukaryota; kingdom Viridiplantae; phylum Streptophyta; class Magnoliopsida; order Fabales; family Fabaceae; genus Trifolium; species Trifolium repens. Next base: position 33,491,401 of record CP125845.1, read on the forward strand.
TGCTCAAATAATGAAGCAGAATATGAGGCTTTGATAACAGGCCTAGAAATTTTATTGGACTTGGGGGCAAAAAATATTTTGATCAGAGGTGATTCAGAATTGGTATTGAAGCAATTGACAAAGGAATACAAGTGCATAAAAGAACACTTGATGAAATATTTTGTCATAGCAATTTCTTTGTTAAAACGTTTTGACCAAGTTATCTTTGAACATGTGCCTCGTATAGAAAATCAAGAAGCCAATGATTTGGCTCAAATAGCTTCTGGTTATAAAATTTCTAGTGGAAAACTAGAAGAGTTGATTGAGATTAAAGATAAACTCATTGTTGATCAACCTGCTTCTATGGAATTGTCAATGCCAAAACTTGTGGGGGCAGATGTACCACAAGACAATGGTCAAGATACCATTTATGATGGTGACGAAAATTCAGAAATTTTTGAAATTTTTGCCATTGACAATTTATCTGATACTGATTGGAGAAAACAACTTGTCGAATATTTGCGAGATCCAAATGGAACGACCAATAGAAAGATAAAGTATAGAGCCTTGAGTTATGTCATCATTGGGAATGAACTAATGAAGAAAACACCTGAGGGAGTTTTGCTAAAATGTTTAAGTGAAACTGAAGCCTATTTGGCTATATCTGATGTGCATAGTGGCGCATGTGGATCCCATCAGGCAGGCCACAAAATGAAATGGTTGTTATTTCGACAAGGTGTATATTGGCCAACAATGTTAAAGGATTGTATAGAATTTGCTAAAGGTTGTCAAGAATGCCAAAGACATTCAGGTATACAACACGTACCTGCAAGTGAACTCCATTCAATAGTAAAACCTTGGCCTTTTAGAGGATGGGCTTTAGATCTAATTGGTGAAATTAAACCAAGTTCGTCTAAAAACCAGCGTTATATTTTAGTTGGTATAGATTATTTTACCAAATGGATAGAAGCAATTCCACTACCAAATGTTGACCAAGAAGCAGTGATTAGTTTCATACAAAGTCACATTATTTATAGATTTGGTATACCTGAATCTATTACGACAGATCAAGGTTCAGTTTTTACTGGACGAAAGATGGTTGAATTTGCCCAACAAACTGGCTTTAAACTTCTAACTTCTACACCATATTATGCCCAAGCAAATGGTCAAGTGGAAGCTGCTAATAAGATCATCATTAGTTTGATTAAAAAGCATATTGCCCAAAAGCCTAGAAATTGGAACAAGACTTTGGATCAAGTCTTATGGGCATGTAGGAATTCTCGAAAAGAATCAACTAATACCACACCCTTTCGTCTAACATATGGACATGATGCGGTCTTGCCAGTTGAAATACACTTGCAGTCAGTTAGAATTCAAAGGCAAGCAGAAATCCCAAGAAATAATTACTGGGATATGATGTTAGATGAATTAGTTGATTTAGATGAGGAGAGAATAAAAGCTTTAGAAATGTTAATTTGACAGAAAGAAAGAGTTGCTAAAGCTTATAATAAAAAGGTTAAGTCTAAAACCTTCAGTGTTGGAAATTTGGTTTGGAAAGTTATTTTGCCAATGGATAAGAAAGACAGAGTCTTAGGCAAATGGTCTCCAAATTGGGAAGGCCCTTTTAAAGTTGTTCAAGTTTTTTCAAATGGTGCTTATGAAATTGAAGAGTTAACAGAAGAACAACGTTCGTTAATTATAAATGGTAAATACTTGAAAAAGTATAAACCAGCATTGCAAGAAATTAAAATTAGCGAAGAATAAGCTTAAGACATAAGGAAATAATGGTGACCATAAAAGGTGTTCGCCACAAACTGGGCATTGTTAAAATACAAACCAAAAAATTTCCTAACAAATTGTTCAAGTAGTGAAAATAAAACTAAGAACAACAAGAAAACTATTACACATTAAATTGTTTCTTCAAATCCTCATACAAATTCTTGAAGGAAGAAACTTCTGTGTTGAGGACCTTGTTCGACTTCACCAGATTCTGAATCTCCTCATCCACAGCTGCTGAAGCGCTAAAGAACTTGATGCCTTCGTTAGCCTCTTTGTCAATCTTGGCCTTGACAGCACTGGAAAGGTTGGCTTTAGCCTCATCACGTTTAACCTTCTCTGCATCAATTTTGGCCTTGAGACTTTGAATTTTCAAATTCAATTCTGCAACTTCATTCTCCCAGGCTGTAATGTTGTCATTGCACTCAGTGATCTCAGCATTCGACTCTATCTCCTTCTCCAGGCGTTCGACATTGGCTTGAGCAGTCTTGGCCTTTTCGACCAATGCAGCGTGAGCATGAGTTTGAGCCTCCAGCTTCATAGCATTCATTTTCCTCCTTTGAATGGCTTGGGTGAAACCATCAATAAGGTTTTCAAGTTGAATCACCTTGCTAAGGGTGGCACCATCCGTCAAGGGGTTGTGAAGCTTTTTCAGGAAGCCTAGATGAGCAAATGCACTACTAGGGTTCACCTCAATTAAGGCAAAAACATCTTGGTTGATATAGTCTGCGTGCAGTTTGAGGAGCAAAGAGTCCTGTCTCACTGTCGAACTGATCTCTGTATCAGAAGCTGTCGAACTGCTATGATGGGAGGCACCTTTGCTTTGTTCCTTGTTACCTTTGCTTGAAAGGAGCATCTTGAGTGCTGCAGCAGGATCAGAATCCTTCATAGCAATGAATTGCATCTCTGATATTCCAATGTCAGCAGATATCTTGGAAGTTGAAGAAACTGGAAGTATTTCAGAACCTCCCTCAGTAGCCTCAGGCATGGCATCATCTTCATTGTCGAACTCCATTTCGACATCAGTGCCTTCTGACGAGTGGCTAGATTCACCAAGACGCGCAGAAATAGTCTTTTCAGAATCAGGGTTGTTCGTGGGATTTTCTTCAGTCTCTGGGCCTTTGTCATTTCCATCTAAATTGGCCTCGACGTTATTGGTTCCAACGTCTTGGGCCAAATTCTCCTTATTGTTAACAGGTGTAGTGTTGTTTTCTTCATTGTCACCCTATTCAAAGACAAAATGAGTTAGAGTTAGAAGACCACAACAGAATGTTCATTTGACAAAGTCTTAAGGACAGGAAAATTTTACCTGAGCACCAGGGTCTTGTGAACTAGAGCTTATCGTTTCTTGCCTGGGGGCAGGACCTTCAGTCGAAGGAGCTTCGACATTGGTAGTTGGTTGATCTTCAACAGGAGAAGTGGAATGAGGGATTTCAATATCTTTCTCTGTCTCTGCAGAAGGTTTAGGATTGGCTTTGACCTTCTTTTTCTTCTTCTTTTCTTTGTCAACCTTCTTCTTCTTTGGACTTGTTGGCATGCTTGCCTCACTAGTGTTGACACTGGCCTTTTCTGTGTCTCTTTGGCCTTCTCCACTAGGAGCAGCAGCAGTTAGGTCAATAGTACCAGCAGGCTGAAAAGAAAATGAAAATTGTTAACACATAATTTTATTTGAAACCAAAGCAAAACCTAAGAAAGTTGTCGAAATGCTTACTGATGGTTCTTGAATGGTAAGAGCTTTTTGCTTCTTTTGTTTGGTGGGCTCTCCAGTCTCCTTCGACGCCATTAAGGTTCTCTTACGAAGCTGCATTTGAAATCAAAAGGATCAAAGATATATTTGTAAAAAACTGAGATTTAAATACTAAGTTAATTTGAGATTTGATACCTTGGCCCCAGTATTTGGAAGGGTTTTCTTTGAGGATGCAGCAGGAGCAGTCGAATCTGTAGAGGTGGTAGCATCCTTGGTTTTAGACACACCTATTGTCAAGACACAAAGGAATTAAGCATTAACATAAGATTCAAAAGAGTTACAAACATTATGAAATTCATGGTGTTAAATTGTTTAAGATACCTTTGCCTTTGGGAGTCTTTGGCTGTAAGGCGTCGAATCCAGCTTCTATTGCGCGCAAAAGTTCCTCATAACCCTTGTTTTTTCCTTCATAGTATAAACTCCACCATGTGGCGAATTCGTAAGTGCAGAACTGAGAGAGCTCAAAAGCAATGGGTGTGAGCTTATAAGATTTTTCTTCAGCAAGTTTCAAACGGCACTCAAAGTACTCGACAGACATTCCGGAGTTGCCCAAGACAATGTCATCTTTGTTCTTGAACAAACTCTTTGGCCTGAACTGACTTAGGCCAAATTGGCGAGCAACTAAGTTAGGTTGGTACCCAACCAAACCTAAGTGTCTTCTTTCAACTCCTTGCCTTGAGGATAAAATGGTGGGGTTAAAAAACATAGACCATATGTTGTTCGTATCCTCCTCTTCATTTGGGTTAGTGGCAGGGAATGGCCTTCTAAACCAGGCTGGCCCAATAGTCCTTTTGACGAATGGAGTATTCTTGGGTGTGATCTCGTCGAACTCAAGAAGAGTCTTGAAGTAAAAAGTGAACAGCTGTCGAGTGGTTAAGTTTGTCTCCCTATGTCTCAACAAGGCTAACCTAGCGCCTTCTGATTGTCGAAAAGCAACAGAAGATTCCATGTGTGTAGGGAGGAAGAGTTTGAAGTTTGGTTCAAAAGTGGCATTCAGCCAAAGTTGCAGAAGCCAGATGGGTCCAGAGAAAGTAAGCTGTGATCCTTTGTCAGTTTTCTTAAGCATATCACTAGCTTGTCCTAAAGAATCATAAAGGGATGCTAGGATGAGTCTTCCTAAGGCTACATCTAAACCTTGGTGAAGCATGATGGCGAGAGGAACAAGTCTCTTCACCACTTGTAGTGAACTGGTGCAGAGAACAAAATGTGATAACCAATAAGTCAAAAAAGCAATGTGTTCTTCGTGAGATACCTCATCACTGCTAAGGTCATGGAAAGTTTTGAGAAATCCTGAAAAGGATAGGACTTTGAAGTCGAATTGGTGGTTGACAGTAGTGTATTTGGGGTCGAAAGTGGGTCCTGTGGGTCTTAAGCCAGTAATGGCAGCAACGTCGAATAAGGTTGGGGTCATCATTCCTGCCTTAAAGTGAAAGGTGTTGGTAGAGTTTTCCCAAAAATGAAGGGCAGCTATTAGCATTTCTGCATTGTACTTAGGTCCCTCTCTCGACAGCTGAATTAAGTCGAAGATACCACTGTCTTTCCAAAAGGTGGCATACTGTTTTTCGACCTTATTAAGCCATTTCAGATAACTCTCACTAACTACAGGTGCAGATCTAAAAGCCCTATAGCCTGGTTCAAAGAAACTCATGTCGAAGACAGAGTTGGCAAATATCTTTGGCTCACAAGTAACATTTAAAGGGAAAATGGTACTTACATCTTCACTGAAGTTGTCGGATGAGGGGAGAGGGCCTGCAAAGGCAAGAGTTTTACCTTCAAGTTTGTGAGGGATTATCAATTCTTCCCCCCATATGTTGCTTTCGACAGAGGTCATATCCGGCTCCGACACAAACCCTGAATCATCAATGATAATAGGTTTCTTATCATCAACAGCAAGAGGAACCATGTTTCTGGAAGAAGAAGAAGACGCCATTATTGTTCTTGGTGTTCTTGAGGTTGATGGTGATGAACAAGTAGCAGCAGCAAAGAGAAAGCTAAAAAGCTTCAAAACAAACTTGTTTCTTGCCCAAATCAGACAACAGAAACAATGATGATGAACGAAAATGCAAGGTGATCACGATTACTGGTTTAGATCTAGTAAAGGCGCAAGAACATAGTGAGATTAAAAGGTTTGTTTGTTGTTTTGCTCAAGGAATACGTAGAGGTTTTCTGAGAAGAGAAAGTGAAGAGTTTTCAAGTTTCAGAAAAATGAAAGTGTGAGATACGTTTGTTATTTATAGGCACTGCATTTTGCATGTATCTGGTAACTGAAACATCACCACTCGATCTCCCATCTCAATCGTCCTGATCTTGCCACGTGCCCCACCATCAAGCTAAAAGAGTGGAAATCATGGTTTGTGGGGATTGAGGTGACGGTTACAAGTTTTGTCATGATTGACAATGACTTGATGTGACGTTTGCGCCGTCTTTGGTAAACGTGCAGAATTTAAAAAGGTGAGAATCTTCAAAACTGCCATTTCTTCCTTTTGTATCTGACAGGCAGTCGAAATTGGCATTTTTGAGGGGGCAATTTGTTAGCCTGTATTTTCGACAGGCATTAATGGATTGCAATGAGATAATGAAATCTCATTTAATGTATATTATTGCGTTTTAATATTCTCTTGAGAATTGATCTCAGTAATAAATCAAGAGAAGATCAAGGCATTTGACATTAAAATACTTTAATTCTTGAAGTTGTTCGTCGAAGCCTAGGATCTGTCAAATTCGACAGGAAGTTTGTTTATGGATAAACATATCCAAATTCGACAGGAGCATGTCTGTCGAGATTTATATATATATATATTTGTTTGTTTGTTTGTCTAACGCATTGTGCAGAACAGAGAAGGCATATTCTGGACTTAGCAAAATATTCAAAAGTGGATAACGTTCAGAAGCCTCGCCAGGTGTCCAAGAAATTCAAATTGTCAAAGACACGTGGAGCTCGTTTAGACGTTGTGTAGGTTTATAGCAGTTATTCTGTTTGTCTATAAATATTAGTTTTTCATTGGAGAAACGGGTCCACAGTTCATTTTCACATGCAAATTCCTAAAATATTCAGAGTACCCATGTCAACGAGCGAAATGAATGCGATATGGAACATGTATGAATCTGTGTACCATCCTTTGTAAACATTTTTACAATTGTCAATGCAATTTATCTTTTCAAGTATTGATTACTTGCCTTTTCTTTAAAGTTCAAGCATTTTAAGCTTTCTGCAATTTATGTTATTGCACGTTTTTACTTTTCAAAGTTTTCTTTAAACTTTATCTGCAATTCATTTACAAGTTTTCTGCAAATTTAAACTTTGAATCAATTTACTTTGAACAAACCATTCGACTGAGTCGAATGCTTTTACTGTTTTATTAACTTATCCGATTTAACCCAGAAAATATGAAAATGTTTTCGTCAACCTTATGCACAATCTATATGTCCCAGGATTTACTAGTTGATCCTTCTTGTAATAATTAAACTAGCGGTTGTTTACCAAAAATCGGGGTAAACACCCCCATGAGTTATTTGTACTATTTTTAGGACCCAAAACAATAGGCCAAAGTCTTAAATAAATTGAAATGCAAAATGGCCGTTTTCTTGCGTTATAAGATACGTACTTTCCGAGTACCCGAAAACCCCGTTTCCAATCTCAACCACTTCCATAATTTAATAAAAAGGGATTAGAAAGTTAAAAACCAAGTTAGGACATCAGAATCCAAAATTTTAGGTCCCAGGGGTCGCTAGAGGTCGCTGGGCGACCACCTGGCGATGGCAAGTCAGAACTTCCACGCCCAGGGCGAAGGCTGGCGACCAACTGGTCGCTAAGCTACCATCTGGTCGCTGAGCCACCACACCAGGACAGAACTGGTTTTCTTCATGACAGCAGCAGTAAAACTTGTTTTTCTCAATTTTCACCCAAAACAACTTTTCACGCAACACACCACATACGCATAGTATTGGTTCCCAACAACCGTTTTCACAACAAAGCATTACATTTCCGAAAGCATGTTGGTTGCTTCGAGTGCAAGTTATTTGGTTTTCATTTCCAAAATCAAAACCAAACCCAAGCACAAGTTTTATTACGGGCCTTAACCGACCGGTAATCATTTTCAAACATGTTTTCAAAGCGAAAAGCAACACCACATGTCACAAGTGTTTTAAACCACTTGGACCCCAAAAACACCACACAAAACACTTAGGAAATATTTTCATAAACCCCAAAATATTTTTCATCGGATTTTCTAAAACAAAACCATACAACACATTTCCCTTTTGCCCAAAGGTTCAAAGACAACGTTTCTTTTCAAAACCTTACAACCTAACCACATGTTATTGATCAATACACTAAACTTTCAAAACCCTAACTTTTCTCATGAGATTCTCACAAACTCATGGAAAAATTGCAATAACAAAGCCTAGCATGCTTACTAAACTTTCATGAACAACCTTCATGAAACAAGAATCAATTCCTAACTTTTCCATCTCATGAACATAATCTAAAACTCATAACCCTAAGAGTTTGAACCAACAATAAGGGAAGGAAAAGAGTGGTTACCTTAAGCAAGTGATTCTCTACAACAATTCCACAAAGCTCCCAAGCTTGAAATGGACACAAATGGTGAGGAATGGAAAATTTGTGAAGGTTAGAAAAAGAAATGGAGTTTCACGTGGAAGAGAAGAAGAATGGAGATGATTTGTGATTTTCCTTAAGTCCACAATTGTCATGAAACCTCCTTACTATTACATGCCTTGGTCACCTATCCACCCTTTGATCAAAGTCAAAAGTCCAAGCTTAAACCCTAGCCATTGGATCAATTGCTTTATGAATAAGTCACAAGATATTAACAACTCTTCCATAACAAGACACGTAACCAGCTCTCGCGCGTCGCGACGAACGTAAATCACAAAAACGTAAAACCTACGGAAAGAACGTCTATCTTTAACCAATTCCAAAACTTATCGTCGAATCTTTTTACGCGACTGTAATTTTCTTCCATACCTTAGAAAATTATTCTCAGAACATAACCTCACTCACGCAGATATATAAAACTCCCATCCGAAACCTCAATTAAAACAGACGCAATAAGATTTTACATCCGCGGGTAAAATCCTACTCGTTTTTCCAAAAACAAGAATAATCCAAAACTCGTTATTCTAAAACCACAAATAACTTCTTATACAAGAAACAGGATCACAAGACAAAAGTCTGTACAATTACAGTGCACGAGCACAAAACAGACTCGATTACAGCAAAATCCTAATAAAAACACGATGTTTCACCACACGAACACATCGGAACCCTAATGCTCCTTAAACCTACTATACAATGAAATCTTGGGTCTTACAGTTAAGGTGTTATAGTTAAATTAAGAGAGAGGAAAAAAATATAATTAAATCATATTATTTAATAGGAGTTAAGGAGTTATAGTTAAATTAAGAGAGAGGAAGAAAATATAATTAAATCATATTATTTACTAGTTTATTTATTTTTTATTAATTAGCCTAATATGAATATAATTTCACCCTTACAAGGAATAATTAGTGTCTAAAGATCAAATCTTGACTCATGCATAGTAAAAAATATGATGTCTCTACCAAATTAGTTAAGCTCATGGCGATACAAGTTTATTTCATTTTATTTCTAACATTTGAGACTACAAAATCATAATTGCGTGGTCTGCCAAATTAGGAAAAGAAAATTAAATATAAAATTAAATATAGTAATTGGATGCCAACACAATATTTAATTTCAATGACATATCATTGAATATGCTATCTTAAATAATATTTCTAAGATCTTTTTATTCAACAAGAAGTCATTCTTGTTTGTGGGATATCTGTGCATTCACTTTGGTCTAGTTCGCCACTTTTGGGTATTGAAAACCACCACGATTAGAAGAAAACTTACACTTACATTCGCCAAAATGACATGTTGGAACCCGACGAAGCGTGCAAACTAATTTTGTTATACAATCAGAGTCATATTCACAGTCTGTAACGAGAAGGTATAACATAAGAATGTTACTAATTAAAAGAGGTAATAGATTATGTAAAAATTAAAGAAGAAAATAAATTTAAAAAAGAAAATGGCTTACCTTCAGCATTTATTGCAACAAGAAATAGAAAAACAATGTAGAACATTACATAAAAAAACTTCGTAACTTTAGCCATATATTACCGATCTTTACTTGTTACAAATGGAAAAGGAATTCTTCACTTAAGTTGTATATCACACAAGCTTTCTTTACACAGATTAAATAGTTTTTAGTACACTTAGTAATCTGTTTCTTAAGTACATTGAAAGATTGTTTTTCTTCCTTTAACACCCTTAGAGATAAAAAAAAAATTAGTTACAAGAAATAATTTACACCGCTGGCCCTTAGGGGTGGGCAATAGGTGCAACCGCCTAAGGCCCGTGATTGGACGGGGTCCAATACTTTTTGTTATACCTATTAATTAATATTATAAAAGAATTGTCCTCATTAGCTTAGCTCAATTCGTTGGGACATCGCACTATATGTGCAGGAGCCGGAGTTCGAACCTCAGACACTCCATTTATCCATCTTTAAGGTGGAATTTCAAGCCACTAGGCTACCTACCAAAAAAAAAATTATTAGATGTATTTTTTGTTTTTATAAATTCATATATTTTTAAGTTTAGTCCTTAATAAATTTTTTAAGTAATTTTAGTCTTAGTAATATTGTAATTTGTAAGAATAGTCCTTATTATTTTGAATTTTTTAGAAAAAATTGATACTTTCAGTCCATTAAAATAGTCACTATAAAATGCAAATATGGACTAAAAGTAAATAAATTTTTTTGAAGGATTAAACTTAAAAGATTGTGATTTTATAGGGACTAAAAATATATTTAACAAAAAACACAATAATTGTAACACCCCAAATTTGAATTGTAGAAATAACACTACTAATTAGAAATAAATAGTTATGAAGATTAACTTAAATTAGTAGTGAGTGGAAGGACATTTTAGGAATTGCTCATTTAAAGGGTTATATAAGGGACTAAAGCATTCACCCACCTCATTTTTTCCACTTCCTGAAACTTGGAACCAAGAAGCTACACTTTCTCTTCTCTCCTTCTCTGCATAAACAGCAGCAACAACACACTCCTTAGCCTCAATCCTTGATCTCACATCACCAATCTAGCATGCAATCAACACTTGATCTTGAGCCCAATCCCTTCTCACTTTCATACCTCCTCACGCCATCTCTCTCTCTTGCAACCATGGATAGCATGCATGTTCAGCCTCTCACTTGGATACAAGTTCTGGAATGGAATATTCAGAACCTATGGAGTCTCAGAGATTGAGGATTAAGTCTTGGGTAGTAAGAATTAAGGTATGATGATGGTTCTTAACTTTCCCTTTTCTAATTCAATTCAAAATCCAAAACCTAACCCTTGCTCAAATGGTGATGCATGTGGGTGGTTAACCTTCGTGGATGGCTAGGAGAAGCATTAGGAACCAAGGATGAAGCTTGATGTTGCAGCAGCAAGCAAACAGAGGTGTTTTTGGCAAAATCGCGACGCTCGCTTAGCGAGCATAACCGCTCGCCACGGCGAGCTTAACAGAGCAGCACCTGTTGCTGCAAGTGTTGAGTTCACTTTCCTGTGCCTTGTTCCAAACTCTTGGTAAGTCATTCCTGATCTCTCAATACCCTTCTCAGTGTCAGTGAAGGTCATTCTTTTACCTTGACCTCCTTTAGCTCTCAAGCACCCATTAATCCATTTCTTTTCCATTTTGATTCAAGCACTCAAGTTGGGGTTCTGGTGCAGAGGGCTTTGTAGCTGTTGCTGAGTTTGAATTAGTGCTAAAGCTTCCATACCAGGTGGGTTCTTTAGGATAGTTTAGCTAGCTTTCCCCCAAATCAATCAATTGCATGTTAATTTAGGATTCTAGGGAATGTTGTGTGAGAGGGATTAAATCCCAAATTCCTCTCCGTTCTATTTTATATTATGTTAATGTATGTTGATGCACTGACTAAAAGGAGGGTTGTAGGTGTTGTATTGAAAAATCATGATTTTTGCAAAACAGGGCACTTCTGCATGAACTCGCCCCGGCGAGTGATTAGCGAGTATTCATGGCGAGCTGGGTTCTGGGCTGATGAAACTCGCCATGGCGAGCTACTGCTCGCCACAGCGAGTTGATTTAGGTCAGGACCTATAATCTCGCCATAGCGAGCTGGTGACTCGCCAGAGCGAGCTTGAACAGAATAGCCTGCATTTTTATAATTATCCTTGAAACTTCATGCACTCGTTTTATACCCTTATCAGAGTCAGATAATTTGCATTAATGTAATTGACATAATGTTAAATAGAATGCTAGGCACAGATAATCTTTAGGGTATAATCTAGAACTATTTAGGATTGTATGCTCCCCGGGTTTTGGGAATTATGGTAGTAAGAACTATTTTAGTATCAGTCAATCATGAGCGACCCGTTATGTCGCGCTATGGACTCCCAATGGGACAATCCATTAGGATATGATATTTGTGAGCTTCATGCCGTGACCGAATCGGTTGACGGATATGGCAGGCCTCTGAGACCTGCTCACCTCAGAGTGTCCTTGTGTTTAAAATGAATAAGAGTTTATAATCTGTGTTACACCTTTAATTTCAGTATTATGTTATGTTTATGATTATGTTAGTATTTGAAACGACTGTTTTAGGTGCCCCGGCGTAGTCGCCATTAGGAGGGTAGTAGGACTCACTGAGGCTTAGTAGTCTCACCCCACTCCAAACCAATTTTTTTTTAGGTAGACAGGTTAACTGGAGCAAGGACCAGGATGGAGCTGATGATTGGAGCTGAGCTTGGATCATCGCATTAGACGATTTAGTCTTCCCTTGTTTTAGCTTTTATCTGTATACTTGGAATTTTATTCTATTTCCGCTGTTTTTGTCTTAAGCTCATCAGCTGATGTAAAGAATTATTTTGTAATTCGTTTGTTTATCTCGTGAAATTAATGTACTCAGATTCAATTATTTATGTCTTGACTAAATATTCTAGATATTTTAGTTGGGACGTTATAATAATAGTCACGAAACTTGAAAACGGAACAACATTAACCATAAATGTTGTTCAAAAATTAAGGTCAATTAAAATCTACTTAAGATAATTAATATCAAAAGAGAGATTGAACGGTTTGAAAAAATTCTCAATTGAGAATGATATGTTTGAAAACATTAATATTGTTGTGATTTTAAATAATTATGCATCTCAAAATGTTCAAAGAAAACACTTTTTATGAATTTTTTTAGTAAAAACAAGTTTTTGAGAATTTGAAAAACTATTATTATATATTTTATTTGGTCAAAAACTATTATATATTTTTTTCTTATGTTTAGTCTAGAGCCCATAAAAGTTAGGAACGGGACTGATAATTTATAATTTAAACCTTTTTGTTATGGTTAAGGTTTTAAAAATAAAGCATAATTTACCTTAGCTTGGATATGTTTCTGAAGTATAAGACCATCTCCAATAAGAGTACCATAGAGAGTTTCCTAAATTAATGATCCGTATCTTAATTTTTTTATTATTGGAGTTCCATGACGTGGCATAGAGGGTATCAAAGTTGATGATACCGGTACCTTATTTAAGGTACCGTATCATCAATTTAATATTACCTTTTTTGGTATATCGAATTAAATACAATTAATAAATTGTTAATAATCACTACAACATTTTTGAGTATAGGCCACACTTTATTTATCCACAATTTAAAAAGAGTGGCCTATAATAGGAATATGCAACGCTTTTAGCACTGTTGCATATAACTTGCATATATAGGTCATTTTCTAACTTTCTTTTAAAAAACCGTCACCTATTCTCCTTTAAGCCACGGTTTTTATCCGTTGATGTTTTGACCACGCCGAAAACCGTGGCCCAAAATATTCTAAAGGCCACCAACTTTAAGCGTGGCCTATAGCACTTTAGGCTACGGGTAAAAAATTTATACCACACAATATAACCGTGGCTTATTGAAATTTTAAAAACCATGGCCACTTGAAAAAATTATTGACATGAGGCTCCAAATGAAAAAATTGAGCGCCACTTGAAAATTACTTTAAGCGGCAAACTGAAAATATATCTTACTTTACCAAAAAATTTTTTAAGAAAATAAATTTCTCCCATAGAAAAAATGAAAAAGAAACATGTTCTCTTCACTCTTCACTTGTCTGAATCGACCTCCTCACTTGTCTGAATCTAAAAATCGCAGAACCACCACTACCACTAAGAATCCCTAAGTCGCACCACCACCATTACCATTGAGAATCTCTAAATTGCACAACCCTTTCAGTTTCTCAAAAACCCTAAATCACCTTCTATTTTCTCAAAACTCTTTCGGTTGTTGGCTTTTGCTTCTCAAAATCCCTAAATCGCAACTCAGGTAACTCATTTACAGTTTTCTACTGATTTAAATGTCAGCATCTCCGTTTGATAATAGAGTCATGGTGCTAAGTGTCAATCTCATTTGGTTTGGTTTATTTGTTTCTTTATTAGTTGTTTTTTACTGATAATAGACATCTTCGTTTTCAGTTTTCTACTGATTTTGTGTATTAGTTGTTTTTTCTACTGATTCAAATCCCTAAATCCCTAATATAGTTTTTGCTGATTTTACATGGTGCTAAGTGTGAATCTCATTTGGTTTGGTTTATTTGTAATTATTGTTGGTATATTTGTAATTAAATGTGAATCCCTAATATAGTTTTTGCTGATATTACATGGTGCTAAGTGTGAATCACTAATATAGTTTTTGCTGACTTGTTTGTAATCAATGCTTGCAGTGTAGCGTGTTTGGAGTCTCATAATGGGATCATCATATGAGGATGCACGAAAAGAAAGGATGGAAGAGAATAGAAAAAGACTGGAGGCTCTGAATCTACCTAATATCTCTCGATCCCTTTTCAAATTGCCTTCCATCACAAAACCCTCGGTAATAATCCTTTAATTTGCCTTCCTTTTTTAAAGAAATCTACTGTCCCCAACAATATTGTATTTTTCCTTTCAATTAGAATATTTTTCATAATATAACTTGCCAATTATTTTTTTCCTTTGAATTTTTTCTTAGAAAATTAATAAGAACATAGGGTTGGAACCAAAGCTGAAAATAGATAAGGAGGGTGAGCTACCTAAAGTAAAATCCAGCAAGGAATTGGCTAGGCTTTACCAAATCAAGCATGAGAAAATACAGCGTAATATGGAACAATCTAATGCACGTGTGGCTGGGAGCAAAGAACATGTTAGCAAGCAAAACAAGACACAAGCTACAAATATAGTTAGATCCAAGGCTGAAGGGTTAGACAAGCAACCTTTACTTAAGATTGCACCTCAAGCCCAAATAAAGTTATCAAATTTTGTAACAAGTGGGCAAAAAGATTTAATCTCAGATAAGGATCTTGATTCAGCAAAAAAGAAGGTTGGCTCTAAAATTCCGACTCAGCTTAAAGGTACTAGCCAAAACCATGGTCCCAAGAAAGTCGCAAATGAAGCACTGATGACTAAAAGCAAAGGATCTATGCAAAATCACAATCCACAAAAACAACCTATGACAAAGGTTGTGATTGAAGAAGTTGAGTCACCCATGAAAATTACAGTTGGTGAAAATGACAATTCAAGATCAAAACAAAATCCCAAAAAAAGGGTGGGGGATAAAGATGATGAGACAATGGCAAGTCAGCAGAATGCAACTAAGAAGACAAAAGGTTGCAAATCAATGTTAATGGTAGATTTTCTTAAGGAACATAATGAACTTGGTGATGAAGAGTTGGAAAATGAAGAAGATGATGATGATGAAGAGTTGGAAAATGAAAATGAAGACCAAGAGGAAAATGGAGAAAATAATGGTAATGATCGAATATTTATTTGTTTTGTTTGTTTTATATTTATGAGAATCGTCTTTAGGAATACAATTGGTCTGTTGTAGTTTACAGTTGGTGTTTAGGAATAGAATTTGTTTCTTTATGTTAGTTTTTTTGGTGAAATAGTTATATGCGGTTCTGTTTTTCTAGTTGTGCTGCTCCTGAGTTTTTGTAGCTGTCTGATTTTTATTTTTTTATGTTAGTTTTACAGTGGAATGGTTATATATTGTTCTGTTTTGCTGTTTTGTGTAATAGGGACAATTAAGAAAAAAACACGGGGACCTACTCAGTGCTTGAAGATACATGGACGAAAGTTAGAAGAGCGTGTAGAAGTTATCTTCGATGACGAAGGAGAACCGGTTGGACCTGATGCAGAAGTTCTCTCTGGCTTGAGTAGTTTTTTGGGAACTATCGCAAAGAACTCAGCCTTTTGTCCTTTGATTTACACGAACTTTAAGGGAATTGTCGAAAATGATGAAGATGATGAAATATGGGGTTTTGTTCAGGTATGAGTTTATTTATCATATTGTATATGATCGTCAAATAACTATCATATGTTGATTATCTTTGTTTTTATTTTAGCGTAAATATATTATTCCCAAGGAAGGAAGAAAAACTATTATGTCTCGAATCAATGGTGCATGGAAACGTTACAAATGGAGTGTCAAGAGGGATCATTATCTGAAATACTCAAACTTAAAGGATAGGTTAAAACACAGGCCGAAAACCATACCTCCAACTCATTTCAAGATTTTGTTGAAATTTTGGGACAACAATATCATCCAAGTAAGTGTGTACTGATGGAATTGTTGAAATTTTGCTTATGTTTTGCATTGTGGATGTTTCTATGTGTGTACTGATGGAATTGATGAAATTTTGCATTGTGGCTGTTTCTAAGATTTTTTATATCCTACACTGCAGAACCTTAGCAAGAAAAATATTGTCAATAGGGCTAAGCAAAGGTTTAATCACCGAATGGGGCCAAAAAACTTTGCTACAATTCGAAAAAAATTGGTAAATCTATTTATATTTATTTATGTGTCATTGTTATATACAAAACAACACATTGTCATAATCTATATTTGTTTCTTTATTTTCAATATCTCACAAACAAAGCGTGAAAAGAAGGGGAACGGAGAGGAACCCAACCAAGCTGAGATGTTTATCGAAACACGTCAATGCCGTAAAGGAAAAAAAAATGAAGAAACAGAGACGGCTATTGTATGATTTTTCTTCTTATTATACACTCCTAAAGTCTTGCGTTTTATATCCTTAAACTTGGTTTTTTTTTTCTCTTTTCGTCGGTGTAAACTTCAGGAGGCAATCCAAGACTATAGTCAGCCTCCAAACCAAGCATTTCAGTCTTTGTTTGGTAAAGAAAAGCCCGGTAGAGTTCGTTATTTTGGAAGAACAGCTACACCAACAATGTTAAAGAAAAAGGAAGAAATTGCTAATATTAAGAAACAATATGAAGGTGAAATTAGTTGCATGAAGGAGAGGATGGAAGTTTACGAATCATCAACAAAGAAAAAGATGGAAGCATATGAGTCCCTTCTAAAAGGTGTGTTGATGCATCAAAACCCAAATTTAAGTGAAGATGATGTAGATAACATAATCATGGGACAAGTTTTGGGCTTTGAAAATGCAACACACCATTCGTCTACATCGACCTATGTTCCTGAAAAGGTATGACATGTACTTGTTAAATTTGATTTTATGTTTGATGCTTAGTCCATAGAACCGTAGGAAAGACACCACTTTAAATTGTTGTCGAGTTTGTGTTTCTGTGACTGTGTTTTGCTCCCCGTGTATTGTGTTTTACTTGGTGCTGCTGTTTCGGTGGTTGTTTGTTTGCCATGTGCCTGGTTTCTTAGAACATATATTTGAGAATCATATATATTGCACCTTCTTTTATTAATATAATTTTTTCTCTACAGTTTGGACCCGAAGATCAAGAGGACTGAAGCATTGCAATGCATGGAAGACTTTTTTTTTTTAAAATGCAAGACATGGTTGGTTTTGACTTTTGGAAGTAACATTTAGATATATTTTCTTGTGGAATCATGGATTGATGTTTTGTGGATGATGTTGCAATATTTTGTAAATCAACTTTGTTAGATATATTTTACTCAAGCAATGATTACTACTTTTTAAGTAAAGTTTAGTTATTTCAAGCAATATTAATTATTAATACAAATTTGTTTAAAAAATGTTGTATTGTGGATTCATGCAACATTTAGATATTTGCGATTAAAGTGGATTGGATAAATGAAAGAAATATATATATTTACAGGCGACAATGGTGTTGTACGTAACGCTTTTATTTGTGTAGCCAAACAAAATAGCCCACAGTTTTGTCAATAGTAGTGTGTTGCCTATTCTTTTTAGCAACACTTTATTTGTGTGGCCAAAATGTTATAGCCCACGGTTAAGTCTGATAAATTTGTGGTATATTATACAAGCAACATTTAGAAAATCGTGGCCTAATGTACCAGAAACATGTGCGAAACCGTGGCATAATATGTATAGGCAACGCATACAAAAACGTGGATTATTGTATAGGCCATATTTGCTAAACCGTGGACTATTGTATAGGCAACAACTGTGAAACCGTGGCCTAAACAAAACCGTGGCCTAAAACCAATCAATTAACCGTGGCTTCTTGGCATGTTATACGCCACGGTTTTTTGTTATGCGTGGGCTAAAGTGAACAAAACCGTGGCTTTAGAGAAAAGGCCACGGCCGCATACACCACACCCTCTAAACCGTGACAAAAGTGTGGTCTAAATCTTAGGCCACTGTTTTTTGGGTTTAGACCACCCTTTTGACAAGTTGTCTATAGTTAAAAATGTTGTAGTGAATGTATGATACCTAGAGTGGTATCACCATTGGAGCAAAACATATATGAGTTGCATAAATACTATATGGCATTGTAGGGACCACTTTTTAGTGATGTATGATACCCAAAGTGGTATCACCATTGGAGATACTCTAAGTTATTAATTATTTCTCATATGTTTGCAAATAGTTTTTTTTTTTTTTTTTGACAAATATTTGCAAATAGGCTTGATGCTCGAAGTATTGGAAATGAATATTTTAATATACCATAGCTTTTGAAGATCGTGAACTTTGATACCAAGTTATGGTTAGGAATGTTTTATATTTATATTTTGGCAAATGCTAAATAGTACTTTTGGAGCATTATAGTTAAGGTAACAAAGATAGTAATATTATATTAGAATTTATGAAATTAATATTTTAAAGGTTTAAATTTTTGTTTTTTTAATGCATACTTTTTCTTTTCTTTCTCTTTTTAGTTCCTTAACTAGTATCATGGAGGCACTAGTTAGCAAGACCTTATATTTTGGAACACTTAGTAATATGATTGAAAGATTGTTTTTCTCCCTTTAACACACTTAGGAGATAAAAAAAATTAGTTATAAGAAATAATTTATAATTTTAACCTTTTTGTTATGGTTAAGATTTTAAAAATAAAGTATAATATATTTCACTAAATATGTGAAAGGAAACTTATAAAATAGGCATAAATATCATTTTCGTCCCTATAAGTTCGTGATTTTTTTTGTTTTAGTCTCTGTATCTTTTTTATTTGCAAATTAGACTCTGTATGTTCAAATTTTTTAGTTTTAGTCCCTTAAAACCAAAATCCGCAGGAAAATCTGTAGAAAACTAGCGAAATTCTTGGATTCATCACTAAATAACTCTTCGGTTAATAGACTTTTACCCCCAGCAAAGTAGGCGAGTTTTGCGTTACCCCCCTGTAATTTTTTTTCTTGAGATTACCCCCTGCAAAATTTATATTTTTGATTTACCCCCTTTTTGCTGATGTGGCAGGCAAAAAGTCAAGTTTTTTGCTGACGTGGCGGTGAATTTTGCTGACGTGGCAGTTGACTTTTGCCTGCCACGTCAGCAAAAAGGGGGTAAATCAAAAAAATAAAATTTGCACGGGGGTAATCTCAAGAAAAAAAATTACAGGGGGGTAACGCAAAACTCGCCTACTTTGCAGGGGGGTAAAAGCCTATTAACCCATAACTCTTTAGAAGCGTTTACAATAATTAACTTGTTGAAATTTGTACTGTTTTGAGTTTCACCATTTTTGTTTTTTGAGTTCATCATTTGGGTGTTTCGAAACCCTAATAACTTTAGTTCTACTGGTAGGTCGTTGTTATGGTCAAGCTCCTATCATGTTTTCAAGACGGTCCATAGTAGTCGCTTATCAGTTAGAATTAGAGCTTCGACTCTTGAAATCAGGTGATATCTATCTTTTTATTTTTTTTATTCTTTTTTTTGTTTGGAAAAAATCCAAAAAAAAGAGAAAAAAAAAGTTTTGAAAAAAGAACAGAAAAGAAGTCCATCAAAAAAGAAATAGCAAGAGAAAAAAAAGTTTTAATCTGATTTATTTATTTTTTAGTTGTTTGCCAATATTGAATATTTCTTAACTAATCATCGAAGCCTATGAAGTTCATACGCTTTAAAAATGGTGAAGAATTGTGTCCGACACACACCCGATACTGATATTCATATCGGAAAAGTATCGGTTAAATCATTATTTTTAAATAAAAAACAATATCTGATACGCGTCCGATACGTCCTGATATTCGTATTGGAAAAGTATCGGTTAAATCTTTATTTTTAAATAAAAAATAATATTTGATACAATCAGTGTTTCCCGGTGAATGTCAGACTATTATTTTGTTATATGGATAGCTAACTATGCCTTTTTTTGCATAGTACTGATGATGTTTTTTGGAATAGTACCAATGATGTCCTTTTCCTTTAATACTTAACTTAAGATGTACCGGTGATCATTATTTTCTAGGACAATATTAATGCAGCTCAAATACTTAACTTATTATTAACGATGTTAATTTATTATCATTAGTATATTTTTGTCTTTGTCACTGTTCTGAAGTCACTATGGTGTGCTATTATTTTTTTGGGCTTGTCCCAAAATTCAAGAAAATATGAATGAGTGTTTTATTCTTTTAATTGGTCAGATGCAGGAGCTATATAGTTATCTGTTATTGCTACAGGATGAGCTTGTTGAAGAGGCTTGATGTCGCGACTATTATGTGTTTTGAACTAGTTATAGTTTAATGATGTTGTATTTTTTAAAGACAAATGTTAAATAGTGCCCTTGGGGAATTCAAATTGAGAAAAAATTTGTTGATTATCATAAGTTAACACAAAAAAGGTAAACTTCAATTTTTTTCATTGCATAACTTTTTTTTTTGTTTTGGTTTCGTAACTAGTGTCATGGGATAGTAGCAAGACCTTTTTTAAAAAAGTATAAATACATATATCTTTTTACATAATAATATTAATAAATAAAATGCAAATATATAATATACGGGTATCAGGCACGGTGAGTATTAATTATAAGGTATCTTTATCTGCACACTTACACATTCATTATTTTCCTAATTATCCATGGACCATACCCATAATGCGGAGTTTTATTCTACCCATTATAAATATCCACTAAATATGAATTTAGTTGTCATCTTTAATAAAACTCTTGCCTATGAAAAAATTCAATTAAAAAGAATGAATACACATTGTTTGCCTAAAAGATTTCTCGACAAAAATTAATCATCATTCACTAAATGGTAAAAATTGTGTGTATCAACAAATTAAAAGATGCCAAAAAAAATTTAACTAGAGAGATTAATTCATGCTCCCTCTAGCCTTAATTATAAGCAAATGTCAATTTTTGGATACATTGAATAACTAATATATATATATATAGTCTAAAAAGTTGACTAGATACTTTAGTTATTCAATATATCTAAAAAGTGACATTTATTTATAATTAAGAGAGGGGGAAATAGGACACAACCAATGTCCTCAATTTCCAAAACACAAAGGATGTAGACTTGTATGACAACCATAGCCGCTGACCAATGGTTTTTGCTACAAAATCCCGACATTTCGCCGCTAATATGTTTCTGCCTTTTCCTTCCAATGTTATCAAACCCATTATTATTTGTATTCCGGGTTATGGTTGTTCGATTCAAGAACACCAGGTGCACCTGTAAGAGGATAAATAAGGGGTAGAGAAAATGCCCTGAGCCAATGTTCGAGTATGAGGCGGCCCCTGCGCTGAAGTAACAGTAACTGACGTCACACTCCCAGGAAAAGCTCGCAAGACATTAAACAAAAAGCTACCTGTACCCGAAACCGACACAGGTAGGTAGGTAGAGAATACCTAGGGGCGCAAGACAACTCTCTCTCAGGAACTCGGCAAATAGCCCCGTAACTTTGGGAGAAGGGGTACCTCTTAAGGAGGTCACAGTGACCAGGCCCGGGCGACTGCTTACCAAAAACACAGATCTCCGCAAAGTCGTAAGACCATGTATGGGGGTTGACGCATGTCCAGTGTCGGAAGGTTAAGGAAGTTGGTGACCTGATGACTGGGAAGCTGGCAACCGAAGCCCCGGTGAACGGAGACCGTAACTATAACGGTCCTAAGGAAGCGAAATTCCTTGTCGGGTATGTTCCGACCCGCACGAAAGGCGTAACGATCTGGGCACTGTCTCGGAGAGAAACTCGGTGAAATAGACACTTAGCCCTAATGAAGAGAGGTTTAAGATGGTTTTTCATTCCAAGATCTAACTTTTTGAAAGAGGTTTGTTGTTCTCCGATGCAGCCATTATTCATCACATAGTAACACATTGGCCTAGGATCAGCCAAGTTCAACTGATCGAAGTCCTCTTCGAGCTCAGTTACTTCAGATTGGACATCAAACTCTGACGTCAAAGTCTGGCTCAGAATCTAGTAAGTCATCATCCTCCATTTTATTTTTTTCAATTGGGGGAAGAATCCTTTCTTTGGCTGGCCTTCGAGCTACCTCTCTGTATTGGCCAGTTTAAAGATTCTGATGAGACAATTTCTTTCGGCGTTGAAACCTACGCCATTGGGTCCTGGTCATAGGATGTTTTCCCTTGTAACTATTTCTATAGGAGCTTGCTTTGTGCCACTAGTACCACCCACTTCCATGGTTCCTTTGTTGAATTTGATAAGTCTCTGATGCATCCACTGTAAGTGCACCAGTTCATCCTCATGTTTTAATAATTGTCAAAAACACATGAAAATAGAGTAGAACATATTTTGGCAACATTACAAATGACTTGACAGCGAAAAACTTTTTTTTAAACTTTGAAAAATTGATTTTTAGGTATTATGTATCGATACATAAACATGTGTATCGATACAAATGTCCTGAAAATACTTCAGACTGATTTTGTGCAATTTGTATCGATACATATATCACTTGTATCGATACAAAAGTGGTCTCTCAGAGGCAGAGAGTCACCTGTGTATCGAATCATGCTTGCATGTATCGATACACACCTATATCTCTCAGAAAACCAGAGAGTGCATGATGTATCGAATCATGCTTGCATGCTTCGATACATATCAGTCAAGATTTCAAGAAACTGATGTATGTATCGATACACATACGTGTTTGTATCGATACATAGGTCAAAATTTTCATATTTGAACGCTGGTCAAAGGTTTGTATCGATACAAACCATCATTTGTATCGATACATGTCTGTGAATTTTTGCCTAAATTTGCTCAATTCTATTTTCTCTATAAATAGCAATGTGCTTTGTGATTGTAAAAAAAAAAAAAAACCTTTGAGAAAGTGAAATAGCTTTGATAAACTCTTTGGGATTCAAATTGGGTGAATAATTTGGATCAAAGGGTTATTCTTCACAAGATCATCATCTTCCATCAAATTGCAATTCATTGAAGAGTGAGTATCGGATCATTCGGATAAAGGTTGTACATTTGATTGATAACGTTCGATACGGCTTGCGGTGAATCAGAGGCGTGATCGAGTTGATTTGTGAAGAAGGTTTGGGTTTTTCTTAAGGATTCAAGATTGTGCGATATCTTGAAGGATCAACAACGAAGAAGCGAGGTACTCAGCTGGACGATTGGCGCGAGGGTTTGCGCATGGTTAGGATCGTTGGAATCAGAGGGAGAAGCTTCATTGGTTGTTGAGGTTATTACGCATAGTTTGCATTAGATTCGATATAGGGTTATTGGAGTCTTTTGTAAATTGTGCACTATAGTTCAATCATTTTTAATCAATATACGCTCAAATAACCCGTTTGGTTATTTGGGGGGAGACGTACCCGGCCGACCGCGAGGACGACACGAAAGCTGTGGGAGCTCCCTAATCAATCGTTTGTGTCTTTCTCCCTTAATCTTTTACTTTACGCAATTGCTTTAATTTTCGATTCAATTGAATTTTTGTGTTCATACGTGTGCACCAAAATTCAATTGACATATATCTTGAGTGTGATTGGATTAGCTCTATATTTTTGTAACTTGCTTGGACTGTGTTATTGGATCGTTTAATTCGAATATTTTGCACACGATCGTTTCTTGTTCTTTATCATCACACGTTCAAGGCTATACTACTTTTTCAGTGATCAATCGGGTGCAAAGAGACTACCGATCTGGTGGTGCTTCCGCGCGTACCTTTTAAACTAAATTTTTTATAATCAACATTGTTTAAAAGGGCCACTTATTCAACCCCCCCCCCCCCCCCTTCTAAGTGGTAGCCAAGTAGTCTAACAAGTGGTATCACGATCCCGGTTCAATTTTGTTCACAAAATTCGGTGGATTGTGCCAATTATTAGAAAACATGGCTTTTGCACCTAAAGGGGCTTATAATCGGGCACCTATATTCAATGGAGATCATTTTGATTATTGGAAAAGTAGTATGCGCATACACATCAATTCTTTTGATGGTGAAGTGTGGAATGCTATTGAGAACGGTCCGTTTGTTCCGACAAACACCGATCCTAATGGCATTGTCACCAATAAGCCTATGGCACAATGGACGGACGATGATAAGAAAAAGTTCAATTACGATGCAAAGGCACAAAACATACTTATTTCATCCCTTGGGATTGAACAATTTTATCATGTGTCGCATTGTTCAACGGCCAAAGAAATGTGGGATACATTAGTTACTCATTTTGAGGGTACTAATGAAGTCAAAATATCCAAAATAAACACCTTAACTCAAGAGTTCGAATTATTTCATATGCAAGATGGTGAAACCATTGCGGATATGCAACAAAGGTTTGTAAAAATTACCAACAAGTTACATGGTCTAGGTAAACCAATCACTAATCAAGATGCTACTAATAAGATTTTAAGATATCTTAATAGGTCATGGCAACCAAAGGTCACCGCAATCAAAGAAGCGAATGATCTTACAACTTTGAGTCTCACAACCTTATTCGGTAAGCTAACGGAACATGAACAAGTGCTTAATTTGTTGGAAAAGCATGAGAAAGGTGAGAAAAAGGAGAAACACAACGAAAAGGAAAAAGAAAAGGATAAGAGGTCCATTGCTCTAAAGGCCTCCAAATCCAAGTCCAAAAAGGTTGAGCAAGTGGAGAGTAGCTCAAGCGAAGACGATTCCGATGATGAGGAAATGGGGCTCTTCGTTCGACGCTATAATAGATATGTGAGAAAGAATGGGATAAGACATTCCGATGACAATCTTAAGAAGTTTCGGAAAGATAGTGGTTACCGCCGGAAGAATGAAGATGCTAGATACTCCAAGAAAGGGGCATGCTATGAATGTGGCCAAGTTGGTCATTTCAAACCGGATTGCCCTAAGCTCAAGAGAAAAGGGAAGGAGTCACCGTCATTCAAAAAGGGAAGCAAGGACAAGGGAAAGAAAGCTTATGTTGCATGGGAGAGCGAAAGCTCATCTTCCTCTTCATCATCAAGCTCTAGCTCAAGTGGTGAAGATGTATTGGCAAATGTGTGCTTGACATCCTATGATCGTAAGAAACTTGCTCCCAAAAAGGTAAATCAAAATCCCTCTAGCTCATATACGCTTTTAGAATATCATGAGTTGCAAGTCGCTTTTGAAAAGCTACACAAAGAAACTAAAGAGGCTTTCCAACGACTAAAAGGTTTAATGCAAGTTAATAAATACCTTGAGGCAAAAGTTTCGGAAACAGAGCTTGAGTTGAAAGCCCTCAAAGAGTCTATGATTCAAAAACCTCTTGTGACTTTTGATAGTTATGGTAACGATAAGACCGGATGTGATGGATGCTTTTACTTATATAGAGACTTGCGAAAGTTACAAGATAAGCTAAAAGAACCATCCAAGCCGGAGATTACTTTTGCGGTTGATCCATCTAAATTCAACAAATCGTTAAAACCTAGAAATAAAAAGTATAAATTTGTTGAAAAGGATCCTAAGAAAAGTAATCCTCATATCGTTTGTCATTATTGTTGTGACAAGGGTCATACTATTGCAAAATGCCATGCTCGAAAAATCTTGGTACCAAAAGGCAAATTGCAATGGTTACCTAAGTTAAGCAATAATGGTGCTACTAACCAACTAGGACCCAACATGAGTTGGGGACCTATTTCAAATGTCTAAGTATGTAGGAAAACGTCTTGAAACTATTGACAAAAGACACCGACAACAATGGAGTTCAAGACTAATGAACAAGGAAAGTGATGAGAAAAGCTTCAACTCAACACTTACAATGGTGTGGAAATTGATCACTTCCTCCACCTAACACTCAAGGGAAGATTCTATTCTCTACCTTTACCTTTATATTTTTTTTACTTAGCATTTGTACATGGTTCATATACATACAACTTTCACCTTAATATGATATTTGCTTCGGTAGTTGTCTAATCCTCCATTTCCAAGAATTTTGCTAAAAAATATTAATAAGTTTTTGAGACTCATATGTTTAAAATGGGGATTTGACAAAAATCATTACAATTGCCATATTAAGCTCATACGTGGTTTGTATATGTTTGTTTTTGTTCTTATATGTGACTTTGTGTGCATACATAGACATATATTTTCATATGATTAATTTTGGTACTTTGATTCATTTATGTGGATGCCTTATCATGCATATATGGTTTAACATGTGTTCTCATGTTATAATGTGCTTTGGTATTGTTTTTGCTCACATACATAAGTATGTACCTTGTTGATTATATGTGTTTCATACATACATGTTATTTGGAAGTCATAAGAATTATTTTCCAAACTTATAAGTTCATATGTTTTGAGAAAAATTGAAAATAATGCATTTTGGATCGATACAAATAAACATTGTATGGATACGTGTTAGTTATTCTGCAAATTTTCAAAATGAACTGATATGTATCGATACATATGATGATTGTATCGATACATAACTCTTCAGTTTGGACAGACACTGTCTCATGTATCGATACATGCTCGCATGCTTCGATACATGCTGCAGAAAACTGACTTGTATCGATACAAACACGAGTTTGTATCGATACATACGCGTGAAAACAGCTTTTATGGATCAATTTTCATTCATTCATTCATCAAACACCAAAAACCTCTTCTTCTACACGAACAAAACCTCAAAAACCCTCATTCCCAAATTTTCAATCTCCCTCAAACTCAACCAAAACTCACAAAACTTGACCCTAAACCACTTCAAAGTCATTACCCATTCACATTCCTTCATCAATTTCATGGTTCAAGCTTCATAATCTCCACATTCAAGAACAAGGGTTTCTTCAATTTGGGTTTGTGGATTCTTCAATTCTTCAAACATTCAACAAGGTAACATTACTCTAATCCTCACTTTAAGAATGGCTACTAGCAATAGAAGTAAGAATGGTGGTAGGACTAAGATAATAAGGGATACTGATCATGAAGAAAATTTTAGGCAAGAAAATTTTATTCATGAGAATTACTTAAACTTCTATATTAGAACTTGTAAGGAAAAGAAGGTAATTCCTCAAAATGCTGTTGATGTTGAGAACCTTGAGGAATTACATTTAAGTGAGGTTGCTAAGATCATTAAGAGAGAAAATCTCATTACCTTTTGTAACTTGAAGAGACCTTACATAGAGGACTTAGTTAGGATTTTCTACTCCGGATTACAAGAGCAGAATGGTGCTGAGTTTGAGTTCTGTATAAAAAAGAATATTTACAAGTTCTCTAACAATCTTTGGTTCAAACTATTTGGCTTGGTAACTGATAAAAACTTACAAAAGTTCACCGATGTTGATGGTCCTAAGTACAATATGACTGAGTTTGCAAGTACTCTAACTAGGAATGGTAAAAGTCCAAATGGAAAGGCCGGTAGACTCAAGAAAGGTCCAAGAGTTTTACTTTGGATTGTGAATCACATTCTAAGGCCTAGAGGTGGATCCTACTCTAGACTTGATTGGAAGGACATTGATCTTATGTACCTTATGATGGAAAGAAAGAAAATGGATTGGCCACACTACATCGTGAGCCGTTTGTTTGCCTTTAGAGGTTCTAAAAAGGATCACTGTTTCGGATATTCAAGTTGGATCGCCACTATCTTAAACCACTTCAAAATAACCTACAAAGTAGCGGGATCTTGGATTAACCCAAAAAGAGATCAAATCTTCAGCATGACTCAAATGAAAAAGATGGATTATAAGTGGAATGATGAGATTGAAGATTATGAGTTTTGTGGAAAGGAAGATGAAGATGAAGAACCAATTCTAGGTAATCAAGAAGAAAGGGGTAAGAGACAAATGGTGGAAACTCATGGAAGTGAAAGCATGGAGAGTGATCCCTCATAAATTAGTAATGGTGAAATTATGGAAATGTTAAAAGAAATGAGCTTAAGACAAGTTAAGTTCCAAAATGAGGTCACCATTAGACTTGATGATATGCATGCTTATAACATCTCAAGGTTTGATCATCTACAAAACCAATTGGATGAATGCATCAAGCAACAAACTCCCATTGACCAATACTTCAATTCCAACCAAAACCCGGATGGCATGAATGATGATAATGATGCTTGACTTTGTTTTTATTGCATTTTATTTTCTTTTTCCGCATGAACAATTTTATTTCGTTATTTCTTATGACTTCGTTTATTTCGATATGGTTGTACGGGTAATTTTGATGTTGTCATGTTTGGACAACATACATTTTGGTTTTGTATGACTTGGTATGTTGGATAATTTTGTTTGTATGGATAATCATGTTATGTTTATGCATTTGTTGCATTGCTTTGTTTATTTCGTTCCATATTTGGATATGTTACTTAATCAAAATGTCGATGTGTTACAATATTCATGAGTTGGTTTTGGTTTGTTATTCTACATTCCATGTTTGTCATGATATTTGGTATTCGTCATTGATATATTTTGGCATATCTTTGTATGTAATTATTTTGATTAGGAACTTTCATCATATAGTGCATTTCGACAAATGTAAGTGCACAATATGATTATGGTTAAAATTGTTTGAACTTGATACTTCTAATGAGCTCTCTTCTTCTTTTTGATATTGTCAAAGGGGGGGAGATTTGGATTGCACAAGCTAAGGATGAATAGCTAAGAATTCTTGAATACAAATGTCCTGAAATTACTTCAGACTGATTTTGTGCAATTTGTATCGATACATATATCACTTGTATCGATACAAAAGTGGTCTCTCAGAGGCAGAGAGTCACCTGTGTATCGAATCATGCTTGCATGTATCGATACACACCTATATCTCTCAGAAAACCAGAGAGTGCATGATGTATCGAATCATGCTTGCATGCTTCGATACATATCAGTCAAGATTTCAAGAAACTGATGTATGTATCGATACACATACGTGTTTGTATCGATACATAGGTCAAAATTTTCATATTTGAACGCTGGTCAAAGGTTTGTATCGATACAAACCATCATTTGTATCGATACATGTCTGTGAATTTTTGCCTAAATTTGCTCAATTCTATTTTCTCTATAAATAGCAATGTGCTTTGTGATTGTAAAAAAAAAAGAGAAAAACCTGTGAGAAAGTGAAATAGCTTTGATAAACTCTTTGGGATTCAAATTGGGTGAATAATTTGGATCAAAGGGTTATTCTTCACAAGATCATCATCTTCCATCAAATTGCAATTCATTGAAGAGTGAGTATGGGATCATTCGGATAAAGGTTGTACATTTGAACGATAACGTTCGATACGGCTTGCGGTGAATCAGAGGCGTGATCGAGTTGATTTGTGAAGAAGGTTTGGGTTTTTCTTAAGGATTCAAGATTGTGCGATATCTTGAAGGATCAACAACGAAGAAGCGAGGTACTCAGCTGGACGATTGGCGCGAGGGTTTGCGCATGGTTAGGATCGTTGGAATCAGAGGGAGAAGCTTCATTGGTTGTTGAGGTTATTACGCATAGTTTGCATTAGATTCGATATAGGGTTATTGGAGTCTTTTGTAAATTGTGCACTATTGTTCAATCATTTTTAATCAATATACGCTCAAATAACCCGTTTGGTTATTTGGGGGGAGACGTACCCGGCCGACCGCGAGGACGACACGAAAGCTGTGGGAACTCCCTAATCAATCGTTTGTGTCTTTCTCCCTTAATCTTTTACTTTATGCAATTGCTTTAATTTTCGATTCAATTTAATTTTTGTGTTCATACGTGTGCACCAAAATTCAATTGACATATATCTTGATTGTGATTGGATTAGCTCTATATTTTTGTAACTTGCTTGGACTGTGTTATTGGATCGTTTAATTCGAATATTTTGCACACGATTGTTTCTTGTTCTTTATCATCACACGTTCAAGGCTATACTACTTTTTCAGTGATCAATCGGGTGCAAAGAGACTACCGATCCGGTGGTACTTCTGCGCGTACCTTTTAAACTAAATTTTTTAAAATCAACATTGTTTAAAAGGGCCACTTATTCAACCCCCCCCCCCCCCCTTCTAAGTGGTAGCCAAGTAGTCTAACATCCACCTCTCAACTGGAATCGAACCAGGTAAGAAAGTGTTCTTTCAACCAAATTTTTGCATATTTTTTGGTCGAGACAAAATACCTTTTCCTTTGTCATTCTGCTGATTTTGCCTTGCCCTCTGCCTATTACCAACAGGTTGATATTTTTTGAGACCTTCAGTAGCCTCCTTGTCACACACTGCACTGCAGCGAGGGCACAGCATGACCCCTTTGTTGTCAAGCTTGCATCTGTTCAAGAAATCTATTAAATCCTCTTCAGCATGAGGATATACTACTTTTATTTTTTCGGTGTATTCTTTTTTAGGAATTTCTTGGATCTGCACATCAGTCACTTCCATGGCTTCGACCATCATGATTTCATGTGGTTCAGCATAGAGAGTGTCAGCAGCTTGTAAAGGATCAGTATCAACCTTCATGGCTTTGGGTTTTTCGCCAAATTTAAGTCTCCATTCAATTAGAGCATTTTGAACCAAATCCCTAAAAGTACACATTGTGAGGTTCTATGTCCAAGAAAATTATGATATTTACAATAATCTCTTTTCTTGCGAAGGTCAATTGGGGGGACTTGAACACCAATAAATTTGGCCATCACATTTTGTTATATCAAAAGTATAAGACTTAAACACATATTTATCATTTTTTGGCTCGACAAGATTTTTTCCATTCGAAGGTTTCAACAACCTACAAGTATAAGGGGGACCAGGTTTTAATTATGCTAGGTCTATTTGCCCTTGTTCGACATCCTCACAAGAGACATCATACTCTTGTTCGCTGTCATTTGTTTCGACATAAGCAACCTTTTCTTTTTTATGATACTTAGAGTTTCTAGCCTTTTCAGCCTTTAAGCGTTCTACTTGTCGAACTTTATTAGCCAATTGGGCCATATCTCTTAAGTATTGTGTATCTAGCTTCTTTCTGATCGAATAATCCAGGCCATCAGCAGCCATTTCGACCAATTCATGTTCAGCCACCTGAGTGAAGCATTTTGCCTTAAGAATTCTAAATCTATTCAAATAATCATCAATTGACTCAGGAGTTTTTCGTCTAACACTTGTTAATTCTTTGAGGCTTATCTTGGATTGCCCCATGTAAAAATGTTCATGAAAAACTCTCTCCAATTGATTCCAATTAAAGATTGAGTGGGGTGAAAGAGTAGTAAACCATGTAAAAACATTTTTTGTTAGAGAATTGGGGAAATATTTCATCCTTAAATTCTCATTATTAGCAAAATCTCCTGCTTTAGTCAAATATCTTGCAATGTGTTCGACAGTAGATTCGCTAGTATCACCAACAAACTTGGTGAATTTTGGGATTTTCCAACCCCTTGGTAACTCTGTCTGAAACACATATTCTGATAAAGCATAGATAAAATTAGGCCTATGCAAACCTACATTCAAACTATTTTGTGCCAATATTGCTTCCACCAAATTTGCTATGTTATTTTGTCCAGCCAAATTATTGTTTATTGTTTTGGACATTTCTAACAATTTCATCAGCATTTTGATTTCTGTTTACTATAATTACCCCTGGGTTTGGTTCGACCTGAGGCTTTGCATGTGGTTGGACCTGGGGTACAGGTTGTTGGACTTGGTTTACTGGCAATGCTATGTTATTTTGCACAGGCAAAATGACATTATTTGGCACTGGTGCAATCTGCATAGGTACCACATTTTGTATTTGAGGAATCTTATGATTAGGGACTTGAGGGGCCCTAAAGAAATCAGCCATTCTCCCCATTTGTGTGGCTAACAATTGGAAACTTTGGTTGGCATTTTGAATCAAGGATTAAATACTGTACCAATTTGTTGTGTTAACATATTAACCATATCATGATTGCTTTCATCCATTTGTTGTCTCATGGACATCAAAGATGTGTTGGTTAATGTAGGCATGTTATTTCTAGTGGCGGAACCAGAAACCAATTGTTGGTTATTTGGGGTAAACAAGCCTGGTGTAGTTTCAGAAAATAATGAAGGGTTATTTTGCAAACCCTGCATCATAGTTGTGGGCATGCCATATTGGTAACTTCTACCCTGATTCGTATACTGAGAAAAGGGCATGTTAAATGTAGACGAACTAGGCCCTCCCCCTTGCAGATTCGACCTCACAGGGGAAGATTGATGCACCACATTTTGAGGCAAAGAAACTATAGGATTTGTTGTGGTTAACGATACTACTGCAAATGATATTATGGGCATAGTAGCACCCACTATCGAAGAAAAACTAGGTCAGAAATTGTTGCCCCTATCACATTCAACAAAATCTCGCTGATTACATGAGAAATTTTCGGTTATGTGACAGTAGTTACATTTGTTGTGGACGAAGAAGACGACACATTATTATTTGCATTTGAATTTTCCATATTTTGTCTGCTATTTCTGGGTGGTGGTTTAACCATTTTAGGAAGTGATCTCCCACTTCTTAAAAGCATACACTAGACACAATTTCTCAGAAGAAAAAAATGCAAAAAATGGATTTTCAAACGAAATAAAACAAACAGAAACAAACTTATTCAAAAAATTTGAAAAGAAAAATAAACGAAGCACACAGTCCCACTGGGCGTGCCAATTTGTTTACACTGAATTTTGGTAAACAAGCGCTAGTTTGATTTATTACAAGAAGGATCAACTAGTAAATCCTGGAACATAGTGCTTTGTTTATTTTTAAGGAATATTGAATGGTCATCATTGTTAATAAACATTTATTGCTTGTTTGAAAAGCATTAATGTTTGAATTAACTTAAATTGCAAGAAAAATAAAGTTCTTTCAATAGAACAGACAAAAAAGTAAATTTCTTGAAATGTAAGGATTTTGTAAATGATTTGAGTTTGTAAGGATTTTGTAAATGATTTGTGATCATTTGCTCGATCACAGACAACTAATATTTATAGACAAATACAAATAACTGCAAATAACGCCTATAAACTAACTACTCGAAGCGTGTCTCGCCACGTATCTTTGAATTTGAAACTTCTCCAATGTTTTCTGATATGACTGTTGTATAGCTCGAAGTCGAAGTAGGTAATACACATGAAAATTCGCTAAGTCCACAAGCCACTTAGATACATAGTGATGCGCTTCAACCCTACTGCCTCTTCGATCAACTCGAACTGAAGTTGAAAAATTAATCTTTTTCTTGTTCTTGAAGACATTGCCCTTGACCTTCATGTCAAAGGGAAATCAATCAAAGTTTTAATGCTCTTAAATTCACCACTTATCAGAGAAATGACATTAAATGCCTTTAAATGTGAACTTAGAACATATTTTGACTTAGCTAAAATATGGGTTAACAGTCACACACCGTATAGCCTGAATCTGGAGCAGGGCGCCACAGCCACCTGTCTAGGGAACCAACCTGCACATTCACGGTAAGAAGTAACGTTTGACACTCCCTCAACATCTCCTTCTCCCACACCCACAATTGTCTCCGCCACACCCAAGCCTCCGTCAACCCCCCACCCAACCTAGTTTCCGCCAAATCAAACAAACGCCTAAACCTCACGCTCGAAGGAGTCCTGCCCAACCAAGGATCGGACCAGAATATAGTTTTTGTCCCGTCCCCCACCTTCCTCAGCACACTCTCCCCGAACCAACCAGGCCTAAGCCCTCCAACTTCATTTCTGATCCTCACTATCTCACTCCACCAAGCCGACCCCAACCTCCATCCCTCAACCGAACCTGCTCCACCCCTTAACGAGCCGCCAACACCCGGAACCACAAACCCTCTCGATCCACCAACATTCGCCAACAGCATTTGCCTAGCAGGGCAATGTTAAACTCCCTCAACTGCCTAACCCCCAAACCGTCGTGCTCCTTACGTAAGCAAATAGATTTCCAATTTATCCAAGAGGTTTTCCTAGTATCCTCACTCCCCCCCACAAAAAAAAATTAATCAAAAGAGAATTAAGATACCTTTTTATTAAAATTAAATAAAACTCATAATTTTGATGAATATGTTGATCATCTTCATCAATTCTTTCATATCTTCATGTTCTTTAAAGGACCAAAGTGTTATAAATAAGAGATAATGAACCAAATTGTTACAAAAAAATATAAGATAAAGGACGAAAATGTTACAAATGAAAGATAAACGACCAAAGTGCTACAAAAAAATTATATAAAATACAAAATGTATAATTTTACCTATAAAATATGATATTTCTATCAACTTAGTTAAGCTCATGGGAATATAGAATACTGTTTATTTCATTTTATTTCTGACATTTGAGATTACAACCATAATTGTGTGGTATGCGAAATTAGGAAAAGAAAATTAAATATAAAATTAAATAAATATAGTTATTGGATGGCAACACAATATTTCAATTGCATATATCATTGAATATTTCTAAGATCTTTTTCTTCAACAAGAAGTCACGTACTCTTGCGTATTGAAAACTTACACTTACATTGGCCAAAAATACACGTTGGAATCCGACGAAGCTTGCAAACTAATTTTTTTTTACAATCAGCGTTATTTTCACATTGTGTATCTGTAATGAGAAAGATAGAACATAATTAAAAGAGGTAGCAGATTATGTAAAAATTAAAGAAGAAAATAAATTTAAAAAAGAAAAATGGCTTACCTTCAGCATTTATTGCAACAAGAAATAGGAAAACAATGTAGAACAATATTACATAAAAAAACTTCATAACTTTAGCCATATATTACCGCCCTTTACTTGTAACAAATTGAAAAGGAATTGATTAAGTTGAATATCACACAAACTTTCTTTAACTAAGTAATTGTATGTGGTTACTATGAATGTTAATTTGACTTAAATATTTTTAACTAAGTTTTGTTTTTTCTTATCTTTTTATTTCTATTTTGCATATATCTCTCAACAAACTATAAATAATTCAATTAAAGTATATCTACTAACAATTTATTAAACAGAACTACCGTAAAAAAACTTAATTTGTCCTTATCAAGTATAATAATATATACTCCCTCCGTTTCTTTTTAATTGTCTTTTTAGAATGATAACACCAAATTAAGGAAGTGTATTTTTGCACGTTATCTTCCTATTATATCCTTGTTTTAATCCACCAATAAATTCCTATTTTTTTGCCCACACTTTTTCTTTCCAATAAATTTAATATATTATGTACAAAAACACAAAATTTAATATGTTATGTACCAACAAAAATTAAAAAAAGAAAAAGATTTAGTTTTCCAAATATATAGCATTAATTGGTTTTATGGAAAAAGATAAGAACAATTAACAAAGGGTATAATTGACAAATCATACCCATAAAATACAAAAAGGACAATTAAATAGAAACACTAAATATGATAATAAAAGACAATTAAAAAGAAACGGAGGGAGTATAAAAATAGAAATAAAAAAAAAAGATAATAATTTTAAGTTAAAAGAAATTTACGCATAAAAATAGGAACGGAAACCACGATAAAATAGGCCTCAGAAAAAAATTAATTTTTTTAAAACCAAATTATTTTTCGTATGTTTTAAAATTATTTTTTTTAAAACCAAATTATTTTTCTTATGGTTTTTTGCTTTCTTATTTTATCCATTTTTATTTATTGTGGAGAACTATACTTTTATATTGTACTCTACCTTGTTTAAAAAAAAATATATTGTACTCTACTTTACTTCAAAAAAAAAATATTGTACTCTACTTGTTGTAGATTTTTTTTAACTTAAATAAAAAAAGATCATATATGCTTGTACCAAAAAAAAAAGATCTACTTCAAAAAAAAGATCATCTATGCATGTACCAAAACAAAAAAGAAAAAAAGATCATCTACACTATTATACAATTTATTTTCTATTCCTATTTTTTTTATCAATTATTTTCTATTATTATGTTTACTTATCTAAAAATAATATAATTTATTTTAATAAATGAAGATATTCAATAGCTTTTTACCCAAAAAATATTTTTATTTATTTTTGTAATATCAATTTTTTATTTTATTTATAAAAAAAATAAAAAAACCTTATTTTAATGTTTGCTTTAGGCCACACAATGTGTTGGGCGGACCCTACAAAAAATACGCATAAAAAATAGTAATTGTGTAGTTTCTCAACGACTTTACAAGGTTGTTGCAAAAAAAACTATACTATTAGCGGCAATAATAATCTACTAAAAATATATAGAAGGAACAATTACTAAAAAATCTAATTTGTCCTCAAAGAGTATGATAATATTGAAATCTTCTACCCTTAATTCTAATTTTAGCTCTAAAGATTAAAAAAAGATACAAAACATAAAAGTAGAAAAAAATACTATTAAATTAAGAAAACTCTACGCATACAAATAGAAACAGAAACCATGATAAAAGATACGCATAAAAAAAAGTAATTGAGTGGTTTCCCAGCGACTTTACAAGGTTGTTGTAAAAAAACTAAACTATTAGCAGCAACAATAATTATTGTTGGGATAACTAACTTTTCTCAATGATAACGTAGTTGTTGAGAAAAAAACCAACTTATAACAACAACTTAAATAAGTTGTTGCTATATGTATGTTTTTGTCAACAATTTAAATGTCGCTGCGAAAAACGATATTTCCTGTAGTGTCATGTGTCTGTCCACGTACGTATGCAAACCGTCTGTCACATGTAACAAAACTGACATAAAGGACCAAATTGAAATTTTTAAAACATAAGGGACCAATTTGAAACTTAAAATAAACATAAGGGACTAAATATTGAACTAATCATTTTTTTTATTAAAAAAATATAGTTATAGTTTAATGATGTTGTATTTTTTAAAGACAAATGTTAAATAATTCCTTTGGAGAATTCAAATTTAGAAAAAATAAATCAAAAATTAAATTTTTTTCATTGCATAACTCTTTTTTATTTCTCGTTTTAGTTTCCTAATTAGTGTCACGGGGTACTATCAAAAACTTTTTAAAAAAAAAAATTGATATATACATATATTTTTATTTAATAATATAAATAAATAAAATACAAATATATAATATACAGATATGAGGCACGGTGAGTATTAATTAAGGTGTCTTTATCCGCACACATACACATTCATTTTTATCTTAATTACCCATGGACCTAACCATACTTATAATACGGAGTTTTATTCTACCCATTATAGATACCCACTAAATATGAATTTAATTATCATTTTTAATCTAACTTTTGCGTATGAAAAAATTCAATTAAAAAGAATGAATACACATTGTTTGTCTAAAAGATTTCTCGACAAAAATTAATCATTCATTAAATGGTAAAAATTGTGTATATTAGTAAATTGAAAGATGCCAAAAATGTTGTAAATAGACAGATTAATTCATGCTCCCTCCAGCCTTAATTATAAGCAAATGTTACTTTTTGGATATATTGAATAACTAATATATATAGTCTAAAAAGTAGACTAAATACTTTAATTATTCAATATATCTAAAAAATAACATTTGTTTATAATTAAGACAAGAGGAAGTACGACACAACCAATGTCCTCAATTTCCAAAACACAAAGGATGTAGACTTGTATGACAACCATAGCAGCTGACCAATGGTTTTTGCTACAAAATCCCGACATTTCGCCGCTAATATGTTTCTGCCTTTTCCTTCCAATGTCAATCAATATCCTCTAGGCACCCCTTGTTTCTTATCACCTCTCACAAAATCAGTTTCATGGGTAAAAATTTTTTGTTACTTATATGATCATGAGTGTGATTTTGTATGTCACAATTGCTTATACTGTGTAGAACTTTCTTGTACAGTGGCTTCAACAGGGACAATTGCTTATACCGTGTAAGTTTGTTGGCTCATATATATACTCCCTTTTTATAAGAGCTATTTTGACAAAAAATTTGTCCATATTTATAAGATCCTTTTACAATTATCAATGACATTAATTATTCTTTTTCCAAACTTACCCTTATTTACTTTGCATAGTTTTTTTAATAACATTAGATTCTCTTTTGTTTGATATAAAGCATTACAATTAATGGTAAAGGTAAACATGTAAAATCAATATAATTTGTCAATCAATTTATTACTAAAACTCACTTTCTTAATATTCGTATTTTGTCAAACTAGCTCTTTAAACAAGTTTTTTTTTTGTTGGGATCTGAATTCTTTAAATATTTTGAGTTTCTTAAATTTAGGTAAAAGTTTGTTAAAAGAACAAGACATGTTTTGTTTAAGTTCTTTAGTTGCATGCTACAAAGACAAAATATCTTAAATATTTGCATAATTAAACAAAATTCTGAATTCTAGAATTCCAATTTTTTTTATTATGGTGTGAGTTTGGATTTAGAGATTATTTAATTTTGTTTAATAAGTATTTTAGTCTTTTAATGAATTTTTTAGTTACATATTGATGATTAAACGTTTTTCATTTGTCCCTTAAAGATATCTCGGTTTGTCACATTGTTCTGTTAATATTTTGCATAAAAACATTAAGAAGTTGGTTGCATATTAAACTAGATAAGAGATCAATATGAAACCTATTAAAGTAGATAATAGATCAATATAAAACATATTAAATTAGATAAGAGATTCATATAAAACCTATTTAACTAGATAAATGATAAATATGTAACTAAATTAATGTTTTTTGCAAAAAAATTAATGAAGAAACCAATGTAGCAAACAAAGTTATTTTTAAGGGACGAAAGAGGATCATTTAATCATTAAGGGACCAATATAAAACCAAAAAATTCTTTAAAGACTAAAATACTAATTAAACCTTTAATTTTTTATTCGCTTCTTTCTGGTATTTAATTTTATAAATTAGTCATTAAATCAATTGCAAATTAAATTTTAGACTGATTTAGAAATTGATTTACGAAATATCACCAATTTTTTGTTGGGTTTGACATTATCGATAAGTCGACCACAATATGGCAATTTCTTTTGCTAGTAAAATGCAAAAGTTGACAACATTTCAAGTTTATTCGCTTCTTTCTGGTATTTAATTTTATAAATTAGTCATTAAATCAATTGCAAATTAAATTTTAGACTGATTTAGAAATTGATTTACGAAATATCACTAATTTTTTGGTGGGTTTGACATTATCGATAAGTCGACCACAATATGGCAATTTCTTTTGCTAGTAAAATGCAAAAGTTGGCCATTTCTTTTGCTAGTAAAATGCAAAAGTTGACAACATTTCAAGATATTGGTAATAATATTAACCAGTAAATCATCAAAATAGTCTTAGAGTGCATTTGGATGGGGGATTCTAGAAATCCAAGGGATTTTAAATACTATGCAATTTAATTGATTCAATTGAATTCCCTTGATTTTCAAATTCCATTGTTTGGATAAAATGGTGAAATTTCATCAATTGTAAAATTATTTGTTTGGATAATGTAATTGAATTCCCTTTAATTCATTTAATTTTATTTATTTTAATATAATAATTAGAATTATTTAATTGTAATTAATATTATTTGAATAACTATAATAAAAAATTCGGCCTAAACCATAAACCCCGTCAAAAAACCTAAAATCGACCCTAAACCCCGTCAAAAAACCTAAAATCGACCCTAAACCCAAAAAAGCGGTTGAAAAATCTAAAATCGCCCAAACACACTCTTATTTTCAATAGGTCTTTGATAGGTCTTTGATTTTATTAAATTGTCAAGTTGATCCACATATTTAACCATTTACTATGAATTAAGTTCTTATATTTTACAATTTACTATCAATTTGGTCCATAAATTTATCCACTTATTTTCAATTTAATCCCTAATATATTATTTAAAAGATTAATGTGAGTAAAATTTAATAGAGTCAGACCTTTTTGAAATATTCATAAAGCTAGTGACCTATTTGAGACTGTCATATAAAGTCTGAGACTAGCTAATTTGATAATTTACTCTAAATTGACTATTGGGGAATCCGAGGGAACGTCGAGAGCAACAACGAGTCAAATGTTTCAGGATCTCAAGAGAAGAAGACGTCATATCACCCAAAATTATAAAGCATAAAGTATAGAGGTTACCTTTCTTATATTTCTAATATTTTACTCATCCATAAGCAATGTGAGACATAATCACTATTTGAAGCCAATAATCTCTTCCTTAGGTATGAGCTTCCACCTCCTATATTTGATCCCAACACCGGGATTCTACTCCCACACCAAGTCGAATTAGAGCTCTAATACAACTTGTTGGGGAGTTCGGAGGAGCATAGTGAGCTGTGATGGACTAAACGTCTTGGACTTTTTTGAGACTTTGACGTACACTACATCTCCACTCAAAAGGTTAAAGCAATGAGAATATGGGCCGCCTCTTTTATTTATCAGACACTTGAATTTTAACTGGTTAACCACTAACACTTGATATTTTCCCCCATTCGTAGTCGATGTGAAAGTTAACCACTAACACTTGAATTTTAACAATCTCTCCCTCAAGTATGAGTCACCCACATCACTAGACTTCATCCACACAAGGATCCTACTCTCACTCCCCCACCAAGTAAAACATGGCTCTGATTCACTTGTTGGAGAGTCTAGAGAACACTGGAAGTAACAACGAACTAATGCTCCAAAGCCTTGACATTATTGTATCTTTACTCAAAATTTTAAAACTTTAGGTGTATAGACAACCAACTCTTATACAGTTAATATTTTCTCCGCTCCTATGTATCCACTAAACCAAACCACGACTCTGATGTTACTTGTTGGAGAGTTCGGAAAGCATCAAAAGCAGTAATGGATGAGTATCGAATTGCAACTAATCAAAACTTAAAAAAAATACGAGTCACAAACCACCTTTTCTGCCACTAATCAAAATTGCAAACTTGTGTTCTATACATTCACGTATCGAACAATGTTTAAACATAGTTTATGGTTGCATAACAAAACATAATTAAAGAAAATTATCAATTTCAAGTTGATTTTTAAAACTTTCTAATTTCGTATTCTTTAATATGTTCTTTGTTGGAGCTAGGTG
Source organism: Trifolium repens (assembly GCA_030408175.1). Taxonomy (NCBI): domain Eukaryota; kingdom Viridiplantae; phylum Streptophyta; class Magnoliopsida; order Fabales; family Fabaceae; genus Trifolium; species Trifolium repens. Next base: position 33,532,463 of record CP125845.1, read on the forward strand.
AATTTAGTTTTGACATTGATACAACACATCACTAATAGGTTTGAGTACTTTTGTTTCATTCAACATGTGAAGATATAGTTCATTGTCTTGAACAGTCAACGATCGTAGTCAATGGGTCCAAATTTGAAGGCAACAACCCATGTAGTGGAAAACAAGAACCTATGGTTGAAAATTGACCAATTTATACAAAATCTTCTGCCGAAGGGTACATGGACTTTTGAGCCATGTGGGTGTGTTTCCCTTTAGCTGAAATTAAAGACAATTTTTAGAGCATTAAAACATGAGAGAGTCACCTCAGTCTCTTAGTCTTAAGACTTGGTTCATCCAATAAGGATAAATGCCCTAGTGAATAGAGGCCTCTAAGAATTGGGTTAATGATCATGTGCTCATTACTCATGATTTGATCTGTCTCGTGACATGTCCAGTTCACCTTTGTCTCTCCTGAATCTTGATTTTTCTTTTTTGGGAAATCCCTAATCCCTAATATACTAGTAATAGTATATAACTTTTTCATTTTGGAAGGTTATAGGAAAGGTATTTTCTTTTGCCGCTCTGTCCATTCTCGAGCGCTTTATGAATTTACCAAAATGCTCTTGTCTGCTATTTAATTAGCGGATACACCTCAAAGACAGTGTACCAGATTTTATTTTTATAGCATTCGCTACTTAAGTAGCGAATGACATTTACAAAATTACTAATTACTAACAAATTTTTCATTCTTACAACGTCGGTTACTTAAAGTAGCGAAAGGGTAAACGGGAAAAGCATAGGGTGACGAGAAATTAGTAGGGTGAAAAAATATACTATAGTAGGGTGGGATTTAACATGGGAAAGTGTTAAACTTTCCCACCATGGACAAGTTATTTTTGGCCATTAGATCAAATAAAGAACACAACCTTATCATAGTCACTCATCACTAAATTTTTTTCTTACACTATCTTTACCATCATTCTCTCTCCTCCATGTTCCACCCACTACCGCCGGCAATACGAAGCTCATTGTCCAAGTTTTTTTTTTTTTTTTTTTTTTTTTTTTTTTATCTCATTGTCCAAGTTCCAACACCTTATCACATCTCATAATACTCATTCTCTCCTCCTTGTCCCCACACCACTACCACCACCACCGGAACATCAAATAACCTTCCACGTTTTTCTCTGTTATTTTTCCTTCTTTGGTTAACACATAGAAACATGATAATAAAAATACCAACACAAAGAAGATAGAGAATGGGAGTGATAGATTAGCATTGCAGCATATGGCAAACGAAGAAACAAAAACACTTACCTTAATTACCAACAAGAAGTAAACAGTGAAATGTTTTATACTTATTATTTTTTATTTGATTTTATTCACAAAACAAAACCACAGTATAAACTTTGAAATCATTAATCTCTCACAGTGGAACTCATAAAACTGTGAAATTTGTAAAATTAAGAGATTAAACCTACACTAATCAAGTTGAGACTTTTTCTGGGTTGAGTTCATGTTCCCATTTTTTTAATGGGTTTCTTTCTTTTTGTTTTTTTCTTTTTCGTTTTTGACAAATCATGGTTTCTTTCTTGTATTTCATTTCTCTTAGATTTTTCGGATTTAGGAGTTTGATGATGATATATGTTAGCAGTGGGTTTGATGGTTGTGGTGGTGGGTGAGCGGCTATGAATGAGAGAGAACAACGGTGAAGATAGTGTGAGAAGAAAAAATCTAATACAGAGTCTCTATGATAAGAGTATAGTCTTTGTTTGATCTGACGGTTAAAAATTAACTGCACCATGGTGGGAAAGTATTCTACTTTCCCATGTTAAACTCCACCACTATAGTAGTCATTGTGTGAACTAGTAGGGTGACAAAAATATATCTATACAAAAACTAGCTATTTTAAATGTGGGCCGTCATTGTGTGAAATTTAGTGCTTAGCTGACTAGTTGTTTCTTCAATTAGTTATAGTTTGTTTGATTTGTCGTTTGCTCAATTGATAAGATGGTTTATTGACTAATTTGCATTTATAAAAATAATCTCCTTTTTTAAGTAGTATGTTATTACTTATTGGTAATTACAAATGTGAATGAACTAATTTATCAATAATTACTAGGAATCAGCCCCTTAATGACTAAATTTTATAAACAAAAATTAGTCCTAGTATGGTAGCATTTAATGTGGGTGACGTTTGAGCAATGTATCACATTGGTGGAAGGGGATTTAGATTTGTTGTTGTGGTATTATCACAAAGTTACGCGCAGTAATTAATCTTCATTGTTAATTTAAAATCAGTTGGTGCATATGATATATGTACTAAAATCATCTCAATCATTCATTAATATCAGACAACAGAGGCCGTAACTGCAATGTTTTTCTTATGATTCGTCATATTTTATGATCTCCACCTTTAAAATCCACATATTCCTAAATTCTCTTTCTCTTCTTTTCAATGGATGGCAGAGATTTCAAGCCCTTCATGTTGCGTCGTATGAGGGTTTCCATGTCCATTTCAAACACTTACAATTTGAAGATACAATTTGCCAATTAACTCAATAGGCCTAATGTGTTTTTGTTTTTCGTGAACGAGGTATAATATATGTATATACTTAACCTAACATGCAAATCTCAATCTATAATAAACAACAATAGGTAGGGTCGGCATGGTTCGGGAATCGGGACGAAAAATCGAACCGAATTGTTTTCAAAATTCATAGTAACAGAACCAAATTGAACTGTTTGTCTTTCAAACCGAATGGTTCCAAACTGAACCATAACTTACTTTTAAAAAATTAAAATTTACTATTCTGAACTGAACTAAAAAATATATAACCGTATTGTTATTATTAGTACCTTTGAAAAAATATAAAAAGCTAATTCAAATCGAATATTAAGATTTTAAAAATGAAAATTGATCCGGACCATGAAATTGAACGAATCATTAAAGAAAACCGAACCAAACTGATAATCATGAACGGAACTATTTTCGTTCAGTTTCAAAACTCTTAGTTATGGTTCAGTTTTTTTTTGTTTGGTTCGGTTTTTTGGTTTTTTTCCCACCCCTAACAATAGGAACATGGTTTTTACATCAAATTATAAATAAGAAAAGTGCAGCTTTAAAAATTAAGATATATGTATATATTAACCTAAAATGCAACTCCTCATGTCTCACTCTTTCATTTCAACAATTTTTAGCCTTTTATATTGAGCTGCAATTTAAATCCATGTTTATGCATATATTTAGAATAATTTCTCATACTTAACAAACACCAGTATTCAGATATCATACTTAGTATACAAAAAGCTAATAAAGCAAATATAAAATTCATTCCAACTCCATATGTTCGATGTGCTTATATCAGGGGAAGCATTTCATTCTCTGCAAAGTCACAAGTGAAAAAGAGTGTGTTAACCAGTAGAACAAACATTATGTTATCAACTTTATGTCTTGAATCTGGTACAATTTATTACCTGTCTTTCAACTTCAATGGCTGATGCAGCTAACCTGCGCTTCAAAATCGATCTGTCTTGCTCACATTTTTCTGTCTCCGTGTCTAACAACAAACGCAAGGAGCAAGATTCAAAAGGGAAAGAATCCAACACACAACTACCAAAATTACGATTAATAAACAGAGACAAACTAGATAAACACAAGACAAATACAATAAAGCTATTGATAACTTTTTTATCAACGAATGTTAATATATTATTTGCTATATTTGGTATTTTCTCGAGCTTGAACCCCGATCTTTTAACATTTCCAACTCTTTTAACCCTTAGCTCAATTGGTTGAGCTACTCAACCCCCAATGACCAAAGATATAACTAAGATAGATGCAACAACAACAACAACCAAGACATATTGTTCTATCATATACCATAGATATAACCAGGAGTCTACAACAGACAAGATAGAGTGATGTATCTTTGGGTTGATTTAAATTTTAAAAATCAAGTCTCTCTGTCCCTGATCTTTGTACCTTTTAGCATTTTAGTGTTGTCACCGGAAGGCTCCGATCTGCCACCCTCCGAAGTTTCGTCGCCAGAGAAGTTCTCACGTGCCTACACGCTCCGTTACCAACCGTCAGTCCTACCGGCGTGCACGCGCCACCGTTGACTGCTCCGATCAAGACGCCTCTGGCGCAATTCAACTCGTCGGTGCCTCCTGTATCCGTTTTTGAGGTTACTGTCTCTGTTTCTGCGAGTGCTCTCTGTTAGGTGTGCAGCCTCTAGCGTCTATAGTTTGAAGTCTAGTTCTGGTGCTTTCTGTTCAACGCACCTTTGTTAGCCTTATTGGAGTGTTTTCACCAATGGCAAAAAATCTGTAATACTTACGGTATATGTCAGGAAATTTCATCGGCTGTTGCACACACAGGAAACTCTACAGTTTGTTCCTCTCAGTCATCATATGTTGGATTTTGGATTCCGGTGCCTCCGACCACGTAGCTGGTAACCATTATCTCTTATCAAAATTATCACCACCTAAAATCTCACAACATATCACTGTTGCTGATGGTTCTAAAGCTCAGGTCACAGGCATCGGTCAAGCCACACCTCTTCCCGAACTATCCTTGACCTCTGTTCTTTTTGTTCCTAGTTCTCCTTTTAATTTAATTTCGGTTAGTCAACTTACACGCACCTTTGATTGCTCTATAACCTTTACTGCCAATTCTTTTTGTATACAGGACCGGAGTACGGGATGGACGATTGGTACAGGATATGAGGCACTTGGTCTCTACTATTTCGAGTCTCCACCTTCCGTTGTTTGCACAACTACAAAGTCTCCAAGTCATTCATCGTCGTTTGGGTCACCCAAATTTAAATAAGTTAAAGAAAATGGTTCCCAGTCTCTCTTGTTGCAATCTTTGGAGTGTGAGTCATGTCAGTTAGGAAAACATGTCCGTTCTACCTTTCCGAGTCAAGGTCACCGTCAGGCAAGTTCTCCCTTTGATCTTGTTCATTCTGATGTGTGGAGTCCAAGTCGTGTCGGTTCTACTCGGGTTCAGATACTTCGTTACTTTCATCGATGATTTTTCAAGATGTACGTGTATTTTCTTGATGAAAGAACGTTCAAAGTTATTTACCATATTTCAGAATTTTTGTAATGAAATCCGAACTCAGTTTGGGCTTTCTATTCGTATCTTGCACAGCGACAAGCAAAAGAGTATTTTTCTACTCCATTCAATAATTTTATGACATCTTATGGTATGGTTCATCAATCATCAAGTCCTCATAAACCCTCAACAGAATGGTATTGCAGAAAGAAAACATAGTCATATTATTGAAACTGCGCGTACCTTGTTGATTCATGCCAATGCACCTCTAAAATTTTGGGGCAATGTAGTTCTTACGGCTAATTATTTGATTAATAGAATGCCTTCTTTAGATAACAAAGTACCCCACTCTCTTATTTCCTGATGAACCTTTATATAAAGTTTCTCCTCGTATCTTTGGTTCTACATGTTTTGTTCATGATCTAACTCCAGGTCTTGATAAGTTGAAGGCTCGTGCAATTAAGTGTATCTTTCTTGGTTATTCTCGAGAACAAAAAGGGTACCAATCTTATTCTCCTTCCACTCATCGTTTCTACATATCTCCAGATGTCACTTTTTTTTAAGATACTTCATTCTTCACTTCAACAATGTCACAAGAATCTATCTCTGAAGTATTACCTGTTCCCCTTATTTCATTTGTTCCTAACTTGTCAGCCTCGGATACACATACACCAAATACTTCAGAGTCTTCCATCCCTCCAACATCAGAGTCTTCCATCCCTCCAACATCAGAGTCTTATATCCCTCCAGAGTCTTCCATCCCTTCAGTTCCTCCTTTAGTTACTTATCAGCGTCTTCCTCGTCCTGCACAAGTAGAGGAAATCGTCATTGAAGAGACCAGTGCTTCATCTCATGTTCCAATCTCTCAACCTGCTTCGGACCAAGTTGAACCGCTTGTAGACCCACTGATAACTCTTCGCAAAGGTACTCGTTGTACTCGAAACCCTTATCCCATTTATAATTGTTTGAGTTATCATCGCATATCTCCTTCCCATTATGCTTTTGAGTCTGCTATTTCCTCTGTGTCCATTCCAAAAACTGTACAGGAAGCACTTTCTCGCCCAGGATGGCGTCAAGCTATGATTGATGAGATGACAGCTCTAGAATCTAACCAGACTTGGACTCTTGTCCCCTCACCTTCAGAGAAATCTATAGTTGGTTGTCGGTGGGTAGTTGCCATCAAGGTAGGACCAGATGGTCAAGTTGATCGGTTGAAAGCTCGTCTTGTAGCTAAAGGCTATACTCAAATTTTTGGGTTGGGAATAGGCCAGGCGGCCTCCAGGGGCCTTCGGCCTGGCCTGTCTTAGGCCTAGCCTGGCCTGGCCTGTTTATTAAAAATGTCAGGCTCAGGCCTTGAAAAAAGCCTGTTTATATAAATAGGCCAGGCTTAGGCCTTTAAAAAAGCCTGTGAAGCCTGATAGGCCGGCCTGTTTATATTTAATAATTATTATTTATATAATATTATTATTTATATCATCTTGTTTTGTATAAAAAATAAATATTATTTATATAAATATAAAATATTTATTAGACAAAATATATATTTTTTTTTTTTACAAAGACAAATTATAGTGTATATTTTGGTTGTTGCTAACTACACCGATTAACATTAGTGTTTAACAAAAAATTTGTATTATGGCATACTTAATAGATTTTGTCGTAATCGTATTTGTTATTTTATTAGCTTTTAATTCTTGTGCTAATCATTTTATTAGCTTTTTCTTAATGTTGTAGAAATTATAAAAATTTAAATGTGAAATAGGCTTTAAGGCATGTTTAATTAGCCTATATATTTAAAAAGACTATATAGAGAGTTTTATGTAACAGGCTCATAAACAGGCTATAAGGCCAGGCCAGGCTTTTAGCAGGCCCAGGCCAGGCCAAAAAAATTGCATTTGATAGGCCGTAGGCCAGGCTTAGGCTTAAAAAAAAATCATAGGCCAGGCTCAGGCCTGTCAAAGCCTGGCCTGGCCTGGCCTGTCAAAGCCTGGCCTGGCCTGGCCTGTTCCCAACCCCGTCCATTCCAAAAACTGTACAGGAAGCACTTTCTCGCCCAGGATGGCGTCAAGCTATGATTGATGAGATGACAGCTCTAGAATCTAACCAGACTTGGACTCGTGTCCCCTCACCTTCAGAGAAATCTATAGTTGGTTGTCGGTGGGTAGTTGCCATCAAGGTAGGACCAGATGGTCAAGTTGATCGGTTGAAAGCTCGTCTTGTAGCTAAAGGCTATACTCAAATTTTTGGTTTGGACTATGGTGACACTTTCTCTCCAGTTGCAAAGATGACTTTTGTTCGTCTTTTCTTATCTATGGCAGCTATGCGCAATTGGCCTCTCCATCAGTTGGATATCTAAAATGCATTTTTACTTGGTGATTTAGCTGAAGAGGTCTATATGGAGAAACCACCCGGGTTTGTTGCTCAGGGGGAGTCTCGTGGCTTTGATTGTAGGTTGCGAAAAGCTTTATATGGTTTGAAGCAGAGTCCTAGAGCATGGTTTGGTAGATTAAGTTCAGTTCTTCATAAATTTGGCATGGTCCATAGCGAAGCCGACCATTCGGTGTTGTATAGACATTCATCTACTAACCAATGCATTTATCTTTGTTGTTTATGTGGACGACAATGTTATCAGAGGAAATGACCAAAGAGGTATTCATGATCTCAAGCAACATTTGTTTCAGCACTTCCAAACCAAGGACTTGGGTCGACTAAAATATTTTCTTGGAATTGAAGTAGCCCAGTCAAAATCAGGTATTGCCATCTCTCAGAGGAAGTATGCTCTTGACATTTTGGAGGAGACTGGGATGTTAGATTGCAAACCCATTGACACACCTATGGGTCCAAATACCAAGCTTATGCCAAATTAGGGGGGAGTCTTTTTCAGACCCGGGTAGATATCGAAGATTGCTAGGATAGTCGAACTACCTTACTATGACTAGACCTGACATATCCTTTGCCGTAAGTGTTGTTAGTCAGTTCCTTAATTCACCTTGTGATAGTCATTGGGACGCAGTGGTCCGTATCTTGTGATATATAAAGGGGTCTCCAGGAAGAGGAACAGTTTATGAGAATAGAGGTCACAATAATGTTGTTGCATATACAGATGCAGATTGGGCTGGATGTCCTAGTGATCGACGTTCAACATCTGGTTACTGTGTTCTTATTGGAGGAATCTTATTTCTTGGAAAAGCAAATCGTTGTTGCTAGATCCAGTGCAGAGGCCGAATACCGAGCTATGGCTTTCACCACATGTGAGCTTATTTGGTTGAAACAACTACTTGACGAGTTAAAATTTTGCAAGATTGAGTCAATGAGTCTCATTTGTGATAACCAGGCAGCCTTACATATTGCATCTAATCCAGTCTTCCATGAGCGGACAAAGCACATAGAGATTGATTGTCACTTTATCCGTGAGAAGATTCTTTCTAGGCAGATTGTTACATCTTTTGTAACTCTAATGATCAATTGGCTGATATTTTCACCAAGTCTCTCAGAGGTCCACGAATATCTTATATATGTACCAAGCTTGATGCATATGATATATATGCACCAGCTTGAGGGGGAGTGTTGAGATATTGCCTTGATTTAGTTTCCTTTATTACTATTATGTGATATTTTGTTTACATCTTTATGTTGTTAGCACTTATTATTATCCCTATAATTTGGGGATCTTGATTGTAAACTTTTGATTATAAATACATCAGGCTGAGGGCTTACTCCTTCAAGCAATTCAACCATTTCATTCAAAAAAGGAAATTAAAATTAAATACTTTCATTTACAAGAAAAAATGGTTTGAAATTTAAGAGCAACAGGATATTATGATTTAGGTGTCCTAAACCCTAAGAAATGTTCATGACAAAATTAATCATTTTTGTTTGAAACAAATTAATTTTAACTAAGCAAACATGATCAAATAAATAATATAAAGCAGATTCTACTCATAAGTTGTTAACGATTAAAGACGCATTCATGCATATGCAAACATACATACGCACATATGACAAATTCACAACATTCAATAGGTACTTTTAATTTGATAGTTGGATCTGTAAAATGCAATGTCAACAAAGTAACATAAAACATTGAAGCTTTCGGAACGTTTAAATATCAAACATCGCAATTTAACTTCTTATAGACCACAAATGAATGATGCAGGTGAAGCAATAAATAAGAATATCAAAAATATCATTATTAAGAGGGTTCTAAATAACAAGGATTGGCATGTAATGTTTCCCTATGTCTTGTACGCGTATTTTACCAACATCAAGTGCTTCATTTGGGTCAGATGAGAATCCTAGTTTATTTTAAATATTTAAATGAAGCCCGAAAACACAAGATATCACGTTAAGTATAAGCATCGTCGAATGCAAATTATTCACAATATAACATTTGATAAGACGGTTAATTCATGGTTTCACTCAATTTTATATCTTTGGCCCCTACATTATTTTGGATACCAGACTCTACAAAATGTTGAATATTTGTCAACCATTAGGCTTCAATTTAGACCCTAGAGTTTATTGATATTTTACGAAGGAATTGGACTCAAATTTCTATAAAAGTTTCATGCATATGGTTTCAATTTTTTTAAATATTGGTCTCTAACACACAAAATTCAGAGAAGAGAATCTGATACTCAAATAAAAAACTATTGGGGAGAAAATCTCAAAAGCAACAAAGACAACTAACTAGTTTAGTTTTTCCCTAAAATAAAAATAAAGAGTGGCTAAAAGATTCTTACCATAGTAATATGATGAGAGGATGGTGATGCGTTCCGTTGGCTGGAAAAGGGAAAACAATATTATCTAAGTACGGAGGAATAAGTATCCATGTAGGCTAAACTAAGTAAGAAGATACAATTTAGCCAACAGATCAATCTATGAAACAGATAGCAACTGCAGATATAGGTGAGATAACCCTCATATTCTCATCATATGATGCTAAGTTAGCATTCACATAAAGTCATAAACATAAGAAATATTTGAAATATCGATTTAAAGATATTCACTCTGGCTCAGACAAATAAACATTTGATGTCATCTGATTATAGTTTTCTGAAATATGCTTTTACATAAAACACCCTCAATTTCAGCTACATATTACTATATACTACCTCCGGTCTTGAATATATACAAACAAAAAACTAACTAACCCTTTAAGAAAACTGGTTAATATCATTTCAGTTTCTTGGTATAATAATAAAATTTGCATTTTCGAAATTAGCCTTCATTGAAACTTGTTTCATGAGAACAAAAGGTTATTGGAATCGTCAATTCCAAATTAGTTGAATGGTATTATAGGTATAACATCATTAAATAGTACTATCAGAGTGATTAAGATTTGCTTATATTTTGGACTACCAAAGTTGGATTTTCTGTTCCTTATATTTCAGACCAGAGGGGATAGAAATTTTTCTGACACGGAGACATATATATGCATTGAAGTTTTGAGGATTTCCCGCCCACCCTATCACCACACAAGTCTCTCCATCTATGCCCCTAGCTTTCACCTCAAAGTAAAACAATCAAAGCATGTAAAAATCTACCATCTATGAACTTTCAAGAAATGTAAATTTATTTGATCAATGATTGAACATTAAATGAAGGGGGAAAAGAACACTACACAAGAAAGATAAGATTTTTGAGTATACCATGACAAATATTCCCTCTTTACGGGTAGGTACTTGCTCAAGCTTTGCCAATGTATCGTCACCTTTAGTAACTTTCCCAAATATTGCATACTGAAAAGGGCTTATATCAGCATATCAAAATTGTAAACATCACAATAGTAAATATTCCACAATTATATTTGGAGATTATAGTTACCCCACCTTCCCATCAAGATGAGGAGAATTTCCAAGTAACATTGAAAAAGAGGATGAACCACTGTCTGGATCATCATACCTGCAAGAACAAGCTGCGTTCGTTAGCTCTTCCGACAATTGCTCAAACCAAAGGTGTAAACGGTTTCAGAAATCTAGAGCATGAGCATTATATAAGTCATATGTGTGTTTGTGTATGTGGACACGCAAGCTCAAATAAGCTCTCAGCAATTTATTGAAAAATGACCAGAAGAAATAAAGCAAGAACATTACATCAAAATTGAGCAACTGGTAACTGTAGTGGAAAATATGTTGATTTTACATTAAGCACAGGAACAAATACTTGAACTGAAGCTAAATCTAGCATAGTGGAACTATGTAAAACAATAAGGCAACTTAGTGACAAACAGAAGAGAAACGACAACGACGTGAAACCGAGAACTTGAAAAGAAATATTGTTACTACAACCAACAATTACCATCATGAGAAACCTTACCTTCCCATAGAAAGAATACCCCGAACATGTTTGACATCACTAAATTCACCAACAACGGTCTTTTCAGCTTCTCTTCTTTGTTCCTCATTCATGGGAGCAGATCTTTCATTAGCAACATCAGCTACTTGGGCTACAAATCCCTTATCCACCTGACCATTGAATTAACGAAAACCATTCACTTGCACTGCAACAGCAATACTACAGTTACACCCAAAAACTTCATAAATACTCAATTGCTTTGTAATTGTTTCCAAAAGAACAATACCGAACAATACCCGAAAGAAATGATTGGTGTTATAGCCTCCAAGTCTCACAAGCTTAAAAATGTGGTCAACAGTTTTTGGTGCAACAGTTGGATAGAAACCAAATTCAATATCTCCATAATTTGTCTGCATTGAGAAACACAAGAACCTGAGTATACACCATGGAAAATCAAACGAAGTGTCTATCTGGATTAGCTTGTTTGAGCTTATGTGATGGCAAAATCATTTGTCAGAGGTTATGGAAATAGTTTATGAAATGTCTATAAGTAGTTTTCAATTGAGGCTCTGTTTGGCAATGCCCCATTTTGAGCTTATGACTTATAGCTTATAAGCTCATATGAGAAAAAAAACTTGTTTGGTTACATTTTTCTCTCATGGGCTTATAGCTAATTTTTATTAGCTTATAGCTTATAACTTTAGCTTATCATTTTTTCCCTCAATTTTACCCCTCTCATCCTACTTGAAAAAAATTAAATATTAACTAAACCCATCTTTTTATGTCATTTCATATTTATAAGCTAGTTCTATCGTTAATTTTAACAAACACTACAAATTTAATTAGCTAACTTATCTGCTATAACCAAACTTATAAGTTATTCGCTATAAGTTCATCTGCTATTAACTAGTTTATCATCTATCCGCTACTTTTTACCAAACAGAGCCTTATTTCCATAAGGTATCGAGGAATAGCAGGGGAGGTGCCAAACGCTGCGCTATTCCGCTATAGCGCCACTATTAACATCATAGGAATAGCTTATGAAAACAGTTTATAACTTACAAAAACAATTTATAGCTTATATGAAAACAGCTTGATATTATCTTTTTGTTATAGAAAAAGCATATACAAAAGCACTTATAAGATGAGCGCTTATGCTAGAAGTACTTAATTAAGTTGTTTATCCAAATAGAGCCAAAAACAACAACAAAATTGATATCAATTTGAAGAAACAAGTTATCTATTATACAAAATAATCAAAATTTCCATACCAAGATGGGATTTTTCACTTAGTGAACAACTTGATTCAAATTTTTACTCATACCCAGAATATATGTTTGGTATCACGGTGGGTAGAATGACAGTGATCCAGCGTGATTTTCCAAAAGCTACACTATGTAGCTTTTGCAAAATCACCGTGAATCACTGTAATTTTGACACATTCACTCTGATACCAAACATAAGTTCAATCAACAAAATGGACACACAATTTGAACTTTTCAATAAGTGAAGAACTTAACAGAGTACAGATAAACACAATCACATTGAAATCAAAATTTGAATCAAGCTTTGATTTTTTACTATAAATCGATTGAAACAATTATAAGTAAAACAAAAAAAAATGTAGAAATTTTGATAAATAAAAACCTGAAAGACGACGCGGGTTGATCCGAGTTGGGGTTCGAGAGAAGAAATGAAAGATGTAAATGAGAGCAAAATGCAAACCCTAATCAAAATATTGAATCCTAAACTCCACATTACAACTAATGTTAGATTGTTAGATTTAGCTCCTCCTCTTAATATTGAAGTCAACCTTTGGAAATTCAGAACTCTAGTTTGTTTGGTTGGACGCGCATGAAATGTGGTTTTTTTTATGTTGATTTTTTTTATGTTGATTTTAACCGTATTATTATCACTTTTTTTTTTCCTTTTTGAGGTTAACTAGTAGATGTGGACTTTGTATGCATTTTTTTATAAATAGTTTAACGGCAAATATAATATATATATAAAAATTTGATCTCCGTACAAGATTAACAGAGATCAGAAAAGGAAGTTATAAACAAATACATCGTATATATGCGGAATACCAATTATAACATCAAAAGAGACAACGCCTAAACTCCCCGACCATCAGAGGCTCTCTATCCGTACCCAAAAGAAAACCTCTAGACACTAACTTTCAATCTCGAAGCAAAATTAACTGGTCCATCAGTATCCAAAAAACAGTTCCTTAAGTCAGAAGTTGAAGGGACACCAGTAGAAATAAAGCTTAGGCGGATACGTCTCAGCTTGCAGACCACCTCCAAAACAGTCAATACCAGTACAATAGAGGTAACCCAGATAACTTGAAACTTGCAAATCTCAACAGATTTAGACACCATCAAAGACTCAAAGAATCCTGCAAATCTCAGCAGACTTGGGAAACGGTCAAAGAATCAAGTAACAAAGGGTAAACTTACGCACAACATCAACTACACACACCAAAAGTCACTAAACAACACATCACCAACCCCAACACATCCTATAGGTGCGATAAAATGAGAAGTTAGGTGTAACGGATATTTTTGTGGAAGGTTTTAGCAACCATGTGCCAAAGGTGGGTGAGTCAGCAACTGTGAATATGCCAAATGATAACAAACTTTTGGATTTTCAGGACAAGGGACGTTGGAAGAGAAAGAAATTCCCTAGCAGCAGACTAACAGATTTGGTGTAATATCCTCGTGATATATATATATATATGGATAGTGGGTGTAGAGAATGTTAGGCTAATTTGATGTATTCTCTCTCTCTGGAATTCTCTTCTTCTCTGTATCTATTTCCCTCCCATTTATGATGTATTCCTCTTGAAATTCACACTGAATTTTAAGATTTGATTTTCCTTATTCAATCAAATAGTCATATTTCCATTTAATTGTCATGTTTCAATTTTTACTCATTATTTGGTGCTTTCATCACACCATGGCAGAGAACACGTGTTTGAAGGAGATTAGCGCGGAGGTAAAGAAAAATATAGAGTCACTTGAGCGAAGTAATGCTGACTTGCAGGCGCAAATTGAACGACTCGATGATGCAAATCAAGCTCGATTTGAACGAATGGAGACGATTCAGATGAACAACGAATCTCAATTCATTCAAATCAATTCTGCTCTGGACCAACTTTTACAACGACTACAGACAATTCTCATCTCTCACCATGGTGGAACGAGCTCAACAAAAGAACACAATCAGAATATGATTCAGGTACGAACAGTTAAGCTGGATTTTCCTAGATTTGATGGTAAGAAGGTGATGGATTGGATCTTTTAAGACTGAACAGTTTTTTGAGTATTATGAGACTCCTGATGTAGATCAATTGATAATTGCATCAGTTCACTTAGATCATGAGGTTTTACCATGATATCAAATGCATCAGAAAACTGAGTCATTCCAATCGTGGCCAATGTTTGCTAACTCACCCACCTTTGGCACATTGTTGCTAGAACCATCCACAAAAGTATTTGTTACATCACCTTCCCCTTTAAAACCAACCTCAAGGTTGAACTGAGGATAACTAGCGTTGATGTCCTCTAAGTCTTCCCATGAAGCCTCCTCATCTTGACCATTTTTCCACTGTACCAAAATTTGAGGTATCTGATGTTGTCCTTTGATAACATTCCTAGTAGCCAACACTGTTACAAGTTGTAACACAGGACCTAACTCAGAAACTGTGAGAGGCAAGGGCATGTGTATGATTCAGAATTATTGCCTCTAAATGGTTTGAGCTGAGACACATGAAAAATTGGGTGAATTCTTGCAGTATGGTAAGGCTAAACGATAAGCAACAGATCCAATTCTAGCCTCTATCTTGAAAGGACCAAAATATTTCATGGACAATTTCTGATTCTTTCTCAGTGTCGTTGAATGTTGCATGTATGGTTGTAACTTAACCAATACATGATCACTCACTGCTAATGTTACATCTTGTCTTTTCTTGTCAGCTTGATGTTTCATGATTTGTTGAGCCCTCAACAAATTCTACTTTAACTTATTCATTTATTCGTCTCTTGATGCTAATTGCTCCCTTACTTCCACTGGACCAGTTTCAGTAATAGCAATTCTTGTTATAGTTGGTGGATCCCTTCCATATAAAGCTTTGAATGGAGTCATGCCCAAACTCATGTGATAAGCATTATTATACCAAAATTCAGCCAATGGTAGAACCTTGAACCATGACTTAGGATTATCAAAAGTGAAGCATCTTAGATAAATTTATAGGCATTTATTCAAGCTTTCTAACTATCCATCAGACCGTGGATGGTAAGCAGATGATAGCTAAAGAGGTTCCTTGTAGCTTGAATAAGTGTTGCCAAAATGAACTAGTAAACACTTTGTCTCTATCTAACACAATAGATTATGGCATTCCATGTAATTTCACAATATTGCTCATAAATGCTCAGCAACCATTATGCTAGTGTAATCAGTTTTAAAGGGGAGGGTGATGTAACAGATACTTTTGTGGAAGGTTCTAGCAACCATGTGCCAAAGGTGGGTGAGTCAGCAATTATGAATATGTCAAATGATAACAAACTTTTGGATTTTCAGGATAAGGGGCGTGGGAAGAGAAAGAAATTCCCTAGCAGCAGACTAACAAATTTGGTGTGATATCCTCATCATATATATGGATAGTGGGTGTAGAGAATGTTAGGCTAATTTGATATATTCTTTCTCTGGAATTTTCTTCTTATATGTACCTATTTCCCTTCCATTTCTGATGTACTCCTCTTGAAATTCACATTGAATTTTAAGAGTTGATTTTCTTTATTCAATCAAATAGTCCTATTTCCACTTAATTGTCATGTTTCCATTTTTACTCATTACATTAGGCCAGGGGCGTAGCCCAGTGTAACCATGGGGTAGCCTTGGCTACCCCTTTTTTCTATAACTTGATTAATTTTTTAATAAGGTTGTGTGTTTTCACATTTAATTACTCTAATAATATAGATTTAGCAACCCCAAATAAATTTATTTGTTAAAAAATTAGCAGAGATAAAAAAGATAAAAAGAATTGTCATTTGATAAATAAATTCTTTTTGTTTTAACGCTTTCGCATTTTATGATAATTACACAGAAAACCTTGTCATTTATAAAAATTGTTAAATAAAAATTAATGAAATAATATTTTAACTTTTTCGTTGTATGTGGCCCCCTCGTAAAATTTCGGCTAGCTTCGCCACTGCATTAGGCTAAATAGATTTTCAAGAAGCTCTTGATAGAAAAAAGTTGTTTAATTTTTATGAGTAAAATACGTAGATAAAAGACTTTTGAAGTTAAAAAAACAACAATTACCATACAACTTTAACTTTTTTCTAAAAACTCTTGTTTTCATTTTTAGCTTCCAAATGGCTTTTTTAAGATCTAAGAAAGTCAGGTCAAACGATAATTTACGCAGAGGGAACTCGTTCCTCTCTAAAAAAAAGATAGATTGTGTTGAAATATTTATCTAAAATATCAACTTAGAATAGTAATGTAATTTATCTATCTAAAAAGTCACATTATGATAGTAATATAAATTATTTCATTCATTACTAAATTATTTTATTCATGCAATAGTGGCAATTTTAGTAGTATAAATAGTCCTTTTTGGTTCATGTAGATACACACCTTTTAGAGAGATATCATCCTACTTTCTCTTTTTTTATTTCGTTTGTTTAATATATCCTAGGATTATATATATCTAGTTTGATATATTTGTAGGACTAGTAACTTATACCATCATATTAACTCACATATATCATCGATGAGTTTGAGTATAAAATATTGTTATTCGCTATTTACAGTGCGAAAAGTTCTCGCTTCCTAAATAGCGAGAAGGTATTTTGGTAATTTTAGGGGGTGCATGAGGAAACAGAGAAGGTGGAAAAAGTAATACTCTTCTTTTTTGACTTTATTCTGGACTTCTTAAGCCCAACTATTTTAAATATTCTTGTTTTTCTTCCTCCCCCACCACTACACCTCCTGCACCTCCTTCCTTTAGTTAAAATGTAAAAAAAAATTCTTTATATGAAATAATTAGAGTTCTAAATGTATATGTGATTAGAGAACTATTTACATTGTTCTGTTAACATAACTTAGTTAGTAGAGACATCACATTATATATAATGTTTGGGTTAAAATTCAGGATTCTTCATTTATTCACTTTAAAAGATGAATTTTTAGCTATTAGACTGGTTAATCAAAAATAAAAATAGAACTAATTACATTATTATATATGAAATACTATTATGATATAGCGTACCCCTCCGGCTATAAATATAAGCAAAAATGTACTTTTTAGATTCATTGAATAACAGATGTATCTGGTCTGTATTAAAGTCCAGATATATCAATTGTTCAATAAATTTAAAAAGTGCAATTTTACTTATAATTGTGGCTGAATAGAGAACTTATTTATGTCAATCTTACTTTTTGCTATAATCAGTGATATGCTGCATTTTTTCTTACATTTTGGCTTTCCTCCATTTCGGATTCTAGAACTTGATAGCTCAAAAACACACTTTGAGTTCTAGAATTTACAGGAAATATTTTTTGTTTTTCAGCGGGTGCAAGAGACTTGAGGGGAGAAGAGAAAATTACCAAACATTTTGAGTGCATTTGCATGGAGCCCCAATCTCTCAAAAAGACTAAAGATAAGTAAAAAAAAATTACTACACCTAAATAAAGTTTATTGAGAAAAACAAAGATCAAATGTTCTTTTAAACATCCATTTTTTATTGCTAGCCTACCACAATTAAAATTACTGACGCTAAATAGACATGCTAAAATATTCTTACAAACTAGTATGTTCTTTTGAACACGCTATAACTATCTCTTAAATAGATGACACTAATAACTTTAAAAATTAAATTTCAATTTTATCTTTCAGGGTCATGTCTTCACTAAAGAGTGAATATTATGAAGACTTTGAAAATTAAAATTATAGGTATTTATCTTATAGGCCTAGCCTTAATTTTGGGTACATGCTAGTGTTTAGGTCCAATATTTCAACATAGAAATGATAATTAATAGGACCATTTTTATTTTTTTGACACAAATTAATAGGACCATTGTAGTCCCGGTTTTACTATAAAATAAATGCACTTAAAGAAGTAGGGTATAAAAGCTAAATAAGTAACATCATGAATTTTTAGTCAAAAAAATAAAATGAATTCAAAAAATTTGTAGCCAAAAAATATTATTTTAAAATTTTAATTAACTAATTTAATATACTTTAATTCTTTTTGGTATAAATCAAACCCAACAAACAAGATTTCAATCATATCAGTTATCTGTTTACTTCATTCTTGAGTCAAACTATTATTATATATATTTTTATATTCACACTATGTTAGTAATATTAAAGTAATTAATATATTTTATCACATATTATTTTAGTATATGCACTAATTAAAAAAAGTAAAGTCTACAATGTTTAAAAAAAAATATTATTTTACATATTTTCTAAATTGAAACATTGATTTGGTTTGGATTTTCTTGAAAACTATTGTAACCCAAATGAAACCAATTATATATTTTTACTAGTTTAAAATTTTTCTCTTTTGAAAATCTAATCAAAGTGACATATTACACCTACTTAGGTGTGAGGAACAACCTTAGTCACAATTACTAGAAAATCCTATTAACATAAAATTCACAATCATTGGTATCAACTATTCACTAAACATAGTATAAGACTACATAACAGTTACCACTCTCCTTAGAATATTCCAATTATTCAAGTGGGCAAATAGCAACCCAACCAATATTCTTTTGAAGTAGCTAGGTGTGGAATTTCTTCTATTAAGAAAAAGGGGTGCATGGCATATGTTCTTGTGATCACATTATGGACAAGAGTGCCACTAAATGAAAACTTTATTCTTTTAATAAGTGTTTGGTATTTAGAACCTTTCTCAATCAATTTTGCCATTGCAAATATGTCTGTCAAAAATAATTCTATTCTTTGTTCAAATAGAACATGAACCTGATTCCAACTTGTGATATTATATTCTGGCCCAAAAGCCCAACATCATTGTTCTCTTCTATATGGAAGCCTTGCCCTTGCTCTAATTTTACCCTCTAAAATCATACAAAACAAAATAAAACAAGATTGTAATAACTATGTATTATCTTTAAATGTTCAAATAAAACACTTTTTTTTTTCAGACTTGGATTTAGACTCAAGGAAAAACCACAATTAATATTGGTATGTCTTGTTCATGTTATGGATTTTGGATCTCCTATTTATGTTTTAAAATAATCAATATCTGATCTAAATATCAGCTAATACAAGAGACCAATTCCACCATTCATCAGTGGCGGACTTGATTGAAATCGGAAAAAGTTTTGTATGGACTATGCATCTTCTATTTAAAGTTGATAGGTCACCATTATGGAAGAGTGAATAACTCAAATATTTACCTAGTATTCCCTTAATTATGTCATCAAAATTTTCATTGCAAATATATCTGGCTTGAGCCAATTAGTCCTATAAAAGGCCAACCAAAAGTCGACTTAGGTAAACTAAGGGGGACACTAAGATATTGGTCTAGTTGGATAACGTATGACTTTTCGAGCTCCAACTATGAAACAAAGAGAAAAAACTATTAGTTAGAGAGCACGAGCTCAGTCTAGTTAGGATTATACATAGTATTCTTGCTAAGGTTCCGATGAATGGTTCGGTTGTATTGATGGAGATTGGGCTCGACAGGAATGTTCCTGCTGGTCCTACGTATCCCTTTGGATTGATGAAAATCAGAACGACGTAGTTCTCTTCTTGAACCGACGTTGGGAGCTAATCTTGACGTATTAGCTGAGTATTACTCTCTAGTTAACAGTGGTGCTGAGCTAGGACTTTTGTGTGTGTGTTTGTTAAGAAATTAGATACCTTGCTAGTATCATGAAGCTCCTTTATATAGGACATAAAATTTTCATATTATGTTTTTAAGCAAAGAAGGAAAAAGAGCTAAAGATTGGTTTATCCAAAACATGAACTATTTTTCTTCTTCTTGGTATGATCCAAAAACATGAACTTAGTATGAGATGACATGTTTTCACGATTGAATATAAAAATATACTCCCTCCGTTTCTTTTTATTTGTCTTTTTAGAATAGTAACACCAAATTAAGGAAGTGTATTTTTGTACTTTATCTTCCTGTTATACCTTCGTTTTAATCCATTAATAAATTCCTATTTTTTGTACACATTTTCTCTTTCCAATAAATTTAATATATTATGTACAAAAAAAATTTAATATGTTATGTACAAAAAAAAGATTAAAAAAATTTTAGTTTTCAAAATATATAGCATTAATTGGTTTTATTGAAAAAGATAAGAGCAATTGACAAAAGGTATAATTGACAAATCATACCCGTAAAATATAAAAAGGACAATTAAATAGAAACGCTAAATCTGACAATAAAAGACAATTAAAAAGAAACGAAGGGAGTATATTTTAATGAATCTAAAAATTAATTTAATTTATAATAGCGTCCCAACAGTTTTCGTTCATAACATTTTATCGGCTCTAGGCAAAACGTTATAAAATAATTTATTCTGTTTAACATAATATGCTTTAATAGCACAAAAGTAATAACGCGAAAATAGAAATTGATCGCTATTAGTATCAGATAACTCAAATAAATAAATAAATAAATTCAACAACAATAATACTAAACCTTGTACAATAGAAGGAAAATATAATAAACCATAAAAGTACAAAACAATAACACCTGAAAATTGTTAGCTTTGCAAAACATAAATTGATCACTTGGCAAAACAGAATGGAAGAAAGGGAATGGTTTGCAGTAGAGAATTACAAACCTTCTACTATTTAATTTGTTGTTCGCAGATCAAACAGACTAACTAAAATTAGTATAATTTTTTTTATAATACAATAGGTATATACAACTTTTTGGGCCCCTACATACATGGCCCTAAGCTGTCGCCCCCAATGCCTATGTTCAGAGGCGGTCTTGGTCTCGGGGTATATGCTAGTACTCTCTCTGTTTCTGTTTATTTATTTATTTTTTATAATTAGTAACACCAAATTAACAAAGTGTGTTTTTGCACCTTATCTTTCTATTGTACTCTTATTTTAACATTCCTATTTTTTTGCACACATTTTCTCTTTTCAATAATTTTAATATATTATGTACAAAAGAAAACTGTAATATGTTATGTACAAAAAAAAAACTTTAGTTTTTCAAATATATAGCAATAATTAATTTTATTTGAAAAGATAAGAGTAATTGACAATGAGTATAATTGACAAATCATACCCTTAAAATATAAAAAAAGCAGTTAAATAGAAACATTTAATTCGACGTTAAAAGACAAATAAAAAGGAACGGAAGGAGTAATATTTATATTGTTTTGAAAATCCACATATATGAACTCCAAAAAATTCAATATAATGTGATAAAGAGTTCATTTGGATTGACTTTATTTATGAGCTTATGCGAAATAACTTAAACAAATAAATAATTTTTTATGCATTATTATAAGTTTGTCAAGGTAGTTTATAAAAAAACGGTTTATGAAGATACAATATTTGTTAGTGAAAGCTAATAAATTTACATAACGGCTTATTTTTTGCATATAATATTTTTAATAAATTCAAAAATAAGTCAATACAAATTGGCCCAAAATTGAAACTTGAAATTCCTGGCATGCGGTACAAGATGTGCGATACGATGTTCTTAGCATCGTAACCGATCTGACAAGTAATACTATGAAAATAATAAAGAGCAAAACAAATAAGCGAGACAGAGTATTTGTTAACCCAGTTCAGCGCAAACAGCAACCTACTCTAGGGGATACCAATCCAGGAAGGAATCCACTATGATAGTATCAATTCGAAGCTAAACTCCCCCGTTTACAACTTCTCACTTAATCACTACCCGTGCTAATTCTACCTAGGAACTCCTAGATATGACAACCTCTGGTTACTTCCTAGCACAACAGTACAGGCAGCACTGTTTACAATCAATAACACATAAGGATTTGGAGACACACTCCTAGAAACTAGACCACTCGTACCTAAAGGCTTAGAGTGATACACAAGAAACAATCATACTCCATGCTTAAAAGCTTTGGAGAAAATATAGAGTTACAACTCAAAACACAGTCCTACAAAAGCATCAAGATGATACTAGAGAGGCTCACAAATAAAGCACACGGCTTACAAAGACACGAAACCCTAAAAGTCTACATTTTGATACATTGGTTTCGGTGAGGAAAACTAGGTCTTGAGTCTTCCTTATATAGCCACGAGTTAGCATGGGCTAGCTGAGTAAATCGGGCTTCAAACACAGCTGGAAAAACGTGTAAGATACAACACAAAAGTATTTTTGAACCAAATATAATATTTCCTTAAATATATCACATCTTAAGGAAATAAATAATCTTCATAGAATCTTCAGTAAATAGAGAAAGAAACTAACGTCTTGGTCCTCAAGAAAATATCTGAAGATACCAAAAATATTAGGATTAAAAAAAACACGTACACATGGCGCGAGATCAACGCGCAGACAAGGCATACTGAACAGATATACAATGTTGAAACATTGTATCCAACATCTTGCTTGTATATTTGTTTTAGCAAAATGATGCCAACAACCAAATATCCAACAAAACTTACTTTTGCTTATGGAAAGAATATACTTTTAGTATTATTTTTTTAATCATGCAACAAAGGAAATGATCATCTCTTATTATTCCTCTCATATTTCTTGTTATGCACTGATCTGAGTTTTTCATGCATCATTTCATATTGTTGACTGCTATAGTAAATAAAATCAATGGCTGAGATTTGCGAAAGACTAATTTTATTTCATACAAAGAAAGAACAATTTTAATTCAACATATGAATTGTATGGACCATTTATCTTTCAAATTTCGTGTGCGACTTAATTTGAATATGATGGTGGAAATCAATTAAAAGGATTTCCCTTTTGTTCTTAAAAAGATGCCGTAACCAAAATCGAAACCAAAAGAGTGCATGTTATATTTTCCTTGCACATATTAGACTCTTGACCTACATAAAGCCAAAACTTTTTTTTTGACACAAAGAATTTAATGCTCAACCAAAACTAAATGGCCACAAAGAATTTTATGCTCAACCAAAATCCATTTCGGGCTTTGAGGGGGCCTTTAAGAAAAAGAAATGGTAAGGGGATTCTCTTGGGCCACACGAAACCAACAATGGCACCACTTAGAATTTTGAAGCAAGAGTTAATTTAGCAAAAGACAACTTAACAAAATATTTGCACCATAGTAAAGAACAAAACAAGCAAAAGTTAACATTGTTGGGCCATCGAAGGAAAGCCTCCGACAATGAGTTGGATCAACATATTAGACTATGAGCAGCAATATAAGTGGCTTTAATGAATGGCGGAGGCTAGCATGCGCAAAGCATGTAGGTCTCCCATGGTCTCCGATCATGGGAGACCACTTTTCACCATTAGATCATGAAGGTGTTGTTAGCCTGTATTTTCGACAGGCATTAATGAATTGGAATGAGATGATGAAATCTCATTTAATGTATATTATTGCCTTTTAATATTCTCTTGGAAACTGATTCTGGCAATAAATCAAGAGAAAATCAAGGCATTTGACATCAAAGACTTTTAATGTGCAAAGTTAATTGTCAAAGCCTAGAATTCTGTCGAATTCGACAGAACGATTGTTGTCTGAATAAGCTTGTCGAGTTCGACAGAACCATGTTTATCTAAATAAACATGCTGGTTCGACATTACTCTAATTGTCGAAAATATTATATATATATGTATGAATATATGTATTTGTTTGTTTGTCTAACGTACTGTGCAGAACGTTTGAAGCGTGCTCTGGACTTAGCAAAATATTCAAAAGAGAGAGTAACGTTGAAGGGTTCGCCAGGTGTCAAAGAGAATTCAAATTGTCAAGACACGTGGAGCATAGTTAGACGTATTGTAGGTTTATAGCAGTTATGTTAGTTTGTCTATAAATACAAGTTTCTCATAGGAGAAACAGGTCCACAATTCAATACACATGCAAATTCCTAAAATATTCAGAGTACCCATGTCAACGAGCGAAATGAATGACAGGAACATGTACGAATCTGTGTACCATCCTTTGTAAACACTTTACATTTGTTAAATGCAATTTACATTCTGCAAGTCTTGATTACTTGTTTGTCATTTAAGTTTTATGCAATTTAAAGCTTTCTGCAACTTTATCATTCTGCAATTTATTTTCATTGCATTGTCTTTACTGTTTCAAAAGTTTTCCTTTAAACTTTAGTTGCAATTCATTTACAAGTTTTCTGTAAATTTAACTTTGAAGCATTTTACCTTTAAAACAAACCATTTGACTGCGTCAAATGCTTTTACTTTTATTCAAATTGTCCGATTTAACCCAAAGATATGAATATGTTTTCATCATCTTCCACACAATCCATATGTCCCGAGATTTACTAGTTGATCTCTCTTGTAATAATTAAACTAGCGGTTGTTTACTAAAAATCGGGGTAAACAAATTGGCACGCCCAGTGGGACCTCTGGATTGTGTAATTTTTACTTAGTGAATTTTTGAAAATTTTTCATACAAAATTTGTTGTTTGGTGTTTGTGCTTTGATTGTGTCTATATTTGTATATGCATTTGAGAAGTGGTAAATCTCTTCCAGTATTTTCAAACATACCAAAGCGTCCTCGTTCCAGAATGGTGAGACCACCAAACAATCCTAATCCTAATAATATTAATAATAATAATAATAATGGGGCAGAAACCAATCCTGTTCTGAATCCGACAGGACCACCAAATCAACCAGTAACTGGCAATCCTGGCGCCAATCCTACTGGCGGATCAACAAATCCTGCCCTAAACTTTACAACTTCTGAAAGTATCCCAAGCAATAATCCTAATGGTGGGGGTACAAATCCTGTGATAAGTTCTGGAACCATTGGCGCAAGTGCCAGTGGGTCAACAATGTCTGCCACTACGTCAAGTATGGCAGGAGGGTTTGTTCCTCCAAATATGAGTGGTGCAATAATGACACAAATGAATGTATCATCCATACCAACCAACGTATCACAAACACATGGATATACAGACGGTAGTCAAATTGGTGGAACTCCGTCGAGACCTCCTTGGTTGCCTAGAAACCCACCATATGGGATGCCAACGACAACGATGGCAAGCCTGTATAATTGGCCTTCTGTAGAAAGTTCTCCCTCGTCTTCTGCGATGGGAAATAGGGGAAATTCTCTGAACTTGACTAATAATTCTATGAATGTACTTAGGCAACAAATGGACGAAAGTAACCATGATATGGTGAACGCGTTGACCCAACAGATTGGCACAATCTTTAATCCTGTGTTACAAACAGCCAATGACAATTATTTATTGTTAGCCAATCAAATGGGAAGGATGGCAGACTTTTTTGGTGCCCCTGATGCTCCAAATAATCAAAGAATTCCCCGTGTAAACCCGGAGATTCAAACAGGAGTCCAAGCCCAACCAGTGCGCATCGAGAGAGAACAACAAGAACCAGAAGTAGTTTTGGTTAATAGGAACCAAGATGCTGATAATGTTCTTAGGCAAGTTCGACAAGAAAATGTTGCAGGGCAAAATAACTTGGCCAATTTAGTAGAAAATATTTTGGCCCAAAATGGTTTGAATACAGGGTTGCATAGACCAAATTTTGTGTCACCCTTGTCTGAATATGTATTACAGGCAGAATTGCCAAGGGGATGGAAGATTCCCAAATTCACAAAATTTGCTGGTGATACTAATGAATCTACTGTCGAACATATTGCCAGATATTTGGCAGAAGCAGGGAATTTGGCAAATAATGAAGATTTAAAAATGAAATTTTTTCCCAATTCCCTCACTAAAAATGCCTTTACGTGGTTTACCACACTTCCCCCTCATTCAATTCATACTTGGACTCAATTGGAAAGGCTATTTCATGAACAATTCTACATGGGACAATCTAGGATTAGTCTCAAAGAATTAGCCAGTATGAAGCGCAAAACCTCAGAAGCCATTGATGACTATCTAAACAGGTTTCGCCTCCTTAAGGCAAGGTGCTTTACCCAAGTGCCTGAACATGAATTGGTTGAGATGGCTGCTGGTGGCCTCGACTATTCCATTAGGAAAAAGTTAGATACTCAACATTTGAGAGACATGGCCCAATTAGCAGATCGTGTTCGACAGGTTGAACGCCTCAGGGCTGAAAAAGTCAGAAATTCTAAGTTTCACAAAAAAGAAAAAGTGGCATACATAGAAACTTATGAAAGTGAAAATGAGTTCGACGATGGTCAGGATTACATAGAAAATAATGAGGTTAACGTGGCTGAGTTAAAACCAGGCCCTCCTTATACTTGTAAAATGTTGAAACCATCAAATGGGAATAATCCTGTCGAACCAAAAAATGATAGATTTGTTTCTAAGACATACACTTTCGACATTACTAAATGTGATGAAATTTTTGACTTATTGGTCGCTGATGGCCAAATAATTGTGCCAAAGGGTTTAAAATTACCACCTTTGGACCAACGGAAGAAAAGAGGGTTTTGTAAATACCATAATTTCTTGGGTCATAGAACCTCACAATGTGTTCTTTTCAGGGATCTGGTCCAGAAAGCCCTACAGGAGGGAAGACTCAAATTTGGCGAAAAGCCAAAATCCAAACAACAGGTGGATGAAGATCCATTGCAGATTGCTGATGCTGCATACACGGAGCCATTCGAGTGCCTGATGTTGGAAGCATTGAACCTCACTGAAGGGGGGCAATTAATTTCCATTCCTGAGGAGGAGTACGAAAACAAAGTGGAAGAGGTGTATCCACAAGCAGGGGAGACTTTATTGGATTTCCTTCAACGCTGCAAAGAAAATGATGGCGAAGCTACATTATGTCCTCATTGTAGTGCCATGTTCGACAAGAAGGCTGCTGCAGGCCTCAACAAGTTTCTGCCTCATAGTCAAAACAGAAACAATTGGCCAAATCAAAAGCCAACTTATTCCAATATTCTGAATAGCCAGCAGGCACCTGTACACCAGAGGTTGGGACCACAAAAATCATTTGTCCCCTCAAACAGGACACCTGTCAACCAATGGGTTCATGGAAGAAGCATGGACTATGGTCAAAGGAATATGGAGAGAGGGAACTCCAGTAACAGCAATCCCAAAAAGGATCCTGAGTCAAGGAAATATGATTACAGGAATAATTACAAAGGGAAAAATCCCATGACAAGGTCCCAATGGCGTAGATATCAACGCCAGAAAAAAGTGGCTGCTCAACAATCCCCATTAACTACTGATGGTAATGGAAGAAGGCCTTTGGAATTGGCAAAGAAGCCAATGAAAGAAAGGTTAGGCGAATCGAAAATAGAGTCTTCAGTTGCTGATAATGTCGAAGATGACCACATGGAAGCAGATGACTTTTTGGATTCTGAGCCTGATCTCGACATAATCGTCAATGTTGTGTCAATCTTACCAAGGGAATTCGACGTTTGCTCTGAAGTGACAGATGACGAAGAGGAATCTGGAATGCAAATGGCCCTTCATAGGCCAGTATGTTACTATGTGACGAGCAATGGTGCTCTAGAAGATCAAATGGCTACATTTGAAAGGCCAGATGAAGGCATGAAGAGTCATTTGAAGCCTCTCTTCATACAGGCTAAAGTGAACAATGTGGGGATCAACAAAGTGCTAATTGATGGTGGTGCTGCTGTTAATCTCATGCCAGAATTTTTGCTCAGAAAGATTGGCAAATCTTTGGTGGATCTTCATCCTCACAACATAGTTCTTTCAAACTATGAGGGTGAAACTGGTTTCTCTTTGGGAGCAATCCAGTTAGAAGTGGTTGTTGGAAGCACTGTAAGGCCAACCTTGTTCTTGGTTGTGGCCTCTAAGGCAAATTACAATCTACTTCTAGGTCGAGAGTGGATTCATGGAGTAGGGGCAGTTCCTTCTACCCTGCACCAACGCCTCATTATCTGGCGAGAGGATGGAATAGTGGAAAATATTGAAGCAGATCAAAGCTACTTCAAAACTGAAGTCCATCATTTGACAAAGCACTCCTTCGACAAGAAATTGGCAACAATTTCACCATGCACTGAGAAGGACTTTGCATATCGTCTAGCAAGAAATGGTCACCATGCAATCAAACTGGATCCCACACATGGTTTCTTGTGGGAGAGAGAGGATGGAAACAGCGAGGATGGCGAGTATGAAAGCCACAAATGCCCAACTGGTTGGGATGTCAAAGAAAACTACTATGTCTGAGTCCCAAACTTGGGCAAGGATTACGGCCTACATGGCTGAAAACAGAATCAAGATAGCTTTGGAAGCCAATTCATTTTCAGAAAATATGGCTGATATAGCCAATGGTGAAAAGATTGGCAAACAAGAGCCAGAATTGCAAAAACTGGACTGCATCTATGACGACGAACCCTTAGGATTTGAAAAAGATCCAATTAGTCAAAGTCATAAGATGCAAGCACAGGATCCTTTGCAAGAAATTGACCTTGGAGATGGTCTGATGAAAAGACCAACATATATTAGTGCAAACATTCCTCCAGATCTGAAGGCGAAAGTGGTGCAACTTCTAGTGGAATACAAAGATTGTTTTGCTTGGGATTACAATGAAATGCCAGGTTTGAGCAGAAAATTGGTGGAACATGAACTTCCAGTTCGACCAGACAAAAAACCAGTAAAACAATTACCTAGAAGGTTTGCACCAGAAATTATGTCAAAGATCAAGGAAGAAATTGAGAGGCTGCTGAGGAGCAAATTCATCAGAACAGCAAGGTATGTCGAATGGTTAGCAAATATAGTGCCTGTGATTAAGAAAAATGGTTCTCTTAGAGTATGTATAGACTTTAGAGATTTGAATAATGCTACACCAAAAGACGAATATCCTATGCCTGTAGCAGAAATGCTAATTGATTCAGCAGCAGGATTTGAATATTTAAGTATGCTAGATGGTTATTCTGGCTACAACCAAATTTTCATTGCTGAAAATGATGTACCCAAAACTGCTTTTAGATGCCCAGGGGCATTAGGCACGTATGAATGGGTAGTGATGCCCTTCGGTTTGAAAAATGCTGGGGCCACTTATCAAAGAGCAATGAATCTAATTTTCCATGAGTACATAGACACTTTTATGCAAGTGTATATTGACGACATAGTTGTCAAATCCTCGTCAAAGGTTGATCATTTAGATCATTTGAAAAAGTCTTTTGAAAAGATGAGGAAATATGGATTAAAAATGAATCCATTAAAGTGTGCTTTTTGTGTTAATGCAGGAGATTTCCTTGGGTTTGTTGTGCACAAAAAGGGCATTGAAATAAATCAAAACAAAACGAAGGCTATCATGGAGACAAAATCTCCAACTACTAAAAAGCAACTTCAGTCCCTACTTGGGAAGATCAATTTCTTGAGGAGATTCATCTCAAATTTAAGTGGTAAAGCTCAGCCTTTCTCGCCACTACTTCGTCTCAAGAAAGAAGATATTTTCACTTGGGGGCAAGATCAACAACGAGCTTTTGACGAAATCAAGAGTTATTTGTCGAAGCCACCAATGTTGATGCCTCCAATAAGGAACAAGTTCATGAAGTTGTATATATCAGCATCAGATTCGACACTGGGTAGTATGCTTGCCCAGGAAGATGAAAATGGTGAAGAAAAAGCCATCTATTACTTAAGTAGGGTATTAAATGATGCTGAAACTAGATATAGTAGTATTGAAAAACTATGCTTATGTTTGTATTTCTCTTGTATAAAACTCAAGCATTATATAAAGCCTGTTGATGTTTTTGTTTATTCTCACTGTGATATCATTAAGCATATGTTGTCTAAACCAATTTTGCATAGTCGAATTGGAAAATGGGCCTTAGCCTTAACAGAGTATTCATTAACATATAAACCTCTAAAGGCAGTCAAAGGCCAAATTGTAGCTGATTTTATAGCAGATCATTCTGTAATAGAAACTCCACAAAATTATGTAGAATCACGACCCTGGAAATTGTATTTTGATGGTTCTAAACATAAACATGGAGTTGGAATTGGGATTCTAATTATTTCCCCTTCCAAAATACCCACTAAGTTCAAATATAAAATTAATGGATTCTGCTCAAATAATGAAGCAGAGTATGAAGCTTTAATAGCAGGCTTAGAAATTTTATTGGACTTGGGGGCAAAAAATATCCTGATCAGAGGTGATTCAGAACTGGTTTTGAAACAATTGACAAAAGAATACAAGTGTATAAAAGAACACTTGATGAAATATTTTGTCATAGCAATTTCTTTGTTAAAACGTTTCGACCAAGTCACCATTGAACATGTGCCTCGTATAGAAAATCAAGAAGCCAATGATTTGGCTCAAATAGCTTCTGGTTACAAAATTTCCAATGAGAAATTGGTGGAGTTGATTGAGATTAAAGATAAACTCATTATTGATCAACCTGTTTCTATGGAATTGTCAATGCCAAAACTTGTCGGGGCAGATGTACCACAAGACAATGGTCAAGATACCATTTATGATGGCGATGAAAATTCAGAAATTGGCAAAGGTGACAATCTTCAAAACTGCCATTTCTCCCTTTCGTATTCGACATGCAGTCGAAACTGGCATTTTTGAGGGGGCAATTTGTTAGCCTGTATTTTCGACAGGCATTAATGAATTGGAATGAGATGATGAAATCTCATTTAATGTATATTATTGCCTTTTAATATTCTCTTGGAAACTGATTCTGGCAATAAATCAAGAGAAAATCAAGGCATTTGACATCAAAGACTTTTAATGTGCAAAGTTAATTGTCAAAGCCTAGAATTCTGTCGAATTCGACAGAACGATTGTTGTCTGAATAAGCTTGTCGAGTTCGACAGAACCATGTTTATCTAAATAAACATGCTGGTTCGACATTACTCTAATTGTCGAAAATATTATATATATATGTATGAATATATGTATTTGTTTGTTTGTCTAACGTACTGTGCAGAACGTTTGAAGCGTGCTCTGGACTTAGCAAAATATTCAAAAGAGAGAGTAACGTTGAAGGGTTCGCCAGGTGTCAAAGAGAATTCAAATTGTCAAGACACGTGGAGCATAGTTAGACGTATTGTAGGTTTATAGCAGTTATGTTAGTTTGTCTATAAATACAAGTTTCTCATAGGAGAAACAGGTCCACAATTCAATACACATGCAAATTCCTAAAATATTCAGAGTACCCATGTCAACGAGCGAAATGAATGACAGGAACATGTACGAATCTGTGTACCATCCTTTGTAAACACTTTACATTTGTTAAATGCAATTTACATTCTGCAAGTCTTGATTACTTGTTTGTCATTTAAGTTTTATGCAATTTAAAGCTTTCTGCAACTTTATCATTCTGCAATTTATTTTCATTGCATTGTCTTTACTGTTTCAAAAGTTTTCCTTTAAACTTTACTTGCAATTCATTTACAAGTTTTCTGTAAATTTAACTTTGAAGCATTTTACCTTTAAAACAAACCATTTGACTGCGTCAAATGCTTTTACTTTTATTCAAATTGTCCGATTTAACCCAAAGATATGAATATGTTTTCATCATCTTCCACACAATCCATATGTCCCGAGATTTACTAGTTGATCTCTCTTGTAATAATTAAACTAGCGGTTGTTTACTAAAAATCGGGGTAAACAGGTGTACAATAAGTTATAATAAAGTTTATACATTGTACACTTTTCTCATGAGTTTAAAAGAATTTTTTTAAAAAAATAAATAAATTACAAAAATTCTTATTTTCAAATTGAAAATTGAAACTCAGATCCATTTATTTAAGTGTTAAATATATTTTTGATCCCTACAAAATGATGATCTTTTAAGTTAACATGTATTTTTAAAAAATGATGATTTTTTCGCAGATATGTTTAGAACATCATAAAAAGTTCCTCCATAAAATATGAACTCAAAATTTGAGTTCCTTCTGTTTGGTAACTGTCATATCACCACGAGCTTCTAGTTTATTTTTCAGACGCTATTTCAAGTAACTTATGAGCTTATAACTTATCATTTTTTCCCAATTTTACCCTTATATATTTTTATCTTAAATATTTTTGGGTTAAATATTTTTTCACCATTAAAAAATGTAGGGACTATTTTTGACTATAAGGCAAAATGTAGGGATTAAAAACGTATTTAACTCAATATTTTTAAATATTAATTTGATATAAATTTTATTATTAATTAAGATTGTTCTTTTATGTCAATTTATATTTATCACCTAGTTATACGGCTAATTTTACCAAATACTTTAACTAACTTATCAGCCATCAACTATAAACTATCAATCATAAGTTATAAGATATAAACTTATTTTTATCAAACATAATCTTAGACAAAAAAAGGAGAATAAATAATATAGTGTGGGCAGGAGTACCATACACTTGCAAAAAAAGTGATCTCCCATGGTGGGAGACCTACATGCTTTGTGCATGTTAGCCAGCGCCTTAATGAATAGGGATCCTCTCTATTTCTCACCAAAAAAAAAGTAGAGTGTCTATTATTAGAGTTTTGAAATAAATTAATAATATGAATGCACGTCTTTTGAAAATTGTTGACATTATTTGAATTTTTATACTCCAAACTTTTAATAATTGTAGTGTCCATTTATTTTAAGAAGAGGATCTCTACTCGGCTTTAACACCATATTTTCACTCAAAATCTTAAAATATTAGGTTTACGGATTTTCTCACTTATATGTTATTCAACATCAACTCTTCCCGCTAATGTGAGACTTTAATTTATTTGATATATACTAACATATTCTCTCAAGTGTGAGTCTCTCTCATCATTCGAGATCCATCAATACTTTCTTATTGCTCTCATATCAAGTCGAACTGATCTCTGATACTAATGTTGGGCCATTGAGAGGAAGACTCGTTGGGGTGGATCAACACATTGCACTAAATAACAAGTGACTTTGATAACACATCTTCACCTAAAAACCTTAAGGTATTAAGCTATGAATTATCTCACTTATATGTTATTCAACATCAACTTTTCCAACTAATGTGAAACTTTAACTCACTTGATATATTTCAACAAACATTAGTCAAAAACAAAAGAAGTAAATGTTACCTTCAATAGATTAGTTCAATTGATAAGAGACTTATATCCTTTAAGCAAGTGATCAGGAGTTTAATATCTAACTCTTGAAATAAAATAAAAAAATAAAAAAGACCAATTGAGAAAGAAAAAAAAAGATCAATTGAGAAGTAAGAACTCACCATATATAATACAAATTCCACAATGAAAAAAAATAGTATTTGTAACATATTAAATAAAGCAAAATTTATCAAGGAATTAATGTCATTTTAGAACCACTAACTAATTAAAATTATTTTTTTTACATTCACTACATGTTGAATCTGGTTTTACAATCAAATCTATATATCAATAAACATTAAACAAATGAAGCAAAAGAAAAATTAAACATTAAACAAATGATGACAATAATAATGAATTTGAAGTGATTGCCGTGCCGTGCCGTCCTTTGGTTCTAGAAGGGAAGAAAATTAGGATGGACAAAAAAAGATTATCCAAAAAGTTAGAAAAGTAAAAGGCTTTCAACTATCCACACAGCACAATTCATTTCACAATTAGTTATCCATATAGACACACTTATCTTTTCACACGTTGTCAAACATCCACATTCCCTTCTAAAACTCCAACCAAAAAGCATTCTTAATTCGAAAGTGACCTTTTTTTTAATAATAAATATTATAAAAGAAAAATTCATTGACTATTTAATATTTATGGACACAATTTGTTAAGATTTAGATTTAAATTTCCACTGCTTCCAAAGTGAATAGTTCATGATTTTGAATTTTATGTATTTCAATTTGCTTGTTTAGAAATGTAAATTTTATTTACAGACTCGATTTATCAGTAAAAATATGTAAAATTAAACTATACATTTTGTCCTGAGTGACGCCTATAACGATTTGGTAAGTTTTGATAGGTGAAATTATTTACAATTTAAATTAATATACTATTATTTCAGTTGGTCTTTTATTGACGAGGAATCATTAGCATCTTACCCGCCGAGATATAATAAGATAATACGGAGTATAAAAGATCAAGACCTTTGAATATATATATAAGTAAATAGAAAATTTGAAAAGTTCACAAAATAGGTAAAAAGAAATCATTAAAGTATTTTTTTTAGAGGTTGGTTAAATTCGAAATATGAGAGAGAAGATATGAAATGATTATTTTCTTGGACTATTTCTCCTAATTGTCATTTTCACCATTTTGAATACAAAAAAAAATTATGAAAATGAACTAATAACATTATTTGTGACCTATGAAAAGCATTTTTCAACATAATCAATCACGTTTTTTTTCCGTAAAAAGTTAAAATAATCAATCACGTTTTAGAAACTTTGCCCAAAAGGAATACTACTAATTAACTACCAATATATTCTTAATTATCTCACTTATCAAATAAAAACTTTACATTTTATTGATGAGGCTAAATACAGTAATTTATTAATTAAAAATGATTTTCATTTTGGGTATAAAGGCCGGCCATGTGGTGAACCAGAAAATGTAGGGCGGGATAGATAGATTGCTCCACTGTGGGGGTTGATTATTGTGTGCAATACATGAGAGTGATGTTTAATAATGTTAGGCATGGAATAGTGACACATAGACCACTAATTTACTTGTCGGCCTACAATTTTAGAAATAGTGGTTTACTTCATTAATTAAGAAAAAAATACTAGAGTCTCAATGTGCCGTTGATGTTCAATATCTCTACACTTTAATGGATAGAGACGTCATATTTTATATGCTTGATCTAGATTCGAACTTAAAAATTCTACTTGATTATTGTTAGATAATAGTTTGAGCTCAAATAATTGGGCCTTTAGTAATATTTGGGTTTAGGTTAGTTTAGCCTTTTATGCTTATTATATATTGTAAGAGTAACTCTTATGTACTCATGAAGATATTAATATTCTATGAAACCATGGTCTTCATTGTTTGATTCTCTATTTTGTATATCTAATTCTAGCAATTATCTTAATAGTGAAATTTTATCTATTAGATTATGTGACTATATATATAGTAATATTTATTCAAAGAAAAGAAAGAATGGTGTAATTGTGTGCGCAACACTTTCAACTACCCTTCACAAATTGAACTTGTGTAACTTCATTTTGCACGCAACTCTCTCCTTCTCTATAATCTTGTTCTTTTTTGGCTAAACTTACACCTTCTTACTTCTTTTTATTGAGTTAAAAAGAAAAGAAATTTGTGGGCTACTAAGTGTTTTTTAGTTGAGGGCTACTAAAAGTTGTTTAGTGGATTTCTTCTTTTAACTCGAATGAATGTTAATGGTACTACATGATTACTTGAGTTAACTTTTTTTTGGATTACCATAATATGGTTACGGAGTTTTCACTGCCGTTAGTGATGATTAATCTCCGTCAAAGAACCTATGGGGCACACAAGGTGGGTTCTCCCCTCCCAACCGAATTTTCTTTCTATAAGTTGAAAGGAAGTAAAATGCTAATGTAGACTTAATAAAGAATTTGGGTAAAATTTGAATTCAATGTACCAACTAATTTTAAAGAAATTGATGTCTTTTAATTTGTTTTGTACATTTCCTTACTAAAGTATCTATTCATGATCTGTACCTAACCAAGGTACCTAAGTTTCAATCAAAACTACTTATATCATTGAGGTTTTTAATGTCTGAAGTAAGTCATACTATAAATAGTTTGGAAAAATAATTTATAACATGATAGGTCACCTATAGGTGTAGCTCGAATAACTGGTCCCCTTTCTTATGATTTCTCACCTATAGGCTTCTAATTAACAAGGTTGAAATTGAACCTAATAATCCAACAATAGAAGCTCAATAAAAAATTGTCAATGAAAGAATAAATTGAATAATAGCATAGATAGAGCAATTAATATTCACCTCTCACTATAAAAATAGTTTTTCTTAAAATATTGTGAATAATTTATCGACAACAAATAAAAAATAGCTACATAAATAAATTTACAAGTGGCGTAAAAGTTCATAATTTGGTACTTATTTACAGAGTCGCTCATGTGGCTAATTATCGATGGTTGCTAAATAAATTAATCACAATTTTTCAAAGGCTAACCTATATCTCACTTAAAAAAATTGAACACTTCGGTATCTTAAAATTTGATTATACATATACACATCATTCACGTATTTAAAATCATGTAATGATTTAAAATTAATTTATCTTAAAATAAATTTAATTCTTGATAAATATTGTCTATAAAATTCTGATATTCAATTAAGTTTTAAAGTACCTAATTTAGGTACTAAAAAATGTTTAATTTTTTTAAGAGACAAAATGAAATATCATTGATGGAACAGTTGGTACAAAGTTTACCAAAACAATACATTGAATGTTTGAATTAGGGATGACACTTTACCCATACCCAGTGGGTATCCACAAAAAATACCCACAACGGGTAGGGTAAAAACCCGCATTTTGGGTACGGGTATGGGTATGGGTAATTACCCACAAAATTGAACGGGTATGGGTGCGGGTACGGGTACCTTAGTACCCACCCCATATACCCACATAGTATATATTTATTTATTTTAATTATATTATTATATAATAATATATGTAAATAAATTTTAAAATATACAACATTATTATACTATTACACATTTTTAATGAAAATGTTTATTTATAACATAATCCAAATATGTCAATATATAGATAAATGAACTTTAGCATGATATTACTAATAATTTTGTTCATAATTTTCATGAATCAACAATAAAATCTTTAAAAAAATTTAATTATATTAAACTGATATGATATTTTATAATTGATGAATTTATTTTTAGCAAAAATGCGGGTAACGGGTACGGGTATGGGTACTTAGGTACCCATAGGGTATGGGGACGGGGACAAAGAGTGTCACCCACGCGGGATTGGGGATGGGTACGGGTATTTTTTCAAATTGCGGGTATGGGGATGAGGACTGTAGTATCCTACCCATACCCTACCCATTACCATCCCTAGTTTGAATGATGATAAACACTCAAAACCGCCCCCTATATGCACTTGTAGCCATTAAAAAAGTTTTGTAGACTATCTTTTTCAGAAATTGGAAAAAATATAATTCATTTTAAAATTGTTAATATTTAATTTTGTTACCGTATCTTTTAATTTTTGTAGATTATCCTTAAAAAAAATTGTAGATAGTTTATCTAACAATCAACAAAAATTAAACACATTAACAAATTTATAAGTAAAATAAAAGTTAGATCGTAACAACTTATTTATGCAGTCAAATTTTTTTTAAAGGGATTATTCTTATTTTTTTAAGGCATATATAATTTATGACTCACCAGTTCCATAAGTATAGCTCAAATGGTAGTTACCAGAGACATTATTGGAGTGGATAAGGTTCGAACTCCGGATTTCACAGTTCTCCATATTTAAATGTGTCTATTTGATAAAAAAAGAAAAAAATTATGACTAACCACGTATTTCAATTCCATCACCAAATATAATAAACTAATTAGTGAAGTGTTTGATGTATAATATTGTGCAAATAAATTAGAGGGCCGTCACTCCCTTTCTGAAATTGGTCACTCCGAGCATCAATGAAAAGGCATATAAGTTGATCAAACTTCAATTCCAATGGATATATATATCGATCCCTTTTAGATATCATTTTCTTGTATCTCAATTATATATCGTGGCAATTAACAACGTTATGACTGTCTTTGAACACCAACAAGGGACTCATAGTTCAAATCATGGACTATGGAAATTAATAGTGTGTATTTTTGAATGAAAAATGTCTCTGCATTACAATGAATCCGGAGCAGAGTTTATATTTTTTAAAGACGGAAATCATTTGATTGCAGAAAATAAAGTGCGTAAATATTTATATACTTTTTTTTTTCAATCAAATGATAAATAGAGTGCATAAATGTCGGTAAAAAATCTAGGCTTCTCTAATTTATTGTTGACAAGAAATTAAACTATTAATCTGGTAAGCAAGATCTGTTCAAATAGTGAATCTATCAATACTGAGATCAATATTTGCCAGCCCATCTGCATGTTGGTTTCCTTCCCTATACATATGTGACACTACAAAGTTCATATGTCTAGTAATTTTAATATATATAGTTCATTCATTTATTACTTTATTCCCAATGTACCAAGGCAGATGAGTTAAAAGCCATTACTACTAGTTTTGAGTGTGACTCCAGTCAAAGATTAGGCCAATTCTTGTTATTTGCTATCTCTATAACTCTCGTAGCAACAGAAAGCTCAACCATAAATGCTGATTTCAAACCAATATTTTCTACAAAGCCACATAATAATTTTGCATTGTTTTCTGAAAATACCACCACAAGAAAAGGTAATGTTGTTTGAAGTTCGATCTATATTACATTTCACCCAAAGTTTTAATGGTGGCTGCCAAATTATTTCTTTAATGATAGAAGGCTTTGGAGTATTCATGGTAACATTCAAAGCCTTACGTAAGGGATTTATAAAATAACTGATGTACTCAATAGATTAAATTTGAGGTTCTGTATATTACCAATGTTCATAAAATATAATATGTTTGGTAAAAAAAATCTCATAATCAAGTAAACAAATATTAATTTAAATAGAGGATGATGTTGGAACAAAAGTGGTTCTGACATGACCTAATTGAGTTTTGATGATAACAATAGTATTAATATACAATAGGGCACACTGATAATTTACTCTAAGTGTGCAGGTACATATGTTAAAATTTCATATGCACTAATGAGTACTTGAGAAGCTCTGAAACGCAGTCTAAAAGACATATCAGAAGATGACTCTAGCAAGTTCTGAAGATAAGCACAAGAAGATGCAACCATCAGAAGCTACAAAGTCACAAAGCGTATCAGAAGCTCTCCGTTCAGAAGCTGTGTTGGAAACACGAGGTTCTGATAAGTGCAGTCATAGCCGTTTTCGTCAGAAGAACATTCTCTGCTCCTTATGATTGGAATTCATCATCTTATGACAAATTAGAATTGGAGAATCATCATAGTACAACAGCCTTATCATCAGGGATAATGACGTTAGTACTATTGTACGAACTTTTACCTGATATGGGCGAATCTTTCCTCACAAGAATGGAATATTTCAAATGCTACCTGATTTGGTAAAAATACCATGTGAAGGAAAATTGTACGATATCTAGCTGGCTATTTTCACTGCAATGGATATCAATTCATACGCTCCACTACTGCCTATAAATAGGAGGATGAATTGAAGTTTTTCTACATCGAATTCCACAAAAAGTGTCTTAATGTCCTTGAAAATGTATATATAGTCAATATTTTAAAAATCTAAAAATGGTTTTTTCATCATAAAACTTTTACTTCTTTTTTTCTTTAACAAGTGTACAATAAGTTAATTTTAATACAAATTGATAACAACTGAAATAAAATTCACTATAGTAAATTAAGGGTTAGTTTGAATTACAAAAAGTAAGTACATGACAGAATAATATAGGACGGAATAATAAATAATTTGTTTTTTTTTATAAAAAAGAGTTGTTTTATACGATGTTTATAAAAAGAAAAGGTATATTGATATTTTAAACAACTTGTATTTTAGATAAAAAAAAATTGTCACGTACGTGGTTTAGTGAGACAATAATTTCAATTTTTGTCTGATCCTTTACCCTTCAATTTGTTCAGTTTTAGGAATATGTATAATTTTAAAATTAAACACAGTGCAAAATGTTCATCCTTTTATATTTTACCAGATCAAAACAAATTGTTTAAAGGCTAATTATTTGAGACATGTATTCAAATACCAACTATAAAAATCAGCCGAATTTTACTTACTTTTTATATCCGCTCGAAATTATTCTCTTGAAAATGGGATGATACAACATTAATCCATAAGATCTACCATCTATGCAGTGACCATATACTAGAGGCCACTCAAGTTTTATCATAATTTCGTCCGTATCTTTTCCCAAACCCTAATGGTGTGTGCTCATTTTCAAGTTGAAATGGGTTGGTTAAAATAAACCATTTTAGGAGGGTAGGGTTGAGTGTTCTCTTTGTACCAAAATAAGAAGGATTTTGTTTGGTTAGGCCAAATTCACGTATTTCTTGCATACCCTCTTTATTATTGTGAATAGGACATAAAGCTAAACTATCACCCATACATTGTGTGACATGTATTTACATGTCAATGTGTACTTAATGATTAATTAATATTTATTATTTATAATTGGAAACTTACGGAAGAGAATTATAAGGGCAAGTTTAAAGTGACGTTTGCCTAACTAAGGTTGTTAGTTTTCTTTGCAATTCTTCTTTTTTTGAGTAATTTTTTTGCTTCTTTTTTCTTTTGAATATTTTGAATTAATTGTGATAATTAAGATAAATATTCTTTGATGTGAAAAAGGAACGGTGATAGATAGCCATCGAAAGATAAATAGAAATACGTCTCTTCCATCAATCGACCCTCTTTGCGTTTGGCTTTTCCTTATGCTTATTATTGAATTTGGTTGCTATCAAACAAAGACACCCACCTTCCATTTTCAGCTACATTTATCTCTTTTTAGATGATAAAATAACGTTTATATATTCTCTATCAATCAACTTTTCAGTTGTAAGTTGAGATTCCAACACATGCATATTATAATTTAATTTATTTTTACTGTTTCTAATTCCCTTTATTTTTTCAATTTTGTGGAACATTTTTTTAAGAAAACTTTTTTTAACATATACATATTTTTCT
Source organism: Trifolium repens (assembly GCA_030408175.1). Classification (NCBI taxonomy): domain Eukaryota; kingdom Viridiplantae; phylum Streptophyta; class Magnoliopsida; order Fabales; family Fabaceae; genus Trifolium; species Trifolium repens. The sequence continues at coordinate 33,573,590 of CP125845.1, forward strand.
ATAAATAATGTTATTTCATTAAACTTATGCAATCACCTAGCAATCATATATATATTCAACATAATTACACATAAATAGACGACAAACAAATAAATTACGTTGCTAATCTTTTTTGTATAGCACACTACAAGAATAAATGTTTTTTTACGGATTCAATATCAACTTACTGCCCGTTCTGGCCGCCGCAAAATAAAGAAAAACAATCATAAAATTAAAAAATATTATTTCTGGAACGTTTCACCCACTTACAAGCGGCCTAGGCTGCCGTAAAATCATCCTTTGATTTATTGGTGGCCTAAACCGCCGCAAAGTACACGCTGGCAGGCCTTGGAAATTGTTCCAGAACTTAGCGACCGCCTAGGCCAACGATAAGTTCAAGCGAATTAAAAAAAAAAACAGTGTTACAATTTGCGGCGGCTTGGAACGTCAGTAAGTGAACCGAATTTGAAAAAAAAAATCGTTGGCAGAAATTTTCTCTCTATAAATACTCATCCCTTCCATCTCATTTCATTTCCACCATTTCAATCCCTCTCTACGATTTTCTCCAACTTCTCTCTAAATTTTATTCTAGTGTTTGTTCTTCTCTCTAAATGGATATTTGTGTATGTTGTAATTTTATTTTGTTAGATTTGTGAAATTATGGTGGCATTTGGTTTGTAACTTATGACAATTATCGCATATTTCATTTATAATGTATGACAATTATCATATTTTGTTCTTTGTCATTGAATATTTCATTTCTAATTTATGTTTTTTATTATATATTAAAAATATTTTTTATTATTTATTTAAATAAAATACATTTTTTTTAAATTAATAATTATATTTTATAAATTAATAAACATAATTTTAAATAAAATAAATTTTTTCTATAAAATAAATAAGTTTGCGACGGTCCTGGCAACACTAAGTTAGCTGATTAGTTTGCGACAGTCCTGGCCGCCGATAATAGTTCTGCAGCGTGTCAGAGTAATCTGGTTTCTTTGCGGCAGTCATGACCGCCAGTAAGTGTGTTGGAAAACGTGTCAGACTTTGCGGCGGCTTGGGCCGCCTGTAAGTGTTACCATCGACGATTTTTGCGGCCGATCATGGCCGCTGGTAAATTGGTCAGTTTTTCAATTTTGTGGTCATTTTTCCCACTTTGTGACAACCAAATGCAGCCATTAAATGGAGATTTTCTTGTAGTGGCAAAACCAATCGTCTTGACCTAGACACATTATTGTTATGCATGACTCTTTAAATTCTTTTAAGAAAATCTACAGCTTCTGATGCTAATAAAGCCAAAAGTAAAAACCAAAAATGGTATAAAAACATGTTGATTGTCTAAATACACTTTCTCATGTTTGACTATTTTGCCTTAATTAGCTTGGAGGGTCGTCTGTCCCACAATAATTCCCTCAATTCCACAAGTGCAGAAACTCCAGTCAAGTCAACACATACATATTTTTCCCCTATCCATTCGTACACAAGGACATCTGCTAGCCTCAACGTCAAAATCCCCTCTCGTGGGTCAGTTAAGAAGTTCATCAGAACCTCTTTCTTGGCAGATACTCCTGCGCGCCTAAAAATATCAAAAATGAGATCACTTAAAAAGTCATGTCTATATTTGAAGCCTAGATGCTAACTACAATCAACTGCATGCTCCTCGACTCTTTCCAGACACGCCTTACGACAAATATGGCAACCCTAATTAATCAATAGAAAATAATGCAATGATGAGGTGATACTTAAGAATAATACGATACTATTTGTGACATGTGTCGGCCTAACCCATCGATGGGGATAGTTAGAAAAAAAATCTTGAGCATGTGTTACTTTCAAACATCCAAAAACTTTTTCCTGTCTTGTGGTCATGTCAAATTCAACTCATATGTCTTGAACAATTTTTTTAAAAAGGACACTCGCCAAAACATGTTAGGCTTTAATAGACGGTGTTCTTGTTAACAAAACTGTTAAAGTCAAAATTTTGAATCGTATCACGAAGACCGTCCAAATCATTGTCAAAATCAAAGTCCATACCACACACCCTACTGCTCTTAATATAATATAGGGTAAATAGGCTGATACCCCCCTGTAATATGGGCGAGTTTTGTTTTTCTTCCCTGTAATTTTTTTTCTTTTGACTCGCCCCTTGCAATGTTGAATTTTTTGGACTCGCCCCTTGGGTGCACTTTTTAAATCGGTTATTTTGTTCAAACCGATTTAAAAAGTGCAAATTCCTTGCACCCAAGGGGGGAAACCAAAAAATTTTACTTTGCAAGGGGCGAATCAAAAGAAAAAAAATTACAGGGGGGAAAAATAAAACTCGCCTACATTATAGGGGGATATCAACCTATTTACCCTATAATATATTATAGCAACCAAGATATATTGAGCCCTAGAATCCACAAAAGTATATGAGGTGCCCTCTACCACTGAGTACAATCCTAACCCCCAACCTTATTAGGTAAATAAGTCATCCTCCATTCAAGGTCCCCAAAGAAAGGACCTCCATCAACCATAATGGCGTCAACCGCACCTCGCAACTATTTTTATAAAATAAAATAGTTGCTTCTTCCAAGTGAATTGGTTGGCACGTCCTTAGGCAGAAAATAAGTTTGACGATATCCATGAACAATTGAAGTAGAAGAAGCTCACTCTATAGATCTCTTAACTAAGTAAACATATGCAAGTCAAAGTTTTAACTCGACCAACAACCCTTCCAAATTAAAATTTCACCTCCGACACCTGCCTCCCAATGTCTGAAATGAACAAATCCCCCACAAAGTTTATTTATATCACACGAAGGTCAAAAATCTCAATCTTATACGAACATTCAAATTAAGATCATGGATCTGCATTCCAATGTTATTTGAAACATAAAAATAGTTGACACAATACACAATTACACCATTTATAAAAATAAAATAAATACAGAGTATAATGAGTATTCTAACACAATAGAAATGGTTTTTTTTAATGACAAATTGTTAGTATATTACAATGTTATGTTAGTTTTCTCCTAGCCATAACTTGAACTTTGGACCTCCAACTCGTTAATCTAAACTAGTTGAACTACCCATTCCACCCTACAATACATACAAGGTTGTTGAAATCAGTAAATGTCTACAAGGGCTATCTAAACAAATAAAAGGAAAAGTTCTAACTCACTCATAAAAGTTACAAGATGATGACCGAAAGATTTTACCCCAATACCACTTTTAAGAAGAGAGTTGAATTTGATCCATCACATGCTCAACACAACGAAATTTGTCAAAGAACATAACACTCAGATATTCTTAACACCTAGCTGATCATCCTAATTTAGCTTACACACATCGGATCACCATAAACTCATGATTGTAGTACTTATTTGAGGTTTATTTTTTTTATAATGTGTGATCAGTTGAATATGAGCTGTCAAATTATTGAGTTATGTGACACTGTTTATAAAAACTTGTAGATTAAAAATAACAATTGTTAGGGTACACTAAAATAGTCTCACATAATTTGGAAATTGAAAGAATGGTTTATTAACAATACCCACACTCTAATAAAATAAAACACCTTCATTGAAGTACAAAGCGATCAATATATACCTCGAAAATGCAGTGATGTGAACATGAGGCCGGAACTTTGCGCTAGAAGAATGAGCATAATCTACATGCCTTTTAACCTTTTAACCTCAGTCGATAAGTTATTGTTTTTGTGCACCAAATTAATCTCACATAACTTAAAAATCGAAATTAATCTTAGTTTATAAATAATACTGCCTCAATTAAATGAGACATATTTTACAAAAATTAATAAAACTGAGAAAGATTTACACAAAATCTATAGTTGCCAATACTTCGTAGAATCGTAGAGTCGTGAATTTGAGATTGGAACAACAATAATAGTAAATAAATAAGACTATGAAATTTTAGTAACAGACTATTTGATTCTCTACATAAAATTTTGATTATCAATGCATGACAATCAGTAAGTGAAATGAAATTGAATCCATAAATAACTTAACTCACTTTTTTATCAATGAACTTTCACCTTTTTTGTCTTTAAGCATAGTAACAATTTCAAACCACTTTTAGTAGAAGGGAAAATAAATGCCTTAAAAAGCTAAAATTGGGTGAAAAGACTTTTAAAATGGGAAATGAAGTGCGTTGGTCATTTTAAATCCATTTATAATGGTATTATTATATATTGTATAATGCTGCAAGGGGCCCTTTGTCAGATAAAACCCAATCTAACATGCAATTTATGTCAAAGTAAAATCATACATGTCACATGGGTAGCCCCCCACTCCAGCTACTTGATCTCCTTCTATTATACTCCAAAACACATGTATATCATCACATAACCACCTTCAATGCTGTCTATTTTTTAAAAAATATAGACTTAATATACTTTAGGTTTAGGTATATTTTGTTTCTTCATTTTTTAAACTATGATTTTGGTCTATCAATTTTTAAAATAGAATTTTCTTCAACCATACCATATTATTAGTATAAAATATTTACCATTATTTTGTAATGATTAATTTTTATTAAGAAATTTGTATGACAAAAAATAAATTTTCTTCGTAACTTAATTTTTTTATGTACAAAAGCATATAATTAAGATTTTAAACGATAATCCACTTAAATAGTATTTATCTATAAAAAAGTTTTAAAAAATAAACAACAAATAGAAGTAAATATAATTACTAAATCGGAAATTGCTATATACAGCAAAAACAATAAATTCACGAATTTTGTGTCAAAAAAAAAAAATAAATTCATGAATTTATCACGCCAAATGTAATTTTACCTACATAACTACCTACGTGTATTCCACTATTTCTGGAATTAATGTGAACATAACTATTTTACCATTGAGTTATGGTACAACCCAAAACATATATTTCGTGAGGTCTCCTGAAAAATCACTTCGCTGGATATAACAATGCTCTTATTAAATTTAGTGTCTCTAAGTGTTATATTTCAACTTTTTATAATAATGAAATTGAATGTGAAATTGATTAATGTATATTTTAATGATTGCATGGAATTAAATGATCAAATTGTGAAGTGAGAATCAATCAAGTCAAATGCCACAATGGCAGCTCACTTATTTGATCAAAAGTCATCCCTAAAATGAATAGGTGGGAAAAAGTCAAACATCTTCAAAATTCAATTAAAGACAAAAAGATTATAGATTATTTATTTTTTTGTCATGGTGTTCTAGCCTCCCTAAATTTTGTAATTATTTTTAGGATCATATTAACTAGTGCCTCTGAAATAATAATTAAAAATAACTAAAAAAAGAACATTTTATAAAGAAAATAACACTTTTTATATTTTTTTAGAGGTTGACAACTCAAGTTTCAAGAAAATTTTATCATATATGATTCATTCTAGTGTCCTAGAGGCAGGCAGTAGTTATCTCTTTTATAATATTTGTGTATTGATTCGCTTTTTAAGTTAAATGAAGAAATGTTAACATAGTTCAATTGTCTTTGTTTAATTTATCCATGACTTTTTGCTTTAAAAAGGGTGAATTTTTCTAGTACACATTTATTTTAATATGTACCAGTATACTTGTTAAGGTGGACAATTCTGTAAAGTTCACAAATAGTATTTATTAGTTTTTCTATATTAAACACTATTTGTTGATTTATTAGAATTGTTCACCTTACCAGTGTACCAGTATATGTTCAAATAAGATGTGTATCAGAGTGTTCATCTAAAAAAGAAGACACATGTGATTATATTCTTTGACAACTCGTCATTTCCTTTTCCTTGACGCTCTCCTTACATATATTTAAGTCTAAATATAAGATTTTTTGAAATATTACAAAATTAAAATAATTAATTGTAGTATTAAATTTGTTATCATTTTTACAAATTTATTCTTTAAAAGAGTGAATAGTCGAATTAAAGTTTTCTTTGGTAATAAAAAATGTCATGTATTGTCAAAAAATAAAAGAAAAATGCCATGTTAACACATGCTTAAAGAAATCAACGATTATACAGAAATTCAGAACAGCCTTTACTTCAGTTGCTGGATAAGGTCAAACTTTATTCTTACTGGTGGTTGTTTGAAGACAACAAATATTAATCTAGTATCTAACAACAAATGTTTGTGCTGCAGAGACTAGTTTGACTGATTAATATATATTTCATTTTAGCTTTTTAAAAAAAATTATTAAAGAAAATATAATAATAAAAAGTGTTATGTTTAGAGCACATATTAACATTTTTCTAATAAATATTGTTATATTTAATGGCTTTTCAATTGGTTCAAATCACGAACTTCGTCTTATAATTATTTTTATTTGTCAAAAAAATAAATTATTATTATTATTATTAAAATAAATCTATGTACCAAGTTCTATCACGTACTTACTATACGTGTTTAACATAAATCACACGCACCATGCACATCCGTGCTTACTAGATTTTGTGCACATTTTTTATTTTGTTATTGAAATATAACCAAGAACCGTTCAGAAAAGACTATAACCAAGAAGATACGGTGAAGATACATGAGACTTGTTGATGTCCAAGAGACAAGGACATTAAATTGTTACAAACGTATGGAATGGGTACAAGAGACACCTTGAAGTACAAATATCCACGACTCTTCTTGGTTTCACGGCAAAATTAAAGGAAGAAACAATTAATGACTTTTTTTTTCTCGATAATAATTAGGAAGAAGCAATGACTAGTATGGGATTTGGGATGGAAGGTTGTTTTTTAAATATAAAAAATCAAAAATGAGAAATTTTTATTAATTAGAGTGATAATATCGACCATACAGCTGTTATTGAAGATATTTGAATTTTGAGATTATATGGTTAAACACTCACCATTGTTAGCACCTCAAATGTATCCAAAGGATAAATATATAGTGGACCAATAATGAATTTTAGAATTGCTAAAACACGACGATATTGCTCTTTTGTGGGAGGAGTGTTGTGTCTGCAAACATTCTAATGCTCAAATTAATTGTTTTAACGAGGTGAATGAGAGGTTTAACAAAATTGCATGCTTCTTTTAGGTCAAAGGTTCTTTTATAGGTAAGGGTATAGGAGATATGTGTAAAAAATATTTGGAGGTCATTGAAGAAATTGCATCGTGATGCAATACATTCAATTTTTTTTTCATGCAGTGATCATTTTTTTTTGAATCAGTAAATATATTATAACGTTCAACCATAAGTATAAGACATACATATGGCGAGAAAGAGTACAAAACTGCAAAAAAGTGCAGTACACCAATAACATCACATTAATAAAATTAACATCATTTGAAATTTAAACAAGGACATTCTATCATCCTACTCCTATTCCAACTACATCTCCATCTCCTATCCAAAAAACCAAAACCCGGGCGAAACATTACTGAATTGAAGTAGAACAAAACTATCTTTCACTGATAAACACCCTTGCCAGACCAAATTCTTTCGGGCTAAAAGTAAATGCCGTCCACCAAACACACTCCACACATATCTCAACTAGCTGCAACCCACCAAAGCAACCGGCTCATGCAGTGATCAATTGTGGAGGGATTACACTCAAGTGCGTTGGAAATGCAACATTACGCAGATGAAACCTAATATGGAGTATATGTTTTTTTGGTCAAGGAGAACGAAGGAAAGAGCGATTAGGGACATGTATGTATTGTGAGTTGAACAAAGTGATGATCAATAATCGTTACCATTTGCCATAAATTGATGATTTGACGGAGCCAGGCCCGGCCTGCACACATGTGCAGGGTGTGCGCCGGTGCCGGGCCTCCAAAAATTTAGGCCTCAATTTAAAATTTTAAGAATTTATAATATTAGTTATATATTATTTGTACTCATAAAATATCAGATGTGTATTAATAGATTAATTTTAAAGCCTTAAAATAATAGTTATATATTGTTAATGTTCATTAAACATCATATGAGTATCAATAGATTAGTTATCTATACACATAAATATTGTTCTAGTACATTTTAATCTTAGATTATGATGTTTCTTTTTGACGGTATATATAATGATAGTTATTTTTTATGTGTTTCTTACGTATAATTTAAATAGAGAATAATTTTTAATAATTTTGTATTTTTTTATTAGGGCCGACTTTTAATATTTAAACCGGGTCTCCAAATAGTCAGAGACGGCCCTGGACGGAGCTTGCATATTCTCAAATACTATAAATGTAAGTGATATTCCAAAACTCACTAGCTATTATCACTAGAGAATCCAGCTATACACCATTGAAACCAAGATTTTATTGATTTGATTTAGTTCGAATATAATTTTGTGAGAAAATATTAAAAAATTCGGGTTACTCAATTAGTTACACAACTAAGTACTTCCCCTGTCACATTAAAAATGTGCTCATTTTATCATTAAGGTTATTGATTAGCTGATGTATATACTAAATATATTAATTATTCAATAAACTTAAAGAGTAATTTTTTATAATACGAAGAAGAGGGAATGTCACTTACACTTTTCACCAATTCAAAATAATTCACTTTAAAATATATTAATAAAACATTTATTAGAAATTTTTTCCTACTGCTTCACTAACTGCAAGGATATTTTAAGAAATGACACTAATATAAACATTAAAATCAACAAGAACCGTGCACAACTTAAATAATACTTGCTTTGGAATTACAATTTTAAACAAAATGTTCATTCTTTAATTTTATTGATCAACCAATGTATGTATTTGATTTCTAATATATCAGATAGATTAATTAATCAATATTTTAAAAATAAATTTGTACTTGTATTAGTGGAGTACTCCCTCCGTCCCAAAATAAATGACCTGTTTGACCACTGACACGTTTGCCAATGCACAACTTTAATCGTTAATATCTCTAATTATATATTATTAAAAATTATAAAAATGGTATATTTTGAAAGTACTCGTCGAGACAAATCAAACAACATCTCATATGCTAATATTTACAGGTATATATTAAGATAAAAATAAGGTTAAAGCAGGTCAAATGAATAGTATACTAAGTCAAAAAGAGGTCATTTAAAATGGGACGGAGGGAGTATTTTTTTTTAGAGGAGGTAGTACTAATATTCCTTGTTTAGAGTGTTCTTATGAGTCGTAATTCGTCATTAAGGTCTTTCTCAACGCCCAATAATGTTTCACATGACTACACACCTTTACATGAGAATTTGACACGTGTGCAGGTGGCAATGGAGAGAAAAGTTATCTTGATTTGTGAAGGAGCCGTGGATTATTTACAAGTGCTTAGTGCACGCCAAGAATCTTTTTTTTTTAGGCTTCGGACAGTGCAATTGCTTGGTTTTGAAGCTTATGTTTATTTATTATATAAATTCTAGTATATGTATTTTTTAGATGTATAAATATATTGTTTATCATTGCTATATATCTTTGTAAAGTGACACGTGCACGTGCTCATGTCCTAAGTTTTTTTTCGATAAATTTTTTAATTTATTGGGTGCTTCTTTTGAAGTCAATTAATTAATCAATTAGATCTAAAAAATGCTTGTTTGATCCAACATGTACTTTACCTTTCTTTGCATTTATGCAATTTCATTGGAAGACATCTTTTCTATATATTAACAAAGTGTTGTTATTGGTTAGTACCAAAAAAAAAGTGTTGTTATTTGGTGTACTCTTGTTCTAGGAAGATTTTAGCAAGATGACACAAACAACTTTAAATTACAATTCGTATTAAAAAGTAACAACATTGAGAGGTTAGTAGAATGTTGTTTCTTTATAAACTATATTTTGGATACCTAGATAATTTTTTGTCCTCTTTTTTCCTTTGTCTTATTCAACTTTCCAACAAAAAAGAAAAATAACCATAAATTTATAATGCTTGTACATGTACTACACAACTTTCTATTATTGTATTCTAGTCTTAGATTTGAGTGAGAAATTTATTTTGGCTTGATTCTTATACTAAATTTGATGATCCAAAAGAAATTAATGTTTCGGTCCCTAGCTAGCTATAGCCTTCTCCACGAAAGAAACAGCAAGAGTGAATTTCTTTCGAAAAATATAGTATGTAGCAAATTATATTATATCATATACACATGCACAAAACTTTGTATGGCTTATGCAAGTGCCACATGTATTGATTTTGATATTAGTTGTCCATATTTCAACTAGGTTGCTATTTCTTGTATTTAACTTGATTAGACTGCCCTCACCTAAAAAGGCCAACTCCTCCACTTCAAATGGTAGAGAAAACTTTAAAAAAAAAAAAATACTCCACATTTATGCCATTAAAATAAATTACCAACAACATGTGATATCATTGGTAGATATATTTGAATCATTTAATTATTTGATTTAGAGTTCGATTCATGATCAGTGTGTATGAAAATTGTTAATTCGTGGTGAAATTGCTTTTTGTTCTGTCTTCGTATCTAATAATCATGAGATATTCATCTTCACGATTATGGCTAACCGCTCGCTTTCCTTCGCCTCTTCTAATTATTCTTCTAACGAATTTTCAGGGTTTTGATATGTTATAAAGCGAGTAAGTTAAAATTTTGAGAGTTTTCTTCTCTCGTGAAAGCCTATAATTAATCGACAAAAATCCTAAAACTAATACTATATAAGGGAATTAAACTTTTTCTATAAGGTCTCAACACTACACACCCAACACTTATCTCAAACCCTAAATTAAAAAACCACCCCTCATTTGAGGTCAAACCTTAAAATTGTGTTCGAGATTGGAACACTGATTTAGACCAATTGTTTTGTAAATAATTTTTTTATCAAAAAAGGGATGACTAAATTTGCTAACGAATAAATATTTGGAGACTATTCTTTGAAGAAAAATATATTACAAAGATTAAAAATACAAAAAATAATATATTTATAGGGATCTAAAACTTATTTAAATTAGTTAAATACACCTTAAACCATAACTATTTTTTTAATATTTTAAAAAATTTGATTATGCTTTTGTATGTAACCATCATATGAGAACTAGTTTTAGTCGAAATCTAGATGTAATAAAGAATGTATCCCTACATTTGATGAGAAAGAAAACATGAGGCACTATATAATATAAGGAAGAGTACTTTTGATTATAATGGACACGGGCTATGAAGCCCCGATACTCTAAAAATGGTGAAGTATCGTGTCCGATACGTCCTCGATACCGATACTCGTCCGATACGTCCCGATACTCGTATCGGAAGAGTATCGGTTAAATCTTTATTTTTAAATAAAAAAATAATATCCGATACGCGTCCGATACTTTCCGATACTCGTATCGGAAAAGTATCGGTTAAATCTTTATTTTTAAATAAAAAAATAATATCCTATACAATCTGTGTTTCATAGTGAATGTCAAACTATTATGTTGTTGCACGGGTAACTAACTATGTCTTTTTTTGGATAGTACTAGTGATGTTTTTTGGGATAGTACTAATGATGTTCTTTTTGTATAATACTTAACTTAAGATGTATAACTTAAAATGTACTGGTGATCATTATTTTTTAGGACAATATTAATGAGACACAAATACTTAACTTAGTATTAATGATGTTAATTTATTATAATTAATATTTTTTGTCTTTGTCACTGTTCTGAAGTCACTATGGTGTCCCACTATATAACAGGTTGTTAAGTATTTGGGTTTGTCCCAAAATTTTAGTATAAGAATGGATGCTTTATGTTTTTAATTGGTCAGCTGCAAGACCTATATAATTGTCTGCTATTGCTACAAGATGGGCTTGTTAAGGAGGCTTGATGTCATGACTATTATATGTTTTTTGAGCTATTATATGTCTTTAGTTAGGACTGAGGAGCCCTCGTATGTTGAGCCTCAAACTATTTTGCTCTTGTGCAAGCTTATGAACTATTGACGTTTATAATAATAATAATAATTTTTTTTGTCTTTCAAAAAATAATTATCATTATTAATATTATTTATTTTAGTCATGTTTATATATTGTGCATTTATATATTTAATTTTTAAATTAATTTTTAAATAACGTATCGCGCCAGTATCGGATATGGATTTTTCAAAATTTTCACGTATCGGCGTATCGGTATCGTATCGTATCCGTATCGTGTCGCGTATCGGGGCTTCATAGGACACGGGTGATAGACACGAATTAGCTGCAAAAGAAAACCTATCAATCAAATTCAAAGCCTATGAGATTAGATAGGAGTAATGACATTTGGAATCATAATTAAAAGTTTGATATGATTATGAAAATTTAACTTAAGAATCTTGCACCGTCTCAAAATAGTACAATAGTGTTGCCAACAAATTTGAACTTGATCTCTTTGTTCATTTGTAGAGGTGTCCCAATGTCAAACCTCTAGATCAAGCCAACTTAATCCTTTCGGTGACGCTTTATCTTTATTGTTGTTTTTAATTACATGTTGCTACAGTATGGATAATGTTACATAAATTCATGCACATATATGTACCAAAAGAAAAATAAAAATTCATGCACATATATAAACTCACATTGCATTGTATCAAACAAAAACAAAAAAATATACATCATAAAAATAATTTTGATTCAAATTATAAATCGCTTAACGATATCAATAAACATTAATGTTATTTTTAAATATATTTTTTATGATTTATTATTTTATTTTAATTCTATAATTTATTTTTCTCATATAATTAATCAAGAATAATTTTTTAAAATAACTCAATTTTTTCTCTTAAAAAATTAATTATATTTCCTAGTTTGTGTGAAATGGTTAAACTTATAATTTTAGACAGAGGTGGTATTTTTAATTAAAAATGACTTTTAATTATTAAACTCAAATTAAATTATGCAATATGTTTTGAACTTTGGCAGAGCTAACAAAATGGATCATCCAATCTCAAATGGATCGAGTATAATCGGCCACGAACTTTATCGAGATAGGAAAAAAAGCCATATTTAAAATTGTCTCTAAATATACTATCTAAGTCCGGACCTACGGGTTGAGGAGGACTACCCAATCCTAAATAGATCAATTCTTTATTTTTTATTATATGCTATAAAATAATAGAAAAATACTAAAAATTACTATTAAAAATACTAATTAAAATAGATAAAAATAAGAACATCATCAAATTACAAATCTATATCTATATCTATATATTATATGTTTAGAAGTTTTCTCTCACCGATCAAAATCACGCGTATCATTCTCTCATACATTCTCATAGGTTTTGGCTGACGTGTCCCTTTTACACCTATATATCAAAACTACACATGGCTTATTACTGTCATATATTATTGTAAATAAATTTCATAAATGTTGATCATTTTTTTTTAATGAAAATCACATTTAATTTAATGAGAATCAATTATTCAAATTTTTTTATGAGAATCAAAACAAATAAACCTATAAAAGTAAATATTTTCACATATATATGGAAATGTGGTGTAACATAAATGGTATATACTATCATAGTATTATTTTAATTATTTTAATTAATAATCAATTAATAAAAAATATTCAAAATTAAATGTGATACCGTGAAAATCTCTACAATACCAACTCATGTCACTACAAGAAATATTATTTTTCGCAATGACTTTTTCGCAGCGATATTTAAATTGTTGACAAAAACATATATATAGCAACAACTTATTTAAGTTGTTGTTATAAGTTGGTTTTTTCTCAACAACTACGTTATCGTTTGAAAAAGTTAGTTATCCCAACAATAATTATTGTTGCTGCTAATAGTTTAGTTTTTTTACAACAACCTTGTAAAGTCGCTGGAAAACCACTCAACTACTTTTTTTATGCGTATCTTTTATCATGGTTTTTATTCTTATTTTTATGCGTATATTTCTCTTAATTTAATTTTTTTATATATCTTTATGTTTTGTATCTTTTTTTTATCTTTAGAGCTAAAATTACAATTAAGGGTAGAAAATTTGCAATATTATCATACTCTTTGAGGATAAATTAATTTTTTTAGTAATTGTTCCTTCTATGTTGAGAGATATATGTAAAATAGAGATATTTATTTTATTATAATTAAATTAATTATGATGGGTTTATTTGTTAGTGAGGTAGAATTTTGAGAAAAATAGAAAATACTGAGATATGAGGTGGAAATAAAATAATAATAATAATAATAATAATAATAGTGACAAAATTATTATTGGATTAAGATGAGATTATTTATTAGAGATTTATTTGGTTGGCGAGAAAAAAAAAAGAAGATATTGTTGAAATTTATTTATTCTAATTGATCAAATTAGTGTGACTATAATAAGATTTAATCTTCTAGGTGGTTATCTCTATATTGTTGGATAAGTAAATTGATCAATTAATTCGTTAGTAATGACTGTTAAGTGAGTAAGTTTGTTACCTAATGAACTACCAAATCTAATTGAGCTACCTATAATCCACAATTAGAGGTATGAGCCGTATGACACTTGGAATGAATTGAGATTAGGCATATATATCTAGGATAACTCGTACTTAAGAACTAAATTACAGATACCAATAAGTTAAAATTTAATTTGAGGTATTAGGATTATTAGATACAAGCAGATCCATCTTATTAGGAAAGTTTGTTTTCATAAACCGATTATCACATGATAAGTGCTAGTAGCATAAATATAAATATACAATGCTAGACAAACAAGATCCTTGGAGAAAAATAGAAAGAAAAAAAAAAAGAGAAATACTTTTAAGCATTAACCTTTTTTCCGTACGAACAATTTTGAGAGAAGATAGGAATTTAATTCGTGTTTAGAACAAAAAGCGTCTGAGGTAACGGATTTTTCCCCATATACTACGTAAGGATTATGTTATGAGATAATAGTGGGAGATGTTTCTTTTTAGGTTTAATCTTGTTGAAGATGTTCACAAACTTTATCCCTTATATCTTCCACTTGTTATCTCTATATTGTCAATTTTGTGTATAGTCAATTTATTATTATTTTTCTTTCTTTGATGTCTAATAGTTAAAGTTTTAATTAAATCACAATTCTTTGCTGTGCAGCAGAGTGAGAGAATGAGGTAAAATTGTAGAAGGAAGACAAATCTAAAAGAATGCATTTGATTCACTAAACAAGTGAGAAATATTCCAATTGTTCAACGGTTGTAGTATTATACAATGTATCACAAAAGGAAGGAAAAATATTTTTATTGTTCTGAATGGATGGTTTAACGGAGTTACAAAAAATTTGAGTTGAATAAATAACACGTATCACTTTTTTATAGGTGAACAAGACAATTGTATTTAGGGTAATATATATAATTTTTATGCTTTAATTATATTGTTTGTATATACTTTAATTGAATTATTTATAGATTTTTGAAAAGGATATATGCAAAATAGAAAGAATAAGATAAGAAGAAACAAAACTTAGTTAAAGAATTTAAATTAAGTGATTGATACTAAATTTTTATAAAAAATAACAAAAATATATAATTACATTTATAGTTGAAAAGTCTAATTTATTACAACAATTTTGTTGTTGAGATATAAAAGATATAACAATAATTTATATCGTTCACAAAAATAACTTTTTCGCTGCGAAAAATACATTTTTTGCCAGCGACAATAATTGTTGTTGCAAAAAACACCAGTTATGCCAGCGACAATAATTTTTGTTGCAAAAAAACACTAGTTGTGTCAGCGACAATAATTGTTGTTGTCAAATAACACTAGTTATACCAGCGGCATTAATTGTTGTAAAAACATTAGTTATGTCAGCGGCATTAATTGTTGCTGCAAAACACTAGTTATGGCAGCGACATTAATTGTCATTGCAAAACTTTTCGCAACGGCACTTATGCCAGCGACATGCAGCAAAATTTTTTCGCTGCCAAAAATACTTTTTGCAGCAACTTTGTGTTTTTGGCAGCGACATTTGTCGCTGCCAAAAACGATATTTCTTGTAGTGTGTATACATTAAATATAGTTATTGTTGGACCCTAAAATATATACTAGTGTCTGAGCCCGTGCCAAGCACCGGAAATAAAATAACTATAAAAATTAAATAAAAAAATTCAATGTCAATTTATTGAAATTAGTATATATTTATGTTTTCTGACATATAAGTTAACATAAATTTAAAATAAATTTAAAATAAATACAAAGGTTAATAGTAATATTTAATATTTTAAAAAATAGACTGGTCCATCAATTGAATGGATAATCGGTTTGGACAATTTAAAGAAATCAGAGGGAATAGGTCGTAAATGTGTTAATTTTAAACAAAAATGTTGGAAAAGTCACACCATAAACACTACGTAGTATCCCGTATAAATTACTAAAATAATATGTTTCGTATAAGAGTATAGTATGGTTTCATATAAATTATCAAAAAAAGACCACATATCAATTACAATAAAATATACATCTGCATTGATCAAATTGGGGAGGGATCAAATTACACCGGTGTAACATTTGAGTAATGTTACACCGCTCAATAACGCTTTAACGAATTCAAATTTTACAAAACCTACCGTTGGATTGAAAGTTTATATGGTATAGATCATCTATGTTAAGTTTTACAAAAATCTAAAATTGTTTAATATGTTATTGAGACACATAAAGATTAACGGTTTATGCGTTTTTATTGAATACCATTAATTTTTATGTGTTACAAAAACATGTCAAACGATTTTAGATTTTTGTAAAACTTAACATAGATGAGCACAAATATTTAATTACCCTATCCATACCATACTCATTGTCATCCCTAATTTTAAGGGTAAAGACCAAATAGATAAGCACAAATTTACCACTTCACAAAATAAATGTCCAAAAATAGTTATTTTTGGGTTAAAAATCGCAAATATCATATTTATAAATTGATTGTCTCCTAGTTATCACACTTATAGATGGAATAATGATTGTGTTATTATACATCATCCTATAGAAAATTATAAATGGAACAAATTTTAGTTTGGTCCCCTCCATTTGTATTGCTTCTCTTTTCCTTTATATATTATCTTTTGGGTGGGTAGCACTTAGCTCCCACCTTTTTAGCTTTAAAAAAAAAAATTGAACAAATTTTAATTAATTAGTTCAATATTATAACGTGATTAAAACAATAGAGAATGATATTTAATGTACAATATCAAATACGTGTGATGTAAAATATTAATGCAATGTGACTAAGTATTATCGATCAATATTAATGTACAATATAAAGGTTTAGGATATCTTTGAACTGGAAAGAGTCATAGACAATCTCTATTTCATATATTTATTTGATGAGTGGTTCTAGAATATATTTTTGATTAATTGTTATTTATTCCAATTTTTAATATCTTTTTTTTGTCAAACTTTTAATATATTTTTATTTAGTAAAAAAAACTTTATAGGAAGTCAATAATCAATAAAATGAAAGAATCTCATAAAATCAAAATTAATTTAATGCTAACAATGTACGACAAAAATAATATCAACATTCTCATAAATTATGAATCATTTTGTTTTTAATCAATTAAATGCTCATAATGCAGAATAAAATTAAAAACGGAAGATTTTGTTGTTGTCAAGAAATAGAGGAATTACATAAAAAAATTGGAGAAATTTATTGATTTTAAAAAAATTAATTTTTATATTTTTTATTAAAATAAATATTTTCCTGCATGAATTAATATAAAAGTAAAAATATATGAAATATAAATGTATCTTCATTTTTTTCTACAATATTTTATCTCTTTATTTTTCGTGCAAATTATGTGAAACTAAAATGTTTCTTGCTTTTTTTCTAGGAACTAAAATGTTTGTATTATGATTTATATGAACACCTAATATTTAATTAGTATTTCCAAAAATATAATCTCCAAAAAGAAAAGATCAACTTGTTTCATATGATTAATTTGTTGGTTGATTCATCAAGTACACACATAGGTCACTTTTTTTTCTTTCTCGTATCTACATTTTGTATCCAACATATTATTATGAATAAAATACTATTAGAAAATAGTTTGCCAAAAAAAAAAACTACAATTGTTAAAATATATTGAGTTTGATCTTGGTTCTACTTAATTTTGTGAGAAGGTGGTGCATTTCTTCTTCCCTCTGATCTATTGGATTCCCTGTTAATAAAAAAAATGGGATTAGTGAATTAAAAACCATATAAATACCAAATTAAAACTTAGAAGAGAAAAATTTGAATAGTGAAATAGCAACATAAGAAGTCACACAAAAAGAACTACATAAAAAATGTTGAACAAAGAAGAAGTAAAGAATTAAAGAATAGTGATAATAGATTTAGAAAAATCAGTGAGTATTGAGTTTGAGAGAAAAAAAGAAGAGATAATATAGAATTAAAGTGATGGTTTTGTAAGTTGTATGACCTTCTTATATATAGTACTAAATAGATGAATCATATTTTGAATTTTGAATTTATATATGGAAACTTCTATAATAAGCCAAAAATTAACATACAATCTTTCTCTAGGAAGTCAAGTATCTCATAAAAAAATTGAGGAATTTATTAATTTAAAAATTAATTATTGATAAAATAATTTAAAATAGATTATTACATATAATAGATTAGCAAGAAAAAGTTTGTGCATACTTAATCCACTAATTTATGCATGCAATAGCAAGAAAAATCCAAAAAATTATATATTAGATCTAATATAAAAAATAAAAAATATTTGTAGCATGTCAAAAAAATAACAAAAATTTCAGTATCATTTAAATATATTATAATTTACAAATTTTTCTTTTCATGATTCATTGATTTTGTTATTCATTTTCATTCAAAAAAGTGAACTTTTTATTTAATGTGTAAAAGTCAAATATATCATCACCATTAACAAAAAAATCGTGCCTTTAATTTTGTATGATTTTATTTCCACTTTCAATTTCAAAGTCAAAATGCACAAACTTTTTCTTGCTATTGCATGCATAAATTAAAATAAGGAGAACAATAAATGCTAAATCGGCCTAATGAAAAATACATCTTTTTGAGTGTGAGACTCAAAAACACTATTTATAGCCAAAGATATCAAACAATCAAAATAATTATCCCCTTAATTTAGGTATGCTTTAAAAAAAATGTCCATTAATATTCATCCATTTATACATTTGAATTTAAAATTGGAATTAAAAACAAAATCATACAAAATCAAAGGCACAATTTTTCTTAATGATGATAAGATATTTGAATTTTATACACATTGTAAAAGCTTTTTTTTTTTCTTTTAACAAAAATGAATGACAAAATTAATAAATCATGGAAAGAAAATTTTGTAAACTATAGTAAATTTAAATACTATTGAATATTTTTATTTTTTTATATGCTATAAACATTTTTTATTTATTTTTTATAATAGAGATGATATTTACCAAAAAAAAAAGAAGAACATTTCACTATATATATGCATCCACGTAAAATATGAGAGTGTTTTCACTATATATGTATCCACAAAAAAATAACGTTTAATTTTATAAATGATTTAAACATGAAATAAGAATAATTGAATACCACTCAAAAAAAATTATTTAAATGAATTAGAATTGCTTGAATATGATGATTTGTTTCCTTTTTAAATAGAAACTTAAATGCATTTTCATAGAATGCTTGGAGGTTTGCCATGTGTAAAAGGGCATTTAATGAGGACTTTCAAATTCTTGTGGCTTATTACATATTATAGATAAGATTGATTATACACAAGAAAAGAATAAATTATTAGTGATGTGTAAAATTCAAAACTTGAATCATCCAAGGGATAAATTTTAAGGGTTTTGTTCCGGACTAGACAAAGGGCTCAATCACGTGCTGAATCGGGTCACCCGACCCACAAATAAACAGAGCCCGTCATATTATAGATACACACTAATTATAGATGATTATCGCTTAATAGGAACACATGAACTGTCTGACACAGCCAATTTGTCATTAGACAACACCTATCACAATCACCGGGAGGCAAAAGACTATTCTATGTCTTTACAACTCTAATTAATTATTTTATCATATAAAGTTTGCCAACCCAAACTACTTCAGGTATGCAATATAAAACTGAAGTCCTAACACATCGACTTCAACCGCCTTATCATCCTGATTTCGGGTCTGGAGTGCATCATTTTTTATTTATTAATACGAGCTACAGGCTGGCCCATGCTGGTACAAATAAGTAACACTTTCATCTCTACCGATTTTGTAATAATGGATTTAGAGCTAAAGTCGGATTGGTTGATAGTCTTTGGTAGAAATTTTCTCAACACAACATGGACAATATCAATTGTAATGTTTTCTTTGCTTTTGCAGTACAATATGAACGAACATGTACTTGAAATCAAACTGTAATGGGGACGAAGAAAAAACAACACTTGTGCTGTTGTGCCACGGCTTGGCAAAACCACACTTCTTGTGCAAACAATTTTTCTAATTCAAGAATCAATTTGATTAAGGATTTTATCAAGCCAAGAATAAATTTAAAATATAACTTAGGATACAATGTAGAATAAATTTCCAAGAGACAAGGTTGAATCAATTATCTATGACATACCTTTAAAAATTTAAACTCCCAAATAAGTGGAGGGAGTGGAACCATGGTTGAAAACCTGAGATTTGAATGAGAGCAACCAACCAACAATTTAAAAAGATTGCACCAACAAAAATCTTACATTTTGAAAACTGACTAGAAACAACACCATACTTTTAAAAGGAGATCGAATTGAATTGAATTGAATGGCATGTGCATTTTTCTTATTTACTTCATTTGTAATTATTTTTTATATCATTTATTTGATTAGATATAATTTATTGGCATAAGCAAATAAATGTGATTACACTTTTCTTTTGTTAGATATTTTGGTGACTAAAAATTCTACCCTTAAATACAGAAGTGCTATATCTAGTGTTCGAAATTCAACCTCTTTATATAAAATGTAATATCCCTACTAATTAAGCTAAATTCATGAGGATAAATGTGTTTACGTTTTATAGAAATTAGTTTATGTCAAAAAATGTGTTTACAAAACATTTTCATATTTAAACCATTAAATTTATTAGAGTTTAATTATTGTGCACTGTCAGTGTAAATCTTTTTACACATACATCCAATGATGTGTTTTAAACATAATACATGATATGTTGATATATTATTAGATGTATGTGTAACATAACTTTGCACTGACAGTGTATATAAATTAAATTCAAATTTATTAAATTTAGTTTAGTAAAGAGAGAATTGAACGTAAGTTCGATTCTCATTGGTTCATTATAAAAATAAAAAACATTTCCATATTTCAAAGTGAGAATTTCTTCTAATTTTATTTAAAAACTATAAAAAAAATACATTTCTCTATGTATTAGACAAGACAATTATATAAAAATTCATCTTTAATACAATTTAAGATTAGACTCTTCACAAAATTCATAAAAGATAAACATCTTCCATCTTTTATTTTTAGTGGGGGCATGATCAGAATAAAATAAAATATAGTGGGGCCTTAATTACCAATAGTTACATCTATCTGACAGTGTAAAGTTTTCACAATGACAAATTAAAACATTTTTTTTGACAGACCAACATGAAATATGCAAAAAATAGTAAAAAAACAGCACAAGAAATAAATGAACATTTAAATTATTTTCAGATCTATGTGGTGTTCAACTATTTTCGAAACTTTTGAGTCAGAAAAACTATTTTTGAAACTGAAAAAATTAAATTATTTTCATAGAAAAAGTCAAGTGTAAACACATTATATATACTGTAGAAATAAACTTAAAATTAAAAAGTACGATAAGACCGATATAAATCCCATCAAACAGTAAAAAAAAAAAACAAAGAAGAGTTCAACAAGAAAATTGTTGAAGTTAGAAGATTTGACACAATCTACTTTTTTGACTTGAGTTATTTATTTATTACACGCCGTGTTTGGCAACCGTCATCATACTAAACCATGATCAAAATTTTAAACATTATCATCATAATAGTGAACATAGCTTTTCACTTTTCCACTAATTATAAATTAATTAAAAAAAAGTTCCGTGAAAAAAAGAAATTAATTAGAATTGTCTAAATTTTATTTCGACTGATTAAATTGCTGAAATAACTGAAATTCAAATAAAATTGTCAACATATTTTTTATTGTAAGGGTGAAATTTCATCAATTATTGTTTTTTGTTTATGTAAAAAATTCTATCATATTGTTAAATTGAACACGCTAGAAGATTTTAAACACTATCATCATAATAGTGAACATAACTTTTCACCTTTCCACTAATTAAAAATGAATTAAAATTATTCATATGAACATAGCTCAATTGGTAAGGGACACTGCATGAAATATATAGAGGGCGAACCCCGGTACTCCTATTTATTCACTTTAAAAAGTGAATTTTTAGCCATTAGACTACTTGATCAAAAAAAAATGAATTGAAATTGTCTACAAATTTTAGTTCGACCGATAAAAATGCTGAAATAATTAGAACAATGCTGTGACTGAAATTCAAATAAAATTGTCAACCTTTTTTTGTTCATATAAAAAATATTAATTAAAATAATGATTAGCTTCTAACTCGACCGGTAAATGTCAAAAATTACTAGGTTTAAGACCCAAATTCGGGATCTTCCATTTGCGTGTGTATGACTTTTGTGATATTTACCATTATGTCGACAAACCAATAGAAAATCATTCTTAGGACTTAATCCAACTAAAAATCTATGATATTGCTAGCTTGAACACGTTAACCCGAATTCAATTCTTAAACTCTACAATTGTACGTGAATTTCAGTGATATTCATCGTTTCATCTACAGATAAAAATGAAGTTAATTCTGGCATTAAGTAATTCCAACCCCCTCCAATCGCAGTTGCGGGGATCGAACCGTCCATATCAAGTTCAGCGTCAATCACTAGAGCTGGGTACACGGGCTGGCCCGCCCCGTTTAACCCGCCCCGCATAAGTCCGCGTATTAAATGGGGCGAGCAAGCCCGTCAGTAAATGTAAACGAGTTAAGATATATAAGTCCGCGGGTTAAACGGTAAACCCACGGACTATTATATAAAAAATTAAAAATCACTTTTTCCAAAGAAAAAACAAAAATATTGATATAATAAATGCTAAAAAAAACTATATTGTTAACAATTTTATGTTATCTATTACTATATATAAAAGGATACAAATTTTTGGGATGACTTTTTCATTATTCCTATCTTACACTTAAAAAAACTAGCAACAAAAAAAGTAACCAACTATATATAAAAAAGATACAAATTTTTTGGATGACTTTTTCATTATTCTTATTTTGCCCTTCAATAAAATTACTAACAAAAAAAGTAACCACCAATTATGGTTTGGTTTTTTTTTTAACAAGTTTTTATATAACAAAACGAATTATAACAAATATAGTTTTACAATTTATATACCTCAGTAGAATAGAAAAGACGAATCACACGAACGTGCCCGTTTGGCGGCTAGTATCATATAAATCGTATATAACAAATAAAAAAATAAAGTTTGTGACATTTTTGGGTTTATCTATCTTCTTTAGCTAAGTAATACAACCAAAGAGATAAAATTTGTAATTAATTACATATAAACAAAATAAAATAAAACGGGTCACGGGCCAAACCCACGAACCCGCGGATTTAACCCGCATAATCTATGGTTTTAACGGTCCAACCCACACAGGTAAAAATATAAACGGGCCAAAAAAATTGGACTTAAGCCCGTCAAAACTGTGGTTTAAACGGGTCAGCCCGCGGACCTTGGCCCGTATACCCAGCTCTATCAATCACCAATGAACCAACTAATATTAATAAATATTGCTTTTCTAATAAAAGAGATTCTTTTGAGGCATTTGTTTTTGTACCGGCTAATAAAAGAAATGATTTGTTTCTATAATGGATGATATGTTTAATTTTGGTATTTAATTGCCATTATATATCAATAAAGGTTTTTTATATTCCAAGATATTATCAAATAAACTAGATTACAAAATAGGAAATATTTGGTCACATAATTATTTTATTGATTATTTTAAATCTTTAGATTAAATGAAATGAATGGTGTAATGGACATGATTTGGTATCAAATTAATTTTGACATCTTAGTGTTATTTGATCATAATCCATATATCTTAGGTCAAAAGCATTAAGGAGATATTCTTTATGTTTTATGTTTGCAACAAATAGGTCAATTATATATATTAATATTGCATTGTTCTTATGGTTAATCTCCATTATTTTATTGCATTTGCTTTTAATGTTAATATTAGTTAGGAGTATTTTTTAAATTTAAAAATATTAATAAAAATGATAATGATGCAACAAATTTTAAAATATAATTATTACAAACGAAAAATTTAAAGACCTTTATATGCATTTCACTTCTTGTCTTGGGATAATATTTCATTTAGCTAAAAAACTTGTAAAAGAAACAAATTAAAAAAGCTTTCTTAAAAAGAAAAAACAGATTAAATTTATTAATCCATCAAAATGGACTAGTCAAAACACAGAAATAAGAAGAGAGAGATTTAACGGTTGCCTTTACAATCCCACCCAATAAAAACCCACCACGTCATCACCAACGCGTCGCATGCGATTCCACGAGAAATTGACTAGCCAATAAATTGGAATAAAAATCCAACGGCGGAGGAGTATAAAAAACGGAACGGATTCTCTTTTTTTCTCTTCACACAAATCTCTTTCTATCTCCGTCCAAAACGTGTCATTACCGGTTAAACCGGTAACCGGTCACAAAACGGCGATCAAAAAAGTGGACCCCACTATAACTTCTACCACCGTCCACCGCCTCCACTTACCTTCCTTCAAAAAATTTAGCATTTCCAAAAATTTATAACCTAAAGTTTTTTTTTTTTTTAATTAAAAAAAATAAAAAAAAAGATTATTATTTAATTATATATTAAGATATGATTTAAGAGAGATAAGGGCTTGAAGAGGTTCCTCTTCTCTTCTCTCTTCTTAGATTTTGCTTCAAAATCAGAGTAACCAAAAACTTTCTTCTCATTTTCAGAGAGATTTAGATTTCTCAACAAAGACACTGTAGAGAGAGAGAGAGAGAGAGAGAAATTTATTCTTTTTTTTTTTTTGAGTAACATGCAATAGATATTATTTATTGTTGTTTATATTATTACTATATATATAAAATGAGAGAGAGAAAAAAGAGTTGAAGATTATTGTTCAATTTTGGATTTTGGAATGGTTAATCAATTACCCTTTTTCTGATTTTGATTTCTTTGCTTCGTTTCGGTTCCTTTTCAACACTGTAAGTCTCTCTTCTAGCATTGTTTTTTTTTTTTTTGTGAATTAGTTGATTGGGTTTGTTCTGTGATATAGATTAATGGGGATCTTGATTGATGTTATTTATATGAATCATGGGGTGTGATGAATAATGGGTTGTGTTCAAAATTTTATTTTTTTATTTCTGCATTGGATTGATGGATTCGTTTCTGCATGAGTTTGTTCAATTGGTGTTTCTTGTTGTTTTTCTGAATTGGATCTATCTATTTGTTATTCTGTAAATACGTTTTTTTTTTTAATTTTCGTCCAATCATAGATTCCATCTTTGTTTATCATGATAAAAAAATGTGAATTTTGTGGATTTATATTTTGTTGAATTGAATGGATTACGATCTGAAATCAGTGTTTTTTTTTTGTTTTTTCTGTTGTTGGTGTTTCTGTGTATTGATTATATCGACCCTGTTTTGATTCTTTTGATGTGTATTGTTGAAATTTTTTGCGATGTAGAATGGAAAAAAAAAAGGGATTTGTGAATTGAATTTCATCAATTTTGTTTTGAACAGGTTCATTGATTTTGTAGAGACATGTTGGAGGGTCGTTCTTGTGTTGTTCCGAGGTTGTTTTGTAGCACTTGTGAAACAGAGAACGATTGGTCTTACATGAAGTACATGCTGGATTTAGACATCAAAAATGGCAAAAGACCAATGGAAATTGATGCTACTGAGGATGAACATCATCCTAGGAAGTGTACTAAGATGTTGGAATCTTGTCACATAGTTGAAACTGTTCGTATCTCGTTTCAACAACCTAAGGATTCTGATGTTTCTGAAATGAATCAGAAAACCATTGAGCCATTGAATGATGGTGATTCAATGGATTCATCAGATTCTGGTATTCCGCAATCTGATGAGGAACAGCATGCTGGAGATTTGTCGGATTCTGGTTCTCTTTTGCCACGGATGAACCGAGACAGCTCAATCGCTTGTCTTAGTCGCTGTTCAAGGTCTGATTATGGTTCGCTTGCTTCGTTGAATAGTAGCTTTCGTAACATAATCCGAAGTGGCGAGCTCTATAGATGGAGGAGAATAAATGGTATCATGGAACATTGGGTTTATTTCTCATGTGCACTTC
Organism: Trifolium repens; assembly: GCA_030408175.1. Lineage (NCBI taxonomy): Eukaryota > Viridiplantae > Streptophyta > Magnoliopsida > Fabales > Fabaceae > Trifolium > Trifolium repens. Next base: position 33,599,852 of record CP125845.1, read on the forward strand.
TTGAATGGGAAGCGTATGATCCTATTCGTCAAAGGTGGATGCATTTGCCGAGAATGGCTTCGAATGAATGCTTCATGTGTTCTGATAAGGAATCTTTAGCTGTAGGAACCGAACTTCTTGTGTTTGGGAGAGAGCTTAGATCTCATGTGATTTATAGATACAGTCTTTTGACTAACTCATGGTCCTCGGGAATGAGAATGAATGCTCCAAGATGTTTGTTCGGCTCCGCGAGCCTCGGAGAGATTGCAATATTAGCAGGTGGTTGTGATTCGGAGGGACGTATACTTGACTCTGCTGAACTATACAACTCCGAGACACAAACATTTGAACTACTGCCTGCAATGAAAAAACCACGGAAGATGTGTTCTGGTGTATTCATGGATGGAAAATTTTATGTTGTAGGTGGAATCGGAGGACGCGATTCAAAGCTTCTTACATGCGGCGAGGAGTACAATTTACAGACTAGAACTTGGACGGAGATTCCTAACATGTCCCCTGGACGAAGTACTAGGGGCTCTGAGATGCCTGCTGCAACCGAAGCGCCGCCTCTCATTGCTGTTGTAAATAATGAATTGTATGCTGCTGATTACGCTGACATGGAAGTAAAGAAGTACGACAAGGAAAGAAAATTGTGGATTACTATTGGGAGACTTCCGGAACGAGCAATGTCGATGAATGGTTGGGGTCTTGCATTTAGGGCATGTGGAAATATGCTTATTGTCATTGGTGGACCTAGGACTCATGGCGAAGGTTACATTGAACTCAATTCTTGGGTCCCCAGCGAAGGACCTCCGCAATGGCGTCTACTTGATCGAAAACGATCCGGTAACTTTGTGTATAATTGTGCTGTGATGGGTTGCTGAAGCATTCAACAGTTCAAAAATTACACATTTTGAAGCAAACTTTGATTCATCGTACGTCCATCGACACAACATTCTTGCTAATTGGTACTTTCCCCTTTCTTTCTATGATATTTTCGTTTCGAATGCAGGGGATGAGATTAAGACATTAATCAAGATTAGGAAGGAGCACTTCAGTCTTTTAATCATATGTCCAAAATTTAATTCACTTTTTTTTTTGTTCCATTGAAAAATTTGTATCATCACCCCATTTTCATTGACAAAGATTTTTCAAAGCTTGGTATCATGTAGCAAAGGAAATAGGTTAAATAATTCAAGTTCCAACACAGATTTAGGTTACTTGTGTTTGTTTGTTTAAGCTTCTCTTGAAGGAATGAAATAATTTTCTGGATTATTATGTATTTTTGATTCAATTTTCCATTGGAATTCATGGATTTTGTATCTTCAACTCTCTTTGTTTAACATTTGGAATGTGACTGTTCCATTTATTCATTTATTACTTGCAACAATAATTTTATTTCATTATATACAAATTGCATGGACACATAGGGCAATAGTCTTTATTATTAGGCATTGATGGAAAATTACATGGACACTATAGTTGCAGCTGAATTTTTTTTTAGAAATTAAAACATGGTAACATCCAATTTGTCCTAATCTTATTAAATACTATAGTTATTAGTTATTAGATAATTATGAATTTGTAAGTACATGTAAATGGTCCTCACTATAGTGTGAGAAATTCATCTTAGACCCTGCATAAAAGAGTTGCTTTAAATGTTAAGTTAGAGTTGTTGAATCACAATTAATTATTGGACATAAAATTTGTCCTTAAACAACCGTAGTCCTTGCTATAATTTTTGTGATATGTTAAAAGTGAATGGTGGTTAAATATTTTGTAAAAAAAATAAAATATTTTGTCATATATTTTGAGATAATGTTATATATATAGTACAGTACTTGCCTATATGTTGCACATTGTATGTCTATGTTTTGTGATGTGGTTGGTTGTGTTGATTGGCTTCTGTTCAGGAAGTACTTAGATGTTCAGAGCCAGGTTCTGCAAATTTGGTAAAAGTTTTGGTTTGACATATAGTTTTGTTTGCGCTTAAATTTATTTATTTATTCATAAAAAAGATTTTATTTATAGTTTATTTTATGGCATAAGCTAGAGAATACGTGAAATAAAATTGGGTTTCACTCGTCAACAAATTCTAATTTAATTGGTAGAAATGCCGAAATTGTTAGGTACGTCATCTCATGATCGGAATTTCAACTTTGATCTTTGTGTTTTTATTAACTACCATTCATCTATTTGAGAAAAAATTGGGTTTCACTCAACCTTTAAAATATTGACCATTTGAGCCGCAGACCAATCCCCTTATTAAAAATAGATGCTTGTCGATTCGAAGATTAGTTCTAAAGTTGCTCCAAAATGTGCAAGTCCTAAAATATCTTAGGGTGTTTAATGAGATTAAAGACCTTAATTATGCAACATTAGTAGAGAAATTCCACCTTGCCTCAAAATTTTCCACCCATACTTGTTTGTTGATTTCCTTTAATATTGTTATTTGAAGACAAGTAGTAATTGGTTATTCATTTGTTCCTCTTAACGAAAAAAAAATAGTTCTAAAGATGTTAGTGTCGAAATTCACACTTTCTGATGTGATATCATTAGTGAAAAATGAAAATATAGGCGTTCATTTTTTATTACTTAAAGTTTAGTTTAAGTTAACACTATAATAATATATAGCCATAGGTTTATTTTGATTTGTATTATATAGTGATACATGGCCAGTCCAACACTTATTGAGGCCTAAAGCGAACTTTGAAGAAAGTTATTAACAATTTTTTTAGGCCTTTTTATTATTAATAATCATATTTTATTATAATTTTATTTAGATTTTATCTTTATTATTTTTAGAATACAAAATATTTAAATTAAGCATGTCAATTGATGTATCTTTTTATACTTGTGAGACCTTTTTATTCGTGGTACTTAAATGCTTTTTTTTAGCTTATAATACATGAAAAAATAATATTTTATATTTCCGAGGCTTTTTTCACATATGTAAATTTTTCTTTTTTTTTTTAGGCCTAAAGTCCCGGCCTTAGTGGCTCTGGCCTTAGGTCGGCCCTGTAGTGATATGATAAAGGATAACATCCATTTTCCAAAATATATCTTGACTATTATTACATTCATTTCCACTCCATTCTATACCACTAGTCCAACCATAACGTGTGATAAAGTAGAATTTTGTGTTGATTTGGCAAATTAACGATTTATATTATTTCTGGTGGCAATTTAGATGGACTAATTTAATTTCTTAAAAATAAATTTTAAAATAGTTTAAACATTGTCAAATCAAATATAATCCCATCCATCCCAAAACAAGAAGCGGCCCATAAGTCACTAAGATCATGTGTTAAGAGAGTATAAGCCCATCACTAAAATAAGTTAACTACTTTTCGTACTCCGTATTCTTTTCACGCCCCCTGGATTTTCAAAAATACCTCCAAGTTCTAGAACTCAAAAACTCGAGCATGCAATTTATATGTTCAATTCAAGATCTAGAATTTGAACGCCTCCTATACTTATATGGAATTTAAGGGTTTTACACGTTCAAGTTAACTTGAAACATGTTTTTTTGATTTTTTTTTTATATAACTCTAGCTCTATCATCAGGATGATCCACAATTTCAGAAACAACGTTGTTTTATATTTCAGACATTGTTTGCCTTCATATTAGCGAGAGAATCACATGGATTATCAACATTTGAAACAACGTAAACAAATTAAGAAACATAATTGTCCAAGTAAAATCATGTTTCAAGTTATAGAATCTAAAACAGGTTTCAACTACTAGAACATGACAATGTAAAATCCTGAAATTTTAGATATGTATAGAGGGGTATTTGAGTTATAGAACTGAAACGTGTAAGTTACATGCTCGAGTTCTAGACCTTGAATGTGCAAAATCGTGAAACTTCATATATGTATATGGGGTAGAGTCTGTCTTCTCAGAATCTTTGTCTTCAGTTTAGGGATGACAAATAAACCCAAACCCGTGGGTTCCGCCCGCACCCGCACCCGAGTCAACGGGTGAAATCCGAGTTGACTGGGTTTGGGTTCGGGTTCGGGTGTCACCCGATATTTCGGGTGCGGGTGTGGGATCACTCAAACCAACACCCGAAACCCATACACCCACCCGCTTATATAGTTAATTACCTAATTTCCCTTAAGTATATATATTAGTGTATCCTTGTGAAAGATACAATTATGTTTGTTCTCTAATTTAATTGGAGGCTCTGTTAGTTTATCATTGTGCTTAATTCACTTATTAATATATTTTGCCTTTTCAAAAAAAGTTATTGTAATTTAATTTTAATTGTAATTTTATTATTGTCTTACTGCGGGTTTGGGTTTGGGTGGAAAAACCCGAATCCAATGGGTGTGGGTGTGGATTTTGATTTGCCACCCGAACAACCTTTGGGTTTGGGTTCGGGTTCGGGTGTTAGTTTCGGGTGCGGGTGTGGGTAGTGTGAAATCCGCACCCGTGGGCACCCGTTGCCATCCCTACTTCAGTTCTTGTATATGTAATCTCCAAATATGCAAATTGATCTACTAGCTTTGACTTTTCAGATTCAAGCTTATCGTCAAATCTAACATGTATTGATTCCTCAACAATTTGTGTTTCAGTGTTGTATACTCTGTAACCTTTTGATCGTTCAGAGCATTCTAACATGATACACTTTTGAGCTTTTTAATCAAACTTGTTTAGATACTCTTTAATATTGAGAATGTAACATGTGCACCCAAAAGGATGAACATAGAAGATATTAGGCTTGGATTCTTCATCAATTCATATGGAATCTTATTAAAAATAGGTTTGATAGATATCATATTTTGAATATAACATGCGGTATTAATAGCTTTAACCCATAAATGTTTTGCAATGTTGTCTCATTTGTTGTTCCCGTGGTTGGCTGCATTATGCTAAAACAACTTAATGTGTCAAGTGCAACATGTTGGATAAGATGTCTCATCACAAGAAGGACATCTTGCCCATCACTGTCAACATGTTAAGGACAGATGTCCAGGAGCAATATGTTAAGCAAGATGTCCCAGCGTAAGTAGAACATCTTGTACAGGCAGAATACATGATCTTGTGTTATGAAGCACGAGCAAATCTTTTTAAGGTTTGTTATAATAACACGATTAAAAGATTGTCTGTTGTTTAAAGGTTTGTTACAGAGGGTAACAAACTTATGTGTTAGATATGATTGGAAGTTGTAACTAACTTAAGAAAAGATTTACTTGAATCTTTATCTTATATGATTAGTTTTAAAAGCAAAGTTTGTTTTAAAACTAACCCTTATCAGGCTGCAACTGAAATACGAAGCAAATCCAAAGAGCTGCAACATATATAAATAGAAGACTCAATCAACAGATTCAAGTACGAGCTGAAGGTGTGAAAAACACAAGAAGGGGGGGGGGGGGGTTGAATTGTGTTTTGGGTAGTTTGAAAAATTCTTCTAAGTTATAAAAACTTATCAGAGATTGCAGCGGTTTAGAAAACAAAACACAATCAAACAGTAACTTAAAGGTATGAGAGAAAGAGAGAAAGATAGAGACAGAGATTTTATACTGGTTCCTCTCACAAACCGAGAGTACGTCCAGTCCCCTTGCACTTCCAAGGGTGTTCACTATAATCAAACAAGATTACAATTGCTCAAGCACGCAGGCAAGAGACTTCCAATGCTCAAGTAACACTTACAAGAGACTTCCTTTGCTCAAGCACACAAGCAAGAGACTTCAAACAACTTTACAAGAAAAACAGAGTATATGAACACTGATATACAAATCAATGTTCAAAAGAATAAGTAAAAAATACAACTCAATGACAAGACTAAACTTAGAATCCAAACAAAAGAAATCTATGGTTCAACAACTGTATGAATCAGAAACTGAAGCTTGAGTCTTGGATTTTTCAAATGAGTTCAAGTTGTATTCAAGTTGTTTTTGTGCACAGGATGATTTTTGCAGAGTGACAGCTCTTTCAAAATTGCTCAATATTGCTATATACACAAAAACTTCACTACCACTCCTATTTATAGTAGAGGGTGGAGCGTCTTGAATTTGAATTCGTTGCAGGAGATTTCGCCAGCTGGTAATAGTACGATCTTTGAACCATATCGGGTAACCTTTGTGTATGACCAAACTTGGAAATGAAGATTCGTCCAATTGAGGTAAAAGGTTCGTACAATAGTACTAACGTTACTATTCTGTGGATAAGGTTGATTCTCCAGCTTTTGAGTTGTCAGAGGATGATGAAATTCAATCATTGTAGCAGAGAATGTTCTTCTGACAAAAACGGCCTTTACTGCAAGAATCAGAACCTGATGTAATTAAACATAGCTTCTGATGACGTAGCCTCTGATATGCAGCTTCTGACGCGACTAGATATTGTATCTTCTGATGAGCATATTCTGGTCAGAATTTGCTTCCCATTTCAGAGCCTTCAATGTACTCATAGTGAATATAAAATTTTAGCTTATATATCTGCACACTAGAGTAGATAATTAGTATACCCTATTGTATATTAATACCTTTGTTATCATCAAAACTTAATTGGGTCATGTCAGAACCTCTTTTGTTCCAACACGAGCTGTTGGAGTAAACCCTAAAAGTCAATCTATTATGATAGAATCTTCTTTTGTATCATGACTTTGATTTATATGTTTAATATACTCCCTCCGATCCTTTTTATAAGAAACAATTTAGTAAAAACACACAGACTAAGAAACTTTATCTTTCTTATTAAAATTTTATAGTCTATTCCAAAACTAACCTTTGGTGTATAGGGAATATAACACTCTAATTCAAGGTTGTCAGAACCGGACCGGTCATCGAACCGGTAAGCTTACCGGTTCAAGGTTCAATGGTCGGACCGGGGTCGGATCGCGGTCAGACCGTTTTTAATTAAATATATATTTTAATTAATATATAAATAAATATAAATAAAAATAACTCAATATTGCCTAATTTCACACAATAAAAAGATGAATCGTCATAAAATCAATATAAAAAAAACATAGTATGTAATTATGTAACAAAAAAAAATTAGGTAATTAAGATCTCTATAAAAAAAAAAACTATAAGAAGAAAGGGAAAAAAAAAAGTATAATGAATCCTTTTTTATTAAAAGATATTATTTAGAATAAATAAGAAGTCATTGATAGCTTTTCTTAGTAAGCCCAGCCCATCAACAAACCCTAAATTAGAGTATTTATAAGAGATGAAGTTGTGTTCAATTTTTTTAGAAGCGGCTGATGTATTCATTTTTACAGTATTCTTCAAGTTCTTCATGTCTCACTGATGTATTCAAACTTCTTCTACTACTCTCTTCAAATTCTTGATTTCTCACACTGATGTATTCTATCTTCTTCTTCTACCATCTTAATTCTTCTTTTCTACATAACTTTGTATTGTCTTAAATTAAGAACAAAAGATCTGATGATGATGTCAAACCCTTCAAAATTGACATTGTTCTTCAAATTATTAACTATTATATAAAACAAAAATAAAAAAAAAAATAGGAAGGAGGTTTAACAGAAACTTGTTCTTTTTCGATTCTTCAAATAATAATAATAATAATACAGTGAACTTCGATTGAGAATAAAAAGAAAAAGAGTTTTGTTTATTGTTGAAAGTTTGAAACAGAGTATGGAGTATGTGTTGATCTGTTTTCTTCCTCTGTTGAGTGACAAGGGAAGGCAAAAGGGTTTGGTCACTTTGGTATTTTTTTTTAAAAAAAAAAAAAAATTGAATCAAAATGAACCGGCAGACCGCCTGAACCGCCGGTTTCCTGGTTTTTACCGGTTTGACGCCGGTTTTCCCGGTTTTTCACCGGTTCTTGTGCGGAGCGGTTTTAGGGTCTAATCGGACCGGATATAGGTCCGGTTCCCGGTCGAACCGGCCGGTCCGGTCTGGTTTTAACAACCTTGCTCTAATTAGTGCATAACATTGGAATTGATTACATTTGATACAATTTAATAAGGGTAAAAATGGAATTGTTTAATTAATAAAGAATAAATTTATTGATTGTTTTTTATAAAAAAGACCAAAATTTTTACCCAAATTGTTCCTTATAAAAAGGATCGCAGGGAGTATATAATAAGGTATTTCTTTATTATGTTGGTTTCAAACTAATAAAGTCTCTAAAATAACTAGTCTGTTTAATGGAACATTAAGTGTGACTTAATCGTGAGACTTCATTAGACACAAGGACACTATTCTTAAAGTATCCGTAGTTAAGTTTTACTGTGATGTGGGATAACAGTAAAACATAGAGACTATTATGTGAGTAGATTGATGACCTCGTCTCATGAGTCATGGATATGAGATATCAAGTCTTCACATAGATATAAATATTATGAGTAATATTTATATTGGATTGACCCGCCATGAGAATACTACATAGTAAAAATTATGAAAAAGTGTCATAAGATATTCTCATAGTGATAGTGGTGTATTCCACCCTTTGACCTGAAATCACTATGTACCCTAGATGTAGGAGTCGAGTGCTTTATCACCATTCTAACGTTGTCTGTAATATGATAACCATGAAGTTGGTTGGTGGGTACTCCACAAATCATGCTGAGGGACATGAGTGACCTAGATGAAATTTGTCCCTCCTACATAACAAGAGAAATGTCTATGGGCCCAATATTGAACTAGACAAGGGTGACATGTTATGCCTTGTGTTCAATATAGACATGAGGGCAAAAGGGTATTATACACACAATCATTATCACAGAAAGGTTTCGTCAGGTCACATGACATTGTCATCACTTGGGTAGCAGTGATGTGTTGCTAGACACCGCTCACTGTTTATAATATTAAATATGCGATTTAATATTATTGCCAATGTTACGAGAATCTATATGGTCACACACAAAGGACAAATAGATGAGAGAAATAAATAAGTAAGACTTATTTATAAAATAATAAGTAGGACTTATTAGTAATTAAATAATTAAGTATGACTTATTATTTAATTTATGAAAATAGAGAAGTGGGGTCCACCGTAAGGTACGGTGTATTAAGCGCTTGGCTTGATGACTACACAAGTGGTTCTATAAATAGAACCCTTGTGATGAAGTTTTGTATGCTTAACCTAATTCACAAAGTTAGAAACCTAGCTGCCGCTCTCTAAACCCTATTCTCCCTGAATCTCCGTTGGAATTGGCTAGCACCGATCATCGGAGAAGTTTTGTTCGTGTGGACTGAGTAGAGGCATCACTACTTTGCTTTGCTCGTGATCAGAAACTGTTTCTGCTACAAAGGTTTAGTGCTTCGAGAGGTAAACGTGTGAAGTTTAAGTTTGTGTTTGATTTGTGATTAATGGTTTAATCAATATCCGTTCATCGGGGTTGTTCCGCTAGGAGGATTAATTTTTTGAAAAACCCTTCTTAAATCCCAACAATTAAAGCTACAATTTTTTGAAAAATCTCTAGATTAAAGCTACAATTTGCGAGTCAAAGATCTTGTGCCCACTGTGCAAGATTGATGACAGGAATTTCTACGTCATTTTTAGTATTATTATTAGTAGTAAAATGACCAAGACAGGCCCAAATACGAAGGAAAACCTACAAAAGCAAGAAAAAGCATCAAGACAGAGTCCAAGATGCAAAAAGAACAGAAAAAGCCCAAAAAGTGAAGAAATACAGCATTCCATCGCAACACGATGTGTGCTATCGTGCCACGATGAAAGCTCCTTGCACGCCAAGCAATCAGAAGAAATAAATCTTGAGAAAATCTTCCATCGCAGTACGATGCCATACAACGCAGTACGATGGAGTAACTTGGCGCCCAAGCCGATGAAATGCACAGGATCAGTTATAAAAATAAACTGAATCTTCACATCGCAGCACGATGGCCTTATCGTGTTGCGATGCCTTGCTGAGGCCCATTACGAAAACTATAAATAGAGCCTCCCATTCATTGTTTTATTCATTCAGAAATAGTAGAACGCTCTCTACTATAAGGAGAGGTTCAGAGGAGCTCTATTGGGCATAGTTTTCTCCCCTTACGGGAAAACTAACTCAGCAAGGTATGATTTCTTTAGGCTTTTGTATTTAGGTTATAATTTCTTGTAATTTAAATATGTAGTCTTTATTATTTATGCCTTAGGTTGTGGTGGAGAAGATGAACTCCCCTATGAATATTTGGAGTCTGTGATTGAGTCTAAGTTATAATAAATGATATTTAGTAATTATGTTTGTTATTTACTTTCGTGCACTTTAATAACGTATTCTCGTAATCTGGCCGGATAAGCGGGAGCGCCCATAGAATTGATATCAGGTTTTGACTTGGTGTTAGTCCGGAACTCGTAGTAAATAATACTAGGTGTATAGAGACGGTAACATCCTGAACTAGTCGTGAACTGAGCGGTTAGAGGAGGAATCATGCACTAGGTGTGATCTGAGCATTTAGAAGATGAACAGCCCGATACTAGGACCTAGAGGTTAATTGGTGAAGGTTATAATGCATGTTTATAAACAACTCACTTAGTAATTAAGGTATGTGACACATCGAGGTTAGGCTCTCGTAGGTACCTTAGTTGTTAATGTAGGGAAACTTTAATAGACATAGTGTAATAGTAAGGTATTACTACAACAAGGATAATTCACCGCCGAACATAATCTAAGTAACTATGTTATATACCGGTCATGTCAAATATGAAGAAGGGAGGGAGTCCAACCACCATACCTAGCCTCTATATTTCTTGAATCTATATTTATACATACCGCATTTATATTTCTGCAAAGCATTACGCTATTTTTATAAAAACCTTTTCAAAAACCAAAGCGAATGCAAACTATCACAAGCTTAAATAACGCTAGTAAAGCTGCGGCACGATCCCTGTGGATACGAACTCATTCTAGACACCTAGAGTGTGAATTATTACTCGACGACAGACTGGTGCACTTGCCAGACCGTAGTCAAGTTTTTGGTGCCGTTGCCGGGGATTGTGTTTACAAAGCCTTACTAGATTTATTTAAGCTTGTCAAATTTTATTTCAAAAATAAAAAAAATTAAAAAATCAAAATTTTTTTGTTGATGATTGTGGATTTTGATCTGTGAGAGTTCTGGCTAAGGATAAGTCTTGGTATTTAAGCGATCCGTTGTGATCCACCTCACTTACCTGGGAATTTTCATAGTGACAAAGACACATGAGACAAACCAAAAAGAGTTTCACATTTACTTTTCCAGTGCTACTGATAACAGGTATTCTGGAGTTAAAGTACGACCCTGAACCCGAAAGAACGTTCTTGAAAAGAAGGCGAGCACAAAAGCTTGCAAAATCCAGTAGTCTCAAAACAGAAGAAGAGTCTACCACCAAAGCCATGGGGGACGAGCCAAGAGTTACAATGGGAGATTACTGCAAGAGGACTGACACAGATCAGATCTCACTGGGATTCCAGCCGGCGAATCCAGCTAACTTTGATATTAAGGGCAATGTTCTTATAGGTTTGCGGGAGAACCAGTTCGATGGACGTGCCAACAATGATCCTTGGGATCATCTTGCAAAGTTTTCAGAGACATGTCAGATCCAGAAGGTGCCGGAAAGTGTTACTGATGACCAGAAGAAGCTACGTTTGTTTGCTTTTTCTCTTACAGGTCCAGCTAAAGATTGGCTTCAATGCTTGCCAAGGGGAACGATTGCAACATGGAAGGAGCTTGAAGACAAGTTCCTGGAGAGATTCTTCACACACACATTATTCCAGAAAAGGAAGTCTGAGATTCTAAGTTTCAAACAACATGAATCTGAAACGCTGTGCGAAGCTTATGAACGGTTCAAACTGCTTATGAGGAGGTGTCCTAACCACAACATTAGTGCTATGGAGCAGATGCAACTATTCACTGCTGGTATGAAAATGCAACACCGGATGATACTAGATGCCTCAACTGGTGGGTCCATCAAAGTAAAGACCTATGCAGAGACTAAGGATCTGGTTGAGCAGATGTGCCAGAATGAGTACAATATGAGTCATGATCGAGCTGAAAAGACTCCTGGAGTTCTTAAAGTGGACCAGGAGATTGCCTACAAGGTAGAAATCGAATTACTAAGGAGGCAACTTGCTGATAAGGAGAAAGCTGTGAAGGAAGCTAGTGTTAAACAGGTAGAGGGAGTTTGCGACTTCTGCCTAGAAGATCACCCTAATGGGCAGTGTTTGCCAGGAGGAAGCGAGGAGCAGGTAAATTATATGGGGAACAACTATGTAAGACCCATAATTCTACTGTACTGTACGCAAGTTATAAGCGTAAGTAGTAGATAAGAGTTTTAGGGTTTTCTGTAAGATTAGTTTCTTAAGTATCGTGTAATAACAGCGTTTTGCTGAGTTGGAACTGGTTTTGGACTCGTGTACTATTTAAGCTCAGGCTTTTGGTTTTTAGTCCTCTTTTGGATACGAGAACGTTCCTGTGAATTCAGAATTTAGAGTTTCGACTTTCTCCGTTTATTGGAAAAACGAGTAGAAAACTGTGCCCGCTTCTTAAAATTTTACGGTTTCTGTTTTCCGTCGAATTTTAATTGGAGACTTTATATATCGGCGTAAGTTGGAATCTAGTGTCAGAATATTTTTGGGAGCTAAGGAAATAAATTTCAGTCGGAGAATGAAATTTAGCGATAATATTTGGAAATGGTTTACGACGGACATTTATTTGTGAGATTTTCTGTTTTTGAGATTTTCGTCCGTTAGCGAGGCGCGGCTCGCCGAGAGCAAACGCGACGAGCTGAGTGGCGAAAAGGAGATATTTGTTCAAAAGCAATCATGAGTTTTTTTTTTGATCCATTGGCTAGGGTTTAGCCATGCAAAGGTTAGTTTGATCCAAGGGCTTAGATTTCACAAGAGTGGTTATTAGTAAGGAGGTTTAACTTTGTTTGGACTTAGAAGCAAAAACAAAAAAACTACTCACTCCTCTCTTCTCTCATTCGGCCGCCCACTCCCTCACTCACTCATCTCTTCCAAATTTCATTTTTCCATCCATTCAAGCTTGAATCTTTGGCATACTTAGGAATCACTTGCTTGCTAAGGTAACTAACATCTTCCTTCTCTTAATTCTCATGAAAAACTCTTGAATTTTTGAAGTTTCACAATTTTGTTCTTGAGTAGAAAAATGTTAGAATTTAATTTTGTTTCCATAGATGTGTTCTTAAGGGTTGTTAGTACACATGATTGAAAACATGAGTTGATTCTATGGTTTAATCTTGTTCTTACAAATTTTTAGTAAGGGTTTTGAAAAAAAAATTTGAAAAGGATCATAAATTTGATTTGTGTTTTATGATTTTGGTTTTGAAGTTAGAATTGAGCTTTTAAACAAAATGGATTGTTGAATATGAATTTTGTTTCGAAAAATAAGAAAAAATATTTCTCGTGTTCTTGAGCGACTCGAAGAACGCAATTTAGAAAAATTTTATTTCGAGTTTCAAAAAGAGTCGGGTATACGATCGAATATCGTTACGAGCTAACCAATGTGGTTAGGGTTTCAAATGAGAAAAAAAAATTGTGTAGGATTGCCATTTTGCCTCATTTGGCCGTGGCAATTATTTATGGTTCGAGGAATCGAGTTTCGAAAATTGTTTAGAGGCAAATTGTTTCCCATGATCATGATTTAAATGTTTGATAAGCTATGGGATGTTTTGTAAAGAAAAATGATTTCTTGCCTTAAGAAAAACTTATTTGAAATTTTTCGAAAATTTGCGATTCGACTCGATAATTTCTAAATCGCTTTGATAAGTGCTAGTTAGGTATTATGGGATATTACCATGCTTTTAGAAGTGAAAAATTTTGAATAGAAGGGGGTTTTTGAAAAATTTGGCCGTGGCCTCTCTCTTGTGTGGGGAGAAATTTCAAAATTTTTCTAAGTCCACAATTGTGTGAAAATTTTGTGTGTGTTGGATAATCCTAGTTTTGAAGAAAAAATGAGTATAGGAAAGGTTGTTAGGAAGAAAAAAATGTGTAACTTGTAACGCAAGAAAACTTCGATTTTTCATAAAAGTATTTTTGAAAAGTTTTAGTTGTGTTTCAAATGGTCTTGTTGTGGGTGAAACAAGTCCTTGAGGTGGAGAAATCCAAAATGGTTTTAGTTTTTGATTTGAAAACAAAATGAATTTCGTGTTATAAAAATAGTGCAATTTACTTCGGGAATTTTTAAACACTATGAGAATAACCTGAAATCCTTGAGGGATGGCTTTAGGAAGTACCTTAGACCCCTCTGGAGTTTTGAGAGCGAGTTTCGTTTCGTTAGGATAAACGAGGAATATTTTATTGATGTTACGCTGCATTTATTTTAGGTAGCGCGTGTTGTTGTTTTTCGCGGAATTAAAGTAACAAAAGCTTGCTAAGGTAAGGGCACCTTTACTTTCTGTCAAATAATTGTATGCTTGGTTCTGGACTGTGTGATTGTTTGACAATTGTATTATGTATTCTCGTGATGAGACTGTGTTTAAAATACATGCGATATTACATATGATTTTGCGAAATATATGTATGAATATTTGATTCATTTGATAATGTTCGAATATTATGTATGATGTTGCATTAGCATATATGGGGAAGCGTATGCTCATGCATTCATAGTAGTGGTGATCGGAAACGGACCACGGGGTGTGATTATCGGGAATGGATCCACCTTAATCCTGCGGGATTTATTGAGTCCAATACGTGGTTATCGGGAATGGACCACGGGGTGCGATTATCGGGAATGGATCCACTCTAATCCGCTAGGATTGTATTGATGCCCTGAAGGGTATAGTAGGGGTTGGACCTACGACTCTCTGCGGAGAGGTAAAATTCCGGAATTCATGCATGTGAAAAAGACCCGGTTAGGGTGATCACAATCATTTAGAGTCTGCATTGATAGGCTGGTGTGCATTTCGATACTGTGTGCAAGTATATGAACTGCTAAGTGTTTATTCGCTGTTATATATATATACTTGCTATTTGTTGTTGTGTTATGTGTGGTGACCCTTGCATTCTTTCATTTGCGGGCTCCTCCCACCCAGACGATGGATCACCCTTTGTTACCGGTGCTCACGAGAGAGACGGTGACGAGGTGGGACTTCCTTGATCGCCTGCTTCTGCCTGCCTGGAGCCTCGACCCAGCTTCCGGCACGGCTAGTTACCATGGGCGCGTTAGGATTACTACTTTTCTTGGTACCCGCCAGGTTCATCAGTGTCTGATATGGCAGACTCCGCCTTTCACCATACCTCTACCGGTACTGCTCAGTGCATTGTGGACGGTTCCTGGAGGACCACTGCCAGGGGCGCCAGATACACCAGAGGGTGGTGGATCGGTCATTGGAGAGACCCCCACAGATGGTCTAGTTACTACTTCTTCCTCCTCCATGGGTAGTTGGGGTGATGGGGCTTTACCCGACTTTTTAGGGGAGCCGGATGATGTTCTTCAGGAGGCAGCGACTGCTGCAGGGGATGGATCCATTGGAGGATCCGGAGTACCTCACTTGGTATCTCCCACTTCTACCTTGAGCTTGGTCCTGTTATCGAGCGATACGGACGACTCCTGATGCCGTTGTGCATGTTAGGACTAGGACCACTGACTTAGAGTAGTATTCTTTTGGACAGGTCTTGTTGGCTGGTGACTGGTAGTATGACTTGTAGTAGGTTCTAATGTTTTTGGATGACTGTACTCTAAACTCTTACGCTTTGGATGAGCCTCTTTTGGTGTTGGCTATAGTATTCCTAGTCACGACTACTTTGTATATTTGTCGTGGACTAGATGTTATGTTTTGGTTATGTAAATATTCAGGTACACACTTTGCTTATGAGAAGCACTATTATATGCTATAGTTCTGTTGTATGAATAACGCCGGCTCTTGTAAAATATTTTCCGCGCACTCTGTCTTGTGTTTTTAAAAAAAAAATAAAAAAATAATGCCCTTTTTAGGCTTGAAAAACGGGGTGTTACATTGTTGGTATCAGAGCCCGGCTTTAGATCATCAAGGGAAAAGTGTGTCGTAAGAGTTGTCAGTCGAGTTAGAACTAGAGTTGGATTAGTTCTGAGTGACCATTGTTTTGGTGTGTTGATGTTATTGACTTGTGGTATAAGATTTCTAAGAGAATTGGAAAAGAATCTAACCAGAAAGTGGTTGTGCAGGAAAACATGCCTCCAAGACGGGCACCTGCAGCTCCTGGAGCTGATGAGAATCAAATAAACCAGCTGGCTCACTCCATGAATACCATGGCAGCAACTTTGACTGCCCAAGCTCATGCTAAGGCGCAGAGGGACATGGAAAAAAGGGAAAGAGAGATTCTCGCTGCTGGATCTCGAGTTCTCACTAGTTTTAACCATCAGAGTCCTCCGAAGTATAACGGAGAGGGAGGTCCTGATGCTGCTGACTTATGGCTTCAGGCGATGGAAAAGATCTTCGGAGCAATCCACTGCCCCGAGGGCGAAAGGGTGACTCTGGCCACATACCAGTTGTCGGGAGGCTCTGAATATTGGTGGAAGAGTACTAGTCTTATGATGGAGGCCGCTCACGAGGAAATTAACTGGGTGAGTTTTAAGAGAAAGTTTTTGGCCAAGTACTTTCCAGAGACCGCCAGAGAAAGATATGGAGAGGAATTCCTGAGGTTGCGTCAGGGAAGTATGAATGTTGAAGTTTATGCTAAGAAATTTGAAGCACTGTCAAGGTTTTTCCGTTTCTTCAGGGATGGCATAGATGAGACTTACATGTGTCGCCGGTTTCAAGATGGGCTGAGGTATGAGTTACAGGATTCAGTGATACCATTGGGAATCCGGAATTTCCAAGTGTTGGTTGAGAAGTGTCAGGAAATTGAGGACATGAAGAATAAGCGAGTGAATCGCAATGTGAATTCTACTGCTGGGGGACCTAGTCGTCCAAGTAATCAGGCTCAGAACCGTGGAAGGCGAGGAAATAAGCCTTACAACCGCACCCAGAATAACAAAGGGCAGGATCGCTCGGTGAATCAAGGGAATCCGAATGCGGCGAAACAGAGTTGTTTCAAGTGTGGGAAGGAAGGACATTATGCGAACGACTGTAGGAACGCGGAGCCCGGGATTATTTGTTATAATTGTAAGAAGCCAGGTCACGTGGCTAGGGATTGCAAGGCTCAGAAGGCTGAACCATCTGTGAATGTGACGCAGGGAGCCAAACCCACTGCTAGGGGACGTGTCTACTGTATGGGCACGGAAGTGAGTGGCGAGGCTAGTAACGCCATACATGAGAATTGTCAGATTGCAGGTAACACTTTAACTGCATTGGTAGATACCGGGGCAACCCATTCTTTCATATCTGTGGATTGTGCAAATCGTATGAAATTGATTGTTTCTCCGCTGCCTTTTGATTTGAATGTTTCTACTCCTGCAAAGGATCTTGTGGTTAATACAGCATGTTTGCATTGTTTAGTGATGATTCAGAATAGAGAGTTTTTGATTAATCTGATCTGTCTACCCCTTCAGTCACTCGAGATCATTCTTGGGATGGATTGGCTGTCGTATCACTATGTTATTTTAGACTGTGCTCGTAAGATGGTCTTTTTCCCCGAACCAGGAGTACAGAGGTACTTGTCGGCGAACCGGCTTACAGTAACCATGAGGAATGGAGAGCCAGAAATTATTTCACTTGCTTTTATAGGAGTGACTTCAGACGTGCATATAGAGGAGTTGCGCGTAGTTCAACAATTCAAGGATGTTTTTCCGTTAGAGATTCCGGGATTTCCTCCGATCAGAGAAGTGGAATTCTTTATCGACTTACATCCAGGAACGGGACCAATCTCGGAATCACCTTATCGGATGGCCCCAGCTGAGTTGGTGGAACTGAAGAGTCAGATTGAGGACTTGTTAGAAAAGGGTTTTATTAGACCAAGTGTGTCTCCGTGGGGAGCGCCAGTCTTATTGGTGAAAAAGAAGGACGGACGGTCACGTTTATGTGTGGATTATCGGAAACTCAACAAGGTTACTATTAAGAACCGATATCCTTTGCCACGGATTGATGATTTAATGGACCAGTTAAAGGGTGCGTCTGTGTTTTCAAAGATTGACTTGAAGTCCGGATATCATCAGATAAGAGTAAGAGAAGAGGATGTTCAGAAAACAGCGTTTCGTTCACGCTATGGACACTATGAGTATCTAGTGATGCCATTTGGAATGACGAATGCACCCGCAATTTTTATGGATTACATGAGTAGGATCTTCCATACGTTCCTAGACAAGTTTGTGGTGGTGTTCATCGACGATATACTCATTTATTCGAAGGATGAAGAGGAACACGAAGAGCATCTCCGCTTGGTTTTACAAGTTCTGCGTGACAGAAAGTTGTATGCAAATCCGTCAAAGTGTGAATTCTGGATGAAAACGGTAAATTTTCTGGGTCACGTTATCTCAGAAGAGGGAATATCTGTGGATCCAGCAAAGATTGAAACCGTACTTGCATGGAAACAACCGCAAACTGTTACGGATATACGAAGTTTTGTGGGTTTAGCTGGATATTATCGGAGATTTATAGAGGGTTTCGCTAAGATTGTGGCACCAATGACACAACTTACGAGGAAAGATCAACCATTTGCTTGGACAGAGAAGTGTGAAGCTAGTTTTCAGTTGCTGAAAGAGCGATTGACGACCTCACCGGTGTTAGTTCTGCCCCAGTCGGACGAACCGTATGAAGTTTATTGTGATGCGTCACATCAGGGACTCGGATGTGTATTGATGCAACACAAGAGGGCAGTGGCTTATGCGTCCAGACAGTTGAAGAACCACGAAAGGAACTACCCCACTCATGATCTAGAACTTGCCGCAGTAGTTTTTGCGTTGAAGATTTGGAGACATTATCTTTATGGATGTACTTTTGTCGTTTTCAGTGATCACAAAAGTCTGAAATATCTGTTCGACCAGAAAGAGTTGAATATGAGGCAGAGGAGGTGGATGGAAACACTGAAGGATTTTGATTTCACGTTACAGTACCATCCTGGAAAGGCTAATGTGGTAGCTGACGCTTTGAGTAGAAGAAGTGTATCGGTATGCTCAGCTCAGATGGCTAGTCAGCAAGAGTTATTAGAAGAGTTTCGAGATCTACATCTTGAAGTAGAGTTTGCGCCTGGGAATTTGAGACTCGGTATGATTACGATTTCGAACGGGTTGATGGAAGACATTGCTAGTTGTCAGAATGACAGTCTACTTATGGAAAAGAGAGCTTTGATAGATAGAGGAACCACCACAGAGTTCAAGGTGGGATCAGATAATATTTTGAGATGCAATGGGAGAGTGTGCGTACCCGATGCTAAGAACTTGAGGAATACGGTTCTAGAGGAAGCGCATAAGAGTAAACTGAGTATACATCCTGGAGCTACCAAGATGTATCAGGATTTGAGGCTAGACTATTGGTGGCCGGGTATGAAGAGACATGTGGCAGAGTACGTGGCATCGTGTTTGACGTGTCAGAAAGCTAAGGTGGAACATCAGAAACCTGCAGGAATGCTGCAATTGTTAGAGATACCAGAGTGGAAGTGGAATAGCATATCTATGGATTTCATCACTGGTTTACCCAAGACAAGAAGGAAGCATGATTCTATTGGGGTGATAGTAGATCGATTGACGAAGTCCGCTCATTTTCTGCCTGTCAGGATTACCGACACTGCAGAAAAGTTAACAAACATCTACGTGGCTGAGATAGTAAGACTCCATGGTATACCGTCAAGCATTATTTCAGATCGAGACCCAAAATTTACTTCACATTTTTGGAGAACTCTACATGAGGCTTTAGGGACGAAGTTGAGATTAAGTTCGGCTTACCATCCGCAGACAGACGGACAGACCGAAAGAACGAATCAATCTTTGGAGGATTTGTTGAGGGCATGTGTGCTAGATGATAGAGGAAGTTGGGACGATGTGTTACCACTAATAGAGTTCACCTACAACAACAGTTTCCACACGAGCATTGGAATGGCTCCGTATGAGGCTCTTTATGGAAGAAGGTGTCAAACTCCATTGTGTTGGTACCAAGATGGAGAAAGTATGATTGTAGGGCCAGAAATGGTGCAACAGACTACGGACAAGGTCCGGAAGATACGGGCAAGAATGAAGGTCGCCCAGGATCGTCAGAAGAGTTACCCAGATAGGCGTCGTAGACCCTTAGAATTTGAGGCAGGAGAACATGTATTTCTCCGAGTTACTCCAACTACTGGCGTTGGAAGGGCAATAAAAGCAAGAAAGTTGACTCCGAAATTTATTGGACCGTATCAGATTACGGAAAGGATAGGAAAGGTAGCCTATCGAATTGCATTGCCACCGATACTGTCCCAGATTCATGATGTGTTCCATGTGTCTCAGTTAAGGAAGTATGTTCCTGACCCGTCACATGTGATCACGCCAGATGACATTCAGCTGAAAGAGAACTTGTCATTTGAAGTTCCGCCAGTTAAGATTGCGGATAGAAAGATGAAACGTCTAAGGACCAAGGAGATACCCTTAGTCAAGATAATATGGAATGAAGCTACGGGAGATGCGACTTGGGAGCTTGAAAGCAAGATGAAAGAGCAATACCCCGAGTTATTTAGCGATGTCTAAGTTTCGAGGACGAAACTTCTTTTAGGGGGGAAGTAATGTAAGACCCATAATTCTACTGTACTGTACGCAAGTTATAAGCGTAAGTAGTAGATAAGAGTTTTAGGGTTTTCTGTAAGATTAGTTTCTTAAGTATCGTGTAATAACAGCGTTTTGCTGAGTTGGAACTGGTTTTGGACTCGTGTACTATTTAAGCTCAGGCTTTTGGTTTTTAGTCCTCTTTTGGATACGAGAACGTTCCTGTGAATTCAGAATTTAGAGTTTCGACTTTCTCCGTTTATTGGAAAAACGAGTAGAAAACTGTGCCCGCTTCTTAAAATTTTACGGTTTCTGTTTTCCGTCGAATTTTAATTGGAGACTTTATATATCGGCGTAAGTTGGAATCTAGTGTCAGAATATTTTTGGGAGCTAAGGAAATAAATTTCAGTCGGAGAATGAAATTTAGCGATAATATTTGGAAATGGTTTACGACGGACATTTATTTGTGAGATTTTCTGTTTTTGAGATTTTCGTCCGTTAGCGAGGCGCGGCTCGCCGAGAGCAAACGCGACGAGCTGAGTGGCGAAAAGGAGATATTTGTTCAAAAGCAATCATGAGTTTTTTTTTTGATCCATTGGCTAGGGTTTAGCCATGCAAAGGTTAGTTTGATCCAAGGGCTTAGATTTCACAAGAGTGGTTATTAGTAAGGAGGTTTAACTTTGTTTGGACTTAGAAGCAAAAACAAAAAAACTACTCACTCCTCTCTTCTCTCATTCGGCCGCCCACTCCCTCACTCACTCATCTCTTCCAAATTTCATTTTTCCATCCATTCAAGCTTGAATCTTTGGCATACTTAGGAATCACTTGCTTGCTAAGGTAACTAACATCTTCCTTCTCTTAATTCTCATGAAAAACTCTTGAATTTTTGAAGTTTCACAATTTTGTTCTTGAGTAGAAAAATGTTAGAATTTAATTTTGTTTCCATAGATGTGTTCTTAAGGGTTGTTAGTACACATGATTGAAAACATGAGTTGATTCTATGGTTTAATCTTGTTCTTACAAATTTTTAGTAAGGGTTTTGAAAAAAATTTTTGAAAAGGATCATAAATTTGATTTGTGTTTTATGATTTTGGTTTTGAAGTTAGAATTGAGCTTTTAAACAAAATGGATTGTTGAATATGAATTTTGTTTCGAAAAATAAGAAAAAATATTTCTCGTGTTCTTGAGCGACTCGAAGAACGCAATTTAGAAAAATTTTATTTCGAGTTTCAAAAAGAGTCGGGTATACGATCGAATATCGTTACGAGCTAACCAATGTGGTTAGGGTTTCAAATGAGAAAAAAAAATTGTGTAGGATTGCCATTTTGCCTCATTTGGCCGTGGCAATTATTTATGGTTCGAGGAATCGAGTTTCGAAAATTGTTTAGAGGCAAATTGTTTCCCATGATCATGATTTAAATGTTTGATAAGCTATGGGATGTTTTGTAAAGAAAAATGATTTCTTGCCTTAAGAAAAACTTATTTGAAATTTTTCGAAAATTTGCGATTCGACTCGATAATTTCTAAATCGCTTTGATAAGTGCTAGTTAGGTATTATGGGATATTACCATGCTTTTAGAAGTGAAAAATTTTGAATAGAAGGGGGTTTTTGAAAAATTTGGCCGTGGCCTCTCTCTTGTGTGGGGAGAAATTTCAAAATTTTTCTAAGTCCACAATTGTGTGAAAATTTTGTGTGTGTTGGATAATCCTAGTTTTGAAGAAAAAATGAGTATAGGAAAGGTTGTTAGGAAGAAAAAAATGTGTAACTTGTAACGCAAGAAAACTTCGATTTTTCATAAAAGTATTTTTGAAAAGTTTTAGTTGTGTTTCAAATGGTCTTGTTGTGGGTGAAACAAGTCCTTGAGGTGGAGAAATCCAAAATGGTTTTAGTTTTTGATTTGAAAACAAAATGAATTTCGTGTTATAAAAATAGTGCAATTTACTTCGGGAATTTTTAAACACTATGAGAATAACCTGAAATCCTTGAGGGATGGCTTTAGGAAGTACCTTAGACCCCTCTGGAGTTTTGAGAGCGAGTTTCGTTTCGTTAGGATAAACGAGGAATATTTTATTGATGTTACGCTGCATTTATTTTAGGTAGCGCGTGTTGTTGTTTTTCGCGGAATTAAAGTAACAAAAGCTTGCTAAGGTAAGGGCACCTTTACTTTCTGTCAAATAATTGTATGCTTGGTTCTGGACTGTGTGATTGTTTGACAATTGTATTATGTATTCTCGTGATGAGACTGTGTTTAAAATACATGCGATATTACATATGATTTTGCGAAATATATGTATGAATATTTGATTCATTTGATAATGTTCGAATATTATGTATGATGTTGCATTAGCATATATGGGGAAGCGTATGCTCATGCATTCATAGTAGTGGTGATCGGAAACGGACCATGGGGTGTGATTATCGGGAATGGATCCACCTTAATCCTGCGGGATTTATTGAGTCCAATACGTGGTTATCGGGAATGGACCACGGGGTGCGATTATCGGGAATGGATCCACTCTAATCCGCTAGGATTGTATTGATGCCCTGAAGGGTATAGTAGGGGTTGGACCTACGACTCTCTGCGGAGAGGTAAAATTCCGGAATTCATGCATGTGAAAAAGACCCGGTTAGGGTGATCACAATCATTTAGAGTCTGCATTGATAGGCTGGTGTGCATTTCGATACTGTGTGCAAGTATATGAACTGCTAAGTGTTTATTCGCTGTTATATATATATACTTGCTATTTGTTGTTGTGTTATGTGTGGTGACCCTTGCATTCTTTCATTTGCGGGCTCCTCCCACCCAGACGATGGATCACCCTTTGTTACCGGTGCTCACGAGAGAGACGGTGACGAGGTGGGACTTCCTTGATCGCCTGCTTCCGCCTGCCTGGAGCCTCGACCCAGCTTCCGGCACGGCTAGTTACCATGGGCGCGTTAGGATTACTACTTTTCTTGGTACCCGCCAGGTTCATCAGTGTCTGATATGGCAGACTCCGCCTTTCACCATACCTCTACCGGTACTGCTCAGTGCATTGTGGACGGTTCCTGGAGGACCACTGCCAGGGGCGCCAGATACACCAGAGGGTGGTGGATCGGTCATTGGAGAGACCCCCACAGATGGTCTAGTTACTACTTCTTCCTCCTCCATGGGTAGTTGGGGTGATGGGGCTTTACCCGACTTTTTAGGGGAGCCGGATGATGTTCTTCAGGAGGCAGCGACTGCTGCAGGGGATGGATCCATTGGAGGATCCGGAGTACCTCACTTGGTATCTCCCACTTCTACCTTGAGCTTGGTCCTGTTATCGAGCGATACGGACGACTCCTGATGCCGTTGTGCATGTTAGGACTAGGACCACTGACTTAGAGTAGTATTCTTTTGGACAGGTCTTGTTGGCTGGTGACTGGTAGTATGACTTGTAGTAGGTTCTAATGTTTTTGGATGACTGTACTCTAAACTCTTACGCTTTGGATGAGCCTCTTTTGGTGTTGGCTATAGTATTCCTAGTCACGACTACTTTGTATATTTGTCGTGGACTAGATGTTATGTTTTGGTTATGTAAATATTCAGGTACACACTTTGCTTATGAGAAGCACTATTATATGCTATAGTTCTGTTGTATGAATAACGCCGGCTCTTGTAAAATATTTTCCGCGCACTCTGTCTTGTGTTTTTAAAAAAAAATAAAAAAAATAATGCCCTTTTTAGGCTTGAAAAACGGGGTGTTACAAACTACAACCCAGGTTGGAGCAAACACCCAAATTTACGATGGGACCAGACCGGAAACCAGGCTCAAGCTTCATCTCAACCAAGAAAGCCATCTCCATTGGAAGAGTTACTCAATAAATTTGCTAGCATGAGCAAAACTAACTTTGAAAATATCCAGACGACAATAGCCAACTCACTTAGTATTTAAGGTATGTGGCACATCGAGGTTAGGCTCTCGTAGGTACCTTAGTTGTTAATGTAGGGAAACTTTAATATACATAGTGTAATAGTAAGGTATTACTACAACAAGGATAATTCACCGCCGAACATAATCTAAGTAACTATGTTATATACCGGTCATGCCAAATATGAAGAAGGGAGGGAGTCCAACCACCATACCTAGCCTCTATATTTCTTGAATCTATATTTATACATTCCGCATTTATATTTCTGCAAAGCATTACGCTATTTTTATAAAAACCTTTTCAAAAACCAAAGCGAATGCAAACTATCACAAGCTTAAATAACGCTAGTAAAGCTGCGGCACGATCCCTGTGGATACGAACTCATTCTAGACACCTAGAGTGTGAATTATTACTCGACGACAGACTGGTGCACTTGCCAGACCGTAGTCAAAGATCAAACTCACTCTCTCTAGGACTTAGGTGTTAAGGTTTAGAGTTAGGTAGAGTTTAGGTTAAATAGTTTATTCAACATCTCTTCATTAGGAAAGAGTTACGATTGCCTAGGCTGCGTAATCGTGTGAAAGTGGATAAGCTCTCATATTTAGGGGGAGTGAACCTCTAAGTAGAAGGTGCACTAGGATTAAGAAAAGACATACACAACAATAGGTTTTGTTATGCGTTGTAAGACTAAGTATTAATTCGACGTAGTGGTCTTCCTTTCCTGGATTGATATCTCCCAGAGTAGGTGTATTTAAACACTGAACTGGGTCAACAATTGTATCATGCATCATTTATATCATGAAACAATTGAACTAGGTCTTCCTTTCCTTTCCCGCTTTCATCATTTATAACATTGGACTGGGTCTTCCTTTCCTTTCCTGCTTTCATCATTTATATCATGCATCACAATTGTTATACACGTTGTCCTAGACATCATACACATGAAACAATTGTCCCAGACAACGTGTAAGACATCTGGCCACTGACGAACATAATTTACATTATTGATCATGGTTTTTGCCATTTCTTGTAAGGTACGATTCTACCTTTTTAACTCCGTTTTTTTTAGGAGTTCTAGGACAAGAGAAGATGTGAGAAATGACATTTTCTTCAAATAATTTGTCAAAATCTTTGTTTTCAAATTCTCCACCATGATCACTTTTGACTTTAACAATTGTTAAATTTTTCTCATTTTGAACTTTGGTACTGAAGGTAGTGAATATTGAATGTGACTCATCCTTGTGCCTTTTTGACATGCTTCATATAGAGCCTGTGAAGTGAACTTCATATTCGGTAGACCTATCACTAGATTAAGTTGATTAAGCTTAGAGATTCTTCTCATGCTAATGTGACCCAATCGTCTAGGCCATATCCATTGCTCTTGATTCACAGACATAAGACATTTAACATCTTGTTTTTATAAATCAGAAAGGTTTATTTTAGGGTAAAATAACTGATATAGTGCAAAATACTGACTCTTTGCTTTTGCCCCCTATGCACAAAAAGGTCTCCACAAAGGCTTGAACCCGTGCCCTCTTCTTTCTAGGACTTGGCTTTCAACCAACTGAGCTGTATGTTCGCTTGTGATATAGTAACAGCTTAAAATGTATTTGAATAGAGGCAGAACCGAAAACATAAAAAAAAGAGCAGCAGCCACCACCATCTAAACCACCATCAATCCATGAACATTATAGTTTCTAATGGAAGACTCTGCATCTTTAGATCTCAGTCGAGCGGCAAAGGATGAAACCAATTCTTCGCAGTCCATCACCGGATGCAAAGGATGAAACCAAAAGGGTTAACACCAACAAACAAAACACTAATCCATTCAATTTGTTCCCCATGTTCGTTCTCCTGTTCATACAAAATAATCAATCCAATTTTAGATAACACAAAATTTAGGGGGTTTAACAATTAACAATGCCAAACAATTATTATTCATAATGCATGATGAATATAACAAATTTTATTACGGTGGATGGAACGCGGTCGATTATTACATATGCATGCAAAGTGAGAGAATAGTAAATTGTGTGAAATGAATTTAGTAAAGTAGAAGAAGAGTGAGAATGGAGGTAGTTACCAAGCAAATCAATGTTATTATAATTCTAACGCAGAGGTGAAGAATAAAGAAGTAAGAGAAATCTTCCTCTGTATTTGATTGATTCAAATATATTTTAAGCTGTTAGTATATCACAAGTGCACACACAGCTCAGTTGGTTGAGAGGCAAGTCCATGAAAGAAGATGGTGCGGGTTCAAACTTTTGTGGAGACATTTTCTGTTTTTTTTCTTTTTAATTCAGTTTATTAAATTTTTTTTTAATTAATATTTAGTTTGACACGTGGCATTTAATTTAAATAAAAATTATAATAAAGCCACGTGGATTTGCCACGTAGCGAAATTGTACAGTCAGCTGCCAAATTTTGTGCATAGGGGGCAAAAGCAAAAAGTCAGTATTTTGCAAGGGGCGAGTTGCACGAAAATATTTTATAGGGGGGAAAAACAAAACACGCCCACATTACAGGGGGTATCAGTTATTTTACCCTTTATTTTATAGATGTTGTTCTTCCTTTTCCCTTTGAAAAGTATGGAGCCATCTTTTTGAGTACTCACAGCTTTACATGACTCTTGATTAAATATAATATCGTAGCCACTATCACTTAGTTGACTAACGGATAAAAGATTATGCATAAGAGTTTCAACTAATAAAACATTTTTAATGAAGGGAGTGAACCATTACTATGGTTCCTTTACCTATTATATTTCCTTTTTGGTTTCCTCCAAAACCAATTGTTCCTCCAGGATTAAGTTTCAGGTCTTGGAACATATGCCTCTCTCCCGTCATGTGTCGTGAGGTCCATGTACCATGACTGGTGTTTCAACTTGGTTGCTACGGAGATCTGCAACATATATTTATTTATCTTTAGGAACCCATATCCTTTTGGATTCTTTATTAGTTTTGCCATAGGTTTTTTGAGCCTTGGCTTTATGATTTGAGTTCTTTTCATGATTATGACCATAAGTAAAATGCGAATAAAGTCTTTTATGTTTTAGGTTTAATTCAGCATTTGGTCCCTTATGTTTATTTTAGGTTTCAACTTGATCCGTTATGTTTTAAAAGTTTCAATTTGGTCCCTTATGTTTCCACCGTTTGCATAAGTCGGTCATTTCCGTCAGTTTTGATGTTTCCACCGTTTCAATGTGTCCAAGTGTCTAGGTGTCCATGTGTCTGTCCACGTATGCAAACCGTCTGCCACATGTGACAAAACTGATAGAAAGGACCAAATTGAAACCTAAATAAAACATGATGCACCAAATTAAAATTTTTAAAACATAAGGGATCAAGTTGAAATCTAAAATAAATATAAGGGGACAAATATTGAATTAAACCTAGGCTTTATCACATTTCTTTTGGTTTTATGTTAGGGGTTCTAGGTTCAACATAACCAATTCCTGTTTTACTATTTCTACTAACTCCATACATCATGGAGGCCATGTTACTCTTTTCTATGTTATTTGTTAGGAACTTTTGAAACGATAATTCATAGTTTTTGGACACACATTCAAATGTCCTTTGGGGTTCTGTCCTAGTTTCTAGTTCAACATTTTTATTTCTAAGACTATTGTTTTCCTTTTCTAAACTTAGAACTTTTTCTTTGAGGTTAGTATTATCTTTTGAGATTTTATCATTTTCTTCATTTTTAGTTATGAGTACTTGTTTTACATATTTCACTTATGATGAAGTTTATGATTGTTTTCTAACATTTCACTTAAAGATAATTCTAATTCAAGGCGAGTAAATTTAGAAAATACATTTTCAGAATCTGAGTCAGATTATGTACCAGGAGCTTCTGTCTTAGCCATGAGCGCCAAGTTGCCTTATTCTTCATGACCATCGAAGTCATCCCATGTAGCCATAAGAAACCTTCTTCTTAGGAAACTTGTTCTTTGGTTTTTCATCATTGAGTTTGGGGCACTCACTTCTATAGTGATAGGTTCTTGACATTCAAAACAGATAACTTCTCTATCAGGTTTTGGCTTTCTCTGGTTGGATGTAGATTCTCATCGTCCACTAGTTTTGTTGAAGGTTCTGAGTCTCCTTTGTCCGTGCTTCAAGAATTGGTTGATTCTTCTAGAGAGTAGAGACACTTCCTCGTCTTCAACATCCTCTGAGCAAAGCTCATCCACATCAGAATGTAGGATGTGAAATTTCTCAGATTCACAACTTGACTTAAAAGCCACATATTTGACTTTCTTCCGGGGTTCATCAGCTTCTAACTCAATCTCATAACTTCTGAGAGAGCTAATGATTTCTTCCAGAGTGGTATTGTTTAGATCTCTGGATACTTTTAGAGCCGTCACCATAGGTCTCCATTTTTGTGGAAGACTTCTGATGATTTTCTTCACGTGATCTACAGTGGTGTACCCTTTGTTCAAGATTTCCAGTCCTGCTACCAAAGTTTGGAACCTTGAAAACATTTCTTCAATGTTTTCATATTCTTCCATCTTAAATGATTCATATTTTTGTATCAAAGCAAGAGCCTTTGTTTCCTTGACAAGTTCATTGCCTTCACGAGTCATTCTCAATGATCAAAGATAGCTTTTGCAGAATCTCTTTTTGTGATCTTTTCATACTCATTGTATGAAATAGAATTTAGCAATGTGGTTCTTGCTTTATAGTGATTCGTGCTATCTTTCTTTTGTTGATCACTCATAGCACTTCTTTCAAACTTTACACTGTTTGCATCAACATGTGGTGTATAGCCATTTGTGATCATATCCCACAGATCAACATTAAAGGTGGGAGGTTTGATTGAATACTGACCTTTTTTGTTGTTGTTGTTGTTGTTGTTTGACATTGTGTTTCAAGAGAAGGAAAACTGACTGGATCTTTATCTGACACGGTTAAGTGTTTGACACGACTTAAAGAGCACTGAAGAATATGAGTGGACTTTAAAGGGCATTTGTCAAAATTAAAGAGCATGGAAATACAAGTAAACAAGGTCAATCACTCACTACATGCCCGTAGTAGTACGATGCTAGACGATAGTGAGTAAGGCAAAAGGCACACAAACTTTCGATCACCAGAGCATACTACTTACTTTCAAACTAACTATACTTTAGTCTTCTAAAAAATTATGGCTAACTATATATGGTTTTGAAACAAGTGTACGTTTATCTCTAAGAGAGAAAACAAAGTGAATCTCAAAATACAATGAAAACAACTTTCAATATAAGAACGAATGACTGTTTAAATATCATTTTCCTTGGATGCTAGTATTGATATTTTTTTCTACACAGATATTGATGCCAATACTGATCTTGGATCTTTACTTTTGCACACCATGAATTTTTAATATTGGGTACGTAGAATGATTTTGTGATGTGTTTTCTTTCAAACAAGTTTGCAATTTTGTAACTTAGCAATTTATTTAGTGAGAATTATGCTTCGCTTATAGAGTACTGCTTGTAAAATTTCTCAAATTGACAAATGTTTTATAAATCTTTTTCTAGCAAAAAATCGTCATAACCTCCTGAGTGTTTTTGAGGTTTTGATAGGAAAAAAAATAAAATTCTTTTTCTCAAAACAACCCAACATTAATTTTTTTATATAGAAAATAAAATATAAACTGAAATGTACCCAACCGTTACTTGATGTCAGATATCCTGATTGTTAGAAACCTAAGTAATACTAAATTTTTCATTTCCAAAGCTTCAAGCATCAAGTCCATTTACAAATACATGAGAAACAATTTTATTTTATTTTAAAATATTAAAACAACAATTTAACTCGTTAAACCATAACAATATTATTACTTTTTTGTGATTTTCCTTTATTTATCACCATACATAAAAAAAGAAATTATTTTTTATTAGTAGAAATTTTTGTACACAACATCTTAAGTCTATTAAAGGGACAAACACAATCTTTCCACGTCTTTAAGAAACATATTGATAAGTGAAAGAGACAAAAACAACATTTCCACATATTTAAGAAGCATATTGATAAGTGTGCTAAAAACTAGTATTTAATTTGCATAAGAAAGCTTTTGTTATATGTACAATATAAATTGGGCAATTTCTTTTCAATTTGTTACACACAAAGGGTTCAAATATATGGCTAAACGTGTGAAGTTTTTTATGTTATATTCCACCTTCTTTCCCTATTTCTTGTTGCAATGAGTGTTAAAGGTAATCTAATTTTATTTTTAAATATTTTTTTTAGTATTTACATCTTACATAATCTTATACCTCCTTTAAATTGTAATATTCTTATTGCAGAAATTATTTCTTGTAATGATGACTCTGAATGTCAAAGAAAAATGTATTGCAGACTTCCTCGAATTCCAAAGTGTGTCAATTAGAAATGCGTGTGTTTTTGGTTTCGTAAAACTTTTCCCAGAATTGGTTGGAGTACAACTCCAAAGTGAATACATGTATATCATACAAAGAGGAATGACTTCTTGCACTAGAATTTTTTTTATGAAATACTATTGATTATGATATAATATTTCATCAAATGTCATTTCCTTAAAAAGTGTGGCTAAAGTTTTGTTTCTTCTAAAGAAGAATAATTATTTAAGATTGCAAGTAATAAGTGTACAATGATAAAAATATTTCATTTAAATTACAAGTTAATAAAAATTTATTCCAAAAATCTATCCCCAAAATATGTGAAATTAAAACATATCTCTAAGTTATGTAATAAAAATATATTTTTAAAAGAGATACGTTTTATTCTCTCCTTCTTCTCTTCCAACCCTAGCCGTCACTACTACTTTTTCTCTTCTTTTTAGTCCATTGAAGAGGGGTGATTTTAGGTCAATTTTGACCTAAAATCATCCCTCCAAATTGCTTTTCTTTCTCGTTATTATAATAAATAAGTGTGATTTTCACATATTTGCTTGTTTTGATTTTCCGTCTTTGTACGGTGTATTTGGTTGTCCCGTCTTTGTGCGGTGTTTTTGTTGTCCCGTCTTTGTGCGGTGTTCATTTGTTTCAGGTTGAAGGAGTAGATCTGATCTAGTGCAGATCCAATCAATGTCGACTTTGGTGTCATCAACGCTACAGATCTGGAGACATGGATATTCCAGACACTTCAATATAGTCATATTTGTAGGCATATGTAATTTGCCATTTTATGCTATTAACATGGATACTGTGAGTTTGTTCGCAGATTTATCCTTTTTGTTTTTAGCGATTATGAATTTGTATTACATCGATGTACTCTTTTCATTTGAATGAATGAATATTGTTTATTTTGTCAAAAAAAAAAAAAAAGAGATACGTTTTAATTATTTCCTAAATTATATCTCCAAAATATATTTCAAAAACATATTTCTCATCATTAGTTGTTATTATTTTTCTCACAAAATTCTCTACAGATTTCCGATACTATACCTTTTCCACTCTTGTCTATTATTTACACCATTTTATCTCAATCTCTTTTAAATTTCTATTTTTTTCACAAAACTATTTTTCTCTCATTTCTTTCTTAATTACTAAATTCAACTAAAATGTAATTCTAATTATTATTCTAATTTCCACCCTTTAATTATTTTAATAATGTTCTAATAAGTCTATTAAAACTCTACGATCCTCAACAATTACTAAATAATTATCATGAAACGCTCCCTTTTAAAATAAAATATTAGAAAGCTTTTTAAAACCTAATTAAAAGTAACTAACGAAAATTGGGGTGTTATAACATACCCCTCAAATTGATGTTGGTAAGTTTAATGTGCTGATTAGGAAATTATGGCGTTGACGTGTCATGGATTTTGTGAGTATGTCAGCAATTTGAACAAATGTATGTCATCAGAGCGGGGATTGAGCATAGGGTACTTTACCGCTCCTTGCTCCATCATCTAAATTGTTCCTCATCCCCATCTCATTCCCTGCTTCGAGGAGTATTCTTCCTTCATACCCATCTCGCGGATCCCAACAGTTCCCACAGAGATCCACCAACCTCTAGAAAATTTGATTATTTTCTGGCTGAACTCTGGAAATCAAAATATTGGAATAATTTCTTGGGACACTATTCCTACCCCTCCATACCCAAAACTAGAAAAAGTCATTAAACCACAAAAACAATCCACCATGGCACCAAAAAGAGCAAGAAACTCATCCACCACCGCAACCTTCGGCCAAAACATCCCTCGCTTCACTAGTGCCCTATGCGCAGAGCACTACCAGACCATCCAACAGAAGCAGGTTGTTCAGGAGAGGAGCACTGACTTCCCTACCATCCCGACTTACCCGAGGATGAGATTAACCACTTCAGATTCATTTTAGACATTATGATTTGAGTGATAGATAGAATAGTACATGACATAATAAATGGGTTATTGTTTTATCATTTTAATATGATTTGGTTGATGTTTGCATTTCTCTAGATTCATTTACTTTGTTTCTCACAATTTATTTTGGATCTCTTCATTGTGTTTCTCATATTCCATTTTTTTTTTCTTTGTTTTTTCATCTTGGTTGTATGTGATAGATGTGATAATCCATTTATTTTGGATTTGTTATTGTTTTCTAATTGTTATATTTTTTTTATCACATCTATCACATACAACCAAGATGAAAGAACAAAGAAGAAAAAAATATGAAATATGAGAAACACAATTAAGAGATCCAAAATAAATTGCGAAGAACAAAGTAAATGAATCTAGAGAAATGCAAACATCAAACTATAAATGGACCAAATTAATGGCAGCGCGTTTTTCGGCGCAGTTGCTTCAATTTAGGTAGGGTGGTCACTGACAAAGGCATTCTGATCTTCGTTTTACTTTTTATGGTGATGATTTTTCCAAAAGTGAGTCTATGTTGGAAGAGATCTAACATAGAAGGTGGAGGTTGGAATGTTAAAAAATCTCTCGTATTTAAATATAAATTTGATAAATAGAAAGATATGCCCCCTCCGTTGCTTCCAAAACCCTCTGTTTTGACCAAAATACCCTTAACAAGGGATTCAGAATGTAAAATCTGTAATTATGTAATTTTGGAAAGCAACTTCCGAAGCTAACTTATATAGAGAAAGATATAGTTGATGAAAAATCAAAGCATAGAAACTTGATTTCGAAATATACATTCCGAATTAGAATTTTTTATTTTTTTATTTTATTTCAGAAGTTACAATCCGAATTTGCTACCTTATATCCAAAATTAGAGCTATTTTTGAGTTTTTGAGGGGCCTGTGAGCAACACAGGAGCCTAAAAAGCAATTTTCATATCCAAATTCCAAAAACCCACGTAAGGCCCAACTATCTAACCCCACCTTGTCCCCAAAAACAACTAGGTAGTGAAGTTCCAATTTTTCACCTTCAAACTCAAAAAATAAAATAAAAATGCAAACCTTTCGAAAAATCACAACAACAGCAAAGCAATTCACAACGAATCTCCACTTACGATCCACCGTCGAAGTTCCGGCGAAGTTCCGGCGATTCTCAAGCCGCAATCCCCGAAGCGGCGAAGACGAATGGAATGAAGCGTGGGAATCGGCATGGTTACCACAAGACCTAACGCCGAAGACGCGAGCACCATGGGAGAGTGACGTGAACTTCGCTTCAGAAGCAGATGCAGAAACAAAGGCGTTTGTTGAGGAGATGAATGAGAATTGGGACGAAAGGAGGAAAGGATTGAAGAAGGAGAAAGAGAATAATGTGAAGGTTGATGAAAATGGTGCTCTTTATAGTTTGGAGAATATTAAGAAGGATTATAGGTTGAAGAAGCAGAAATTGCATGCTGGTCTTTGGACTAAGGAGATTGAGAAACTTGAGGAAGCTAAGTTGGGTGATTCTGGTGTTCCATCTGGTGATGATGATATTCAGAGATTGCTTGATAGTTGCTCTGAGTATGTTTCTCTTTCTCTCACTCTCTATCTTTTACCACTTTTTTCGAGTAGTGTTATCTGAACAACTAAAAATTGACACCTTGAGTATATAGGTTAGTATAAATACAAGGTGTTGGGGAACTAAAAAATTGTCAAAATATGTGTTGAAAATTTGTTGTTAATTGATGTATGATGTGATGTGATGTGATATATACACATAGGCACTGGTAATAATTTAAGTAAATGGAAGTGATTGATTGTAACAATATGTTTTATTGTCAAATTACGCACACTTTTAATCTGAAGTGTTGGTGTTATATATCCTACATTTATTTATCCTAAATGTTTCGATATTTAAACCCTAGAAGCATTGTTCATAATCTACAATTTGAGTTTCTTGTGTATTGTATAAAATTTGGGAGTTAGAGGGAGATATATTATGTCCGTAAGGCTTAGTTCAACTGGCAAATGCTGATATTGCTAGGATGGACACTTTCACCAGGGTTTGAACTCGAGACCTTACAGTTGTGCGGGTGAGTTTCTGGTGGCGATTACCACTTTGTCTACAAGGAGATACTATCAATTAAATATGTTTAACAATTAACACCGAAAATAATAATTGCTCTATATCTTGCCCACGCCACGTCATAGAATCAAGTTCAAACCATGCTTAGATGAGTGGGATGATGTTGTAAAACAATGAATTTTGACGTTTACACTGACACTGGATGTCCTTTAAACTCAAAATTAAGAGGCTATTTTAATATGTTAAGTTTTTCAGCCATTTATGTGTTTTTCAAATTTGCAGGGATTTCATGTTTTTTTCCTACACTCTGTAGTTTCTACCTCTTCATAATTAAAGTGATTTTGAATTAATGGATGAACATGATCATGCGAAATTGAGTGGATGAAAAATCAATGTTTAATTTGATAATCTCCACCTTGAAACCAAATCACACACTTGATATTTTGGACCTTGATTGATTATTAGTATGTCTAATAAATCAAATTGTCATGTGTAAAGAACCTGTGTGAGGATCATTTAGTGTTCGATCGTCTCAATATCTATTGATTGATCTTCTGTTGTGTTTTTATTCTATTGTGTGCTATGATTGTTGACTAACTCTGCTAATATATCTAGTTTTAGGAGAATGCACATCAGATTGATTTATATTTCCAACATGGTCTTTTTTGGAAGTGCTTTTTGTGCTCTCGAACTTGTATTGAAATTGGATTTCTTTTACTTTAATGTTGAACAAATGGATGGCAAAGATTGAATTCTTATTTCTTAACCAGTTGATTATGAAAGCTATGAAGACACGTCAATGACCAACTTATCTTGTAGCTTATGCTTTTTCTGAAAGTTGAGGATTGATTTTGTCTCTAACTATGCCTTTTCATTTTTAAATGCCTTCAATATATATTGCTTTCTTAGAGATGTGAAGAAAGGGAAGAAAAGGTTGCAAATGACAATCTATAAAGTTGTACTGATTTAGTTGTGCAGCATAATAGAAGTGTTTTCTTTCATTTCAGAATTTCTCCCTGCATATATGTTTAGATATTAACTGATGATTATTTAATTTTTTAAATATATGATGTTAATTCTCGCACACCAACATACATGTAGGTCCATGACATTATGTGTTATAGACACCTTGGATTTTTGAGGTCTACTGTTCGCGGAAAATAGCATGGATATCGTACTGTCACCTCGCGTTTGTGCCGCAGAATGGTGTTGCGTTTTGCAAATGATATGTTGAACCCACAAAGTCATACTATTAGGGTTCCAAAATACCCAGAATTACCCTTAAACTTGAGCATTATAAGGAATATTTTAGATCTCACAGTAAAACCTATTTCCATGTCTTGTATTCAGTGTGAAGAACCACCCTCTCTCATCTTTCCACTTTCCCTTTGCTTTCTCTTTCAATCACTTTTGCTGCGAAGTTAAAACCAGATGCCGCAGACTCAGCCTAAACCGTCTCCAACCACAGTCATCCATTCTCATGTTTGCAGACTCTGCCTGGTTCGCAGCCCCTCTGTTTCTCCTCTGTTTCTTTTTCTCCCTGTTTTTTAGCCGCTGTTTTCACTTCTGTTTTCAAGTTATATATTTAGTTTTTGATCATTTTACTTAGTTTTCGATCATTTTATATTTAATTATGTTAAGCTTTAAATGCTTAAAGTGTTTGTTTTGGTATTTTCAAGTATGTTTTGCTTATTTCTAATTATGAATATTTCAGTAATTTTGGGTAATTTTTTTGAATTTTTTTAATCAATTATGTGTTTAATATTAGTACGATTTGTTATAATTTCTAAATATACCAAATAGCAGCCATCCCACACCCGCAGTCCCTATTTTTGTGTTGGCCGCTCCGCCATCAAAGACTGACAACATAGACAATGCTTTACTATAATTTTCTCATGGCATCATAGTTGTACCCTATACCTATAGCATATATAATTTTCTCAAATGTCAGACATGCTTTACATTTATGTATCTTATACCTAATCTTCTTAACAATTGCAGCATTTTTGACTCCGGGAATAATGATCTGAACAACGCAAAAGTCGAAACTTCTGAATTCAAAAACATGCCCGATGGGTGGGAAACAATATCGAAAAATCAAGATGGAAATATATGGGAGATGTCCCAGAGAGAAGAAGATATACTTATGCAGGAATTCGAGCGACGAATTGCATATAGCAAATTTCAGGTACTTAAAAAAATACTGAAATATTACCTTTCTGATCCTAATATGAAAGCATTATATTGTTTTCAGAAAGCATGATATATATTCTCGACTTTTCATGTCCTTTGATCATTCATTCATTCATATATTTATTCAACTTGTATGCAGATTGCCAGTTTTATCAAGACTCACATATTTAGCCGGAGGAGGCCAATTGATGGGTGGAAATACATGATAGAGGTGGTGGGACCGAATGCTAAGAGAGGGAAAGGGAGTGTTTCGAGAGTACCAAGTTTGTCTGATCCATCTACTCAACCATTTAAAGAGGAGAAGACTTCGGCTGATAAGAATCACATTCCCCTTGGGAGGAGATAGCGTGGTCATGTAGTTTAATATATTCTCTTTTGCTTTGCAAAAGTCCTTGCAGTGGTCATTTCATTTAATATTGGCTAATTATGATTGAAAGGACAGTTGCTGCAACTTTGCCGAGGTGCGGCCGGAGAGAGACTGCTGAAAATCTGGGATGCAACATTTGTTTTCCATGGAATCTTGGTTATGGTTCAAACCATGGAGGAAGTATTGAAGGAAGTAACAATATGATGTAATATGATGATATGCCTCAATTAATTGAAAAGCAATACGAATTTTCTATATTGCGACGGTAAATGTTGGTGTAACACTTAGAAGGATGTAGTATGTACACAGTACACAGTGACTAAAAGACATTAAATTGGTCTATGCAGATAGCTTTTTCTTCATATATAACCTATTATCATATGAAGTTGAAATTAGATTGAAAAAAAAGATAGATTGAAAAATTTAGTGAACCCAAAACCAACAAGTTAAGTAAGAATATTGAAGGGTTTTTTATTTTGAAGGATTAAGACCAAGAAAATGAAGCAAATTTAAAGATAAAGATCATTCGATTGAAAAATAGAAAAAAATAAATTAGAAGATCGTGAGGTTGATATCATATCTTCAAGAGGAAAATGACAAATGCATTAACAGAAACTATAGGGTACTAATTGGATTTGGAGGATGCAAGGAAGACAAGACTTGTGAAAAGATCAAAGAAAGAAAACCTTGGCACAAAATATTTGAGGTGAGTTATAAATATCCTTTTTATTTGTTTCTTATAGGTTTCTCTTCTCCATTGGAGATAATTTCATTTGAGGTGTGTCGGACAATAAATATGACTACCTATTTCAATTATGATTCAAAGTTGTCCATCATATTGTGTGATTCTAACTTTTGATAGACCAATTTGATAGACCAAATCCATGTTGGTGAAGTCGATTATAAATGTTCTATATACTCAATTTGTTTTATATTGGATGGTTTATTTGACCATTTCACACATTTTATAGTTTTTATTTTTGTAGTATTTTATTGGTTTCTTACTCCTTAAAATTCATTGATGTCAAAATCTCGGTTAGCTTAATTTATTTTTTTTTGGTCTAGTTTACGTAATCTCAGTTAGCTTAATTAACTGTGTTGTTTTTAGAATGTGGATGGAGAATGTCCTAACACATATCTTAAAATGTTTGTACTCTCTTGATCTTATTATCTAATGAAATGTTGTTGTTTACCGTAAAAAAAAAAAAAAAGCAGGGTAAAGTATAAGTGATACTACTCCCACAACAAAAATAAACAAAAGCAAAAACTCCTATCTAATCGTACAATCAAAATGATTAACAAAACACTCATAATACAAACAAGGAGCCTCCATTTATGTAGTAAAAAATCATTGCCAAGAATTATTTTTAATATAATATACCAAATCTTCCTTCAGTGTTATTGAATCATTCAAAGCCCACAGAGTTGCGGGTCAAATAAAAAGTAACCCCTGCAAGGCTGCAAGTTTTCTTGTGGTTGATAAAGAGACAACAACTTTCAAGTACAACAAAAAGATTGCCAAACAACACCATCGATATCCCTAACCACTTAAATTTTTTGTACCAAATCACGTTAGCAAAACAACATTTAGGTCTTGCTTGATAGGAGAAAAAATGAGAAGAGATAAAATAAAACACGGAAATCAATGCATGTATTTGCACTATGCATTGATTTCCGTGTTTTAATTCCTCTCTTCTTATTTTTTCTCATACCAAGCACACCCTTAGAAAACAAGTGATCTTTCGATTTCCTCCCTTCCAAACACCAACTAAAACTTGGTTCAATCCCCCCTCAAAAACCCTCTAGTTCTCATGGGAAGGGAGCATCAGTAATCCAGCGTTCAGCCACGAGGTAAGTAAAGACTGGCCAATTATTCTTCCCATTAAAAATCAAACTTGAATTCTCCCGAACGATTTGTTTTAGGGGAAACTCATTAACCACTTAAGCCCAAATGACACGTTTTGGAGGCTAAAGAAATATCATTTTTAGTGAATTTTTTTAAAGGTCATTTGTTTCTATAAATTGAAGGGAATTTTATTCTCCTAAATCTAATAAAACAGGAGTTTTTTTTTTTTTTTTCTCTTTTAAATAGTTTAATGACTAATTAATACTATGATGTAGGGTCGTTTTTAGAAAGTTTTTTTTTTTTTACCAGTTAAATCTGATTCGGAGGTCAGTTCTGGCATCAAGTGGTTCCAGCCCCCTCCCGATCGCAGTTGCGAGGGATCGAACCGTGGTCCTTCCTACCAAATTCAGCGCCAATCACCACTGAACCAAATAACGATTGGTCATTTTTAGAAATTTAGTATTGGAAGAAATATAATACTAAATAATAAAAATATATTAATCATAAACATTCATTTATCATTATCTACAAAAACTCTTTCAAAAAAAATACAAAAGATCACTCTATTTTTTCTCAACTTCCCCATTTCCCCCAAAGTCCTCCCAAACAAAACCTTAGTCTATTCATCACTTTAGTTCCTATTCTCTTCTTCCAAACAACTCAACAGTTAAGGAAAAGAGTAAATGCCATGAGAACCACAGGAAATTAATTTAACTTATTAACTTTTGTCACTAATTACCCTCTATTTTCTATTCTTTTACTTTCCTTTTGGCATAGGCTTAATAAGTAATAACACCTAGTAACTAAACACATATGTCAATTGAAAAAATTCAAGAAATTACAGTCAACTCATAAGCCAAGCCATTATAGAACTATCAATACTAATTGAACATAATTAATATATTAATAATAATTCCTAATAATTGATTATGTCAATGCATAATTGATTAATTAAAATAATTAGCCTAACAAAAACATCATAAAATGGCTCATGGTTAATATCTATAATCATCATCAAAGATCATGTAGTTTCCGCTCCTCCTTGCTCTAGTTTCTCTGTCAGTCTGCACATCAACAATATGCAAGTGTTTTAGATTACATGATTAAAATAAGTACATAACTGCATGCATTTTCTTGTTTAAATTGCATTAGAAAATAGTTTCTTACTTATCCCTATAAGTTTGGTACATGGAAAGAGAAAAAAAAAACTATAATTCTAAACAAAGAATTTTAATTTTTTAACCTATATAGTATTGACCAACTCTATAGTTTGCTTCTTCTATTTCAGTGTGCATAATATATGCCAACTAAGATACTATCTCATGATCTGATGTGAAATTCTAACTCAAATCACACCAAGAACAAAGGTGCGTGGGACAAAATCGATGACAACCAAGCTAAAAAGCCCAAGCAATAATAATATAACAACGTAAATGTAAGCAAATCCAATCAAGCCGAGCCAAAACAACAAGAGTAAAGAGGAACAAATATACAAAGATTATTTACCCAGTTCGGTCCAAAATTGGCCTACGTATGGGAGAGAGAGCAACTCTCCAATCCACTATCAACGAGTATTAACAAGGGATACAAAAGGGTTACAAATTATTAGATTCAAGAGTGTCAAATAACCGATTATCCCAAAAGCTTAAGCTATTAGGATTAGTTATATCAATGGTTTTATATATTATTTCTAACACGCCCCCTCACGCAAGAGCCCACTTGGGCTTGAAGCGTGGATAATGCATAGGCCCACCTACCATATGCTTAAATTCCACTTTTTAATTAGAAAGTGAGGAGAGCGGTGATCGAACTCTAGACCACTTAGTCATAGAGGCTCTGATACCATGTCAAATAACCAATTATCCCAAAAGCTTAAGCTGTTAGGATTAGCTATATCAATGGTTTTATATATTATTTCTAACAAAGAGTTCTCAAAGAACAAACCTTAATTTCTACCTTTTTCTCTCAATCTCTAAACAACAAAGATAAACCATGAATCTCACTACCCAAAGTGTTTGCAATGTGTTTCCTAACCTTAGATCTCACCGAAAATGCTCTCAATCCTTACACTTTCATTCCATAAGAATTCCCTCTGCCTGACGCCCAACTTCGAACGCCTAGTGCCCGGCCCAGCCTACAACCCATCAAAATTCTTTGCATTTTGATCCACACGCTAGGCATTTATTAAAGCCCCGAAAATGCAAAAAAAAAAAAAAACCCTAAAAAACGCCCTGCATTAGCTGCACATGCCTAACGTTTTTGACAGAATCAAACGAATTTTTCAGAATTTGAAAAGAGACGTTAAGGCACACACACAACATTATGAAAGTTTTATTTTTATAGGTTATGTCCAAAGTACTATCGGAGCAGGAAAGATTTCAATAATATTCTATATCCAATTTTCAGAAAAAAATAAAAATGTAATCCTAATTTGTCAAATTTAGCAAGTTAAACTTTTGAACTATAAATACTCTTCACTGACATAAGTGATATATTTGTGTACCTTGGAAATGAGTCTTTCAAATGCTTCTGTTCCATGTTCTTGCATATATCTTTCAGCGGCGGTTAGAACATCATCTTGCTTACTAAATATGTTCTTCCGAGGAACATACCACATTTGGGAAGTTCCCGGCATCTGCGGCATTTTTGGCAATTGTGGGTTCATGTAGAATGGTCTAAGATAGTGTCTATAAACATGTGCTGCCCCATTAAAGTGAGGAAGAACCAACCAACAACTCAGTATCAACTTGGCATAAGGCCAAATTGGAAGCCTGAAATTAGCAACTATCAACTTAACATAAAAAAAACAAATTGGAAGCTAGAAATTAACAACTTCATTGTGCACCGAAAAAAATTATTGATACTTTCGTAATAATTTCTCTTCCCTACCAAATAAAACATGCAAATCTTGCTAAGGCAAAACCAAATGTTCAAGAAAATGCAAAAATCTGCACAACTAACAAACAAATCTTGAACTATGTATTTACAAACTCCAATTATGGCATTAGGGCTATGTGTTAACCATGTAATTATGGCTTTGGAGTCATGAATTAACTATGTGATTAAGGTTTCAGATTCATGGCATTGGGGTCATTACTTAACAATAAGAGAAGATATTTTGAGTGTTTTCACAGTTTTTAACGAAATCTGAATTGGAAAGAATAAAGACGGTTTTGAAAATTCTTTATCTCTTCAACTAAAATCCAGCTGATTTTATACGCTAGTGGAACAAAATTTCATTGAATATTAAGTAAAATTATCTTCTTCCTTCAAGAATCGTCACTTATGGCTTAGGCTGGT
Organism: Trifolium repens; assembly: GCA_030408175.1. NCBI lineage: Eukaryota > Viridiplantae > Streptophyta > Magnoliopsida > Fabales > Fabaceae > Trifolium > Trifolium repens. The sequence goes on from CP125845.1 coordinate 33,642,305, forward strand.
AGACCAACTATGGGCAAGCTTAGGAAGCATTCAAATCATAGATGTAGAAAACAATTTTGATTTTGCTTTAACAATAAGTTATGTAGTCAATGTTCGATCACTATCTCACATTGCGAAGGGGGATGTAGCTCTTGGATGATGGTCCAATGATGAGAGATGCGATTAATAGGAACTTTGGCAGAGTTTGTAGAGAGTTGATCAGACAAAAAGTCCGTAGATTTTTCATCATGCTGGATACTTGTTGCAGTGGTTAGTTATAAAGCAATGAATATCATTAAGAACCTTGGTTTCACTAATATAGCATAGCGAGTGAAGCTAGGGGTAATGTTGGTGGTATTACAAAACTGATGATATTTCTGCAGTGTATGTGTCAACCCTCAGATTGCTATTGGACATGAGAGCTACTTTCATCCACTGATTACTTAAAAATCATAACTTCGTGATTTACTCATTCAAACTGGAAAAAAAAACAGTTTTTTTTTCTCACGTCTGAATGGGTAAATCCAGAAGGAAGCTGTTTTTAAGAATCGTGAGCAGGGCCAAAGGGTCTCGCTAAGCAAATGAATTTTCATATTTATATATTTTGGTATTGACCCTCTGATTCCTAGGGGAAAGGGCCCAAGTAAAGTCTGACCAATAATTGTTCCCACTATGAATCGAATTCGGGTTCTCTGAATGATTTGTCTTAGGAGTAGTTCATTAACCACTTGAGCTCAATTACTTAGTTATCCCTAATAATATACTCCCTTAAGTTACCATTATAAGCACAGAGATATGAAATCTTTTACTTTGTTTTGAAATTTCTTTTACCTGTATCTTTTACTACTTCCTTATAAAAATAGATATCAATTTATAATAGTAACAAAAGATCTTTTAAGTTTTAATTACTTTTTTTATGAAATATAATTTTAATCACTTCTCACGTGTGTTGGAATCAAAGTATTAACTTTTCATTATTAAAAGAAAAAAAGTTTATAACTTTCCCATAAACCCTTAAAAAAGACTAAAATGGACATTTTGTTAAACTAAAAAATAACTCAAATAGACACAGGGCCCATTTGGATTGATTTATTTTTGAACTTATGCAAAACAACTTATGCAAATAATTAAATAAGCTTTTATGTATTATTCATGAGTATGTCAAGGTAGTTTGTGAACTAACAACTTATGAAGATACAACTTTTGTTAGTTCAAACTTATAAATTAACCTAAAAACATATTTATTTGCATAAGCTATTTCTGATAAGCTCAAAAATAAGTCAATCCAAACAAGCTCATATTATAGCATAAAAGGGTCATCAGATTAACAGGTAAAAAAACATACAGTTCAAGAAGTTTGGCAAATGTGAGCTCAAAAAGTGTGATCAAAGAGTAGAGAACCCAATATGTGAGCCATTGTTGGTCATCAACAATATTCTTAGTCTCTATGGCTTTAATTGAAGCATATCTGCCACAAAGTGATGCAATAAATCAAAAACTAACACACATAAATTACATAATAATGTTACAAAATCTTAGTATATATATATATATATATATATATACTTACAATGGATAAACGAGGGTCACCAAAGGCCTGAAAAAAATCAAATCATAGAAAAGTTTGAAAATTATTAAAAAGTAAAATAAGGTAATGCACATAGATAGAAAGAAAGGAAAAGAACATACAGAGCAAGAACATCGAAGTTTTTGAGGATAACTTGAAGAAAATTGTTGCTAGAAGTGCCCATGTCTTTGTTGAAGAAGAGTGGGAAAAAGGGTTTAAAGATAAGAACTAGTGAGAAGAGAAGAGTGAAGAAAAGGAAAGGAGTGTGAATGAGTGAGTGACACTATTGAAAGAAAGAAGGAAAATATAAGACAGATTTTATTGACACGGTAAAAGAAGCACCGAAATTTGTCCGGTGTTATTTTTCCTACCTCGTGGACCGTATCTTGACACTTTGACGCGGTTGTCTGGTCTCTCTACCCTCGAAGCAGATTTTCTGCTGTAAATTTCCAAGCAGTTTTCACGCAGTTTGATATTGAACCGTCCGATCTATTATGTGCGGTCGAGATTGTTTTGAATGATTTTATAATTAAGTTAACCAGAACTGTCTGATCAATAATCAATGGTCGGGATTGACACTGCATTAAAACTGTGCGCTTTTATTACTGTAGCAAATCTGGATCCCTCTGCTCTCTAGTACCCATCTAGTCATGTCATCTCACCCTTTTATTTTATTTGAGAATCTCCAAACAAAATCTATCTATAAAATACTTCAAATTTGAGAGAGGGTTTTTTTTTTTTTTTTTTTTTGTCAAGTAGCCTAATGGTTTGAAATTTCACCCTTAAGGTGAATAAGTGGGATGACCGGGGTTCGAACCCCGATCCCCTGCATAATAATGCAAATGTCCACCAATTGAGCTAAGCTCATGGGACTTTGAGAGAGGGTTCTTCATGAGGGTAAATATTTTTTTAGCCATTGATTTGGGAGGAGAGAGAAAAGGAAAAATAAAAAATAGTAAATTGAAAGGTGAAGATGGAAACAATTAAAGAAATTTAGGAAAAAAAAAAAAGGAGAGAATCAATTCTCCTAAAATTTATAGTACTAGGATTTGGCTCAAGATTTTGTAAGAAAAAAAATGCTGTTGCTCCAGTAAATTTTTGTGAAATACAAACACGTAATAAATTGTATCGTCGTGTCGATCCCCGAACCAGATTAAACTGGTAGTGAAAATAAAAAAATACCAAAATCAAACTTTTAAAAATTACATCTAAAAAGTAAAAACATGAGATGAGATTAGATTAGATTTAATGCAAAAATAAATGCAGCTAGCTATCCGATCAAACTTAAATGGTTGAAATTAGATATTGAGTTTAACTGTCAAATCAGTGATGAGTGAATCTGAACCATTTGATCAAAAGTGTACGACTGAGATGAGCTACTGCGTGGAACTGCGTAGAAATACTACAGCAGTCAATCCTTATCCATTTCATAATTTGTGGATATTTACCTATCACCTAATAAGAATTAAGAACAAATCACAAAAGGAGATTTATATTTAAAATAAAAATTGGTTACAAGTTTGTTGTGGATATCACATGTAAATCTATTTATGTGGTATATTTTTATTGATTGATGAGTAAATACTTCCAAATTATGAAGGGATAGTTTAGAAAAAACTTTAAATTATTGTTTGTCCTCAAACAATTTGCTAGATAAAAATAATTAAAGCAAATAGACACCTAGACCAAAGAAAAAAAACTCAAGAGCAAGTACAAGAATTAGACATGATACATCACATGGCAATACCCAAAGCGAGACATCCACCACTTTGTTTTTCAATTTTGAGATATTAGTACACGATTAAGATAACTCATCATTGCTCTTCCATTAGGTTGGAACTATGTGAAAATTCTTCCTCGTAGCGGGAGGTCCATAAACAAAGTGAGTTTGTAACAAGTTATAAAAAACAAATCAAATTAAAGGATTTCCCTACGAAGGTGTTCACCATCTTTCTCTTTGAATTGAATAGTATCTAATAGAGTTAAAATTCCTCAACATAAACAACATGTCCGCTTAATTTGAATTCACATATTCTTCTATTTTGTTAAATTTTCTAATGTAGGATCATCTCCTTCTCTTTTTCCTCCTTCTCTCTCCTAACTCTCTATCTCTCTCTTAGTGGTTGGCCTAAGAAATAGAAATAAATATAATTGAATACAATTGACAATATTTTTTCACACTTCACCACGTACCAACCAAAGGGTCCATGTGCACCGAGCATATTTTATAGGATTGAATTAGATCAAACTCTTAATTTTAAGATTTAGTTATATTATACCATCTACCACACCAAGCTCCTTTTTAAAAAAATTGTGTGAAGGAAAACAGGTAGACCCCCTAATTTCCTCATACTCACTATGGAAAGAAGTAAACAATGGGACACGATTTTGGTTGTTTTTGGCCTAAGGAAATCATGAGAATAATAATTAAGAGATTGAGCTTTACAAAAACGTAACCCATACCAAATATTTAAAGAAAATTTCTCTTCCCACTCCCATCTTTCATTTTTACCCCCCAATCTTTCTTTTTTATCCTTGTTAAAAAACTTCAGAACGCCTTATTCGAATTTTTTTGCCTTGTATAAAAATTTCGGAACGTGTTTTCCAAATTTAAACTAGAAAAACTTTGGAAAACGCGTTCCGAAATTTTTATTCATGGTAAAATTGGAATTATGGGGGTGAAAAAGAGTCATAGGGGTGGGATGAGAAATTTTCATATTTAAATCCACCAGAGCCTTTTTTGTAATTGTCTTGAAAACAATGTTCAAAAAAGAGATGTTGTTGTTGCCTCATGCGCTAGGCATAGAGGCTATTGCGCTAGGCGCAATTGTTGTGCCTGATGGAGCCTTAGCTCCTGCCTGCTAGGCGCGATGCCTTATTTAGGCTAAAGCGCGTTTCTGTTTGTTTTAATGGGATTTTAGGGTTTCTAAAGCCAACATACATACTAGGGTTATAAGAGAATTATCTTGGGCAATCTCTAGGGTCGGGGTATTGATTCATCACTTTGGGAAACACTTATTAAATTGAATTTCTTGGCGACGGAAAGAAATTCGGGAAAAGGGTAGAATCAGTATCAAAGCTAATTCTTGTAATCTCTTTGAGGAGTTTCTTTGTAAACAAGTACTTCAATTTAATAATGGAACGAAGAGCTGTTCTCTCCCTCAGAGTATGTTGTTTTGATCGAACTGGGTAAACAATATTTTGTGTTCTTTATTTTTTCTCGCCGTTTATTTGTTCGTGATTATTATTGCGATTCTCGCTTTATTTGATTGCTTCAATTCTATTTGCTACACGCATCAAAAGTTATTAGTGTGTTATTTATGAATTCACAATAGCCTTGGAACATCCTCACATAGCAATTGTGTTTATTAGGTTCCCAAAAGCATCCAGCTGGTTTCACTTCTTTATATCTTCTCCTTTTAACATAATCGATCATATTTTTATTTTTATGATATATATACATGATATTGGATGTTAGCAATTTCATTCCTTTTTCTAGCTGGCTATTCACTAGCTGGCTAATGTAATATATAATATATCAAAATAATTAGCTAGAAAAATCTAGAACATTTCTTGTAGTTGATCAATTGTGTGATGTAACACGTACGAGCAGTTGAGCACAAAGCACTCATTGCTTAACACTTTATTATTTTTCGTACACATCTTTTTCTTTTTTGGTGGAGACTCATCGTTTACTTAACAAGGTACCCTCTCTTCTCTTGCCTTACCTAGTTTCTTACCTACCCTAAATTCTACGACATGCACTGATTACTCGTTACTACGTGCGCGTAAATCTCTCTCCATAATACTATAAGATTATTAAATTCGTTTATTTTTTTGGAAAATTAGCACAATGTTTATTTTACAATGATATAGTATCTACCAAATTTCCAATCTGATTAATGGTGTCTATGTTATTTATAACTTAAACACATGAGAAAAGTCTAACTAAAACAGATTGATTCAGTAGTTGGAAGAATTTCATGATTTAAGAACTAATATTTACGACAATTTTTACTTTATCGAATTAGTTCAATAAATAAGAGAGTCTCATGAGTATTTCGATATATTTGATGTGGAATTTAAAAGTCTAATATGAATCAAAGAGCTTTTATTAGAATATAGTATATAAAATGGGTTCTCTAATTACAAGTAATTTTTTTTATGCAAAATTAGAAAATGAAGCCCTAACTATTAACTTAAAGGCTTCAAATCCTTGATCATTTCGATTAAATCATCATTGATCATTAACACATTGCTTATATGTATATATACACGATGAAATAATGTTTTACTTTATAAAATATTTTATCTTAAAGTATAAACGTTTACAAATAATTTATTAATTTACAAAAATAATCGTTAAAAAAATAATATATCAAAATTTTTCAACATGTCAATATAAAGTAAATATAAGTTTTGGAGAAGGAGACACAATCTCATTTCACTATGACGATGTGACATAAAATTTAACAAGGACATATGTATATGACTACTTTTATATAGAGTTACAAGTCAATCTAATATGACCTAAAGGTAAAATGTTATTATTTTTAATATAAAAATAATAAGAATGAATGATATACAAGATATTTTATGAAATTTATTAAAAATAATAAATTTACATTTGGATGGGTCCATTTTAGATGTCTTAAATATTTTTTATTATTATTAATTTACCAGTTTTGTATATTACATGAAAATATTTATGGTACTTCAAACAATACTAAGGTGATATTATAAAAATATAAAAATAATACTAATGTGTTTTTAATTAATTCATTGAAAGAAAAAAAAAAGCAATATATATAAAGTCAAGCTGTAATGATAAAAGTATACATCAAGTGAGTCCATTAGTCCGACATGAGCATTTATATATGTAAGTCTAAGATGCTAAAAGGAAAAAAAAACTTATACAATGAAAAATTGTATAATATTTTAACACTTTAGTTCAATGGAAAAATAAAATAAGGTAAAGAGAATTAGTTCTATAGTGGATTTATTTTTTTATTATCTATAAAGTAAATGATAATTTATTTTTATATGTAATAATTTTTAAAAAACTATAATAAGGAAGCTATTCATCTAGAGGTTTAAATTAATGTCTGAATCAATTGTTATATAAGAAAACAATAATTAAGGTGGGGGCTGAAAATTAAAGTCATAAAATTTGTGATATAAAAAAAAATAAAGAACTTATTTTGGCATAGCTAGCTAGATTTTTTATTTATGAAAACAACAGTTCATAATAATAGATGCAAAAGGGTATACAAATATGTGATACATAATCACCCTATTAAGGTAATAAGGTTAAATTCATAGCCTAGCTAGAAGATATCAATCACTACTAGCATATACTATTACTAATTCCTTCAATGATTAACTCTATAGCTATATGATGATTACAACAAAGCTAACAAAATTTATCTTATATTAGAAAAAGATAGAATGAATCTATTATTCATCAAGATATTTTATATCAATTTAAGGCAATGATTTCATATTGGTCACTCACCTGAGTTTAAGAGGTACTTGAAAATGTGTATTGAAGATAGTGGACTCTTGGATACAAAGTATTTAAATTATTATTATGATGTACATTGATTGATATAGATATTGGTCCCTAGGTAGATATATAGTATGTACAATACATATACATAATTCATAACTGCAGCAATAAGAGATGCATCGTGCATGTGACAGTTTTTGCAGTACATACATACAGCATCTTCTCTTTTCAACTCATTGCAGTAAAATAAAAGATATGTAAAATTCGTACCTTATTAAATTTTTTTCATACAGCAATAATTGTCTGCTGTAATCAGTTTGTTAAACCTACTCCTAGCTTTTCTCTTACCAGTACCACCTATTTCAATGGGCTTATCGGAATTCTCCTATAATAATTTGTGAGATTGTTTGAGCTATATATATATATATATATATATATATATATATATATATATATATATATATATATATATATGAGTCAGGATCCGTTGACACTAATTAGTTTGACACCAAATGTTACACCTCTCAATAACGTTTTAACCGATATAAATTTTATAAAATCCACCGTTGGATTGAAAGTTTATATCATATAGATCATTTATGTAAAGTTTCAGAAAAATCCAAAAACATTTGATATGTTATTGAGATACATCAAAGTTAACGGTTTGCGTCTTTTTTTAAATGCCGTTGATCTTTATGTGTCTCAATAATATATCAAATGATTTTGGATTTTTCTGAAACTTTACATATATGATCTATATGATATAAACTTTCAATCCAACGGTGGATTTTATAAAATTTATATCGGTTAAAACGTTATTGAGAGGTGTAACATTTGGTGTCAAACTAATTGGTGTCAACGGATCCTGACTCTATATATATATATATGTTATAAAAATAATTTATGACATCATTATTATAAGTTATTTTAAGTTTATTTTTATAAGCATTCTATCAAGATCTTCTGTTCGATTAGTGACTTGGTATACGCCAACGTTAAAATTCTTAATTAAGAGAGTTAATCGCCCATTTGAGTCTCGTAAGATTCGAGGGATTAGTCTTTGCAAGGTGTCAAACTTAATTAGTAATATGACACCTCTGATAATTCTTTATCGAATAATTGTATTATAAAATCGATCGTTGGATTGAAAGATACTATAACATGGATCATATGCCTATAAAATAAAACATTAATCGGAAATCATTTGGTACGTCAATGAGATACATCAAAATTAACGTCTTACGAACTTTCAAAAAATGAGTTCATTTTGATATATCACATTAACGTATCAAATGATTTTCGATTAATATTATATTTTATAGACATGATTTATGTTATAGTATCTTTCAATCTAACAGTCAATTTTGTAATATGATTATCCGGTAAAGAATTATCGGAAATGTCATATTACAAAGTTTGACACGTTTCATTTGATCCCTACTCTTAAAAAAAAAAGTAAAAACAATGAATTGCTAATATGAACCTCGTCCGACTTATAAATAAAAATAAAGACATGTTATTTGTACAATCAAATTGTACAACTTTTTGGACAATCCTCTCTCTTATACTCACATTATGAGAAAGAGTAAAAATATAATGTGAGTATAAGAGAGAGTTGTCCAAAAAGTTGTACAATTTGGTTGTACAAATAACATTTTTATATTATGGTTTAAAGCTGAAGCTGAGCCTTACTAAATTTAATAAATTATGATGAAATATTATATCTATTGTTATTTCAATTTTTATTATAAAATTCTTTTTTCACTAAATATAATAAGAGTTCATTTATGAAAAGTTTATCTTAGAAGAATTGTACAAATAATTGAACTTTATTTTAGAAGAGCTTATACTATATATAAAGCTTAATTGAGCTGTTTATCTAGACTTAAACAATTTACAATAGTGCAGAGCCAATCAACAACATCCTAGATCATAAAATTGTAAAATAAGTGTTTCCACAAAATTTATACCCCTATAAATTTAAAAGCAGTGCCCAACTTAATATATAACATTTCTCTCTATTATAATTAAATTGTAAAACCAATCAATTACTCCATAGTAAATTAAAGTTAAAGTGTGAAACAAATTATCACATGTTAAACAAAAGCAGTGCCAAACAATAAAATCCCAGATCATAAAATAAAATCATAATCAGATTCATAAGAAACAAAATTTATACTCAACAACAGCATAACTAATATTGATATAGTTGAATATCTATGTCCATATATAAGTTTGTAAATATTGCTTTTCAAACCCTAGCACGACTAGGACAATCACACCACACTAACAAAGTTCCAAAATTGAAAATTGAACTCAATATACCAAAGCAATCAAACTTGCAAATGGACATAACATATAACATATATAATATATTTATATATGTATACAAATATTATATATATTTTTTGCAAATTAACCATTAGCAAAACTAATAATAATAATAGTAATTATAATAATTAAAAGAAAATTAACATGCTAGATCATACACTTGTAATTACTTGATTAATCCTAATTTTAGGATTGTTGACTGCTTGAATCATGTCCATCATCTCCTCCTCCATGATGTTGCCCGGTAGACTCAGACATGCCATTCGTCTGAATCTGCCTATATGCATTCATGGCCGAAAGCATACTTAAATTACTTTCGGCCATAATACCACCGCCGCCTCCACCGCTGCCGACAATTCCAGAACCTAATTGACTTCCGGGCATAAGATTCACTGGAGAAGCAAAATTCATGAAATGAATTCCATTAGAAGGCATAGCTGCTCTATACAAACCATTATTCCCAACAGAAGGAATTGCCCAAATTGGATCATTTCCATTACTACCACCATTAACACCTTGGTTACCATTACCTGTTACCATCCAAAACGCTGCCGTATTGGAAGCATGACTTGAAGGAAGTGACCCCACATTTGATTGTAACAAATAACTTCCCATATTTTGTGATAACAATTCTTGCTCTGATCTTCTTTTCCTTCCTATGCTTCCATCTGAATCAGAACCCAATAATTCAAATCCTCCACCACCTCCGCCGCCGGAGGTGGCGTTTTCTTCCCGGAGCTCTTGTTTTGCTTGTAGAATAGCATTTTGCACGTTGTTAAAATTCAAAATTGCTGATAAAGATGAAGGATTCTCCATCATATTGTTATTCCTTCTAGAATCATCAGCTGTAACGTTCATGTTCATTGTTCTGTCCCATTCAGCTCGGTTTCTAAGCTGAGCCGCCGCGGCTGCAGCGGTTGAGAACGAGCTAGGGTTGAAGTAGTTACCTCTAAAATAGTGTGATGGCGCTGACATGGTTGAACCTGAGCTTCTAAGAGAGATGTTAAGAGAAGTGAAGTTTGCCGGAATTGTCCCTGTACCGGTGGCGGCGATGACGGCTGGCTCTGCCTGTTGAAGTAGCCACTCGATCGTCTCACCATCGGATTTATGTCCCAGCTCACGTGTGAGCTGGAACACTCTGGCTGCACAGGCCGCCGGCATGCGGATCCGGCGGCCTCGTCCGTCCACTTTCGTGTGCCGGTCTTTTGTCGAAGCCCGCTTCGGCGCTGGCTTTTTCTGGTTGTCTGATGTGACGATGGTGCCTGAGCCGTCGTTTGCGGTAGTTGAACAAGGTTGTTGTTCTTCGGAGACATCTAGGATGTTGTTGTCTTTTTTTTCTAAAAGCTGAAGAGGGAAATTGGGTCTGCTTCGGATTCCATTATTTTGATGATCACCTTCCAATTCCATGTTATTGCTTTCTCATATAATTAATTTCTCTTAATACTAAGCACTTTTTTAAGAAAAAAAAATTGGTGGGGTTTATTTATATAAAAAAAAAATATTTTTCACTGTCACTAAAATTTGTGTGTATGGGAAGTGAGAGATGAGGTGAGGTGACACACAAATTCCTATCAGTTAGTGGGCAAGTGGGTCTATCTTTTTTTGAGATTGTGTGTTTTTGTGGAGCATGGAATTCCTTTCAGATGGGAGCTAGCTACTGCAGCTGAGTTGTTGTATATGTGATGGAAAGAGAGAGAAAGATTGAGAGAGAGAGAGAGAGAGAGAGAGAATGGAAATGAATGATAGAGGATAAGGGAGAGGAGGGCAAGCTTTAAGCAACAAATATAATGAGTGGGAATAATAAGGTTTTCGTGAAAATTTTAAAAGCACTCATTTTCCTCTTTCTTTTTGTTGTTTTTTTTTGTTTTTGGGATGGAATCATTCTTGCTAGTCTTCTCTCGTTTTATGACTTTTATCTTATTTTAAATCATCTTAAATAAATTCTATCTCTTTAGTCAAAGATAGATGTTTCAATTTCCCTCATTAATATCATATTATTGGTCAAATATTTTTGTCAGGGTTCGAATTTAAAATCTCACAATTATATATATATATATATATATATTTTATGGTTATTATTATTTTCTTTTTAGAACAAAAAAATAGTTTCAATTACCGTTTTCTTTTACCATTCTCAACCCAACAAACTGGAAAGGGGCGGCAGTTGGATTGAATATGCGGCGGCGGTTATAACTGCCGCTAAGTATTTAGTGGCGGTTATGCCGCCTAATTTTTTTTAGTGCACTAAGTATGTTTAGATGAAATAATTTAAATTTCTTGTAAAATTAGAACTTTAGACAATTTATTATGTAAATGTTTCAATTGAATTCCTATCATTTATATTTTTTTTTTATTATAGGTAATTAAATTTAATCATTTTAACTCAAAAATTTATGGACCAATATGCAATTTTTTCGCAATTTATTGGGACCACTTGCAATTCTAAACATTAACCGGGACAAATTTGTAAAATTCAAAAATTAAATAGGGCCTATTGTGTAAATATTTTAAACATAAAAGGGACCAATTTTAGATTTACATTCTATAAAGTAAAAATAATAATTTCAAATTCTTAACTCTTAGGTGGTATTTGAAATACTCCAAATTTAACCTTTACAAAATACTTCGACCAACAAGGATTAGTATAAGGGATACTCGACCCACCAAAATATAAACTACGTCACAACTGTTGTCCATCTAATTAAGTATGCAATCTAAAGGATTATTATACCTTTTATAATAAAAAGACAAAAGTCTTATGTTTTTTTGCCAAGAACTATTTCCATGAAGTACACCTCATAGAAATTGGCTGCTTGGAAAATGAAGATGTTTCTTACCATCTATGATTTTTTTTATTGGCAGATAATATATATTAAAAAAGAATGGGGGACATGAGTCGATACAAAAGGTAGAAATCAAACACCACTGAAATGAGAACCGAAAGTATTAAAAAAATAAAATACAACGCTCCACAAACAACAAAACCCAACTACCATAACAGGGGAATCAGATATAAACCTAACCACGAAAAACAACGAACAACAACCTGCATCAAAAACAAAAACGATAATAGAATAAAGAAGGTCGAACAGAAGAACAACAAGGAATAGGTCACCCAATAAGGAATAGGTCAAACAGAGACACAAATTGAATACCCAACCAGTGAAATAGTTTAAACCAAATGGAAGAGATAAGGTCACAAGTAATTAATGAACAAATGATATACCAACTCTACTACCTCCCCACATAACACACAATCACCCTACGACGGAAAAGATTTTGCCTTGTCGACACCCTATCCTGAATAAGTTGCAAAAAGATAAAGAAGGAGCCCAAGACTTCCACACCCTACCAAAAGACTATGTCACAATCACTCATGAGAGTAGCATAAGCGGACTAATAACTCTCATTAGACTCATGTTTCCAGAACCAAGCACTGCAACCCCTAAAGAAGAGCCCTAGACACTGCTTCAACTGAAGATAACTCTAGTCCATTTGAAGTTCCAAACCTAAACTCCAAAAACCTAGTTACCTGTCTCCCCCTTCATTTGCAAATGTTGGTCAAACAATTGGAATAACCTTTGAAACGGAGCTTTGAGGGCAATTCCCTCAACCATGGGCTCAAACCAAAAGAAGGTCACTAGGCCATCATCCACTCTCTTAAACACGCCATTGAAAATCCATTATAAATACATACCATTTGATGTCCCAGAAGGAAGATATATTTCCCCCAAAAGGACCCTGGCTTAAAACTAGAAGGGCGACCCAAAACTGAGGTGAAGGAATATCTCTTTAAATTCCTTAGCTACCTAACTACGGTCTGACAAGTGAAACAATCAGTTGTCGAATAATAATTCACACTCTTGGTATCTAGAATGAGTTCGTATCTACATGGATCGTGCCAAGTGCTACTAGTTTTATTTAAGTTCGATAGTTTGCATTCGCTTTATTTTGGTTTTAAAAAGGTTTTGTTTGAAAAGTGCGAATGATAATGCATAAAATTAAAGATAGTTGATTCAGAAAGATGAGGCTAAGCAAGGTAGACCGAATCCTTCCCTTCCTCATGCTTGGATAATTGGCGCAAAATATATCTATTTAGACTATTGTTCGGCCGATTATATATCTTTTATGGTAATATAATGATATTACCCTAATACATTATAAGTTACCATGGAACATATTAACTAGTTAACCCACAGGGGCCTAATCTTATGATTTCATGTGTCCTAGCTAAGAGATCGGGCTAACATACATGCAGTCATTATCGTTTAATTAATCCTATTAAGCCACTGTCCTAGAATATCCGAGTTACCGTATCTATGTGGTTAGCACTATAATTTATTATTTCCAGAATAACAGTCAGATTCGTGACTAGATATACTATCCCTAAAAGCGTTCTCCAATCAGTGGCTAAAAGTTGGAATAACGTCGTTAAAACATAAATATATAGAAAACATAATCATGAATAATAAAATATTATTAATTAATCTACCAATTACATATTTCCAAGCATTCATTAGGGGAGTTCATCTTCTCCACCTAAGTCTCAAAGTACCTAGCTACTAATCTGCATAATTAAACTACAAGAATTAATTTACACATACCAATGGCGTAGATGCCTTGCTGAGGAAGTTACCTCTTCCTTGGTGAGGGAAAGTTCTTCCTGTAGAGACCGCCTATTTCCTTCTTTGCTCCTCCTCCTCCTCTCTAGAGAGAAGTGTCTCTCTTAGATTACTAAATTGCTGAATGAATTTAGATTTATGAATGAATAATAGTGAATGAGGAGAGCTTTATTTATAGTTTTCCTAATGGGCTTCTGCGCGCCATCGTGGCCACGATGGATCCCATCATGGCCACGATGGATCCCATCGTGCCACGATGGAAGTGGATTTGCTTCAAAAATAAGCAGATTTGCCTCCAGCTTCCTTGGGCGCTAAGCAGTCTAACTACGGTCTGGCAAGTGAACCAGTTAGTCGTCGAATAATAATTCACACTCTAGGTGTCTAGAATGAGTTCGTATCCACAGGGATCGTGCCAAGTGCTACTAGTTTTATTTAAGTTCGATAGTTTTGCATTCGCTTTGGTTTTTGAAAAAGGTTTTGTTTAAAAATAGCGTAATGCTTGTGCAGAAAAGTAAAGATAGTTGATTCAGAAGCGTGAAGGAGGTTAGATAGTTCATTTCTCCATCTACCCTAAGGTTTCTAGCTACTAATTTACATAATAAATATTACAAGAATAAAACTATGCATACCAATGGCGTAGATGCCTTGCTGAGGAAGTTACCTTTCCCGTTGAAGGGGGAAAGTTCTTCCCGTAGAGAGCTCCCTTGCCCTCCTTGCTCCTCCTCCTTGAATACTATAGAGTACTCTAGGTTGCTGAATTTCTGAATGAATAATTATGAAGGAGGGGAACTCTATTTATAGGTTTTCATAACGGGCTTCGCTCCCATCGTGGCCACAATGGATCCAATCGTGCCACAATGGAGTAGATTTACTTCAAAAAATCAGAAGATACGCATGTCTGCCTTGGGCGCTAAGTTTGTTCCCATCGTGGCACGATGGAAGTCATTGTGGCCACGATGGTGAAGGTGGAAAAACACAAGAAGGGGGGGGGGGGGGGGGGGGTTGAATTGTGTTTTAAAAAATAAAACTTTTTGCCAAATAAAACAAAGTTTGCAACGGAAATAAACGCGAGATAGAAAAGGGGTGCTAAGAGAGAGAGACACAAAATTTATCCTGGTTCCTCTCACAAATCGAGAGTACTCCAGTCCCCTTGTTACTAACAAGAGATTTTCACTATAATCTACTTAAGATTACAAATTGCTCAAGCACAATTGCAAGAGACTTCTCAGGTGCTCAAGTTTCACTAAACAAGAGACTTCTCAAATGCTCAAGTTAAACTTGACAAGAGACTTCTCAAACAAACTTAAGAATAAGAATGAATGTTAAGGAACACTTGATATACTATCAGAGGTGTTTACAAAATACAACGTAAATTGCTTTAAGACTTGAATGACAGATGGAACACTAATGTCAGAATGCTTCAGAGTCTTAAACGCAGTAATGGAACAGTAGAACAGTAGTCATTTCTTCCATTTGAGTCTTCTATTTATACTTGAAGGAAGATGATGACCGTTGTAGAGAGATAAGGTGCCAGCTGGAATTTGCTCGTACAATTGCTAGCTGTAGATTGCCTTCTTTAGCAAAGAAATCCAATTCCACTACCTTGCAATTCAAATTATCACTCATCCATTTTGAGTAATAATAGTACGATAGTACAATCCTCAAATGCGCTCCATTTATGGATAAGATTAACGTTGTACCAACGAATATTCCTTCCTGTGGATGTGACAGAGCCTTGAAGTAGATTGTTCTTCAAACATAGGTTCTGGTTCTGTCAGTTCCTGAGTGACGTAAATTCCTTTTGCTTCAGATGCTGTTGTTGTAGCTTCTTAAGGTCTTCAGCTTCTGAACTCCTCAGAGTCTAGCTTTTGGTCCTCAGAAGCATTATCTTCAGCA
This sequence comes from Trifolium repens, assembly GCA_030408175.1. Taxonomy (NCBI): domain Eukaryota; kingdom Viridiplantae; phylum Streptophyta; class Magnoliopsida; order Fabales; family Fabaceae; genus Trifolium; species Trifolium repens. The sequence continues at coordinate 33,658,209 of CP125845.1, forward strand.
CGCAAAATTTAAGCTTCTGATGAACAGCGATACGCTTTCAGAGCTTCATAGCTTGACTTCTCTCTTGTTATTCATAGTGCTTCTGAATGAATTTTAACTTATAATTCTGCACACTAGAATAATCATTAGTAATACCAATTGCAATTTTAATACTTTGTTATCATCAAAACCACTTAAAATTTTAGAGGTTCATGTCAGACCCACTTTGTTCCAACAATCTCCCCCTTTTTGATGATGACAAACTAAAGCATTAAAATTCAATTGTTGTTGATTTAATTTAATTATGTTGACTTCAGGTTTCAAAGGTTTGCAATCTCCCCCTGAGTCTGATAATCCATAGGGTTAGGTTTGTAAGCTCCCCCTAAGTCTTATCCATAATTAATTAAAACAGTTTAAGAGTTAATTTATCAACTTAAATTAGATTTTCATATTTGACTCTCAGAAGCATAGTTTTGTAAGCTTTGCTTCTTAGAGTCAGATAATGTTCAGAGGAGGTTTGCAAGCTTCTCTTATATTATCTATGGAAATCAATTTTAGGTTCTTAAATTTTCTCCCCTTTCAATAAGGTTCAGAATGAAACACATAACGATAGTTCAGAAGGGATAGAAATTGATATGAGTATAACAGTTTCAGTTCTTTAGCAGTAAAAGAAATCAATTATCATCAATTTTAACGCTGTTCTTACTCCCCCTTTTGTCATCAGTCAAAAAAACTCAGAAAACAAGACATTCAAGTCAAAAAAATGGTTACAACTATATTCATTAAATGAATTGTGTTGATTCCCAGGTAGACAAGAAAGCTTGAGAGCACTATAAAAAGAGATGATTCTTCTCATTTTATTCATACAGAATAATCAAAGAGCATTATAAGAAACACACAATGGAAAAGCAAGCTACGAAGGATACTTCAGGATCAAAAGAAGCGATCAAGAAGGAAGCAGAGCCCTGGCGCTGCGAAGAGAACAGGCATCGTTATGAAAGAAACAAGCGAGAATTGGTTCTGACAGAGTCAGAGCGTGAAGCAATAGGCTCTGATCTGGAAGAGTTCTTATGGACATATGATGATGACAAGCCATACGAAGAGTATCAAGCTGAAGCTCAGCAAGCCCTGCGTGACCTACTTTCTTATGTTGGTGAGAAGCATAAGAAGAATAAGCCAGAGGCTGCTGACGTTGATTCTAAGTAGGATATCATTATCTTATGTAATAAAGAATTTCTTCAATAATTTTAATAAAGGGTTCTTGCTATAAATTTCTTTCTTTTTGAGCATGTTTCTTTTATATACTCTTCTCAAACGTCAGAAAACCAGTTACCAGACACGCTTCATACGGTATTGTTGCCCCGCTTATAAACAGGCTATAATACTAAGAAGCTATTTCATGAGTAAACAAGAATACTGATGTGGGGGGACCTTAGGTTTTCAAAATCCTATATAAGTTTAAAAACAAGATGTTCTCCAACATCTTACACTAGGTTCAGAATCCACAAGAGTATCAGACATTATCAGAGTATATGATTTTCATTTTGAAAAACAAAATAAAATAAACATACCAGCACAAGCACATAAATAAAGATAATAAGAAGCTTAATTAACCAAAAAGATATTATCCAAAAGAATTACATAAACATGAATACAAATAAGTGCTCAAACATAAGGGTTAAGGTTTGGGTTGCTGTTGAGTAAGCTTCAGAAGAAGTTCCATCATTGCATCTATCTTCTTGTTAGTAGCTTCACCAGATCTGTGCATGTCTTCTCTTATATCGGCCCTGAACTCATCCATTTCATTTCTTAGCTCCTCTCTTAAATCATTCTTGATTACATCCAGAGCTTCTTGCATAGCTGAAGGTATAGCAGATGAAGAAGAGCCTTGGACAAGTACTGGTGGAGATCTAGGAGGAGATGGAGCAACAATGGGAGTTTTACCTTTATCAGAATCTGGTTCACTGAGGTTCTGATCATGCATAACAATATCTTCTGCAGCTGCTTGATTCTCTATAATCTTATTAGTCTCAATAACAGCAATGTGAACTGCTCTATCAACCAACAACTTGAAGGCTTCTTGTTCAGCAAGTCTCTGACGTTCCATTTCAGCAGCTATCCTAGCCTGCTCAGCATCAACTACTACTCTTGCATAAGTGGCCTCTTCTTCATTTAGCCTTATAGCTGCTTCAAGAGATCTTCTTATACTTTCATTTACAGCAGCTAAAAAAGCTATTCTCTGACATTCTTCTTCATGGTTGAAAAATGTAAGTCTCAGAGCATGAGAACGATCAGCAGCACTCATTATTTGAGACAACACTTCCATTCCTCTTCCTTCAATCTTCTTTTTCACATAACCTCCTAAGAGCCTTAGAGACTGACTGAATTTCTGTTCCAATTCCCTGATCTTGGCATCAACATCTGAGGGAAATATCAGTACTTCTTCTTTCATGCTCTTAAATTTCTTTAGACTAATACTAATAGCATTATCTAGCAGCTCAAGGTTTGGTTCAGAGTTGTGATTGAAGAAGGGTTGGTTTTTGTTGAAGGGAATTGTGGGTTCAGGTCTTTTTCTTTTAAGAGGGATGATTTTGATTTTTCTGATTTCATCAAAGGGGTCTTTGAGGGTTGTTATTAAATCATCATCAACATTAATTTCTGCTTTTAGCAGATCCTCCAGAATGGGTAGGGCAAAGTCAGTAGGTAGACTGAGTTCATCTATGGTTAAGGGTTTGTATGATGGACCATAGATGGGTTCTGATGGTGGTGTTTGTGGTTCAGGTGTGGGTTCAGGAGTGGAAGGTTCAGGTTGTGGTGTGGGTGGTTTAGCAGTGGTATGTTCAGGATGAGTCATAACTTCATCCTGAGCTGGTGTGAGGGTGGGTGGATCTTCTTGTTCAATGTCAACAAGGGAGGATGATGATGTTTGAAATGGTGGTTCTGGAATTGGTGGATCAATAGGTAAGTCAGAAGATGTATTCACAAAGTGAAATTGATCAGGTGAGTTTATGTTGGAGTGAGTAAAGGCATCACCAGATAAGTGAGTGGAGAGATGTTCAAGAATGGTGGGTGATTTTCTTGTTGTGTTGGTAGGTTGGTCAAGAATGGAAGTATCAATGGTGATATTTTCTTCTGCTGGTGGGTTGTTTTTAGGTTTCTTGAGGGTTCTTTTGATAGGGATCTTTTTCTTATCTTGTTCCTTCTGAATTTTGTCAAGTTTTTCTATAAGCTCTGAAGAATCAGTGCTTGTATCAGAAGTAGTCCCTTCAGATGAAGATGAGGAGGATGATGAGGGTTGTGAGGATGGTGGGATCATTCGTATAGGCTTTGTATAGTCTATAGGAGATGATTGGGTAGGGGGATGAGCACTAGATACACTATCAATATTAGGCTTAGAATTTTTACCTGAGTCAGCAGCCTTTTGTTTGGAAACGACTGTCTTCTTTCTTTTTGCGGCTCTGACAGGTTGATCCTCTTCAGCATCTACAGGCCTATCATTCCTTTTCTTTGTTCTTCTTTCCTTCTGAACAGCCTTCCTCTGAGTAATCTTAGCCACTTGCTCCTTAGTGACTTCTTCCTTTTCTTCAGTGGCTATCCTTTCAGCACCACTAACTTCAGCAGCATCATTCTTATCTTCAGATTGTTCCTCCTCAACAATCTCTTGTTCAATTGGTTGAGGTTTTCTTTTTGACCTGGTGATCTGCTTTGGTCCTTTAAAGATGTCCCAGTTTGGTACACCAACTACCATACTCCTGGGCACACTTACTCCAGAATCTAATCTGACCAACTCCAAGAAGTTCTTGATAACATCATCATTATCAAATTCTGATATGGTTGGGAAACCATCACACCAGAAGTACTTCTCATAAACCTGCTCCAGAGGGCTCTTGGCTGTCTTCAGCTCCTCTTTTGTCTTCAGATGCATATTTACCAGAACACTTGCATCATACTTAGCAGTATTGAAGACTCTAAGTTTCTCCTTGGTACTGACAATTTGAATAAGCTTTGTTTGTCGGATGATTTCTGAAATCAACCTTGGATGATGAATTATTGAAGGTGATTTGGTTTTGCTCTTGGATATAGTAAAGCATAGGTGATCAAACAGAAGCTTTGCCAAATTTATCTTCACCTTCTTGTACAAAAACCAGATGAAGTGCCGGTGTGGTAGAGAAATAGTATCATATCCTCCTTCTCTAGTGATGATGGAGGCCAGAAACACTTTGAAAGCAAAGCTGAAGTTTTGCTTCATGAATTTAGCTTTACCAAAATCATTGTTGACACTACCAGGCAGGAATAAATCCTTCTTAATGGATTCAACATGTTTGCTCTTCTCACCATATTCATCCACATTCTCTCCTTCATTGTCCAGACCCAAAATTTTGGCAATATGTTCTTGAGTAATAAGAACATTGATACCCATGATATTTGACCTAATCTCCTTTCCTTTATAGGGTCTTAAGCCAAGTTGACTCCTTGTTTTACCTTTCAGAGAACCATCCTTTTCTACCATCTTTCTAACCTCTTCATCAGCATTGAACTTGTCAAAGATGGTAGCTTTCTGCCAGAAGTACTTGACAATATCATAGTAGACAAACCAGTTTAGCATCTCAAAGTAATTCTTCCATTGTTGATCGTAGAATAAACTTTGAATGTCAATTCCATTCACTTTAAAACTCTCAAAATCAACAAACTTTTCTGTAACGAACTCAAAAGATTCTGGACCAGTGTCGGTTACATTATCTTTGAAGACTAGTTTTTCTTGAGACAAAAGATCAATAACTGGTGGTAGAACAGGGTTGAACGGACGTTGAACAATTTCGTTTGAAGGACGAGCAGCCATGATTGCAAAAGATTAAGAAGCAGGGAGATTTGGGAATATCTGAGGTTTAGGGTTTGTGTAGGAAGTGATTATGTGAAAAAGTTGTGCTTTGTGAGTGAAGTGACAATTTATATCAAATAGAATAAACACTCAGAAAATAGGCACAAAGGAGGGAGCGCGAACAGTTTAAAATTAATTTTAAATTGCATAACTGCATTTTCATCATTAACTGTTCTCTACCCATCAGGATCTAGACACGTGCAGGAGAGGCTTAATCAAGCTGACGCGTGTACAGACAACTGTTTGTACACTAACTAGTACTAAACGTTTCATTCCCGTCAAGTTCAGAGCCAAACTCATTAATATCTGTCACCTCATCAGAACCTGTTACTCTTCAGAACCCATTTATTCAGAACTTCCCACAGGAGACTCTGAATTCTTAGTGGTTCTGATAGACCTTCATATCCTAATTCTATTTTGCATCTCAGAGCTAGTTTTCTTCAGAGATAAAATGCATGTTCAAATTCTTTTTAATAAAGTCAAATCTATCAATAGCTAAAGGCTTAGTAAATATATCAGCCCATTGATGATCCGTATCAATGAATTGAATATTTATTGTCCCTTTTTGAACATGATCTCTTATAAAATGATGCTTAATTTCAATATGCTTAGCTCTGGAATGCAAAATTGGATTCTTAGATAAATGAATAGCAGCAGTATTATCACAATATAGTGGAATACTACTTTCAGCTATGTTATAGTCCTCTAACTGATATTTCATCCAGAGAAGCTGTGTGCAACATTTAGCAGCTGAAATGTATTCTGCTTCTGCTGTAGACAAAGCAATAATTGTTTGTCTCTTGCTGGCCCAAGATATGAGATTCTCACCAATAAATTGGCAATTTCCACTAGTGGATTTTCTCTCTATCTTGTCTCCAGCATAGTCAGCATCACAGAATCCAACTAGCTTACTATCTAGGGATTTTTTATAAAGAAGTCCTAGATTAGTAGTTCCTTTCAGATATCTAAAGATCCTCTTAACTGCAGTTAAGTGAGGTTCTCTAGGATCTGACTGGAATCTTGCACATAAGCATACACTATATAAAATATCAGGTCTAGAAGCTGTTAGATAGAGCAAAGAGCCAATCATATCTCTATACAGCTTCTGATCTACTTTGCTTCCAATTTCTTCCTTGCTTAGGCTGCTTGAAGGATGCATGGGAGTTGAGATTATCTTAAAGTCTTCAAGATTAAACTTCTTCAGAAGCTCTTTTGTATACTTGCTTTGCTGAATGTAAGTGCCATCTTTTCCATGATTGATTTGAATTCCAAGGAAAAACTTTAGTTCACCCATCATGCTCATTTCAAATTCATCCTGCATCAGCTTTGAAAAACTCTTGCACAAGGAAGCATTAGTAGAACCAAATATTATATCATCGACATAGATTTGAATAATTAAGATGTCTTTCTTAGTTGTCTTTCTGAATAGTGTATTGTCAATTTGACCTTTTTGAAAACCATTTTCTAAAAGGAAATTACTCAGTCTTTCATACCAAGCTCTTGGAGCTTGTTTGAGACCATAGAGTGATTTCTTAAGTTTATAAACATAATCAGGGTTTTTCAAATCCTCAAAACCTGGGGGTTGTTTAACATATACTTCTTCAGAAATGACACCGTTTAGAAAGGCACTCTTAACATCCATTTGGTATAAGGTTATTCTATTATTAACTGCATATGATAATAATAACCTGATTGCTTCCAGTCTTGCCACTGGAGCAAATGTTTCAGTGAAGTCAATGCCTTCTTGCTGACTGTAGCCTTGTGCTACTAGTCTAGCTTTGTTTCTTACCACTTCACCTTGTTCATTCAGTTTGTTCCTAAATACCCACTTGGTTCCAATGATGTTCTTGTGTGTTGGTCTTGGTACCAAATCCCACACATCATTTCTTTGAAACTGATTGAGCTCATTGTTTACTGTGAAATTTAGTAAACAACGCTAGTTTGATTATTACAAGAGAGATCAACTAGTAAATCTCGGGACATAGTGCTTTTGTTCGTATTTCCAAAGTAATTAGTGTTCATTATTGTTCTTATGTATTTAATGTTGTTTTTTATGTTTTTTATGTTACTTGATATGCAAGAAAGAATGTTTATTCTAATGAATAAACAGAATGGAAGAAAAAGTCGAAACAAAGATTGACTTGGATAGAAGTGAAAAGACTGTAAATTTGCATTCAAACGTAAATGATTACAGAAAAAGTAATGGTGCACATAACATACATTTTCCCTTTCGAACTCGTTTCTCTCGTTAGCATGGGTACTTTGAGTTTTGTAAGGATTTTGTATAAATGATTGTGACCCTTTTCTCGATCACATAACTAAACTATTTATAGACACTAATTCCTAACTGCTAATAACGCCTAAATAATCACAGAGAGGACGCGTGTCTTTGACACGTATTTTGAATTTGAACTCCTTCTTATCCTCTGATTTAGCCGTTGTATCCATCGAAGTCGAACTAGCAATGCTTTCCTTGAATAATTTGCTAAGTCCACGCTTTTCTTCTGCACAAGGGACGCTTCGACCCTACTGATGCTTCGACCAAATCGAAAGGAAACCTGAAGAATCATAAAGTTAAGAAATGATGCTCTAACTAGAACATTTATTATACGTTCATGCATGATTGATCATTAAATTCATTGGCTCTGAAAACCAAACAGATTCAATGACTATTAAAATAATCATATAATTAAATGAAATCATTTTTATTATTTTTGTTCATGCATTTAGAACATATTTTAACTTAGTTAAAGATATGGGCTAACAAATTGCCCCCAAATGCCTGTTTCGATCGAGTTGGTCGAACGAGAAAGGAATAGGCATTTTGAACCAACGTGTTTGACACTGTTACCAATGACGGCGCTTATGTCACGTTTAGAAGTAACTGTCACCTTGATCAACATTTGGCAAAGGAATGGCTTCTATCCATTTTGTGAAATAATCTATTCCCACTAAAATATAACGTTGATTTTTTGATGAAGCAGGCTTAATCTCACCGATAAGGTCTAGAGCCCAACCCCTAAAAGGCCATGGTTTCACTATTGAATGTAGTTCGCTTGCAGGCATATGTTGAATTCCTGAATGCCTTTGGCATTCTTGGCAACCTTTGGCATATTCTATGCAGTCCTTTAGCATAGAAGGCCAATACAAGCCTTGTCGAAACAAAAGCCATTTCATTTTGTGTCCTGCTTGATGGGAACCACAGGTACCACTATGAACATCAGAGATTGCCATATATGCTTCTGTTTCATTTAGACATTTTAACAAAATTCCTTCAGAAGTCTTTTTGAAAAGATCATTTTCAAAAATTATATAGCTTAAGGCTCTATATTTTATCTTTCGATCCACATTTCCTGTTGGATTCCTAAGATATTCCACAATAAGCTTTCTCCAATCATTATCTGACAGATTGTCAATGGCAAAAATTTCAAAATTTTCCTGGGGTATGATATCTGCCCCCACAAGTTTTGGTATTGACGATTGCTCAGAAATTGGTTCTTGTAAAACCATTTTTTCTTTGATTTCGATTAATTGTGCCAACTTTTCCTTTGACACTTTGTATCCTGAAGCAATTTGAGCTAAGTCATTTGCTTCTTGATTTTCTAATCGAGGTACATGTTCAACAACTATATGATCGAAACAATTCAATAAAGAACTAGCTATCACAAAGTATTTTGCTAAATGTTCCTTAACACATTTATATTCTTGAGTTAATTGTTTCAATACTAATTCAGAATCACCTCTTATCTTAATGTTCTTTGCCCCCAAGTCTTTTAATATTTCTAAACCTGTGATTAAAGCTTCATACTCAGCTTCATTATTCGAGCAAAGTCCATTGATCTTATATTTAAACTTAGTTGGAATTTTAGTTGGTGAAATAATTAGGATCCCAATCCCAGTTCCATGTTTATGTTTGGATCCATCAAAATAAAGGATCCATGGCTGGATATCCACGTACTCTTGTGGCATTTCGACTAAAGAATGATCTACTATGAAATCAGCCACAATTTGACCTTTGACAGCTTTCAAAGGTTTGTACGTGAGTGAATACTCAGTTAAAGCTAAAGCCCATTTTCCAATTCTACTGTGGAGTATTGGTTTAGTTAACATATGCTTAATGACATCAAAGTGAGAATAGACATAAACATCAACAGGCTTTATATAATGCTTAAGTTTAGTACAAGAGAAATATAAACAAAGACAAAGTTTTTCTATGGCAGTGTATCTAGTTTCTGCATCATTTAAAACCCTACTAAGGTAATAAACTGCATTTTCTATGCCATTATCATCTTCTTGAGCTAACATGCTTCCTATTGTCTTTTCAGACGCAGCAATATACAACTTCATAGCTTTGTTTCTGCTAGGAGGCATTAAGACTGGAGGCTTTATCAAGTAATCTTTAATATCGTCAAAAGCCTTTTGATGCTCCTCATTCCATTTGAATGGATCATCTTTCTTGAGTCGAAGTAGTGGAGAGAATGCTTGAGCTTTTCCACTTAGATTCGAAATGAATCTCCTCAAAAAGTTGATCTTACCTAACAGAGATTGAAGTTGCTTTTTGGTCGAAGGAGGCTTTGTCTCTAAGATAGCCTTTGTCTTGTTTTGGTTTATTTCAATGCCTTTTTTATGCACCACAAAACCAAGGAAATCTCCTGCATGCACACAAAAAGCACATTTTAATGGATTCATTTTTAATCCATGTTTCCTCATTCTTTCAAAAGATTGCCTGAGATATAGCAAATGGCTATCTTCAGAAGAGGATTTAATGATGATATCATCAATATAAACTTGCATGAAGGTATCTATAAAATCATGAAACATAGAATTCATGGCCCTTTGATAAGTGGCACCAGCATTTTTTAGACCAAAAGGCATAACAACCCATTCATAAGTGCCTAAAGCACCAGGGCATCTAAATGCTGTTTTAGATACATCCTCTTCAGCAATAAATATTTGGTTATACCCAGAATAACCATCTAACATGCTTAAAAACTCGAAACCTGCTGCTGAATCCACTAACATTTCTGCCACAGGCATGGCATACTCATCTTTAGGCGTAGCATTATTTAAATCCCTAAAATCTATGCATACTCTAAGTGTACCATTCTTTTTAATGACAGGAACTATATTTGCTAACCATTCGACATACCTGGCAGTTCTGATGAATTTACTCTTCAGCAGCCTTTCGATCTCTTCCTTGATCTTGGACATAATTTCTGGTGCAAACCTTCTTGGTAATTGTTTCACTGGTTTCTTACCTGCCTTGATTGGTAGTTTTAGTTCGACCATTTCTCTACTGAGCCCAGACATTTCATTATAATCCCAAGCAAAACAATCACTGAATTCCTTGAGAAGCTGCACCAATTTTCCTTTCAAATCAGGACTAATGTTGGCACTAATGTAAGTTGGCCTTTTCACTGAGCCATTTCCAATGTCAATTTCCTCCAAAGGATCTTGAGCCTGCATCTTAGGAGTTTCATTTATAGGATCTCTTTCGAACCCCAGGGGTTCGTCATCATAAATGCAGTCAAGCCTTTGAATTGGTGACATATGGGTGCCATCTTTTTCGACCTTGGCTTCAGCAGCCAAATTTTGTTGAACCTCAGCTTCCAAAGCCGTATTTAATCTACTTTCGGCCATATAAGCCGTTATTCTGGCCCATGCATTGGACTCAGTCATAGTAATCTTCGTAGATATTCCACCAAGATGGGCGTATGACTCCATCTTCTGAGGATGCAGCATCTATTTCCTCTCTTTCCCATATAAAACCTTGGGTTGGGTGGAGTTTGACGGAATGAATCACATTGTCAGAAGGTGTGAATTCATTTTCTCTATCATAACATGGCGCAATGTTCGCCAAATTTTTGTCCAAGGTTTGTTGATTTATAGTATCTACCTCTGATATATAGAAACTCTGATCAGCCTCTATATTTTCTACACAACCATCTTCCCTCCAAAGTATCAACTTTTGGTGAAGGGTAGAAGGAACAGCTACCACTCCATGAATCCACTCCCTTCCTAGAAGCAAATTGAAGTTTGCCTTGGATTCCACTACCAAGAACAAAGTGGGTCGAACTATGCTACCTACTGCAACATCCACTTGAATTGCCCCCCTAGAATATCCTGTCTTGCCTTCATAGTTCGACAAAACAATATTGTGGGCTGACAAATCACAGTCATATTTGCCAATCTTTGGCAGCATGGATAAAGGCATTAGGTTAACAGCAGCACCCCCATCTATCAGCACTTTATTAATTCCAACCCCTTCAACTTTTGCCCTGATGAAGAGTGGTTTGAGGTGGTTTTTCATGCCTAAATCTGGCCTTTCGAATGTAGCCTGTTGCTCTTCGATGCAGCCATTATTCAAAACATAGTAACATTTTGGCTTTGGATCAGCCATGTCTAACTGGTCGAAGTCAGTTTCGAGCTCAGTTACTTCTGATTGAACATCATACTCTGATGGTAATATGGAAACAACACATATTACATCAAAGTCTGGTTCAGAATCCAGCAAATCATCATCCTCCATTTTGTTCTCATCTATTGGTGGAAGGATTCTCTCTTTTGCTGGTCTTCTAGCCACTTCTTTATATTGGCTTGCTTGAGAATTTTCTGCAGTCAGTTTCTTTTGGCGTTGAAACCTACGCCATTGAGTCCTAGTCATTGGATGTTTACCCTTATAGTTGTTTTTGTAAGAGTATTTGTTAACATCCTCTGCATAACTCAGTTTGGTACCACTGGAGCCACCAACTTCCATTGCACCTTTATTGAACCTCATTGTTCCTTTGTGCACCCAGCGCTCTATCGGGATCGAACCAGATGGTCGAAAGGTAGGCCTCCGATCGTATTGAGCAGGATTGTTTGGTCGAGTCAGGATACATTTTCCTTTTTCTTGGTGAGGCTTTGGGTTTGCCCCCAGCCTATTTGCCACAGGTTGAAACTTCATGAGGCCTGCAGTAGCCTCTTTGTCGCATACAGCACTACAACGGGCACAAAGCATTACTTTTTTATTTTCTAGCTTGCACCTGTTCAGAAAGTCAATTAAATCCTCTTCAGCACGAGGGTAAACCACTTTCATTTTCTCCATGTACTCTTCTTCAGAGATCTTTTCAGTCTGGCCCTCTGTAACCTCCATGGCTTCGACCATCATGATTTCTTGTGGTTCAGCATATAGAGTATCAGCACTTTGCAGAGGCTCAGCATCAATCTGCATGGCTTTGGGTTTTTCACCAAACTTGAGTCTTCCCTCATTCAACGCCTTCTGGACTAAATCCCTGAAAAGTACACATTGTGAGGTTCTATGTCCAAGGAAATTATGATATTTACAATAACCTCTTTTCTTTCTCATGTCTAATGGAGGTATTTTAACACCTTTTGGAACCACAATTTGGCCATCAGTAACCAATAAATCAAAAATCTCATCACATTTTGTTATATCAAAAGTGTAAGTTTATGACACAAATCTATCATTCTTTGGTTCAACAGGGTTTTTTCCATTAGATGGTTTCAGAAGTTTACAAGTATAAGGGGGACCAGGTTTCAATTCTGCTAGGTCTATCTCCCCTTGCTCAACATCTTCATAAGATATTTCATACTCTTGGTCACTATCCCGTGTTTCCACATAAGCAACCTTTTCCTTCTTATGATATTTAGAATTTCTGGCCTTTTCTGCTTTCAAGCGTTCGACCTGTCGAACTCTATCAGCCAATTGGGCCATATCCCTTAGATGTTGAGTGTCTAATTTCTTTCTGGTCGAATAATCAAGGCCACCAGCAGCCATTTCGACCAATTCATGTTCAGGCACCTGAGTAAAGCATCTAGCTTTGAGTAATCGGAATCTATTCAAATAATCATCCACAGACTCAGGGGTTTTGCGCCTAACGCTTGCCAATTCTTTGAGACTTATTTTAGATTGTCCCATATAGAATTGTTCATGGAAAACCCTCTCCAATTGATTCCAATTAAAGATTGAATGTGGAGGGAGAGTAGTAAACCAAGTGAAGGCATTTTTCGTTAGAGAATTAGGGAAATATTTCATCCTTAAATTCTCATTGTTTGCTAAATCCCCTGCCTCAGTTAGATATCTTGCTACGTGTTCGACTGTTGATTCACTGGTATCCCCAGCAAACTTAGTGAATTTTGGGATCTTCCATCCCCTAGGTAATTCAGTTTGAAGCACATATTCTGACAAGGCAGAGACAAAATGAGGCCTATGCATGCCTATGTTTAAACCATTTTGTGCCAAAATTGTTTCGACCAAATTTGCTATGTTATTTTGCCCAGCAAAATTATTGTTCTGGACATTTCTAACTACATCATCAGCATTTTGGTTCCTGTTTACCAAGACAATTCCAGGATTTTGTTCAATCTGAGGCAAAACCTGTGGCTGAGCCTGCAATTGTACTTGTGGTTCGACCACTGGTACAGGTTGTTGGACTTGGTTTATGGGATTTGCCACATTGTTTTGTGCAGGCACAATGGCATTATTTGGTGCTTGTGCAATTTGCAAAGGCACAACATTTTGGATTTGGGGAACTTGTTGATTAGGGACTTGAGGAGCCCCAAAGAAATCAGCAATTCTACCCATTTGATTGGCCAATAATTGGTAACTTTGATTAGTATTTTGTATCAATGGATTAAACACTGTACCAATTTGTTGTGTTAACATATTGACCATATCATGATTACTCTCATCCATTTGTTGCCTCAAGGAATTCAAGGCAGTGTTAGTTAATGAAGGAAAGGCATTTCGAGTAGCAGAACCAGAAACTATTTGATTGTTAGGAACAAACACGCCTGGTGCTGCCTCTGTGAACAATGATGCACTAGTCTGCAAACCTTGCATCATGCTGGTAGGCATGCCATAAGGGTAATTCCTACTAGTGCCTTGACCCATGTATTGGAAAAAAGGTAATGAAAATGTGGACGAACTAGCACCACCCCCATTAGTATTTGACCTATTTGGGGAAAAATTTCCCTCCATAGCATGAGACAAAGTCAAAATGGGTTCTGTAGTGGTCGAAGGCATTGTAGTAGATATCAGCATTGCCATGGTTGCAGTTACTACAGAAGATGTTGGGGCAGAAACTGTTGTCCCTGTCACATTAGGCATAACCTCACTGATTACAGGAGAGATTATGGATTCTGAAGCACTTGTAGCGGTTGATGGATTCGAACCGCTGTTAGGATTGTTTCCATTAGGATTTTCCATGTTTTGTCTAGGGTTAATTCTGGGCGGTGGTCTAACCATTTCAGGGAGTGATTTCCCGTTTCTCAGAAGCATACACTATACACAAAACTTTGGAAACAAAATTACACAAAGAACAAAAATAAAAATACTAAAACTTGAGAAAATTTAAACACAAAGCACACGGTCCCACTGGGCGTGCCAATTTGTTTACTGTGAAATTTAGTAAACAACGCTAGTTTGATTATTACAAGAGAGATCAACTAGTAAATCTCGGGACATAGTGTTTTTGTTCGTATTTCCAAAGTAATTAGTGTTCATTATTGTTCTTATGTATTTAATGTTGTTTTTTATGTTTTTTATGTTACTTGATATGCAAGAAAGAATGTTTATTCTAATGAACAAACAGAATGGAAGAAAAAGTCGAAACAAAGATTGACTTGGATAGAAGTGAAAAGACTGTAAATTTGCATTCAAATGTAAATGATTACAGAAAAAGTAATGGTGCACATAACATACATTTTCCCTTTCGAACTTGTTTCTCTCGTTAGCATGGGTACTTTGAGTTTTGTAAGGATTTTGTATAAATGATTGTGACCCTTTTCTCGATCACATAACTAAACTATTTATAGACACTAATTCCTAACTGCTAATAACGCCTAAATAATCACAGAGAGGACGCGTGTCTTTGACACGTATTTTGAATTTGAACTCCTTCTTATCCTCTGATTTAGCCGTTGTATCCATCGAAGTCGAACTAGCAATGCTTTCCTTGAATAATTTGCTAAGTCCACGCTTTTCTTCTGCACAAGGGACGCTTCGACCCTACTGATGCTTCGACCAAATCGAAAGGAAACCTGAAGAATCATAAAGTTAAGAAATGATGCTCTAACTAGAACATTTATTATACGTTCATGCATGATTGATCATTAAATTCATTGGCTCTGAAAACCAAACAGATTCAATGACTATTAAAATAATCATATAATTAAATGAAATCATTTTTATTATTTTTGTTCATGCATTTAGAACATATTTTAACTTAGTTAAAGATATGGGCTAACACTCATCTTGCATTGCTACAATCCATCCATCATCAGAAAGAGCTTCATCAACATTCTTAGGTTCTATCATAGATATGAGTCCTAGAAGTGAATCTTGTTGTTGATAATCTGATCTTGTTTTTCTTAGACTCTCTTTGTTTCCAAGAATAAGATCTTCTGGATGTGATGATCTGTATTTGAATTTTCTCTTTGGAGCTTCATTAGTTTCAGCACTTGTTTGGGTATCATCTTCTGAGATATCATCATGTTCTTCAGATGCTTCTATTGGGGATGCTTCTTCAGAGACTTCTTCCAATACAGCTTCTGAAGATTCATTTGCATCTGATGCTTTCTCAGGTTCTGGATTGTTATATTGATAAGGAACACCTGCATAGCTATCATCTTGCTCTGACATTTTACTGTCAGGCTCTTTGTCATCAAATCTAACATGTATAGATTCTTCCACTGTGTTAGTTTCAGAATTATACAATCTGTATGCCTTTGAGCGTTCAGAGTAACCTATAAAGATTCCTTTACAAGCTTTGGCATCAAATTTTCTTTTGTAGGCCTTATTGTTCAGAATGTAACAGGTACATCTAAACTGATGAAAATAAGAGATGTTGGGCTTTCTTCCTTTAAAGAGTTCATATGTTGTTTTATTCAATATAGGTCTGATATAGATCCTATTTTGAATATAACAAGCTGTGTTCACAGCTTCTGCCCAGAAGTGCTTAGCAAGTTTAGTCTCATGCATCATGGTTCTTGCCATCTCTTGTAAAGACCTGTTCTTTCTCTCTACAACACCATTTTGCTGTGGTGTTCTAGGAGCTGAGAACTCATGGACAATTCCATGGTCTTCACAATAAGTTGCAAAGGGTTCGTTTTCAAACTCACCCCCATGATCACTTCGGATCTTTAAGATCTTGAGACTCTTCTCACTTTGCACTTGTGTGCAGAAAATGGTAAACACATCATATGCATCATCTTTCACTCTAAGAAATTTGACCCAAGTCCATCTACTGTAATCATCAACAATAACAAGTCCATATTTCTTTCCATTGATTGAGGCTGTACTTACAGGACCAAACAAATCAATGTGAAGCAATTCAAGAGGTCTTGAGGTAGAGACAATGTTTTTAGGTTTAAAAGAGGTTTTTGAAATCTTTCCAATCTGACAAGGACCACACAGAGCATCTGAATGATAGTTAAGATTGGGTAGTCCTTTAACCAAGCTTAGTTTGCTAAGCTTAGAGATTAATCTCCAGTTAGCATGACCTAAGCGTTGGTGCCAGACCCATTTCTCATCATTCAAAGATAGAAGACAAACTATCTTTTGCTCTGAGAGTTCTGACAAATTGATTTTATAAACATTGCCTTTCCTTAAGCCTCTGAACACTACAGACTCATCAGACTCTCTGATTACAGTACATGCATCTTTATTAAACTTAACAACAAATCCACTATCACAAAATTGGCTGATGCTTAGTAGATTATGTTTTAGGCCATCAACTAACCAAACATCTTTAATAGAAAGAGAAGAATTACCAACTGTACCAGTACCAGTGATCTTCCCTTTTTGGTTTCCTCCAAATCCCACAGTTCCCCCCTCTTTCAGAGTCAGGGTTTGGAACATATGCTTGTCTCCTGTCATATGACGCGAGCAGCCACTGTCCAGGTACCAAGAATGCTGCACGGGCCTTCTTAGAGTGCAGATCTGTTGCAAAGACAATCTCAGACTTTGGTACCCATACCTTTATGGGTCCTTTAGAGTTAGTCCTCATTACCTTAGATTATTTTTGTTTATAAGGCCTATCAGGAGCTCTAGAGTTATTGAAGCATTTTGAAAAACTTTTAGGCTTTGTATAACTCTTGTGCTTTGCTTTAGAATATACTAGAGTTTTATTTATTTTGACATTGGTCTGAGGTTTGGAAACCTTAGGCTCTGAAGGTTTCAGAGTCTGAGGCTTCATGGCCTCTGACACAATTATTTTTTCAGGTTCTGGTATACCTATTGCTTCTGATTGGCTTTTAACAAATACAACCTTAGGTTTTGAATTATCACTTTTAGAGGGTTTAGAAAATAATGGATTATCCTTAAAACGTGAAAATCCAAGACCTTCACCTCTGTTTCTACTAACATGGTATATTAAGGAAGCTATCTTACTTCTCTTCATGCCATTGATAAGAAATTCTTGCAGAGCAAATTCATGCTCTGGAGGAACCTTATCATCATAAACATAATGAGTTTCCATAAATGAGTTTCTACTACTTAGAGACTCATTTTCTTCAACTATTATGTTCATTTTCTCAGTTAGGTTATTGTAAGCCTTTTTCAGGACCTTACATTCACCTGCCTTTTTAGTGAGCATTTTTAAGGCATCTTTAAGAGAATCTACTAATTCAGTTCTAGATAGTTTAGCAATTACCTCTTCCTCATCTTCAGAGTCTGAACCTGCTTCAGAGTCTTCTCTGTCAGAGGTAGTTGCCATCAGTGCTAGATTTGCTTCCTCATCACCATCTGAGTCTGAATCTTTGTCAAGATCTTCCCATGTTGCCAGAAAGCTCTTCTTGACTTTACTCTTATATCTTTCTTTGCTAGAGCTTTGCTTTGATGATCTACTTTTGTTTTCTGGACAATCAGCAATGAAATGACCAGGCTTGTTGCATTTGAAACACTTGTTTTGATCTTCCTTCTTGTCTTTAGCAGTACTAAGTCTCTTGGAAGATCCTCCAAATTTGCCTGCATATTTCTTGCTTCGTTTTGCCCATTGTGAAACCTTAGCAGCCATCAACACCATCTCTTCTTCATCATCAGACCCAACTTCTTGACCCTCTTCAGAAGCCTCATCTTCAGATTCTATAATTTTAGCTTTCAGAGCCTTCGATGAACTTTTAGAGCTTAAGGCTATCCCTTTCATCTTCTTGGTTGATTCATCAGTTATTAGTTCCATCTCATGACTCTTTAATGAACTAATCAAGCTTTCAAGGGATACTGTATCCAAATCCTTAGACTCTTGAAAAGCAATCACCTTGGGTCTCCATTTTGGTGGTAGGCTTCTGAGTACCTTTCTCACATGATCAGCTTCAGTATAACTCTTGTCTAATACTTGAAGTCCAGATACTAGAATTTGAAACCGTGAAAACATAGTTTCAATGTCCTCTCCGTCCTTCATTTTAAACAGCTCATACTGATGCACCAACAAGTTAGCCTTTGCCTCCTTAACTTGTTTGTTGCCCTCATACTTGGATTTTAAGGAGTCCCAAATAGATTTTGCAGTTCTTTTATCTCCAATTTTAAGGTACTCATCATGTGAGATAGCATTAGTCATCATTCCTTTTACAGAGTGATGCTTCTTGTACTCTAGCTTTTGAGTAGGTGTAAAAGCTTTCCTGTTCTGAGAACTGACAACACCTTCTAA
Source organism: Trifolium repens (assembly GCA_030408175.1). Classification (NCBI taxonomy): domain Eukaryota; kingdom Viridiplantae; phylum Streptophyta; class Magnoliopsida; order Fabales; family Fabaceae; genus Trifolium; species Trifolium repens. The sequence goes on from CP125845.1 coordinate 33,676,716, forward strand.
GTCCATGTTTTCAAAGTTAACTCCATCCTCTACCATGTCCCATAAATCACAATCAATACTCATGATATAGCTGTACATATTTGTTTTCCAGAAAGGGTAGCTAGTCTCAGTTCCATTGAAGAAAGGAACTTTATCAGATGACCTTCTTTGTCGAGAGTTTGAGTCATAGTCAAAAGGAACTTCATTGAGATTCTTCTCAGCAGACATGTTTTTCCTCCTGGATCTTTACTGTTTCACTGTAAGGTGAGTTAGGCAACAGACCTAGCTCCTGATACCAATTGAAGGTGGAAAAACACAAGAAGGGGGGGTTGAATTGTGTTTTAAAAAATAAAACTTTTTGCCAAATAAAACAAAGTTTGCAACGGAAATAAACGCGAGATAGAAAAGGGGTGCTGAGAGAGAGAGAGAGAGAGACACAAAATTTATCCTGGTTCCTCTCACAAATCGAGAGTACTCCAGTCCCCTTGTTACTAACAAGAGATTTTCACTATAATCTACTTAAGATTACAAATTGCTCAAGCACAATTGCAAGAGAATTCTCAGGTGCTCAAGTTTCACTAAACAAGAGACTTCTCAAATGCTCAAGTTAAACTTAACAAGAGACTTCTCAAACAAACTTAAGAATAAGAATGAATGTTAAGGAACACTTGATATATTATCAGAGGTGTTTACAAAATACAACGCAAATTGCTTTAAGACTTGAATGACAGATGGAACACTAATGTCAGAATGCTTCAGAGTCTTAAACGCAGTAATGGAACAGTAGAACAGTAGTCATTTCTTCCATTTGAGTCTTCTATTTATACTTGAAGGAAGATGATGACCGTTGTAGAGAGATAAGGTGCCAGCTGGAATTTGCTCGTACAATTGCTAGCTGTAGATTGCCTTCTTTAGCAAAGAAATCTAATTCCACTACCTTGCAATTCAAATTATCACTCATCCATTTTGAGTAATAATAGTACGATAGTACGATCCTCAAATGCGCTCCACTTATGGATAAGATTAACGTTGTACCAACGAATATTCCTTCCTGTGGATGTGACAGAGCCTTGAAGTAGATTGTTCTTCAAACATAGGTTCTGGTTCTGTCAGTTCCTGAGTGACGTAAATTCCTTTTGCTTCAGATGCTGTTGTTGTAGCTTCTTAAGGTCTTCAGCTTCTGAACTCCTCAGAGTCTAGCTTTTGGTCCTCAGAAGCATTATCTTCAGCACGCAAAATTTAAGCTTCTGATGAACAGCGATACGCTTTCAGAGCTTCATAGCTTGGCTTCTCTCTTGTTATTCATAGTGCTTCTGAATGAATTTTAACTTATAATTCTGCACACTAGAATAATCATTAGTAATACCAATTGCAATTTTAATACTTTGTTATCATCAAAACCACTTAAAATTTTAGAGGTTCATGTCAGACCCACTTTGTTCCAACAGATGGCGCGTGTATTCTGTGCAAATCCACTTTTTGCTCTCTTTTTGGCATATTCTTGTATTCTTGTCTTATTCCGCAAGTAGCTTCATACCTTGGGATTTTTTCTTGTTTCTGGTCTTCAAAGTCCTAAACTAACTACTAAATAAATACTAAAAATACTATATAAATTCCTGTCATCACAGTCCCATCGTGGCCACGATGGTTGCTGATATTTTCCACTTTTTGCTCTCTTTTTGGCATTTTCTTGAATTCTAGTCTTCTTTTCCAAGTAGTTGCATTTCTTCAGGCTTTTGCTCTGTAATCGATCTTCAAAGTCCTATACTAATACTAATTGAAATGCTAAAAACAATCAAACTATAACCTAACGCTTCTAAAACCTCTCTCTAAAACCTTTCTCTCTAGCCTCTCTCTAAAAACAGTTCTGCGTCAAGTTTTGCAGATACTCTGTGAAAAGAAATTATACGCAAAGTTATCAAAGTGTGAATTCTGGCTTGGAGAAGTAAAATTCTTGGGCCATGTTATTTCAAAGGAAGGCATTGCTGTGGACCCAACAAAGGTGGAGACTATACTCTCATGGGAGCAGCCAAAATCCGTAACCGAGATCCGGAGTTTCGTAGGTTTGGCTGGGTACTATCGTAGATTTATCGAACGATTTGCAAAGATTGTAGCTCCATTGACCCAACTCACTAGGAAGGATCAACCATTCCTCTTGACCCAAAAGTGTGAAGAAAGCTTCCAAACAATGAAGGAGCGATTGACGACATTGCCAGTATTAGTTTTACCGCAACCCGATGAACCATATGAAGTTTATTGTGATGCTTCCCATCAAGGATTAGGTTGTGTCCTCATGCAACATAGGAAGGCAGTGGCATATGCATCCAGACAACTGAAGAACCATGAAAAGAATTATCCTACGCATGATTTAGAATTGGCTGCAGTAGTATTTGCATTAAAAATCTGGAGACACCATTTGTACGGAGCAAAATTTGAAGTTTTCAGCGATCACAAAAGTTTGATGTACTTGTTTGATCAGAAAGAACTCAACATGAGACAGAGACGATGGATAGAATTTCTCAAAGATACGTTGCATCATGTCTGACTTGTCAGAAATCTAAAGTAGAACATCAACGCCCTGCGGGCATGCTTCAATCTCTCGACATACCAGAATGGAAGTGGGAGAGCATTTCCATGGACTTTGTCGTAGGATTACCAAAGACGAGGAATAATTTTGATTTGATTTGGGTCATTGTTGACCGGTTGACCAAATGTGCCCATTTCTTACCTATAAACATTAACTATGATGTGGAAAAACTAACCCAAATCTATATCAAGGAAATGATCAGACTAGATGGAGTTCCTTCAAGTATCGTGTCAAATAGAGATCCAAAATTCACATCGCATTTCTGGAGAAGTTTACAAAAATCCTTAGGAACAAGATTAAGGTTAAGTTCCGCGTACCGTCCCCAAACAGATGGTCAGACAGAGAGAACAATTCAATCTCTAGAAGATCTACTAAGAGGTTGTGTTTTGGACAATCAAGGAAGTTGGGATAATCTATTACCATTGATTGAATTCACATACAACAATAGTTTCCACTCAAGCATAGGAATGGCACCTTATGAAGCTCTGTATGGGATAAAATGCCAGACACCATTGTGTTGGTACCAGGATGGAGAAAGCGTTATTTTGGGACCCGAAATCATACAACAGACAACCAAAAAAGTCAAACAAATTCGCAAGAAGATGCGTACCACTTAGAGTAGGCAGAAAAGTTACGCTGACAAACGACGAAGGCCTCTCGAATTCGAAGAAGGTGATCACGTATTTCTGAGAGTCGCTTCGACGACTGGGGTAGGTAGAGCTACTAAGTCCAAAAAACTCACTCCTAAATTCATTGGACCATATCAAATTCTCCGCCGTATTAGCCCTGTGGCCTACCAAATTGCATTACCCCCTTTGCTTTCGAACATCCACAATGTTTTTCATGTTTCACAATTAAGAAAATATGTTTCCGATCCATCGCATATAATTGAGCCTGACATAGTACCATTAAAAGATAATTTGTCATATGAATCACCACCTATAAGGATTGAGGATCAGAGGATAAAACAACTTAGAGGCATGTCAATTTCATTGGTTAGAGTAGTGTGGGATCAAGTGACGGGAGACATTACGTGGGAGCTAGAAGATAAAATGAGATTACAATATCCTAAACTTTTTGAAGGTATGCGAATTTCGAGGACGAATTTTTTTTTGTAGGGTAATAATGTAACACCCTAAAATTTTGGAGTTAAAGATGTAGTGTGACTCTTACACACCTACACCTCCAAACCCTTATAAAACAAACCTTTCTGGTCCCAGAGAATACATACCACACGTTCTTTTCACCTGAGAAGGAATAGAAGAAGAAAGGTCAGTGCTTCCATTTCTCTATTCTTTATTCTTCTTCCCTGTCCTTTTCACCCTTTTTGTCCCCTATTATGTGATAAAGAAATCTCTTCTTTCTACTTAAAAACAAACCACAAAGTTTCTAAAAGCCTCCAAAATTAAAGCCCTAAGTTCATAGAAGCTAGGATCCACTGTAATCTGTTACAAAGAGGGAGAAAAGTTAGAGTTTCTGTTTAAGACTTTTGAAAACCCTAACATCAATTGAGAAATTAATGATGTTATGTCAATTTGTAAATCTGGTTTCTAAACTAATAACTGTTCAGAAGACTCACATCAACAATAAAAATACTTTCTTTCTGATTCTAAATTTTTAGAAGTCTTAATAAAACGGTTCATCACCTAGAAATCTCTAAGTTAATAATAATAATAACATAGGATGATTTTAGTTAAGACGATGAACATAAAGATTACTCTACCTTGATATAACAAAAATGTTTATTCTTTTCAAAGAACATACAATAGTTATTATAAAGAATAACAAGATAGAATTTTTAATTTTAACTATAACCTAATAAGTAGTATATTTGATGAGTAATAGATAACCTCGGAACTATCGACGAAAGTAATCTTGAACCCGAATTTGAAGAACTTGAAGGTAAGGGGAATTACTTTTAACAAGTTTAATTGTTTGCATAGATTTATGAATGTTTGATTAAGTATAAGTAAAAGACTCAGGTGAGGTCTTTCTTGTTAAGATCTTAATGAATATAGTATGTTAATAAAGAAAGGAAACAATTTGTAAATAAGTTGGTGTAGAATAGTCATAATAAACTTACTTAGAACTTTATAATTGACAAGATAAATATATGAATGGAGTACTTTGAAAGAAAAGAATGCTTACTGAATGATTTTAGTTAAGAAATCTCTCAAGGACTTTAAGAAAGATGTAGTAGACACCCTTGGAAGAAGAACACACAAATTTACTAATTAAAGACCTTAAAATTTGACTATAATATAAATAGAATTATGTTTGAGTTCTACTTGTGAAGAAAGGTTTTCAAATAGTTACTACTTATCTAATTTTTCAATGTATATGTACCTAAGTGTAACACTATCTTGCCTAATCTTATAAATAAAATACAAATTAAAAGTGCTAAGAAATTACTTGTATGTTGTTCTCTGGTATTAATTTATATGTGACATGAAATCCTTATTCATAGGGGAGGATATGTAGGTCTTCAACATATAATTAAATAAACTTATGAGTAGGTGCAACTTGTAAAATTTAAAACTCATTTATTTACTAATTCACTCCAAAATCTTTTCCTTTAAATCTGGTTTGATTCTAAAGTGTAGATTTTTGAATTAGTAGTTAAGCTATGGTTGATTGATATGTATGTGTTCATTTAATGATTTTGACTGAAGTATTCATGCTTTGATTTAAATTGTTACTTGTGTACTTAATATGAAAATTAGCTAAAGTTATATTTTTTAAAAAAGGTTGAAAGTTGTTCTGCCATAACAAACATCAAAATAACCTAAACTATAATAAGGAGTCATTAAGTGTCTTAAGAGTAGTTTTAGTCTTGAGGAATTTATAAGAACGGTTGAGGAGCTAAACAGGTCCTAATACACCTAGGTGTAGATGGGAATGAGGATAGTTATGGTTTGGTTACTTCAAGGACCTATCGAGGGCACTTGTGTTTCGAACACCTATCAATAGTCGAGGATTGCTTCCGGACTGAAGGTATTCGTAAAACCCGACACGGTGAGCCTGACAAAACTAGACTATCTATAAATGAGGTAGTGCGACCAGACTAGAATGATTGGGGTTAAAGTTTAAACTACCTAAGTACAAACAATTATGTTATAGTCGCCGAAACGGCCTTATGCTCATTAGGAAATAAATCTCCATGGAGTAGTGGTTGTGTTTGAGGAGAAAAAGAAAAAGAGGGAAAAATATATATGTAAATGTATAAGTAAGTCCATGCATGTGTCTAAGAAAGTCCAATAATTTTCATAAGATGATCTATGAAAGAAAGATGAGAATCTGTTATTTTCTTGGCTACAACCTGTGAACCTCTAATTACTTTGATTTTCAATAAATTGGTAAGTGAAAGATGATTATAATTGTACTTAATTTATTTTGCTGAACATGTGTAATTTTAATATGTCTTTTCTCATGCTAAAATTGGTATTAAACTTGTACTAGTAATTCACCCTATCTTTGTTTGTTCTTGGTATTTGTGTTTCTTGTATGTATTTTGAGTATGGTACAGATGATGCCCGGAGGTCAATTGGTTCATTCCGGAGTCCGCAGAATTGAGTTCTTGGAAGATCCGAATCACGACGGATGGAAATTGATCGTGATAACAATCAGTTGGTTTTTTCTGGACTTACTAGTTTTACGACCGAGTACGGTGTGGTGATTATCCGCGAGAAGCTAGAGCATATTTTACCAATGAATAGGCTATGTTTATCATTCTAGAAGATGTTAATAATGCTCCACCGGGACAAGTGGGAGCAAATCTTATCTTGAATGTTAATGTACCTCGTCAGGAGCTCTTGATTCCACAAAATGAGGTGCAAATCAATCAAGCTGAAATGGTCACTGATAACGAAGTGGAACTGAACTTTTCATTTGAAGAAGAGGAAGACCCGGAAGAAGATTCGGAAGAAGACCCGAATAGCTTATGGGAAGAAGGAGAATTCCGTCCAAACGGCCACTAATTGGCGCGACCTTTCCAATGTGGATTAGAGTTTTAAGAATGCAAACTAGTTGTTTTGTTTTATAGTATTCTTAAAAACTCTATTTTGTGATAATCTAATCGAAGTGATCTAGTATAGTTAACTTATATCGTAACTAGCATGTTTTAAATAAGTTACGCAAAGTTTATGAACTCTTGTAAAATAACTGTTAGAACTATGAACTTCGTGCTTAATTATGTGTAAGCATTAATACTTCACTGATGCAGTATAGAGTAACTATGAAATATATTAGTTGTTCATATTATGGAAAGGAATTGATCATCTCTAATCAGTAAGTAAATATGGCAGGTTTATTACTAGTGATACTATGTGATTATCCATACTTATCCACTACAGAAACACCAAGTGCATATATGGTTACCATATAAATTAATTGAAACTATAGTATCATGTTGGTAAGATATAAGTGTGTACAACTCTTACCATCATATTATAAAATTTAAAACAAACATTTAATTGGATAATTGAGGTCTTATGCGTAATAATTAAATATATATATATATATATATATATATATATATATATATATATATATATTCACATATATAAGAAAAGAAATACGAGTAACATTTTGTGTATATTTAAATGTGACACCTCTTTCTCGAACGTCGGAAAAACGGGTGTTACAAGGGGTGTTCTTGTTTATTTTTATTTTCTTTGTGGTGTTCACTTGCTTGCCGTTTTATTTTTTATTTTCTTTGTTCTATTTCTTTGTTTTTTTTTAAAAAAAATTTTTGTTTGCTTTGGCAGGAGGCTGCGTTTTGCTTTGGCAGAGACTTGTATATTAATAATAATATATTTGCCATTCAAAAAAAAAATGCTAAAAACACTACAAAAATTCCTATCATCACCACTTGAGATAATCTTCCATCTCCACTTTCCAAGTAACACTAAATTCATCGCATGAAGATCCTGAATCTCTAAGCCTCCAACCCTCTTGGGTCTACACACCTTTTCCAAGTTGATCCAAGCGATTTTTTCGGTCCCATTTTGCGCCTCCCATAAAAAATTCCTTTGAAGTTGAACAATTTATTTCCAAACTTTTGCAGGCATCTTCAAAAAGGACAGATAGAAGATCGGTAAGTTTGTTATATCTAAACCTAGCTTTTATTTTTAATTGATATGATCAAACTAGTATTAGTTTATAGTTTATGTATTTATGCCTCATATTATTTCTCCATGTCTAATGAATCTAAGGAAATGTTTTAAACTCATACATCTGATAAGTGCTAATAAAAAAATAGTAATTTTACATATCTATTTCAAACATTTATCAATTTATTTTGCAGGTTGCTGATAGTAATTTATATGATTTTTTATATATTAGTTTTTGTCACTTTATGACCAATTATAAGGCAAAATAAAGAAAATGCATAAAAAGGACAAAAAAGGAAGAAAGTAGCAATTCATTGTAAAAGCCATAACTGAAGCTACGAGTATCGGATTGAGGCCCGTGACTATGCGTTGGAAAGCTAAGACAAAGAGCTACAACTTCCGTATTGAAGCCGAGAGCTAATTCTGAAGGCATCATCGTGCCACGATGGATTACATCGTGGTACGATGGTTTGTTATAAAAGATAAAGGAATCAGAATTTAATTTAAACAAATCTTTTATATCGTGCCACGATGGCCACGCGATGTGACTTGAAGCCCAAGTCCAAATTGCTATAAATAAAGTCTTCCTCCTTCACAATTATCCATTCAGAAATTTAGAGAAATATAACTCTCTAAGGAGCAAAGGAGGAGGAGAAGGAATGAGAGCCAAAAGCTCTCTAGGAAGGCAATCTCCCACCATTGGGAGTAGTTTTTCTCGCGCTTCAACGAAAATATTTCGTATGTGTTAATCTTTAACTCTTTTGTTATAATTATGCTTATGAGTAACTAATTTCCTTAGGTTAGGTTTAGTATATGAACTTCCCTAGAACTACTTTTATGTAATTGGTTATTATATTATTGCAATTCCATCTTTATTAATTATGTCATTATCATCTATGTTTAATGTTTTTCATTAGTATACATATTAGTGAAATTGATCTAGATATCGATTGTTTTCGGGAGATTCTTTTGGTATTCGAATTGATGATAATTATTCAACAAGGTTATTGTCGGGATACGTAAATTGCGGTTATTGTAGGGATACGTAGTTTGTGGTTGCGACTTTTGAATTAACGTTCTTTAATGCTTTCATCATTTCTCATATCACCTAAGGGATTTGGGAGTTGTTAATAGTGAATATGGTAGTAAGACACGAGAGTGATTATTACTACTTAAAGGTTAATTCGTTGTGATGAATGATACTTAATTTGAATTGTGAAATATAATAATATGTTACTAAGTAGGGAAAAAGAAGGGATTCAAAACAACCTAGCTATCCTTCTTATCTTGTAGTGTTTCTTTTACGCTCTTAAGCCAAACAAACTTAAAAACCCCCAAACCTATTGTTTTAATCCTAATTTAGCGATAATTGAATTGTTGCACATGCGATCCCTGTGGAGACGATCTTACTTACTTACTTTATTACTTGAACAATTTTGTACACTTGCAAATAAGTCATCACAGGTTATTCAATAGAAAACTCAACTATTTGTAAATATTGGTTTAAATTAGGAAATCAACCATTTTATATTGTTTCTACTTAATTCTAACTATTTTTGTAGGAAAATAGAAGCGTAATGGAATTGGACTCAAAGAACTCAATATTTTGATCAAGTCATAGTCGTTGAATGATTTGTAGCAACAAAAGTCAAATAGTCTAGGGAAATCCAACATAAGGTTGGTCGCTAGGCGAGAAATAGTGACAAAAGTTAGAAAGTTCATGTTTTGGATATCTGGGTTGGTCGTCTGGCGACCAGTAGCGACCAAGGAGTGACGAAGTCAGAAAGCTGTAGTTCTAAATATCAACTATCAAAGTATGTTGCTAGTTAGGTTTTTGAGTTGTTGGCTTAATTTTCGTAAAATAAGCTTATGTCCAAGATGTTGAATGACTACGGTCTGGCAAATGAATTAGCCTGTCGTCGAATATTAATATTTATAATAAAGATTCGTCTCCATAGGGATCGTGTCAAGATAACTAGTTTCGTTTAGGAACTTATGATAGTTTGCATTCGCTTATAATTTGAATAAAACAATTAACATAAAGTAAAGATAAATGGATACAATTAGGTTTGGAGATCAAAGAGTGAAATATTGGTTAGGTGTTTCTAGACTAGTCCTCGTATGTCTATTTGGAAATTGGCATTATATTCTATTTGCAATCATAGTCTTATTTCCCTAGCAGATTAATAGTTATGGTGTATTGTGCCTAGCATCCAGTGACACCTCTATTGCAAATGTATAAACTAAAGACTTGTTGTCACGTGTCACTACCTCTACATGTGATTTCTAACGTTAGTTTAACTTATATCATGCAGAAAATAATTAAGTGAGCGAGTTAATCTATTAGCTTCTAACTCGGTGGTGCTTGTCTATCTATACATGTTAGCCTTATTTACATCAGGGTGGAGTATTAAATCTCTTTTAACAGATCATTCCTAATACTTAGAATTCAATTCATAAATACGTCTACTTATAAATTGTGTAAAAGCATGCAAGTAAATAGAGAAAATAAGGTGGTTGAAAATTATATAATCTTGCTCAAACCAATTCCATGTTTCAAATATACATTAGAGTTTTCACCTAGATAACCTAACCAAAGGGCTTAGCTAATCATAACATAACTACTTAAACAAAAAGCTTAAAGAATTACATTATGGGAACCTTACTCTTAAGTTGGAGGGTACCCCTTTGGTGGGAGTACTCCTTCCCCTTGAGAGCTCTTAGCCTTCCTGCTCCCTTGGTGCTCTCTCTCTTGCTTGTTGCTTTCTTCTTTCTGAATTATGTGTTTAATGAGGTGAAAAAGGACTCTATTTATAGTGAATTTGGACTTGGGCTTCACGCACCATCGTGCTACGATGAGGTCCATCGTGGCACGATGGGATCTGATTTGTTTCCAAAATTTCACAGATTTACTTCAAATTAATCCATTAGCATCGTGGTACGATGTGATCTGCTTGAAATCTTCATTTTTCGCCCTTTTTTTGTATTTTTTCTTCCTTTTTTCTACAACTTGTGTCCTTTTGGTTTTCTTATACTTTTCACATGGTTTTGGTCTTGCAACTTATTAAAACTACTAAAAATTACATGAAATAAACCTAAATACATACTAAAATTGTCATATATTTTTCTGTCATCATTGAGCCAGATGTGGTAATATGAGGAACAACATCAGGACTTACTGAACACGTGCCCTGTTCTGTTATATTTTCGCGTGATATCTTTTTAAGATTTGTTTGAAGAATAAACCCACGCTTGCTTGCGCACTAAGATACGAGCTTATCTTATGAAGATTCAAATATATTTTATGATGGCCAGCTGTTATAAAAAGATATGAAACAAATATATTTTGATCAAGTTTGAATTTATCTCAAAGAGATTCACGATGGCCAGCTGTAGCTTGTTGAAGTCCAAGCCCATGAAGCTTGTTCTATATAAAGGAAGATTGAAGACCTAGTTTAGTAACTAAAGCAGATATGAAGAATTGAGTCTTAGGTTTTAGTCTTTTAGTTGTTCATTGTTTATTGTGAGCTTCTCTTGAATCAAGGTTGATACAAGGGTAGGACTGTTTAGTTGAGTTGTACTTTGCGAATTGCTCTTAAGCTTTTAAGTACGAAGCTAGTTTGTTTTATGGGAGTTGTCTCCTTAGTTTGATAAACTAATATTACCATAGTGCCTTTCATTCATGGCTTGGTAGCCCTCAGAGTATGTGACGTTGCACCGAACTGGGTTAACAAATAACTTGTACTACCTTCGTCCCAATATATTAGACATCTTTCTCAAAAGCACGAGAATTAAGGAAAGTACTTTTTGCATTAAATTTGTCAATAATATACTTCTCTTTCCAAAAGTACCCTTCAATTATTAAGAGAGAGAAATAGTAATCTTTCAGTTTTCATCATTTAATTAGGGGTATTTTTGTGAAAAATTAATTAATGCATCTTTAACTTTGAAAAGGGTCTTATAAAATGGGACAACAAAATTTTGCATAAAGGTCTTATATATTGAGACGGAGGTAGTATTATTTATCTTTGTGCAGTTTATTTTTACTTTGTTCATCAAGTGAACATTGTCCTGGTGTTGAAACATTGTGCTTCATATCTGTCCCTTACCTGCCGGAATTTCATTGCCCAGCGACCGAAGCCCTTGGCCAAAGAACATTGGCGGTTCAGAGCAAATATATGTTTTTGTGATTTTTCCTTCCATTAAATAAAGATTGGTTGCCGAGCAACCAAGACATCGCCTAACGACGATATATGATTTTTTAACTTACTATAAATAGCTTCCAAAACATTTTGTAAGACATATTATTGTTTTGTCAAGTCTGAAACAGAGGGAGCAAAGTCAAGTTAGAGGCCACTTCACTTATAAAAGCTTGATTCCAAGTTTTGTATGCGCTATTTCTTCTATTTTCTTCCAATTCTTAGTTAGAGTACCACCAATAATCTTGGTACTGACAAATATAATTTAATGTGTATAACACTGTGATACATAACCCAAGACATTAACATGATTGGCCAAATATAAGAGTTTATATTGGTTTAAAATTGAGTACTTGTGGTATATCAACTCCACAATGGGCACCATTTGTTGTAAATTTGAACAAAGCTAGCACACCAAGACATAGTGCTTGGGATAGAGATCAATACAAACAAACAAAATAGTCAAAACATTTAATCTTAGAACCTATGTCTTCGGGAGAGGGCAACTTTATGGTCCACTATCATTGAGCCTTTACAAAAGTTACCAAAAAGTTAAAAAAAAAAAATTAGCTTCAAAATTTGAACAAGAGAAAACTCTAATTTCTACAATTCCACTCAACCTCACTGATAATCACACAAGAAAAAAAGAGAGAAAGGTGACATCATTCCTTCAGTGAATCCTGACTACCCAAGGTGTTTAGTGTAAATTTTAAGAATGCAACCTAAGAGTAGTGGGGTGAATTAGGTTCTTAGATTTTTCTTGATTAATTTAGAGATGCAGTCGATTCCTTTTATTTTCCTTGTAAGTATATGATGAGGTTATGAATCAATATAAGGGTACTCCAGTCCCCTCACACCTTGTGAGAGAATTTCCACTATGTTAAAACTTTGTACAAGCCTTACACTAGGAGCTATCCTACAATATTCTAACGTAACAAAGAAGCACACCACTTCCTTGATTTCACAAGCACCAAACCTATGGTGGACTTTGAATCTACCCGATTCAAAGAACCTTTTCCCAAATCATCAACCACTATGATGAGTCTCACATCAATCAAAAAGCACACCACTTTCTGCTACAAACAAATCAAGTGTTGAAGAATAAAATTGTATGACTGTTATCAAATTAATATCACTTTAATAATGTACATATCTTAGTGCTCAGAAACGTTTTTGGATATGAAAATATAATCAAAGTTTCTTAAGATATGTATATGAAAGTTTATGAGAGAAAAGTGATATTGTTTTTACTTATAAAATTTTGTAAATTATGAAAGTTATTAATTGTAATGATCACAAATATATTTATAAACTTTCTAAAATATCAATGAAGCAAGATAACTCTTCAAAGGAGTCTCATGATAAAAAAGTTACACTTTTAAAATCATAATGGTTCATAAAAAACTCAATTGTACATTTTGTCCAGAACTTCTTAAAGCGGTTAAAACGCATGACCGATTTAAACAAGTGCATGCAACAACACTGCAACGGTCACATAGTTTTAATTTCAAACAACCCATGTCTTTTTAAATCGGTTGAACATAATAAGCGATTTAAAAAGTGCAGACATTTTTTCTTAAAAATCAACATTTTATATTTTTAAAAGCTTGCTTCATATAGACTTTTATATTTAACATAGAAATTTATCAGTAATTAATTTTTAAAATAATTTTTGAGCATTTTAAGTTATATAATTATTAAAAGTGATAAATCAAAGATAAGGACCGTACTTATAAATAAATATTTTAAATAATATAAGCAAAAGTCTTGGTCTTTATCTTGTTTTCTCATCATGAGCCTCCAGAAGTTCTCTTCTTTTATGATGTGAGTTTGTTATCATCAAAACCCAGCCAGGTTTAAGAAGGAAATCTTCTTCACATTTAGAATGTACTTCCCAATCATAGAATCTCACCTTAAAAGCTCTCGACCTTTAGCCTTTATTTTCTTTAAATTATCTCTCTCCCCCCCCCCCCCCTCTCTCTCTCTCTCTCTCCCCCCCCCCCCCCCCCCCCCTTCTCTCTCTCTCTCTCTCTCTCTCAAGATTCACTACAAAATATGTTGAAAACTAACTAATATATGACCTAGATATGGTGAAATTGTGTTATCTCTAGCACCTTGCATGTAGTACAAGCACTCCAGATCCAACCCAATATTAATCCTTCACGAAAGCTTCTCCTATACGCCAATAGTAACAGGTACAGTAGTTATTGTGCACCACCTGTAGCAGATACACACTCCATACACTCTTTGGTCTATTCAATCCATCTCGACGGTCCTCATCCTCTCCAATGCCAGCTATTGCCAACTCGGACAATCGGTTATAAACATCTCCCCCTATATAAAGGCAAGCTTTGGCACCAAGGTACACAATTCAACCACTTTTCACTTCACTTTCTTTTGATCACATACTGACTAGAGCAGTAGGGTGCTAACATGAGCTCTATCTCCACCATAACATGTAGGTATTTTTTCAACTGAGACCCACCGTACCTGAGCTCTATCTCCATCATAACTATTTCAAGCCTCACCATGAAATCATCTTGTTTTGCTTGGAGCAGATCAGATGTCAATGTACATCATCCTTTCATGACACACTTTATGATTTACTAAATGCATTGTAATTCGGCTATCAAAATGTATCTTTGTTCATCTGAGTAATTCCAAGGCCCCTATGTTGAGGCAAAATTGTTGATTATGTTTTAAAGATAACAAATATTGATGATTAAAGGAATAAATCATTTTGGTCCTTTTGGTTATCTAATGTGTGCTCTTGAGTGATTAATTAAGACATAAATCTAATTAAAGTATCACAAAGAATCAATGATCCAAGAATCATATAAGACATTGAACAAATAAGAGTTCATAGAAATTTTAGAAGGTTCACATAAGAAGTTCGGAAGGTTTGTTCTAGAGTTCAAAAGATTCAACTCAATAACTCGTAAGAATATGAACAAATATGAACACCAGAAAATTTACAATAGAGTTCAAAAGGTTAAACGCGGAAACTCATAGGAAATATGAACATCAAAAGGTTCATGGCAAAGTTCTCAAGTGGCAGAATTGCAAAGTGCATGAGTTGAGAAGGTTTCTCAATTATCATAGTGAAAATCTCACAGTTGTGAGGACTAGACAAGCCAACGTTGGATGAACCAGTATAATTCTCTTGTGTTGAATTCTATATCTTTTTCTCTTTACCATCAATATTAAATGTTTGAATTCTTCACACACATTATTATCACTTGGTTTACTTGAGAATTTTCACCGTGAAAGATTCAAATTTTAAAAGATCACAATCCCCCCCCCCCCCCCCCCCCCTCCCCCCCTAACCATACTCTTCAACCATATGAGTATATAACTTCCTCCACCCCTTCAACAAAGTTAGTGTACTCCACTTTTGTAGTAGATAATGACACACCGAATTTTTAGGGTTAATAGGCTTTTACCCCCCTGCAAAGTAGGCGAATTTTGTTTTACCCCCCTGTAATTTTTTTTGTTGAGATTACCCCCTATAATGTTCAAGCATTTTTTTCTAGTTCATTTTTACCCCCTTACCATTTTTTTGTTTTTTTAGGGGGGTAAAAATGAACTAGAAAAAAATTCTTGAACATTACAGGGGGTAATCTCAACAAAAAAAAAAATTACAGGGGGGTAAAACAAAACTCGCCTATTTTGCAGGGGGGTAAAAGCCTATTAACCCGAATTTTTATTTTGCTTCCAACTAATTATTAGAATAGCAACCAGAAAAAAATTGCCACACAAGAAGAAAAAATAAACAAAAACAACTCACAATGAAAATGTATTACTCAATCTTCAACTTTACAAGGACAAAAATTGCAAACGTCTCAAACTATATAAATCTGCCTCATTGGCTTGGTCAGGTATGTCTTATTCTAACACTAAATTATCTCTCATCTTTGGCACATACTGACTTGATCGTCGAAGTGTGTGCAGATATCACTCCTCCTTCACAATGGGGTAGAACCACCAACAATCCATAACGAACGACTCACTACAACCTTTCATCCAAATCTTAGGTCCAGAGATGATCAAAACCCTTGGCCAAATTTACTATAGACTCGGGAGTTTGACTTCAAGAAACCGTAACCGCACTAGGATTTCAGTCTCTTTCGTGCCTAATTCCAGCTAGCACTATAGACTAAAGAAGTTTGTTCATGTGGACTGAGTATAGGTGTTGACTGTCATGCAACACTTGTGATCATATCAATTTTTGACATTAAAGGTTCTGCACTACAAGTGATAAATCAATTGAGAGCAATGTTGATTTAGCTTTTTCTGATTGGTATGAAAATTCTCTAGTTTGTTTTCAATGTACCTAGAGTAATTTTATTTGAATTGTAAGGGTTGAGAACCCTTGTACTCCTTATAATTCAATTTTGCTTTATAAAAAAATTGATCCCTAATCATAACCATTTGTAAACATCCATTGGAAGGAAACATTTTATTATTTTATCCGCTGCATTGTTTTATGTTATTCCCCTTCAAATAAACTGAATATACCTTATTCCAAGAAAAAATAATTCAATATACCTCTTCATATTTATAATAATTATATTTTTTTTCTTTCAACTATTTAATATATGATTTGAATGAGTATTCATTTTAACACAACAGCAATAGTAGTCTTTCCAAACAATAAAAACACAAAATCCAACTAAGATTTTCTAGTATCAACCTTTTCAACATAATCTGCACCTACATATTCCTTCAATATATAGGTCTTTCTCTTGAGTTATCTTAAATCATATTCACTTAATGAAAAATTAATATATTTCATTTGCATTTAACAAATTTAAGGTCCTAACAAACAAATAGATTCTGAACAGAAGACAACATGTAGCGGGATTGACAATTAGAATGAGCCCCACTGGCCACTCCTCATAACATATTTAAATGAACTGGAATCCTTATACCAATTACCATAAAAAAGCCGTTACCTTAAAAGAAACAAAGATTTCTCGCTAATCACGCAACACATTAGCCAAAATTGTGAAATCGTTTTGGAAGGCATAAGTAAAAAGAATGTTAAAATTTGACTCAAGTGATTGATAGGAATTTTAAGATGAATTATTCAAAAGAATTTGAAATTAATTTTTGGTGGAAATAATTTGTTGTTAAAATAATTTACTTAATTCGCGGTCGAATTTTTGCTAAAAAACCAGTGGGTATATATAAAAAAAAAAACTTAAAATTTATGTATAATGAAGTGAGACTCTATGAACTATTTTTTAAACGATCGAAATTAATAATAAATTATTAATGTTAGTATTTTTCATTTTTCTCAAGACTTAAATTATGAACATTTATGTTAAAAACTCTGAACATTTAACTAGTTGAGTTATTCACGCCATAAACTTTAAGTAGGTTTAGTTGTTTTTAATTTTTTACTCTTTGTTGTTCTTTATTATATTTAACCAAATACGCAATTGCAGAATGTAATAATTCAAACATGCAGGACAATAATATTTTCTCCATCTCAAATTTTTGGTCTCTTTAGTTTTTTAGTTTTGTATTGGTCATTTTAAGAAACCTAGACACAATTAATAATATTTTATACCAATCGTTAGTTGGTTCAGTGGTGATTGGCGCTGAACTTGGTAGGGAGGACCACGGTTCGATCCCCCACAACTGCGATCGGGAGGGGGCTGGAACCACTTGATGCCAGAACTGACCCCCGAACCAGATTAAACTGGTGGTGTAAACCAAAAAATTAATAATATTTTATCATTATACTTTTACATAAACTAAATCATTCATTAAATTGATTTTCTCTTTCTGAATAAAGTAAGGGTAAAAATGACTTAACTTATTAATCTTTGTTATTTTTTAATCTACGTGCAAACTCTAATAGCACTAAAGTTTTGAAATGGAGCCAGTATTTGTTTGATTATTATATAGTATAAGGGAAATGTTAACTTGTGCCCTTAAAGGCACATGTTAAGAAGTTTAATATTGAAATATTCTTTTTGGTAGTGTAATACATTTTTTGAACATTAATTTCTTTGGATTATTTAATGTTAACTTTCTTTATTTTGATAGTTATTATATGCCCTTAGGCACATGTTAACATGACCCATAATATAAAGGGTTTTATTTAGCTTCTTAATTGTCATCAATTTTGGAAGAAGGTAATGAAAAGGAAACAAAACATTGATGGTGACCATATGTAAGTGCAACAAAGCTTTTAGCACTGAATCTCAAAATTTGGGAGTTCAAATTTGGATTAGTATATGAGTAAAAAGCTTGGCATAGTTTGATTCGAGACACAAATTATCTACTTCGGTCTTAATCTATAATTTTTTTATGTTATTTATAAGAATGATTTTTTTTTTCATATATGTATTATTATTGTCGTTAACAATTTAAATAAATCTCCAAATTATTTGAAAGAAATGAAATGGAAAAATAAATAAAATAAAAGTTGAATATAAATATGTAAAATAAAATACAGGGTGTAATTTGAATGTAGTTGGACAGTGGACAGTCCCTTGATTCAGACTCCACGTGCGGTGCTGTTTATCATTCAATCCATAAAGACTGTGGTGGCCGGAATGGGACCCAAACTCCCAAGTCAAAACACTACTAGAAAAAGTTGAAATACCGACGGAATTTAGAGACAGAATATATTTTGTCTCTACTAGAGATGGAATTAGAGACGGAAAAAGCAATTAGAGACAAATATTTTTATTTTAGAAACAGAAATTTTCATTTTAGAGATATATTTTGTCCGTCTCTAATAGTTTAGAGACGAGGAAATTACCGACGGGATCAAATCCGTCTCTAACGTGCTTAGTGACGGAATATTTGCATTTTAGAGACAGATTTCGCCCGTCGGTATTTAAGATTTTTCTAGTAGTGAAAATACTAAGGCCGTGTTTGGTTTGAAGGAAAGAAAGTGGAAGGAGGGAAAATTACGGAAATTGATGGATGAACTTGGATATAGAATTAGTTCAAATTCATCCATCGATTTTCGTAATTTTCTTTCCTTCCACTTTCTTTCCACACAACCAAATACACCATAAAACCGAGCCATTAAATAAAGAGTTATGTTAACTTGTGCTCTAAAAGCACATGTTAAGATATATAAAAATAGAAATATAAAATTTAATAATATAAAGAATTTAATGATTAGAAAATTAAATAAACCACAAGTTCAATGAATTACTTCAATATTTATCATGTTAACATATGCTCTAAGGGCACATGTTAACATTCTCCTTAAATAAATGGTCATGCTAATTAATGTCCGGGAGTATTAGTTAAAAAAAAAATTTGTATTCAATTTTTGTTTTTACGTTTTAAAAATTTAGCTATACAAATAGTATCAACTTAGTCCCACCTCATTCAACTCATCATTGCCCTTCTTTCTCTCCTTCTCCCTTTACTCATTTTTTATTTCCCATTCATCATCCCCTCTTCATTCTCTAACTAGATTCATCTCTAGCTAGCCAGCTAGCTACTAGCATTTTAGTTTTATAAATTAATCAAGGCCTTCAAGGGTGTTGCTGACAATTGTTTTTTATAAAATTATTTTAGAAAAATAGTCAAGAAAAAGGATTGCTAAAGAATATCTCTAAACTGCTGGTTAATATAAATATATAGAAAATTTGATCAATTATTATGAGAAAAATTTATTTTTTAAAATTTATTAATAATTGATGTGTTTATAATATAAATTAGATATATTGATTATTTAATAATTAAATGCATAAATTATTTAATGAATTAAAAAAATGAAGTTTGTTTATAATTAAATAGATTTATGATATACAAATAGAGGGAGTGGCATTTTAGCTTTATAAATTGATGAACTACTACACCGCTTAATTTGCTTTACTTTCATTCTAATTTTGTTTTTATTTCATTTTTTTCTTTTCTTTTTTGACACATTGTTTTCATTTCTTTTGTATAATGTTTTTCCTTACCTTATATATAACTGACACAGAAATAATAAACAGGGCAGGGATATTGTACACGTTGCTACTATAGAAAGACCACTATAATTACGTCACCTTGTAAAACTTTGTACTTATTGTCAGAATTGCAGTTCAATATTACTTCATATTAACATGTGTGATAAAGATGTACTAAAAAATAGTAAATATTTATTACAAAAATTAATATTTATATTTTTGAAAATTTGAATAAATATTTTATAAGATAAAATTTTTATTTTTGATTTCTTAACATTGGTCCTTGGCAAAGTCAGACAATTTATAAAATCCGCGCAAAGTTTTAATTTTAAACAAAAAATCTCAATTTTACTCTAAATTAATCCATAAAAATTTCAATTTACCCTTAACTAATTCTTAAAAATCTCAACAATTTTGTAAGAATCTTCCTTACTTAGGACACATGTTAACATTTTTCTAAAAAAATATATGCTTGAAGGATGAACCTTTTAAATGAAGATATTTTTAGTTTACAAAAAAAAAAAGTCTTAAACATCTATTCTCATATTTATTTTTCAGGTTTTTGGTGAGTAATGACAGGAATTTAGGTAGTATTTTTAGTGGTTTATTTACTAGTTATTTAGAACTTTGAAGACCGATTACAGAGCAAAAACCTGAAGAAATCAAGCTACGACAAAAAAGGAAGATATGATCGAAAATCTGCCAAAAAGAGAGTAAAAACGGAGAAATACAGCAAGTCCATCGTGGCCACGATGAAGCATATCGTGCCACGATGAGACTACTTAGCGCCCAAGACAACTGAAGCAAATCTCCCTATTTTTTAAGCAAATATGATCCCATCGTGGCCACGATGGTGCATATCGTGCCACGGTGGCTCGCTAAAGCCCAATTAGAAAACTATAAATAGTGTTCCCCTCACTCATTATTTCTCATTCAGAAATTATAGACTCTTTCAAGAGTTTAGAAACTCTAAGAGATACACTTCTCTCTAAAGTGGGGAGGAGCAAGGAGGGCAGATGCGCTCTCTACGGGAAGAACTTTCCCTCATCAAGGGAGAGGTAACTTCCTCAGCAGGCATCTACGCCATTGGTAAGTATGATTAGATTCTTGTAATTTAGTTATGCAATTAATAGCATAGGTACTTTTAGGCTTAGGTGGAGAAGATGAACTTGTTGGAACAAAAGAGGTTCTGACATGACCAATTAAGTTTTGATGATAACAATAGTATTAATATACAATAGGGTATACTGATTATTTACTCTAAGTGTGCAGATATATAAGCTAAAAATTTTATATTCACTACGAGTACATTTGAAGCTCTGAAATGGCAAGCAAATTTTGACCAGAAGATTCTCATCCGAAGATGCAAGTTAGAGTCGCGTCAGAAGCTGCATATCAGAAGCTACACTATCAGAAGCTGTGTTTGAAAACATCAGACTCTGATAAGAGCAGTGAGAGCCGTTTTTCCAGAAGAACATTCTCTGCTAACAATGATTGGAATTCATCATCTT
This sequence comes from Trifolium repens, assembly GCA_030408175.1. Classification (NCBI taxonomy): domain Eukaryota; kingdom Viridiplantae; phylum Streptophyta; class Magnoliopsida; order Fabales; family Fabaceae; genus Trifolium; species Trifolium repens. The sequence goes on from CP125845.1 coordinate 33,698,034, forward strand.
CTGACAACCCAAAAGCTGGAGAATCAATCTTATCCTCAGGGATAATGACGTTAGTACTATTGTACGAACTTATTACCTGATTTGGTTAAAACGTTCTCCCCAAGATTGATCGTATACAAACGCTACCCGATTTGGTTAAGGAATCATACTATCTCCAGCTGGCGAAATCTCACTGCAACGGATTCAATTCAAAGACGCTCCACCCTCTACTATAAATAGGAGCTGAATTGAAGTTTTTGTGCACAACATTATTGAACAATTTCGAACGAGCTGTTACTCTGTTAAAATCATCCTAAGCACAAAAACAACTTGAATACAACTTGAACTCATTTGAATATCTAAGACTCAAAGCTTCAGCCTCTGATCATTACAGTAGTTGAGCCTTAGTTTTCTTTCACTAGGATTCTAAGTTAAGTCTTGTTATTGAGTTGTATTTATTCTTTATTGAACATTGATTTTCTTGTAATCAGTGTTCATATACTCTATTTTACTTTTGTAAGTTGTTTGAAGTCTCTTGCGTTTGTGCTTGAGCAAAGGAAGTCTCTTGTAAGAATTACTTGAGCATAGGAAGTCTCTTGCCTGTGTGCTTGAGCAAGTGTAATCTTTTGTGATTATAGTGAACTCCCTTGGAAGTGCAAGGGGACTGGAGTGCTCTCGATTTGTGAGGGGAACCAGTATAAATCTTTGTCTCTCTCTTTCTCTCTTGCTCTTACCTTTGTGTGTGTGAATTGTGTTATCTTTTATCCGCTGCAGAATCTGATAAGTTGTCTAACTTAGAAGAATTTTTTAAAAACTACCAAAACACAATTCAACCCACCTTCTTGTGTTTTTCACACCTTCAGAACTCCCATAATGAATGCTTGGTATAAATATGTAATCGGTTGATAAGTTAATAATGTTTTACGGTTTAATGTTGTTTTCTATATATTTATGCTTTTAATATACGTGAACTAAACATTTACCATTGTTTGAGAGAGCGATCTTAGGGATAGTATTTAGTCACGAATCTGACTGCTATTGACGGAACAATAAATTATAGTGTCAGCCGCATAGATACGGTAACTCAGACATTCTAGGCATGGCCATAAAAGGGTTAATCGAACTTAATGCATGTATGTTTACTCGCACTATAGCTAGGTATGTGACAACTACGAGGAAGGCTCTTGTAGGATATTTTAGCTAAGATGTTTAGAGGAACTTACTACGTAGTAGGGTAACCATAGATTGTTACCACAAATGATATAAATTAACCCGTCGAACCGTAATTAGGATCAGTATTGTTATTACACCGGTTATACAAGCATTTGTGAAGGGAGGAATTCGATCTACCTAACCTAGGTCTCATCTATCTGAATAACTATCTTTATTTTTCTGTCAAAGCATGTCCCTGCTTTTCAACTAAAACCCTTTTTCAAAACCAAAGCGAATGCAAATCACGAACTTAAATAAACTAGTAGCACCTGACACGATCCCTGTGAATACGAACTCATTCTACTCAGTAGAGTGTGAATTATTACTCGACGACAGACTGGTTCACTTGCCAGACCATAGTCAATGAGATATTTATTTTTGGCTTAAATGATCTTTTGCTCCCTATATGTTCGTGAATTTTTTATTTTAGTCCCTGTATCTTTTTTGTTTCAAATAAGTCCCTTAATGTACAAAATATGTTGGTTTTAGTCCCTAAAGTCAAAATCCGCAGGAAAATCTAAAGGAAAATCTGCACGAAAACTGCAGATTTTCCTACGGATTTTGACTTTATGGACTAAAACGAACAATTTTTGTAAATTCAGGGACTTATTTGCAACAAAAAAAGATATAGGAAATAAAAACCGAAAATTCGCGAACATACAGAGACAAAAATAATATTTAAGTCTATATTTTTTAGTTAAATAATATTTATGAGTTTCATCACTTTATAATTTTTTGAACAAGTAAAAATGAAATTTATATATTAACATCAAGTCTTGTTAATGTCTTTTCCCTTACATCGCAAGAGGCTTTTACCAAGGTGTGTGTAATAAGACTTATCTAGCTAGATCCTAAGTTCTCAATCCACTTCAACTTCCACTCTAACTCAAAGACCAGGAAAGGCGGGAAGGAAACGGCTTGATCCCTCAATAGGCAGAACCCCAAAAATTTACAACGAGTCAATCACCAGCTAGCCAATGTCCATATAAATCAAAGGGCTTGACCACCACATATGAGAGTTTAAACTAAAATTTACATTAAAAGCTTTCATCCACCAAAGAGAATGAACCTTGAATTTATTTTAATGGAAATGTTAATATGTGTTCTAAGAGGACATGTTAAAAATCTAAATATAATAATATTATCTTGTCACTTGTGAATTGTACCTTTTAAAAATTAAATTTTGGATCATTTTATCATGTGTCCTTAAAGCACATATTACAGTATCTAAAAGTAAAAATTTTAATATTAAAAATGTATAATGTACAAGTAACAGGAGAATATCTTACGTGAACAAAATTATTTTGTTCATAATTATAAAAAAGGTCGGGGCTTTTAAGAAATAGTAATTAATTTTAAAATGTCTTTTTAACTCTTATTTATCTTTTTAATATTAATGTGTGTATTTGACATTCATGAAATCATAAATGTCAATACTTGATGAGACAATTTAATAAAAATTATGTTTCAATTTTATGTACATACTTTTTATATTGATAAAAGTAATTTTAAAAGGGTCATGCTAAACAATGCACTAGTTATTGTTGATATTGGTTGAAAATATACATGTTGGAAAATCTCACATTAATTAGATTTGTGAAGATTGCCTTAAAATATGTTTATGCAAGATTTTATTTGTTTTTAAACTGGATATGTTTAAAAATAAAGGTTTATATTTTTGGCAAGATTCGGTTTGTTTTTAAAATAGATTTGTTTCTATTTTGAAGGTTTCTACTTTTCTATAAATAGAGGTTGATTTATTTCATGGAAAAATAGGAGAGCAAGGAGAGCAAGCAAGATGTAGGGATTTCAATTAGGATTTGTCGCCAACACAAAGGCTAGGGTTTTAGAGAGAAACAAGAGGGGTTGTCTCTTGGTACAACCCTATGGTTGGGCAAATGGTTATTGAATACATCTTGGGTAGTCTAAATCATTGAGTCTCTTGGCCACGAGAAGAGATTCGGGATGAGGGTAGAGTTTGGTTTGAAGACTAATTGTAACACCCGTATTTTTATTTTATTAGATTTATTAGAATTAATAACCTTTTATAGTATTTTATTGGGTTAATTATTATTAAGTGAGATAATGTCCATTTTAGGAAAGAGTAGAGTAATTATTTTATTAAGTGAGTGAGTAGTGTTGTGAAAGAATATAATAGTTGGGCTTAAGTTAATTGGGCTTAGAATTAATGAGAGGGTATTTTAGACATTTGGCTATTAGGTTAGAGTGATGAGGAGTAGAGATGTGTTGGTCATAATTTCTTTTTCTAAGAATAGAGAAAGAAGGAGGTAGAAAGAGAAAGCTCAAGGAAGAAGAAGAAGGTGGAAGTAGAGGTGAAGAGGAGGATGTAAGACCCAAGATTTCATTGTATAGTTGGTTTAAGGAATATTAGGGTTTCGATGTGTTCGTGTGATGAAACATCGTGTAATTATTAGGTTTTGCTGTAATCGAGTCTGTTTTGTGCTCGTGCACTGTAATTGTACAGACTTTTGTCTTGTGATCCTGTTGCTCGAATAAGAGGTTATATGTGTATTCAGAATAACGAGTTTTGGATTATTCTTGTTTTTGGAAAATCGAGTAGGATATTACCCGCGGATGGAAAATCTTACTGCGTCTGTTTTGAGTGAGGTTTCGGATGGGAGTTTTATATATCTGCGTGAGTTAGGATATATTCTGAGATTAATTTTCTAAGGTATGGAAGAAAATTACAGTCGCGGAAAAAGATTCGGCGATAAGTTTTGGAAATGTTAAACATTAGACGTTCTTTCCGTAGGTTTTATGTTTTTGTGGTTTACGTTCGTCGCGTCGCGCGAGAGCTGAGTACGAGACTTGTTATGGATGAGTTGATGATATCTTGTGATTTCTCATAAAGCAAATTGATCCAATGGCTAGGGTTTAAGCTTGGACTTTTGACTTTGATCCAAGGGTGGATAAGTGACCAAGACCTTTGTCATAGTAAGGAGGTTTGATGACAATTGTGGAGTTAGTAAAATCACAAACTTCACTCCTTTTCTTTCTCTCTTTCACGTGAGAACTCCATTACTTTCTAACCTTCACCAAATTTTCCATTCTACACCATTTGTGTCCATTTCAAGCTTGGGAGCTTTGTGGAATTGTTATAGAGAATCACTTTCTTAAGGTAACCACTTTTTTCCTTCCCTTTTTGGTTGGTTAAAACTCTTAGGGTTATGAGTTTAGATTATGTTCATGAGATGGAAAGGTTAGGAATTGATTCTTGTTTCATGAATGTTGTTCATGAGGTTTAGAGAAGCATGTGTAGGCTTTGTTACTTTTGTTTTCCATGAGTTGGCGAAAAATCTCATGAGAAAAGTTAGGGTTTTGGTTGGTTTATGTATTGATCAATAACATGTGGTTAAGTTGTAAGGTTTTGAAAAGAAAAGTTGTCTTTGAACCTTTGGGCAAAAGGGAAATGCGTTGTATGGTTTTGTTTTAGAAAAATCCGATGAAAAATATTTTGTGGTTTATGAAAATATTTCCTAAGTGTTTTTGGGTAGTGTTTTTGGGGTCAAAGTGGTTTAAAACTCTTGTGACATGTGGTGTTGCTTTTTACTTTGAAAACATGTTTGAAAATGATTACCGGTCGGTTGAGGCCCGTAATAAAACTTGTGCTTGGGTTTGGTTTTGTTTTTGGAAATGAAAACCAAATAACTTGCACTCGAAGCAACCAACAAGCTTTCGGAAATGAATTGCTTGCTTATGAAAATGGTTTGCTTTTGTGCCTTGAAAAAGTGTTGGTAACTAATAGAATCAAACTAGGCTTGGGTGGAAAAAAGGTGGTGTGAGTTGCTGTCTTTTGCTGTCATGACAGGTGAAACTCGCCGGGCGAGCGTTTACTCGCCAGGGCGAGTGTCACAGGTCATGAACTCGCCAGGGCGAGCTCCAGAGCAAGTAAGACCAGTCCTCACTGCCTTCACTCGCCACCAACTCGCCAGGGCGAGCTCTGGGACCTAAAATTTTGGATTCTGATTTCTAAACTTGGTTTTTAACTTTCTAATCCCTTTTTATTAATTTATGGAAGTGGTGGGGATTGGAAACGAGTTTTTCGGGTACTCAGAAAGTACGTAGCTTATAACGCAAGAAAACGGCCATTTTGCATTTCAAATTATTTAAGACTTTTGACAATTGTTTTGGGTCCTAAAAATAGTACAAATAACTCATGGGGGTTGATCAATACGGTAGTTTTTGGTATAGTATCCGAAAGAGTAGTTTTACCTTAGAAAGCCTTTGGTTTTTGGGGTTTTAGAGTCCAATTCATTAAGGATTGATTGGATATGGTTTTGATTGAATACTTTGCTTGTTTTAGGAAGCGAGTAAGTGTTGTGTGATCGTGTGATAGTTGAGTGCTTGACGAGGTAAGGGCTCCACTTTATTTCCGTCTTTTAAAACGGTTACGACATGCTTTGTTTTGCTGTTTATGCATTTGCCGTGTGCTTGGCATGTTTGTACTTATGTATTCTCGTTGATGAGAACGTGGTTATAAATACATGTGCAATTTACATATGATTAGGAAAATGTATGTAGGTTGTGATGGCTTGTGCATAGGCTTTAGGCTATGTGATTGTTTGCATGAGCATATATGAATGCGTGCGTCGGATAGGACTACGCGGGGATTTTGTCTGTGTGACTATCCTGTATATGCCAAAGAGAATATATGCCATGCATTTCATAGTTGCGTGCCTAGGTGTATGTCTGTGTGACTTTGCCTACGTACCGGGCGTTTGACTGTGTGGCTTCGCCAAATCCTTCTGGATTTATATTGAGTTGGTGTTTGTCTGTGTGACTTCGCCTGGTGTTTGTCTGTGTGACTTCACCTGCCTTGTGTGGCTTTTTAGTGCGGGTACGTATATTTCTGTGTGGCTTTGCCTACCCCACGACTCTTCGAGGAGAGGTTAATTTTCCGGAAAATCATGCATGTGGCGAACCAGTGATCGGTTGTCACCCCCATTGTAGAAGTCTGCATTAGGATTGGTGATTTATTTATATAAACCCGTTGGTGGGAATTACTTTTGAGATTAAGAGCTTTCTCTTGTGTTTTGTGGAATTATTGTTATGTGTACATCTTTCGCACCGAATATATATATACATACTATATATTTTGTGGTGACCCTTTCTTTCATTTGCGGGCTCATCCCACCCAGATGATGGGTTAGGTCGTGGTGACGACGGTGGCTGTTCCAGGCCCCAGTGAGCGGTTGGAGCTTTAGCTTAGAGTAGTTAGACTATGCGCCGGTGTGTTTTGTGCATCGTGTTTTTTGGTTAGCATAGGATTCCTAACTTGTTTTGATACTTAGACTTGGATTGTAATTATTCAGGAATACACTTTGCTTGTCGAAGCACCTTATGGTAATGAGTTCTTTTGTATATTTGAATGCCGGCTCATTTAAAATCTTTTATGTGTAACTCTGATTGTGTACAAAAAAAAAAATATAGTGCCTTTTCTGGCCTTTGAAAAACGGGTTGTTACAGAGGACTAGAGAATCCATCCTAAGAAAAGGTAAGAGAGTAGTTTTTCAATTCATAGAGATGATTAAAGAGGGGGGAGATGTCTATTCTCCACACCCAAACCCTCTCATCTCTTTTGGTGGGAAATGGAATCAAGGGAATGTGTTAATTAATTTTATGTGTTGTTGTATGATGTTAATATGTCATTATATGATTCTATCTTCCATTTCTATCATCAATTTCATGATTTATGAATGATTTGTTGTTGTTGATATTTGAAAATGGGTTTTGAATGAAATAAGGAAAAATCTCTACTTTTCACTTGAAATGATGTTTGATGATGTTAAAACTTGTACTTCTAGGTCTATACATGATATGTATGCTTAAAGGTGATAGCTTTAAGAGTTTATAACATGAAATTCGTGATTTCTATGTGATTCTATGTGAAACCCGTGAGCAGAGCATAAATTTCTGGGTTTGCTAGCTCAGCGACCAGTCCGTGGCTTCAAGCCAGGATTCATGCGTTCTTCAGTGAACCCAGAATTTTGAATGCTGGCTCAGCGACCACCAGCGACCAAAAGCGAACAGCCGTCGCCAGGCTTCGCTCTGGGCGACTAACACTCTGCCTTTTCACTATTTTCTTCGCTTGTTCCTTCGCTAGTGGTAGCCCAGTGACTAAGTCTTAATTTTGAGAAATTTTCTTGAGTTGTATGATGAATATGAGATTATAACATGATTAGATCTATTCTTATAACATGTTATAGATTTGGATTGATTGAACCTTGAATTGGTATGATGATAGTATGCTTATATGTGTATATTTGATTGAGATTGAGAATGATGATCCATGATTAGCTAGATATTGTGTGATGTGATAACTTGCTTGAATGTATACCTTAATGATGATATGATGATGTGAATTTGATGTGAATTGAGAAGGAATAATAGGGATGAGTGGCCTATTATTCATGAGTAGATGTAGAGTATTATCATCATTATGTGGTATGTGAACATTCATGCATTCATGAGTCAACTTGAGAAGAGTCCCTCATGACTTAAAACTGACTTGAGCGATGGATATATGTTTATCCAGAACATTGAGACTCCAAGGGCTGCGGTTACTTGGGGGGTGTTCATTGTTTTGATGCAGGTACCACATGCATTAGATATGTCTAGGGTGACATACATTGTGTATTTGCATTAGTTTGCATTAGGGATTTATGCACTCTAATTGATAATTGATATTTGGTAATTGTGATCGTGTTTTCCCATTATCATTATAATTGAGATTGATTGAATAATGTGAACTTGGTTATATGTTTAATCACATAGTAATGAGTATAGTTTACTACGATTATGAGTATTGATTGCATGTCACTTGATAAGTATGTAATCTAGTTTTATTATGAATGTTTACATAATGTAAGTGTACCTTATACTTATTATTATGAACTTGAATTGAAACTAACTCTCTTATTTTGTGTATATGTACTGGTTTGGGTCCAGATTCTTTAGTTGGTATGTCTCGGTGAAGCTTCGCTCTGATCACGACACGGGCAATTGGTTTCCTATGTGTGGAGTTTTATTCCTATTTTCAAACTCATTTAAGGATGTATTATTTTAGAAACATTTTTGTAACAAATGGTATACCCACTAATTAAGTTATTAGTAAGTGTTTTGTAAGAAGTATTTGTAATGCTCGAACCGTTATTTTTATAATAAATAATCATTTCCGTTGCGTAATTTGTATTATATTTTATAAAAGTAGAATTTTATTAAATAACGGGTTTGGGTGTTACACTAATTCTTGTAACCCTTATGGGAATCTTGTGTAAAGTTACTCTTTGGATTTAGTGGAACGGAGAGTTGCTCTCTCCCCCAGACTAGGTTGTTTTGACCGAACTGGGTAAACAGATATTCTTGTGTTGTGATTGTGTTCTTTTATTTTCTCTATGCCGGTTATTTTCCCAACAACTGGTATCAGAGCCTTCTGGTTTGATTCAAGGAGGAGGGAGTTCCGCTGTGAAGTTTAGGCTAGAGAAAATTGGTGGAAGAATCATGTTTGGCTTGTGGAAAATTAAGTCAATGATGTGTTTATGCAATCAGGGTTACACAAGGTCAGCCTGGAGAGGCGGTGGTAAGAATACTCAACATCAGCCTAGAGAGGCGGTGGTAAGAATACTCAACATCAGCCTAGAGAGACGGTGACAATAATACTCGCATCAACCTTGGCATGTAAAGAGATTTTGTCCAGGTGGAGCAGTATGTGTTCTTATGGTATTTCTGTTGTACCATGCAAAAGGACAAGTTATACTGGCAGATTCAGAACAACACACGGGCATTGGTTGGCATTAATGCAAGGTGTGTGGTGAGATATGTCGATGGCTGATGAACTTCCGAGAAAGCCAACATGGGAGTTGCACCATAAATTTTCAGCAAGGTTTCGACATGAAATTCTTGGGATGGTTTAGTTCCAAGTGAAGAAAATTCTTGGGAGGGTTTAATTCCAAGTGTAGTGTACTCTTTATGGTGGAGTATGATAATTTAATTTGTCGGTGTAGACAATGAGAATTATGATTGTCGGTGTAGACAATGGAAGCGGAAGATGAAACTTATGTATTATTTTCAATCAAGGTGGAGATTGTTGATATTGGTTGAAAATATACATGTTGGAAAATCTCACATTAATGAGATTTGTGAAGATTGCCTTAAAATATGTTTATGCAAGATTTTATTTGTTTTTAAACTGGATATGTTTAAAAATAAAGGTTTATATTTTTGGCAAGATTCAGTTTGTTTTTAAAATAGATTTGTTTCTATTTTGAAGGTTTCTATTTTTCTATAAATAGAGGTTGATTTATTTCATGGAAAAATAGGAGAGCAAGCAAGATGTAGGGATTTCAGTTAGAATTTGTCGCCAACACAAAGGCCAGGGTTTTAGAGAGAAACAAGAGGGGTTGTCTCTTGGTACAACTCTAGGGTTGGGCAAATGGTTATTGAATACATCTTGGGTAGTCTAAATCATTGAGTCTCTTGACCACGGGAAAAGATTCGGGATGAGGGTAGAGTTAGGTTTGAAGACTAATTCTTGTAACCCTTATGGGAATCTTGTGTAAAGTTACTCTTTGGATTCAGTGGAACGGAGAGTTGCTCTCTCCCCAGACTAGGTTGTTTTGACCGAACTGGATAAACAAATATTCTTGTGTTGTGATTGTGTTCTTTTATTTTCTCTATGCCGGTTATTTTTCCAACAAAGCATATATTAAAAGGAAATAAAAAGATAAAATTAATCCTATACAAATATTTTTTATATCTTTAATATATTAAATGCACAAGTTTCAAGAAAATATTTCTATATATATTAATATATTTAACTAATATATTGGTGCACTTTTTAGCATGTTTCATTTTAAATTTATTAAAGAAGTAAAGACATTTTCTTACACAATTTTTTTAAGACATTATGTATTCATAAATCATAAAGTCACACATACTATACACTACCAGCCCCCACTATCCACCCAGAGAAAGTCATATAATGAAAGGAATTCTCGTGTTGTTAGGATAGAGCTGCAACTGCAAGATAATTAATTACACTATCAACGCATGATTGTTCTGCTGCCTTTCTTTTTTGTTAATTAGTTTAATATTAGAAATTAATTATTTAAAGTAAACAAATAGAAAATTTGACTCCTACTTAGAGCTATTAAAATGGTTTATCCGACCCGTTAGGCTGAGTTGTATTTATGATTGTCTTTCTTTTAATAAATCCATTTAACCGAGAGAAGAGACTCAGTAAATAGACCCTCTTTCATATTATTTTAATTTAATCGGTAGAACTGAAAAAATACTAGATTGGATGTTATGGTCAGAATTTGAATTTTGATCCCCTACTTTGTTTGAGTTTCAAATAACTTATCATTAAATCTATCTACTAAAAAAAGAAAAAGAAATTATTTCCTAATCATATGACTAAAATCGAACTTACAATGCATGTTAAACGGATTCGTATTGACATTGCTAAGCTATATATAAGCTGGAAATGAGTCGAGTTGAATCAAATTCGTTTGAACTCAACTCGACTCAATAAAAATTAGTTTAGCTAGAAATTTGATTCTAGTTCGACACAAATTCTTTTTTAGATTGAATTCAATCGGCTCATCTAAAGTTCACAAACTGTTCGATTTGGCTTGTTAGATCTTCATCCTGTAGTATAGGTCTTCATTCTATCCTAAATGTACTATAAAGACCTTAATTTAATTAGAATTTTAATTTTAAAACCTCAAAACTCTAGTACAATCTTAGTTTTACATAAATTATTATTATTTTTAATATAATTATAAATTATTATAAATAATATTATATATATAAATAAAAACTTAACATCCAAGAGAAAGCAGATTGAAGCATGGCACGTGTCACCCCATGTGGCCAAAAGACCCAAGTGTAACTTTAAAGGGAACAAAAAATTGAAATTATATGACACCGCAATGCAATTGCATATATAGTACAATTACATTTCAACAACCAACATACCTAACAAAATGATGAAACAAAATACACAACATCGCAATTATGTACACACTACTATAAGATTTTGGAAATGTTTAAATTTTAATGTAATGTTTGCACATGTGTGTGACAAACTAATTTGTATCTTAACTTCCAATTATGTTTGGTTGATTTGTAGCAAAATTAACTACCTTTGTGCTAATTAAATGACACTTAATTAGTCATGTCACTTAATTAGAGAAGAAGCACTTTTTATAATGCCAACGACCCAATATGGTGACTTTGATTTATTCACATGTAACCTAAGGTACAATTTGATTTCTAAGAAAAGAATCAAAATCAATAATATTTGTGCGCTGTCTCATGCATTGTCACTATAGCAAACGACACATTCACGTTGTGCTCAGAAATCTAATGGGACTTATCATTATTTTGCCTGCATAACAGCAATCTACAAGCATGTTGAGATGAAGCACAAAGTTTATAGTGTGTAATCATATGTTTAAGTGATGTAAAATTCAGCTCATATATATATGAAAACAGTTTTTTGATCCCCACCAATTATATATGAACATTTTTTCACGTATGAACGGCCACCAATGTGATTCAAAATTAGGTGACTTTTTTTCTTTGGGAAGAAATTATTCGAGTACCGCACTTCGACTACAGTGAGCCGTAAGTACTATCTTGTTGTGCCAGCAGCCAACTCCGGCGTGTCAAATTTCAGTCAATTCGACTAGATGAAAATTGATTATTTTTTTTTAAAGACGCTAGACACATCTTAATTCTATAATTCACGAACAACTTAATTCATTTCATTAGTCCAATTGAATTTTTAGTTCTCAACTATATTTTAATTGGCTCTATTCATTGTCGACTTAGGTGAGCGTTTAAAGGGAAAATCTATGGACGAAATCTTAAAAGGAAAATCTATGGACAAATTATACGAAAGGGACCTTATGTGCAATTTTTATTAGGTGAGGTTTAAGGTGGGAAAGGTTGATAGTTTTCCCATGATGGGAAAAGCTCAATGTTACCATTGATATATTATTAAAATATTTGGATGGTTTAGATCTAAGAAAGGTTACCTTTTTATCAAGTACTTTAGTAATTTTTGTTTATTTATTAATGTGCCCTCTATATTATACAATTCAAATATATTAATAGACATGTAAGTATTGTGTTGTCTTCTTTTTCTTTTTATATATACACAATATTATGATGTCTTTTTTTCTTTATATATGCAATTGGGTTACAAATTATTTTAAAATATTATGTTTTTACCAAATAAAAAACCAAAAATGGCTAAATTATTAGTATAATAATAGTTATTAATATGAATTTTTTATTTTTAAAATTGTGTTACAAATTTATATTTATTGTAAAAAAAAAAAAAAGACCAGAAGGTGTGGTTTAAAAAAAAGAGGTGTGGTATAAGAAACGGTAAAAAAAAAAAGAGTAGTATTAAAGGAAGAAATATCTTTACGTTGGTGTGTTAAAAGACAACATATGTGATATGGCCATTAATACTCATATCCAATTCCAGAAAATTATAATTTAAATATAAACAAAATATGTTTCTATAATTATAATTAATATTGAATCATTATTTTTAAGTTAAATTTATTTTTCATTGATATGAAATTAGTGAATTTTGATTTTTGCCCTTATAAAAAAAAACACATGTCTATATATTATGTTTAATTAAGATGTATCAATATTAGATCCATATATTATGTTAAGCCTATATAAGTCCATATTATGCTAAAAAATTGTTAAAATTTTGTCCATTAGGAACTAAAAACAATTTCTTTTAGAGATAAAAATACATTTTATTTTATTTTATAGAGACGAAAACTAAAATTTGCTAATTTTATAGGGATGAAAAATATATTTAACTCTTATTTTTTGAAAGTTAATAATATTTCTTTTAAATAATTGAATTCATGTAAAAAAATTGAAGAGAAAAGTGTGATGAAAATGAAATAAATATATTTGACGTGTTTATGATCCAGTGTGTGTTAAAAGGATAATAATATAAGTCATGGGCACCTAGAAACATATTTATAATTTTGTAGGGAGAAATTTTAATTTATAAAAAACTGGTGCAACTTTCTACTATAGGTTAGAGACTACTTTCCCACCATGGGAAAATAAACAATGCTTCCCACCTTGCACAAGTTGTTTTGGACCATTAGATCAAATAAACAACATATACTTCTTCACACTCAATTATTTCTTTTTCTCTCTTCTTCAACAACACATACACCAAAAAAACTAAAAAGCTACTGCAACAATGGAGTATTTTTTTCAGATCTGGAATCTTACTAGAATCTTACAGTCACATTTACAATGATTTTAAAACTTAATGATTTAAGTGGTGTCTAAAATTACTTCTGACATGACAATTTTCCAACTCCAAATCATGATAGTATTTACTTCACCTCCACATCGGTTGATATTATTTATGAAACTAGCAAAAGGGAACAAATTTGAAGCCAACCCTCACAATGGAGTCACGTAGTTGCAGAAGAAGTTTTCAAAAAAAATTGTGATTTGCTTATGTTCTTTTTGTGCATTTTTGTTTTTACTATCCCTGAATTATGTGTTTATTGAAGCCCATTAATTTGAATTAGTGTCTCATTTATTATATATGGCTTGTTTATTCTTAGCATAGGTCTTCAAATTGAAATTGAGACTCATGTGTAGATGTTTGAAGTTTGGGTTTGTTCTACAGTCATGTAGTTTGTTTTGCAATTATTTAGATTTAGTCACAATCGTAGTTCTAACTGCAGTTCTAAGGGTTGAAGATAAAGTGGGAAAAAATATAGTGTTGGTAGACTACAATAAAATCAGTGCTCCTATTTAATCTAACAGTGGAAAACCAACTGACTCATGGTGGGAAAGTATTCCACTTTCCCATGTTAAACTCCACCTTTTATTAGGCATAAAAAAGAAAATGAGGTCATGAATTATTAGTGGAACTGTATATATGTTGGATATGCCTTGAAATCTCAGTTACAAGAAGTCGAAAAATTCTGAAGCATCTGGCGCCGGGGCGCAGGCATTGGTGGCACCGGGGCGCAATTACGCAGCAGGAAGCAGTGGCTACTGACTTCCTGCGCCGGGGCGCAGGCATGGGTGGCGCCGGGGCGCAGGCCAATCGGGCAGAACCGTTTTTGTGCAGATTTTGTGGAAAAATTTGTTTCGAATAATATCTGACTTGGATTCTGTTTTATTTTATAAGATAGATTTGTTACTGATATTTAGGCATATATTTTTCTATAAATAGGGAACTCTTTATTCATAGAAAAATAAGGTTGAAAGCAATTAGGATTAGGGTTTGCCACACTAGAGTTTTAGAGAATTCATTCTTGGTATAATTCTAGGGGTTTGGGCGAATCATCCTTGGTTCACCTTGGGTAGCTAGGTCAAATTGAGTCTCTTCATCACGGAAGAAGGGATTCGGGATTTGGGTAGTATTAGGATTAATACTTGTAACCCAATTTGGGAATTTCTTGTGTAAAGATTCTTATTTGATCATAGTGGAACGGAGAACTGCTCTCTCCCCCAGATTAGGTTCATTAACACCGAACTGGGTAAACAAACGATTGTGTTCTTCTCTTTTGTTCTTAGATTATTTACTTTCATCATCTCTATCATCTTTAATTTGGTTACTTGGTTAATTTGCTCCACACATCAAAATTCATTGGTGTGATTTTTCGTCGAATTCACAACAATATATATGGTAAATGAATGGTTATGAACCTAGCAATGTTTGTCTCACTTTATCTTTTGGTTGCCCCTACATATATTCAAATCGAAACATACTATTCAAATCTTATCATGTATAGTTGTTAAAGAGAATTTATTATAAATTTTAACTTTTTATATATTGATCTCTATCTAAATTTAGTGACCTAATAGTAAAATAAATTTACTTCCCGCAAACACTATATCCTGCTCTTCATCCCTCATAATGTTTTCCGCCCTCATGAAGATCTTGCATCTCACTACAATAGGATTTTAAGTAGCCCCCACAAGACTCTCCGCACCCTCTTCAGCCTACGGACTGGTCAAGTCCGTACACCCTGAAGAAGCGCTTGTTCCCCACTATCATCGGTTTTTTAGATAGCTCAACAAGCTCCACCACCCCTCTTCAGCCCCCGGATTGTGCCTTTTTCGCCCTCCTGAAGAATTGCTTGCTTCCGACTATCCATGAATTTTTAGGATAGTCGTACAAGCCTCACCACCTTCGACCCCTGGAATGCCTCTCGTACTCTCAAAATCTTGCTTGGCTCCAAACCAACCTTGAAATTTTAGGTGGTTCCACAAGCTGCAACATCGGACTCTCCTTGTATCCAACTCTCCGACAGTCTCAAAAGTTACCAAGTCTGATCACCGTTGCTTTCAATTGCCTCCCTGAAGATCTTCGCGGTTTTGCACTTCTTCAGCCACAATTGAAAACATAATACACAAGTTCTTCATAGATGTACCCCTTTGGTGCAACACTACCACTCTCCTCCCTATCTCCTACTAGATATCCAAGAGCTAATGTTGTTTCTCTTCCTATAGTCCCATTATTGGAAGCCTCCACCATAGAGTGAAATTCGTCCACCAAATTCTCAAACTCGGTACTTCCCCTATGTACTCCACCTTGTTATTTGCAAAACCATTCAAACCATGCTTCTCCCTTCAATGCCTCAACACTTGTTTTGAATTAACACCGCCCAATCTTCACCTTCCACAACCCGTATTCGTTACTCCCGGTGAATTTCTCAATATTGAAGTGGAAGAAATAGTCACAAGAAACGGGGGGTTTGAATTGTGACCCTTTTAAAAATTAATCCTGCATTCTACAAAATTGATCTCAAGTGTATACTTAGATAAATGTTAGTGAATTATAGAAGAGCTTGATCTGAGAACGTTCTCCACTACAAAACAGATTGTTCTGAGAATGTTCTCTGCTGCGTGATAATTCAAATGAAATGTAAATGAAGTGGTATGTGTGAAGTGTGTTTACAGTAAATAAAGAGTTAAGGTAAGAGAGATTCACACACACAAAAGTTATATTGGTTCACCCAAATCCTGGGCTAGTCCAGTCCCCACGCCTGTGAGTTTTCCACTCTGATCTTTGAGATACTACCGATCTCAAATACAAATCTTCTTGATCTAAACCAAGATCAAAAACCTTAAGCCCTGCAAGCTTAAAACTACCCCAGCCGTACAGACTAGTAAGGGTGTCACTCAATCAATAGTTACGTATTGACTTGAGCCAATCTTTCTTTTACAAAAGAGATGTGGATCACGAAACTTACAAATAAACTCAACCAAGTTGAGAAGCTTAGAAAATTACACTCTGTACACTCTATAATTATTGATCCAATAGTTGATAAGGAGCTGAAGTGTGAGTGGTTAAATGAAGAGACAAAGATACAATCACTTAAAAATGGCTTGTGTTGAAAAGTGGTCTCTTGATAGATTTGCTTTTAGAAACTCATAGGTTAGTTTGAAAAGCAAATAAAAACACTCAATAAACTCAGAAGTACTGATGAGAATGAAGATCTTGAGTGTGAGTGATGAAAGAAGAGTTTTGTGACTTGTAGACAAAAACAAGTGTTTGATGATTTGTAGCTTCAACTCTTGCTCTTCAAAGGTAACCAAGTGCTCTATTTATAGATGAGGATTGTCTTGTGTTGCTTGGTCACGAAGTATATCCGTTTGGATCAAAAACTAGCTGTTAAACACCTTTAAAATGACAGCTCATTAAAGTTGTTGAAGAAAAGTAAATCTGTCAGATTGTTCTCAAAATGATCTCCAGGATGTTCTTCAACTTCTATAACAAAGGAGCGTGTATGATGAGCTTGTAGTGAGCTGTAAATGATTCTTTCTTGCTTGTTATCCAAGGATAACCGTTATCCTTCATTTAAGCACGTTTTAACCAGCTGTCCATGAGTTTGAATATTTAAATGATGAAGAACCTATCTCTTCTGAACGTTCTGAGGACGTTCTCCAATCTGGGCAGAGGATGAACTTGTTCTTCAAGGAAATATGATCTTTCTTCTTGTTCGCCAGCTGTAGATGATCAGAGATGCAGCTGTATCGTCCTTTAGCCACTATTCACTTGTACTTGCTGAGTACAAAAGTCTTTGGAGAGAGAATAGAACATGTGGAGAATGTTCATTTAATATTCCATAAAAGTACAATCTAACTCCAAGTTGTAAATGTGTTGTGCAAAGCTTATTGGACTATGAAAAATATGTCTAACACAAAATAGACAGCTTTTTATCTTTGTCTTTGAATTAAAATCCAATTGCACATGCTTGTTTCTTAACCTTGGCCAAAGAGGAAAGTCCATCTTTCACTCATATATTCCTTGCCTTAATTGTCATGAATACTATTGTGATACTGTGAGTTAATTCCAAGGAAAAAAATGCATCTTTGTCTTGTACATAGTTCACTTAGAGAAATAAGTGTTTTTTGCGTTGAAGATTGTTCTTGGTGAGAATGAAGCATGAACTGGAGATTGTTCTCTGAACATTCTTGAAACAACATTCAAGATTTTCTCAAGGAGTGAGATCTTGATCTTGTTCAATTAACTTTGGAATCTTGTTGCAAAACTTCCCACAATTCCTCTTTGATGTTTTGCACATATTGTTACTCGTTCATTGAGTATCTTTAAGATTCTTTAATGGAGGCGTGAGAGTACTCATCATTGAAATGTACCATTTTCTAGTTTAGAGAATGATTGAAACTTGTATGCCTTTTGCATAAGCTTATTTGAAAACTTATGAAAAATCATTCTCAAACTTTCTCCTCTTGATAAGCTTTGGTAGGATGATACTTTGAGTAGGTTTTGAAGATCCTCAATGAATGCATCATTCTCATTGATGTTAGTTGTAGTAGTAAATCCCCAAAGTATGTAACACAAAAATCAATGTGAGTTTTGTCTCACAACATGAAACATATTCTTTATGTAGCATGTGATGCAGGTTTTTCCATCATGATTCTTCAACTACAATCTTCATAATCTTCCTTGAACATTCAATACTTGCTGTGAAACTTGTGATGACATGAAAGACTATTAACCATGAAGCTCACTTTCTTGCTTGAATCTTCAATGAATCTCTTTATGATTCAAACAACATCCTTTAGATATGTTGATGAAGCTTGTGATGCTACTGTTATGATTATTTGATGATACTCCAAATCTTTCATTGTTCGAGTATATAATATGCACTTGTTGATGTGAGTGATTTCTAGCTCGTCCACTTTTCTTATTATCTAGCATTCAACAAAAACTCAAGTGCAAATATCAGCAGATCACCATTCATAAAATTTAACATTTATTCAACATGGTTTGTTGTCATTAAAACATACATCAAAACGGTTTTGACCTCAACAAATATCCCCATTCAAACCCATGGTACTTGATATCGATTGATCCCTTTGACCCACGGTGGGCGCCAATTGTTGTGAATTCGACAATAAACTCACACCAGTAATATGAAGGTGTGGAAAAACACAAGAAGGGGGTGTAATTGTGTTTTAGAAATTAAAACTTTTTCTCAAACTCTAAGAGTTTCGCAGTGGATAGAAACAATTCAAACACAAACAAGATAAGTGAGGAGAGAGAGAGAGATAGAGAGACACAAGCAATTTTATACTGGTTCCTCTCACAAAGCGAGAGTAGTCTAGTCTCCTTGCACTTCCAAGGGATTTCACTATAATCTCACTAGATTACAAATGCTCAAGCTCACTAGCAAGAGACTTCTCAATGCTCAAGTTCATTAGCAAGAGACTTCTCAAACTTACAAAGTTAAGAATGAAAGATTATCACACACTTGATATACTATCAGAGGTGTTTACAAAATACAACTCAAAATCACAAGACTCACTTTCTAATTCTAAGATATGAACAACAAAGAATAGAAAGAATCACATATTAATCTAAGAGTCAGAACTTCAGAGCCTTGTGTGCGTGTATAGTAACGTAGTCGTTTCCTTCCAATTAGGTCTTCTATTTATAGAGGATTAATTGGAGATGACCGTTGCAGAGAGATAAGGTGCCAGCTATTGATTGTACTATTTTGTGAGCTGTGAATTGCTTTCTAAAGAAAGAAATCCAATTCCACTACCTCACACGTTTGAATATTGCTCAACCATTTTGAGTAATAATAGTACAATAGTACAATCCTTAATACGCTCCACTTATGGATAAGGTTAACGTTGCACAAACAAATATTCCTTTCCTCAGACTTGACAAAGCCCTTTCTTAGATAATTCTTCAATCATTTGATCTGGTCTATCAGTTTCTTGGACGACGTATATTCCTTTTGCTTCAGCATCTGATGATGTAGCCTATGAGGTCTTCAGATTCTGAGGACTTCAGAGTCTGCCTTTTTCTTCAGAACAAGTTCTTCATAGCTTGAAGCTTTAGCTTCTGATGGTCTTCTGATGACTTTCAGAGCTTCTTAGCTTGACTTCTCTGCTTTTGTTCGTAGTGCTTCTGATTGAATTTTAACTTATAATTCTGCACACTAGAACAATTATTAGTAACACCAATTGTAATTTTAATACTTTGTTATCATCAAAATTCATTTCCACTAGGTGACTATTGTCAGACCCACTTTGTTCCAACATAATAAACTGATGTGTGGGGGCAAACGTAACAAGCAACCAATATATGAGATATAGATGATGATGCAATAATCCAAAGCAATAAACAACGGAAAGAAAAAAGAACACGATAAATTTGTTTACCCAGTTCGATCAAAACAACCGACTCTGGGGCAGAGAGCAGCTCTCCGTTCCACTATAATCAAAGAGTCACCTTACATGAAATTTCCAATTGGGTTACAAGAATTAATCATATTTCTACCCAAAATCCCGAATCTCTTCCCGTAGCCAAGAGACTCAATTTGACCTAGTCTACCCAAGGTGTACCACAAAGATAGTTCGCCCACCCTAGAGTAATACTAAGAGAAAACTCATTTTTCTCTCTAAAACCCTAGCCCTTGGGTGGTGGCCAACCTTAATCCATGCCTGTACATATTTGCTCTCTTGTTGCTCTCTTATTATTCTATGAATAAAGCACTCTCTATTTATAGAAAAATATATGCCTATTATTTTAAAAGAGGTCTTTTAAAATAAAGCCAAATCTGCTATTGATTTTAAATATATCCAATTTAAAAATAAACCAAATCTAAGTCAAGTGTCCTTTATAAACAAATATTGCCTATCCATGTTTCTATGCCTCGCGCAGCAGGCATGGGCCTTTTCCAATATTTGTGTTGTGTTGTGTTGCGCCTAGCGCAGCTTCTTCTGCGCCTAGCGAAGGGGACAATGCTTCAACCGATTTCTGACTTTTGAGATTTCAAGGCATATCCAACACATGCTAATGACATGAATTTATATGATGTTTTTAGGGTAGTTTTAGTAATTATTTTATAAAATTTTAGATAGAAATACATGGAAAATACCTAAGGAATGAAGCTACTTTAAGATTTACCATGAGTTAGAAGAAATAGCACAGAAAGAGGCAAAAATAAAGGGAAAATGATTTATTCCAAAATCATTCCTTCACGTAGGCTTCTTAGCCAAGCCATTGATAATGGATATGATAGCTACTCTACACCTCCTGCAATAGATGCAATCCCTTACATGCTGATGACATGAATTTATATGATGTTTTTAGGGTAGTTTTAGTAGTTATTTTATAAAATTTTAGATAGAAATACATGGCAAATACCTAAGAAATGAAGCTACTTTAAGATTTACCAAGAGCTATAAGAAATAGCACAGAAAGAGGCAAAAATCAAGGTAAAAAAGGTAACTTTTGCATCGTGCCACGATTTGGGCATCATGCCACTATCTGGAAGATAAATTGAAGTGAATCTTTGGCACATATCGTGCCACGGTATAAGGATCGTGCCACGATGGAGAAACACAAACTCATTGTGCCACGATTGGAAATTCTTTTCAACTGCTTTAATTGAGGTTATTCATGTATAGTTTTCTAAAATCTTTTGTTATGATAATTATGTCGATGAGTTGCTAATTTCCTTAGTTAGGTTGAGTAAATGAACTTCCCTTGAACTACTTGAGCCTTGTAATTCGTTATTACGTTATCACAATTCAGTCATGATTATTCAGTTAATTATCATATGTGTTTAATGCTTTTCATTAGTATACATATTCATGAAATTGATCTAGATACCGAATGAGTACCGACCCTTCCCTTTGGTATTCCAATTAATTGATGATTTTTTTTGAAGGAAATTAATTGATGATAATTATTCAACTAACATAATTAGATATGAATATTTAACTTGAAGATTGTGACGTTTTAATTAACGTGCATCTTTAATGCTTTCATAATTTCTCAACTCGCCTAATGAATCAAGGGGTGTTACTCATGAATTGGGTAGTAAGATAGAGGATTAATTACTACTATTTAAGAGTTAATTCGTCGTAATAACAGGCTACCAAGTAGGGAGAGGGATGAGATTCGAAATAATCTAACCATCTTCGCAACTTATATAAATGCCTCCCCCTATATAAATATCAGTTTTGGTGCCAAAGTACAGAATTCAATCACTTCTCAATTTCACTCATCCTTGATCACAACTGACTTTAGTGTTGTAGTGCAAATGTGACTTGAGTTGAGGTACCTTTCTCACCATAACCGTTTCAGAACTTACCATCGTATTCATCTAGTTCTTAGTTGAGCAGAGTATAAAACAAAAACGCATGCATTTGGTATTGACTATCATCAATTTGATCGCTAATTAAACCGTAAAAAATATGAGTCAAGAGTTTTTATTTCTTAAAAGTTTCATCAACAATTATCAAAATTAACACCGGTCTACAATAGACCACCTATTTAAATGGCCCATGTTAATGTAGTGGACCACCTATTTAAAAAAGACATGAGTTGAGTTTTTCCAAACCTAACATAAGCATGCATCTACTTGACTAATATAGCATGAGAATATGAATGTATTACATAAGTCCTGTCCATTATTTATATTTCTTCGAATTCCTCATTTTATATGGAAATAGAAAGAAAGAGAGAACAAATAATAGATAGAGATAGTCCAAGTGATAAGTAATTTGGAGCATTTAAACAAGTATTTAGAAGTTTGATTATTAACTCTTACATATAAAAATTAGAAAAAAAAAATTATTAGAAAAGGAGAATACATGACTTTGTACACAAAACAAATTCTTCGTCAAAGATTAATCACAAATCACAATTAAACAAGCGTAGAAACTTCGTATTTAAAAATTAAAAAAATGAGAGGAAAAAAATTGATGGTTTGGATTCATTCTATTTCTAATTCATAATTAATTAATAGCTAGCTTACTTGAGAGTCAATGTTGAAAGCACACAGTAAAATAAAAATAGTGCCCTCGTCATGAGGCAAAAGGACTAGTACTTGATGTTGATGACAAATCAAAGAGTTTTTTTTTTTTGCCAAAGTAGATGGACCACGTGCTTTACTTCCTATATTTGCCGGTGATGAGGATGGCTCACCATCCATATCAACTCAATCATACACAACAAATTTGTCGGAATATTGGTGGTTACTGCTCTTTAAATAAATCATTTTCCTCCTATTTTTGGTCAATCCAGTCACATATTTTTAAAGGTGCAAATCTAACTCCTATTCTTTTACTTGTTATTATTGTATGTTATGTTTATCATATTATAAATCTCATTCACTTCTTGCCTACACATAAAAAGATTACATCAACAAACGAATCGTTTTTTTAACTATTAAAACATGTTTTGGATAATATATAAAAAATTAGTTTTATGGTGCACCATACGGAACTTTTATATAATTATTAGTATTGGAAAAAATAAATGGGAATACGGTTGTACCAAAAATTATGGGAATATGGAAAATAATGAACTTTGAAAGGCAAACATGCATGCATTTTCCATAAAAAAATGTTATATGCATTCTTGACCAAAAAAATAAAATGTTATATGCATTTATTTTCATTACAAAACAGTTAAGGTTAAAGGATTTAATTAAAAGACCCGGTTCAAATTCTAGTGAAAAATAAAATACTAATCTAACTATTAATTACATACTAAATTTGATCATTTTAAAAAAAATATTAAAGGAACAATCTTATTGTCTTAAAAAATATTAAATGTTTTTCCATCAAAAAAAATATTAAATGTTTCATATGCTGACCAATTTTTTATTTTTTTGCTTCATAAAAAAATTCTTTCCTTTGAAGTCAAATAAAACGGAACAGAGGAATATTAAACACAAGTTGAGCACATGGCCTAACTACAAATAAATACAAGAAGTTTAACAGCTAAAAATAAAGACACAAGCGCCAAAAAACAACATGTACTCGCTATCTTAACCGAGACACAATCCTAAACAAGCCAAAGAGTTCAATTATCACATATTCAATTCAAAATTAAAATCTTTCTTGTAAGTCTTCACCCACCACCAAACTATGATTTTCACCTTATCAAACAAATTCTCAATAGTCGGGGCTGTGTATAGCGATTTTGAGGCCCGAAACAAGCGCTTCAAAGAGATCTAATAGTATAACATATTAACTTTTATACTTATCTTTCAATTTTTTGAGTATGATTAAATTCATCATTATTTATCTATCTTGTATAGATTACTCACTTATTTATTTATTCTATAAATTCTCTTCTATATAATGTCACTTTCTTCAAGAATTATTAGTTTTTTTTTTTACAGATAGAATTACTAGTTAAAAAGTTTTTTTTTAAAAAAACTATTAATATTTTAATCATTAATAATTTGTTATTCATTTCATTAATATTTTAAACATAAATAAACTTTTTTTAGCAAAAATCATGTATCACTTGCTATATATAAAATTCAAAAAATGAAACCTATGGCTATTGAGGGACTTAAAGCCATGGCCTTAATGACCTTGTCTTATCCACAACCACGAAACTTTTCGGTACAAAAAAAGGGTAATCTTAGTGTTCTAAAAAATTAGATGCTTTGATAAATTTGTTAAGTTTGTAAAAAAAAAAATTGTTAAGTGTGAAGTAGCTATGCTTAAACTATTTTTTAAGGAATTTATTCATCAATTTGATTGCTCCACCAATTTTTAATTAATTTTTTTATAAAAAATTTGACCATATATATATATGATCTTCAATATAAGAAAAAAGAACTAACTTGGAAATTATTAAAAAACTTAGTTAACTAAACATTAATCTCAAGTGATTAATGAGTTTGTTCTAAGATGAATCGTTCGGAAAACCCCCAAATTTGATTCCTGATAAAAATAATTCATATAGATAGACAAGGATGGATCAAAAACCTATTATACGGGGGGCCGAAAAATAGGGATATAATAAGTCTTCATTTGGATTAGATTATTTTTGAGCTTATGTAAAATAGTTTATGTAAATAAATAAGTTTTTATGCATTATTTTAAGTTTGTTAAGGTAGTTAATGAAAAAATAGCTTATAAAAATATAGTTTTCATTACTGAGAACTTATAAATTAACATAAAAACCTTATTTATTTGCATAAGTTGTTTTACATAAACTCAAAAATAAGTTAATCCAAACGGGCCCTAGAATTCAATTTGGTTGTTAATTTCGTTCTCATATTTGCTTTTTTTTTTTTACAAGAACAAATTTAACTCATTTCATTAACCAAATAAGTCTCAATACAACGAGGAATCGACTCAAAAACACGGCAACTAGACATAGAATAGGCCGCCCTTGTTTGGGAATGAGCAACTATATTCGCTTGTCGCTTGACATACTTGACCTTAAAGTAGTTATTCAATCTAAGTAAGGATTTATTATGGGAAATCAAGATACTAAATTCAGACAAACCCTCTTGTCTAGAAGAAATAGCATCCACAACTAATTTTGAGTTACTTTAAAAAATGACATATGGGATAAACCTTTTTCAATCATCACCTCCATTACTTCTATAATAACCATGGCTCTCCTTCCCAAATGCTGAATGTAGAGTTCACAAGATTTGTTTTATGTCGGTTGATTTGTCCAAAAAATTACTAATAAAAGACACATTTAAGAATAATTTTATAATTTTAATACACTGTAAGAACATGGTTCAAATTTTGAATTTTGCCTAACTTATTTATTAATTTAATTTTAGAAGCCCTGTGTTTTTATTTTTAAAATTTTTTTAAAGAAAATTGAAAAATAAAACTTACTATTAAAATTGATTTAGGCTTCTAAAGTTGATGTACCAATGTGTCCCACTTGAAAAATCATGAGGAATTTCCCACAAGAGAGGTCCCTTTCTAGTAGATCGAGTTAGCAATTTTCTAATTATGAGAGCATCTCTTAACTTTTTTTTAATAAACAAAATAAACTAATTGAGAGTACAATAACTCACTACAACAAAGTTAAGAATGAGTAACATTATGCATGAAACAAAACAGGGCTGCTACACCAGTTTGAAAAGAGTAAGCCCACACGACCACCTCTACCACTTTTTTTATAAGGCAATAGGCCAAAAAAAAGGTTTATAACTATGACATCCCATAGTTTCTGCACCACATTACTTTCCTCTAGATATAAAAGAGTTAAACGTGATTTTCATCCCCATAAATATAAAGAATTTTTATTTTAGTCACTAAAAATAAAATGAGTTGTTTTCATTCTGCAAAAAAAAAATGATTTGTTTTTATACTTTGATGAATAAATTTTTGACATTTTTTAACATAATATGGACTTACATAGATTTAACATAATAGATAAATTTAACATAAACACAACTTGAATATAAAAGGCTCTAACATTAGTCATTAGGGATTAAAATTTCTTTTTTTTGCTAATAGTATAGGGAAGTGAGTGAGATGTCCCATTTAATTTAGTTATCAGAGGCGTGGTGTATTTGGTTGGAAGAAAACAATATTTTTTTGTCACCATGTCTAAGTATACGAAGATTTCACTGTTGTTTACAAGTGACTAATTTACATAAAAAAAAAGTTAAAAAACTGTTTAGAAGGTCAAAAATTTACATCCAAAGTGGTAACATATTATTGACCTTATACCCAATTCTTCTTGTAGTGAATGTTTATTCTCCTTACACCCAAACTATAAAGTGAAATTTACGAAGCGACAAACGAATATAATTGCTCATATATACTTGGTAGGGCGGCTATTACTTGATTTAATCACTATATATTTGAGTTGTTATTTCCTTTAATAGCATCTTTCTTATTTAATGAAATGACGTGAATTTACTTTTGTAAAAAAAAAGTGTATGAACTCTATTAAAATGAATTGAGTACTTCTTATTATACATACAACTCACAATAATATACTAAACTATAATTGTTTATAGCATTTTGATACAATTTAACGCATAATCAATTTTGGATATTGATATAAGATCGGACGGCTCAGATTTTAACTCAGTTTTATAAAGTAAATTAATCTCAATCATTCATTCTGATCGGACAATTATCTACTGTAACTGTGTTACGCAGTTACAACAAGAAATCTGATTCCAAATTACACTCCTCACCTTAAATATTCTTCAGTAATCGACTCTAATTTTTAATTTAACACTAACCTCTCTTATTTATTATTCAAATAGTGAAATATTTCCATTTCCATTTAACAGCGATAATATCCACCAATTACATATTTTGCACGTAACAGTTTTTTTGTTAAAAAACTTATAGCTTATTTTACTAGTTTATAGCTTATTTTTTTCAACATTATTTCAAGTAGTTTATGAACTATAAGCTTATTATTTTTTCTTCCAATTTTACCTTTGCCATATATTATTTGAAAAAAATTAAATATTAATTAAACATATTTTTTTATGTCATTTCATACTTTTTTTTAAGCAAACATAGATATATTAAATAAAAAAAGAAAGTACAATAAACTAGAGAGGCGAAAACGTGACCCAACAATCACACAAAAGTGTAACTAACAACCCTAAAAGGGTAAAAGAACATTAAAAAGTTTACACAAAAGTAGTATAAACTAAGACACAACTAAACCAGAGTCAATGATAGAACCAAATGCAAAGCAGCCTAATACACATCAAACACAATCCAGCAAGCCCAACACGGGACCCGAAACCAAATTGCAACAAAAGAGACGATAAGAGCTGCAAGCATTGTAAAGAAGCAAACTAGAGAAAAAAAATTATCTCTTAAGGAGCGGCATCGAAATTTGACCGCCAACACGGTAGAAGAGACACCAACCAACGATTTGCTGCAACAGCTACAAGTAAGAAGCCATTTCTAGCCTTATCTGCGACGGAAAAAGGAGAAGAGCAAATGACGACAACGAAACAAGTTAGCCACCACCACCTAAGCCACAAACTCCAACCAGCCGATCCAAGGGACCAAACCCATAAAACCAAAACGTCACTGATCAGCGAATAGGACGTGTAAATCCAAACCTGAGCAAGACAGGCTTTGAGAATCATTTGGATCACAATGAAAAACCACCGCCGGAAAACCTCGAGAAAAAACGTCGACGCCACCGGAAACCTCAAGAAAAAACGTTGACGCCACCGAAAACCTCGAGAATCATTTCATACTAGTATAATCGCTAATTATATTAAACACTCCAAATTCAATCAGCTAAATTATCCGTTATAAATTAAAAATTAGCTTAAAAACTATTTGCTATAAATATTCATCTATTTTAATAAGTTAACTTATCGGTTATCCCCTATATATTTTTTTAACGAAAGCTAAATATGTTTAGCAAACTCTGAATCAATGTCCGTTTAATCACTGGCGTACCTTGCACTAAAAACTAATGCATGTTTTCACAGTATAGTGATGGGGCCATTGATTTGAAGGCTCCTCAATGCGTTATAATTAATTAGAGAAGTCTCTTCGTAACCGTTAACAAGTTGGAGTTGCAGAGAGAACTGCCCTGGATTTTTATTGCTCCCTCAATTACAAAGATCAAATAATTGGATACCTTTGAGAACACAAGTCAAATTGTCAATTTGTCACTAATGGCAAACCAGTTATTATATTCTTAAAACTAATACTCCATCCGTTCCTTTTTATAAAAAATAAAAGTGATTTTTTTTTTCCTTTTTATAAAAACTTTGACTAATTTTCAAATGTTTTAAATGTTGAATTTCACTTATGCCCTTACTTATTATGAAAGAGAATATTAAAAATAAGTAAGTTGATTGAATTTAGAGAAATTAAATAAGGGTATAAATGAAATAAGTTTAAATTTATAAGAGTATTAAATGAAAAGAACTATTTACAATGTGTTTTCTTGGTATGTGTAATTTTTTCAAACTGTTTCTTATAAAAAGGAACGAAGGGAGTAATAGTTTGACAAATGTTATTTTGTACAACTAAATTGTACAATTTATTGGACAACTCTCTCTCTCTCATATATAATGTGAGTATGAGAAAGAGTTATCCAAAAAGTTGTACAATTTAATTGTACATATAACATGTCTCTAATAGTATCAACTAGTGCTCTCAAATTTTAGTTAAGAAAGTTAAAAAAAATTAATTTTAATTAAAACAAGTATTGTATTATTTATATTTTTTAAAATAAAATTTGTAAGTTTTAAGTCTTATTTATCATATATATGGTCCGTTTGAATTGACTTATTTTTAAGATTATGCAAAACAGTTTATGCAAATAAATAAATATTTATGTATTTTTAAAGGTTTATCGAGATACTTTATGAAAAAATATTTCATGAAAATACAAACAACAAAAAAATTGATAGGATGAAAATAGAATTTTTGTTAGTGAGAACTTATGAATTATATGCATAAACTATTTTTTATAAGCTAAAAAATATATCAATTCAAACGGCCAATTATTATCTCCTTAAAAACTGCTCTAAAAACACGTTAGATATATATGCATCTCTTTATATAGGAGAAACAATCATTTTAGTCCCTCAATGCATGTTCAACTCGCTGTCATTCTAGTCTTTCACTAAGCCTCTGTTTGGGAAGCCAAATAAACTAGCTTATAGTTTATAGCTTTTAGCTTATAAACTAATTAAAATATTTGTTTGGTAATGGTCTTTTCATTATGAGTTTATAGCTTATTTTACAGATACTATTTCAAATTAGTTTTTGAGTTTATAACTTATAGTTTACTGTCTTTTCTTCCACTTTTACCCTTATTATTTAACAAAAACCTGATTTTACCCTTTATAATTTATTTTAATTACAAATAAAATAATTATAAAATTGGAGTACAAAACATCATCAAATGTATATATATACATATATTGAGAATTTCTTTTTATTTTACGTATGCAATTTCTTATTGCTAAAGCATGAAGTCAATCATATATGGCTTAATAATTTACATGTACACTTTGACGTGAAAGATGTATTACATTAATTTAATAATATATAAAAGTTATATTACATTAGTAAATTAAAATTATTATATCTTAAATATAAATTTTATTATTAATTAAAAATATCTTTTTATGTCATTTTATATTTATCAGCTAGTTAAACCGATAATTTTACCAAACACTTCAATTAGCTTATCAGCTATAAATTATAAGCTATCAGCTATATAACCTATAAGCTATAGGGTTTGTTTTGCAAGACTTAAAAACTAACTTATAGCTTACTGTATGTTTTATAGCTTATAAGCTATCAGCTATCTAATCAACTATCCGCTATATTTACCAGAGAAAGCTTAAATAGTCCATGGACCTGCATCTCGTTGGTCAATTTAGTCATGCTGTTATGTTTGACTGTTAACTCAACAAAAAAACTAACGTGACATTTTTGTGACAATATGATGTGGCCAGAGACTAAAATGACATTACTTTTTTTTCTCTTCATTTCTTTATTTTCTTCCTCTAATTCTTCTTCATCTTCTTCATACATTTATGAATAAATACCATAATTTTAAACCCAAATTTCAAAGAAAAAATCATTGGCACATATTTATTTACCTAAAAATCATCTATAAACTAGTATCTAATTTTTCCTATAATAACAAAATTTGAAAGAAGAAGTAGAAGTGAAATAGGTTGTTGTTAGGTTATTAAATGTATGAAGAAGATGTAGAATAATGAGAGGAAGAAGATAAATAAATGAAGAGAAAAAAAAGTATGCATATCAACAAAATTTGAAAGAAGAAAAAGCGAGAGTTGTTGTTAATTAAGTTATTGAATGTATGAAGAAGAATGGGAGGAAGAAGATAAAGAAATGAAGAGTAAAAAAAAAGTAATGTCATTTTAGTCTCTGGCCACATCATATTGTCACAAAAATGTCACGTTAGTTTTTTTGTTGAGTTAACAGTCAAACATAACTGCATGACTAAATTGACCAACGAGATGCAGGTCCATGGACTATTTAAGCTTTATCCAATTTAGCCACATCATTCATCCAATTGTCACATAAATGTGTTAATTATGCATGCTATGTGTCGCTAAAAAATGTCATATAAGCTTTATTATAAAGTTAGCGACCATTTTTAACATTAAGGACCAAGTGACTAACATATTGCAGGATCAATGACTATTTTGTATTTTTTTCTTGAGTCAGGGATCAGAATGACAGCGAGTTGCACATTTAGGGACCAAAATAGTTATTTTTTCGTCCCTAGTGCCAACTCGGTAATCTAATGTGTGTCCAAAAAAATGTCACGTCGGTTTTTTTGTTAGGTTAACGGCCAAACTTAACGGCATGGATCAAACTCAGTAAGGGACCAGAATAACAATGAGTTGTACGTTGATATTTATTTATTTTATAAAAAAATATGAGCTGGGCTGGTTTGGCTAGGTCTGCCCATGCATATGCAGTTAACGGTCATCTCATCATAACAGATTGTGTAAACAGAGCATGATGTATTTGATTGACGTCTCACAAATTCAAGGTGTGTTTGCCAATTTTCAAATTTCAAAGAGTTATATGATGAATTCTAAATTTCAAGAAGCTATTTGGCACTTTACTCTACATATGAAACATTGTGTATCTATTTATTTTTATCAAAATAAAAATACATAAACAAGATTCCAATAAGGGAATCGTTAGGGGTGGACAATGGGTTGGGTAGGGCGGGTTTGGACCCAAAAATATCATCTATCCCAACCCGCGGTTTTAATAATGAGGTCTAATCCGACCCTTTTTACAGGTTCGGTTTGTGCGGGTTCGGTTTGTGCGGATCGGCAGTTTGACGGGTCGGTTAATTCGGTCTTCAACCAACAAATAAAAAATTATTTGAAAAATAAAATAAAAATACTCAATTGTGTAAAGTGAAGAGAACATGACTGCAAATGAAAGAGAATGAAATATAACGTAAAATAAAATAGTAACAATAAATGTATGATGGTATTAATATTTGAGTGAGAGAAAACTAGTGGTTTTCAACTACTAGTTAGTGATTTCCTGATTCCACTTTCCAAAGAAACAAACTATAACAAGTTTTGAGATTATGTAAAGAAACAAATTATAACAAGTCTCAAAATATATCCAGTCACTTCATCATGTTTTATATATTGAATAAAACAAAAGCTTACAATTTATATAACTCTGGCGAGTTCGGTTACCGTTGAGTTGATTTTAGAAAACCGAACACGCCCATTTTAACCTGTCTAAAACCGAAAAAGTGTGACTGACAATCCGACGACCCGCAGCAACCCGCCCGCTTGACCAAATTTGGTATCGAATTGTTCGGTTTAAATCGGTTTGCGGAATCATTGAAAGAATTGATCAATGAAAGAATTGATGAAGTAACAACTTCCTTCACGCATTGTTTCTTACATACACCAATGAGGTAAGTTCTTCTAATAACACTTCTATTTAATATTCAGAAAAAATAATAGCATCCAAATTTTCATATCTAATATCAAAAAAAAAAAATTCATATCTAATAGCTACATTAAATGATCATATTTTAATATTCAAATCATAAATTTGATTTTTATAGATTTATTATTAGAAGAATTATTTTTTTGAAAAGTTATTAGAACAAATTATCGTTATTGTAAAAATATTATTTCAGAGAATGTAAAAATATTATTTATCATAAAAGTGTATCAAAATTAAACTATTTTTTCATCATATTTATACTCACTTTATTAAAAAAAAATGCGAGATACTTTTTTTCCTTTCCATATGTTAGCTCTACAAAGGTAGTTTATTCAAAACATATCAAATATTAAATGTGGATAACTCTCGTAATTTGTGAAAATGAAACGAGGACTAAATCTTTTATATTGGAATAAACTGTTTTTAATGTTTTTTTAAGTAAAATGATCAAATATGAAAAAACATGTTTTAACAATTGACATTTTTTATATAATTTATGTTTGATACTTTTATTTTCAAAGCATCAAAGGACGTGACTCTTTTACAAAGAATTTAAAAGTCATGTATTGTATAATAATATTATGTTACCTAAATTTATAAATGTTATTTTTAAAATTTTATTTTATCATAAAAAAATATTAGCATCACAGTTTATTATTATTATTATTTTATTTATAATATTGTTTGATTGTATATAACAATCCTATGTTTATAAATCAAATTATTTAGTAAGATTTTCCATTAACATTTGTCATTGTGGCAGAAGCTGATCTTGAGAGATTTGACAATGATTTGATGTTGATTGCTCACCTATAAATTTACGAAATTTTCTCATCCCACACCATGACTCTTTTTAACCCCCCAATATTTCAATTTTACCCTTATACAAAAACTTCGGAACGTGTTTTCCGAAGTTTTTCTAGTTCAAATTTATCAAAATTTCGGAAAATACATTCCGAAGTTCATTTTCAAGACAAAAAAAACTTCAAAAAACACGTTCCGAAGTTTAAAACTAGGGGCAAAAATGGAAATCCGGGAGGGGAAAAAGAGTCGGGGGTGGGAAGATAAAATTTCGTGTGAAACCATCTGGCAAGAAGACTGCAATATCATAAAAATTCATATGTATTTTATTATTGGCGTGGGCCCATATGATACATTATTTTCAAACCATTTCAATTTCAATGACACGGGATTGACTCATTGCAAAAGTCTGGACATTCGCAAAAATGAAGAAAAAAATAGAAAAATAAACAAATTAAATTTTATGTATTTTCTATCAAAACATAATAGTTGTATAATAAATAATAACTTTTGACGATTTTGGATAGTCTTCACTTTTTTATATTATTATATTTTTAAAAAGATTTTAATTATCATGTTATTACACTTATATTCCCAAAAAACATTTATAACATTTTTAATGGGGACATCTAAGGAGTTTAATAGATTAATGATTTGTGCCTTTTTTTTTGTATCATTGGAGTAACCATGATGTGGCAGGGTGGGTATCTAAGGGTTATGTTTGATTCGTAAAACAGTATTGGACAACACAATACAATACAAAGCAAGATAATACATGACAAGATAAAGTTGTCCCGAAGAAGGATAGAGAGATAATATTTTTAATATTCGAAATTAAAATGATTTTTTTTTTGTATTTTTGTTGTACTATGGACAAAAGGTTGTGATTTGGTTCAGTGATGAGCAAAAATTCTTATTTTTATTCTGTCTCTTACTGCCTATTTTGTCTAGTTTCATAGTCACTTTCTAAACCAAACAGAGTACAATAAAAGTTGTCCAATTATCTAAAACGCACCCAAGAAATGATTCAAGTACCACTTCATGTAAGAGTATTATTACCTTGGAGCTACAGAGACAAATACTAAAATCAGGTGTAACCGGAGAAATTGATTACTTACTTAAGCCTACATTTTTATATTTGGTTTAACTCGTCCTTTTTTTTTTTTTTTTTTTGAAAAAGCTAAAATGGAATATATAAATAATCACAAGAACAAGTAGACCCCTCAGCACAAGGCGTACCAGGGAGCACTACAAAAGTTTACAAGAAGATCCAAGTAAACAACATAAGTAGAAAGACTATTAGTCGATGCCCAGACATAGCAAAGGGCTCGACCACCAAAGATGAGAGTTGGTAGCTAAAGTAACATCTGTCGTCCGCAACCACCGATAGGAGAAGAGCTTGATTTCGTCTAGAAGCTGATGGACAGAGTTCGCCGAATTTCTGAAGACCCGGAGATTTCTTTCATTCCACACTACCCAAACACAAGCAAGCCAGACGAGCTGCAGGAAGGACCTCCGAGCACGAAGGCCACCAACTGAATAAGTGAACTGTACGAAGTGATCAATTTGTAAAATAATGATTGAGTCTACTACTTAAATAAATATATATGTTCAGCTCATCTCACATTCAATGTGAGTCTCTTATCAATTTGTATATATTATTGGACGAACATTATTTATTCGAAATGTTGAACAATAAAAATAGCATACAAGAAATTGCCCTATCTTAAATTTGTATAAAAATAAATTGTAGTGTTATAAGATAATAAATATTAAAAGGGCCCAATCAAATTCAAACTAGTGACCTCTTGATCTGCAGTCAAATGCTCTACCACTGAGCTATGAACCCTATTATTGAATATTTTCAAAAATAAACTATGCTTTTCTTACAGATTCATTTCAAATATTTCATAATTGTTGAAAAAATTATTTTGACATTGAATATTAAAATGATTTTATCTTTTACCGTTTAGTTTGCTAAATTTTTTTTTACCCGTTTAAACTCGATGATGATAATTGATATGGGCACGAATAGCAGATTAAAATTTTGGATCCCTGAACCCACTCCAATTACGTGTCAATTATTTTTTTAAAATGTTTTTAGAGCTACTTTTAACCCTGCCACCCCCTCCTTTTCTCACATTGTTTTCTTTTTTTGATGAAAGTTCTCACATTGTTTTCTTTTTTTTTTTTGACAAATCTCACATTGTTTTCTTAAAAACCACAATCCTCTGAATTTACCAATACAAATTGAAAAAAAAGTAATATGTTTTTTCTCCATTCGAACCGGTAAATTAATAGAGGTAAATTAATGCAGGGAAATTTTTCTCTTTTCAAAAATGGAAAAACATAGGGTAGAAAAGAAACATGGAGGTGGAAAGAGAAAAATTTAATTACAAATTGTATATCCACCATAAACAAAAGAATATTAATTGGATATGATATTTTTGGTCATACCTCTGATCAACCCGTGCTAAACAGTGTATCTTTTCTTTGAATGAAAAATGAATTATTGATTATTGATTGAACCCATAGTCTAAAAGAGGGCGTAGATCACAGAAGGAAAGTTGTCTTCGTTAATATAGTTCAATTAGTAAGAACATCACATTATATATATAGAAGTTAGAGTTCAATTTTTTTATTTTTTATTTTTGACAAAGGTCAAAGTTCAATTCTAGAATTTCACAATTATTCACTTGAATTTTAAATTTTTAACCACGATAAAAAAATTACAGAACAAAAGTTTCAAATCGAAACATGATCTGGCTTATAAGCTCCTACTGTAGCCAAGTCATGAGTCAAGGCCATTCATAACAGAAGTGAATTTTTTTTAGTTCTTTTCATAAGAAACTTTGACCAATTTTCAAATATATTAAATGTTTAATTTCGCTTATACTCTTATTTATAATGAAAAAAAATATTAAAAAAAAATAAGTTAGTGGAATTAATAGTAATTAAATAGGGGTATTTATGGAATAAATTAGTATTAATTGAAAATTACTATTTACAATGTACTTCACTAGTCTTTGTAATTTTTATGTTTTGTTTCTTATAAAAAGGACCGGAGAAAATACTTAACTAAAACTCACACATACAACTCCAACGTGGTCTCGAGTTTGAATCCAACGAGGATTTTAACAATATCAGCATTTATAGTTGATATAAATTTAAATACAATAAATAAGATTTAAATATAATTGAATATAAAAATATATTGTCAAAACTCAATAATGCATGAACCATGCATAAGGAACAAGAACAAATTACTCTAATCCAGACCCTCCTAAAGAGAAAAATGGACCAACATTCTCTCCATTTCCTAGCTGAAAATCCTACCAACTACACTTTGATGGAACTAATAAATACGAAGAATAAAAGTTCTGCCCAAAGGAAAAACCCATGAGGAAGACCAAAACTAGAAAAAAGGGAATTGCACCTATGTTGAAAATTTCACTAAACTGATGATAATTCTAAAAGTTCCTAAGACTTCAACTCCATATAGTTGAACATTAACTTGCTTAGCACATCACCTAGGGTCTTGATGCATCAAAAAGACTCCAGTCATAAACCTTGAAGCTTGTAACAGCAAGTTTAAAGACCTCATCCATTGACATACATCCAGCTTGTGCAGCAGGAACAGCCATGCCGGCACCAACCGTGTCCGCACTTTCACTAAAAGGGCTGCAAACATTAAAAAGAATAAAAATAGAATTAGTGTGTATTTTGGAAAACACCAAAATCATGGTAGAAAATCATGGTCAACAAGAAACTACATATTGAGCTTTTAAAATTCAAAGAGCAAGAGCTCTAAACTCGCGATGGTGGTTACCCACCACTCAGCCATACACATGGTCAAATGGCAATCAACCTGGTTTCTACAAAGTTGATCCATTCAAGTATAACATTTCATTTCATTTTTCTGATTTGACCTCTAATCTGCGTAGCTTTCTAATGTTGTTTGGGTTAGAGAATGTTTAGAAAACTTATTTAAAACATCTCATGGCATATTGTATTAAGCTTTAAATACACTGAAAAAAGTAAACTACGACATAATTATAAAACTATTGTCTGTTTATTTAAACGCGGACAGACTGGTTATAGACACACCAGAACAATCCATGGATAAATACTTAATTAAGCTCTCTAGAATCATTTGTTGAACAAAAGTTCAATTAAACTATTGATTCAAATACGCATTCAAAATGATCATTTATGACACGTACACAAGAAACGAACGGATTGTTTTGAAAATTTGAAAAAGAAGTCTGAATCAAATCAGAAAGCCAATATAAAATTCAACTCAACTCCCCTAATCGGTAAACAAATGAAGCAGCTGAATTCCAAGACAATTTTGTAAGGAGATTATGTCACGAAAAATTTACTTGATAACAATGGGCTCATACGCAGTGATTAGTACATCAGTTTCAACTCCTTTAATACGCAAGTTCGCCAAATAAACCTAATTAAATGAAACAGTGACAATTTAGCAAGACCAGTCAACGATTATTATGGATAAAATTACAAATTAGCAATTGCAAAAGTTCAAAACGTGCCAAACAAAACAGAACATACTTTGACAATATTTTGTGCTTCCCTTCCTTGTCGTCCCTTAGAAATCGCCTAGCAATATTTGTTAATAACATAAGATTACTCATTTGGATGACTCAAATGATGTAGTACTAGTAACATTGCATAAAAATAAAAACAAGTAAAACAACACTTTACCATTTGGCCTACTGCAGTTGTTATAACAGCCGGTATATTATTATACATCAAACCAGGTGCTTCAAGAACTCCTGACTGCTCAATAACCTGAAATAATTTAAATGGCATAGATGATCATAAGACAATAATGGAACTAAGCTTAAGGAAAGTTATCCTCTCTTATAGAAAGTATTGTTCCTTTGTGTTGGTATTCAATCCCTACGTGAATGCATACACACATAGAGAAACTGTAGTGTTCTAGCTCATTGTGTCAAATAACTTGAGCAACAGAAGTAACATAAGACATAATATTTATGTTATATCATCCATATTCCATGTATTTTCACCTGAGTGCTTAAACTTTTCAAATAATGGTTCATGATATGGTATTAGAGCATTCTAAAACCAAGTTATATCATCCAATCTCTATATAACAAATTAACAATTGCAATGTCAAATTTTGCATTAACTTTGGAAGAAATCAAAACAATAACATACCACAGTTCCTTCAGCATCCTGCTCGTTAGCAAGGTCTTGAAGAAACCATGCAGCACTTCCATTATCAGCAACATCAGGTTTATACTCTAAAAGCTCAACTATCAAGCTTTCATCACGGCTAGGATCCGCAAACACCTCCTATAAAAATCACCAACACCCAAAAATTAAGTTAGTAAAAAGATCAAACATAACAGTACAATATAGCCAAATTCAATGAGAAATCACAACAAACCTGATGATCCGGGACTTCTCGAATATTGCTGACATCCTACAAGAAAAAATCAGAACCTTAATTTCATCAAAAAGTTTAATTTTGATATCATCTGTCAGTGTAAAAAGTTTTACACCATCAACAATTCACAAACAATCAATACGTTTGACAATTTCTATTGATTGACGGTGTAAAAATCTATGAAGCACCGACACTCTTCAGATTAAGTCGGACATGTGTCCTTGTCACAAACACATTATTTAAATTGAATGATGTGATTTTCTAAAATTATTATTAGTGTCGATGTGTCAGTGTCGTGTCTGATAAGTCTTCGTGTAAAATCTATACAAAAGTGTATATGAACTAAATTCTTTCATCAAACCTAAAAATCAAATCGTTTTCCGATAATTTGTGCAAAGAACATTAAAAAAACTACCAAATTTCAAAAATTCTAAAAAAAACAAAAAAGAATATTCACCTGGAACCTGTTAGGGAACACGGTTGATATTTTTCCCCCAAACAAAGGGCGCTGATTAACAACCTCTTGTGACATTTTTGCACTAGTAAAAAACAACAGATACACTATATCAGTTATACCAAAAAATCAAATAAAGAAAACGAAATTGAAAACTATGTTGTGACTATTCATACAAAATTTGCGAATTTGCAAGGAACGATTGAAAAACGTTAATAAGAATAATGGAAATTGAGAGTAACAGTACCTGGCAATGGTAGAAAGTAGAAACCGAAGGAAGAAGAAGAGTCTGGTATATTCGGTCACTACTGAGTGTGTTTGAATAAATAGTATATACTCTGCTTCAAATTTAAGCTATATTACTCTGCTTCAAATTTAAGCTAAACAACATTTAATCTGCTTCAAATTTAAGTGTGTTTTTTTTTTTTTTTGCAAACTGTGCTTAAAATTTAAGTTTTACTTTTTTTCGTTTGCAAAATTACTTACCGGATAAGCTATATTTTTATTTTTTTATTTTTATTAAGTAGTCAAATAGCTAAAAATTTGACTCTTAGAGTGAATAAGTGAGATAATCGGGATTTTAACTCGGCCCTACATATGTATATAATGCAATATTTTTGTCAACTGGGTTAAACTAATCGGACACTTTGTTTTAATATTTTAAATTGTAAAGAAATATTTAACATGTTTAGTGTCTTTTTTACTTCTTTATAATAACATTTTTTTTTGACAAATATAATAACATGTTTTAGTCTATATGAACTTGACAGTTTTGGTTATTTAATTTTCATAAGAAATCACATTTTTAGTCTATACAATTATTTGTAAGCAGTTTTAATCTATGTTGAAATAAAATATGTTTATTAAACTTTTATTGCCGAATTTTAGAATAAGTGGAGTGTCCGAGGTTCGAATCCTAACTCCTGCATATAAAATGCCGATGTCCTTACCAAATCTAAGCTCACGTGGACTTATTTGAGAAATTTTTATTATGTTTGAAGCATGTCAACAAAAAATGATTCCAAAGTAGAATAATTTAAAACTGCTAGTAGAATAATTTTGTAGGTTGTGATTTCCCCCCTACTTGTCTTCTCTATCGAAGACATTTGGAACTAGCCTTTCTCTTATTTTTCACTGTCCTGTCAATAAACATTGGTCTCCTCAAGGTAAGGTTGTTATAATCTGTGTCATTATTAATGTTATCAATATTATTTGGTTTGCTAGAAATCAAGTTATTTTTGAAATTCGCATTGCTCATGGCAATGCTTTTCACACGGAGATCATTGGTGCTATGTTAGCTAACTATTGAGATAGCTTTTGATAAAAGTTGACATAAGCTTTGATTGGAAACCGACTCTCAATTAGTGGTTAAGGTCCTTAATAATCTTCTTCGGTTCCTTAGTTTTTAAGAAATCATTGGCTAAATTGCATCCGTGTCACAAAGAGCATGGATTTTATGGTGTCACATATTTACAAAGAATGAAACTATTGTGCTGACAAATTAGCTAATCTAGGTTTAAATGTTCGTCAGTTTATCCGGTGGGATGTTGTTTCAATTGTTGTTAGATAGGATTTTGCTAGAAATAGACAAGGTTTTCCTTGTTTTAGGATTTGCTAATGCCAGAGGGCTTTGGCTTATATCCCCCTTTCTTTTCTTTGTACCTTGTTTATCTTTTTATATATTTTATAAGCTTGTCTTTTTTATTGGATAAATTAAGAGTGTGTTAAACGTTTTTTTGACAGTTTTTTTGCTTAAAAAAAATTCAGGTAAAAAAATTGCAATTTTTGCGAGCATGAAGACAAACTTTATAATTTTATAGGAACTAGTACTTATTTGTGCTTTGTCATTTTATTTGAATTTTTTTATCAGTTTATTGATTTTGATTTATCTGTAATACTTAATTTATTTAAATAAAACATGTCAAAATCGATATAATTTTTTTAAAAAAATTAAATGGTTAGTCCTTAAAATTGAATCAAAATTTCAATAGAATTTCAAAATGAGTAAAAAAAAACCCGCTTAAAAAGATATCCAGGTGATCATGAAAAATATCTCCAAAAGAAGAAACATTGGATGACCCTCTAGAGGCCTCATCCATGGGGAAAGTTTGAACCAATTAACTTGCTTGATAGAAGGAGAAGATGGAGGATGACACTTCACATCAAAATGTTTAAGGATCAATTTGCTTGTATTCTATCATTAGTAGAATCACATACCTTTGACCTAAAAGAACATTTAGCATTTTTTTTTTTCAAGAGAAAGAGTAGCAGCTAAGTGCTACTTCCACCAAAATATATATATAATAAGAGAGATATACAAAAAGGAGAGGGGGGACCAAACCAAAACCCTCTCAGTGAGAAAACCTAAAGCAAGGAAAACCCATTTTGTTCCTCGCAAAACTATCAAACACAGGTTGAGGAACATCATTCCAATATACAAAATTCACTAGGCCTAGTCCCAAGTTGGCAAAAGCATCAACACACTCATTGCCCTCTCAATAGATATGGGAAACAAAAAAATTCATATTTCTAATTCTCACTAAACTATTCAACCATCTATTTCTTAGCTGCCAAGGAATTAAAGCATGATTGTTGAAAGCATTGACAACAAGCTCAGAATCAGTCTCAAGCCATAAATTAAACCAATGATTTTGATAGGCAATTTCAATAGCCCTGATAGCACCTAAAATCTCAGCAAAGAATGCAGAATTCTTACCTATATTTTTCGGCAAAACCACCTCTAAAATCAGCCAAATGATTTCTAAAAATACCTCCATAAGCTGATGTGTCTAACTTGGAAGAGTTTTAGAATACGAATGCTATATATATATATATATATATATATATTAAAAAAAGTGATAAATGATCATATAATATTTTGATTACATGTAATTTATTTTTTAAAATATTTAATAGTGTCCCTAATATATTTATTTTTAGAAGAAAAAAAAGTCTTCTTCTCTTTTCTTCAAAACATAACTTATAAACCAAAGTGTTAATTAATTAAGGTATGACATGGTTCAACTTCAAATCGTTAATGAGTATTTGCAATGTAAAGGTTTAAATCAACAGCTTACTTGGAAGGTTGTGTCAAAAAAAAAAAACCTTACTTGGAAGGATTGAGACACCCTAGAATGTGCAGGGACTTGGGTCCCTACTCCCTACCAAGTTCTTGTAAATGAATGTACTCTTCCTCATAAATACGAAAATTTTGTCTTGAAGTTTATTTTCAAAGTACAAAATATGTACGAAAATCATTTTCATCTTATAAGTCAGTTTTGTAATATTAAGTTAGGCCGAACTAACATTCTATGATGGTATTCGAATTTTCTCCAAAATCCGTTAGACCACCTGCTATCATGTTTCTGTATAACCGAGGGCAATCATCCCCTATTAAATTAGAGTCGACCCGGAATTCTAAAAAATTAAAAATGAGTTATAAACCTCAACAAAATTGCTCATACCACCTTCATAGTATACCAAAACATAGATCATGTTTGTTTTTAGATTCGGAGTCTTCCTTCTACAAGAGAAGCACATACTTCCACATAATAAACAATCTCAACCATTGATTTAAGATCAACCGGCGCAAATTCACAAAATCTGTTTTAAACAATCTCTATAATTGATTTAGATCAAACGGTCAAGATAGATAATTGTGTAAAGCAAAACGATTAGGACATTATCAACCATTTAGAACTTTAGAATAGACATTGAAATGCAGAAAATTGAATGCAAAATTAAAGCAGCGGTTGATCAGAAACAAGGAATTACCAGCCACTGGTTTTTACTGTTGCACAATTTCCAAACCAACATTGTATGAACACAATTTTCTTGTGTGAAAGAAACGCAATAGTGCAAAAGACCACTTTAACCCTTCTGCATATCTATAGTAGCGAAACTCGCTTGATTAGAAGACGCATAACGAAATATCATAAAATATGTCAACCAGAAAATTGTAAAATATATTAAAAAATTTATTAACTTGAAACTGAAGTTACTACATAAAAGAGGGTGCTTATTTTATTTATGAAGCACCTAAGCCACTCTTAAGTCTTAACTATATCCTTCTGATGTAAGACTTTCACAACATACCAAAAAACCAACTATATAATAAACAAATCAAATGCATTTATTCTGAAGACTTTCAAGTTTCAACCTATCTGTGGTTATCGTGCATTTGCATAAATTCTTGGGCCAGTTGTTCTACATCAATAAGCACATAGGACCAAAGAGAAGCTAGAAAAAGAACCTTGTCTCGGCTCGGAAGATATGGATGTGTCCGTCAAAATGAACTTATTTCATTCCAACCAAATCCATTATCCGAAATGCATAGAAGCTTCTTCCTCCAATAACAACTATATTAAAACTTACAAGTTCTTAACCCTACCCTTTGGGAGTAAGAGATACCTTTTAATTGCAAGTATAAGGACCCAAGTAGTAGCAGAGATTTTCTCCTTGATCATCAAGAGCAATGCCGAGCTCAAAACAGTTTTCAATATCTGAGCATGTAATCCTTTAAAATAGCCCAAAATTCCCTCCTTTTTCCATATTCCATAGAGAACGCTGGACACGGTTTTTGGTGATTTTATCAGTTTTTTGGAAGATTCTTCATCCGCGTCTGCAGCTTGAATGATTACTTTGCACCTATATGAAGAACAGAAGGTCTCAGTAGAGCCGTGGAAACTAAGTTCACAGATCAAAACAAGTTGAAGAAAAAACTATTTACCTGATAGCAGGATATGTTAGACAGGTAGCAATACTCTTCGAAATTGCACCTAAAAGGAAGGCCATAAATGCAGACAGTGATGTTGGAGATACTCCTTTCTCGGAGACGTTTTGGTTATTTGTCAGTACTCGGTTTTTCAGCTGATCAAACACTGTATACTGTAGAACACGATATTTCAAAATTAAGCTATATTGGTCTTATAGATCAAGCATTTTAAAATACAACGTAACTTAAAAGAAAGAACAAAAACAACAGTTCCGGTATATAGATATAGACTAGCGTTAGCTACCTGAATTGCAGGGTTTGAGGTGAGCATCAAGGAAATGCTAAGGCCATCAAATGCATCGCTCCATGTGCCTTCTGTAAGGGTTTTCAGTAGCCCTTTAGATTTTCCAAAGGCACTTGTCTGCATCCTTGAAGAGGCTGTATCCAGGGGCTACAAAGTCATCAATAAGATACTCTTGCATTAAACTTACATAAGTTTGATTAATATACTTTCTCTCATAAGCAACATAACAAAGAACAAGGGAAAATAAATGTTTGTAGATAGTAACAAATAATTGCAGCAGCGATTTATTATATCTACTTAACATTATGTAAGATTGACCAAAGCACAAAGTATTAGAACTTCACAGTTTTTTTTGTATAAAATGATTAAATGTGTCAAATTCTATAGATGAATCAGTTTCGCTCCATATTCTAACGGTGAAACATCATACTATAAAGCATAACCATCTATTTGGATTGGTGTGAGGTTATCTATTGACATAAGCACTTGTGAGACTGTTTAAGAGAGCTTATGGAAACATCTTATTAAGTTTCTTAAAAAAAATGTCCATAAGTTGTTTTCAGTTTAGTTCCATAAGCTGTCAAGGATGGCTTATGAACACAGCTTATAGCTTATAAGAAAAACAGTTCGAATTTACTTTATCTTTTGTTTTAAAAATAGTTTATACTTAAGCACTTATAACATAAGCACTTAACTAAGTAGTTTATTCAAACAGGGCCTATCATCACAAATCTGGGCTATACAAAAAAATGTGGAAGAAATAAATTAAATGCACTGCAAAAAATAAAACTGAAAATAGGTAATGCTACCTCACCTGAGTTGTAATGGCTGTGACAGCCCCAGCAGCAGCAGCAATTAACAAGTTTGCTCTTGTTCCGATGGATTTATATCCACTTTTTTCAAGATACAGTCTTTTAAAGTAACTATAACCATAGAAGTAGACAAACTGTGAAAAGAACGATTGAAGATTTTTTGTTCCAAGGCCCTGGTAAAGCGAAAGAATCTGACGGTTAGATATCGCTTCCCATAACACATCAGAGAGATTCCTGCAAAGGTAAAACACAGACAATGTCATTCAGTACATAAACCCAAGAGATCAATGTTATCGATCTTAGGATCGTAATATAATTTTGGTTTGAATTATGTTTTGTTTATATTTTTGGACATGATTTCTGTTTCAAAATGCAGAGTTTTGGTAGATGTGATTTGTTAGTTTGGGATGATGAATTGTATGAAGTGGAAGCTGCCAATGCAAGAGGACAAAGGCATGTTGGTGAGGAGTTTGGCAAGGCTTTTGGGCATGA
This sequence comes from Trifolium repens, assembly GCA_030408175.1. NCBI lineage: Eukaryota > Viridiplantae > Streptophyta > Magnoliopsida > Fabales > Fabaceae > Trifolium > Trifolium repens. The sequence continues at coordinate 33,743,019 of CP125845.1, forward strand.
GTTTGGCAATGTTTTTGGGCAGGAGTTTGGCAAGGCATTTGGCTAGGAGTTTGGTAAGGGATTTGGCCAGGAGTTTGGCAAACAAATTGGAAACGAAATTGGAAAGAGATTGGGTCAATTTATATGGGTTGCAATCATGATGTGTGGGATAATGATTGCTATCTTATTCAAAACAATGTAATAGATAGTTTAAGTTAATGAATTTAGTTGGTTTGATCTTGGTTAATGGTTTATTATGTTCAATTTGTTCTAATACAACTTTAATTTGAGTAATGGACAAAATCTATTTCAGTTTGATTAAATTTAATTTGAGTTTGTTTATTACAAATTTATTTCAGTTTCATTTAATACAACTTTTGTAGCTAATAAGCACATGATAATGCAATTCATATATTAGATAATAAGCACATGAAAGTGCAATTCATAAATTAGATAGTAAGCATATGAAATGCCAAATCATAAATTAGATAGTAAGCACTAAGCACATGAAAGTGCAATTGTCATACTACATCACATGCACATAAAAATGCAATTGTCAATTACAAAACATAAGCACATATAGTGCAATTGTCAATTTCAAAACATAACAACATAAATAATTGTGCAATTGTCAATTTCACCATTATTAATCTCATGTTTAATGGGTACATAAATAATTATGTTTTTTGTATTCATTAATTATCTCCTATATTTTATATTTAATTTGTTAAATTATTAAAAAATTTAATTTTTAATAAATTTAATCTTGCACATTTTTATTTCGATAAATTAATTACTATTTTTATTTAATTTAATATCAATTTTTTTGTTTAACTTTATATTTTAATTTATATTTATAGGTATAATTAACTTGATAATTTTTATTATCTTATTATGCTACTGGTTTCTAACTCAGTTCATATTCAAGATAAAAAAATTAAATATAAAATAGGACATAATGATTTTCTTTAATTTATCATATCATATTATTATTATTATTATTATTATTATTATCATAAAACAATTAAATGAGACAAATGCAATACATTTATTAAGGGCCCATTGAATTGACCTATTTTTAAACTTACACAAAACAATTTATGCAAATAAATGAGCTTTTAGGTTAATTCATAAATTTTCACTAATTAAAATTGTATTTTTATAAGCTATTTTTCATAAACTATCTTGACAAACTACATAAAAATTTAGTTATTTGTATAAGCTCGTTTGCATAAGATAAAAAATAAGCCAATCCAAAAATTCATTTATTTGTTTTTTTTCTCTTATTTGTTAAAATTAATAGATAAAATATGATACATGATCGATCGGTCTAAACGGTTTACCTAAATTTGATATTAATTTTTAAAAAAATTAGAGAAATTTTAAGTAATTCACATGGATGAGCATTTTAGGTAAAACTATTTATATTTTTAAATAGTTTATTTCCAGCTATAATTTTTTTTTAATAATGTCCTAATAAGTTTATTACATTGATATATAGACAGTGACCATTGGGGGGCATCGCGTGGGTACTACCATTGTAAAATAACGTGTGAATATGAAGCACGGACACTTCTTAGATTAGGCGTGTTCGTGTCGGACACGTGTCCGTATTGATGTCCGACACCGAAATTGACACTTATAATTACATTGAATTATATCATTTTCGTAAATTATTATCGGCGTCGACGTGTCGGTGTTTGTATTGTGTCCGATGTTTGTGTCTATGTCTGTGCTTCATAGCGTGTGATCAATGAATAAACATTATTAAACATATTGGTAAAAATAACATTATAGAAAATTAGTTGGTAAAAAAAGGACATCATTGAAAATTAGTTCAACATTTCAAGTCATTAAATAAGTTTTAGTAGTAATTGATTGATAAGAACCAATTGCTTATAAAGTTTTTAGCTACAACAAACTCTATAGTTGCTTTGAAATGAATCTCAAATACTCCTTTAAAAAAAAATCTCAAATACAAACAAAACTAACAACGTAGTAGTATCAAATTGGGTTCAATGGTTTGAAAATAATTGAAAGGAAAAGGAGAAGATGGATTTTAATTTGTAATTTGTAAGTTTGCAAATTTTGACCAACACGTCAACATAGGAGGGGCTGTATTCACCACGTAACGTTGTTTCTTGTTGTAAACAACTAGATGCCACGATAGATCCCATTGTGGAGAAAACGTGGGTGGAATTGGGCCCATGTTGGTCCCTCTAAAATAAATTCAATAATTGGGCCCATTCGGTTAATGTGACATAGATTATGGGTAACCATATTTGCTTGTCTATGCATAAATTCTACACTAGTGTTTCTATAATAATTGAAGAAAATAAGTTTACAATTATCCAAAATGACACCAAATTTATAATAGTTTTGAACTAAAGAATGGAAGCTATTGACCACTCTCTTTGAGTACAACTCAAATTCAACAGGTCCTAATTGGAGCTCGTGTACCCAATATAGCGCAGATAGAACTCCGAGAGCTTCACCAATTCACACCTCGCTTCTCAGAGTAAACCACTCAGTTTTAACTAGAATAAAAGCACCATGTTCGTCTCTGATACACATACCAATACCAACTCTGTCAGAGTTAGATGGGAAGGAAGCATCTATATTGCATTTCGCACGCCCAACCATTGGTTTACGCCATGCTCTCACCACGGTATTCTAAGATTCCGATTCTGGTTTGGAAGCAACAACACTGCCTGCTTTCCATTCTTGCAACACATTAACAACACGAGAAAATACAAAAATTTGAGCACCGGTTACAATATTCCAAATTTGGTTATTTCGTTGCTTCCAAATGCTCCACAAAATACATGCAAACAGGGGCGAATCCACGTTTGATTTAGGGGGTGCAGCCGACCACCCGAGTTTTATAATTTATACTAATTATGTTGCCCTCTCAAATTTATAACTTCAACCATTTTGAATCTTCTCTCTCTCTGTATTGATTGCCAACAAGTAATTTTGTCGTGCTGTTAATGTGCAACAACACTGACTGCTTTCCACAAGCGCCAAGTAATTATAGTTCTCTTCCCTCTCCGTATTTATTATTGCCCATTTCTCCACAAAATAGAATATAATAATGAATAATAAAAATATTATTATTATTTAAAATTATTTTTACACGCCTATAAAAAAATTGCACCCCTGAGCCAAGGTCATGGCTCCATCACTGCATGCAAACACCACCGAGTCATCCGTCGATAGCTGCTGCAAAGTTATACATTCTTGATTCATCTCTTTCATAAGTATTGTATAATTTGCATCTACTATAATCCTAAATATTTCTAAATACTTGTGATATATAATTGCCCTACAAAAGATACGATTTTGTTTTGTTTTCGTCGTACATACCAACAAATACTTGTTTTTTGAACTTCTAGTAATTAAGTGTAATATTCTTCAAAGTAATTAATAAGAAGAATTAGTTTTTTGTTAATCCTCTAATTTCTAAGAAAGGATTCACCGCAAGATAAGTAAAATATGGTCAATCAGATTTGCGGTAAGAATCGAATTTGGGTTTTCTCAAATGATTCTTTTCAGAGGGAGCTCCTTAACCACCTCAGTCCAATATCTCTTGGCCGAGTAAGAAGAAGATTATGATCAGCAATAATATGAACCAAACTCTAATAATATTTATGAAAAGCAGAAATCTAGAGGAGGAATCCATCAAATTAGAAAACTTTTTGAAGGCTCATGGAAGTTTTTGGAGCATGGAATCATTGCAATCTTCAACAAACAAAACGATAATATAAGCTTTTAACAACTTTACAGGTTCTCTTATGTAATTATCTATTTCTTCTTCATTAGGGCTGACAATGACCCTGTTGTTGAGGATGACTGGAAACTGATAACCGGAGGCGTGTCGTGACACTGAACTAAGGAATTATCCGCAAATATTGCGCAACTTCCTCAGAGTACAACCGGTTCTTCTCGGTGATAAACATATCGAGGCTATCAAATCACGAGAATGTTAACAAGGTCGGTTACTCAGGCACTACATAAAACTTATTGATTTTCAGATAAAAATTGTAAGGAGGAAGAAGTTGTTATGCGTCTATCAATCTCATAATTTTACTCATTCTCACTTTCATATATACATGACACACATTGGATTCCATGTTGTAACAAATTTTCTCAAGCAAAAACAATAATCCCTATTAATAAGGAATAATCAAACGGTTTATCAAAAATAAATTGGCTAGGTGTGACACTTAGTCATCATCATTATTATTATTATTATTATTATTATTATTAATAATAATAATACCAATAATCCCTCTTATAAAATAACAAAACGGTCATATACCAAGTAAATGGCAAATAAAGAAAATTAATTGTCAAATAAAATTGATTAAATTGGGTCAAAAGTTTACAGTTTTAAACCGAAGAAAAATTAACAGTTTTAATAAAAATTATGTCTGAGTAAACCTTATAGATGTAATGCATCAGAACAGTGTAGCAAGCTATGGAACCTATCCCTAGACTGATAGACTTAATACACAGTGAATTGGTTTTGCAAGCAATGGAACCCAAGACACTTGATGTGTGTTAGTTGTCTACCAATCACATTACACCCCCACAATTCTCGTGTTACGCAGTGTGGCGCATTTAGGCCGTGCGCATGTCTGGTATTGATGAGTGCTCTAGAGATCCGCCACGGTCTCATGCAAGCGGCCCCACTTGACACTCGTATAGGTGATTCCATCTAGTGCATGCTACAACCATACACCACCCATAAGGGCTATGGTAATCATTAAAAGCCTTTAAGACTTACCCGTCAAATTTATTTTAATTTAGCACTTCTCATAGCCATTATCATAACTCTTAGGAAATGGACAAAATTTCAGTGCTAACATAACTAACAAGTAACTTGTTTTTTCCATTGAACCTTATTCATGGGGTCTCCAATCACAAAGGTTGGGTTTCCATTAGTTGTCGTTTTTCAGTGGCATAGTCCATTCCTATTAATTTTCTTCCCATGGGTTAGTATCCGGATCCGCTAAATTCACAAATATTGACTAAGACGTCTCAAAGTCAATTAATATCATATTTTCTTAAGTTTATAAAAGTAAACTCGGTTTTCACAATAGGTTTAAATCAGTCTACTTAGATGGCTACTAAGTGACAACTTATCATCAACAAAATAAATCTACTTATAGCTTTATCTCATTGGCTCATATCCAATAATATATTTGTTATACAAGTCTACTTGTAATACTTCCAAGCGACAAACTCCACATTGATCATAAATATAAATCTATGTGTCAATTTATTATACAAGTCTACTTGGATACTATTCAAGTGACGACGCCCCGCACATTGGGTTAAATCATTATAAATATTGATTTACATATAATCAAATTCATAAAACATCATTGTATTATTTTAATACAATGGCTAATCCACAATATACTAATACCACATGATATTTAATGGCATCTCTCAAATATTTCACCGGTTAATATCCAATTAACATCATCATTGTATTATTTTATACAATGGTTCACATCCAATTATAAATTCATTAAACAAGTCTACTTAGAATACTTTCTAAGCGACACCCACACATTGGATAAACGAGACTTCAATTGTGGATTTATCACACAAGCTTACTCGAATAATTTTCAAGTGATAACACTCTCACAATAGAGAAGTGAATCTCAAATATATATTTTTTACGCAAACAAAACTCATGATACATCATTGTATTGTTATGATACAATGGCTAATCCACATTATACCATATAATCTTTTATGGTATATTTCAAATATATTTACTCAAGTAGCATTAGGATCATAAGGGATATTCAATATTTTAATTTAAAAATATTTAAACTTCCTAACAAACTTCCCAATATACTTATGATAGAATTATACTATCACAGATCCTTATAATCATATGCTACAAATTACACTTGATTTTTTTTTTCTTCTGTAATACACATCATTTTACATGGCTCCTTTTTCTTTAAATAAATGTTAACATAATACTATAACATATATAGTCAATAAAAGCATCACAAGCAAAATGCATCGGCAAAGGAAATTTCAATACGACACGGATAAAAAATGATGCATATATAAGTATTCAAGTTTTCACAAAATATGCTCAAGCCGACAAAATAAATTCAATACAAAACCAATTATTTTAATTTTTATCCATTCTCAGCCATGATCATAAATAAAATCAAATAAGTCCAAGCTAGCAAAGCTGCCTCATAACTAGTGATCATTATTCTTCTTGATATACAAATTAACAAATTGTAACATACATCCAATTAATTATCGAAACTGCATAAAAGGTTCACAAACAATTCGTATCTTAATGTGATCCAAACATTATGATTACCTTAGTTCTAATTGAATTTATGCAAGACTAGGCAGCAGACATCACGTTAACTCATCTCAAATACACAGAATGGATCGATGCATACAAGAAGAAACTGGAATGTTGTATCGTAAAATTGTTGTTTTTCATTCATTGGCAAAGCATTCTTAAATATACAGAGGTGAAATAATTTGTTCCTACAATTGTGCTATCAATAATTACGTGAATACAAAAGCAAACAATAATTACAAATAAATAGGAATAATTACAAAGTCAAACAAATCTTGTAGTATCAATTTGGGATAAACTGCACATTTGGTCCCTTACGTTTATTTTAGGTTTCAATCAGATCCCTTACATTTTAAAAGTTTCAATTTGGTCCCTCACGTTATCAACGTTTATATTAGTTAGTCCCTTCCGTCAAAATTTTGACTAACGCCGTTTGAATCCTACACGAGGCTGACAGTGTGGACACGTGTACGTTATTTTGGACACGTTCGGTACTATATGAGATGCTAACTAAATAAAAAAGTAATAATTAAAATTAATATATATTACTTATAATAATGCAATTAGCCCCTAAAAAATTAATATATATTACCGAACGTGTCCAAAATAATGTCCACGTGTTCAAACTGTCAGCCACATGTAAGATTGAAGCGGTGTTAGTCAAAATTTTGACGGAAGGGACTAACTAATGCAAACGTTGATAGCGTGAGAGACCAAATTGAAACTTTTAAAACGTAAGGGACCTGATTGAAACCTAAAATAAACGTAAGAGACCAAATGTGCAGTTTAGCCTATCAATTTGTATCTTCAGGAGTAATTGTTTTCTCTATCCTTAACAAGGGATTGTGACCTTAATGTATCCTTAACATAAAATCATAATGATTATAATAATTTCATACCTTAAAATAATATTCTACCAAATGATTTCCCAACAAAACTATACAAATTTTTACAATATTAATCGAAACCCATTTGCTTAGGCCATGAAAATAAATTCATATAAAAACCACTAATAGCTGATAAAGCATATAATCTAATTCTAGCATGAAATATTATATTCTCATCCGAAAGAAGCAAATCAAAATTATCATTTTCAACTATCAACTACTTCATGACATATCATCGATCATTATTGAGAGTAAAGAAAATTAAAACTATTCGGTTAAGAATACCAATGATCAAATTGAAGAAAAGTTCCTCAAAACAAATTTTTATCCACAAAATATTTCTTAAGAGAACAAGATAACATGTCTTAACAAACATCACAAAAATAAATCACAATATTCTAGACAAATTCAACTTGGTCACAAATTCACCATAAAAATTAAAACTTGTGAGGTTTAAAGGTTATAGAATGTGTACCTGACCCCTTGTGGATGATTTCAAAGGGAAATAATATAAACTTACAAAGAAGTTGATCATCATGCTCTTATCCCTTTAGCAAAGCTAACCCCCACATTTTTGTGCGATACAAAATAGAGAGAAAATAAAACCAACACCGTCGGAGTGCCGTTAAATGCGGGAGAAGGGGAGATCATCAACCTCGACCTTGTTGCCATTGTCTTAACCATCTCTAGCCATAATTCCTTAGATTGTTGTTGCGGATGACTGAAAACTAATAACCGGAGGCGTGTCATGACACTGAACTAAGTAATTATCCGCAAATATTGCGCAACTCCCCCAGAGTACAACCGATTCTTCTCGGTGATAAACATACCGAGGCTATCAAGTCACAAGAATGTCAACAAGGTCGGTTACTCAGGCACTACATAAAACTTATTGATTTTGAGATAAAAATTGTGAGGAGGAAGAAGTTGTTATGCGTGTGTCAATCTCATAATTTTACTCATTCTCACTTTCATATATACATGACACACATTGGATTCCATGTTGTAACAAATTTTCTCAAGCAAAAACAATAATCCCTATTAATAAGGAATAATCAAACGGTTTATCAAAAATAAATTGGCTAGGTGTGACACTTAGTCATCATTATTATTACTAGCCGCCAAACGGGCACGTTCCGTGCTCGTTTGTGTGATCGATATTCTTTTTTTTTTATTTGCTTTGACCGAAATTCTCTATTGTGCAAATATAAATAACTACTTAATCTCATTTTTTATTGGACTTAGTTAATTGATAACTACTTAACATCCTTTTTTGTTGTGGCTAGTTATTAAGAAGAAAATATATATATATATATATATATATATATATATATATATTTACTATAAAAAAACTGAAAACATATTTTTATGTGGAAGTTGTGCTTAGTTATTAAGAGAAAAAAAAATTTACTAAAAAAAACTGAAAATCTATTTTTATGTGGAAGTTATTTTTCAACATATACAAATATTTACCTTAAAAAAAAAACATATACAAATATTTAGTTTTTTTTTGGTAGTTTTTTTTAAGGGTAAAATAGGTATAATAAAAAAGTCATCCCAAAAATTTATATCCTCTTTATATATAGTAATAGATTATTATTATTATTATTATTATTATTATTATTATTATTATTATTATTATTATCTATTACTATATATAAAAAGCATACAAATTTTTTGATGACTTTTTCATTATATCTATTTTACCCTTAAAAAAACTACAAAAAAAAACTAAATATTTGTATATGTTGAAAAATAACTTCCACATAAAAATAGATATTCAGTTTTTTTTTAGTAAATAATTTTTTTTTCTCTTAATTACTAAGCACAACTTCCACATAAAAGTATGTTTTCAGTTTTTTTATAGTAAAAAAAAAAAATTTGTTTTCTTCTTAACTAGCCGCCGTGCCCGTTTGTGTGATCGATATTTTTTTTTATTGTGATCAATATTCTCTATTGTGCAAATATAAATAACTACTTAATCTCCTTTTTTATTGGACTTAGTTAATTGATAACTACTTAACCTCCTTTTTTGTTGTGGCTACTTATTAAGAAGAAAAAAATATATATATTTTTTTACTATAAAAAAACTGAAAACCTATTTTAATGTTGAAAAAGTCATCCCAAAAATTTGTATTCTCTTTATATATTAGTATAGATAACTAGCCATAACAAAAAAGGATGTTAAATAGTTATCAATTAACTAAGTCCAATAAAAAAGGAGATTAAGTAGTTATTTATATTTGCACAATATAGAATTTCAATCACAGCAAATTAAAAAAAAAAAAATATCGATCACACAAACGTGCCCGTTTGGCGGCTAGTAATTAATAATAACAATAATCCCTCTTATAAAATAACAAAACGGTCATATACCAAGTAAATGGCAAATAAATAAAACTAATTCTCAAATAAAATTGATTAAATTGGGTCAAAATAAAATGGAAATAATAATAAACTTTTGAAATAATCAAAATATACAACAGACTCAAGCCAACTCGTGAATAGTTCGAAACTCGATTCGATATTTGACTCGTGAACTTGGTTTATGAACCAAATGAGCTGAACTTGAGTTAAAAATTAAGTTCGTTAAATATATGCTATATATAGTTCGATTCGTTTGACTCATGAACTAGCTCGGTTATATATATAAATTCTCAAATTTTCTTAAGTGATGCAATTTTATCTTGAAGGGGAAACCTATTGGAGTATGAAATTGCAAGAATATTTTGAGAATAATTGTGGAATTTTGTTGATTTTTCATTTATAGTTTTATTACTTGTATCGGTTTATGTCGGTTTGAATTTTGTATGTGTTTATCCATTATACACTTAAGATGAATTTTATTTTAATTTACTATTTGTTTTTTCTTTTAAAAAAATAGTTTAAAAGACTAAAGTTCAAATTTTGACAAAAAATATTAACTTTAGAATCATGTGATTTAACTTAACGAGTTGAACTTAACGAGTTGAACTTAACGAGCTGAACCGAACTATTCGTGAACTCTAAACGAGCTGAACTTGAGCTGAAAAAAGAGTTCGTGTTACAATTGGGTCGAGTTTCGAGCTTATAGATTATCATTTTTTCTTCCATTTTTACCTTTATTATTTTATCTAAAGTTCGATTTTACTCTTTATAATTTATTATGATTTAATATAAAATTGTATACTTTACATTAATACAAACCATTCCTTTTTTTTTATAAACCATAATTACTTCTTAGTACCCTTATAACAATTTTTAAGAAAATGATTGAGTTTTTTATTTACGTTACTCACTTTTGGGGAAAAAAAATTATGTTGCTCAGTGTTTCAATTATAGTACACTCTTATTATTTTTGTTTTGTACCAACTTAGTATTTACGTTACTCAGTTTTGTTCTTTATCAAAAGACAATAATAAACATTCAATATTTTACTATTAATTTTTAGGAAAACCATGACTTTAGAAAATAAAATTCTAACTAATTAAAAATTAGTTTAATAATATAAAAAAAATTATATGTAAATTTAATTTTTAAATTCTATTATAAAAAAAATTAAATTCTAAGTATGTTAAATATTAATTTAATATAAATTTTAGGTTTAATTCAACATTTGGTCCCTTATGTTTATTTTAGGTTTCAACTTGGTCCCTTATGTTTTAAAAGTTTCAATTTGGTCCCTTATGTTTATTTTAGTTTTCAATTTAGCATTTTCCGTCAGTTTTGTCACATGTGGCAGACGGTTTCATATGTGGACAGACACGTGGACACTTGACACGTATCCAATTTAAACGGTGAAAACATCAAAACTAACGGAAATGACCAACTTATGCAAACAGTGAAAACATAAGGGACCAAATTGAAACTTTTAAAACATAAGGGATCAAGTTGAAACGTAAAATAAGCATAAGAGATCAAATATTGAATTAAACCTAAAGTTTATTATGAATCAACAATACCATTTTATGTCATTTTACATTTATCAACTAATTAAACCGCTAATTTTATCAAACACTTCAATAAATTTATCAGCTATAAATCATCAACCATCAACTATAAGCTATAAGCTACCAACCATCGGCTACCATACCAGCTACCATACCAGTTAACCACTGTTTTTACCCAGCCTAAGTGTTCTACTGTCGACTGAGTTACCAATTGCAGATGGTCTTACAAAAGCCTTAAAGATTGATAGATTTGTGTACACAAGGGAACAAATGGGAGTTATACTTGTGTAGGTCCATGGATTAAGGGGGGGTGTATTGAGTAGTGATACAATAAACTTATATAGTTAGTTAAAAGTGTTTGTTAATTAGTTAACTTTGATGATTATTTGACTAACAAGCCATGACTCTATAAATAGTTGCAATCTATGATGCCTAGTTAGGGATATGGTACCCGTACGGGTGCGAGTACCGGTACGTGATATAATATTTTTTGAAAATTTAAAGTATGGGTACATTAATACAGAATATTATGAGAAATATTTTTTGAGTGAATTTATCCACCGTTTCTACTATTTTCACCAAAAGCGAGAGAAATAATTAAAATGTAATAAAAAATTAAAATATTTTATGTTATTTTTCTACCATGTAGACTTTTTTTCCATATCCATCACCCCGAATCAAACAAATAAAAATGGATTCGAATTGGTAAGACTCACGAGTACCGTACACATACCCGGTTCATATACTTCACTATTTTGGGAGTAGCCATGCTTCACGCCTTCACTATTTTCATTCACTAATACGATGTGATCCTAATAATATCTCTCTTTAACAAGAAGAATATTTCAACCATGAAATAAAAAGAACTAAATTAACTATAGTTCAAAATAATATTTTTGTATGTGATGATACGTCTGTCTTGTTTTGGTCATATCGTAAGTTCTAGAAGTCCAATTTACGTGATTCTTGATGGGTTGAAAAGATAAGAGATTCATCTACAATTATTATTTCTAGCATGCCGTCCAAATTCGAATCAGATCAAGGTAATAAATGAGCTGCAAGTGGAAGACAATTTATTAGGCAGATTTGAAGTTTTCATTCACTTTGTTAGTGGAAACATTAAATTCAGCCCATAAGAATTCCTGTTAGTAATTGGCTGAATAATCACTTAATGGAAGTTTTTCTTTTGTCTTTCCAAATGTATGATCAAATAATGCTCCTATATAAGTGAGGTGCAAATCATATGAAAAGATAAGTAGAATTTTGATTAAAAATAGTGCACTTTTGTGTGTTTGTGAGCTTTGCTCATTTTTGTCATGGATTGGACCATGTATTGATCTTATCAAGAAATCATTTTCTTGTGGCGATCCTCATTTCATTTGACTTATCACTTCTTTTGGAATGGAGAATGTGACGTCCCTTTCTTAATTCTTCCATTTCTTTGTTTTTCTTCTTTGCTGACAAAATTTGTCCTTTATAATTTTGTAATTCTTATCATTTAGTATCAGAGCAAGGTTTCTTTTGGACCAATTTGTTTTTTTTTCCCAATTTCAAGATTATGTTCATTTTCCATTGTAATTCTTCATTTTAATTTTCTCTCTTAGTTGTTTAAAAAAAAATTCAAAAATAAAAAAGGATAAAGAAATACCTAGTGGAGAGTTACTCATGGTGAGGAGGATATTGGGGAATTTAGTCAATGAGGAAGGAGACATCACTCAAAGAGAAAACTTTTTCCACACAAGATGTCTAATTCAAGGAAAGGTATGTTGTTTAATTATTGATGATGGAAGTTGTACTAATGTTGCTAGTATCCGTTTAGTGTCAAAACTTGATTTGGAAACAAAACCTCACCCTAAGCCATATAAACTTCAATGACTTAATGAAAGTGTTGAAATAATTGTTAATAGACAAGTTGAGGTTTGTTTTAAAATTGGGAGACCTTATCAATTTGATAGAAATGTCATTCATGATGGTCGAACCAACAAGTATTCTTTTATGCATCTCGGCAAAAGATTATCCTTGCACCATTGAGTCCTAATGACGTTAGAGAAGATCAAAAGAAAATGAAAGAAAAATATGAGCAAGAAAAAGAAAGAAAAGAGAAAGAAAAACAAGAAGTTGAGGAGAAGAAAAATAAAGAAGAGATTGAGATCCATGAGAGGGAGAAAGAGGAAAGTCTTAACAAATCATTGCATACAACTACACTAATACCTTCTTCTAAGTTGGTTTGTATGGTCAAATATTGGAGTTCTTATAATATTATTTCATTCTCTAACATTTCTTCTTTATGTTGTGAAGGGAGCAAAGTAAACAAAGGAAATTTTTATCAGCAAGTAGATAGAAATTATGATTCTTGGAAAAATGATTATGATCATGATTCATAAAGTTTTTCAAATCACACAAAAATTTTCAATCAAAATGAAAAGTTTTCTAAAGGAGGAGTTGTTACATGTCATGGTTTCTTTATATTTATTTTTGATCCAGGAGGTACGATTGCTAAAAATTCGAGGTCGAATTCTCTTGAAGAGGGAGAGAATGATGTGATCCTAATAATATCTCTCTTTAACAAGAAGAATATTTCAACCATGAAATAAAAAGAACTAAATTAACTATAGTTCAAAATAATATTTTTGTATGTGATGACACGTCTGTCTTGTTTTGGTCATATCTTAAGTTCTAGAAGTCCAATTTACGTGATTCTTGATGGGTTGGAAAGATAAGAGACTCATCTACAATTATTATTTCTAGCATGCCGTCCAAATTCGGATCAGATCAAGGTGATAAAGGAGCTGAAAGTAACAATTTATTAGGCAGATTTTAAGTTTTCATTCACTTTGTTAGTGGAAGCATTAAATTCAGCCCATAAGAATTCTTGTTAGTAATTGGCTAAATAATCACTTAATGGAAGTTTTTCTTTTGTCTTTCCAAATGTACTAATCAAATAATCCTCCTATATAAGTGATGTGCAAACCATATGAAAAGATAAGTAGAATTTTGATTAAAAATAGTGCACTTTTGTATATTTGTGAGCTTTGCTCATTTTTGGTCTTGGATTGGACCATGTATTGATCTTATCAAGAAATCATTTTCTTGTGGCGATCCTCATTCCATTTGACTTATCACTTCTCTTGGATTGGAGAGTGTGGCGCCCCTTTCTTAAATTCTACCATTTCTTTGTTTTTCTTCTTTGCTTACAAAATTTGTCCTTTATAATTTTGTAATTCTTATCATATTAGAACATTCTTCAATAATTGCTTGTATTGCAACAAACTCATACTACGCTGTATTTTCAATGATTTGTGATTTTATCTTCTTCTATGAAAATAATTCTCCTTTTTTTCCCCATGCCATGCTCTGATCAGTGAAGCCTATAATATGGTGATTCTAGGACAAGGCACAAGGTTGTATATGGGATTAGTTACCATCATCACATCACATATCAAAGAAATATCAAAATCCATGGAAGAAGCAGCAGAAGGCGACTTCTTTTTAGAAGAACTTAATAGGAAACGGAATGATTACAAAATTGCAACACAACACATTGAAGACATACTAATCTATATGGATAGGACTTATGTTAGAAAGAATCATAAAACCCCAATAAGAGATCTTGGATTGAACCTGTGGAGATATAATGTTGTTTACTCTCCACAAATTCAGTCTCAACTACAGAACACTCTTGTTGAATTAGTTCATGGAGAGCGCATCGCTGAAGTTATTAACAATAAAGACTTGATAAGGAACATGTTTTTGATGCTAAAGTATTTACGTGATTCAGATTATGATACATTGTTTGAGATACGTTTCCTTGAAGTTCCGGCTGGGTATTTTAGAGGTGAGTCTCAAAAGTTAACTGAATGTTGTGATTTTAGAGATTATTTAAGAAATTTTTAGAATCATTTGATTGAAGAAATGATTAGAGTGAGCTACTACTCGGATTTCATATGCGGAAAGAAGATTGTTAATGTAATGAGCAAGGAGATAATTGAAAACCAAATAGAAAGTTCTTGGTTAGTAACTTTGTTCCTTGATTGCAGATATGAAGATTTAAGAAATTTGTATATGCTGTTCTCTCGGTATGTTTCTGATGGACTCCGTAAATTACAGAAAGTGGTGATTTCCAATGTTAGGAACACATGTCAAAAGTTTTTAACAGATCCAGAAAGGTTAAAGGATCCTATGATTTTTGTTCAAGATCTTTTGGATACGAAAGATAAATATGAGAGTATATTAAACTCGTCATTCAACAACGATGAAAAATTTCATGCAGCTTTGAACTCTTTCTTCGAGTACATCATTAACATGAATTTCCATTCGCCAGAGTTTCTGTCATTGTTCTTAGATGTCAATTTAAGGAAAGGTATATCGAAGGAGTAAGTGCGGTGCGGAGATTATTCTTGACAAGGTGGTGGCGCTTATCAGATTGTTGCATGAAAAAGATGTGTTCCTTAAGTACTATAGAAAGCACCTTGCAAAGAGGCTTTTGTTAGGGATAACAGTGTCTGAAGATGCCGAGAGAAGCCGCGCTGTTAAGCTCAAAAGAGTTTGTTATAAACAATCTGTTGTATTAGAAAAAATGGATGTTAATATGAAAACCTCAAAAGAAATGTTACAAGGGTTTTATAAAAGCCATGCTGAACTAAGCGATGATCGTAAACTAAGTGTTCAGGTTTTGACCACAGGTTTGTGGCCAATATCAATAACTACACATTCATCGTGCAATGCAACCTTCCGATCAAAGTCTCAGTACTATATGAGAAGTACAAGTCATATTATCTAGGACTCCACACTCGTAAGAAGCTATCATGGCAAGTAAACATGGGGAATGCAGATATAATAGCAACATTTGGGAATGGTCATAAGTACGGGTTACATGTCTCGAACTATCAAATGTGTGTCCTGATGTTGTTTAATGATGTTGATCAACTAAGCTACAAGGAGATTGCAAAAGAAACACAAATTAATTCTTCGGATTTGATCAATTGCTTGTATTCTATGGTTGTTGTGAAAGGAAAAAATATAATCAAGAAAGAGCCGATGAATGAACATATTGGTAAGGACGATGTATTCTTTGTCAACGACATGCTCGAAAGCAAGTGCTATAAAATTAAGTTAGAGACAGTGGCTGCACAAACGGAATCTGAACATGAGAAATTACGAACTCGAAAGAATGTAGAAGAGGACAGAAGGCCTCAAATGGAAGCCGCAATAGTGAGGATTATGAAGTTAAGGAAGCAGCTTGATCATAACAATATAATAGAAGAGGTGACAAAGGAGGTAAAGTCATTATTCCTTCCTAATCCAACAGAGATAAAGAAAAGGATTGAATCTCTTATTGAAAGAGATTACTTGGAGAGGGACAATATTGACAATAATTGTATAGGTATCTTGCATGAAGAAATTTAATGAGGCGATGCTTTGTTAGTAAACTGAAAGGTTCAAATAAGTCAAATTCAAAATTAATCTAACTCATTTGTTCTTTAACTTTTTTGTTTGGAATTTCTTTGATTTCTAATGCATTTTTATTATCTTCAACAATTGATTTGTTTTCTAATATTATATGTTAGTAATAATTTGGAATTTATTCTTCTATATTCTTTCGAACTGGTTTTTTAGTGGCTGAAGAATCTATGCAGTATGGTGTTTGGAGCCTTATTGGTTTAAACGGCAGGGTTTATCTTAAAGGTGTGTTGGTTCCAAGACGTGTTGGTTTCGGACTAAGTTCAGTTTCTTCAGCTCAATCTGTTGTACTTTGCTGAATCCTTCCTTGAGGGGCGACTGATGTTGCTTTGGATCGGGATGCATTTTCTCTGCTGCATAACCTGCAGAATTTTGCAGCTTTTAATTAGGTTGTGGTGGTTTAATCAACTTGAATTTTGGTTCCTCCATCATATTCTTTTAACTATAAATTGACGATGTGATATATTTTAAACGATATGATATATGATTTGATGATAAGAAAATACCAACATCGATGAAATTGTATGAAAATTTCTTTATAAAATTTAAAACATGTTGTATTACCATATTTTAGACAAAATATTTGATGGAGACCAAAACTGTCAAATTTTAAAATAGAGGGATCAATTCTGCAAAATGATAAAAATAAGGGGACCAAAACTGCAATTAAGTCTATTTATTTGCCTTTTATCAAAAGGAAGAAGATATCAGTAGCGTATGACAATAGAACCATGAGCAACAACAATGAACCTGTAAGATAATTGAAATGCCTGCCTTTCTCATTATGTGAATATGATCTATATACATGAGAGTCTCATTATGATATAACATAATTACAGGTAAATAATTATGATAAATTATGACAAAATATTACAATAATAGCAATGATATTCTAATAGAACCATCCTGAAAATTACCTAGTGCTATGTATCTGACAATCTGACCCTCAATGAAAGAATGAAAAACGACAATGTATATCGATGAAATGAGGACACCTTCAAGTCCGCCAGATGACCCTGGTGTTATCCCAATAACATGAAGGTTAGGTCGATCCTGACTTTGACGGTCACACCAAGCTAAAATGAAATCATATTCATTCAGACCAGCAACCTAAAAAATAATCCCATTCAAAGAGGATGAAGTAGAAATATATCTGTAGTGTGTATTCTCATCTGCAAAAGTATAAAATCAACCTAGAAATTGGGCTGAACCTGTGGAAAGAATCCAATCGCAATTTGCAAAGCTAAACACCGAAGAAAACTCAAGAAGATAAATAATTTCATATGAAAAGTGCACTAAACCCGCCTTAAATTTACCTAGTGTTATGTATCCGACAACTTGACCCTATTGAAAAAGCGCGCGTAGAAAAACTCTACTTTTATATTCCGCCAAACCATAGGAGCATTTGTGAAACAATGAAGAATATGTCAACGATGGCCTCAAAAACGCTCCAGTGTGATTCTTAGTTGCACAAATGACGGATCGCGAAAACAAAAAAAAATAAGTAAGGAAGTATTTAGGCATTTTGGTCTTTGAACAAGGGTCAGTCGATTAGATATATCAGATATAAAAGCAGGGCTTGTTTCTAGATCCCTTACTCTTTCAACTAGCAAAAAGTCATAATAAAGTCTATCTTGAGCAATGTTGTAAAACACGTAAATCGGATTAGGATCGGGAGAAGGGTAATAGTTCGTAACTCGGGTAATCGTAACACGAATCGTAAGATTCTACCAAAATAAAGGATCAAAGATCGGAGAAGGATCGTAATACAAAATCGTAGGATCGTAACCTCTAAAAATAACTCAACATAAAAATTAAGATTTAAAACTTAAACTCAAAACTCAAAACTCAAATAATTCAACATAAGTTCAAACAAAGACAAATGACATAACTTGAAATGAAATCAAATCAAAACAGAAGCTATCTTAATTCAAACTAGAAGCTAACCAAAACAGAAGCTAACTTTAATCCAAACTAGGAGCTAGTTGAAGCAAATCAAAACAGAAGCTAGTTGAAGCAAATCAAAACATAAGCTAACTTAATCCAAACTATATTACGTGGGTATGGTGTTTGTTTGTAAAGTTTTGATTAAAAAAAAAAAGAAAAAGAAAAAAGAAAGGAAACGGTGGAAGAAAAGAAAGGGATAAGAATGAATCAAAACCTTTTAAATGAAACGGTGCGTTTTGTATAATAAGGATAAGGATTAGTTCAGAAAAAAAAAGGCATGTCAAACAAAAATAAAGAAAAGAATAAATAAATGAAACGGTGCGTTTGGATAATAACGAAACGGTGCGTTTGATAAAAAACCAAAACACGCGTTTCTTCTTCCTTCTCGCACCCACTGCTCAGAATCGGAACGGACGCCGTTCCTACGATTATGCGATTCAGATCGCCGATCCGGCGCCGATCTTCTTCTCCGGCGATTCTGAGCACGATTCCGCTCGCGTAGGGATGGGTACATCGTAAACTCGGCCGATTCAGCGAGTCAACTCGCGATTTTAACAACACTGATCTTGAGTACAACAAAAATTGGAATCACATCAGAAAGCAGATCAATATTCAAAACATTTGTCAATGCTGATTTTAAGAAGACATGCATGCTATAACCATGTGACTATTGCTAGTGCATGGAAATGAAAATACTGTAACATCATTTGAAAGATAAGAATTGCAATTTCATAGAACTAAAGCCAAGAATCTTCAGGTTATCCCAGATAAGAATAGCATACTTTTTGATTGTTAATTACAATGCAAGCTCACACAGAGGTAAAGTCAATCATAATCATAATACAAATATGAACACAACCACAATCATAATTACCATGAATTGAAAAATACAATCATAATAATGATTCTATACACTGCACAAATATCAGAGAAAGCTATAACGAAGAAGAACAAGGTCACATCATACTACCTTCGATTGGAAATCTGTCAACGAATCAAAGGCTGAAGCAAAACAGAAATCTTCCTGAACGAAAAGTGTGGCATAGCATACGAGTAACTAAGAGTAGAATTGAATATCAACAAAGTCAGGATGGCCGAGTGGTCTAAGGCGCCAGACTCAAGTTCTGGTCTTCGAAAGAGGGCATGGGTTCAAATCCCACTTCTGACATTATTTTTATTTTTTTGTTTTCTTTTAAAAAACATTTTCCTCTAAATAGTTATTTTTGGAAGTATATATATATATATATTCAACCGGTTTGGATCGGTTTTGAGTGAATCCGATGTCCGAACCAATGAATCTTTGATTGGTTCGGTTTTTAATGTTTTTCAAAAATGAATCCGAACCAAACTCATCGGTTTGGTTCGAATACTTTAATCGGTTTTTTCCGATGTATTCCATACTATATTTTTTTTCCGATATTTTCTTTTCCCATAAGTTCATCAAATACAAAATACAATTCTTTTCCCACAAGTTCATCAAATACATATACATAATACAACCATATTGGAAACAAATACAAAATACAATTATTTTTGCTTAAGTTCATCATATACATAATATAACCATATTGAAATTAAGTTCATAAATTCATCAAATACAAAATACAACCATATTGAAATTAAGTTCATAAATTCATCAAATAATAAAGTGCAATAAAAATAAACTTCAAGTCACTACCCACTTAAATCGGAAAAAAAATAAAACAACGCTTGAGAAGTTATCGTTCTGTGGGTTTGAGATGAGAGCAGTAGTGTGACGTGAGAGTGTTGTTTGCGTAATGTTGAGATCAGCTTGAGGATGATGGTGAGGTGAGATGAGAGCAGCGTTTCTGAGTTTGCGTTTGCGGCTGTGAGTATTTCTAAGTTTGCGCTTTTAAATTAGAAATTACACACGGGAGGATATTTCTCTCTCTAATTGTTTTCTCTGCCTTCTCTCTAAAGCACCCCACGCGCCTCCCTTAATATCCAAACCATCCTTCAAAATGTAGAATCTGTTACCGGTGGTGCGATGAGGTGCCCTTCATCCTCCGTATCATCTCTCTGCGACGATGTCCGCCGACCGTTGTTGCGCCGCCGAAGCTAATTGGATCTGTTTCGCCGGATCTGTCCTTTCGGGTTGGTGGTGGTCGGTTCGTCGGGTCTTTCCGTTTCTGTTTCTGTGTTGGGTTATGGTGTTTCAGGCGGTGGTGGTGTGTTGAGTCCTCACCTCAGCACCACTATCAATCTCCTTTTCCGGCGGTGGTATTTTATCTAGATCCAGATCTAGTTTCACGTTTTGGGTGGTTACGAAGTTGGTGGTGGTGGCCTTGATGTTCTTTCGTTGGTTCTGTTTCATCTCAAGGTGGTGGTGGCTTCAATGGTGATGGTGGTTTTGGGGTGTTCGCTGTGGAGGGTTTGATACAAGGTGGTGGTGCAGCTGTGGAGGGTTTGGAAGTTTGGTTTGTTTCTCCGGTGGTGTGTTAGGTGTGTTCTGTTTTTGGATCCGGAGGTTTTAGGTGGTTTTGGAGCTCCGGTGGTGTTTTTGGTGTCGTTCGGCATACTGTTACAGCGAGACAGAGGTGAACTTTTTGGCGGTGGTGGTCGATGGTGTGGAGTTTGCGGGATTTTGGTGTTAGAGGTGGTCGTTTTGCTCCGACGACATTATTGGTGGTGAGGAGATGGTGTTGAAGTGGTTAGGTGTTGAGATGTTGACGAGTTGATGTCGTGCGTGTTTAGTTTTTCTTGATGTTTGATTCTCTGACCGCGTTTTCAAATCTGTTGAGATTTGCAGGATTCTTTTTGAGTCGCTGAGGGTGTTCAAATCTGTTGAGATTTGCAGGTCTCTAGTATCTAGGTGAACTCTGTAACACCCCGTATTCCCAACAATGTAAATCATACATATAAATCAGAGTATTTCAACGTATACGGAATGCTACACTTCGTAAAATACTTAAGTAATAGAGTAAAATTTTCTATTAATAAATCAAACATCAACTGATAACATTTTTAATAATCTCGCAGCGGAAATAGTATTCATAAATCTTTTCAACCAATATATGGCTCTAAGGCGTCAACGTGTTCAACAATAATACAAAAATCCAACTAAATTGTTTCAACATGAAATCTCAATGAAAAATACGTAACAAGGACAATCCAACAATAAAACCCGCCCCGTTACGTATCAGAGCATCCTAGGACCATAAGGGAGTCGACTCACAACTGCAGCTAGTCCTGAATATCTGCACTTGCCCACGAGGCGGCAATTCCAACAGAAGGGGTGAGATACATATACAATAATAATAAGGATATAATTCATCAACATAGATTTAATAACTTAAAACCTCATAAACGTCAACTTATTATTTCATCATTTAACTACACAACTTTTCAATTCATCTCATTAATTCTATCACAACTCGACAACACGACAACGCTTCGACGACTTAGATAACATGACTCCAATTTAAACAACTTAGACGACTTGACTATGCAGCATGCATGTGGTACCAATCAGGGCATCAAGCCCCCAACAAATTTGAGCGTAGGCTCACATGGCATCAAGCCCCCAACGGGTTTGAGCATAAGCTCACAGGGCATCAAGCCCCCAACATTTTTGAGCGTAGGCTCACAGAGCATCAAGCCCCCAACTTTAATGCATATGTGGACTCTGTAAAATGTCACGACAACCAGCAACTTAATCAACTTAGACAACTTCTTACAACTCATATGACCTTGACACGACGACAAGGACTCTACTTCACAACATTTTAATTCGTCATACAACTTCATAAATTCATATAAAATTATTCACAAGGAGTTTTTGCGTCAAACCAAAGCCATTAGAAATCTAACATCTTTATCTACAACTTTCGTGTTTACACCTAAGATCAATTCTGTACCGATCAATACCAGTTTTTATTTCAAATTCGGGTACAGAAGCTAAAGTTCCACTGTGACCTACGTGTAGTAATTTGATGATAACTTAAGTTAAAAAACCAATTTTGAAGTCAAACCAAAGCCATTAGAAAGCTAACATCTTTATCTACAACTTTCGTATTTACACCTAAGACCAATTCTGTACCGATCAATACCAGTTTTTATTTCAAATTCAGGTACAGAAGCTAAAGTTTCATTAAAATTCACTGTTCATCATAATTTAACCACTTTTTAATAAAAACCCTTTTTCATATAATCTCCTTAGACTCTCTTAGTTTTTAGAAATCAAACACCCAATATCACTAATCATCTAACAATAGTTATTCTAACATGATTCAGGGGTTTCTATTCTATTATTAATCAAATTCATAGTTAACCTAGTTTTCCCAATTTTCACCAATTCTCATGCTAAATCAATTTTCAGAACTACATGCTTAGAATTAAAGTATAAATTCCCACCCTTACCTTAGGTTTGATGAACGAATAATCCTACAGCTGCTCTTGATTCTCTAAGCCTCTTCTCTCTTGGTGCCTCTCCCTTTTCTCCAAAACCCTTCTTTTCTCTGTTTTACGTGAAAGTGTTTTCTTTTCTCTGACTTCTATTTCTTAACCTCCCACTTCCTTATTTAATTCCTATTATTTCCACTTAATACTATTATTTCCATCTAACTCCAATTTCAACCCCTTAACTCTACTTATTCCCTTTACTACTCATCTCCTTACAATTAATTAAAATAAAGCCATTCAAATAAAAATACATCACATAAATATAATAAATCAAATAAATAGACTCGATATTTAATAAAATAATTAAAAGCAACTAGGGCGTTACAACTCTCCCCAACTTAAAGAATTTTCGTCCTCGAAAATATACCTCAAGCAAACAACTCTGGATACGACTCCAGTATCTTACTCTCCAATTCCCACGTCGAGCTTTCGCCAGATGCTCCTCCCCAAACAACTTTCACCAAAGGTATGTCTTTGCCTCGCAACTTCTTCACCTCGCGACCTTCAATCCTCATTGGTAAGGTCTCAACCGTAAGATTGTCCCTGACTTGGACATCATCTCTTGGAATCACATGCGATGGATCCACAACATACTTCCGAAGTTGCGACACATGAAACACGTCATGCAAGTTCGAAAGATGCGATGGTTATCCCACTCGATACGCCACTGTTCCTATCCTCTCTGATATCTGATATGGACCAATGAACCTCGGAGTTAGTTTCTTTGACTTCAACGCACGACCAACACCTGTCATTGGCGTGACTCTCAAAAACACATGATCACCTTCTTGGAACTCAAGATCCTTTCTTCTCTTGTCATGATAACTTTTTTGTCAACTCTGCGACGCTTTCATCTTCTCTTGTATCAATTTGACCTTCTCCGTAGTTTGCTGAACAATCTCTGGTCCCAAAACTGCACTCTCACCAGTCTCGAACCAACACAAAGGAGTTCTGCACCTCCTACCATACAATGCCTCGAACGGTGCCATTCCAAATACTAGAATGGTAACTGTTATTGTACGTGAACTCTATCAATGGAAGGTGACTATCCCAAGTCCCACCTTGCTCAAGCACACATACTCTCAACAAATCCTCAAGCGACTGAATCGTCCTTTCCGACTGACCATCTGTTTGCGGATGATAAGCCGAACTCAACCTCAACTTAGAACCCAAAGCCTCTTGCAAACTCTTCCAAAATCTAGAAGTGAACCTTGGATCCCTATCTGACACAATGCTCGACGGAACACCATGCAACTTCACGATATCCCGAATATAAATCTCCGCCAACTGCGACACAGGAAAACTGATATTAATCGGGAGAAAATGCGCAGACTTCGTCAATCTATCCACAATCACCCAAATAGCATCATTCCCTTTAGGAGTATTAGGCAAACTCGTCACAAAGTCCATGGAAATACTATCCCATTTCCACTCCGGCACATCTAATGATGTCAACAACCCAGCAGGTTTCTGATGTTCAATCTTTGACTTCTGACATGTCAAACAAGAGTACACAAACTGTGCCACATCACGTTTCAAACCTGACCACCAAAACAACTTCTTAAGATCGTGGTACATCTTTGTAGCTCCCGGATGAATACTCAAACTACTTCGATGACTTTCTTCAAGAATCAACTTCTTAATCTCATCATTATCAGGAATGCAAATTCTGCCTCTAAACCTCAATATACCTTGCTTATCAACTCTAAAATCATTATCCTCCGACGGATTTCCACCAACCAAAAGATCCACAAATTTTACATCTGCTTTCTGCGCTTCCTTGATACTACCCAAGAATTCACTATTAATCTTCAACATACCCAACATCACACTCTGAGGTGTCAATTCACAAACCAAACTCATGTCTCTAAACTGTTCAAGCAACTCAAATTCTTTAACCATCAAAGCAGACATATGAAGAGTCTTCCTGCTCAAAGCATCTACCACAACATTCGCCTTGTCAGGATGATAACTTAACTCGAAGTCGTACTCCTTTAGAAACTTTGACCATCTCCTATGCCTCATGTTTAGTTCTTTCGGGGTCGGTTGTGTCAACGATAAAGCTATTCTTGACAAACCTTCAATGAATTTTCTATAGTAGTCGGCCAATCCCATAAAGCTTCTTCCCACTACAATACTATAGTTATTCTAAACTGGTCTACTACTATTAAACCATGCTTCCGCTGCACCACTCTGATCTGATAGTGTCCCGATCTGAGGTCAATCTTACTTAACCCACACGCTACAACTATCTGGTCCATCAAATCAACGATTCACGGAAGGGGGTACTTTTTCTTGATGGTACTCTTGTTCAACTAGCAAAAGTCAACACATAGTCTCCTATTCTCATCCTCCTCCTTCACCAGCAGCACTTGGTCTAACGAACGTTTTCTCCAGCAACTCTTCTAACTGCTTCTTCAGTCCACTCTACTGCAACAATTGTGTAGGGTGCCATGATTACCGGCCCAACGCCAGGTGCAAGGTCGTTAGTGAACTCCACTTCTCATCCTGGTGATACGTCACTGATATCGTCTGAAAACTCACACCCATTGGTAAGTCAACATCCTCCGCTTCTAGTCGTCCAACAGTCACCATTTCCAAGCTCGCATTTTCTTAGATTTGGGAAACAACGATATCTCATCCAAAAGAGTCGATTGTCTCTCCCACCAGTCCCCTGATTGTTCTGCAGTCCTGCTACAACGACGTTAGCCTGAGTTATTGCCTGAGTCATCGCAATCATTGCATTCATGATAGCTTCGTCATTTCTGCCTGCCTTCTTCTGCACGAAATCCTAAACGTTAGAAACAATCCTACTTGATCTGACTGGACCGACCTGCTCTGATACCAATTGTAACACCCCGTATTCCCAACAATGTAAATCATACATATAAATCAGAGTATTTCAACGTATACGGAATGCTACACTTCGTAAAATACTTAAGTAATAGAGTAAAATTTTCTATTAATAAATCAAACATCAACTGATAACATTTTTAATAATCTCGCAGCGGAAATAGTATTCATAAATCTTTTCAACCAATATATGGCTCTAAGGCCTCAACGTGTTCAACAATAATACAAAAATCCAACTAAATTGTTTCAACATGAAATCTCAATGAAAAATACGTAACAAGGACAATCCAACAATAAAACCCGCCCCGTTACGTATCAGAGCATCCTAGGACCATGAGGGAGTCGACTCACAACTGCAGCTAGTCCTGAATATCTGCACTTGCCCACGAGCCGGCAATTCCAACAGAAGGGGTGAGATACATATACAATAATAATAAAGATATAATTCATCAACATAGATTTAATAACTTAAAACCTCATAAACGTCAACTTATTATTTCATCATTTAACTACACAACTTTTCAATGCATCTCATTAATTCTATCACAACTCGACAACGCTTCGACGACTTAGATAACATGACTCCAATTTAAACAACTTAGACGACTTGACTATGCAGCATGCATGTGGTACCAATCAGGGCATCAAGCCCCCAACAAATTTGAGCGTAGGCTCACATGGCATCAAGCCCCCAACGGGTTTGAGCATAAGCTCACAGGGCATCAAGCCCCCAACATTTTTGAGCGTAGGCTCACAGGGCATCAAGCCCCCAACTTTAATGCATATGTGGACTCTGTAAAATGTCACGACAACCAGCAACTTAATCAACTTTGTCATGACCCAATCTCTGGTCATGACCGGCGCACAGACCATCGCTAACTAACCCTATATTTAGTCTGGCAAGCCTAACACGCTATAATAGATATACTCATTTAAAATATAGAGTTACTGAAATTATAGCTCGACAGGAGATCCCTGGTCCTACGTATCCCTAAACGATTAGGGAATCAGAGCCACGTAGTTCTCCAAGTTAAATATCAACAAGGTATAAAACTATCCCATTCATTATGTGCGCATAAACCACATTCAAACCAAACTGCAATGATCTAAATGAAAGGGAGTAGAATCAAACGAAACATAACCAAAACCGAATCAAATAGAATTCAAACAAACTGCACTAAAAGAAACAACCGGGTTGCATAATAATAAATTGCATAAAGGGAACAATCTCAATCCACAAATAAAAACACGTTACTTCTAGCAACAGAAGAAAGCCAATAAATTCACTATATATCCAACAAACTTTTAAACTAAATGTTACGTACTTTGAAAATTTATACCAAAAATAATCTTTACCACATCCAAGGGAACAATGTATGATAAAATCTTTAACATAAACTGATTGTTAGTTCTACACGAAGTTCTACATGCTCATCTACAACTGAAACTAATAATAAACTTGTCATCTCTCGTATCACTTATTGTTTCCCATTACGTACACATATACGACATTATCTCTTCGTTGTGGCGAACGGATACCACATTATCTCTTCGTTGTGGCGAACGGATACCGCATTGAGCACTTAAACTTAAAATAGATCCTAAAATCCTATAACTCCAAATAATTATAAATTCTTTCTACCCTCAATATCAAGACCTAAACACCAGTGTTAATAAACGCTCAAGTTAACATTCAATTTCATCAACATATTCTAAATCACTTTAAATGTCATCAATTCTCTTGAGAAGCTAAAATTTGATACTAAATCTAAAACTAGTAATAAACTTCAAGGAGAAACTATAATCCCAAGTTTCTTCTACACTCATTAACTTTACCAACCTAATTCTCTTCATTTCATCACAACAACACTAACTCAATTCACATTTAGACAACAACTTCCAAGGATATCATCACTTTCTCATAAAATTCACAACAACACAACAATTCAATCCAAACATGATATCATAGCCAATGTCATAGAAAGAAGATAGAACATGAATTTGACATAATTCAAAAACAACTTCATGAATTCCACTCAAATAAGCTAAAATCTCAAAAGCATTTATTCAATATAACAAAACATGGTTTTTAGAGCAACAACAACATAATTTCACAACTTTTCTCATACCCAACATAAGCACCATAATTGGAGCACGAAATTCAACTTAATTCATCAACAAATTCATGAAAACACAAGAGAATAAATGACCCACAACCACACAATCACTCGTAAGCTCTAAATGGTGAAGATAACCTTTCCTCTTACCTTTAATTCCAAGAATCTAGCCCTCTCCTAGCTTTAGTCACCTATTCACTTTAGTCCTCTAAGCTTTCTCTTCTTCTTTTCTCCTTCGATCTTCTATTCTTCCTCTTTGCCACATTTTGTGAACCTTACCAAATGATTTTCTAACCCTAATTTGTGTAGACTACCACTCTTAAACAATCCTCATGAAGATTCCATGGTAAATGAGTGAAAATTGATGAGATTAGGATTATGGGAGTGGAGTTATGTAACAGCCCGAGCCTTCGGCGTTCCCGGCACTGCTACCTCACGATCTTCTCCACCCCCCTCTCTAGTGGAGTTTTTGCCTTCCGTGGGAATCGAACCCATGTACCTGGGGATAAGTACATAGTTCATTCCATTCCCACTACCAATTGGGCCAATTGGTAGTGGGAATGGAATGAACTATGTACTTATCCCCAGGTACATGGGTTCGATTCCCACGGAAGGCAAAAACTCCACTAGAGAGGAGGGTGGAGAAGATCGTGAGGTAGCAGTGCCGGGAACGCCGAAGGCTCGGGCTGTTACTTAAAAAAAATATAATGCATTTTCTGGCCTTTGAAAAACGGGTTGTTACAATTGGTATCAGAGCACGACTTTAAATCTTCAAAGGGAAAGTGTATACTTGAGTCGTTAGTCCAGAGTCGGTTAGAACGTAGCTAGAGTCGTGTTAGTTCTAGTGTATGTTTGGTGTCGGGTCATGTGTTAGTAATGAGTCGTTGAGTTGTTACTCTTATTTTTAGTTTCGAGGGCGAAACTTCTTTTTGGAGGGTAGTAATGTAAGACCCAAGATTCCACTGTACAGTTTTTCTAAGGAACTCTAGAAATGGCTACGAGTTTTAGGGTTTTTGGTGAAGTGTTTTTGTGAGTACTGTCGCGGTAATAGAATTTTGCTGAAATTGAGCCTGTTTTGTGCTCGTGCGCTGGAAAGGCACAGACTTTCGGGTCGTGATCCTCTTTTGAGTATGAGAAGGTTTCTGTGAGGTAAGAAATGCGAGTTTTGGTTTTCTCTTGTTTTTGAAAAAACGAGTAGGAATCTTACCCGCTGTTAGGAATTTTTACGGTTTTTGAATTCCGTAGAAATTTAGATGGGAGTTTTATATATCGGCGTGAGTTAGGATATATCTTCAGATTATTTTTCGAGGGTGAGGAAGAAAATCATAGTCGAGGAAAAAGTTTTAGCGATAATTTCTAGAAGCGGTTTACGACGGACGTTTATTCGGTAGTTTTTCTATTTTTGCGATTTTCGTCCATTAGCGAGGTGAGACTCATTTAAGCGCGAGCGCGGGGACCGAGCGAGCTAGTGGGAGGATAAGATCACATAAGAAATATCTAGATATTTTGTGAAGAGGTGGATGGCTAGGATTAAGTCTTAGAACTTTTACTATTTGATCCAAGTGCTAGCATGCAACATGACTAGGATTTAAGGGTGACTTTTATCACTTTGTGGACTTAGGAAAAATCACAAAACACTCTCACTTCTCCCTCACTTTGCCGTGGCTTTATCCTTCCCTTCCAACCATGAGAAAAATTCATTTCCTTCACCATAATCATCCATTAGAAGCTTGGTTGAAAGCTTGAAGTTGTGAGATTCTTCTTCCTAAGGTAACTAACCTCTTCCTTTCTATTGTTTGGCTAAGACTCATGGAGTTTAGTAAGATTTTAGAGGTTATGTTCTTGAGAGGGTTTTACTAGAAAATGTTTATGATTGATTCTTAGTGCTTAGAAGTTGTTTATAAGGGATTATCTAACATGTTTAGGCTTAGTAGTGATGCTTTCCATGGTTAGATGAGATTCTCATGAGATTTTTGGGCTAGGGTTTTGATAAAAATTTCTATTGATCAAGAACATGAGTAGTTGTTTAGTGATTGTGAAATTGATGTTGTTTTTGAACCTTTTAGAGAAATGGATATATGAAAAATGGTTTTGTTTTGAAAAACATGGAAATATATTTGTTGGTGTTCATGAGATTTTTTTGAGAAAACTCATGTGATTTGTGGATTATGTTTGGAAATGTTTTGTTTGATCAATTAAATGATTTTGGGAGCTAATTGATTTAGACTATGAATTTGAAAAGGAAAATTTTGAGAGTTAGCTTGTTATTTTGGTTCTGGCCGAAAACTTAAAGGGTATTCTGGTCATTTTAAATTTGTTTTTGTGACCTAGAAACTTAACTATTTGATTCGTCTTTTCGAGACGAAGATTTCGGCGTATGGCTCGTCTCGATTGGATAAAGAATGAGCGAGTTATGACCATTTTATTTGAAAGGAAAAACTTGTAACTTGTGGCGCAAGTAAACTTTTATTTTTGTGAAAATTTTCAAAGAGTTTTTGGGTTGTTTTCAAATGGTTTTAGTATGTGAAAATTGATTGCCTTGGAGTTAGGAATCAAAGTGTTTCTTAGTTTGTTTTGAAACGAAAATATTTTCGCGTAGCGAGAAATAGTGCAATTAACTTTGGGAATTTTTAATCGCTATAAGGGGGACTCGTAATCACAATCCGAGAGTGTGAGAAAGTACCTTAAAACCCCCTAGTTTTTAGAGAACAAGTTTTGTTTCGATAGGATACGTTGGGAGTATTTTATTGATTGTACGCTGCTTAATTTTAGGAAGCGCGAGTTGTAGAATTATGCGAGAAAAGTTAACGGAAGCTTGCCGAGGTAAGGGCTCCACTTTATTTCCGTCTTTTAAAACGGTTACGACATGCTTGGTTTTGCTGTTCATGCATTTGCTGTGTGCTTTGGCATGTTTGTACTTATGTATTCTCGTTGATGAGAACGTGGTTATAAATGCGTGTGCAATTTACATATGATTTGGACAATGTATGTATGTTGTGATGCTTTGTACATAGGCTTTAGGCTATGTGATTGTTTGCATGAGCATATATGAATGCGTGCGTCGGATAGGACTACGCGGGGATTTTGTCTGCGTGACTATCCTGTATATGCCAAAGAGAATATATGCCATGCATTTCATAGTTGCGTGCCTAGGTGTATGTCTGTGTGACTTTGCCTACGTACCGGGCGTTTGACTGTGTGGCTTCGCCAAATCCTACTGGATTTTATTGAGTTGGTGTTTGTCTGTGTGACTCATCCGGTGTTATCCCACCGTGATTGTTTTGGTATTGTCTGTGTGACTCTACCTGGTGTTATCCCACCAACAGTAGGAGGTGTTATCCCACCTGAGACCTACGCCTTCTATAGAGAGGTTGAATTCCGGAATTAAAATCATGCATGTGGCAAACCGGAGAGGTTGTCACACCCATTGTAGAAGTCTGCATTAGGATTGATGATTTATTTATATAAGCCCGTTGGTGGGAACTACTTTTGAGATTAAGAGCTTTCCCTTGTGTATGTGGAAATTTGCTATGTGTACATCTTTCGCACCGATTATATATATACATACTTTTATTTTGTGGTGACCCTTTCTTTCATTTGCGGGCTCATCCCACCCAGATGATGGGTTAGGTCGTGGTGACGACGGTGGCTGTTCCAAGCCCCAGTGAGATGTTTGGAGCTTTAGCTTAGTTAGACTATGCGCAGGTGTGGGTTGTACACCGTGTTTTTTTGGGGTTTAGGCATAGGATTCTAACTTGTTTTGTTGTAAGTATGTGAATACTTAGACTTGGATTGTAATTATTCAGGAATACACTTTGCTTGTCGAAGCACCTTATGGTAATGAGTTCTTTTGAATATTTGAATGCCGGCTCATTTAAAATCTTTTATGCGTAACTCATTACTAACACATGACCCGACACCAAACATACACTAGGTAGCAAGCCTTACGACCGTCCTCAGAATAACAGGGGACCGGGCCAATCGGTGAATCAAGGGACCCGAGGAAAATCCGAGGGTAGTAAAGGGACTTGCTACAACTGTGGAGAAGCGGGGCATTTAGCTAATGAGTGCACGCAACCGAAGGGGGGAAACACTTGCTTCAATTGCAAGAAGCCGGGACACTTTGCTAGAGATTGCAGAGCCCCGAAGACCGGGCCGTCGGCAAATGTAGCACAAGGCTCACGGGGTGCCAGACCTGCGGCAAAGGCACGTGCTTACTGTATGGGCACTGAGTTGAGTGGGCAGGCTAGCAATGCCATCCACGAGAGCTGTCACATCGCAGGTAATTCTTTAACTGCTTTGATTGACACGGGGGCAACCCACTCATTCATATCTTTGGCTTGTGCAAATCGTTTGAGTTTGAATGTTTCTATGCTTCCGTTTGATTTGAATGTTTTGACTCCTGCTAAGGATTTGGTGGTAAATACTGCATGTTTGCATTGTTTGGTAGTAATCCAGAATATGGATTTTCTGGTCAATTTGGTTTGTCTACCGCTCTTATCTCTCGAGATCATCCTCAGGATGGATTGGTTGTCCTATCATTATGTTATTCTAGATTGTGCTCGGAAATTGGTTTTCTTTCCCGAGCCAGGTGTGCGAAGGTACTTGTCTGCAAATCGGCTTTCGGTGGTTATGTGTAATGGAGAACCGGAGATAGTTTCACTTGCTAGTTTAGGAGTGACGTCGGAGATCCGAATTGAGGAAATTCGAGTGGTTCAAGATTTCCAAGATGTATTTCCATCGGAGATTCCAGCTTTTCCTCCGTGTAGAGAGGTGGAATTCTTTTTTGATTTGCAACCGGGTACGGGTCCGATTTCAGAATCAGCTTATCGGATGGCTCCAGCCGAGTTGGTAGAATTGAAAAGTCAGATTGAGGACTTGTTAGATAAAGGTTTTATAAGGCCTAGTGTGTCGCCTTGGGGAGCACCGGTCTTATTGGTTAAGAAGAAGGATGGGAAATCTCGTCTGTGCGTGGATTATCGGAAGCTTAATAAGGTGACTATCAAGAACCGATATCCATTGCCACGAATTGATGATTTGATGGATCAGTTGAGGGGAGCCTCAGTGTTTTCAAAGATTGACCTGAAATCTGGTTATCACCAGATAAGAGTACGAGATGAGGATATTCAGAAAACGGCGTTTAGGACGCGGTATGGGCATTATGAGTTCTTAGTGATGCCGTTCGGAGTGACGAATGCACCTGCTATCTTTATGGCCTACATGAATCGGATATTCCACTCATTCTTGGACAAGTTTGTAGTGGTATTTATTCATGACATTCTAGTGTATTCGAAGAGTGAAGAGGAACATGTAGAGCATCTTCGTCTAGTATTGCAAGTTTTGCAGGAGTGTAAGCTGTATGCAAACCCGTCAAAGTGTGACTTTTGGTTGGAAGAGGTGAATTTCCTTGGCCATGTTATATCAAAAGAAGGAATAGTCGTGGATCCAGCCAAGATTGATACGGTACTTTCATGGAAGCAGCCTCAAACAGTGATCGATGTGAGGAGTTTTGTGGGTTTGGCCGGTTATTATCGGAGATTCATTGAAGGTTTCGCTAAGATTGTGGCGCCAATGACACAACTTACGCGAAAAGATCAACCTTTTGCTTGGACTGAGAAGTGTGAGTCGAGTTTCCAGTTGATGAAAGAACGGTTGACGACTTCACCAGTCTTGGTGTTACCACAGTCGGATGAACCGTATGAGGTTTATTGTGATGCTTCTCATCAAGGGTTGGGTTGTGTGTTGATGCAACACAAGAGAGCAGTGGCTTATGCGTCAAGGCAGTTGAAAGTGCACGAAAAGAATTATCCTACGCACGATTTGGAGCTTGCGGCCGTTGTCTTTGCATTGAAGATTTGGAGACATCATCTTTATGGTTGCACTTTTGTCGTGTTTAGTGACCATAAAAGTCTCAAGTACTTGTTTGATCAGAAAGAGCTAAATATGCGACAGAGGAGATGGATGGAAACATTAAAAGATTTTGATTTCACCTTAGAATACCATCCTGGAAAGGCTAATGTGGTAGCCGATGCTTTGAGTAGGAAGAGTGTGTCGGTTTGTTCGGCACAAATGGCTAGTCAACAAGAGTTGTTGAGAGAGTTTGGTGACTTGCACCTAGAGGTAGAGTTTGCTTTAGGGAATATGAGACTGGGTATGATTACCATCTCAAGCGGGTTATTGGAGGACATTGCAAATTGTCAAGATGACAAGTTTCTCATGGAGAAAGGAGCTTTGATTGTTCGAGAAACCAACCGAGATTTCAAGGTGGGATCGGACAACATTTTGAGGTGTCAAGGTAGGGTGTGTATGCCCGAAGCTATGGACTTGAGAAACACCATTCTAGGGGAGGCACACAAGAGTAAACTTAGTATACATCCCGGAGCAACAAAGATGTATCAAGACCTGAGGCATGATTTCTGGTGGCCGGGTATGAAAAAGGATGTGGCTGAGTATGTGGCATCGTGTCTGACTTGTCAGAAGGTGAAGATTGAGCATCAGAGACCAGCAGGGATACTGCAGTCATTAGATATCCCCGAGTGGAAGTGGGATAGCATTTCTATGGATTTCATCACTGGTTTACCTAAGACCAGGAGGAAGCATGATTCCATTTGGGTGATAGTGGATCGTTTGACCAAGTCCGCTCATTTTCTACCGGTAAGGACTACGGATACAGCGGCAAGGTTGACCGATATTTACATTGCTGAGATTGTGACGTTACATGGGATTCCGTCAAGTATAGTGTCGGATCGAGACCCAAAGTTTACTTCACACTTTTGGAAGACTTTGCATGAGGCGTTGGGGACGAAACTGAGATTGAGTTCCGCCTATCATCCTCAGACAGATGGGCAGACTGAGAGAACAAATCAATCTTTGGAAGATTTGTTGAGAGCATGTGTATTGGATGATCGTGGAAGTTGGGACGACGTGTTACCATTGATAGAATTCACATACAACAACAGTTTCCACGCGAGTATTGGAATGGCACCATACGAGGCTTTGTATGGGAGAAGATGTCAGACTCCTTTGTGTTGGTACCAAGATGGGGAGAGTATGATAGTAGGACCGGAAATGGTACAACAGACGACGGACAAGGTCCGAAAGATAAGGGCAATGATGAAAGTTGCTCAAGAACGCCAGAAAAGTTATGCGGATAGGCGTCGGAGGCCTTTAGAGTTTGAGGAGGGAGACCATGTATTTCTTCGTGTTACTCCAACGACTGGCGTTGGAAGGGCATTGAAAGCGAGGAAGTTGACTCCAAAGTTTATAGGGCCTTATCAGATTTTGGAACGGATTGGGAAGGTAGCATACCGGATCGCGTTGCCACCGGTACTATCTTTGATACATGACGTGTTCCATGTGTCGCAATTGCGGAAGTATACACCGGATCTGTCACATGTGATCACACCAGATGACATCCAGTTGAGGGATAACTTGTCATTTGAGGTTCCGCCGATCAAGATTGCGGATAGGAAGATGAAGCGTCTGAGAACGAAAGAGTTACCTTTGGTGAAAGTAATATGGAACGAAGCTACAGGAGATACCACCTGGGAGCTCGAGAGTAAGATGAAAGAATTATACCCCGATTGTTTGACGACGTCTAAGTTTCTAGGACGAAACTTCTTTTAGGGGGGTAGTATTGTAAGACCCAAGATTTCATTGTATAGTTGGTTTAAGGAATATTAGGGTTTCGATGTGTTCGTGTTGTGAAACATCGTGTAATTTATTAGGTTTTGCTGAAAGTTAGTCTGTTTTGTGCTTGTGCACTGTAATTGTACAGACTTTTGTCTTGTAATCCTCTTTTGTGAATAAGAAGGTTGTTGTGGATTCAGAATAGCGAGTTTTGGATTATTCTTGTTTTTGGAAAAACGAGTAGGATTTTACCCGCGGATGTAAAATCTTACTGCGTCTGTTTTAAGTGAGGTTTCGGATGGGAGTTTTATATATCTGCGTGAGTGAGGTTATGTTCTGAGAATAATTTTCCAAAGTGTGGAAGAATATTACAGTCGCGGAAAAAGATTCGACGATAAGTTTTGGAAATGTTTAACGTTAGACGTTCTTTCCGTAGGTTTCCTGTTTTTGTGTTTTACGTTCGTCGCGACGCGCGAGAGCTGAGTACGTGACTTGTTATGGAAGAGTTGATAAAATCTTGTGATTTATTCATAAAGCAAATTGATCCAATGGCTAGGGTTTAAGCTTGGACTTTTGACTTTGATCCAAGGGTGGATTGACTACCAAGATCCTTTGTCATAGTAAGGAGGTTTGATGACTTTGGTCACTTAGAAAAACATCACAAATCTCTCTTTTCTTTCTCTCTTCCACGTGAGACTCCATTACTTTCTTTCTAACCTTCACAAATTTTCATTCCTCACCATTTCAATCCTTTTCAAGCTTTGGAGCTTAGAAGAAAGTTGTAGAGAATCTCTTTCTAAAGGTAACCCTCTCTTCTCATCTCCTAGGTTGGTAGACTTATAGAGTTTAGGAGTTTTTGGGTTTATGTTCTCTTGAGGGTTTGTTAGGAAATGTTACTTTACATGGTTTTTGTTTCATGAATGTTGTTCATGAGGTTTAGAGAAGCATGTGTAGGCTTTGTTATTTTTGTTTTCCATGAGTTGGTGAAAAATCTCATGAGAAAAGTTAGGGTTTTGGGTTGGTTATGTATTGATCAATAACATGTGGTTAGGTTGTAAGATTTTGAAAAGAAACGTTGTCTTTGAACCTTTGGGCAAAAGGGAAATGTGTTGTATGATTTTGTTTTAGAAAATCCGATGAAAAATATTTTGGGTTTTGTGTGGTGTTTTTGGGGTCCAAGTGGTTTAAAATTCTTGTGACATGTGGTGTTGCTTTTCGCTTTGAAAACACGTTTGAAAATGATTACCGGTCGGTTAAGGCCCGTAATAAAACTTGTGCTTGGGTTTGGTTTTGATTTTGGAAATGAAAACCAAATAACTTGCACTCGAAGCAACCAACATGCTTTCTGAAATGTATTGCTTGCTTATGAAAATGGTTTGCTTTTGTGCCTTGAAAAGGTGTTGGGAACTAATAGAATCAAATTAGGCTTGGTTGGAAAAAGGTGGAGTGAGTTGCTATTTTTGCTGTCATGACAGGTGCAACTCGCCGGGCGAGTGTTAACTCGCCAGGGCGAGCGTCACAGGCCATGAACACGCCAGGGCGAGCGCCACAGCGAGCGAGACCTGTCTCCTCTGACTTCACTCGCCACCAACTCGCCAGGGCGAGCCCTGAGAGTTGAAATTTTGGTTTCTGATTTATAAACTTGGTTTTTAGCTTTCTAATCCCTTTTTATTAATTTATGGAAGTGGCGGGGATTGGAAACGAGTTTTTCAGGTACTCGAAAAGTACGTAACTTATAACGCAAGAAAAAAGCCATTTTGCATTTCAAATTATTTAAGACTTTTGCCTATTGTTTTGGGTCCTAAAAATAGTACAAATAACTCATGGGTGTTGATCAATATGGTGGAATTTATTATGGTATCCGAAAGAGTGAATTTTCCTTAGGAACCTTTAAGTTTTTGGGGTTTTGTTTTAGTTTCAATACGATTGGTTGGAAAACAATGTATTGATAATACGCTGCTTGTTTTAGGAAGCGCGTTGTGTTGTTTGGACGAGTTTTAGTAAACAGAAGCTTGCCGAGGTAAGGGCTCCACTTTATTTCCGTCTTTTAAAACGGTTACGACATGCTTGGTTTTGCTGTTATGCATTTGCTGTGTGCTTTGGCATGTTTGTACTTATGTATTCTCGTTGATGAGAACTTGGTTATAAATACGTGTGCAAGTTACATATGATTAAGAAAATGTATGTATGTTGTGATGCTTTGTACATAGGCTTTAGGCTATGTGATTGTTTGCATGAGCATATATGAATGCGTGCGTCGGATAGGACTACGCGGGGATTTTGTCTGTGTGACTATCCTGTATATGCCAAAGAGAATATATGCCATGCATTTCATAGTTGCGTGCCAAGGTGTATGTCTGTGTGACTTTGCCTACGTACCGGGCGTTTGACTGTGTGGCTTCGCCAAATCCTACTGGATTTTATTGAGTTGGTGTTGTCTGTGTGACTCACCCGGTGTTATCCCACCGTGATTGTTTTGGTATTGTCTGTGCGACTCTACCTGGTGTTATCCCACCAATAGTAGGAGGTGTTATCCCACCTGAGACCTACGCCTTCTATAGAGAGGTTGAATTCCGGAATTAAGATCATGCATGTGGCGAACCAGTGATTGGTTGTCACACCCATTGTAGAAGTCTGCATTAGGCTTGGTGATTTATTTATATAAGCCCGTTGGTGGGAATTACTTTTGAGATTAAGAGCTTTCTCTTGTGTATGTGGAAATTTGCTATGTGTACATCTTTCGCACCGATTATATATATACATACTTTTATTTTGTGGTGACCCTTTCTTTCATTTGCGGGCACATCCCACCCAGATGATGGGTTAGGTCGTGGTGACGACGGTGGCTGTTCCAGGCCCCAGTGAGATGTTGGAGCTTTAGCTTAGTTAGACTATGCGCCGGTGTGGGTTGCACACCGTGCTTTTTGGGTTTAAGCATAGGATTCTAACTTGTTTTGTTGTAAGTATTTGAATACTTAGACTTGGATTGTAATTATTCAGGAATACACTTTGCTTGTCGAAGCACCTTTGGTAATGAGTTCTTTTGTATATTTGAATGCCGGCTCATTTAAAATCTTTTATGCGTAACTCTGATGTGTACAAAAAAAAAAAGTTAAGCCTTTTCTGGCCTTCGAAAAACGGGCTGTTACATAAAAGGCGCCTTTTTATGTAACAGCCCGGGACCACCTAAGTTGGTGGGGCCCGGGCTGTTACAAGTTCGGTGGGGAGAGTGAAGAAGAATTAGAATACTCTCTTTTCCCTTTCTAGAGAATTCCTATAACATGTGTTTTTCTTTTTCATTTTATCATAACACTAGGTGCCCCCAAACTTCTAATTTATTTCTTATTCTATCTTAATTAGGTACTTAATTTTATTTTTTTTTCAAAAATTTTGGGATACTACAATCTATCCCCCTTAAAAAATTTCGTCCTCGAAATTTCGCACTACTTAACAATTTGAGCTTCTGCTGCGTACTCTGATCAACTAATAGCTTTACCGGTCCTTTTAAGTCTTAATACCATTCTCCCAAATCTTTATACATGACATGGAGTAACTCTTCCTCCGAAATCTTTATACATCTTTCCACCTTCAATAAGCTATTTCAATTTAAACAAATTCCATGAGTATTTCACAACAATTTACATAAATATTGCCAGAGAATACCTTTTTTTTTTTGGTCAGTAAATACTTCTACTATCACAAATTATTTGGGTCTAAAACCAGGCTCTGATACCAACTTTGTCATGACCCAATCTCTGGTCATGACCGGCGCACAGACCATCGCTAACTAACCCTATATTTAGTCTGGCAAGCCTAACACGCTATAATAGATATACTCATTTAAAATATAGAGTTACTAAAATTATAGCTCGACAGGAGATCCCTGGTCCTACGTATCCCTAAACGATTAGGGAATCAGAGCCACGTAGTTCTCCAAGTTAAATATCAACATGGTATAAAACTATCCCATTCATTATGTGCGCATAAACCACATTCAAACCAAACTGCAACGATCTAAATGAAAGGGAGTAGAATCAAACGAAACATAACCAAAACCGAATCAAATAGAATTCAAACAAACTGCACTAAAAGAAACAACCGGGTTGCATAATAATAAATTGCATAAAGGGAACAATCTCAATCCACAAATAAAAACACGTTACTTCTAGCAACAGAAGAAAGCCAATAAATTCACTATATATCCAACAAACTTTTAAACTAAATGTTACGTACTTTGAAAATTTATACCAAAAATAATCTTTACCACATCCAAGGGAACAATGTATGATAAAATCTTTAACCTAAACTGATTGTTAGTTCTACACGAAGTTCTACATGCTCATCTACAACTGAAACTAATAATAAACTTGTCATCTCTCGTATCGCTTATTGTTTCCCATTACGTTCACATATACCACATTATCTCTTCGTTGTGGCGAACGGATACCACATTATCTCTTCGTTGTGGCGAACGGATACCACATTATCTCTTCGTTGTGGCGAACGGATACCGCATTGAGCACTTAAACTTAAAATAGATCCTAAAATCCTATAACTCCAAATAATTATAAATTCTTTCTACCCTCAATATCAAGACCTAAACACCAGTGTTAATAAACGCTCAAGTTAACATTCAATTTCATCAACATATTCTAAATCACTTTAAATGTCATCAATTCTCTTGAGAAGCTAAAATTTGATACTAAATCTAAAACTAGTAATAAACTTCAAGGAGAAACTATAATCCCAAGTTTCTTCTACACTCATTAACTTTACCAACCTAATTCTCTTCATTTCATCACAACAACACTAACTCAATTCACATTTAGACAACAACTTCCAAGGATATCATCACTTTCTCATAAAATTCACAACAACACAACAATTCAATCCAAACATGATATCATAGCCAATGTCATAGAAAGAAGATAGAACATGAATTTGACATAATTCAAAAACAACTTCATGAATTCCACTCAAATAAGCTAAAATCTCAAAAGCATTTATTCAATATAACAAAACATGGTTTTTAGAGCAACAACAACATAATTTCACAACTTTTCTCATACCCAACATAAGCACCATAATTGGAGTACGAAATTCAACTTAATTCATCAACAAATTCATGAAAACACAAGAGAATAAATGACCCACAACCACACAATCACTCGTAAACTCTAAATGGTGAAGATAACCTTTCCTCTTACCTTTAATTCCAAGAATCTAGCCCTCTCCTAGCTTTAGTCACCTCTTCACTTTAGTCCTCTAAGCTTTCTCTTCTTCTTTTCTCCTTCGATCTTCTATTCTTCCTCTTTGCCACATTTTGTGAACCTTACCAAATGATTTTCTAACCCTAATTTGTGTAGACTACCACTCTTAAACAATCCTCATGAAGATTCCATGGTAAATGAGTGAAAATTGATGAGATTAGGATTA
This sequence comes from Trifolium repens, assembly GCA_030408175.1. NCBI lineage: Eukaryota > Viridiplantae > Streptophyta > Magnoliopsida > Fabales > Fabaceae > Trifolium > Trifolium repens. The sequence continues at coordinate 33,784,030 of CP125845.1, forward strand.
TGGGAGTGGAGTTCGGTGGGGAGAGTGAAGAAGAATTAGAATACTCTCTTTTCCCTTTCTAGAGAATTCCTATAACATGTGTTTTTCTTTTTCATTTTATCATAACACTAGGTGCCCCCAAACTTCTAATTTATTTCTTATTCTATCTTAATTAGGTACTTAATTTTATTTTTTTTTCAAAAATTTTGGGATACTACAAACTTAGACAACTTCTTACAACTCATATGACCTTGACACGACGACAAGGACTCTACTTCACAACATCTTAATTCGTCATACAACTTCATAAATTCATATAAAATTATTCACAAGGAGTTTTTGCGTCAAACCAAAGCCATTAGAAAGCTAACATCTTTATCTACAACTTTCGTGTTTACACCTAAGATCAATTCTGTACCGATCAATACCAGTGTTTATTTCAAATTCGGGTACAGAAGCTAAAGTTCCACTGTGACCTACGTGTAGTAATTTAACGATAACTTAAGTTAAAAAACTAATTTTGAAGTCAAACCAAAGCCATTAGAAAGCTAGCATCTTTATCTACAACTTTCGTGCTTACACCTAAGACCAATTCTGTACCGATCAATACCAGTTTTTATTTCAAATTCAGGTACAGAAGCTAAAGTTTCATTAAAATTCACTGTTCATCATAATTTAACCACTTTTTAATAAAAACCCTTTTTCATATAATCTCCTTAGACTCTCTTAGTTTTTAGAAATCAAACACCCAATATTACTAATCATCTAACAATAGTTATTCTAACATGATTCAGGGGTTTCTATTCTATTATTAATCAAATTCATAGTTAACCTAGTTTTCCCAATTTTCACCAATTCTCATGCTAAATCAATTTTCAGAACTACATGCTTAGAATTAAAGTATAAATTCCCACCCTTACCTTAGGTTTGATGAACGAATAATCCTACAGCTGCTCTTGATTCTCTAAGCCTCTTCTCTCTTGGTGCCTCTCTCTTTTCTCCAAAACCCTTCTTTTCTCTGTTTTACGTGAAAGTGTTTTCTTTTCTCTGACTTCTATTTCTTAACCTCCCACTTCCTTATTTAATTCCTATTATTTCCACTTAATACTATTATTTCCATCTAACTCCAATTTCAACCCTTTAACTCTACTTATTCCCTTTATTACTCATCTCATTACAATTAATTAAAATAAAGCCATTCAAATAAAAATACATCACATAAATATAATAAATCAAATAAATAGACTCGATATTTAATAAAATAAATAAAAGCAACTAGGGCGTTACAAACTCTACCGCATTGGTGTTGATCGTTAGTTTCTCTTTTTACCGCATCCACCAATTTTTGACTCAAGGAGCTGTTTTTGGATTCTGATGGGCCGAGTAATTTTGATTCGAGTTCGGGAGTTAGTGTCTAATAGCGTCTCTAGAGTTGGGTTGGTGGTTATTGGTGAATTTCAATTGTTGTATTGTAAGGGGTGGTTTTGGGTGATGTTTTATGTACTTTTTGATTGGTTAAAGTGTTTTCATCGCTTTGCCTTTCATTGTATGTTTCAACAATTTCCTATACTTCTTGTTTAGAAAATTGTCTATTAATAAAATTTAGCCGATTAAAAAAAAATATTAGAGTTTCTAAGTGAGGCAGATTTTATTTTATTTTTTAGAAGTAGTTGAGCTAGTTGTAGTTTTTGATGGATATGGGCTACCTAAAAAAATAATTTAACATATATACTATATATTGATTTGGTTCGGTTTGTCCATTGGATCTGAAAATTGGAACCGAGAACCGAACCAAACCACTTCGGTTTTCTATTGGTTCGGTTCGGTTTTTGATCCGAACCATAAACATCGGTTTTTTTCCGGTTTGGATTGGTTTGGATCATCGGTTCAATTGGATTTTTCTGATCCGCTTACACCCTTATATATATATATAATACATAATTATACTGATTAAATAATATACTAATGAACTTTGACAAAATACATAATTATATTGACAAAAAATACATAAAAACCTAAATATCAGTACATCAAAATGCAATTGAGGATCAACATAAATGACTAAAAAAAAAAGACATGTTTGAGATCAAAATAATTACGTAACTACAAATGTACTAATCATATGTACTAATATGTTTTCAAGTTTGATACATTCAAAAAGTTCATAACATATCAGTACATCACACATTCAAAGATTGAATATCACATTCATTGTAATTAACATAAAAAATATTCATATTCAATTCAATAATAATACACCTTCTAGCTACTTGAGACGAGTTATTTTTCTAGCATTTTTTGAACCAAATTTCATTAATCAATTGTTTTCATATTGTATGTCCTCCAAAAGATGATTCTCAATTGTGACATAGTAGATTGCAAGTCAGATTTCGACAACTTTAATTTTAAAAAATTTCTTTTTGTAGAGAAAACTGTCACAAGAATAGTCAATAAAATTTTATATGCAATAACTATATTCTTTTTTTATCCCTCTTAACATAGTTAATGTATAAGTTTTGCACCCTCCACAATTTATTAATACTACTACACCGTAATTTTGAGGCATTTATTTTCAAGAGGCCCAGTGCCATGACCTATGTGGCACATGCATGTGTGCCGCCTTTGTATATAGGGTTACTAATTGAAGAGATAAATACAATTACCACATAGTACATATACAAGGCGTGCAACTCATTCAACATTTTATCACCAAATTTGATTAAATGCATTTAGCATTTTCCAAATAATAAATTATAAAGAGTAAAAATTGATTTTAGAATAAATAATAAGGGTAGAAATGAAAGAAAAACATGAAAATAACTATAAGTTATAAGTTCAAAAGTTAATTGAAATAACGTCCAAAAAATAAGATATAAACTTTTAGTGAAATGACTATTACTAAATTGATATATTTTTTAATCATATTAATTTATAAGCTACGACATGCTCGTAAGTGCACGAGTATGTCGTCGTAATAAAAAGAGTATCAAATCCATAGGGATTAACGAGTAACAGAATAAAACTTACTTTTAAGAAAAGTAGATTAAATATATTAAAAGATTAAGTAGATGGTGTTGATGATAATAGTGATTAGAGAAATGAATATGAAGATTGTTTTTGGGTTTTTTAATGATCAAACAAGCATGCAACAAGATTACGATTTTATTATAATAGAAAAAACCTCCAAGATTATGAATTTCCCAAGTAATACAAATTCCAACTCTTTCCCATACATACCTTTGCTATGTGAAAACCTTCTTTCTAAAAGCAAGTTATAGGTGTTAGCCTGTATTTTCGACAGGCAGTAATGAGTTGGAGTGAGATGATGAAATCTCATTTATTGTATATCATTACGTTTTAATATTCTCTTGGGAATTGATCTTAGTCATAAATCAAGAGAAGATCAAGGTATTTGACATCAAAAGCTTTTAATGCATAAAGCTGTTTCGTCGAATCCTGGTTGAACCTGTCGAATTCGACAGAACCTTATTTATTTAAATAAGAGTATTTGGTTCGACAACTATATGCCTGTCGAATTCATATTTATATGTATATATATGTGTGTTTACTTGTATAACGTATTGTGCAGTACGGAGAAAGCATACTCTGGACTTAGTGAAATATTCAAAAAGTGGATAACGTTCAAAAGCCTCACCAGGTGTCAAGGAATTCAAAAGTCGAAGACACGTGGAGATTAGTTAGACGTTTGTAGGTTTTTGACAGTTATTCTGTTTGTCTATAAATATTAGTTTCTGATAGGAGAAACAGGTCCACAATTCATAACACATGCAAATTCCTTAGAAATTCAGAGTACCCATGTCAACGAGCGAAATGAATGCAAACAGGAACATGTACGAATCTGTGTACCATCCTTTGTAAACACTTTTACAATTGTCAATGCAATTTACAATTTCAAGTATTGATTACTTGCCTTTCATTTAAGCTTTCTGCAATTTAAAGCTTTTCTGCACTTTAAGCCTTCTGCAATTTATTTCATTGCATGCTTTTACTTTTCAAAGTCTTTCTTTAAACTTTATTTGCAATTCATTTACAAGTTTTCTGCAAATTTAACTTTGAAACAATTTACTTTAAACCAATCATTTGACTGTGTCGAATGCTTTTACCGTTTTATCAATTTATCCGATTTAACCCAGAAAATATGAACATGTTTTCGTCAATCTCATGCACAATCCATATGTCCCAGGATTTACTAGTTGATCCTTCTTGTAATAATTAAACTAGCGGTTGTTTACTAAAAATCGGGGTAAACAAATTGGCACGCCCAGTGGGACACTTGGATTGTGTATTTTGTTTTGTGTGTTTTTGAAAAATTTTCTTGCAAAATTCGTTGTTTGGTGTTGTACTTTTGATTGTGTGTATATTTTTATATGCATTTGAGGAGTGGTAAATCTCTCCCATAATTTTCAACAATACCAACTCGTCCTCGTTCTAGAATGGTGAGACCACCAAACAATTCCTCTAATAATAATAATAATAATAATAATGGAACGGAAACGAATCCTGTTCCAAATCCACAGAATGTGACAGGGCAACCCAATCAACCAGTATCTGGCAATCCTAGCGCCAATCCTACTGGTGGGCCAACCAGCCCTGCCCAAAATTCTATAAATTCTGAAAGTATCCCAGTTAATAATGTTAATGGCGGGAGTACGAACCCTGTAATAAGTTCAGGAACCGTTGGTGTAAGCGCCAGTGGATCAACAATGTCTGCCACCACTTCAAGTATGGCAGGAGGGTTTCCTCCTCCAAATCCAAATGGTGCAATAATGACACAAATGAATGTATCATCCATGCCAACGAACGTGTCACACACACATGGATACACAGACGGTAGTCAAGTTGGTGGAACACCGTCAAGACTATGATGCACGGGTACTCCATTTGATGGAGAGTACCGGTACCGGGTACGTACCCGTATTCGTACCGGGTACGTACCCGTATTCGTACCGGGTACATATCCGTACCGTAATTTATAACCATACACATGTATTTATTTTTCTAAAAATGCCGTACCTCGTACCAGTACCCGTATCGTCAAGACCTCCATGGTTGCCTAGAAACCCACAATTTGGAATGCCAACGACAACGATGGCAAGCCTATATAATTGGCCTTCGATAGAAAGTTCTCCCTCATCTTCTGCGATGGGAAATAGGGGAAATTCTCTGAATTTGACAAATAATTCTATGAATGCACTTAGGCAACAAATGGATGAAAGTAACCATGATATGGTGAACGCATTGACCCAACAGATTGGCACAGTTTTCAACCCTGTTCTACAAACAGCCAATGATAATTACTTGTTACTAGCCAATCAAATGGGGAGGATGGCAGACTTTTTTGGTGCCCCTGATGCTCCAAACAACCAAAGGGTGCCTCGTGCAAACCCAGAGATTCAACCAGAAGTTCAAGCCCAACCACTGCGCATCGAAAGAGAACAGCCAGAACAAGGAGTGGTATTGGTTAATAGGAACCAAAACGCTGATGATGTTCTTAGGCATGTTCGACAAGATAACATAGTAGCGCAGAATAACTTGGCCAACTTAGTAGAGAATATCTTGGTCCAAAATGGTTTGAATATAGGATTACATAGGCCAAATTTTGTGTCAGCATTGTCTGAATATGTACTACAGGCAGAACTACCAAGGGGATGTAAAATTCCCAAATTTACAAAATTTGCTGGTGATACTAACGAATCTACTGTCGAACACATTGCCAGATATATGGCAGAGGCAGCGAATTTAGCAAATAATGAGGACCTAAGGATGAAATTTTTTCCTAATTCCCTTACAAAAAATGCTTTTACGTGGTTTACCACACTTCCCCCTCATTCAATTCATAATTGGACTCAATTAGAAAGGCTATTTCACGAACAATTTTACATGGGACAATCTAGGATTAGCCTCAAAGAATTAGCCAGTATGAAACGCAAAACTGCAGAAGCCATTGATGACTATCTGAACAGGTTTCGCCTCCTTAAGGCAAGGTGCTTTACTCAAGTGCCTGAACATGAGTTGGTTGAGATGGCTGCTGGTGGCCTTGACTATTCCATTAGGAAAAAGTTAGATACTCAACACTTAAGAGATATGGCCCAATTAGCAGATCGTGTTCGACAGGTCGAACGCCTCAGGGCTGAAAAAGTCAGAAATTCTAAATTTCACAAAAAAGAAAAAGTGGCGTATATAGAAACTTATGAAAGTGAAAATGAGTTCGACGATGGTCAGGATTACATGGAAAACAATGAGGTTAATATTGCTGAATTGAAACCAGGTCCTCCTTATACTTGTAAAAAGTTAAAACCATCAAATGGGAATAATCCCGTCGAACCAAAAAATGATAGATTTGTTTCTAAGACATATACGTTCGACATTACTAAATGTGATGAAATCTTTGACTTACTGGTCGCTGATGGCCAAATAATTGTACCAAAGGGTTTAAAAGTTCCACCTTTGGAACAACGTAAGAAAAGAGGTTTTTGTAAATACCATAATTTCTTGGGTCATAAAACCTCACAATGTGTTCTTTTCAGGGATCTGGTCCAGAAAGCCTTGCAGGAGGGAAGACTCAAATTTGGCGAAAAGCCAAAATCCAAACAGCAGGTGGACGAGGATCCATTGCAGATTGCTGATGCTGCTTACACAGAGCCATTCGAGTGTCTGATGTTAGAAGCATTGAACCTCACTGAAGGGGGGCAATTAGTTTCCATTCCTGAAGAAGAATATGAAAACAAAGTGGAAGAAGTATATCCACAGCCTGGAGAGACTTTACTAGATTTCCTTCAACGCTGTAAGGAGAATGATGGCGAAGCTACATTATGTCATCACTGTAGTGCCATGTTCGACAAAAAGGCTGCTGCAGGCCTCAACAAATTTTTGCCTCATAGTCAAGGCAGGAACAATTGGCCAAATCAAAAGCCAACTTACTCTAATGTTCTGAATAGCCAACAGGCGCCTGTGCATCAGAGGTTGGGACCACAAAAATCATTTGTCCCCTCAAGCAGGACACCTGTCAATCAATGGGTTCATGGAAGAAACATGGGCTATGGTCAAAGGAACGTTGAGAAAGGAAACTCCAGTAACTTCAATCCCAAAAAGGATCCTGAGTCAAAGAAGTATGATTACAGGAATAATTACAAAGGGAAAAATCCCATGACAAGATCTCAATGGCGTAGATATCAACGCCAGAAGAAGGTGGCTACTCAAAAATCCCAAATTACTGCTGATAGTAAAGGGAAGAAGCCTATGGAATTGGCTAAAAGGCCAATGAAAGAAAGGTTAGTCGAACCAAAAGTTGAGTCTTCAGTTGCTGGTAATGTCGAAGACGAACACATGGAAGCAGATGATTTTCTGGATTCTGAACCTGATCTCGACATAATAGTGAATGTTGTGTCAATACTGCCAAGAGAGTTCGACGTCTGTTCTGAAATAACAGATGACGAAGAAGAATCTGGGATGCAAATGGCTCTTCACAGGCCAGTCTGTTACTATGTAATGAGCAATGGTGCTTTGGAAGACCAAATGGCTACATTTGAGAGGCCAGATGAAGGCATGAAAAGTCACTTGAAGCCTCTCTTTATACAGGCTAAAGTGAATAATGTAGGGATCAACAAAGTACTAATTGATGGTGGTGCTGCTGTTAATCTCATGCCAGAATTTCTGTTGAGAAAGATTGGCAAATCCTTGGTGGATCTTCATCCTCACAACATAGTGCTCTCAAACTATGAGGGTGAAACTGGTTTTTCTTTAGGAGCAATCCAGTTGGATGTGGTTGTTGGAAGTACTATAAGGCCAACGTTGTTCTTGGTTGTGGCCTCTAAGGCAAATTACAATCTGCTCCTAGGACGAGAGTGGATTCATGGAGCGGGGGCAGTTCCATCTACCCTGCACCAGCGCCTTGTCATCTGGAGAGATGATGGTATAGTGGAAAATGTTGAAGCAGATCAAAGCTATTTCAAAACTGAAGTCCATCATCTAACGAAACACTCATTCGACAAAAAATTGGCAACAATCTCACCATGCACTGAGAGGGATTTTGCACATCGTTCACCAGGGAATGTTCACCATTCAATAAAATTGGACCCCACACATGGTTTTTTGTGGGAAAGAGAAGATGGAAACAGTGAGGATGGCGAGTATGAAGGCCACAACTGCCCAACTGGGTGGGATATCAAAGAAAACTACTATGTCTGAGTCCCAAACTTGGGCAAAGATTACGGCCTACATGGCTGAAAATAGAATCAAGATGGCTTTGGAAGCCAATTCGTTGTCAGAAAATATGGCTGATGCAGCCAATGGCATAAAAGTTGGCAAACACAAGCCAGAATTGCAAAAGCTGGATTGCATCTATGATGACGAACCCTTAGGATTTGAAAAAGATCCAATCAGTCAAAGTCACAAGATGCAAGCACAGGATCCTTTGCAAGAAATTGACCTTGGAGATGGTCTGACGAAAAGACCAACATACATTAGTGCAAACATTCCTCCAGATCTGAAGGCAAAAGTGGTGCAGCTTCTGTTGGAATTCAAAGATTGTTTTGCTTGGGATTACAACGAAATGCCAGGTTTGAGCAGAAAGTTGGTGGAACATGAACTACCAGTTCGACCAGATAAAAAGCCAGTGAAACAATTACCTAGAAGATTCGCACCAGAAATAATGTCAAAGATCAAAGAAGAAATTGAAAGGCTGCTGAGGAGCAAATTTATCAGAACTGCAAGGAGATTTCCTTGGGTTTGTTGTGCACAAAAAGGGCATTGAGATAAATCAAAACAAAACAAAGGCTATTATGGAGACCAAATCTCCAACTACAAAAAAGCAACTTCAGTCCTTGCTTGGGAAGATCAATTTCTTGAGAAGATTTATTTCAAATTTAAGTGGTAAAGCTCAACCATTTTCACCACTACTTCGACTCAAGAAAGAAAGTACCTTCACTTGGGGGCAAGATCAACAACAAGCTTTTGACGAAATCAAGAGTTACTTGTCAAAACCACCAATGTTAATGCCTCCAATAAGGAACAAATTCATGAAGTTGTATATATCAGCATCAGATTCGACACTGGGTAGCATGCTTGCCCAGGAAGATGAAAATGCTGAAGAAAGAGCCATCTATTACTTAAGTAGGGTTTTAAATGATGCTGAGACTAGATATAGTAGTATTGAAAAATTATGCTTATGTTTGTATTTTTCTTGTATGAAACTCAAGCATTATATAAAGCCTGTTGACGTTTTGGTTTATTCTCATTGTGATATCATCAAGCATATGTTATCTAAACCAATTCTGCATAGTCGAATTGGAAAATGGGCCTTAGCCTTAACAGAGTATTCATTAACTTATAAACCTTTAAAGGCAGTTAAAGGCCAAATTGTGGCTGATTTCATAGCAGACCATTCTGCATTAGAAACTCCACAAAACTATGTGGACTCAGAACCTTGGAAATTATATTTTGATGGTTCTAAGCACAAACATGGAGTTGGAATTGGGATTTTAATCATTTCTCCCTCCAAAATTCCCACCAAGTTCAAGTATAAAATTAACGGGTTCTGCTCAAATAATGAAGCAGAATATGAGGCTTTGATAACAGGCCTAGAAATTTTATTGGATTTGGGGGCAAAAAATATTTTGATCAGAGGTGATTCAGAATTGGTGTTATAATTGGAAAAGATGAGAATCTTCAAAATTGCCATTTCTCCCTTTTGTATTCGACGTGCAGTCGAAATTGGCATTTTTGAGGGGGCAATTTGTTAGCCTGTATTTTCGACAGGCAGTAATGAGTTGGAGTGAGATGATGAAATCTCATTTATTGTATATCATTACGTTTTAATATTCTCTTGGGAATTGATCTTAGTCATAAATCAAGAGAAGATCAAGGTATTTGACATCAAAAGCTTTTAATGCATAAAGCTGTTTCGTCGAATCCTGGTTGAACCTGTCGAATTCGACAGAACCTTATTTATTTAAATAAGAGTATTTGGTTCGACAACTATATGCGTGTCGAATTCATATTTATATGTATATATATGTGTGTTTACTTGTATAACGTATTGTGCAGTACGGAGAAAGCATACTCTGGACTTAGTGAAATATTCAAAAAGTGGATAACGTTCAAAAGCCTCACCAGGTGTCAAGGAATTCAAAAGTCGAAGACACGTGGAGATTAGTTAGACGTTTGTAGGTTTTTGACAGTTATTCTGTTTGTCTATAAATATTAGTTTCTGATAGGAGAAACAGGTCCACAATTCATAACACATGCAAATTCCTTAGAAATTCAGAGTACCCATGTCAACGAGCGAAATGAATGCAAACAGGAACATGTACGAATCTGTGTACCATCCTTTGTAAACACTTTTACAATTGTCAATGCAATTTACAATTTCAAGTATTGATTACTTGCCTTTCATTTAAGCTTTCTGCAATTTAAAGCTTTTCTGCACTTTAAGCCTTCTGCAATTTATTTCATTGCATGCTTTTACTTTTCAAAGTCTTTCTTTAAACTTTATTTGCAATTCATTTACAAGTTTTCTGCAAATTTAACTTTGAAACAATTTACTTTAAACCAATCATTTGACTGTGTCGAATGCTTTTACCGTTTTATCAATTTATCCGATTTAACCCAGAAAATATGAACATGTTTTCGTCAATCTCATGCACAATCCATATGTCCTAGGATTTACTAGTTGATCCTTCTTGTAATAATTAAACTAGCGGTTGTTTACTAAAAATCGGGGTCAACAATAGGTTGTGAAAATATCTCCTCCACAGCCACCCTTCTCACAGATGACCATGGATTCAACCACCCGCACACCCCCAAACACACGGTGAGCGCAATATGCCAACCATAAAGTGTAAATGATCAAGATTACCAACATCCTAAGATTTCCAACACACACATCCACACTCTATGATATACTTGCTAATAATCACAATCAACTTTGATACATAAGAAAAAGATTAAGAACCTATACTAGAGATTACTCTCCATAATCTCAAGGCGTGGGTGAACTACTTACACCTGGACATCATGAATACTAAGCTAATCTATGAACAAAACTAAAAACAAAAACAGAAAATAACAAAGAAATTTTATTGGATGATTGCAAGTGTTACAAAGATTGTTTGATGATGATACAAATGAATTGAAGGTGGAGACCTTATATTGGCCTCTAAGTTGAACATTTGCGTAGCCTATAAGATAACTATTACATAAGGCACACAAGTGTCATTGAAAAAAAAGAGAAATCCAAAGGCTAGAAATGAACTCTGCCTACTGCACAGCTTGCCACAACCTTGTGGCTCATTGGCAAGGTCGTGGGAGCAAAACCATATGTTGTCTTCTCAACTGTTGGCCTTGTCACAACCATGTGGCCTATTGGCACGACCGTGACAACTTCTACCGACCCTTGATCTTTGATTTTCGATTCCTTAATGCAAAGGAAAACGTCAAAGGGGGCCTTAATACACAAATTTATCAACTTTGGCATCAATATCATCTATTCCTTCATAAAGGAAGTCTTCCTTTAAGGCATCAATGAAGAATGATTATTACTTTTGCCACCCTACGGTTTTTGGGGCGCGCCCTACGAAATGACCAAAATGCCCATGTCCGAGACTTGTGCCACAGACACCCCCCAAAAACACCCTACACTTATAACATCCGTGACTTAAGTCACAGATGTATTTTTTTCAAAATTACTCATTTTTTCTACATCTGTGACTTAAGCCACGGAAGGGTATTTTAGTCAATTCGTAGGACGCGCGAGTAAGCCACAGGGTAGCAAAAGGAAATGTCATGAAGAATTGATCAATTATCCATCAAATTGGGCCTAAAAAGTGCTCATTTCCGGTTGTTCATGTGTTTGGACAATTGGACTTATAAAATGCAAAACAGAGGAAATGTAATAATATAGTTCCAATAACTTGTCCAACAATAAAGATTAATTAAGTAAAACTACTACTAAAACTATGCATATTTTAGAGGTATCAAGCTATAGGTTTTTTTACAACATATAAATTATAAGTTGTATTTTTTTTTTACTAAAATTATATACTAGCTTTTTTTTTAGTTTGAAAAAAAAGCTCGATAGATTTGACAAACGGACCTATTTGATTCAATCCCGCTTTACCTGAAAAGATTTTGTTTCTTTAAAACGAAAACCAAAGAAGAACTCACAAAGTTACAACCACCACAAATGTTTAAGCTTTAAACATTTTTTAGCTCCTTTGATTGAAAAGCTCTAAATCTAATGTGAAGAGTTTAGGTAGTATGGTAGAGATCGTAGATTCGATCTTCAATTCCCTTGTAATAATAATTAAAAAAAAACTCTAAGCCTATGATATGCTTCATCCTTTTTTTTATTGTTTTTGTCACATAAAATAAGAAGAAACAAAAAGTTGTCTCAAATTGTCAAATACTAATAATTGTACATATATCACTATTCAATACAAACTCTAAAGAAAATGATAACATGGACAAAGTCACAGAACAGTATATGGAGGTGACACAAAAAATGGTCCCAAGCTGTTATTTTCGAAAAGGGGACCATTCACAAGGTCGATATGAATAAATATGGTTTTGATGTCATTATTATCTAATAAATCCCATTTTATTTATCACAATGTGCAACACATGTATATCACGTGGATGATTGGAACAGAATATGTACATAACTTGCATACTTTTGTTCTGAAAATTGAAACCCATTAGTTGTTAACTTGTCATTGGTGGTTTATAAATCCAACTTTCATTTAGAATATAAGATAAGATACATAAGAGTTTTATATATAGAGACATTTTTAAATTTAAAAATGAGTTAAATTCAATATAAAAATCTAATACATATATATTGAAATGCGTCATTTGGATCACCCACGGAATCTTATAATATTGGGCATGAAGGAATGCATGGTGGCCCTGAGCACACGGGATGACCTAGTTTTTTTTAGGGGCAACAAAAAAGGAAAAACATATATAAAAACACTAATTTCTTTGTTCGTCCAGGGCACTTTAAAATCCATGACCGGTCATGAACGACTTGATGCATAGATATAAGTAGTAGGCGATTTGCTTAATTGGATTTGATACTATAGATTTTTTTTATTTAATATAACTCATTATACAAAATCCGTTTGTAGTGTGAGATGTGCCACACTTTATAAACTCATTTCAAACTAATTTTAAATATGCTGGACTTTTTTTGGTTTAAATGCAGTTTTACCCCCCTTATTTTGAATAAATTGGAATTTTACCCCTCTTATTTTAAAATCCGAAATTTTACCCCCTCTATTTTATAATTCTTTGGATTTTGCCCCCTATACACTACAAGAAAATCTTTGTAGTTAATTGGTAGCTATTTTCTAGTAAAATAGAGTTAGATATATTAAAAATACATATTATTACTATATACCAAAATAATGAAAGTTTCAAAGAGAAAAATAGATTTTTAATTTTGATGCATATTATTATATACCAAGGCGAAGTTGCAGACCGGTTTAGTTTACAATGTGCTCACTATCTTATTTTTCATTCATGAAGGATCTGCTATATATGTTCCTTTATATTAAGTTCCTTTGTTTTTCTTGATTGTTTTAAAATAAGATCAATGGATATGAATCATATGATTGTTCCAGACAAAAAGGAAACAGAAGAGAGGCTCAAATGTTGCCACCTTATTATTATATTGTTACTTTGAGTTTGACTTACCAAAAGATGTTAAAATCATCTTCAGTGGATATATGATTTTACTAGGCCTTTTCTAGAGAATGAATTGTGTTCATAAATTTTTTGGCTACTCTTAAAATTATTCAATCAGAATAATTAACTAAAAGCTTTTTATGATCAAAATAACTACCAATTGCTTTATAAAATGAGCTTAACTAATTTTGCTTAAAAAGGATAGAATCCGGTATTTCTAATTATTAGACAAAATTAAGAATTCTGCATGATATATAATTATGGTATTTGCTCGACTAGTTCTATCGTGCATACTAGCATTTCTTTAAAAATAATATGCCTAACTCTTTTTTACTACAAAATAACTACCAATTAGTTACAAAAGTTTTCTTGTACTGTATAGGGGGGCAAAATTCAAAGAATTATAAAATAAAGGGGTAAAATTCCGGATTTTAAAATAGGGGGGGTAAAATTCCAATTTATTCAAAATAAGAGGGGTAAAACTGCATTTAAGCCACTTTTTTTGTCTGAGACACCACCTCACAACCAACATGGTTGAATTTGATGTGTGGATATAAATAGGAGGTGACCCGATTGATAAACTTTTATATCATTTTATGTTTTTTAAATTGGACATAACTTATCCTTATAAACCAATGTAAGGTGGAAGATATCACTCTTTATAAACTCATTTCAGTGTCTAAAAATAGTTGTTAACAATATAGAGCATGATGTATTCATTTTGTACAATCTTTAATTCAATATGTTTTTCAAGATGCGGCTTTTTGATCCAAATGCCACACTTTGAAACCAATATTCCCAAAATGCCACCTTTTGAAAAAAAATTCCCCAAGTGCCACACTTTGTCAACAGCATGTGACGGAAAAATTCTCCTTATTCATAGTCGCCACACCAAGTGGCGACTTTCTTAAGCAAAATTAAAAAAATTTGTCCTATTTGACTGACACGGAATCTCACAAATTCTTTGTCTTTTTTATTTATTTTTTTTTTCGAAATTATCTTTTAACTCAAACCTTCTTCTAACTCAAACCCTCTCTAACCCTATAACCCTCTTCTAAACCCCAAATAATTTTTTTTTTATAAAATTATAAAAAAATTATTTTAAAATTAATAAAAATATAAAATTTTAAAAACCGAAGAAAAAAAATTAAAAACTCTTATTTATTTAATATTTAATTATTTAATAGAAGAAGACTCAACATTTAGAGAATAAAATTTTAACAACTAAAACAGAAGGAAAATAACTACTGTTGAGTCGATGGACCCGCAACATTTAGACATTTGCTACGATTATGACCCGGTGTTCCACATAACCCACAATATGTTGAGTCTTCTTCTATTAAATAATTAAATATTAAATAAATAAGAGTTTTTAATTTTTTTCTTCGGTTTTTATAATTTTATATTTTTATTAATTTTAAAATAATTTTTTTATAATTTTATAAAAAAAAAATTATTTAGGGTTTAGAAGAGGGTTATAGGGTTAGAGAGGGTTTGAGTTAAAAGAGGGTTTTGAAAAAAAAAATAATAAAAAAGACAAAGAATGTATGAGATTCCGTGTCAGTCATATGGGACAAAAAATTTTAATTTGCCTTCAGAAAGTCACCACACCATGTGGCGACTATGAATTGAAGAATTTTTCGGACAAAAGCTGCTGCCAAAGTGTGGCATTTGGGGAATTTTTTTTGAAAGTGTGGCATTTTGGGATTTTATGTCTCAAATGGTGGCATATAGGTCAAAAAGCCTCAAGATGCAATCTCATGAGAATTATGTACTCTTTATTTATGTTTCTTATTTATATTATCTTCCCCTTCTTAATCCATGGATTACAAACAAAATATGTGTATTAGAGAGTGTGTTACAAGCTTGATATTAAAACTTTCATAGTGTTGGGGCCATGTTAACCGCCAGCCACTTCAATATCCACCACTTGGTTATGTCAAGACATGTTTAAACAGAAGCCAAATTTAAGTAGATGGCAATGATTTTATCATCACAAATAAATGTAATGCATGACATGCTATTCACATCATAAATATGGAAATTGCAAGGTGTTTGAGAGAGCTCAATAAATGTCACTATCTAATGTTTTTTCATAGATAAGGAGTAACCATATACCAACAAGAGAACAAAAAGGATGCAAATTAGTTGAAGGAAGGAATTATGGTGATAGATAGAATCACTTATGGATTTTGCTCCCAACATTATTTGTCCCTTTGTGCCCTTCTTGTCTGTCTTGTTTTTCAACAGTAGCATATGACAACATCTTTTCTCTTGGTGCCAAAAATTAATAAATGCCAGTGACTTTTTTTAAAGAATATTCACACAGACAGGTCAATAATAGAGAATGGAAACTGTTGAGGATGTCACACTGAATATGAAATGAAATATGTTTATAAATAGGTCATAACTCTTCCTTTACAGAATGATTTTGTAGAGATTTTTTTTAATCAACAAATTTTATTAATGGACAAATTAAATAACAAGTATATGAGTTGTCAAGATAAAAATAGAAGAAAGATAAGGCGATGAAAGCACTTTAAACTAGAGCAAAACTAACGATCAACTAAAATCAATCAAAATCACCACCTCTTTTTTTTTTTTTTTTTTCTATTCTTTTAATATAAATAAGTGATTTTTTGACATAGATCAAGGTTTTTCTTTTGTGTTTTTTCGTGATTTCATCGTCTTAGTGGGTGTTGTATTGTTTGTCATCTTGTGCGATGCTATTTTATTTTTCGTATTATTGCGATGTTCGTTTGATTCTTATTGAAAGATTGACTTCAATCAATTACAAATTCAAACAATATTTTGGGCATTAACGTTGCATATCCGAAGAGATGGATATTCCAGTCACTTTAATTTTATCATATTATTTGTAGTAGGCATTTTGCCGATGTATGCTATTAACTCGGATGCTGTGAGTTTGTTCGTAGATTCATCCTTTATGTTCTTAGCGATGTTGAATATGTGGTTGTTTCTGATATATTCCGTCAATTTGAATGATGAATATCATTATATTTTTGCCACAAAAAATCATCAGAGACAAAAACTACAGGACAACACCAAGACTTATTCTAGTTTTAAGAAGGTATTAAAGCACACAACACCACCGGAGACCTATCCTAGTTTTAAGAAGGTATCAAAGATTCATTGGAGCATTCATTATCGAACTAGTTGGGTCAAACTTATGTTGATAGTCCAAGATTAAACAAAATATGATTTATAAATATGTTTATAAGTGGGCAAAATATTTTACCTTACAAATCAGTTTTGTTGAATTGAGATAGATCTATATCATAATTTAAGAGCCACACACTAAGTTTAATTTCTTGTAAATTTTCAGGTTGATATTATAGCTGCCAAAATGATCTATACCATTTTCTTAATGACGACTTTGTTATTTTTTTTAGTAGCTATATTATAAATACAAAGTTTCAACCGTTATTTAGTGGTGATTAATCTCCGTTTAAATAACTGTGGGACATATAAAGTGAATTCTGCTCTCTTAATGAAAAAATTTCCCATATGTTGGAGTCGGATGGAACCTCTGATTGCCTACTTAAGAGTATATATGTTTGGATGAAGGAATGTTTTGAGGCAAAGTTTTTTTTTTAGGGTATTCAAATACATCTATCTAAATTTTCTTGTTTGCATAATTAATTTGGAGAATTTTCAGAATGAAGGGAATTTGTGCGGTATTTTGTCTAAGCTAAATTTAAGGAATTTCAAATGACATCTAAAAATTAAGGATTTGAAATTCTTTCGTCCTATATATATTTCAAAATTTTCAAATTGACACTTAAACATTATGGAAAATTACAAATTTAACCCCTATTTTTTTCAAAATTACAAATTGACCCCTTATTTTTTTCAAAAATTACAAATTGGTCCCGAAAAATCTCAAAATGAAATTCTCTATTACTCCATCCAAACACTCAACTTTAAAAATGAAGGTAATTTAAAGAGAATCATTTAAATTGCTTAGAATTTCAAATCCCCTAAAATTTCTAATTACTTCGTTCAAACAATTTGTAAATTCTGTACCACTTGAACCAATTTCTAAATTCTCTAACTATTTCATTTCTCGAGAAAATGAAATCTAAATAACTGGAGAGAGTGGAGGCTGTTTGTTGCTATTCAAGTAAGAAAACACAAGAATGACATTTTAGATTTCTTTATTAGCTACAAACTATTGTTCTTTTTGTTGATATTCAAATTTGTCACCCTGTTTCCAGAAACCTTCATGATCTTGCGAATAATCACCTAAAATTTGACTAACATTATGATAAATAAAAAAGAAGGAAAGGAGATGAAATTGTCTTCATATTCATATATATAACATTCAAAAGAGAAGACAAATATCTCAGAGAAGACAAATATCTACACCAAGAAAAAAAATGGAATGCTAAATCAGGTGCAAAACATTTTTAGGTGCCTCTACAAACTCTCCTCTTCACCTAAAGATCATTTTCCTGAAATGAGGAAAATAATGAATTTAACTTTTGAAATAATGAAGCAAAAGTATACTTGCATATATATATATATATATATATATATATATATATATATATATATATATATATATATATATATATATATATATATATATATATATATATATATATATATATATATATATGTAGAAACATACACAAAAATATTGAAATAATAAATCAAATAAATAAATAAAAACAGCATGGTTATATTATATGTATGTATATACCTATTGATTTTTTGCAATAGAGAACTGCTTCATAAATTGAGTTATCATCATGATCAACATGAAAATCACCAATAAGAGATTCTTTATGTGAATTGCTCAAGCTTTTAACTAACCAATCTGTCTTATCAATATCATCAACTTTGGTACTTTTCCTTGACTTCTCCACTTTTTGCCTTAATTGGTTGAAATACTTCAAAAAATTGACCAAAGTTCTCCATGTTGATTTCCTCAATCTTATAAGAAAACCATGATGATGAATTTCCACACTTCTTGAAGAAAATGTTCTAGAAGATAAAGAAGTAATAGTGTCAATCTTTGTTTGAATAGGATCTGAAGTATTGCATAAAACCTCTACTTTTGAAGGGTCAAGAAAAAATGGCCTTAAAATACCATTAGAGAAAATCTCATCAGCATGAACAAGAACAAGATTTGATTGAGAGATACAATTATCAAAATTGAAGTTTTGGCCATTATTTGGGGTACTGTCTCCATAGAAACTGCTCATAGATTCTCTATGTGGTTCATCATCAAGAAAATCCACATGGGATTTACTAGAGTTTGATAACCAACTATATGAAAAACTATCACTAGCTATAGGCATTGAGGTTTCCATTTTGAAATGTTTGATGCAAAGGATGTTCTGAATTAATATAAAAATTTATATACCATAAGGACAATTTTTTTTTTGGTTTAATTACATATTTGGCCCCTTAATTTTATAAAGTTTCAAGTTAGTTCTTTTAGTCAAATTTTAGTTTAAATCGTCTATGTATCTAATAAATTTGTATACGTGGACAATTTAAGAGGGTATTATGTGGAAGTTTTAGATAAAATTAACTCAAAATTTAACAAGAGGTTGAAAAAATTAACTCAAAATTTAATAAAAAAGGACGAACTTATGTTTATATCAGTAACATAAGGGACCATATTGAAACTTTTAAAACTTAGAGGACTAACTTGAACCTAACATAAAGATAAGGGACCAAATATACAATTAAGCCTTTATTTATATATAAGTAGAAAAGAAGGTGAAACACTAAGGAGCGTATTTTTTGGGAATGGATTTAACGTAGTTACTGTGTTAATGTAGTAACTGCTAACAACCATCCAACCTAAAGTGAACGTTGGGATTGAAACTGTGAAAAAAGTTGTTAAATAAAATCAGATTAATCAGAGCCGTGTGATTATGTTTCTACAGCTTAGATTGTCTACTGCGTGAAAGCAGTAAAGCGGACAATCTTGGTCTTGCTTTTTACGTGTGATATAGTCTTGTTTTTGGAGACTTGAGGGGAGGAATATTTTTTTTTTTTGAATGGCACTTGAGGGGAGGAACTAAATAGGAGATTGGAAACAAGCCTTAGAAGCGTATGACTTTCATTCGAGTAAAAGCAAATGAGAGTATATATGAAATGCAATTTTGAGATACTTTTACATATGCACAAATTTAGCAAAATAAAATGGTCATATCAACTAATATAATTTTAATTATTTTTTCTTTAATTTTTTTTTCATTGTGAGTGTGCCTAAGATAATTTATCTGAGGTTATGCGCAATACCCATATAAATATTTCTCTGCAATTTTAACAAAATGCAAAACGTTTCTAGCTCGGAGGTGAAGTTGGAGATCATATCATACCACAAGTTACATGATTCAAATATTTCGGGCTTATACCGCACAACAAACGACGACGAAATAGAAGGATATGTAAACCATCGAATCAAATTAAAGCGGATGGTTGAAACGGAGGAGAGACTTTGAGGTGCTGTATGTGATACAATTAAGTAATGTATAACTGTTAGACCAATGCTTTTTTTTTTGCTTTCACCACCAGTTTAATTTGATTTGGAGGTCAATTCTAGCATCAAGTGGTTCCAACCACCTCCCGATCGCAGTTGTGGGGGATTCAACCGTGTGGTACTTCCTACTAAGTTCAGCGTCAACTATCACTAAACCAACTAACGATTAGTTGTTAGACCAATGATCTTGTTTATAAGACAAAGCGTTCAGAGGTAAAAAACTAAAAGAAGAATAAATTAAGTGTATTCTGGCTGAGGATGTTGCAACTTTTGCAAGTGTGGTAAAACTAGACAAAATAGGATTAAAAATGACAACATATATTAGAACATTTGTTGGGGGTCCGCTGCAAATTTTTGAATAAAAGAAGATGATGAAGAACATGATGAACATTGCACATAAATTCCAAAGCGTGTGTATCACACTAGGCATTAGGTTCGATTCGCCCCCACCAGTTTATGTAAACCGGATGCAAAAGGGTTAACCGGCGAATCCCCTTCAGGATACTTTGGAAACCTTGATATGGTTTGCACACTCACATCAAGCATATCGATCAATGGTAGTTTACAGAATAAAGTTTTCTTCGATTCCTCTTGTGCACTAGAGAAATGAAGAAATGATTTAGATAATTTAGGCAGAAATTCTGATTAATGAAACTCATGATTTTATCATTATTGTTATTATGCCTCCTAAGTGTCTCTATTTATAGAGAAACTTATGCCAAATGGTGAAGGGACACAACCCTTGAAAGGTTTTCAAAATTCAAATTTAAATTTCAAATTAACCATTGCAACCTTTCAAATATATTTTGGAAATTCTCCAACAACATACATTAGAAGAAAAAAAAGTTGGCATAACACCTATCGCAAAAAACCTTTACATGTTCTGTATTAAGGAGAGTAGATAAGATGGAGTAGTCAAATTCTTAGAGGCAAAAGGAAAACCTTGAGAAACAATAAGACAAATTATTTAAAAAAATTAGTGGTAAAGAGTTTAATAGAGATACGTTATATGATATAACATTATAATGTCATTTGATCCATTTAGTCGACCATATTTAATAAGATAATACTTGATTTTTGTTTTTGTAAAAGTAGAAAATTAAGAAGAAATAATATTAAAAAAGAGTATGAGGAATACTTCAACATAATAAAAAGAAATACAAATGTAAATTGACAGACGTAATATATTTCAATCTAAACCGAATCAAGATTAAAACTACCATGACAGTCATTTTTATATATTTAAATATTTTTAAAAAATTATTTAATAAAAAATCTCATAATTTACTCTTTTCAAAACCAAAGTTGGTAAAATTTTATCCAAATAATTAAAATTGTTTTAACAAAATCAATTAAATTAATCTTAATAAATGGTTTTCTATCCTAAAATGTAAGAAAAAGTTTTAAGTCTCAATATTTAATAATGTTACTAAAATATTATTATAAGAAAAATGTTAAATAGTGTACCGGTGCACTAGTTAAGCACACAAGTAAAGAAATTCCATTTTAAAATTCGTACATTCAATACATTGAAAGTGTAAAAAATTGCCTTTACGATATTAATTTTATATTTTATTTATATTTTTAATATGCTTAACAATTGCGTGTATTGTTTAGGAATACATTTATTATAAGGGTCATGTTGACTAGTGCCCCAGGGGCACTAGTTAAGGACACAAAAAAAAAAACAAATTTTGCATTGACTATACAACTTTTAATGTAGTTTTACTATTTTAAGTATCCTTAACTAGTGCCCCGGAGGCACTAGTTAGCATTTTCCTTATTATAATAGAAGCAGATGTTTCCCACCTTGATTTCAGACCCACCTTGATTTCAGACAACACTAACAATAGAGGCGATGCAACATTTTGTGTACTATTAATTGCTTATAGTGACAATACAATGGTGACCACAAGGGGAAAATTTGTCTATTGTATCAAGGTCAATAGAGAACAAATGGAGCAACATAAATGCAAATCTCTATTGACACTGACTTTAAGTGTAAGTTTTGATTGATTTCTCACTGTCACGTTAACTTGTGTCTTTAAGTGTATACAAATTTAGAGCATCTCTTTTTTCTTTTTCTTTTTTCTTTCACCACCGGTTTAATCTGATTCGGAGGTTAGTTATGGCATCAAGCGGTTTCAGCCCCCTCCCAATTGCAATTGCGGGAGATCGAACTGTTGTCCTTCCTACTAAATTCAGCATCAATTACCATTAAACCAATTAACGATTGATTTATTTAGAGCATCTATAATAATGATGAATTTCATATATTATTAACAAGTTGTCCCTACAACATGTGATACTTTTGTAACTCGTACGTATTTTATTTAAATAATATAAAATTATGCAACTCATATATATATAATATAAGATCGACTAAATTAATCATTATTATGTACAACAAAAATATTAGAATACCTTAAATTAGATTACCTAATATACCACCCGATGGTTGCTCAAAAAAAAAAAAAATACAGGTTAATAGTTTATAAAACTTCTTTAGATATTATATTTGGAGATGCTCTAAAAAAAATAAATTTATATTGAAGAAATAAAGTTTTAAGTTTCTTTTTACAAACAAAGTTTTAAGTTTTAGGAATATTGAATACACAATTTCTAAGATCATAGGTAGTATATAAGCTTCTTAATTGACATGTACCATAAATGCAAAAGTTTGCATTTCCCTTTCTATAGCTATGCTTGTCTTTAATTAATTTCAACAAGACAAACAAATGTGATAAACAAAAGAAGTTAATTTGATCTTTTCATCTTTATAATTATGTAAAAAAAATTATTTGATGTCTCATAAAAATATCTCATTTGTAATATTTTTTTGTCTCAATAATTGTTATATATATACTTTAAAATATCATAATTAGTTTTTCTCATTAATATATCCTTATTTATTTTGTAATTACAATTCGTTTAGCTACTCTACTAGTTATGAATTTTTTTTGGTTACATTAGCTACAATTAATAAAAGTGTGCTAATAAATAAAATTTATTTTATTATTAAAGTTAATTCAATTTATTATTTTTCAAGAATCATACACGATGCAAATAGTTTCTTTTTTTATGAGAAGGATGTGTAAGTGTTTGTTGATTAACTTAGTTTGCTTGGTAATCTTTTTTTATTTCAAGGAGATTCCTATCACACCAAATAATAAAATTAACGACAATAATAAAAATTATAAAATGAAGACAAAGCATGAGAGCATGATGATTGCCATGTGACATGTGTGATGATGTAAAATGGTACGTACGTGTTTTAGAATTTCGACCTATAATGAGCATGAGAAATGCCATAGTATGTTACTACCTCCTTACTTTTCTACAAGCATCATTTTGCACTCAATCAAAGATGTTACTCTTATTGCTTCCGAGAAAGCGTACACTACCATTAACGGAACACAGATTTAGAGTTTTTGATTTTATTTTATGCAAAATTTAATATAAATATAAAATAATTAAATAAATAATATCAAAATATCATTTCATATATGTTAATCTAAGTGGTCAATTACATTTGTTACTCTAACCATTTTACATTAAAAAAAGCAAAAATTGGTTAGAGTGTTTAGTCAGACGATTTACACTTTTAAACTAAACTAATCTAATCCTAAACTAGATCCATCGGTTGAACCACAAAAATATCGTCGTCATTGTCAATGTCTACAACCTCCTTAGCACGTTGAGATGTTCTTTCATCTCCAACAACAATACCACCGTTAGCACGTTGGCCTTCGACACTCGTTTCTCTCGATAGCATGGATACTTTGAGTTTTAGAAGTTTTTTTTTTCTGTATGTGAATTGTGACCCTTTTTCCATACGAAAAACTACTATATATAGTCTAAGTCACAAATTACCGATATTTAACATCCTAATACTAAGACTTCGACGCTGCGTGTCTTTATGACATTTGAATTTTTCTTCAACTCTTTTTGGTGCAACGGATACGTTCTGTCGAAACTGACGCAATTCTCCTAAAAAATCAAGAAACATTCTGTTGAATTTGTGGTATTTAGGGGGAAGAATAGAGGAAAATAATAAGAAATATAAATATTATTGATAATGAACTAAATAGAATATTTACATATAATATTTACATGTGAAATAATATGATACTAACTTGGTATTTATAACCAAGTGAATATATTTAAATCTAAACTAAATCCCCTAATTATAGGGCTTAGAATAAACTAACCTAATGAGATATTTTCTCAACAAATATAATAAAACTTATGCATATCTTAATAAATATTTTCCTATTCTTTTTTTTTGGTAGTGAATATTTTCCTATTCTAACACTCCCCCTCAAGCTAAAGCTTACTAAGCTTTAAGCTTGGTACAAAATTAACCCTGAAAATAAATTAAATCCTTTGATAGCATATCCAACAAAGAGCAGCAAGTCAGCAACCAAAGAAGTAGTAGAGCAGCGGCCAAAGTAATGAATCCGTATCAAATTATGTAAAAATACCGCGGATAAAGTATCACAAATGGAGCCCGCGGATTAAAGCATCACAAACGGGAAGTCCGCGGATTAAAGCATCACAAACGGGAAACTCGCGGATTAAAGCATCACAAACGGTAAACCCGCGGATTAAAGCATCACAAACGGGAACCGCGGATTAAAGCATCACAAACGGGAACCGCGGATAAAGGTATCATAAACGGGAAATTAGGACCACCAAAACAAAGACCAAGAGAGACTAACGATCAATCTTAAAAAAAACGGTGGGTAAAGTTAAAGGATTCATGGAAAAGTGGCATGTAGACTGCAAATGTCAGAGTAACATAAAATAAGGTTAGAATAGAAAGCAAAGAAACAAAACAAGAACCAAAATAATGGAACAAAATAAAAGGAAATCTTAATGGCGGCTAAGGTTTATATAAAGGAAAAAAGGTAAAGCGAAGAATAACCGAGAGTTAAGTTTTCTCGGAAAAAGTTGCAGCGGAATTATGTTTCAAGGTGGATACCATGGCTCTGATACCATGTTGAATTTGTGGTATTTAGGGGGAAGAATAGGGGAAAATAATAAGAAATATAAATATTATTGATAATGAACTAAATAGAATATTTATATATAATATTTACATGTGAAATAATATGATACTAACTTGATATTTATAACCAAGTGAATATATTTAAATCTAAACTAAATCCCCTAATTATAGGGCTTAGAATAAACTAACCTAATGAGATATTTTCTCAACAAATATAATAAAACTTATGCATATCTTAATAAATATTTTCCTATTCTAACACATTCTAAGTCCATAATGATGTCGAAGCGCACAAGGAAATTAGAACCCTTCGTATGACCAAGCTATTTGGTTCGACACTTATGCCATTGTGTCAAACGGTTTGAGAAACAAAGAGGAACATCAATGATTTGGTAAAAACTGTTCAGATAAGGTCTTCTCTCTTGCTTTCTCAACTTTAGACTTGTGAATGTTTTTCATTTGGACTTATGAATGCTCTTCATTTGGAGAGATGCTCCACGTATCTTTTTTACTAAATGCACTTGTCGCATGAAATACATATTGCCAACTCAACATTTCCACATTAAATATACCTTGTCGAAAATACATGATAAGAAGTCATTGAATTCGGGAAAAGTTAAAACCTTAGAAATTCATTTTAAACCTACTCTTTCTTGTGTTTCTTGAACCTTCAAAGCTAGGCAACATCCTTCTATGTTCTTGATAGAAGTTTTCATTTTAGAGCCTTGAGGTTTAGTAGGGTTAGCCCAATTACCAAGTGAGCGCCTATATAAGAATTTGCAAACTATATAAAAGAAGTAATTTTCATTGATTCTTGCAATCTATCTTAGGCGGAAGTTGTAAATACCTTAAATAATCTGTTCAAAAGGATTATTTGTGGGTCGGTTATAATCAGTTTTGATGTAAAAATTTATCTAATACAAAAAAAAATATATTCAAGATTCAGTTTGTTGTGTTTTGGATGACACAGTAAAAAAAATTGATTGATCCAATTTTATTCGGTTTAATTTGGATTGGATTATGGATATCCAAATTACAAATTGTAAATTTTTTCATTAAATATTAATATTATAAAAACACAATATAAAATAATAATTTGACTTTTTGACAAAATAAATAATAGATTTGATGTAAAAATAACATATAATATGTTAGACTACTTGGCTACCACTTAGAAGGGGGGGTTGAATAAGTGGCCCTTTTAAACAATGTTGATTTTAAAAAATTTAGTTCAAAAGGTACGCGCGGAAGCACCACCGGATCGGTAGTCTCTTTGCACCCGATTGATCACTGAAAAAGTAGTATAGCCTTGAACGTGTGATGATTAAAGAACAAGAAACGATCGTGTGCAAAATATTATAATTAAACGATCCAATAACACAGTCCAAGCAAGTTACGAGAATATAGAGCTAATCCAATCACAATCAAGATATATGTCAATTGAATTTTGGTGCACACGTACGAACACAAAAATTCAATTGAATCGAAAATTAAAGTGTAACACCCCGTTTTTCAAAAGCCAAAAAGGGCATTATTTTTTTTTTTTTTTCTTTTTCAACTAACACTCAAAGTGCGCATAATAGTTCTTAAATGAACCGGCATTCAAATATACAAAAGAACTCATTACCAAAAAGGTGCTTCGACAAGCAAAGTGTATTTCCTGAATAATTACAATCCGAGTCTAAGTACCAAAACAAGTTAGAAATCCTATGCTAACCAAAAAAAGCACGGTGCACAAAACACACCGGCGCATAGTCTAACTATCCTAGGCTACAGCTCCAACCGCTCACTGGGGCCTGGAACAGCCACCGTCGTCACCACGGCCTAACCCATCATCTGGGTGGGATGAGCCCGCAAATGAAAGAAAGGGTCACCACAAAATACAAGTATATATATGTATAACCGGTGCGAAAAATGTACACAACAAATTTCCACAAACACAAGAGAAAGCTCTTTAACACAAAAGTAATTCCCACCAACGGGCTTATATAAATAAATGCACACCAAGCCTAATGCAGACTTCTACAATGGGTGTGGTACTATCCAAGCTACCACATGCATGATTTTCCGGAAAATTAACCTCTCCTCGAAGAGTCGTGGGGTAGGCAAAACCACACAGAAATATACGTACCCGCACTAAAAATGCCACACAAGGCAGGTGAAGTCACACAGACAAACACCAGGCGAAGTCACACAGACATACACCACTCAATATAAATCCAGAGGGATTTGGCGAAGCCACACAGTCAAACGCCCGGTACGTAGGCAAAGTCACACAGACATACACCTAGGCACGCAACTATGAAATGCATGGCATATATTCTTTTCGGCATATACAGGATAGTCACACAAGACAAAATCCTCGCGTAGTCCCATCAGACGCACGCATTCATATATGCTCATGCAAACATTCACATAGCCTAAAGCCTATGTACAAAGCTTCACAACATACATACATTTTCTCAATCATATGTAAATTGCACACATATTTATAAACACGTTCTCATCAACGAGAATACATAAGTACCAACATGCCAAGCACACAGCAAATGCATAAACAGCAAAACAAGCATGTCGTAACCGTTTTAAAAGACGGAAATAAAGTGGAGCCCTTACCTCGGCAAGCACTCAACTATCACACGATCGCACAACACTTACTTGCTTCCTAAAACAAGCAAAGTATTCAATCAAAACCATAACCAATCAATCCTTAATGATTTGGACTCTAAAACCCCAAAAACCAAAGGTTCTCAAAGGTAAAATCCCTCTTTCGGATTCTATACCAAAAACTACCGTATTGATCAACCACCATGAGTTATTTGTACTATTTTTAGGACCCAAAACAATTGTCAAAAGTCTTAAATAATTTGAAAAGCAAAATGGCCGTTTTCTTGCGTTACAAGCTACGTACTTTCCGAGTACTCGAAAAACTCGTTTCCAATCCCAACCACTTTCATAAATTAATAAAAAGGGATTAGAAAGTTAAAAATCAAGTTTAGAAATCAGAATCCAAAATTTCAACTCCCAGAGCTCGCCCTGGCGAGTTGGTGGCGAGTGAAGGCAGGGAGTACTGGTCTTACTCGCCCTGGAGCTCGCCCTGGCGAGTTGTCATGACCTGAGACACTCGCCCTGGCGAGTAACCACTCGCCCAGCGAGTTGCACCTGTCATGACAGCAAAAGACAGCAACTCACACCACCTTTTTCCACCCCAAGCCTAGTTTGATTCTATTAGTTCCCAATATCTTTTCAAGGCATAAAAGCAAACCATTTTCATAAGCAAGCAACACATTTCCGAAAGCATGTTGGTTGCTTCGAGTGCAAGTTATTTGATTTTCATTTCCAAAATCAAAACCAAATCCAAGCACAAGTTTTATTACGGGTCTTAACCGTCCGGTAATCATTTTCAAACATGTTTTCAAGGTAAATAGCGACACCACATGTCACAATAGTTTTAAACCATTTTGACCCCAAAACACTACCCAAAACACTTAGGAAATATTTTCATAAACCTCAAAATATTTTTCATCGGATTTTCCAAAACAAAACCATACAACGCATTTCCCTTTCGCCCAAAGGTTCAAAGACAACTTTTCTTTTCAAAACCTTACAACATAACCTCATGTACTTGATCAATACATAAACCAACCAAAACCCTAACTTTTCTCATGAGATTTTTCACCAACTCATGGAAAACAAAAACAACAAAGCCTAGCATGCTTCCTAAACTCTCATGAACAACTTTCATGAAACAAGAACAAGCAAGAACAACATTTCTCACCAAACCCTCTTAAGAACATAAACCCAAAAACCTCACAACTCTAAAAATCTACCAACCTAGGAGATGAGAAGAGAGGGTTACCTTAAGCAAGTGATTCTCTACAACTTTCCACTAAGCTTCCAAGCTTGAAATGGAGTGAATCGGTGAGGAAATGAAAATTTAGTGAAGGTTAAGGTTGAGTAATGGAGTTCCACGTACAAGAGAGAAAGAATGGAGTGAAATTTATGATTTTCTTAAGTCCACAAGTCATAAACCTCCTTACTATTTAAAGCTCTTGATAGCCAAACCACCATTGGATCAAAACCACAATGCCAAGCTTAAACCCTAGCCATTGGATCAAATCAAAACAAAACCCACTTGAGATAACACTCAAAACCTCATAGAAACACTCACACGTTCAGCTCTCGCGCGACGTGACGAACGTAAACCACAAAAACATAAAACCTACGGAAAGAACGTCTAACGTCTAACATTTCCAAAACTTATCGCCGAATCTTTTTCCGCGACTGTAATTTTCTTTCATACCTCAGAAAATTATTCTCAGAATATATCTTAACTCGTGCAGATATATAAAACTCCCATCCGAAACCTCACTCAAAACAAACACAATAAGATTTTACAACGACGGGTAAAATCCTACTCGTTTTTCCAAAAACAAGAATAATCCAAAACTTATTATTCTAAAACCGCATATAACTTCTTATTCAAGCAACAGGATCACAGAACCAAAGTCTGCACAATTACAGTGCACGAGCACTAAACAGGCTCAATTACAGCAAAAGCTAATAATTACACGATGTTTCGTCACACGAACACATCGAAACCCTAATATTCCTTAAACCAACTATACAATGAAATCTTGGGTCTTACAATACTACCCCCCTAAAAGAAGTTTCGTCCTCGAAACTTAGACATCGTCAAACAAACCGGGGTATAATTCCTTCATCTTACTCTCGAGCTCCCAGGTGGTATCTCCTGTAGCTTCGTTCCATATCACCTTCACCAAAGGTATCTCTTTCGTTCTCAAACGCTTCATCTTCTTATCCGCAACCTTGATCGGCGGAACTTCAAATGACAAGTTATCCCTCAACTGGATATCATCTGGTGTAATCACATGTGATGGATCCGGGGTATACTTCCGCAATTGCGACACATGGAACACGTCATGAATCAAAGATAGTACCGGTGGCAACGCGGTCCGGTATGCTACCTTCCCAATCCGCTCCGTAATCTGATAAGGTCCTATAAACTTCGGAGTCAACTTCTTCGCTTTCAAAGCCCTCCCAACACCAGTTGTTGGGGTAACACGGAGAAATACATGGTCTCCCTCCTCAAACTCTAAAGGCCTCCGACGCCTATCCGCATAACTCTTTTGTCGATCTTGAGCAACCTTCATCATTACCCTTATCTTTCGGACCTTGTCCGTCGTCTGTTGTACCATTTCCGGTCCTACTATTAAACCTTCCCCATCTTGGTACCAACACAAAGGAGTCTGACATCTTCTCCCATACAAAGCCTCATATGGTGCCATTCCGATAGTCGAATGGTAACTATTGTTGTACGTGAACTCTATCAACGGCAACACGTCGTCCCAACTCCCACGATCATCCAGCACACATGCTCTCAATAAATCCTCTAGTGACTGATTTGTTCTCTCAGTTTGCCCATCGGTCTGGGGATGATAGGCAGAACTCAACCTCAGTTTCGTCCCCAACGCCTCATGCAAAGTCTTCCAAAAATGTGAAGTAAACTTTGGGTCTCGATCCGACACTATACTTGACGGAATCCCATGTAACCTCACAATCTCAGCAATATACACATCGGTTAACTTTGCCGCCGTATCCGTAATCCTTACCGGTAGAAAATGAGCGGACTTAGTCAAACGATCCACTATCACCCAAATGGAATCATGCTTCCTCCTGGTCTTAGGTAAACCAGTGATGAAATCCATAGAAATGCTATCCCACTTCCACTCGGGGATATCTAATGACTGCAGCATCCCTGCTGGTCTCTGATGTTCAACCTTCGCCTTCTGACAAGTCAAACACGACGCCACAAACTCGGCCACATCCCTCTTCATACCCGGCCACCAGAAATCTTGCCTCAGGTCCTGATACATCTTTGTTGCTCCGGGATGTATACTAAGTTTACTCTTGTGTGCCTCCCCTAGAATGATGTTTCTCAAGTTCATCGCATCGGGCACACACACCCTACCATTACATCTCAAGATGTTGTCTGATCCCACCTTGAAATCTCGGTTGGTTCCTCGAACAATCAAAGCTCTTTTCTCCATGAGAAACTTGTCATCTTGACAATTAGCAATGTCCTCCAACAACCCGCTTGAGATGGTAATCATACCCAGTCTCATAGTCCCTAAAGCAAACTCTACCTCTAGGTGCAAGTCACGAAACTCTCTCAACAACTCTTGTTGACTAGCCATCTGTGCCGAACAAACAGACACACTTTTCCTACTCAAGGCATCGGCTACCACATTAGCCTTTCCAGGATGGTATTCTAACGTAAATATAATATGTTAGACTACTTGGCTACCACTTAGAAGGGGGGGTTGAATAAGTGGCCCTTTTAAACAATGTTGATTTTAAAAAATTTAGTTCAAAAGGTACGCGCGGAAGCACCACCGGATCGGTAGTCTCTTTGCACCCGATTGATCACTGAAAAAGTAGTATAGCCTTGAACGTGTGATGATTAAAGAACAAGAAACGATCGTGTGCAAAATATTCTAATTAAACGATCCAATAACACAGTCCAAGCAAGTTACGAGAATATAGAGCTAATCCAATCACAATCAAGATATATGTCAATTGAATTTTGGTGCACACGTACGAACACAAAAATTCAATTGAATCGAAAATTAAAGCAATTGCGTAAAGTAAAAGATTAAGGAAGAAAGACACAAACGATTGATTAAGGAGTTCCCAACGGCTTTCGTGTCGTCCTCGCGGTCG
The DNA here is from genome assembly GCA_030408175.1 of Trifolium repens. Taxonomy (NCBI): domain Eukaryota; kingdom Viridiplantae; phylum Streptophyta; class Magnoliopsida; order Fabales; family Fabaceae; genus Trifolium; species Trifolium repens. The sequence goes on from CP125845.1 coordinate 33,815,991, forward strand.
GCCGGGTACGTCTCCCCCCAAATAACCAAACGGGTTATTTGAGCGTTTATTGATTAAAAACAATTGAACTATAGTGCACAATTTACAAAGACTCCAATAACCCTATATCGAATCTAATGCAAACTATGCGTAATAACCTCAACAAGTAATGAAGCTTCTCCCTCTGATTCCAACGATCCTAACCGTGCGCAAATCCTCGCACCGATCGTCCAGCTGAGTACCTCGCTTCTTCGTTGTTGATCCTTCAAGATATCGCACAATCTTGAATCCTCAAGAAAACCCAAACCTTCTTCACAAATCAACTCGATCACGCCTCTGATTCACCGCAAGCCGTATCGAACGTTATCGATCAAATGTACAACCTTTATCCGAATGATCCCATACTCACTCTTCAATGAATTGCAATTTGATGGAAGATGATGATCTTGTGAAGAATAACCCTTTGATCCAATTATTCACCCAATTTGAATCCCAAAGAGTTTATCAAAGCTATTTCACTTTCTCACAGGTTTTCTCTCTGTTACAATAACAAAGCACATTGCTATTTATAGAGAAAATAGAATTGAGCAAATTTAGGCAAAACTTAATAGACATGTATCGATACAAATGATGGTTTGTATCGATACAAACCCTTTGACCAGCGTACAAATTTGAAAAATTTGACCTATGTATCGATACAAACACGTATGTGTATCGATACATATATCAGTTTCTTGAAATCTTGACTGATATGTATCGAAGCATGCAAGCATGATTCGATACAACATGTATTCTCTGGTTTTTTGAGAGATATAGGTGTGTATCGATACATGCAAGCATGATTCGATACACAAGTGACTCTCTGCCTCTGAGAGACCATTTTTGTATCGATACAAGTGATATATGCATCGATACAAAATGCACAAAATCAGTCTGAAGTAATTTCAGGACATTTGTATCGATACAAATGATTATGTATCGATACAGAATACCTAAAAATCAATTTTTCGAAGTTTAAAAATAGTTTTTCGCTGTCAAGTCATTTGTAATGTTGCCAAAATATGTTCTACTCTATTTTCATGTGTTTTGACAATTATTAAAACATGAGGATGAACTGGTGCACTTACATAATATAATAAAATTTAATGTTTTGGAATAACTATTATCGATTATATTTAAAACATATGAAATAGTAAAAAAAGTATAGATTAAATCAAACTAATAAGTAGTATTAAAAAAATTTAAAATCCAGCAAGTAATAAGTATTAAAATATATGTATATAGTTTGGTTCGGTTTGGATCGATTTTGAAAAATTAATCCAAAATATGAAACGATCCAACTGTTTTTACAAAAGGATATGTTTGAATGTCCTTTTGTGAAAACCGATGGATCCGACTTTGATGGAGATGCAACCAACTCATCTAAAGATCCTTTGCATGAGATAGGAGGTCCTATGACTAGGTCCAAGACTATGAGGATGAATCAAGCTCTACAAAGTCTAATCATCAAGATCAAAGAAAAAGAAGGTCGATATCCATCGGAGGTTCAATCAACTTGGCTCAATTTCTTACAATTGGATGAAGATACTTTGAGCCAAACTTGAAGTCCAATTCACATGATATGAAGCATCAATGGGCTGATGTGTGGTCTAATAATATTGGGCTAAACAAATAAATAATTAAGTCGAATTTTTCTTTATTTTATTTGTAATTTTCGTTTTTGGTATTTGGAGCATTTTTAGATGACCTTTAACTTGCTTCTAGCCTCTCTAGATCCTTCCTAGTGGTGCACTAAGTCATTATAGTGGCTAGTGGGAAGTTATATGCATGTTAGTGCTATTTTTCTAAGTGCCTAATGATGAATGTAAGGTAGTGGATAATAAATCCTACTATATAAGGATAGGCTATAAATAGGACTCTCATGTACTTCTCAAAAGACAACTTGAATATTATCAATTTGAGAGTTTTCTAATTGTGAGAACTTTTCCTTTGTTCTTGAGATAAGAACTTTATAGTGTTGGTTCTACCGGCAGGTCGCGGTTAGGGTCGCACTTTCCTTGATAACTTTGGTTCTACCGGCGGGTCGCGGTTAGGGTCAAGTTCCTTATTCCTTTGATAACTTTGGTTCTACCGGCAGGTCGTGGTTAGGGTCAAGTTCCTCTATCTTGTTTTCAAGACGGTCCTTAGTAGTCGCGTATCAGACTTTGGACTAACTTATTTGTCTTCTATTAGTATGATATATTGCATTAACCTTGTTGGTTTTTAATTTTTTTAATACTACTTATAAGTTTAATTTAATCTATATTTTTTACTATTTCATATGTTATAATCGATAATTGTTATTTCAAAATATTAAATAGTGTTTTAATAAAAAAGTAAAATTATTTCGTCACAAAAGTAAAATTATTATTTTATATAGTGTTTTTATAAAACTAGTATTTTATAAAAAATTTACAATTTGTAATTTAGATGTTCAAAAATCGATCCAAATTAAAACGCATAAAATTGAATCAGATCGGAATGATTTTTTTTAATTTGTCATTTAAAATGAACCTTAAATACATTTATTTTTAAATTGGATGAATCTTTCCCCAAAATCGATCAAAATCAAACTACAAACACCACTAAATATATGTACTATGTAGTATCCAATAAATCATAAAAAAATTTCTTATTTGTTTTAAATAATCTATAGTGAATGTGTTCTTTAATGTTTGACTACAGGGGCACCAATACATTTAAGAGTTTGACTACGTACATGTTCCAATACATTTTTACTTTATTTGGATTCTTTACCCCATAAGAATCATTTAGCATTTTCCTAATGTTTAATATTTGGGATTTTTTATGATAATCTATAATATTTGCAGGAAATTAATTACTACTCATTATATTCATCATTTTACAAACCAAAAACACCAGGGGCTTAGGCCCTCTATTATATGTATAAAAAAAACACTATGCAATAACAACCAACCCTCTACAATTTTTAGTAATGCTAAATTACAATCTTTATTTTGTCAAAAAAAAAAGTTACGATCTTTATTCGGAGGCAAGTCAATAGAATCACTCGTTATATTTATTAGTACTTTTTCTCTTGAATATTGTATTTTCTCTATTATTAATATGAAATAAAATGAGTTACCTTTGCTTAAAAAAGAAAAAATCCTCTACAACATTAACAAACACAAAAACATGTATTTTTTCTTTGTTGGTGTATGTAATTACAACCAACTCTCTAAAAATATAGTACTAATATCAAAGACGATGTATATTTATATGGTTTTTACCTTTATTAAAAAGAACAAAAAATATGTATTCTTTCTTTATTGTTTATTATATATAGGCTAAACTACACATTTTGTTCCTTACGTTTATTTTAGGTTTCAATTTGGTCCCTTACGTTTAAAAAGTTTCAATTTGGTCCCTTACGTTTATTTTAGGTTTCAATTTGGTCCCTTCCGTCAGTTTTTGCACATGTGGCAAACGGTTTGCTTACGTGGCAGACGGTTTGCACACGTGGATTGACACGTGGACACCTGGACACGTTGACACGTGTCCAATTGAAACAGTGGAATAGTGGAATTTGACAGAATGGACCAACTAATGCAAACGTTGATAACGTAAGGGACCAAATTGAAACTTTTTAAACGTAAGAGACCAAATTGAAACCTAAAATAAACGTAAGGGACCAAATATGTAGTTTAGCCTTATATATACTCAGAATCACAAGCGTTGTACAGAAAAGCTTGATATATGATAGTCTTTGAGTCGACTTTAATTTTTTGCATCGATCGCAGGTAGAACTAAGAACAGGTGAAGTAATACAAAATTATTGCTTTCTCACTTACGCAGGTGAGTCGACTTTAATTTTCTACAAGCAACGCAAGAAAACTCAACTCAAAAGAACTATCATGTCAATCTTTTTTTTTTTTGCATCATTTGGGATTTCTCTAAATAAATACGAGAACAAACGAAAGAATCTATATGTATACCTCAGACAGGGTAAATTAGGGTTTGATGAGAGATCGATGAGAGGAGTAAACCATGTATTTGGATGCTTTGTTGAGACGGGATATCACCTAGGGTAAGAGTGTCCTTTGATATCTTTCTGACCATATTTTTGCCATCTAAAATATTCACTTCACTAGTTGTTTTCACGATAAGTATTGGCTTTTCGACATTCCTATGTGAAGAAGTTGAATCTGAGATTGCGAATTTTGTATTTCTGCATAATTACAACAAGAAGTTGTTATTGTTGTAATTATGGTAGTTTTAGATGATAGTTTTAGATGGCAAATATATGGTCAGAAAGATATCAAAGGATACTCTTACCCACGGTGATATTGCATCTCCTTCATATTTAATTCTATTTTCTTCTTGATAAAATAAATACAAAGTGAGTCAACAAAACTATAATGAGATCCAACCACAAGTGCAACAATTGCAGTTTATTTTAAAATGCAAATGGACCAAGTGCAATAAGAATTACATTAACGACACTTTAATTGAAAAATTGAATAACTCAATTGAGCAATTAACAAAAGATTTTGAACATACTGATTCTACCACATTAACAATTAAAAATATAGAAAGAAGAATATATGAAAACTAAAAGAAGGTTTGAACATGAGATCTGAATGATAAGCTTGTATTGAATTGTTGGTTATGGATTGTTGGTGGTTGAACTCTGCTGTGAGGAGGAGATGGTACTTGCACATATGGCCAATTTATATAGTAGGAGAATTAGGGTTAAGAGAATATACCTAGAACCTTCTACATGTTGGTTTATATATTTGGTAAAATTATTGTTAGTGTTTTCAACCTGATAGGTTGAGTATATTTTAGGGTTGGCTTCATTTGTTAAAATAAGTCTTTGGACCAGATGTGGTGACTGATGTGCACACATGTGGTACCTGAACTGAATACCCTAAAAACGCGCTTTCATTATTTGCGTGTGATCTTTTGAAAAAGATTTGTTTTGAAACAAACACATCCACGCTAGCTTGCGCGCCAAGGAACGAGCTGAAAGATTGAAAAAGATTCAGAAAAGATTTAAGAAGGCCGGTTTGTTACTAGAAGATTCAAAAAGATTTAAAACAAACATATCTTTTGTTAAAAGATTGAGTTTGTTACTTGAAGAATACGATGGCCAGCTACCAGTTCTCGTTCTATATAAAGGAAGGCTGAAGACTTGTTTTATTCACCGAAATCAATATTCATAAATCTAGTCTTTAGGATTTCAAGTCTTTGTCCCTTTGTTTCTTGTTTCCATTGAGACTTGAACTAGGGTTGTATTTAGCTCTTAAGCTTTTAAGCACAGAGCTGTTCTTTTCTTGGTTCTAATTTGAAACAAGGATTGAACTTTGAATCACTCAAAGCTTTGAAGCACGAGTAGGTTCTTTAGGTTAGGAGTGCGTCTCCATCATTGAGTTTGTAAAAATCCTTGTGAGGAGCAAGGTCCTTGTGAGGAGCAAGGTAAAGTTCTTGTGAGGAGCAAGGCAAGTCAAAGTCCTTGTGAGGAGCAAGGCAAGTCAAAATCCTTGTGAGGAGCAAGGTCCTTGTGAGGAGCAAAGTAGGATAGCTAGGAAGTGACTAGGGGTAGTCATATCTTGTGAGGAGCAAGGTAGAGTTAGCACGGGTAGTGTCTAAGTGAAAAGTTGTAAACTGGGTTGTTTAGCTTTGAAGTAGAACTATCATAGTGGATTCATTCCTGGATTGGTATCCCCCAGAGTAGGTTGCGAGTTGCGCTGAACTGGGTTAACAAACTCACTGTGTTCTTTATCTTCTGCACTTTATTTTCCTTGTTCATCAAGTTATCATATGTTTATGATGTTGGCACATTAGGCAACACATCGTATACCTAAACCCTAACGTGCTCCACATCATGCTACACATCTGTAACTTGCTACCGGAATTTCAATTGGCATCAGAGCAGGCACCCTGTTCTGTTTTAGGGTGAGCTCCAGGGAAGATACTTTCTGGAACCATGGACAAGGATAGAACTTTGGTCAGCAAACCACCTCTTCTGGATGGCACTAACTATGACTATTGGAAGTCACGCATGGCAGCTTTCTTGAAATCCATTGATAGTAGAGCTTGGAAAGCAGTGCTAAGAGGTTGGGAACATCCCAAAGTCAAGGATGCTAATGGAATTGATACTGAAGAGCTCAAACCAGAAGAAGATTGGACTCCAGCAGAAGATACACTAGCTCTTGGCAACAATAAAGCTTTAAATGCATTATTCAATGGAGTTGACAAAAACATGTTCAGACTCATCAAACAATGTACTGTTGCCAAAGATGCTTGGGAAATACTCAAGACAACCCATGAAGGGACCTCCAAGGTAAAAAGCTCAAGACTTCAACTTCTCCACTCAAAATTTGAGAATCTCAGAATGAAGGAGGAAGAGACTATTTATGACTTTCACATGAATGTTCTTGACCTAGCAAACTCCTTTGATTCCTTGGGAGAAAGGTTGTCTGATGAGAAGTTGATAAGAAAAATTCTCAGATCTTTGCCAAAAAGGTTTGACATGAAGGTCACAGCTATTGAAGAAGCTCAAGACATTGCTAGCATGAAAGTAGAAGAAGTTGTAGGCTCTCTTCAAACCTTTGAGATGAACTTCAGTGATAAACCTGAGAAGAAAGGGAAAAGCATAGTCTTTACCTCCAACACTGATAGTGAGCAAGTGGATGAAGAAGACCTCTCAGATGATATAGCTCTTCTTGGAAAACAATTTAATAAAATCTTAAAGAATGTGGGTAGAAGACCAAGGAGGAATGTGCAGCACATCCAGTTTGACATCAGTAAACAAGGAAATACTTCAGCAAAAACCAAAATTGATGACAAACCAACTCAAGACAGAGATGTTCAATGTCATGAATGTGAAGGCTATGGTCACTACAGGCCTGAATGTCCTACCTACTTAAGGAAACAAAAGAAGGGGCTATATGTAAGTTGGTCTGATGAAGATGACTCTGAGAATGAGTTGGTTAATAAAGCTTCCAATCATGTGAGTGCCATGACTAGTGTGTGTTTTTCTGATAATGACTCGTGTGATGAAGATCTCACTTATGAGGAACTAGCATCAGCATACAAAGATCTATGCATCAGAAGTGAAGAAGTATGCAGAAAAAATACAGAACTAGAGATTACCATTAGTCAACTTAAGTCAGAAAAATCAACAACTGGAGAACAAAGAGCTATCATTGATCAACTCAAGGTGGAAGAACAGAAGCTACAGGCAAAAGTAACCAACCTTGAAGATGAAGTCAAGATAGTAACTTCCAATTTGGAAATCATGACCAAAACTGTTAGGATGCTTGGTACAGGAACAAAAAGGCTTAATGAGGTTCTCAATCATGCTGATGATCCAACTGGGGTAAGTTATGGAAAAACTTACAACAATGAAACCCTAGAATCAAACTCTGTTCCTAGTCAAAACAGATCTGACTTCAAGATGTTGCCACATCCTGCACCACATCAGAAACCTATAAACAAAAGAAAATCCACTTCTTTGAAGTGTCACCATTGTGGTAAGTATGGCCATATCAAATCATTCTGCTATAAACTCTATGGTTACCCAAAGAAGAAGCCTCAACCTAGAGCATATCATAGAATGGCCAAGAAAGAATGGAAGCCAAGAGTCAAAGCAGTTGCTCATATAGCTCACACACTCTTCAGAGCCTCATCTAAAGAAGATTGGTACTTTGATAATGGCTGTTCCAGACACATGACAGGTGAAGAAAGATTTCTGGTAGACATCAAGTCATGTACTTCAAGTTATGTGACCTTTGGTGATGGTGCTAAAGGACAAATCATGGGAATTGGGAAACTAATCTATAATGGTTTGCCCAAGCTTGATAATGCTCTGCTTGTCAAAGGGCTGAAAGTTAATCTAATCAGTATAAGCCAACTATCTGATCAAGGTCTTAAAGTTGACTTCTCAAAGAATGAGTGTCTGGTCACTAACAACAAAGGTGAATTATTGATGAAAGGAGCCAGATCAGAAGATAACTGCTACTTATGGGTTCCTCAAGCAACAACTCATTCTACCACATGTCTTATCAGTCAAAAAGATGAAACAAGACTATGGCACCAAAGTTATAAGCATCTGAGTCTAAAGGGAATGAAGAAACTTGTTTCTGAAGAAGACATCAGAGGGCCACCAAAGCTCACTATTGAAGAAGGAGATATATGTGGTAAATGTCAGATTGACAAGAAAATCCAGAAGTTACATCCAATCTTTCAAATACAGGTGACATCTAAAGTTCATGATGTGGAACCAAATGTGGTCACATCAGAGCCCCTACCTGAAGACTCTGAAGTTGAAGAAAATTCTGAGAAAGCAGATCAAGAGCCAGATAGAGGTCAGAAAAGCAAGGGTCCTTCCATTAGAGTTCAGAAGAATCATCCCAAAGAACTCATCATAGGAAATCCAGAACTGCCAGTCATGACTAGGTCAAGGGAGGTAATCTCCAATGCTTGCTTTGTATCCACCATAGAACCAAAGAATGTTAAGGAAGCCTTGACAGATGAGTGTTGGATTAATGCAATGCAAGAAGAGTTGAACGAGTTCAAGAGGAATGAGGTGTGAGACTTAGTTCCAAGACCTGATGGGGTCAACATCATAGGCACCAAGTGGGTGTATAGGAACAAGTCTGATGAAAGTGGTGTTGTCACAAGGAACAAGGCAAGGCTTGTAGCACAAGGATACTCTCAGATTGAAGGTGTAGATTTTGATGAAACCTTTGCTCCAGTAGCTCGTCTTGAGTCTATAAGGTTACTTCTAGGGGTGGCATGCATTTTGAAGTTCAAGCTTTTTCAACTGGATGTAAAGAGTGTCTTCCTCAATGGGTACTTAAATGAAGAAGTGTATGTAGCACAGCCAAAGGGATTTGTTGATCCTAATCTCCCAGATCATGTCTACAGATTGAAGAAAGCTTTGTATGGGTTGAAGCAAGCTCCTAGGGCTTGGTATGAAAGGCTAACCAAGTTTCTTCTACAACAAGGGTATAGAAAAGGAGAAACAGACAAGACCCTGTTTGTGAGACAAGAAGAAGGGAAGCTCATGATAGCACAAATCTATGTAGATGATATTGTGTTTGGTGGAATGACAGATGCTTTGGTGAAACAATTTGTGCATCAAATGCAATCTGAATTTGAGATGAGCCTTGTAGGTGAATTAACCTATTTTCTTGGTCTACAAGTAAAGCAAATGGAGGACACAATATTCATCTCTCAAAGCAAATATGCCAAAAATATTGTGAAGAAGTTTGGAATGGAGAGTGCAACACACAAGAGAACTCCTGCAGCAACTCATATTAAACTCACCAAGGATGAGAAAGGTGTCAGTGTTGCTCAAAGCCTATACAGAAGCATCATTGGCAGTCTACTTTACCTCACAGCAAGTAGGCCTGATATCTCATTTGCAGTTGGTGTATGTGCTAGATACCAAGCTGAGCCGAAGATTAGTCATCTCACACAAGTCAAGAGAATTCTGAAGTATGTGAATGGCACAAGTGACTATGGTATTATGTACTCTCATGGTGAAGACTCAAGGTTGACAGGGTATTGTGATGCTGACTGGGCAGGCAGTGCAGATGATAGGAAGAGTACCTCAGGTGGATGTTTCTTTCTGGGCAACAACCTAATTTCATGGTTCAGCAAGAAACAGAATTGTGTAGTTCTTTCAACAGCAGAAGCTGAGTATATCGCAGCAGGAAGCAGTTGTTCTCAATTGCTTTGGATGAAGCAGATGCTGAGTGAGTACAATGTGGAGCAAGATGTGCTCACATTATACTGTGACAATATGAGTGCTATAAATATTTCCAAGAATCCTATCCAACACAGTAGGACTAAGCACATTGATATTCGTCACCATTTTATCAGAGATCTAGTTGAAGACAAGGTTGTGACCTTAGAGCATGTAGCCACAGACAATCAACTGGCTGACATTTTCACAATGGCTTTGGATGCAAGTAAGTTTGAGACATTAAGAGGCAAACTTGGTATTTGCCTTCTTGATGATCAATAGCAACCTTGCTATTGAAGCGTGCAACGGAGACCTGCCTATTACCTTTGTTTGTTTATGCACGCTATCCAAAGGCAGTCATCACAAGTTTTTCTCAATTTCATATATCAAGACTATTCCACCTTTCATACTGTGATGAAGAACTATGTAGAAGATCCTGATGTAGAGCTCAATGTGGTCCACATTGGAGCCTCTAAGAAGAAGTGAAGAATCCTATCCAGAGCTGAAGGTTACAAATAATGCTATCTGCAAGAGCATTTGGTATATCTGGTATAGGAGAGTAGAATATGTGCAAAGCAACTCAAAAGCATTTAAGTTTGAAAGCATAAGGCATAATCATAATCATAATCATAGCAATATGGATGATTCATTGTGCTTAGTCATGATCATAGAAATATGGATGACCTTTATGCTTAGGATCACAGTCATAGAAATATGGGTGATTCTTAGTCACAGTCATAGCAATATGGGTGACTTAGTTACAGTCATAGAAATATGGGTAACTTGTACATGCTTAACTATGAATGCACATATAACAACCATGGAAAGTGAAGACTACAAGGCTATGGATTGCTAGACTATATGGAATCTGTGAAGACTACCTGATAGGTTGAGTATATTTTAGGGTTGGCTTCATTTGTTAAAATAAGCCTTTGGACCGGATGTGGTGACTGATGTGCACACATGTGGTACCTGGACTGAATACCCTAAAAACGTGCTTTCATTATTTGCGTGTGATCTTTTGAAAAAGATTTGTTTTGAAACAAACACATCCACGCTAGCTTGCGCGCCAAGGAACGAGCTGAAAGATTGAAAAAGATTCAGAAAAGATTTAAGAAGGCCGGTTTGTTACTAGAAGATTCAAAAAGATTTAAAACAAACATATCTTTTGTTAAAAGATTGAGTTTGTTACTTGAAGAATACGATGGCCAGCTACCAGTTCTCGTTCTATATAAAGGAAGGCTGAAGACTTGTTTTATTCACCGAAATCAATATTCATAAATCTAGTCTTTAGGATTTCGAGTCTTTGTCCCTTTGTTTCTTGTTTCCATTGAGACTTGAACTAGGGTTGTATTTAGCTCTTAAGCTTTTAAGCACAGAGCTGTTCTTTTCTTGGTTCTAATTTGAAACAAGGATTGAACTTTGAATCACTCAAAGCTTTGAAGCACGAGTAGGTTCTTTAGGTTAAGAGTGCGTCTCCATCATTGAGTTTGTAAAAATCCTTGTGAGGAGCAAGGTCCTTGTGAGGAGCAACGTAAAGTCCTTGTGAGGAGCAAGGCAAGTCAAAGTCCTTGTGAGGAGCAAGGCAAGTCAAAATCCTTGTGAGGAGCAAGGTCCTTGTGAGGAGCAATGTAGGATAGCTAGGAAGTGACTAGGGGTAGTCATATCTTGTAAGGAGCAAGGTAGAGTTAGCACGGGTAGTGTCTAAGTGAAAAGTTGTAAACTGGGTTGTTTAGCTTTGAAGTAGAACTATCATAGTGAATTCATTCCTGGATTGGTATCCCCCAGAGTAGGTTGCGAGTTGCGCTGAACTGAGTTAACAAATTCACTGTGTTCTTTATCTTCTGCACTTTATTTTCCTTATTCATCAAGTTAACGTATGTTTATGATGTTGGCACATTAGGCAACACATCGTATACCTAAACCCTAACGTGCTCCACATCACGCTACACATCTGTAACTTGCTACCGGAATTTCAATTATAATATTATATTATTTATTAATTATAAAATATTAATGTATATTTATTTATAATTATCCTATATCTATATAAATTCCTATATTTATTTATTTTATATATTTTTTTCTTCATTTTTTTAACATAACTACTAGTCAAATTGTATCATAAATATTAAAAGAATTCCATATACATTGTATGTGTACTAATATATTCGAGGCTTCATGGCATAATAAAATCATAATAGTTGACATGCTAAAATTATTCACATGCGAAGCAATATTTCACGGAGCCTCGTCATAATGTCTTCTTCACATACAACTTCAAAACCATAAATTTCTTTAGACTCTGAAGCCAATTTATTTTAAATCGTGTGTGTAATTAAGACGTTTGGTTACGTTGGCCAATCACATTGTTCATATTTATCTTTTCCAGAAGATTGATCATGAGAGCCATGTCTTGGTCGACGAGGGGTTGTGGTGCTATAAAATTTTGAAAAAGCATATGAAGGATATCTTCTAAGAATGGTTCATACACATAATGATTTTGTGGTTAATTTTCTTGAAACTTGTTGATCTCTTTAACCACTCCTATTGTCACTTCATCAATGGAATATTTCAATGAAAGATATGTTAGATATATTAGGGTTTTTAGTATTGGGCTTTATATGTTAGTAGTCTAGTAGTCCATTAGGTATTATTATAAATTCTCTTGTAATCCTTATTTTGTTAAGCAATGCAATTTTATATTATTGAAACCCTAGTCGTCTTTATCATTCTTTAATCCGTATCTCTGATTCTAACATGGTATCAGAGCATGGTTTGATCCGCCTTAAATCGTTCGTCGTTTCCGTGTCGAATTCTCAAAAGTTTTGAGAATATGTTTATTGTGTTTGTATGATGCTTGGTGTAACACCCCAAATCTTATATTTTATTAAATTTGATTAATTGATGTATTTAATTAATTGTGTATGATAATTGATATGTTTTATATGTATTAATTAGTTGTTACATTTATGTTTGTTTATAATGGACTTTTATGAGTATTGGGCTTAATTAGAATGAATAAGAGTTTGTGGTAGAATTAAGGGTAATATAGTAATCTAGTGTGAGTTAGTGGATTGTGTAGAGATAAGAGTGGCATTTTGGTTATTATCTTAAAAGATAGGGTGTCTTGGAGAGGAAGTAGTGGCAATTGTGTAAATAAATGTAGAAGTGGGTGGTTAAAATGAAGATAGAATTGTGAGTGAGAATTGTAGAGAAAAGAAGGGTAGAGTGGGAATTTGACATAAACCTAAGAAAAAGGTTATATAAAGAGATGATTTTTATGAGAGGTGTGTTGTTGTTGTTTGTCATAAAAATAGTAGAGAAAAAGAGGTAGAGAGATAAAAGAGAAAAGAAAAGAAAAAAGGTTTGAGAAAGAAAGAAGAGAAAGAAGCTTAGAAAGGTGAAGAGAGAAAGGGAAGAAAAGCCAAGTTAGAATCAAAGAGAGGAAAGAAGGACTAGAGAATCCAACTAATCCAAGGTAAGAGGCTTAGATAATATAACTTTGAGTGATCAAAGAGAGGGGAGTTTGTCTGTGACTCCACACCCAAACTCTCTTCACTCTTTTTGGGTTTTGGGAAGAAAATGGTTTTGGGAATGTGTTTATTATTGAAGCTTGATAATGATTCATGTATAATATGCTTATATTTATGATTGTTGTGTGAAATCCATGATAAAGTTAATTACTTGAACTTTGATTTTGATTGATTATGTGATAAATGGATTTTATGAGTTAATACATGAAAATCATTACTTTTGGATGAAATAAAGTTTATTTGAGTTGAATATTGTACTTCTATACTTGAGATGATTATAAATGATTAAAGTTACTTCCTTTATGTGTTTCTATGCATTGGATAATGATTTAAGAACCTTTGAGTTAATGGGTTTCAACTTGTATTTTGGAAAATCAAGGAATTGTGTAAGAAAATCTGTCTTTTAGAAAATCTGAAGAAACATCGTCACTTTTGACCCCTTTGGACTTTGAATTGGAATTTGTGTTAAACATGAAAGGTGTAGGTTTCGTTCTTAGCTTTCCAACGCATGTTCACCCATCGCATTTGGATCAACGTAGCCCGAGTTATGTCCGATTTGGTAAAACTGACCTGTCAAGCTCGCCCCGGCGAGTTGGTGGCGAGTGCGGGGCGAGTTCCCCTGCTACTCCCTGCCTTAGCTCGCCCTGAGCTCTCCCTGGGCTCGCTCGGCGAGTTCAGCAGCCCCGAAACCTAACTTTTCTTGAAAAATATGATGTTTATGCTTATACTATGATTGTATTGTGATCCTATGATGATTATATGGTATATATGACTTTAAATTGAGTCGTGGATGAACAATTGAGTTGCGATATTGTACACGCTAATTAAATATGATTAATGTGCATGTTGAGATGAGATTATGTTGATGATGATAGATAATTAGTAATGATGAGTGATGATTAATGATGTATGAGGATTAATTAATAATGTATGTTGATTAGCTAATGATGTGTGATGATTAGAAGTTAATTAATGATGACGAATTATGACGTTCATGTTTTATGATGATGAGTGTGTTGTTGTATCTTGCTTGAATGTATACCTTAATGATGATATGATTATGTGAATTTGATGCGAATTGAGAAGGAATAATAGGGATGAGTGGCCTATTATTCATGAGTAGATGTATAGTGTTATCATCATTATGTGGTATGTGTACATTCATGCATTCATGAGTCAACTTGAGATGAGTCCCCCATGACTTAAAACTGACTTGAGACGAATGGATATAATTCTATCCTAAAATTGTGATGAGGGTACCACATGCATATAGATGTGTCTAGGTTGACATATCATTGATGATGACATTGGTTTGCATTAGGGTAATTGTGCACTATAATTGGTAATTGGTAATTGTCATTATTTTACATTATGATTGTGAATGGTTGAATAATGTGATACTTATGATTGAGCGTATTATGAGATGTGTGATAATGATTGATAATTAATGATGATGTGCATACTTGTCAATTGATTGAGGATGTGATATTATTATGATGCATTATATTTTATGATTATGAAATATGAATGATATGAGATTGATATTTGTTTATGAAATGAATTGTGAGACATAACCATGCTATGTCCTAAGTATTAAGTGTGTTCTTATACTTAGTTTCTCTTATGGTTATATTATCTAACCCTCTGTTTTGTGTATGTGCTGGATTTGGGGTCCAGATCCTCAGGTTACAGGTTGTTGATGTCTGAGTCGTCGGTGAAGCTCCGCTCTGATGTGACACGGGGATGAGATTATTTCTATAATGTATATTTAGAGTCTTGCTTCTTATTTCCAATGTATTAAAGATGTGTTTTTCTTATAAACGTATTTTGTACAATAATTGTTTTACTAATTAAGTTATTGGTAAGCTTTTATGTGTACGATGTAATACTGGAACCATTCATTTTATAAACCTAACTTTTATTTTCCGCTGTGTATTATGAAAAGTATTTTATTAAGGTAGTATTTTATTAAAGGGTTAATAGGCTTTTACCCCCTGCAAAGTAGGCGAGTTTTGCGTTACCCCCTGTAATTTTTTTTCTTGAGATTACCCCCCTGCAAAATTTATTTTTTTGATTTACCCCCTTTTTGTTGATGTGGCAGGCAAAAAGTCAAGTTTTTTGCTGACGTGGCATTGAACTTTGCTGACGTGGCAGTTCACTTTTGCCTGCCATGTCAGCAAAAAGGGGGTAAATCAAAAAAATAAATTTTGCAGGGGGGTAATCTCAAGAAAAAAATTTACAGGGGGGTAACGCAAAACTCGCCTACTTTGCAGGGGGGTAAAAGCCTATTAACCCTTTATTAAATACGGGTTTGGGTTTACACTTGGTCGTATTGAAGAAAAAGAAGAATGAGGAGAAAAGTGTTGTTGTTGTCTTATTGTTGTTGTCGTTGGATAATTGCAGAAGCCACCACATGGAGTTATTGTTTCAAAGCCATCATCAATTTGTGATTTATTTTTTAAGCAGTGTTTGGGATAGTTTCGGTTGGAACTATATGATTGAAAGCAGTTAATTTGAAATATGAAGGTTGTGTTGTCACTTAATTAATCGGTGTCTGACTGAGATGTGTTTGGTAAATTTAATTTTGGTTCGTGGCTACTTTGGGTATTTGTGAAACACTATATTATGGTGTTTTTTTTTGTTAGTTTCTCTTCTAATTGATTGCACTTCTCTCCGCTGATTCTTCTGATTGCATTGCACTTCTTCCTGTTGCATTCCTTCTGATTGATTGCACTTCTCCATATTGATTCTTCTGATTGCATTGCACTTCTCCCTGTTGCACTTCTTCTGATTGATTGCACTTCTCCCTATTGATTCTTCTGATTTATTGCACTTCTCCCTATTGTATTTCTTCTGATTGATTGCACTTCTCTCTGTTGATTCTTATGATTGCATTGCACTTCTCCCTATTGATTTCTTCTGATTGGTTGCACTTCTCCCTATTGGTTTTTTCCATTTGATTGCATCTATCTATTGACTGATTCTTGTGTTTGGTTTAGTTTGGATTTGTTCTATTGGTTTTGTTTTGATTAGCTTGGATTGAATTGTATGTTGGATTAATTTGATTTGGTTCTCCTCTCTTGGATGGTTTCTCCGTTGACTGCAAATTGCTTTCCGGTTGGTTCTAAGATGGGTTGGTTTATTTTTAGGGTTAATTTGTAACAAGCGTAAAGCTTAGTAAGCTTTACTTTGAGGGGTAGTATTAGAAATAAAATGTTAAGTTTATATTATTAAGTATGTTTTTCATTTTTTGTTTGACAAACTCTCGATGATTATCCGTTAATGCATCGTGAGTTTGAGGGGAAGTGTTAGATATATTAGGGTTTTTAGTATTGGGCTTTATATGTTAGTAGTCTAGTAGTCCATTAGGTATTATTATAAATTCTCTTGTAATCCTTATTTTGTTAAGCAATGCAATTTTATATTATTGAAACCCTAGTCGTCTTTATCATTCTTTAATCTGTATCTCTGATTCTAACATGGTATCAGAGCATGGTTTGATCCGCCTTAAATCGTTCGTCGTTTCCGTGTCGAATTCTCAAAAGTTTTGAGAATATGTTTATTGTGTTTGTATGATGCTTGGTCGTATTGAAGAAAAAGAAGAATGAGGAGAAAAGTGTTGTTGTTCTCTTATTGTTGTTGTCTTATTGTTGTTGTCGTTGGATAATTGCAGAAGCCACCACATGGAGTTATTGTTTCAAAGCCATCATCAATTTGTGATTTATTTTTCAAGCAGTGTTTGGGATAGTTTCGGTTGGAACTATATGATTGAAAGTAGTTAATTTGAAATATGAAGGTTGTGTTGTCACTTAATTAATCGGTGTCTGACTGAGATGTGTTTGGTAAATTTAATTTTGGTTCGTGGCTACTTTGGGTATTTGTGAAACACTATATTATGGTGTTTTTTTTTTGTTAGTTTCTCTTCTGATTGATTGCACTTCTCTCCGCTGATTCTTCTGATTGCATTGCACTTCTTCCTGTTGCATTCCTTCTGATTGATTGCACTTCCCCTTGTTGATTCTTCTGATTGCATTGCACTTCTCCCTGTTGCACTTCTTCTGATTGATTGCACTTCTCTCTATTGATTCTTCTGATTGATTGCACTTCTCCCTTTTGTATTTCTTCTGATCGATTGCACTTCTCTCTGTTGATTCTTATGATTGCATTGCACTTCTCCCTATTGATTTCTTCTGATTGGTTGCACTTCTCCCTATTGGTTTTTTCCATTTGATTGCATCTATCTATTGACTGATTCTTGTGTTTGGTTTAGTTTGGATTTGTTCTATTGGTTTTGTTTTGATTAGCTTGGATTGGATTGTATGTTGGATTAATTTGATTTGGTTCTCCTCTCTTGGATGGTTTCTCCGTTGACTGCAAATTGCTTTCCGGTTGGTTCTAAGTTGGGTTGGTTTATTTTTAGGGTTAATTTGTAACAAGCGTAAAGCTTAGTAAGCTTTAGCTTGAGGGGTAGTATTAGAAATAAAATGTTAAGTTTATATTATTAAGTATGTTTTTCGTTTTTTGTTTGACAAACTCTCGATGATTATCCGTTAATGCATCGTGAGTTTGAGGGGGAGTGTTAGATATATTAGGGTTTTTAGTATTGGGCTTTATATGTTAGTAGTCTAGTAGTCCATTAGGTATTATTATAAATTCCCTTGTAATCCTTATTTTGTTAAGCAATGCAATTTTATATTATTGAAACCCTAGTCGTCTTTATCATTCTTTAATCTGTATCTCTGATTCTAACAAGATATACGGTAGACAACATTTCACCATGTGTGTTGAAAGATAATCTTTGTATGATAATTTTGAAGGACGAGAAAGGATTTAGTATGCATTACTAGATATATAATTTTGACAGTTTCCACACTTTGTTCAATCCCAAAAGTGTGTTGAGGGTATCATATCCTTTAACTTTTATTTCCACCTTATAAAATCCAACCAAAGTTTCTTTGTATGGCTAAAGGTGTTCCATTATTAGCTGCAGTCCCTCAAAAGTCTCCCAGTACAAGATATTATAGTGGCCGAACTTTTAGGTTCAATTAACACTTGTTCCTACTGTAATTGAAAATTTGAACATGAATTACTATGCCGTCATCATCGTGTGGATCGAGTTCATCTCAATCTTCATTTAAGAAGGCGATATTAGGAAATTCGGGAAAGGTTAAATGATGTATACTTTCTTAAATGTGGTTGATATATCTAATGGAAAGGTCTCCCCGTTGAATTGGATATATATTCTCCACTCCAGCTATATATAGTGTTAATAATATGTCGTTTTGTTCAAGGGGAGACTTAGGCGACCTTTGTTGACCGGATGCGCATCTATGTGAGCCAACTTATGGCTCATGCTCTGCCATGAAATTTTGGAGATGGGGCCTCCTTTCATCAGATACTTGATCATCATTTTTAGTCTAAAGCAATATGTTGTGTGATGCAATTTGACTCTATGGTAATCACACATTGATTTGAGTATGGACCCATTTGTATTCTCCCCTTTGGCAATTCATAATGACTCTAATCTTTTCCTCTATAATTTTGACTTTTTCGTTGGTAGTTTAAATTATTCAATATATCTCGATTGTTTTGGTGTATTCACAAGATAACATCTTGTCTTTTGGGAGAATAATGTGCCCTTTTTTCAGGGCCTTGTTCTCTTACATCTATGTTCTTCTTCTTGGTGTTATATACTCTTCTCACCAGATATAAAAATTGGCATGTTTTATAACTTCCCATATATGCAGCGGCTTTTTGAGCAAGGGACTCATTGAAGTGCATGACCCTCAAGCCATTTTGGAATTATCCCATGAACTTCTCTTGGTGAGGATGTGAGGCGCGGATGGTCGCTTCACTAAAAAGTAGAAGATAATCATTCAAATATTCTTAATGAACTTATGGAATGTTAAAGATACTTTCTAGTGCTAGCATCATGCAAACATGTGAACCAATTTCCTAGAGAAATCCATGTATCATGTGATAGACTCTTGAGTAAGCTTGTTGGAACAAGGTTGATTCCGCAACTATAACCTAAGGAGTTTTGATGATAACAAAACATAGGACTTGGATCCTCTGCAGCAGATTTTTCTACAACCACCTCTGCTACAATATTCTTGACCATTTGATTAGTCTTGCGGTTGAGATATAAGACAAATTAGTTTTTGTTTTGCACCGCATTTCTTTTTTCAAACAATCAGGAACTTTTGTAACAACATTGGTTTTTTGTTTGCCTTCTTCTTTTACCAGTGCCATCGCCATTTTTTTCATTCTTTTCTATTTTATCAAACATGGCTCCTTCATCTAAACATTAGTTAATCATCTTTAACAATTTAATTTTGTTTAATACTCATAATCAATTTTCATCTCATTTTCCATACAATGAAATTGAAATCATTCTCCTTGTCTTGTCACTATGCACCGACAACACAGAAAACAACAGGAAATCAATTCCAAACTTCCAATAGTTCACAACATAATTAAATAAATTGAAACATGTTTGCAGCATATAATCAAATATGATGTCAAACCTAAGTTTTGTATCATCTTAACAAGATAAAACATAAAATTTAAAGGTCTCCACCATCGCAACAATGAAGTGGCAGCATGCAAAGTAACCTTAGCCTCTTCCTATCTCTCTCTTCGTCGTTCAACAATCTTAGCGTGTGACTGCTTGTGGCCGGTCGGTCACTTGAATTTGTGATTTCTTTTGTTGTTGTTGTTTGTTTTATAGTTCAACCGTGACATCAATCCAAGGGGCAAGAATACTGCAGCAGATGTGGCTGTAGAAAAATCAGCTGCCGAGGATCCAAATCGCAAAACATAAGAACAATTTAATGCACTAACCAATTTAGTAAGTGTGCAGAAAATAAGTAAGTATAAAGCTGATTCTGAGATAAGATAAGAAATAGATTTTGGATGCTCAAGCAACATATTGAACTCTAATGTCAAAGACTCTGGATTAGGTACGAAGACTTTGAACGGGTGAAGTTTTGGTTTCTAACACTAGCTTTGGAAGAAGATCAAGAAATAGACGTTGGAAGAAGATCTCATATCATCAATGCTCAAAAAAATATTTCCTTATGAAAAGCAGACAAGGAATCATATATGGAAAACATTGCAACGGTAGCGCTAATGTCTTGGCAATCAAGCAATGAACAGACAACACTCCTAATCAAATCTCCAAAATGGTATAATTGCTCAATCAGCTATAAAAGGAGTACAAATAAGTTGAAAAAAAAAAGATACAAGTGTGCAAAAAATATATAGAACTACATAGATACAAAAAATACTTGCACATACATATTCTTCATTCTTTTGTAAATCTTGCACACAAAATTTAGGATTGTAAATTCTTAGTGTCTGAGCTCAAACATCATTTGTGTAATCTGCTTACAAGAAACAACATTGTAAACACAAAGAAAGTGTAATCAACAGTTAGTTTAATTCCTTGATGGACTAAGGTTAGTCAGCTGCCTCATGAAGTCATCGACGGTGGTCAGTGAGGTTGTGTAATCTTTCTAGATTATTGGATTAAGTCCATGAGGTGCAAGGTAAACTCACTATGTTGGAGTGGACTGGACTACCCTCGTTAACGGTGAACCAATATAAAAACTATTGTGTCTTTGCTATTGTTATTGTTTTGAAAGAATGATATCATATCACACACTTGATATACCATCAGCGGTGTTTACAAAATACAACTCATTACACAAGACTCAATTTCTCATTCTAAGATACAAAGAACAACGAATAGAATGAATGACATGTTTTCCTTAGACTTGACAGAACCCTTTCTAAGATAATTCTTCAATCATTTGATCTTGTCTGTCAGTTTCTTGGACGACGTATATTCCTTTTGCTTCAGCTTCTGATGGTGTAGCCTCTGAGATCTTCAGCTTCTGAGGACTTCAGAGTTTGCCTTGATGCTTAAGAGTGGATTCTTCAGAGGTTGAAGCTTGGCTTCTTAGCTTGGCTTCTCTGCTTTTTATTCATGGTGCTTCTGATTGAACTTTAACATATGATTCTGCAAACTAGAACAAATATTAGTATCATCAAAATTCATTTTCACTAGGAGACTATTGTCACACCCACTTTGTTCCAACAAAGACCAGATTTAATTTTACCTCATTTGGGATTTGGAATGTATTGTTTTTGTGTAAGCACTAGTTTAGTTTTTCCTCTCCTCGGGTTTACTTTTAGCCCAAATGGATGATTACAAATATATTATTTATGTCTAATGTAATTTTTGTGTATGGTTGTAATAAAAATGAATGTAATTGTTGTTATTTAATTTTTTGCATTGCAATTTCTATCTTTCCTGCCATTTATTTGCTATTTTGTGACAGACATGTCTTCCTTTTAGAAAGCGAACTATGTTGGCGTTCGCAAGGTAGAAAGTGAACCCCCCATGTGTTTGCGTCCTAGAAAGCCAGAAATTGCTTCCGAGAAAGCGTACACTACCATTAACAGAACATAGTTTCAGAGTTTTTGATTTTTGATTTTATTTTATGCAACATTTAAAATAAATATAAAATAATTAAATAGATAATGTCAAAATATCATTTCATATATGTTAATCTAAGTGGTCAATTACATTTGGTACTCTAACCATTTTACATTAAAAAACGCAAAAATTGGTTAACGTGTTTAGTCAGGCGACTTACACTTTTAAACTAATCTAATCCTAAACTAGATCCATCCGTTGAACCATAAAAATATCGCCGTCATTGTCAATGTCTACAACCTCCTAAGCACATTGAGATGTTCTTTCATCTCCAACAACAATACCACCGTTAGCTCATTGGCCTTCGACACTCTTTTTCTCGATAACATGGATACTTTGAGTTTTAGAAGGTTTTTTCTGTATGTGAATTGTGACCTTTTTCCATACGAAAAACTACTATATATAGTCTACGTCACAAATAACCGATATTTAACGTCCTAATACTAAGACTTCGACGCTACGTGTCTTTATGACATTTGAATTTTTCTTCAACTCTTTTTGTTGCAACGGATACGTTCTGTCGAAATTGTTGCAATTCTCCTGAAATATCAAGAAACATTCTAAATCCATAATGATGTCGAAGCGCACAAGGAAATTAGAACCCTTCGTATGACCAAGCTATTTGCTTCGACACTTATGCCATTGTGTCAAACGGCTTGAGAAACAAAGTGGAACATCAATGATTTTGTTAAAACTGTTCAGATAAGGTCTTCTCTCTTGCCTTCTAAGCTTTAAACTTGTGAATATATTTCATTTGGACTTATGAATGCTCTTCATTTGGAGAGATGCTCCACGTATCTTTTTTATTAAATGCACTTGTCGCATTAAATACATTGCCAACTCAACATTTCCACATTAAATATACCCTGTCCAAAATACATGAAAAGAAGTCATTGAATTCGGGAAAAGTTAAAACCTTAGAAATTCAATTCAAACCTACTCTTTCTTGTGTTTCTTGAACCTTCAAAGCTAGGCAACATCCTTCTTTGTTCTTGATAGAAGTTTTCATTTTAAAGCCTTGGAGGTTTAGTAGGGTTAGCCCAATTACTAAGTGAGCAGCTATATAAGAATTTGCAAACTATATATAAAAGAAGTAATTTTCATTGATTCTTGCAATCTATCTTAGGCGGAAGTTATAAATTCCTTAGTAAAGAAGGGGTATTTGTGGGTCAGTTATAATCGGTTTTGATGTAAAAATTTATCTAATACAAAAATAAATTTATTCAAGATTCAGTTGTGTTTTGGATGACACAGTAAAAAATTTGATTGATCCAATTTTATGCGGTTTAATTTGGATTGGATTATGGATATCCAAATTACAAATTGTAAATTTTTTTTATTAAATATTAATATTATAAAAACACAATATAAAATAATAATTTGACTTTTAGACAAAATAAATAATAGATTTGATGTAAAAAATAACATATAATATAATAAAATTTAATGTTTTGGAATAACTATTATCGATTATATTTAAAACATATGAAATAGTAAAAAAAAGTATAGATTAAATCAAACTAATAAGTAGTATTAAAAAATTTAAAATCCAACAAGTAATAGGTTAATGCAATATATCATACTAATAAAAAGATAAATAAGTATTAAAATATATGTATGTAGTTTGGTTCGGTTTGGATCGATTTTGAAAAATTAATCCAAAATATGAAACGATCCAACTGTTTTTACAAAAGGATGTGTTTGAATGTCCTTTTGTGAAAACCGATGGATCGGATTTTGGACTAACGTTTCAAAATCGATCCAAACCAAATCAAACCGCAAACATATATTTCAATACTTATTTGTCTTCAATTAGTATGATATATTGCATTAACCTTGTTGGTTTTAAACTTTTTTAATACTACTTATTAGTTTAATTTAATCTATATTTTTTACTATTTCATATGTTATAATCGATAATTGTTATTTCAAAAAATTAAATATTTAATATGTTAATTATGTCAAACCTATTATTTATTTCGTCAAAATAGTAAAATTATTATTTTATATAGTGTTTTTATAAAATTGGTATTTAATAAAAAATTTACAATTTGTAATTTAGATGTTCAAAAATTGATCCAAATTAAATCGCATTAAATCGCATACAATTTGTCATTCAAAACGAACCTTAAATACATTTATTTTTAAATCGGATGAATTTTTACCCCAAAATCAAACTACAAACACCACTAAATATATGTACTATGTAGTATCAAATAAATCATATAAAAATTTCTTATTTGTTTTAAATAATCTATAGTGAATGTGTTCTTTAATTCGGTTTGCTTACGTGGCAGACGGTTTGCACACGTGGACACCTGGACACGTTGACACGTGTCCAATTGAAACAGTGGAATAGTGGAATTTGACAGAATGGACCAACTAATGCAAACGTTGATAACGTAAGGGACCAAATTGAAACTTTTTAAACGTAAGAGACCAAATTGAAACCTAAAATAAACGTAAGGGACCAAATATGTAGTTTAGCCTTATATATACTCAGAATCACAAGCGTTGTACAGAAAAGCTTGATATATGATAGTCTTTGAGTCGACTTTAATTTTTTGCATCGATCGCAGGTAGAACTAAGAACAGGTGAAGTAATACAAAATTATTGCTTTCTCACTTACGCAGGTGAGTCGACTTTAATTTTCTACAAGCAACGCAAGAAAACTCAACTCAAAAGAACTATCATGTCAATCCTTTTTTTTTTTTTGCATCATTTGGGATTTCTCTAAATAAATACGAGAACAAACGAAAGAATCTATATGTATACCTCAGACAGGGTAAATTACGGTTTGATGAGAGATCGATGAGAGGAGTAAACCATGTATTTGGATGCTTTGTTGAGACGGGATATCACCTAGGGTAAGAGTGTCCTTTGATATCTTTCTGACCATATTTTTGCCATCTAAAATATTCACTTCACTAGTTGTTTTCACGATAAGTATTGGCTTTTCGACATTCCTATGTGAAGAAGTTGAATCTGAGATTGCGAATTTTGTATTTCTGCATAATTACAACAAGAAGTTGTTATTGTTGTAATTATGGTAGTTTTAGATGATAGTTTTAGATGGCAAATATATGGTCAGAAAGATATCAAAGGATACTCTTACCCACGGTGATATTGCATCTCCTTCATATTTAATTCTATTTTCTTCTTGATAAAATAAATACAAAGTGAGTCAACAAAACTATAATGAGATCGAACCCCAGGTGCAACACTTGTAGTTTATTTTAAAATGCAAATGGACTAAGTGCAATAAGAATTACATTAACGACACTTTAATTGAAAAATTGAATAATTCAATTGAGCAATTAACAAAATTTTTTGAACATACTGATTCTACCACATTAACAATTAAAAATATAGAAAGAAGAATATATCAAAACTAAAAGAAGGTTTGAACCTGAGATCTGAATGATAAGCTTGTATTGAATTGTTGGTTATGAATTGTTGGCGTTTGAACTCCACTGTGAGGAGGAGGTGGTGCTTGCACATATGGCCAATTTATATAGTAGGAGAATTAGGGTTGAGAGAATATACCTAGAACCTTCTACAAGTTGGTTTAAATATTTGGTAAAATTATAATATTATATTATATTATTTATTAATGGGTAAATAGATTGATATCCTCTGTAATGTGGCTGAGTTTTGTTTTCTCCCCCTGTAATTTTTTTTCTTTTGATTCGCCTCTTGCAAAGTAAATTTTGTTGGTTTCCCCCCTTGAGTGCAATGAATTTGCCCTTTTTAAATCGGTTGAACAAATTAACCGTTTTAAAAAACAACACTTTTTAAATCAGTTTCAACAATATAATCGATTTAAAAAATGCACCAATGGGCAAGTCCAAAAAATTCAACATTGCTAGGGGCGAGTCAAAAGAAAAAAAATTACAGGGGAAAAACAAAACTCGCCCACATTACAGAGAGTATCAACCTATTTACCCTTTATTAATTATAAGGGTTAATAGGTCTTTACCCCTCTGCAAAGTAGGTGAATTTTGCGTTACCCCCCTGGAATTTTTTTCTTTGAGATTACCCCCCTACAAAATTTATTTATTTTATTTACCCCCTTGGATGCACTTTTTAAATCGGTTATTTTGTTCAACCGATTTAAAAAGTGTTGTTTTTAAATCGGTTATTATGTTTTTTTTTCCTGCCACGTCAGCAAAAGGGGGGTAAATCAAAAAAATAAATTTTGCAAGGGGGTAATCTCAAAGAAAAAAATTTCAGGGGGGTAACGCAAAATTCGCCTACTTTGCAGGGGGGTAAAAGCTTATTAACCCTAATTATAAATATTAATGTATATTTATTTATAATTATTCTATATCTATATAAATTCCTTTATTTATTTTTCTATATATTTTTTTCTTCATTTTTTTAACATAACTAGTCAAATCGTATCATAAATATTAAAAAAATTCCATATACATTGTATGTGTACTAATAGATTCGAGGCTTCATGGCATAATAAAATCATAATAGTTGACATGCTAAAATTATTCACATGCGAAGCAACATTTTACTGAGCCTCATCGTAATGTCTTCTTCATCATTCACTAGTGCAAAAAAGACTTTTTAAATCGGTTAAATAAGGGTTTTTAAATCGGTTTGGGGTCCGATTTAATATCAGCCGATTTAGTAACTTTTTGTTTTTAAATCGTATCTGATCCGATTTAAAAACTTTATTTAAATCAGTTAGTCTGATTTAAAATCTATTTATTAAATCGGTTGGCCAGATTTAAAAAGATTCTACAGATATTTCAATTTTAATCCGATTTAAAATCATACATTTTAAATCCGTTCACCCGATTTAAAATCTACTTATTTTAACAAAAAAAAATGTATTTATTTATTTATTTATTTTTAATTATTTTCCTTTATTTCTCTAACATTATACATGGTTTTAACAAAACAAAATTCCATGCTCTATCATATAATACAAAATATCATCATAGAACCATAATTCAAACCGACTTGTAAATAAAATCATATCTACAAAATTATTCATTAATACAAAATCATTCGAAAAACATAAACAGTGCCATTGCTTCACATATAGAACAACACTTACTTTACATCTAATCAAATTACTTAAGATAAATCCAAGAACTCTTTCGCCGCCTAAAAAACCATGAGCAAGATAGTACACAATTCCAATGGCGGAACCAGAAAAATTATAGTGGGTGGGCCGAAAAATAGTCAATCTATTTTTAAATTGAATTTTTTGGTCCTTCTATTTTTATATGTTACAATTTTGGTACCAACAATCTATATTTTTACTCTAAAAATTGTGATTTTTGGCCATTAAGGTGATTTATTGTCTACGCTAAAAAAAAGGTGATTTATTGTCTCAAACATTGAATATAAAGATGAAATATCAAATTTAACCCAAAATTCAAATTTTTTTGGCATTAAATTTCACTATTTTTACAGCAAAAAAGAAAAAAAATTGAGATAAGCCTAAAATTGCAACAAATGTCAAAATACGGGATTTAAAAAATTAAATATTAATTAAACATATTTTTTTTATGTCATTTCATATTTATATATGCGAGTTCAATTGCTAGTTTTAACTAATATTTACACTAATATTTGAACTAATATGTGTACCGAGTTACTTATAATGACCAATAATAAACTCTAAATTAATATTTAGATTAATATTTGTACAAATATGTATAGTAAATGACTTAAAATAATTAATAATACATTTAAATTAATACTCCACCTATAAAAAAAATTATTTTTTTGAGGTGGGGGTGGGCCGTGGCCCACCTCAGCCCACCCCTAGGTCCGCCACTGAATATAGTACACAATTCCAATACCAAGCTGAAAGCTCTCTGTATCAACACAAAATATAAATTAGTAATGTCATATTCAACACAAACATGCAAGTAATCAAGAATAAATAGTTCCATTTCTTTAATTCTGTTTTTAAGAAACTCATAAACTATTATGTTCAACCACCTGTTACTTCTAACTTAGAGTAGGAGATTTACATTCAGTTTTAAAGTCAGACTTCTCTAATCTTGTTTTCAAATCCATTTCAGATTTATGAATATGTTTCACATATGCAAACATTTTCACATTATATCAATTAACAGTTTAAACACCACTAGACAGGTCATCACATAAAAATCAATGTTTACGAAACAAAATCAACAAATCGATGCACAACTTACATTAGTAATTACTTTAAATGAGCATGTCCAGCACCATGGTTCTGTTCTTAATGAGTGTGTTGAGGTTAAAAGTCCAACTTTCTGCACAACCATATAAGTAATTAAGAAATATGTTTATAAATAAAGGCAGCAAATAGGGGGAAAACATAAGTGAAGAAATGAGCATAATTAAAGTGATTATAATTAATCCACAACCAGTTCTTGGGTTGGGGCTGAATTGTATAACCCTAATAAAACCATTGCGAATAACTGAGCATAAGTAAACCATATGGAAAAACTCCTACCTTTGGGTTAGATTCTAAGAGCTCATAAGCATCTGGGGGGTTTTCAGAAGTTTCCTTTTTTAATTTGAAGTTATTATATGCTTCTACACCTACAATGGCTGAATGAATAAATGATTATTTACAATAATAATCAGTCATCGTGACAGAAGATGCTCACATTTCTTGGTTCATATTTAATAAGTTTCAGAGCTGCTTCATATCCATGTCTTACAAGTTACAACTAATACAATTTGTACCATTTAACTTTTAATTTGAGTACAATATTCATACTTGTCTAGGGAATATTTTGTGAAAATATTAGATGTAGACACACTCCTTATTCAATATCTAAGCCTCCCAAAACAGAACAAGAATCATAAATCATTTATATAAAATTAAGAATCATAACAGAGCAACAATCTGACACATAATTTCAACTGATTAAATAAAATTAAGAATTATAAAGACAACTAATTCTACTAGGTATATGATATCTCCAAGTCAAAATAATCAATTAATAAAAAAATCAATCCATATTATCACACAAATCAAAACAATAAGGTAGTAAGTGATGTTTAGATATGAGGTGTTTAACAAAATTGAGCAAGAACCGCATGGGGCTAGGGATAAATGTAGTAAAACCATTCTATTCTACTAGAATTCAACCACAAGTATTTCGTTTCATCTCAGTTTGTTTGAAAGGTTATTTAACCAACCACATGCATAAATCTAGTTACAATTGAATTAACCATTTTAAATATGAAGCCACCAACCAAATCTAGCTACAGAGTTGAAATTTTTTTACTACTAGAATCATAAATCATTCCGTGACAATTCAAAAAACAAACCTAATTGCATATTAGAAAGTAACCCAGTTGCATAATCAAAGCAAGGAGCAAGTATAACCACACACAAAAAGAAATTAGAATCATAATCCATTGAAGAATGGCAGGAGTTTGAACAAACCTTGAAAGAGGAGGACAAATTTCACTGGTAGTAGAACGAGTTCTCCGTAACCGTATACTGGATGACACTAAACTCAAATAGGGAAGATTTGCACAACACTATGTCTTGACTGTCAAAAAAACAACAAAGAGCTTGGGTTACACAGCCATACACCAAAAAACCAACAAAAAGCTTAACCACACTGCCACAGCCAGTGTACATAAATGAAAAAATAGGACCTGACTATCAAAATCATAAAAATAAACCGTGAGACACTCAGCACCAAGAGCAAGTCCAAACCTAACCAGAGAAACAAACCAACAGTCATGAAAAAACCAGCACTACTGCACAAAACAAAATTGAGGTTCAATAGACCATTCATAAAGAAAACAAGGCATATAATTTTACAAAACACGCCCCTGGTGACACTAAAAGCATACGACCCCAATGATAAAAACATAGCCAAATAACAGATACAACACAAAATTGAGATAAAAAATATAATAAAAAGTTTGGAGCTACATAACGAAGAAAGAGAGATACCTATAGGTTACGAAGTTCGGCACACGATAGATGTGGAGAAAATCCGACCGCGAGTGAATGCGAAGATGACGGCGGCGAAGAGAACACTTGAAAACTCTGAATGCATAATGAGGCGAAACGAAAGGGGAAATTAGAATGATAATCCATTGAAGAATGAGAAGACAAAATCGAAACTAACCTTGAAAACTTTGAAACTGAAGCGGCCGTGGTAGGGTTTTGTCGTGTTTGGGTCTCGTCGCAGAGATGGAACAAATTGTGTTTCATCGTTGCTAAGAGAGAAAGTTGCAGAGAACAAGAGTTTGTGTTTCGTTGTAGATCGCGAAAGAGAGGGAGAATCTGAAACTGAAGCGGCCATGGTAGGGTTTGTATTTCGTTTCACAGATCTATCTGGTTTTGTGCTTATGCGAAAAGAAGGAGAAATCTACGTTTTAGCTTTTTATTTATTTTAATTATAAAATTCTTTTGGAGTTTAAAAAGTGTCCTAGTAAGAAGAGCATGCCTTATATTAAAAAGTGTCTTTTGGAGTTTAAATACGTTTTAGCTATGAACATGGACATGGACATGACTTATATTCCAAGTAAGAAGAGCATGCCTATTTATGAACTTGGACTCAAGTTGTGGAGTGAAAATGTTATTTATTCAAACCAGATAAGGACTCGACTGTCGAATACACTTTTGGAATTATTATGCAAGGAGCGTGCTAGGGAAGAGGTTAATAGCAAACTGATTAAAAATATAACAAAGATGCTAATGGATTTAGGTCCTTCTGTTTATGACCAAGAATTTGAGACTCATTTTCTGCAAGTTTCAGCTGAGTTCTATAGGGCTGAATCCCAGAAATTTATTGAGTGTAGTGATTGTGGGGAGTATCTCAAGAAAGCTTAGCTGAGAGGTTCCTGAATGAGGAAATGGATAGATTGAACCATTACTTGGACCCTATAGGACTAAAAAGAAGATTACTAATGTGATGGAGAAAGAGATGATTGAATATCACATGCTTAGTTTAATCCATATGGAGAACTCTGGGTTAGTAAACATGCTCTGTGATGGTAAATATGAAGATTTGAGTAGAATGTATAACTTGTTCGGCCGTGTTACCGATGGTCACTTGAAAATACGTGGACTGATGAGTTCACACATCGGAGAGTCTGGTAAAGAGCTTGTTACTAATCCAGAAAGGTTAAAAGATCCTGTGGAATTTGTGCAGAGTCTCTTGGATGAGAGAGATAAATACGGCAAGATTGTAAACTTGGCATTTAATAATGACAAGTTGTTCCAGATTGCTTTGAACTCCTCATTTAAATTATTCATTAACTTGAATCCTCGTTCTCCAGAATACATTTCACTATTTGTAGATGATAAGCTTCGAAATGGTCTAAAGGGAGTTAGTGAGCATGATAGAGAAATTACTCTTGATAAGGTTATGATGATATTCCGGTATTTGCAAGAAAAAGATATGTTTGAGAAGTATTACAAACAGCATATGGCAAAGAGGCTTTTGTATGGAAAAACAGTTTCTGATGATGCCGAGAAGAGTCTCTAGTTAAGCTAAAGACGGAATGTGGATACCAATTTACCTCAAATTTTGAAGTCATGTTCAGAGGCATGAAAACATCTCTAGACACAATGCAAGGCTTTTATGCTAGTCATTCTGAGTTAGTTGACGGTCCTACACTTAATGTGACAGTCCAAACAACAGGGTTTTGGCCAACGCAATCTAGTGTGACGTGTAACTTGACGGCTGAAATTTTGGCACTTTGCGAGAAATTTCGGTCATATTACCTCGGCAGTCATACTGGCAGGAGATTGTCCTGGCTAACTAATATGGGCAGTGGGCACGGCAGACTTGAAAGCTACTTTTAGGGAAGGTCAGAGACATGAGTTAATTGTCTCCACTTTCCAAATGTGTGTACTCATGATGTTTAATGATGCTGATACACTAACCTATAAAGAAATTGAGCTTGCAACTGAAATTCCTGATTTAGATTTGAAGAGGTGTCTGCAATCATTGGCTTTGGTTAAGGGAAGAAATGTCCTTAGGATGGAGCCAATGTGCAAAGATGTAGTGAGAACGATGAATTTGTTAATGACAACTTCAGTAGAAAACTGTATACGGTAAAATTAGGAACCGTTGCACAAAAGAAATCAGAACCAGAAACACTGGAAACTCGGCAAAGAGTGGAGTTGGACCGGAAGCCCCAGATTGATGCATCAATAGTGAGGATTATGAAATCTGGGAAGAAACTCTATCACCACAATCTTATAGCTGAGGTCATAAAGCAATTGCAGTCTCGATTCCTCGCAAATCCTACAGACATAAAGAGGGACTTTTTGGAGAGAGATGATAGTGACCGAGAACGGTATCGATATGTTGCTTAGAGTTGGTAAGTTTGTTTATTTTTGTAAGGTTATTGATTACAGCGATATAAATGTTGTGCCTTGTGAACTAGGTGATTCTTAATGTATATCAATTTGTTCTTATTGCTCATGCTATTTTTTTATCTTACTATCTACATCACCAATCACATTAATGTGTGGAAGTTTTAACACTATCATGTTAAGTCGCAAAGTTGTTGCTAACAGATGGATGGGTCAATCATTATATTCAAATAAAAGCTGCCGGGCATCAATAATCTTGTTATATATGATGGCTTGAATGTAATGTTTAAGTTTTTGGTTACTGTCATTGTAAGTTTTCCAGCTATATGAGTCTCTTAAGTCTTATCAATTACTTGGTCTGGTAACAAAAAAATTGGTATAACTTGCAAGGTCTCTTATCACTTCTAAATATAATCAAATACACAATTTATTCGCCGGCGCAACGCGCAGGTCAGAATCTAGTATTTATTTAATTTTGAGAATCTAGCTTGCTTCTTGAATGATCGAAAATAAAACATAGGATTGGAAAGAACAGATATCTTTGGATAATATAAACAATTGAAATCCATGGTTCAAGAAGGTATATAGTTAATAACCCACCAATGTATAGATATAAATCTAAAAACAAATTCAGAAACTATTTATATCTCTTCAACACTGCATAAAAGAGTATTCAATTCAGGTTTTTTCTTTCCCAGCATGAACACTAAAAGGAACAAACATAATTTGTAACAAAAAATGAGTAAGACTTTTTAGCTTCCAACTAAAACTAGAAACACGTGTAACAGGAGACTTATTTTATAGATGGAGATTACCACTTTTATTCTAGCCGTTCCAAGTTAGTTGACGGTCCGACACTTACTGTGCAGGTTATGACGACAGGGTTTTGGCAAAAAGCAATCTAGTGTGACATGTAACCTGCCGGCAGAAATTTTGGCACTTTGCGAGAAAGATTGGAGGAGGACCGGAAGCCCCAGATTGAGGCAGCAATATTGAGGATTATGAAATCTAGGAAGCAACTTGATCACAACAATCTTATCGCTGAGATCACAAATCAGTTGCAGTCGCGATTCCTTCCAAATCCAACATAAGTAAAAAAGGAGCCTCTCATTGAGCAAGACTCATTGGCGAGAGACATAGTGACAGAAAACTGTATTGATATCTTGCTTATAATTGATAAGCTTGTTTAATTCGATACACAATTATTACATTGATATAAATGCCGTCTTGTGAAGTAGGTGAACAATGACATTTTATCTAATTCGTGAATTCTTTTTCGAAGTTTTAACATTATCATGATAACTTAATGAAATTTGGTATAGTGGATACTTAATCAATGACTGCACTTTCAAAATTAAAATTGAAAAACACATATTTCTTCATCTGAGTATCTATATAAACATCTATATAAACATCTTAAAAGCTGAAATAAGATGATTATGGTTCAATAATACTGGTATAGTAGATTACTACCCTACTCCATAGAAAACTTAATACATCCTCTCGCAGTTCATTGTGATTTGCATTTAAATCACTTATTTTAAAAGCAAACAAATAAAAAAACATTTATTTTGGCCTAATTACCATTGAGCCTTTGAAGTTTGAGTGACTTAAGCTCCTCAATCAACTGCATCAAATTGGCATAAGAAGACCCACCAACAAGTATAGCTTTCTTTGCATCATCACTCAAACCTTTGGCTCTTAATCTCATCTCCTCAGCTTCTTTTCCATTTTCCATCACCAAACCAATAGCCTTTACAATATCCTCCGTTTTCACAACATCCTCACTCCTAAATTCATTCCAATTTCTCCATTCTCTGACCCCAACTGACACCCCAATTCTCAGAACATCAACCACCAATTTCTCATGAAAAAATTGCTCAGCAAACAAAGGCCAAGTCACCATAGGTAATCCAACATTAATGCTTTCAATTGTTGTGTTCCAACCACAATGAGTCACAATTGCTCCAATAGCTTTGTTCTCAAGTATCAACAATTGTGGGGCCCACAATGATCATAATTTTAAATTAATAATTTTATTTTTAATTTTGAAAATTAAGTGTTATGAATAGTAATTAATGAAAATATGACAACATTAATATATTATTAGTTTTAAATTAAAAATAAAATTTAAATATAAACAATGAATTGGTCCATGTGGTAAGGGACTTAGCCCCCTTAAGTATGTGGTCAGGAGTTCGATTTCTTACTCATGCGTATGGAGAAAATTCGATTGGGAGAGGAGAACCCACCTTGTGTGCCCCACAGGTTCCCCGACGGAGATTAGTTATCGCTAACGGCGGTGGAAACTTCGTACCAATATCATGGTAACCCAAAAAAAATATTAGATAATTCACACTTAATTGATTTTCTCTCACTCTCATTAGATAAATATGACTACATGCATGTATTTTAATAACAAATAACACAACAACTATAACAATTATATGTCCATCAATATATCTTGTATATATCTTGTAAAGAAGAAATATCTCTCTAATTTTTTTTTCACGTATTAAATATGACTCATATGATTATATATTTTAATGAATATTGTTTTATTTTATTTTTATGAAACCCCAATTATATTATGTATTTTTTTTTTTTGATAATTATGTATCTTTTTTTTTTTACAATATTTATGTATCTATTACTCCTATTTATCAAATAACTTATTATATTTAAATGTCCACAAATATATTTAAATGTGCAAAAATCTTAGCTCAACTAGCAGAAAAATCGAAATTCTTAAGTCGAATGCTATTTCGTCTATCAACTAAAAAAAATTATTATATTTAAATAATCACATAAAATTTTGCCAATTATAAATACTAATTAATGAAAATATAACAAAATTAATATATTTTTAATTTTAAATTAAAAATAAATTTAAATATTAGATAATTCACACTTAATAGATTTTATCTCACTCTCATTAGTAAAATATGACTACAAGCATGTATTTTAGTACTTACAAATAACACAACAACTATATGTTCATCGATATATCATGTAAAGAAATAATATCTCTCTCATTTTTTTACGTATTAAATATGACTCTTTGAATCATACATGTTATGTGAAATTGAATATTATATATGATTGAAATACAAAGTGATTATATATTTTAACCCCTATTATTTTATTTTATTTTATTTTTACAAAACCCAAATTATATTATGTATCTTTCTTTTTGTTGATAATTATATATCTTTCTTTTGCAATATTTATGTATTTATTATGTATCAAATAACTTATTATATTTAAATGTCCACAAATCTTAGCTCAACTGACTGAAATATCGTATGCCATTTTGTCTATCTACCGAAAAAGAAATTATTATATTTAAATAATCGCATAAAATTTTGCTATGTCATTTATTTTATCAAACTATAGTTACTTATTTGTTTTTTTTCTCACTTGTTTTCATCTATATTTTTTTTTGTATTATTTACTCAATAATTTAAGCTCTGATTTAACACGAAAGTCATACATAAAAACATAGAATCCATAGAGTTTACGATTTAAAACGAGATTTTAACAATCTTGATTTGAATTACTTTCAAAGTATGGTTTTTTATGTTTAATTATTTGTTTTATCAATGTAATTTTACTTATATTTATCTTATAAAACCAACATAACTAAAAAGCACTTAACCCTAACCCTAATTTTAAACCAACTAGACTACTACCCGTGCGATGCACGGGTTATATAGAATATTATATGTATAATTTAATTTCTTCTAATAAAAAATTGCAAATAAAAAATTTAAGAAAATATAGTACTTATATTGTACACTGAATTATGTAGTACTTATATTGTACATTGTACTGTAAAATTTTTGTACATAGACAGAGCATATCTATTACACTATTTATGAAAAAATTAATGTACCAGTACATATCCATAATATTTATAAACCAAGGTACATATCCACAATATATCCTCTTCTTTTATACACAATATTTAATATAAAAAAATTAATGTATATATATATATATATATATATATATATATATATATATATATATATATATATATATATATATATATATATATTTGCTACAAATGCTCTGCAATATTAAAGAAAGAAACTTGGGGATGGTGTCAATTGTTTAAGTATCTTTTTATGGCACAATAATGATATAATGCTACTATAGCCTTAATACATCGAATCCTATCAAACTCAATTTTGCAAAAGCAAACAACTTCTCACAAAACAAACCATCCTCTAAATCACAAACAAATTCCTATGCGGCATGAAGTAACAAGGTTTGTCACAAGAAAGGGGGGTTTGAATTGTGACCCTTTTAAAATTTTGCTGCAGCACTAAACAAGAGATAAGTAATAAAATGAAATCACACAATATATATTGGAGAACGATCTCCCAAGTTATAAAAACAGAATTGAATGTGATATGTGTGATTGGTGTTTGCTTAAAGTAAAGAGAAGGGAAAGAGAGAAACAAACACAAGGATTTTATCCTGGTTCACCCCTTAATAGTATGGGCTACTCCAGTCCCCACTTGCGTGAGATTGTCCACTATAATCTAGACCAAGATTACAATAAATTCTTCCCTTAACCTTGACCAAGGCTAAGTAACCAAATCAGTTATCACCAACTGATTTTCCACTCAATCAATTCTCAACTAATTGACTTGAGTTAGATCTCTCAAAGATATGAAATGATTTTGGATCTTACAAGCTTATACCAACCTAGACTAGTTGTATATGCTTAAAATAAATTACACTCAAGATACTCAATGAATTCAGATCTTAGATACTAGAAAGCTTTGGAGTATGAGTGAAAAAGGAGAGCTTTAAGATTGCTTAGTGAAATATGACTCAATGCTTTTGATTGCTTGAAAACTCTTGCTCTTCCTTGTAGCCAACCTTGCTATTTATAGATGAAGAAGTTCCTCTAAGATTTGAACTTCAAATATGACTGTTGGGAGTGTGAAATAGCCGTTGTCAAATGGGCAAAACAGACCATTCATAATCTGTCCTTTTTAAGTTATCCTGGAGACCATTCTTCCTATGGTCTCTGATATATGAATCTGTTAGAATATCAGAGATATTCTTTTTGCCAACTGTAATGAGTTGTTCCTGATGATATAACCGTTGTAGAATAATAGCCCATATGTGGAAATAGCTTGTGGATAAGAATGTAGCTTGTAGCCAAAATCTGGGAGACCATTCTCCTGTCTGTTGGAGACCATTCACCTGTCTGTTGGAGACCAAGGCTTCTTGTATGAGAAAAGAAGCAAACGGTTTTGCTGAGCTGTTGCAAGCTGTTTGACAGTTGTAGAAGACTTTGCAAGACATAGCATAGCCACTATTCAAGTGTACTACCAAAGGACATGTGATTAGTAAGTCTTGGACACTTGTATGACAAAGTGAAGCTTCTCTTTCTTTAGCTTGTACTTGCAAATAGTATTTCAGTCATTTGCTGAGCTCTTTGTCTAATTCTCATTGGTCTAGATTTTTCTTTAATGATGTTCTTGGAGAACATAAGACCTTGTCAATAATTTGTGAGCTTTTACTTCCTTAAAAGCACTTAAATGAGCAAGCTCAAGGATCAAAATTATTCCTTGCCTTAAATGACTTATTCCAAACTGTTGTGATACTATATTTAAGTCTTGTATAAAGTTCATCCTTGTCCCATATGAAGTTGACTTAAATAAGTGCTTATCCAATGAATACGTGAGTCTGGGAGACCATTCAGAGACCGTTCTCCAGACAAAAACTTGCTTATTTGTTTCTTGTGATTAAGACATAGTGATATTAACTCTTTGCATCTGTCTTATATTAAATCACTCAAAAGCACTTGTTAGATCACAAAATGATCAGAATATAATTAAAACTTAATTAAGGATGTTGTTATCTTTAAAACATCAAATTAGGATTTTGTCTCAACAATCTCCCCCTTTTTGATGATGACAAAACCTTAATTAATTTTTTTATTATGATTCTGATAAAACATAAGAATTTAAATATTTGCTATGTGATTTAATCAAAGATCTCCCCCTCAATTTATGCATTCTA
This sequence comes from Trifolium repens, assembly GCA_030408175.1. Taxonomy (NCBI): domain Eukaryota; kingdom Viridiplantae; phylum Streptophyta; class Magnoliopsida; order Fabales; family Fabaceae; genus Trifolium; species Trifolium repens. The sequence continues at coordinate 33,854,127 of CP125845.1, forward strand.
TATCAAGTCATGAAATATGCATATGCAAATTGAGTAACAAATATTAGAGACATAATTTTGAATCAACATGACTATTCATTAATCTCAAACTCATACCAGAGAATTTAACAATATCCAAATACATGATTAATGATCAAAAGTGATTCAAACCTAATTTAGAATTCAGAATTAAAACAAACATACAAGAAGAAGTTATCATATGAACTTCTCATCATATCTTAAACAAGTTCTGAATTAAAAACATTAAAAACAACAGTTCACAAAAGTTAGATTTTTCTAAAAATCTCCCCCTTAATCTCTAAGAATCTCTTCTCCCCCTTTTGTCATTAGCAAAAAGTAGAGGGAGGCAGCAAACACAGCTACTGTGGCAGAGTTGGAGAGGAGTCATCAGAACTGGAAGAAACTTTGGGAATTTCTTCAGTTGGTGGAGCAGGATTAGCAGGTGGAGGTGGAATACGCATTGCAGGGCAAAATTCTTCTGTAAGCCAAGTCCTAAAAATTTGTTGCTCTTGCATGATGAAGGTGAGAATGTTGAACATCTTTTCCATGTCTTTTCTGGTCTTAGCAACATCTTTTTCAACTTTTGATCTCTTCAAAGGTCTAGGATCAAAAGGAGGAGGATTGTCAGAGCCTTGATACGCAGCAGTGTCATGGTTTGGGGCATTAGTGCAGAATGAGCCAAGTGATGGAAATGTTGGTGGGAAAGATGGGAGTGATGGTCCTGCATCAGTGAAGATAGGTTGTGGAAAATGTGGAAAGTTTGGAATGGGACTTTTCATTAGATTCCTTAATTTCAGTTTGTTGGAATGAGTGAAAGGTTGTTTGAGGTGATCTTATTAGAGGTGAAAACAGAGAGGTGTTAACAGGGTTATCCATGGTTGAAAAACCATCAAGCAAAACAGAGGTGAATTTATTCAAACTAGGACCTAAATTATCCTCAAAAGCTGAATCAAATTCTAAGGAGACTCCTAAGTCTCTAGAATCAGAGGGGTTACCTTCAGTCATTACTTGTTTCCCTTTGTCAAGTGATGTGGTGATGGGGAGAATGTTCTCCAGATGGTCTCCCTGAGTTGTGGTAACAACATCAGCTAGAAGTTTCAGATTTTCTGGTTCTGATTCTTCAAAGATTTCCCTTTTTCTCTTTAATCCTTGATCATTGACAGTGTTACCTTCTATTTCACTCAATTGTTTCATTCTTCCAATGTTGGTTAGTGAGAAGGTGGTTGTGGATTTCTTTGCCTCTTCTCCTTCAACATTGACATCAAAATGTCTGAAGACCCTGGTGAGGAACATTCCATATGGTAGAGTGATTTTCTTGTTTCCATTCTCTATGGTGTAGATCATGTGTTGGATCATCACATAAGGAAGGTTGAGTTTGACTGTGTTGAACATGTGATACATCATCATCATGTCATTCTCTGTTAATTTGTCCTTACTACCTTTCCTTGGGAAGATGGAGTGTAGACACATGTTATGAAGCATTTTGAACTCATGCTTGAGTTGGGATGAGGGAGGATATTTTTTGGTGAGGGTGGTTCCAGTTTCATACATCTCTGCCATCAATGCCTTTTTGTCCAAATCAACCATTTTGAACCAACTTCCTCCATATAGTTTGTGTCCAGAAAGGGGTAGGTTTAGAAGACTACCTAACAATTGTTCTGTGACCTTAATCTTTTTACCCCTAAGTTCAGATATTATGTGGTCTTTCTCAGAGGAGACAACAGCATTGAAGTAGAAAGCTTTGATAAGGTTTGGATAGTGAGTTTCTTTGATATTGAACAAGTGTGTCCAACCAAGAGGGTTTGTGTATCTAGTAAGATCATGATCTGTGTTAATGAGATCATCAAAATTGTACACTCTTCCTGGGAGTACAGGTTTGTTTCTTGAGAAATTTTCAAAATTGATCAAGCAGTTTTTGTGAATCAGGGGAGAGGGTTGTTGTTGGACAGGAGCAACCTTTTCTTCAGAAGATTCTGAATTATCAGAAGGTTTTGGTTTGGCTTTTGAGATAGAGTTCTTTCTTGAGTAGGTTTTGATTTGAGGTCCAGACATGGTTTTTGGTGTATCAGAGAGGGTATCATCAGAGTCAGAGATGGAGTAAACAGTTGTATCAATGACTGGTTTTACACCAGCACCAGAAGCAATCCTATTAGACCTACGAATTTTTGAGGAATCAAAAGATTTGGATTTTTTGGTTTGTGAGGCAGTTTTCTTTTTTCTGTCAGTTTTGATAGTGAGTGGGGGAGTAGCAGTTATTTCTTGAGAAACAGTTTTAGGAACTGTTTGAGAGCATTGAATTGGAATAACATTTTCAAAAACGGTTTCAGAAGTAGTGGGAATGGTTTCAATATTGATCGGAACAGTTCCAATGAGGATTTGACTAGTGACAAGGTTATGGATTGGAGATTGATTTGCATGTTCAGTTTCTACAGTGTTTTGAACAGGGTTAACTAGGTTTTGGTTGATTTCTTGGTAGGATGAGTTGATTTCAACCTCATTGTAGTGATCAGAGAGGGATTTGAAAGAGGTATTCGAAGAAGATTTGTTACCTGAGTTTTTAGGTGGTGAGGTTGCAGATGGTGGTGAAGGAGAACGAGTGGATGATGATGAGGTTCTTGACTTTCTGATCTTGACTCCGGGCATCTTAACTCTAGCCATTTGAGAAGATAAAAGCGAGGTTGAAGATGAACAGTGAGAAGGGAAAAGTTTTTGATGAATAGTGGAGGTTGAGAGTTGTTTTACGGAGAGGAGTGGTGAATGTGGAGAGATTGATTTGATTTAAATAAAAGAAGTGTTAATGAGAGAGTGTTTGGAGAATAGGAATAGATGAGTGTTTGATAGGTTAGGTAGTAGGCTTAGTACTAATTGCACTATTTGATTTGTACTTGATAACCACAAAAGAAGGATTTGTCATAATGACTAGGGAGAGAGAGTTTGTCCGTGAGATGATTTTAGGAGAGGAAAGGTTTTGATTAAAAGAAAATTAATAATAATTATATGAGAATTTTGTTTTTATAAAAAGATTTTCATAAACATTTTAAAGATAGTTCCTATGAACTTGAGATTTTGTTTAGCAATTTTTAGTTGGGGTTTTTAATAATTTTTAAATTTTCTTTAATAAACATAAACCTATCCTCAACTAGAGGTTTGGTAAAAATGTCAGCTAACTGATTTTCAGTATCCACAAATATTAGTTCAACATCTTTCTTGCACACATGATCTCTAATGAAATGATGCTTAATTTCTATATGCTTTGATCTAGAATGTTGAATGGGATTCTTTGATAAATTAATAGCACTAGTATTATCACAAAGAATTTTAATATTTGTGTACCTTAATGAAAAATCTTCAAGTTGGTTTTTGATCCATATCACTTGAGAACAACAATTTGCAGCTGATACATACTCTGCTTCGGTTGTTGATAGTGCTATGGTATTTTGCTTTCTGCAACACCAACTTACAAGAGCTTCACCAAGAAATTGACATGCTCCACTTGTACTTTTTCTTTCAAGTTTATCACCAGCATAGTCAGCATCACAGTAAGCCTTGAGATCAAAATGTGATCCCTTCTTGTACCAGAGACCAACATCAGGAGTACCTACTAGGTACCTAAAAATTCTTTTGACTGCTGTGAGGTGTGATTCTCTTGGAGAAGTTTGAAATCTTGCACAAAGACCAACTGAGAAAACAATGTCTGGTCTAATAGCAGTTAAATATAGAAGTGATCCAATCATTCCCCTATATTCCTTTTCAGACACATGTTTTCCATTTTCATCTTTATCTAAATTTGTCGATGGATGCATAGGAGTAGTCATGATTTTTGCATCACTCATTTTGTATTTTTTGAGTAGATCCTTGATGTATTTTTCTTGACAGATAAAAATTCCATCATCTTGTTGCTTGATTTGCAAGCCAAGAAAAAATCTGAGTTCTCCCATCATGCTCATCTCAAATTCACTTTGCATAAGATTTGAAAATTCTTCACACATTTTTTCATTAGTAGCACCAAATATAATATCATCAACATAAACTTGTACAATCAATAGATCTTGTTTATTAGTTTTTCTAAAAAGAGTAGTATCAATTTTACCTCTAGAAAAACCATTATATAGTAGAAAAGTACTTAGTCTCTCATACCATGCTCTTGGAGCTTGTTTAAGTCCATAAAGAGCTTTGGTCAATTTGAAAACATGATTAGGTTTATGTTCATCTTTGAACCCAGGAGGTTGATGTACATAAACTTCCTCATTCAAAAATCCATTTAAAAATGCACTTTTCACATCCATTTGAAAAAGTTTGAAACATTTATGAGATGCATATGCAAGTAAGATTCTGATAGCTTCTAACCTTGCTACTGGTGCAAATGTTTCATCATAGTCTATACCTTCTTGTTGATTATATCCTTGAGCAACAAGTCTTGCCTTATTTCTAATTACCTTACCATTTTCATCAAGCTTGTTTCTGAAAACCCATCTAGTGCCAATGATTGAGTGAATTGAAGGACTTGGCACCAGGTTCCAAACTTCATTTCTTTCAAATTGCATTAACTCTTCTTTCATGGCTTCAATCCATGATTCATCAACAATTGCTTCATCAATTGTCTTTGGTTCAATTTGAGAGATCATAGCTAGATTGTTTTCATTTACTTGAAAAGATCTCCTTGTTCTTACTCTATCACCAGTGTCTCCAATTATCTGCTCTTGTGGATGATTTACTACTACCTTCCAAGTTCTAGGGAGTTCTTGTAAAGGAGTTTCTACAGATTTATCTTTGGGTTGAGCTTGATCTTCTTCTTCATCATTTTCAATTTGGATGGATTGATCTTCAAATTCATCAAACTTAACATGCATACTCTCTTCAAGAGTTTTAGTAGTTAAATTAAAAACTCTATATGCTTTGGATGTTAAAGAGTAACCTAAGAACAATCCTTTGTCTGATTTAGCATCAAACTTTCCTAGATTATCCTTGATGTTTAAGATATAACAGTAGCACCCAAAAATATGAAAATATGAAATGTTTGGTTTTCTATCTTTCCAAAGTTCATAAGGAGTTTTGTTTAAAACTTTTCTTATTGAGACTCTATTAAGAATATAGCATGCAGTGTTTATAGCTTCTGCCCAAAAATATTTTTCAACATTTGATTCATCAATCATGGTTCTAGCCATTTCTTGTAAAGTTCTATTTTTCCTTTCAACAACTCCATTTTGTTGAGGAGTTCTTGGACAGGAAAAATTGTGAGAAATGCCATTATCATTTAGGAATGATTCAAAGTGAGAGTTTTCAAATTCTCCACCATGATCACTTCTTATAGAAATGATATTGGATTCTTTTTCATTTTGAACCTTTATACAGAAATTTTTGAAATATTCAAGAGACTCATCTTTGTGTTTTAAAAACAAAACCCATGTAAATCTTGAGTAATCATCTACAATAACAAAGCCATAATTTTTACCTCCTAGACTAGTAGTTTTGACAGGTCCAAATAAATCTATGTGAAGTAGTTCAAGAGGTTTCTTGGTTGATATAAAATCTTTTGGTTTAAAACTACTTTTAGCTTGTTTTCCTTTTGTACAACTTTCACATAACTTACATGTCCTGCTCTTTTGTGCCAAATCCATTTATCTTTTTCAAGAGATACAAAACATGATTCAGCAGGTAATTCATCTAAGTATAGAACATACACATTTTTCATTCTTGATCCTTTGAAAAGAATTTTTCCAGAAGATAATTGTTTGATTTCACAAGTATCAGTTTTGAATACAACTTCAAGACCATTGTCACATAATTGACTAATGCTTATTAAGTTATGTTCAAGACCTTCAACATAGTGAACATTTTCAATTTTAGCTGAGTTGATCTTACCAATCATACCTTTACCTTTGATACTAGCTTTTTCATTATTTCCAAAGGTAACTGATCCACCTTCTTTTCTTTCAAAAGATAGAAAGCTTTGTCTGTCTCCAGTCATATGCCTTGAGCATCCACTGTCCAAGTACCAAGGCTTTTTCTTGACTGTTAGAAAACATTCCTGCATTTGAGGTTAGTAAGGCTTTTGTTACCCATACTGATTTGGGTCCTTGAGAGTTAGTTGTTTTGTTTAAAACTGGTTTTAAGAAATTATGTCTTTGATTTTTTCTTTGGAGATTATTCAGAGAATGATCTCTCTTTTCATGTAAGGTCTTTTTATAGCAAAAAAATCTTTTGTGCCCTTGTGTGTGGCAATAAAAACAGAATAGTTTTTTTATTTTCTTTTCTTTTGGAGGTCCAAAGAAATCTTTATATAATTTTTGTTTAGATCCTAATCCAGCTTTGTTGAGACTTCTTATTTGAGATCCCATGATTTTCTCAAGTGTTTTAGTAGATGTTACAAATTTTGATAGATCTTTTTCTAAAGTAGAAACATTTTGTTTTAGAGAACTGTTTTCCTTTTGAAGGTTAATATCATCTTTTGGTTTAAATGTTTCTTCATGATTGTTTTTTAAAATAGCTATAGTTTCCTTTAAAGTTTGAATTTCATTTTTAAAGAAATCTCTTTCTTCAGTTATTTTCAAAATTTCATTTTTTAGTTCACTATTTTTTTGATCAGTGATTTGACAGTCATATAACAGATTATCAAAAAGATGTTCAGTTTTAATACATGATGAGCAGGGCTCAAGTGTTACCTCTTCACTATCTGATTTAGTCATCAGACAAATGTTGGCTTCTTCTTCTTCTGTATCTGGCTGATCATCCAAATCATCCCATGTAGCCATCATTGACTTCTTTTTGAAGAAAGGTTTGCTTTGCTTCAGCTTTGGACAATCATTTTTGAAATGGCCAGGTTGATTACACCTATAGCAGCTTATTTGACTCATGTCAGTTTCTGGTTTGGATGGATTCCTTCTAGGTGGAAATGATTTTTTTGATTTGATTTCTTCTCATCATGAGCTTTTGAATTCTTCTTGACAGAAATGCTAGTTCTTCTTCATTGTCATCTTGAAGAACATCATCACCTTCTATTTCTTCATTTTTAGATTGTTCTTCTGTTTGAGACTCTAATGCAATCATCTTTTTCTTTTGAGGTTTTTCTTCTTGAAGAATTGCTTCATGAGCTTTTAATGAGCCAATGAGATCTTCAAGTTTCATCTCAGATAAAACTTTAGATTCAGTGATTGCAGTTACTATATGTCTCCAATGCTTTGGCAAACATCTTAGTAGCTTTCTAATTCTTTCATGTATGGAATAGTTTTTCCCAAGGGAATTTAGCTCATTTATGATTACTGTGAATCTTCCATACATTTGATCTACAGTTTCATCTTCCTGCATTTCAAACAATTCAAATTTTCTTACCCCAATGTCAATTCTAGTTTCTTTTATACGTCTGGTTCCTTCATGATGAGTTTGAAGTGTGTTCCACATTTCTTTTGCAGTTTTGCATTCCATGATCCTGTCATATTCTTCCCTGCACAAAGCACATTTAATAAATAATTTAGCTTTAGTGTTTAGAAGTACCCTATCAGCTTCAGTTGTGGTCCATTCAGATTGAGGCTTTGGAGTGGTGGTATCTTTGGTTATTGGTATGTATTCTCCAGTTTCTATAACAGACCACATGTTGTTATCTTGTGATCATAGAAACAGTTCCATCTTGTCTTTCCAATAGTAATAGTCATCTCCTTCAAATAGAGGTGGTCTATTTGAAGAACCTCCTTCTGAAATGAATTTTGCAGCTTTTGCCATTACTTCCTTCCTGAATCTTTTTCTCTAGCACTTGTTAGATGCTTGTCTTTTAGAGAGGCAATGCTCTGATGCCAATTGAAGTAACAAGGTTTGTCACAAGAAAGGGGGGTTTGAATTGTGACCCTTTTAAAATTTTGCTGCAGCACTAAACAAGAGATAAGTAATAAAATGAAATCACACAATATATATTGGAGAACGATCTCCCAGGTTATAAAAACAGAATTGAATGTGATATGTGTGATTGGTGTTTGCTTAAAGTAAAGAGAAGGGAAAGAGAGAAACAAACACAAGGATTTTATCCTAGTTCACCCCTTAATAGTATGGGCTACTCCAGTCCCCACTTGCGTGAGATTGTCCACTATAATCTAGACCAAGATTACAATAAATTCTTCCCTTAACCTTGACCAAGGCTAAGTAACCAAATCAGTTATCACCAACTGATTTTCCACTCAATCAATTCTCAACTAATTGACTTGAGTTAGATCTCTCAAAGATATGAAATGATTTTGGATCTTACAAGCTTATACCAACCTAGACTAGTTGTATATGCTTAAAATAAATTACACTCAAGATACTCAATGAATTCAGATCCTAGATACTAGAAAGCTTTGGAGTATGAGTGAAAAAGGAGAGCTTTAAGATTGCTTAGTGAAATATGACTCAATGCTTTTGATTGCTTGAAAACTCTTGCTCTTCCTTGTAGCCAACCTTGCTATTTATAGATGAAGAAGTTCCTCTGAGATTTGAACTTCAAATATGACTGTTGGGAGTGTGAAATAGCCGTTGTCAAAATGGGCAAAACAGACCATTCATAATCTGTCCTTTTTAAGTTATCCTGGAGACCATTCTTCCTATGGTCTCTGATATATGAATCTGTTAGAATATCAGAGATATTCTTTTTGCCAACTGTAATGAGCTGTTCCTGATGATATAACCGTTGTAGAATAATAGCCCATGTGTGGAAATAGCTTGTGGATAAGAATGTAGCTTGTAGCCAAAATCTGGGAGACCATTCTCCTGTCTGCTGGAGACCATTCACCTGTCTGTTGGAGACCAAGGCTTCTTGTATGAGAAAAGAAGCAAACGGTTTTGCTGAGCTGTTGCAAGTTGTTTGACAGTTGTAGAAGACTTTGCAAGACATAGCATAGCCACTATTCAAGTGTACTACCAAAGGACATGTGAATAGTAAGTCTTGGACACTTGTATGACAAAGTGAAGCTTCTCTTTCTTTAGCTTGTACTTGCAAATAGTATTTCAGTCCTTTGCTGAGCTCTTTGTCTAATTCTCATTGGTCTAGATTTTTCTTTAATGATGTTCTTGGAGAACATAAGACCTTGTCAATAATTTGTGAGCTTTTACTTCCTTTAAAGCACTTAAATGAGCAAGCTCAAGGATCAAAATTATTCCTTGCCTTAAATGACTTATTCCAAACTGTTGTGATACTATATTTAAGTCTTGTATAAAGTTCATCCTTGTCCCATATGAAGTTGACTTAAATAAGTGCTTATCCAATGAATACGTGAGTCTGGGAGACCATTCAGAGACCGTTCTCCAGACAAAAACTTGCTTATTTGTTTCTTGTGATTAAGACATAGTGATATTAACTCTTTGCATCTGTCTTATATTAAATCACTCAAAAGCACTTGTTAGATCACAAAATGATCAGAATATAATTAAAACTTAATTAAGGATGTTGTTATCTTTAAAACATCAAATTAGGATTTTGTCTCAACACGGCAGACTAATGGGAATTGCAGTAATTGAAAACATCGACTTAATTCAATAACAAAACAAATACATAAAGGACAGGTGTGCCGACAATGATAGCTAAGGGTTCACAAATTTTAATGCCGACGATGACCACCTACATTACGTTTCTCTCTTCGACCATATACATCATGCGTCTCCCATGAGGGTCTTTCTTCATTAGCAATGTCATTCTTGATCATTGATTTTATAGGCTTCATGATTACGTTGTGCTGCAAACATGAGAGGAATCTATAACTTTCCTCTCTGATTTGGATTCGGTCCTTCAATCAACTTCTTGTCAACCAAAATAGACTCATTTTTGTTCAATACGACTTCTATAATTGTTTGGACTAGATGAGGAATCCAAGCAATCCCATTTGGAAGAACCTTCTTATCACTCTCATTTTTGTTGCACCTTCCACTGTTCTCGATCAAAACTACCAGAATGGCAGTAGCCTGAGCGGCATCCTTCTTTAAGGAGGCACCTGATTTGACAACTTGCAAGAGAGCCTCAGATCTTTTCGAAAAGAATTCATCATAAGGCAAGTGATCTTGTGGAGAGAATTGGGCATTGTGAGTGCTACTATAGCCTTGTTCCATATTCCTTTGCCAAAACTGTCAGTTATAGCTTTGGCAACCAATTGTCCAAGTTGTATACTCGATTCGCATCTAAGCGATCCACGTAAAGTAGAACATCTATGGTCTTGTCTAGAGAGAAACATTTTATTATATCAAGTATAACACCTCAACTAAATTGTCTAAAATATTTAGTCGGAATATATATAATTGAATCTGAGTATATTAATTACAGAATAAGTTATGTTTATTACATAACAAACTAGTACAATACATCGGAAATAAGTTTAAAGAAACTAAAACAGACTAAAATATAACAAGGAAGAAGACGATAATCCTTTAATCCGATAATTCAAGCTTAGCCTCGATCATCAGTTTCCACCTGGTCCTTGCTCTGATAAGCCTGTCTATCTGAAGAAGAAAAAAATGGAGTGGATTGAGAATACTAAGCCTCAGTGAGCTCCTACTACACAACTACAGTGACTACACCGGGGTAACTAAACTAATAGTTTCGACTCCTGTCTTAATTCCGAATGCATAATTCCGATAGTTGATCACTTATATTTCATATTCATTAAGGAATAGCATATAATTACCCCCAATCATTTGCCTTAATAAATTACAGGCTTAAATATGATTTCAGTCCCTGCAATTATGCTTCATTTTGAAAACAACCCCGATAAAAAAAAGTTTCATTTTAGTCTCTGCAAAATCTCAAAACTTTTAAAATAGCCCATGAGCAGGATTCTCTGATGACATATCACGATTTTTTTAACGTGGTAGATGCTGATTATGATTTAGAGTTGACGTGTCCAATTTTTGCTAAATAAAAATAAGGGTTAAATATGTTTTTAGTCCCTACATTTTGCACTATAATCAAAAATAGTCCCTACATTTTTTTTATGGTGTAAAAAAACCCTACACTTTTTTCTATCATCAAGTTTGGTCCCCACTGTTAAATTTTTTTAACAGAGTGCTAATGTGGCACAATTAGCCAATAATACAGTGCCACGTGTTGGTTTCCACCTTATTTATTGTGCACCTTTTCACACCATATATTTCCTTCTATCTCTCTTCCTCTAACCCAACCACCATCTTTAGCCGCACATCAATGACAACAACAACACAGAATCCAACCCTCCAAATCCCTAATCTTATTCAACTTCTCCAACCTGTACTTCACAGTTCACACTAACACATAACTTAAAATCCCAAAATCAAAATCCAATTCAACAAATTTCATACCAAATCAAAGGCAACCCACCACAATCCCAAATGAAATTGATTAAATTCCTGAAAACCCAAATCATGAATCAACTTCTAAATCCATAAAAATTTAAAACGAAGTGAAAGATGGGAGAAAGATAAAAGGAAGCTTGAAGAGATGAAATTGTTGAAGCTAATGTTTGAGATGAAGATGGTGAACGAGATAGAACATTATGCAACAATTGCAAAACCTTAAGTTCCATAATGTTTCAATTAAGCAAAAACACAACAAAAAACAAACAAGAACCAGGAATCAAAATATGAGGTTTTTTTTTTCTTTCCCAAAAGATGAAACTTTTAAAAACTTTGAGTAAAAATTGGAAAATTTATAACAACCCATGAAAAAAAGTCTTCCTTTTAAAATATAAAGAGAAAAAAGAAAAAAAGAAGGAGATGAAACATATTTTGACGGAAGTTTTTCTATTTTTAACATTTTGGTTAATAAAAACTTACTCAAAGGGTTGTGGATGTATAGTTGTGTGGTTTCATGGTTTCATGGATGTATAGTGGTGTGGTTTCATGGTTTCATGGATGTATAGTGGTTGTTCTTGCGGTTTTGGTTGAGTTTGTGGTGATGAAGGTGGTGTTTGTGCTAGAGGAAGAGAGATAGAAGAAAAGATTTAGTGTGATAAGGTGCACAATAAATTTGGTGGAAAACGACATATGTCATCATATTATTGGCTAATTGTGCCACATAAGCACTCTATTTAAATAAAATAACTGTGAGGACCAAACTTGATGATAGAAAAAAGTGTAGGATTTTTTTAAACTATAAAAAAAATGTAGGGACTATTTTTGAATATAGAATAAAATATAGGGACTAAAAACATATTTAAACCTAAAAATAAAAATGGTTGAATATGTTTAGGAGGGAAATTGGACTCCAAAAGTGAAAGGAGAAAGCGAAGAGAAGCTAAACAAAAAAGAAAAGAAAAGAAAGAGAGAGCCTGCTCCTCGACAAAGAATTGGAATGGATTTGAACACCCCAATACGATCCAACACGACACCCCTCTCTAGCTCAGTCTTCAAATCTAAACTCGTATTTCTCATTCACTCTTGTTTCTTTTTCTTCACCAAATAAATCACAATACACACAAAATCATGATTCTACTTTCTTGTTTTGTAGATTTTCTTACATGAATGGTGGCTCATGAAGCCTCAAAACCAATGCAAGGGTTTAGCTCTTGCTGGCATTGCTTCAATGGAGTAGTTTTTCTCATTTTTATTTTTAATTTCAATTTTAGGGTTCTATTTGGTTCTCTGTTTGGGTTAATTTATTATTGTGACTATTGGTGCAGGAGAGAAAGAATGTTTTTTTCCTCTGTGATTGTAAAGAGACATGAACCCAATGTTGTAGAGACGGAAGATGGCGTCACAATAATCATCCGTGGTTTTATTAACTCCTCTTGTACATCTCAAAATGGATTTCCTTCCGACGTAGGGTACCCATTTTCTTCCTGATTTCACTTCACCCTTCTCTATCTATATTGACTTGTTTGCACTATCTTAAAGTTGATTTTGAATATATTTAGTTTCTTTAGTTCTATGGTGCGAAAATATTATTTTGAAATTTTGATTTTTAATCAAAATTGAGTTGTATTTAAAATGTTGTGTTTCGATACACTCAAGTAGAAGTGATTGAATAATATTGAGAGTAAAATCACATTTGTAAACCAAAGCTCCAAATTTCAGCTTCAATTTAGAATTCATTCTTGAGGGAAAACGATTCTAATTACGCATATTCGAAACATGTCAACATTAGTGTTTGGAATCACATTTTACCTCTCACAAATTTTGGTTTAATTGAGTTTGAAGTTAATTTTATTCATGTACATATGTTTATTCATGTACATATGTTTTTACTTTCTAAGCGTCTGTTTGCTTTCATGTTCAAAGGTTATTCACAATGTGTTGAACCTAAAGCTCAAAGTTATAGCTCCAAACACACTGATTCCACGCACCATAAAAGAGATTTATCGACCAATCACTTTTGTTTGGCGGAAATCAAATGCTTATATTTTTGCCAAATTTGTTATGTGAAACTAGACACACAGACATTGATAGAAACTGAAGTGTAAATAACAATTAAATAGGGATTTTTATTAATGTATAGTGGATAGAATGGTTACAGCAGAATAGCCGGAGCTAAAAGCTCATACCAGAGAATATCTTCTCCTGACAAACTCTTTCTGTAAAACTGCCTACTCCCCCTTACACTATGCACTTGCATATATGCTAAATCCCCTAACAGCATCCTCCTTGATTTCAGGGTGCCACGTCATTAACTAACTCTGCGCCCTTCTTTCCCTTACGAGCATATACTCTCCACACTGGGGGATTGTGCCAATCATTTGCACTAGGCCCATTAGCACCTTCTCTATCAGACATGCTGTTTAGAGTCTGTTAATTTTATCGGAATACACACATAATCTTGAATGCATTGAATAAACACCCTTGTGTGTGTTTGTGCTTGTTAGTGACACAATTAATTTTCTGAAAATATCCAATGTCTTTCAACAGGTATGTCGCCGGTTCTCAGTTGGATTTCCACACAATTGGAAAAATTATTCAGCTGACAGTTCAGGAAATGAATGTCAATATGTGGATAGAGTTACCGGTTTTGATGACTCAAATGCTTCTTCCCACAAACAAACAGCTGATGAGACTTCTCATGAAGTTATGGAAGCTGCAGATAACGACAATATTGTGAGTATTAGGTTGTCTCAACCGCAGGTTGGCGTGGTTTATAATGGTGAAAATGCAGTCTCGTGTCTTAACGACTTACATACTTCTTCCCACAAAAAGACAGCTGATGAGATTTCTCATGAAGCTATGGAAGCTGAAGATAACAACAATATTACGAGTATTAGGTTGTCTCAACCGCAGGTTGGCGTGGCTTATAATGGTGAAAATAGAGTCTCAGATGTTGACGACTTAAATGCTTCTTGCCACAAAAAGACAGCTGATGTGACTTCACAGGAAGCTATGGAAGCTGAAGATAACAACAATATCGGGGGTCTTAGGTTATCTCAACCGCAGGTTGATTTGATTAATAATGGTGAAAATGGAGTCTCAATTGCTGCTGCAGCCGAAAGTAATCAATCTTTGATGGGTGTGTTTGAATTTGATCCTATCCATGAGCAAAGCAATGTTAGGTCTCCACTTTACCCAAAGAAATTGGAATTTGAACAGCTATCAAGTGACCGCAAGGAGAAAAAACGTATCAAGAAGAAGATTGTAGAGAATACTAGTAGTTTGTGTAGCAGGGTCCTGACAAGAAGCATTGCCAAAAAAAGTCACATGATGCTTAAAATGGATGGGATAGCTGAAGTTAAATGTTCTAGTTGTCCTGTTAGAAGATCTCCAAGGGTACATAATTATAAAAATAAATGAACTGTTTACAATGATTCTGTTGGATTTTGATCCTAACTGAACAATTATTAGACCTACTTTTGAAGATATATAGGTGTAGTTGGCATAGGATTTGGGGGCCCTTTGGAATGTTCAAATTGGTGCCTCAGGAAGCATATTCTATAAGTTTTGGAGTTTGCTTCTTTTGGTTTACCCTTTTTTGGGTTGTTGAATTAAAGATAGGGTCTTGCTAACGATTGCGCCTGAGGCACTCTTTAAGCATTTTATTTAAGAAAATAATATATGTAAAAAATGAAACATTTCAATTTCCAATGCGTTAACTTCATATATTTTCATAATTTTTTCACAAAAATTTACTATTGAAGATGCTTAACCCTGGGGCACTATTTAGCATTTGTCTTAAAGACATATTTTTAGTGGGTATATTTCTTAGTTCTCCTATTTCTTCTGTTTTATCTTATTATCTTCATCACCTGACATAATGCGTCATTGCCTCTACTTCTTCGCGAGCTTTCTTCGACTTCCTAGCTATTGCTACATGACCTCTCTGTGCTGTCAAATTTATTTTTCATCTCCGACAATTTTCGGTCTTATGTGCTTACTAACTGTAATTTGTAAACAAAAAAAAAAAAAAGAAAATGTAAACAAAAGATGAGACACTATTCTGTGGTTCAACAATTCTGTTATAATAAAAGGGGTTATTGCATTCTATCATTTGTCCTCTTTTAGATTGCAAATGTTCATCCCAATTAAGATGATTCTACTCGACACACCAATCTACATTGGTGACTACTCTACATGTGTTCCGAACCATTTTAAGTGAAAGTTTGGGTTAGTATTCAAAAGTCTTGCTTAGAATATAGCACAACTCGTCTTATCAAGTTTTTATCATCAATTATATAGCTTTGAAAGGAATAAATATTTGTAATTGATAATTATAATTTATTATAAAAATCTACACGACACATAATTTTATCACTAGTCAATATGTCAAATTTTTTATTTTTTTTGGTGTAATATGTTAAATTTATTAAATTAACATAATGTACTTAATGAAAATATTAATAACATAAAAATTAGTTTTTATCAAAAATAACATAAAATATAGAATAAATAGAAAATATTAATTATAATTTATTTAAAAATATACACGCGACAATAGCTTTAATAAAACAAAATTTATTTATTTAATAAATTTTACATAAAATTGTACAATACATTGCACTTATATCTAAAAAATATTTTAAAATTTTTTATTTAAATAAATATTTTACTTTCTATTATAATAAATAAATTTTCTACTTTAGTATGATATCAAACTTATATATCAAGATTTGCAATTATGTTTGGTTTAAAAAAAAACTTATATATCAAGATTTTACATAAAAAACTTATATATCAAAGATTTCATAAAATAACAAACTTATATATCAATGGATCCGTGCATTAGATGAAGATATTTTGGATAGTGTAGAAGAAAAAGCAAAATATTGTGGATAGTTTTTTTTTGTTGACGCATTATGGATGGTTTTGTTTATTTTTTTACGCACTATGGATAGTTTGTTAATTGAGATATGGAGTATCTTGCCAATATCTTGTTAAAAAATAAAAACAGTTTTCTAAATATATATATATATATATATATATTACTATATATAAAGAGGATACAAATTTTTTGGATGGCTTTTTCATTATACCTATTTTACCCTTAAAAAAAGCTACAAAAAAAAAAACTAAATATTTGTATATGTGGAAAAACAACTTCCACATAAAAATAGATTTTCAGTTTTTTTTTTTAAATAAATTTTTTTTCTCTTAATAACTAAACTTCCACATAAAAGTATGTTTTCAGTTTTTTATAGTAAATTTTTTTTTCTCTTCTTAATAACTAGCCACAACAAATAAGGAGGTTAAGTAGTTATCAATTAACTAAGTCCAATAAAAAAAAAGATTAAATAATTATTTATATTTGCACAATAGAGAATTTCGATAACAACAAATATAAAAAAAGAAAATATCGATCACACAAACGGGCACGTGGCGGCTAGTATATATATAAAAGAAGGGTGGCATAGAATTTTGTATGGAATACAAACCCCCTAACTAATTAATAGATATTTCTGCGTTCAAACCAAAAAAATTACTATATATAATTCTGAGTTAGGAGAAAGTTGTGTTTTTGGATTGTGTTAGAAGGAGAAGGTGAACATGAACAAAAAGAAGTTTGAGATGTTACCAAAGTTTTTCAAGTACCAAGTGAATGCCGAAGAGACTTGGAATATTCTGGAACAAGCAATTCATCAAATATACAATCACAATGCAAGTGATCTCAAATTTGAAGAGCTTTACAGGTTTCTTTCTCATCATTCCTTCTTATCATGTGTTTCTTGCTTCTTCCAAAATTTTGTCTAATTTTTATCATAATTCTGCATGCACTTATTTGCCTTGTCCCTTAAGAATTAAGATATACAACTTCAGAACTAAGTAATTGGACTCATGTAATAATAAGCTCCTCCAAGACAAATTGTTTTGGAAAAACCGAGTTCAAATCATAATTACCCGTCCTTTTTTCTTAGAGCTGTAAAAATGGGCCGGGCTATCGGACCGGCCCAGTAGCTCTATAGTTTTCTACGGGCTGGGCTGGGCTTCCCAAAAATATCATTGGACTTTATTGGGCTGGGCTGTCGGGCCTATGGGCCATCATGGGCTGGGCCAACGGGCTTTTGGGCCGGCCCATTAAAGAATTAAAAAAATATATCTAAAAAAAATTTTACCTAAAAATAAGGAATTTTAGTTAGCATAAAATCTTTAGATAAAATAAGTAACAAAAGATGAGATTTGTTTTTTTTTAAGGAAAAAAATGAGATTTATAATTTACTTTTTTTTTTATAATTTAATTTATGTATTTTGAATGGTTATGTTAAAAGTTTAGTGTCTGATGTAAGCTTGAAATTTATTAGCTTTGAGGATGCACTTTATGAATCATCATCCACAAATCTCTCGACTTTTGCATGGATATTTTGAAGTATTTATTACTCCCTCCGTTCCTTTTTGTTTGTTGTTTGAGAAAAAATAGGCAAAATTAAGAAAGTGTATTTTTATACTTTATTTTCCTATTATACCCTTTTTTTGGATATATTATACTCTGATTTTAATCCACAAAAAAAATTCCTATTTTTTTACACACATTTTCTCTTTCCAAAAAAAACCAAAAAAAGATTATATGAAGAAGTTTAGTAAAAAAAAAAATACAATAAAAAGATTATATGAAGAAGTTTGGTAAAAAAAATGACACAATAAAAAAATTGTATAAAATTTAGTCAATAAAAAAAAATTAGGAAGAAGGGTATAATAGACAACATATAACTTTAAATTATCAAAACAACAAACAATTTGAAACAAATTTATTTTTCTAAAACAACAAACAAAAAGGAACGGAGGGAGTATTTCATGAAATCATAACACTCACTTTTTTATGGATATTAATTTGTGTGCGATGCATATGTAGTTTTATTGTCCATTGAATTTTTTTTTTACAAAAAATTTGTCAATTTTTTATAAAAAATTTTTGAAAAAAATGTGTCGGCCGGCCCATCGGCCCATGCTTATTGGGCCGGGCTAAGCGGGCCGGCCCACTTAGGCCCAATAGATGTCTTGGCCCTATGGGCCAGAATTAGAACCAGGTTAATACCAAAAAAAAATACTACTCCGGAATCAATTATTGCCGAAAAAACAATTTAGGGTTAGCGGCGCAGCTTGTTGCCACTTTGTCTTCGATTAAAGTGTAATTATCTTTATTTTCTTTACTATATATTTCAAAAAAAAAATAATTGTAGTCCAACTCAACCTAAACAACTTATTTTGTTGAATAAAATAAAATCTCTTTTGTACCAAAAAAAAAAATCTCTTTAACTCAAAAAATTAGTAAATTTATTTTCATTTTTTTCAAGTGAAAATCAAGAAAGCAGGGTTCTTTCTTCTTCTTTATGTTTTTATTTTGTTTTCTTTTTCTTATATTTGAGTCCGAAATAAGAACGATTGTGGATTTATAGTATAGACCGTCATTGGATTTTTTGAGGCGTTTTTTTTGGATGTATAAGTATTTGAAAGAATTCTAAAAAAAAAAAAGTATTTGGAAGAACTTATGAAAATATATGTATGCAGTATTCGGTTTATTTTAGATTTTTTTTTAGATATATAAGTATTTTCATAAGTTTCTCCAATTAAGCTGAATTTACCTTAATTTATGTACTGTTTGACTTAGTTTATTTTAGATTTTTTTTTACTAATGTTTATTTTAGATTTTTTTGCTCAATATAAGGAAAAGCTAGGTCATATAAATTTTCAAAAAGTTCTCGATAGAAAAAAAAGTTACTTAATTTTTATGAGTAAAACACACAGATAAAAGACATTTGAAGCTAAAAAATACAACAATAATCAATCAATTTTAGCTTTTTTTTTCTAAAAACTCTTATTTTTACTTTTAACTTTCAGATAGCGTTTAAGACTTAAAAAAGCAAGGACAAACACACCCTTAGTCTTCAATTATAGAAATAGCTTATAAATAAATTCTTATAGGCTTAAACAGTGTTTTAGCCTCTGCAATTGTTCCTCATTTTGAAAAGAGCCCCTGTTAATTTATTTTTTTGATTTTAGTCCCTGCAAAATTTAAAAGTTTTGAAAAGAGTCCCTGAGCAGGAATCTTTGATGCCATATCACCATTTTATTGACAAAATCTAGTCCACATCTTAAGCCTACAACATCACAGTTTAAACCTCCATCCAAAGTTAAAGGTGTTGCTGCAACAACTTCAAAATCCCCAAAAAAAAAAGTAAAGAAGTATGATTTCAACAAGCTAAGAACGAGTGGTAGGACTTGCTATTTTGGACCACAACCTAAAGTTGGTGCACCAGGGACTTTACCTGACAAGCCCTTTGGTGTACCTGATAATAAAATGGTGACATGGCATCAAAGATTCCTGTTCAGGGGCTCTTTTCAAAACTTTCAAATTTTGCAGGGACTAAAATCAATTTTTTTTTTAATAAGGACTCTTTTCAAAACAAGAGACAATTGCAGGGGCTAAAACACTATTTAAGTCATTCTTATATGATAAGACTCTGTTGTTGTATTTTTTGGATTTAGACATGTTTCTAATATTTTATTGTCTTTATTTTGTGGATTTAGAATTGCATACAATATGGTTCTTGACAATTATGGAGACAAGCTATACTTTGGGTTGGTTGCAACCATTACTTATCATCTCAAAGAGATAGCTACATCTATTGAAGCCACTCAAGGAGATTCTTTTCTGGAAGAATTAAACAGTAAATGGAATCATCATCATAAGTCATTAGAACACATTAGAGCCATTCTGATGTACATGGAAAGGATTTATGTCCCAAAAGCCGAAAAGAAACCTATTTATGAACTTGGTTTGAACTTGTGGACCGAAAATGTTATTTGTTCGGAACAGATAAAGACTCGACTGTCGAATACACTTTTGGATTTAGTTCGCAAGGACCGTGCTGGAGAAGATGTTAATAAAGAACTGATTAGAAACATAACAAAGATGCTAATGGATTTAGGTTCTTCTATTTATGAGCAAGAATTCGAGACTCCGTTTCTTCAAGTTTCAGCTGAGTTCTACAGGGCTGAATCTCAGAAATTTCTCGAGAGTTGTGGTTGCGGGGATTATCTCAAGAAAGTTGAGACGTGTCTGTATGAGGAAATGGATAGAGTGCGCCAATACTTGGACGCTAGCACTGAAAAGAAGATTACTAATGTTGTCCAGAAGGAGATGATTGCAAATTACACGCTTAGATTAATCCATATGGAGAATTCTGGGTTAGTAAACATGCTTTGTGATGATAAATATGAAGATTTGGGTAGAATGTATAACTTGTTTTGTCGTGTGAATGATGGTTTCTACAAAATATTTGAGGTGATGATTTCGCACATCAGAAAGTCCTTTAAGGAGCTTGTTACTCAACCAGAAAGGTTTGACGATCCATCTGAAGTTGTGCAGAGGCTCTTAGATGAGAAAGATAAATACGAGAAGATTATAGACTTGGCATTTAATAATGACAAGATTTTCCAATATGCTTTGAATCACTCATTTGAATTTTTCACCAACTTTTGAATCAGCAATAGTGAGGATTATGAAAATGTTGTCTTGTGAACTACGCGAAAAATGTTTTCTTTTCCTATTGGTGATGCTGTTTTTTATCATAATGAAATTTGTGTATTTTTATCTTATTAATGCATTTGTGTATTTTATAATCATTAGTTGAACAAAAAATGGAATTACTCATTGAGTTGGTTCAATGTGAAAATAAAGTATGGCTACAGGTGTATTGGCAAAGTCATTAATTGAAGCTGGAAGTTTTCTAGAAACTTCCTCTACGACTTGGATTATTTGTTTAGAGTAATTGTATGAAAGTTATTAGTTTATGGTGATGTTTGTTTCATTTAATTTTAGATTAGTGCAGATACAATTTGTGCAAGCTTAAGTTTCAGAACTTTAACTCAAGTCACAGTGGATAGTTACAGAACAAATGAACTAGAAATATTATCTTTGGTTCTCAATCCTAAGCATTAGAAGTAACTAGGATGAGAAAAAAGTACATCATACACAAAACCTGCTAAAGCAGGTTCAAAAGCATAAAAGAAGAAAAAGGTCAACAATATTAATAGTAATCAAACAACCCCAACAACACACACCACAACCACAGACCACACAACTAAGCCTATGTCTCTGTAGCTTCTGCAAAATCACGGTGAGCCACCGTGATTCTGAGATATGCACCGTGATACCAAAAATACACTAAAACAGCAAAACCAAAGAGCCTCCCAAAGGACTACACTCCTTATGCACACGCCTAAGATGAAACAAAGACAAAAGGTATAGTGGTCCATTGGTATGGTTTGATTACTACCCTACTTCATTGTGCTCATAAGTCATAACCTATAACAACATTTCTAAATCGAAAACAACAAATTCACCTCGATACTACTTTTGGTTAAACTCAAGTGGTTAATGAGTTTTATTTCAGTTAAGGACAAATTGTTCGAGATAACTTGATTTTGAAGCATAGCTAAAACAACTATATTGACCAGACTTTACTTACCATCTAGCTGAACTTGGAATTATTAGAATCTCATTTCATTTCTCATGAGAATCTGAATATTAAGAGAAAGATATTATCACAAAATACCAAATTCTTGTGATTTGCATTCAAATCAAGAACATTTATTTTGGCCTAATTACCATTGAGCCTTTGAAGTTTGAGTGACTTAAGCTCCTCAATTAATTGCATCAAATTGGCATGAGAAGACCCACCAACAAGTATAGCTTTCTTTGCATCATCACTCAAACCTTTAGCTCTTAATCTCATCTCCTCAGCTTCTTTACCATTTTCCATCACCAAACCAATAGCTTTTTCAATTTCCTCTCTTTTCACAACCTCACTCCCAAACTCATTCCAATTTCTCCATTCTTTTGCCCCAACTGACACCCCAATTCTCAACACATCAACAACCAACTTCTCATTGAAAAAATGCTCAGCAAACAAAGGCCAAGTTACCATTGGCAACCCAACATTCATACTTTCAACTATTGTGTTCCAACCACAATGAGTCACCATTCCTCCAATAGCTTTGTTTTCAAGTATCAACAATTGTGGTGCCCAACCCCATATCAAATAACCCTTGTTACTTTCTTTCACTCTCTTCTCAAACTCCTCCATAAAACCTTCATCTTCACCTTCTTTTTCATTATTTTTACGAACCACCCAAATGAAATCATGGCTTGAAGCTTCAAGTGCATGAGCTATTTCAATGAGTTGAGATAATGGAAACTTGTTTAAGCTACCAAAACTTACATAGATAACAGAATTCTCTTTCTTGGAGTTAAGCCATTTAAACAAATCACTATCTTCTCCTTCTTCTACTTTTGTGTCTCCTCTTTCTGACTTATCAGAAATATCTTGGTTTGCCCATAATGAAACTGGTCCTAAGCTCCAACACTTTGTTCCAAATGCATTCTTGTAATGTTCCTCATAAGCACCCTCGAAATCGTAAAAGCTATTAAATACTGCACCATAGCTTCTTGTTGCTGAATCATTGATCATCTTCATTATAAAAATTATTAGGTGATTAGCACAATACAAATTTTATTCAGTCATTATTAAGCATTGATGAATTGATAAATATGTATTGAGTTTTGTTTTGAATTAACCACGGTAAATTGGATAATTTTATAATTTTAATGACTGGTGAGAGTTGTTTCTCGAAAATTGTTTTCCTATCACAATCACAATGGGATAGATGAAACGATTGTGATGTGAAAATGGTTTGGTAGGTCGTTTTTTTTTTAAGAAGCTAAATTAACCCACCCAAATTGGCACCAGGGAGAATCGAACATGAGACCTTAAGTAGAGCACACTCCCAGGTCCCAAGCCAATACCACTAGACTGGTTTGGTAGGTCCCATTACCATTTGCAACATGCAATGATATCCCAAGGTTGTTTTTTCTGAGAGTCTTCGATCCACACTGGAGAAGTCCTCTCTCAGGCTAGGCTCTATTGGGCGGAGGTGATCCTTTCTTTACTAGAGGAGCTGGAAAGGAAGAGGCACCAATTTCGGTGCTTGCTTCCCCTGCACCTAGAGGATCTAACACTGATGGTGACTATAGATCTGGAAGTTACTGAATAACCAACAAGTTTGTGCGACATATAATTTTTTGTTGTCTCTAAACAAAATTCAAATACCACATGAAACTCATATACACACAACAGTGTGGTTTCGGATTCAAATTCATATGAAAGTGTCTAGTCTATTGTGAGAATAAGAGGAACACTTATCAACCTTTAAATTAAAAGCAATCATCGAGATTAAAAATTCCATCAAAATAGCACATGTGCCAGTCTTTAGTCTATTGTTTCTATAGTTTATAGAAACAATAGACTAAAAAGAAAATGAATGGGTTTATAAGTGTTCCTTTTAATCTCACATAAAACTTGTATTCACATTAACGTTATATTCAACATGCCATATGTAATATATTATCAAACGAATAAGATTGTCGGTCAGTATAAAAAGTCATTTCATTTACGGTGTATATGAATTAAATCAAAATGTTAATTAGTTATTTCAAACCTTCATTAACTGTCCGTAAGCATTTGGCTTTCTCATCCAATCTGGTAACTGCAATCTAGTCATCTCCAACTTATGCGGCAACCCTACCATCGTGAATTTCTCAGAATCATGATCCACCTTAGTGTGAGTCGCATGTTGTTCCAACGTATGCACCGCAGATCGAGACAGAACACTAGCAGCATAGAAAATAATTCTTTGAATGCCTAACTTGGCTGCAACTCCAACAGTCCAAGGATGAAACATGTCACTAACTATGCAATCAGCTTCTAACTCCTCAAACAATTTCTCTATTTGTGGTTGTAGGATTGCGAGTCCATAGTAAATTTTCGGAGACATGTCAAGAGGAGTATCGGCGTTGAAGGTTTCCACCCCAACTGGAAGACCGGCTTGTTTGGCCGGAAACTCTAAAACATGCGTTTTAATGGATCGGCCACGATTGGAATCACGGTCGATTGTCTTTTGAAAAATTGCAGCGTTGCCTTTGGTGGTGATTATGGTGACATCCACACCATACATGGCAAATACCCTTGCCATGTCAACCATAGGGATTATGTGACTTGTAGATATGAAGGGAAGGAAAATAACCTTAATGTTGGCTTCTTGAGACACCACCATTGTGTGTGTTAAACAAATTATTAAGGCTCTAGATAAAATAGATTATAGATTTTAGAGTAGTTGCTAGTGATGATGAATAGATGTAACGAGTAAAAGCTACATTTATAGGTCAAGTTTGTTTGTGGATTACTATATTTTTAAATTATTGGGTTAGGTTGATATATTCACACATAAAAAATGTGTTTTAAATCTGATTTAAAACTAAAATTTAATTTAAGTACAAGTTGTGTTATTTAAACATTAAAATATAAATACAGTGAGTAATTTCATTTATTTTTTTATTAAAAAATTCTTGTATGATCTCAAGAATTTGTACATAAGATTTGAGCACTCTTATGAAAGTAAGAAAAAAATATTAAATTCACTCTTAGATATGGTTAAATTTTTAGAATGGTAATAGATTATCTTAGTTAAAAGTTTTACGTATATTACTATTAGGATTATGCTCAATAAACCAGAAAATCAAAAATCAAACTAAGTTTTGCATTTAAGTCAAGTTTCAAGAATTTTTTTTATTATATTTTTTTTTTCCTTAACTAGTCTCATGATACCAAGGTATTGTTTGGCCTAGTTTATTTCAAACTTTTTTACTCAATAAAAGGAGAAACAAAGCCAAACAGATTTTCAATAAGTTCTTAATAGAAAAAAGTTGTTTAATTTTTATAAGTAAAATACAAAAATAAAAAACTTTTGAAGCTAAAAAAACAACAATTAACAAATAATTTTAGTGTTTTTTAAAAGATCTTATTTTCACTTTTAATTTTCCGATAGCTTCTAAAATCTAAAAAAATGAGGCCAAGTAGTATGTTTTGTGACGGCTTTATCTACTAACTTTTTTTTTTTTGCTAATAATTGATATAAATATATACACTATATAGTCTGTGATGTATGTCTTGTTTAATATAATATTTTCGTTGACCATAAAATAATATACAAAACATATTTTCTGTCCAATAACATGTTACATATCCCATGCATCCCACGCTGAAACTTTTTTATTTCCTAACCTGCAATTAATTAATGTTCCATAATCCATTTCATACATCCCACGGGCGGCACAAGTTATGCATAAAAACTCCAAATTGCTTAGTGCGCCCTTCAAATTTCTAGCGCACCCTCTAGATTTCTAGCGTACCCGTACTCCCTAAATTTCTAGCGCACCCTCTAGATTTCTAGCGTACCCGTACCCTCCAAATTTCTAGCGCACCCCTTAGATTTCTAGCGAGTCCCCCAGATTTTTTTTTTTTTTTGTAATTTTGATTAATTGAATTTTAGTTTATTGATTAGGGGTAATTTTCAGAATATTATGTATGGTTTCAGAGATTTGTACTCCAAAACCATTTTCCTGTGGAATGGTTTCAGGGATATATGCTCCAAAACCATTAGATTTACTTAATCATGCCAAAACCATTTTGTTGTGGAATGATTTAAGAGGGTTATATATACTCCAAAACCATTAGATGTACTTAATAGTTTTTATGTTAATTGTGATAAATTAAACCATAATTATAGTATATGTTTTAGTATGTAATTTTAAATTAAAATATGGCTATATAATCATCCAACACAATTAGTTGAAAATGAGTTCTTATAGTATGTACTTCAAAGGAACAAAAGTAATTATTTAATTGAAAATGGGGGGCGTGCTAGAAATTTGGGGGTACGCTAAAAATCTCGGGAGTGCGCTAGAAATTTGGGGGGTACGCTAGAAATCTGGGGGGTGCGCTAGAAATCTGGGGGGTACGCTTGAAATCTGGGGGGTGCGCTAATCAATTTGGGGGGCGCGCTAAGCAATTTTCATTATTTATGCATGGTGCATAAGGAAAAAGCTTATGCACCATAACCACTCCCCATCCCACACTAAAACTTTTTTATTAATGTATTAACATACGAAGAATACAAATTAAACTTGTATCTTTTAATTAAATGTGTCACATTTTTATTGGCAAACAGTAAAAACCGGATATACAGAACAATATATAAGTTTTGTCCTAACGGTAACTATTCTTCTCTCTTAGAAAGCATAAACTATTCTATTTAATATATTTTTTATCATTGTTAATGTTTTTTTTATCATTGTTAATGTTAAAAA
Organism: Trifolium repens; assembly: GCA_030408175.1. Classification (NCBI taxonomy): domain Eukaryota; kingdom Viridiplantae; phylum Streptophyta; class Magnoliopsida; order Fabales; family Fabaceae; genus Trifolium; species Trifolium repens. Next base: position 33,880,669 of record CP125845.1, read on the forward strand.
TTCGGAAAAACAACCTTTTTGCCATTGAGTGTGAGTTGCCCTTTGCTCTTGTGGGCAGATGAGGAAAACTATGAGCCACGACCTTCAAGGATGCTGAAGTGCCGGATAGATGTCCTTGGCTATGCCCAATTTGTGTGGGACAAGTGGAATTCTCTGCAGGTAGCAGGGTGGGGAGGTTCCGTTATTAGGGAAAAACTTAAGTTGATCAAGCTGGCCCTGAAAGAGTGGCATGAGACCCACATTCAAAATATGACGAGTAGGATTGAAGCGTTGAAAATTCGGTTAGCAGCATTAGATAGCAAGGGGGAAGTTGTTGTTTTGTCGGTTGAAGAGGTTTAGGAATTGCATGGGATCACATCAGACATCCATTCTTTATCCTGTGTGAATGCGAGCATTTGCTCCCTCTGGTTAAAGGAAGGCGATCCGAATACGAAGTATTTTCACTATGTCCTTGCAAGTCGCCGGAGGGGAAACACTATTTCTTCGTTACATGTTGATGGGGCGACTATGGTGGGTGTGCATCCTATCCGCCAGGTGGTTGTCACGCATTTTGCCTCACACTTTAAGGCGGGTAGGTGGGAGAGGCCAGGAGTGGATAATCTCCAGTTCCGCAGGTTGACGGTTTTAGAAGGAGGCAGTGTGATTAAACCTTTCTCGATGGAGGAGGTGAGGGTAGCGGTGTGGGACTGTGACAGTTACAAAAGTCTTGGTCCTGATGGCATTAATTTCGGTTTTATTAAAGAGTTTTGGCTGAAGCTTCAAGTCGACATCATGCGGTTTATTTCAGAGTTCCATCGCAATGGTAAAATTACCAAAGGCATCAACTCCACTTTTATAGCTCTGAATCCGAAAGTAGCTAGCCCTCAACGTCTAAACGACTTTCGACCCATATCTCTGGTGGGATGCCTCTATAAAATTTTGGCGAAGGTGCTTGCTAATAGGCTGAGAATGGTGATTGGTATCGTAATCTCTGAGTCTCAGACTGCGTTTGTGATAGATAGGCAAATCCTTGATGGCATCTTCATCGCGAATGAGCTGGTGGACGAGGCGCGCAAGGCTAAAAGGGAGTTATTGCTTTTTAAGGTGGATTTCAAAAAAGCATGTGATTCAGTTGATTGGGGTTATTTAGACGTAGTCATGGGGAGAATGTCCTTCCCTTTCTTATGGAGGAAGTGGATAAAGGAAAATGTTTTTACGGCAACAGCCACGGTTCTGCTTAATGGTAGCCCAATAGACGAGTTCCCTTTGGAGAGGGGACTAAGGCAAAGGGACCCGCTTTCTCCTTACCTATTTCTGATAGCGGCTGAAGGACTGGACGTGTTGATGCAAGCCATGATGGCATCCAACGTCTTTACGGGTTATCAGTGCGGTACGCATGAGCCTTTATCTATCTCTCATCTTCAGTTTGCTGACGATACACTACTTCTTGGGGCCTAAAGCTGGGCAAATGTTCGGGCCTTGCGGGTGGTGCTTGTGTTGTTTGAATTGATGTCTAGTTTGAAGGTGAACTTCAATAAGAGCATGTTCGACGGGGTTAATATCTCTGAGTCCTGGTTACATGAGGCCGCGTCTATGTTGCGGTGTAGAGTGGGCAGGTGCCTTTCCTGTACCTGGGTCTCCCTATTGGTGGTGATCCTAGGCGCCTGAGTTTTTGCGATCCGGTGGTGACTCGTATTAAAAATAGATTGTCCGGATGGAAAAGTCGTTTTCTTTCTTGTGGTGGTCGCCTGGTACTTCTAAAGTGTGTGTTAACCTTTGTGCATGTCTATGCTCTTTCCTTCTTCAGAGCTCCCTCAGGTATCATCTCTTCTATTGATTAAATTTTTCTATGGGGGTGGTGAGGACTTTAGGAAAACCTCTTGGATTAGCTGGAAATCTATTTGCATTCGGATGGATTATGGAGGGCTGGGGGTGAGACAGTTCGGGGCGTTTCATTTATCTCTTCTAGGTAAATGGTGTTAGAAGACGTTGGTAGATAGAGGGGGACTGTGGTATAGAGTTTTGGCGGCTCGTTATGGGGTAGAGCGAGGGTGCTTGAGAGAGAGCGGGCGAAGAGGGTTTTCTTGGTGGAGGGAGATTGTGAGGATTCGTGAGGGCGTAGGGGAGATAAGGGGAGGGTGGTTTAGGGAGAGCATATTGAAAAAGGTGGGGGACGAAGTAGATATTTTTTTTGGACCGATCCTTAGCTGGGTGGGGTTCCCCTGAGGGAGAGATTCATGTGTTTGTTTGACTTGGCGGAGACGAAGGCTAGTTCAGTGGCTTATATGTGTGCTTTGGGACGGGGGGTTGGTGGGGGAGCGTGGGCGTGGCGGAGACAGTTGTGGGTGTGGGAAGAGGAGATGTTGGGGGAGTGTTTGGATTTATTACACAATTGTGCTTTGCAGGCCCAGGTTCCAGATACTTGGCAGTGGCAGCTTGATCCTGCTCGTGGTTACTTGTCAGTAATGCCTATCAGCTCTTGACGTCTCAACAAAATGTTACTTTGGATGCGGCTGCATATATCATTTGGCACAAACAGGTCCCCTTGAAGGTATCCATTTTTTCCTGGAGACTATTGAGAGACAGGTTGCCAACAAAAGTTAACTTGGCATCTCGCGGTATCATTGGTCCAGCAGCTCACTTTTGTGTATCCGGGTGCGGCAGTGTCAAATCGGCTCATCACTTATTTCTCTCCTGCAACTACTTTGGTTCGCTCTGGGCATTAGTTCGGTCATGGATTGGTTTATCGTCAGTGGACTCATATACATTGTCTGATCATTTTCTTCAGTTTACCTATTCCTCAGGAGGTTTACGTGCGCGCCAATCTTTTCAACAGCTCATATGGCTTCTATGTGTGTGGGTTGTTGGGAATGAAAGAAATCAGCGTCTATTTCGAAACTCAGAATGTACACTAGATCAACTGTTGGAAAAGGTCAAAATTTTCTCGTATCATTGGATGAAGACTTTGAATATCTCCCTAGTTACGAATTATCATAGTTGGTGGTCCAGCCCTTTTATTTGTTTGAACATCGCTTGATTTGTACTATTATGTTATCTCACTGTATTGACTCTTTGTAATTTTTCGTGCTCATCTCGGCACACCTTGTACTGAGGAGAGATTTCTGATTAATATATATTTCATTTTTATCTCTTCAAAAAAATTATTAATTATCTTTAATGTTTATTTTTTAGTAGTTTGATGGACTAAAAATTGACCAATGAAAAAGAAATTTAAAAACTATTAATTATTTAAAAACATATTAGAGGATTAAAATAACTAATAAGAGTGACAATTTTGATATATTTAATGATTAATGTGACAACACGATATACGTCAAGAGACCAAAATTGTGATTTTTTTTAATAGACGGAAATTGACAATTGCAATGTCTTTATGACACAATTCAATTTATAAAAATATTGTATATAATATGTAAAGTCCGGAGTTCGAATTATGATAAACCTACTTATTCACCTTGAAAAGGTGAAATTTTGACCAAAAATGAGAGTCGACATACCAATGTCTCAATGAGTTTGGTGGTGCTACTTAGGAGCTTTATTCAACATCAGAGCCACTTATCCTGATTTCCACCTTGAGGATAAGGTGTGTTTTGATGGAGAATTTCTTTTAGCGCACCCACCATTCTGGTGCGCTCCCTACATTTAATTTAAAATTTATCCCCGCTTGCATTTTAAGTAACGAGCGATGTAAAAATACAAATTTTGGAAGAAAAACTGTTCGCAGCATTTCTTGGGTCAAAATTTTGGACTTTGGTCATACTCAAATGGTCTTGGACGGCAACCAATTTTGATTGGCCACCTCAATGACGGTGCAATTTTATCGACCAATCGGACGTACCTTAGAAATGTATAAATTAAAACCTTTTTTTCTACATTTTTACTAACTCATCCTATCCACTTTTATTTTGTTTTATTTGTTGTTACTTTTGTCATTTCTTGTGTATACAGTCGCATAATCTGTTTCTGATTAGTCATAATGTTCTCATCGATGTTATTTGATGATGATGATGATGATGATGATGATGATTGAGAGTGTTGTTATGCTAATCAAGGATAGACTTGTTGAGACCATCAATATTGAGATTTTTTTTTTTGGTAGTGATCAATATTTAAAATGTTATGACTAATTCGAATGGAAGCTCCGGACTTATTGCTAAAATTGGTGCTAGAAATTGGAAATCTCACCCTTCAAAAGTTGAGAGCTATCGATTTTGCCTCATCCTTAATTTCTAGTGGAATATGTTGATGGTTGATTCAATTTTCTCGCCAATTTTCATTAATTATTACGTAATTTTTTTGTTGAACATTTTATGTTAGTGTTCTTTATGTTGTACTCCATTTGTCCCTAAATTTTTGTCCTGTTAGCATGTTTTTTTCCCTAAACTTTGGTTATTTTAATAAACCAATGTACAATTAATGATGTTTTACTATTTTTACCCTTGCAAGAACTAAAATCATCAATTTAATGAACTTTTCTCTTTTTTAATAAAGTAAAGGTAAAAATTATTCAACTTATCAATATTTAATATTTATTATTTTTTAATCTATGTGCAAAACTCTAAAAGGACCAAGGATTGGGGACAGAAGGAGTAATATACATATCTCATTTGTAATTTTAGTTTCATTTGCATGTGCTAATATAGTACTCCTGAAGATTAAGATTTTCTTTAAAGTTTATTAGACAATATTTATAAATACACACACATGTTCATTTAATCTAGTGCCCTGTATGTTAATTTAATCTAGTTAAACTTTTATTAGATTAAATATAGTAAGTGCCGATACATAAAAATCTCTCATTGTCAAGGGAGTTCCTTCATTTTATTCTATCTTTCCTTTCTGTGACATAACTGTGAGAATATAAAAAAGAAGTTGAATCAATGCCATATCTGAGACATAGATGACACAGATTTGTCAAAAATATTTACAAAGTATGGTAATAAAATATTGCAGATAAGATTATGCCTCTGGATCGAGAATGCGGATTTGTATCTCGGAGAATGTCTTCACATCAATACCCAATAACCTGTTTTTGACATTTCAAGTAATTAAAATATAAAAAAATATTTGTAAATCAATAATCACTTCAGACAAGAAAAAGCTCTCACCAGCAATCAATCCCTACAGCGTTGGCCCCCAATTTATCTGCCTTTAGATCGTCTCCGATGTGTAAGGCTCTGCCAGCCTCTACATTTACTTGATCTAGAAGGAAAATATTGAAAATATAACACATACGATTAACAATTTTTTTTTGCGAATGAAGTCTGCACAACAGTAACTAATAACCACATACCTAGAGCAGCTTGAAATATTCTTGGGTCTGGTTTTTCATATCCAACCTCTGATGATATAATGACAGCATCAAATCTGAGGTGAAAACCAGAAAACGAAACATTAAAAACCATTCATCAGATTTTGTGAGATTTCCAAAAAGTGTTTTTTCAACAAACCATCTTAAGTATAGTTAGCATAATCATAATGAAGGAATGGCTGATGCTCACAGATTCAAAACATTAAGATCCTTCAATAGCTTCCTTAAGCGAGAGTCGAAATTGGATACAACAGCCATCTTAACTGTGTCACTGCTTGTCACGTTAGCGAGGACTAGGTTCAAAGAATGTAGAAAATTTACAGTTTAACAATGTAAATAGCTTAGGAAAAATAAAATATTTCAAATTGTCTGACCTCCGGCATCCTTGAGAAGAGACATTGTTTCAAAAGCTCCATTAGGAAGATGCCATGCATCACCTTTTGCATAGTACTGATAGAAACAAAAACTAAAGTTCAGACATAATTGTGTCTCATATTTTAAGTTTGAAAATAAAAATGTAAGCAACTCTTATGCCAGTTTATTTTTCCTTGATAAGTAATGACATGATGAACATTCGGGAATCAACAAGATAAGAAACTACAATGTCAAAACCAATATTGCATATTTCAGTTATGTTTCAATGGAGTTGATCAAAGGCAAAGAGAAATTTTAATTTTCTTCAAATTGTTTTTAATAGGTATAAATAAACTTTTTCAAAAAGATTAAAGGATTGTACAGATAAATTCGCTCCAGTTGATTACATCTTCATAGATTGGAAATGAACGAGTGACAAATGGAATAGCCAAGAAAGGTTACCTCATAAACTTCCTCAAAAAAGTCTTCGTCTCCACAACCAGTGGCTTCAGAAACTACAAATTTCCAAAATGGCCTCCCATCACCCTGTAGTGAATACAACATAGAGATTGCATGTTATTTCCGTAACAAATGCCATTTGCCAATAAAAATGACATCTGTTTACATAATCTTTTGAGAGAAATTAACTGAGACGTTTCAGGTTAGTAAAATATGGAAAATCACAGTGACATTAATATACACTGGAATGACAATAAATCAAAGTTGGCTTCAATTGACACAGAAGTTGAGCACATTCTCACTTTACAGATCATGATAGTTAAGTTCCTTAAAGAGATTCTGGTCAAACTGCGACAGCATAAATTTTTCTTGCGGAAACTACTATGGTCCAGCATATGAATCTTCTAATACAACAAAAAGATAATGACAATAGGCCAATACTTCGTAAACAAAATCATTACAACTATCGATAAACTTTCATTACAACATTTTCTATACACCATCTTTACAGGGTCGTTACTCATAATACAAAATTTCACTGACAAAAAGTGAAGAGGAAAATATGGTATAAAGAACAGAGAAGATATCAGAAGAAAACAGGCTTAAAATGACGATTGGCCATTGAAACTTATTGCACAATCATGCTGAAATAACAAGAAAACATATCAATGGTAGAGCATATAGACCTGGTAACGTAGTTTTTCAGGCCATTTAGCAGTAAATGCTCTCTTAAATCCTTGCTTTATCTCAGCTGGATTTACAGTCAAACCTGAACATTATAGACATAAGCATAAGCAATGAATACATTCCAAAATGAGTAATAGAAGGAAAATGCTGGCAATGAAAGTGTGTAGCAATATAACAACTCTTAGTAATGTCATAAGTTAAGAGTCACACATTGGATATAATATGATCTAAAAACGTGTTTATAAGCGAGAGTCTCTCACCTTAAAGCATACAAATGATAAGCCACAATGGAGTATATAACTTTCTTTCTGATCTAATTTTGAATTCTAACATATATGAGAGAGAATAACAATAAACATTCTATTAACAATAGAACATTATATTGTTGTTATCATGTATTAGGCTCTATTAGGTAAGGCTAAACCACTAGATTATAGATGATAACTTGTAAAGTATGAACTCATATGACCAAAGTAGAGTTGTTTAGTAGCGATCATTCACTCACAAGCTTACAATGTTTTTCCTATAATCCTAAAAAAATTCTATACATCATAAAGACGAAAAAGACCCTTTGCCACTTCCTTTTTTCGTAGCTTAAAAAGTGTCCCTTTCTATTATTTGGATATGCCCTTCCTTATTTACGCAAATAAAGCCACCTGAATGCTAGACTCTACCAAGTTAAGCAACTCCAACTGTCACTGCAACTGGCTCGCAAACTATTCCTGCTTACGGATACAACCTACGGCAACTCCCAATGGCTGACTTACTCCACTCCGGCATTGCCTTAACTTGCTTAGCGTTTGAGCTTATACCTAATAATATATCATTTTTTTTTTGCATTTTTACCATTAGTATTCTTATTGAAGAAATTTTAACAAGACAAAATAGGATATGCACGATCAATGTAAACTAGTTTTACACTATTAACATCTAACGAGAATCAAGTATGAGGTAGTTATTTTAAAAAAATGGTTACAAATTGAGCTATGTAACAATATGAAATCATTAGACGAATTTTCATTGGATGTCGGTGTAAATTATGTTTCCACTTACCGTGCATGACCATTAAACTCCAACCATATTACAAAAAAAATTCCTATGTCATTTTATGTTTATGAATTCGTAGTTCAATACGATAATTTATAGGTCTAGTGGTAAAAAGGCAAGTCTTCCACCCAGAGGTTCCGGGTTTGAGCTGTGCTAGTGCCTTTAGAAGTGATAAATATAAATTTATTTTTAAGCGCTCTTTGAGTATTAAGGTTTGTCCTATCTCATCCTCATCACCTTAAATGTTTTTCATAAAATAAAAATAAAAAAATTGCTAAATAATATAAATTCAATTTTCTAATATTGTAGATAAATAAAACTTTGACACACAAATGGTGATATAGCCTAATGAGAGAGATGAGTGAAGAAAGTAACCAACCATATTTGGATCCAATAGCGGCATAAGTCTCCTCAACAGGATTTGCCAATTGCAAGAGAGTACCTCCAGCATCCAACAGTAATGCATCATATGCCCTTCCACCACTACCAGACCTTGATCCACTTCCTACAAAATTCACTTTAGCATCATCATCATCATCAATCATCAGAAAATTAATGTAAGAAATTAACAAGTTAGGGAAATGAGTGAAACAAAGAACCTTTGTTGATTGGGGTTGAAGATGAAGAGAGTGAAAGTGAATTGGGAAGCATGGAATTTCGGGTAATGGGTTTGAGAGCTCTGAAGAAAGCGTTGCCGGGAGAGCATCTCATCACTGCAGTAGTGCCCACCATCGTTCGTTATGTACCAAGTAGCCCACTTTTTACATTTTACTATATTTTACAAAGGAGAAATGGTATTTTGACATCTAATTTGGGACAACTTTGAACAACCCTTTACACAAAGCTATTTTATTTTTTAAAAATAATTTTTTTATAAAGAGGCCAAAAATTATGCGGAACAAAAATGTGTAAAAATAACCCTCCTTTTTGTAAAGAGGCCAAAATTTATGGAAGATGGGTGTTATTTTAACACATTTTTGTTACATAAATTGTATATAAATACTATTTATACACATTTTTTGCTTTTTTTATAAGTAAAAGAACATAAAAAATTACAAAAATATATTTGTATAAGTATTGTATATGAAAAAGCGGATAAAAATATCATTTTTAAAGGAATGTTATTTGCAACAAGTGCTTGCTTTATCAATTTGAAGCATTTTGACAATTTTTTATTATATCAACAAGCGAAAATAAAATAAACCGTACTAAGGAAAAAATAAAATATACCATATTGAAATGATAAAAAAAAACAACAATATCCGCTGTAGGACGGTAGGATTGGTCTTTTCAGATTAATCAGTCCTTGAACTAAATATTAAATTTACAAAAAACAAACAATATCGCACTATATGATGACAAAATCCCAAAAATTAAAAAAAAAAAAAAAAAAACACTAAAGACATGTGGAAACCACACTTATTTAATTAAAATATAAAGGAACAAAACAATTTGGAGTGGTGGTTATAGGCCTAAATTGACAATAAAGTCTCATTTAAATTGACTTATTTTTTATTTTATGCAAAATAACTTATGCAGTTACATAAGTTTTTATTTATTATTAGCTTCTATTATATGTTTTTCAAGATGGTTTATGAAAAAATAACTTATAAAGACACAATTTTTGTCAGTTAAAACTTATAAACTAACATAAAAAATTATTTATTTGCGTGAGCTATTTTTATAAACTCAAAAATAAATCAAATATAAATAAGACCCTAAATCCCTTGTCTCTAATAGATAAAAAAAAAAGTGAAAAGTTGTGACGGCTTGGCTAGAGTTAGAAGAAGAGAGACATATTTATAGAAGATAAGAGATATTAGCCATATATTTTTTAGCATTAAATATGTTTTTGGTTCCTATTTAGCAAGTTTTTTTTTTTTGGTCCCTATAAAAAATGGCATATTTTGGAACATACAAATACTTTGTTTGATAAATAATAGCGGATAGCTAATAAACTAACTTATAGCGGATAACTTATAAGCTAGCTTTTAGCTTATAGCAAATAAGTTAGCTGATTAAATTTGTAGTGTTTGATAAATTTTGTGGTTGAACTAGCTTACACTTATAAAGTGATATAAAAAAGATATGTCTAATTAATATTTAGTTTTTTTTAAGTAAGATGATAGGGTTAAAATTGGAAGAAAATATTATAAACTATAAGCTATAAGCTCATAAGTTTATTTTTGAGCTTTTATGAAACAGCTTATGCAAATAAATAAGCTTTTATATGTTATTATAAACTTTTCAAGGTAGTTTATGATAAAACAATTTATAAAAATACAATTTTTTTCGGTGAAAACTTATGAATCAATATAAAACTTTATTTATTTGCATAAACTATTTTCATAAGCTCAAAAATAAGCTAAATACAAACAGACTCATAGCGTTTGAAATAAGCTAGTAAAATAAACTATGAACTCTTTATTAAAATTGGTTACCAAACAGAGCTTTTAGCTTATAAGCTAAAAGCTATAAACTATAAGCTAGCTTATTTGCCTTCTCAAACAGAGCCAAAATTATTATGCATGCATTTTTGGCCCCTACCGTTAAACCAATGCGTATTTTTCACTGATTATTTCGAAAACATGTTTAGAGCATTATAAAAAGTTCCTCAAATAAAAAAGAACTCAAAATTTGATTTCTAAGTCAAAAATTTTGTCACCTTTGTCTTTGTCATTTGAAATTTAAAATATTCATAATTAAATCTTCTCATTATAAAATATTTTAATGTTTAGTAAAGAAACTCTTTATATTATTATAAACTTGTTTGAAAAAAAATTATCCAAAAATTAAAATTTTAAGTATAATTAAACAGTGTTTAAAATTTTGAAAATTAAGAGGACTAAAACTGCATACTTAAAAATTTTGTATCGTTTGACTTAACTTATTTCAAACATTTTTACTTAATAAAAAGAGAAATTAGGCCAAATAGATTTTAAATAAGTTCTTGATCGAAAAAGAAGTTGTTTAATTTTTATGAATAAATAAAATAGATAAAAGATCTTTGAAGCTAAAAAAATTTGTTACAGATTAAAAAAATAGTGATTTTGATGTTTAATAATTTAGATATTAGTTTTTAGAGATTTTATAGAAAAGTATAATTTATTTTGTGTTTGTTTGTCGTATTAAAAATCAATTTTTTAAGTAAAATAATTTTTAGTTTATTTGTATACAACATGTAAAAGTGACTTTTTTTTAATTACAAAATAACTTTCTTTTTTTAACATTTATTTTCTCTCTCCTCTAAAAAAAATATATTATTTGAGAAGCTACTCTTAGCAGCTTCTCATTTTTAGCTGTTTTCTGATTATTTTTAGCTTCTGGTTATTTTAAAAATATGTAACAAACAGATGCAATATTTTTAAAAAGTGGTTATTTTTTTAAAATTAATGATTTTTTTTTCTTAAAAAAGCTATAACAAACGGCCTCTTAGGCTTTGTTTGGTTCAGCCGAGGGGGAGGGGAGGGGAGGAATTTTTAAGGAGGGGAGACGAGGTAAAACATAATTTATTATATTGACAAAATTACCCTCACTTTTTTATTAAAATTCTAAATTATCTTTATTGGAATATTAAAATTTTAGGTTATATTTTTTTTTTACAACAAAAAAAATTTAGGTTTTCTACTCATTAGATTTTTTTTTGATATATATCCATTAGATTTTTTTGGACGTAATATATCCATTATAATTTAATTCTTATTTTAAGTTTATAAGGTTAAGGCTAAAAAAATAAATTACTTCTCTCCTTCCCTCCCCTCCCTTCGTTAAAAAGTTGAACTAAACGTAAAAATTTAAAATATCACCTCCCCTCCCCTCACCTCCCCTCCAAAACCACCGAACCAAACAGACCCTTAGCTTTAATCTAAAAACTTTTATTTTCAATTTTAGCTTTCGGAGTCAAACGAAAATATATCACCTTTTACCAAATTTAACGCTTGACTCCGAACTAAATTAAACTGGTGTAAAGTAAAAAAGAAATATTAAACTGGTGTAAACTAAATTATAGATACCTAATTACTTGTTTCTTCCTTTTTTTCAAAATCATTCGATCCCCTCCCCTCCAAACTCGTAAACAAAGCCTAAATCAATAGAGTAACAAATATTTAATTTAACTATATTTTTGAATTTAGGGTTGTGCCCGATTAAACTCACTCGCAAGCAACCAGAAGAGCAAACAGCAACCTCTCGTTTCAGTTTTTCAAAAACAGAAATACTGTTTTGAGAAAGAAAACCGTCGTTTCTGCTACTTCTTAATCTCGACTTGATTTTTTTCCAGCTTCTAATTTCACTCTATCGAAACAAAAAAAGCTGAAAGAAAATGGCAATAAAACATGAAGGATGTGCTGTTGGAATAGACCTTGGAACAACGTATTCGTGTGTTGCTGTGTGGTCAGAGGAACACAATAGAGTTGAGATTATTCACAATGACCAAGGAAACAGAACTACACCTTCTTTTGTTGCTTTCACTTATGATCAAAGATTGATCGGCGATGCTGCTAAGAATCAATCTGCTACCAACCCGGAAAACACTGTATTTGGTAAATTTCTATGTTCTTATTTTAAGGAAATTTTCAAAAACTGTTTTGGTATTATTTATTTATAAGAAAAAAGTCATGAATTTTAAGGTATATTACTCCCGCTGCTTATTAAAGAAAATTGTGTTATGCATTATGTCTAAGACAATATTTTTATATTTGATTTTTGGCTAAACTATACATTTGGTATCTTAGTTTATTTGATGTTTCAATTTGGTATGTTTAAAAAGTTTCAATTTAGTCTTTTACATTTATTTTAGGTTTCAATTTGGTATTTTCCGTCAGTTTTGTCACATGTGGCACACGGTTTGCATATGTGAACATACACGTGGACACTTGGACACTGTGCAACTGAAATGTTGTTAATGACAAAACTGACGGAAATGACCAACTTATGCAAACGGTGGATACATAAGGGACCAAATTGAAACTTTTTAAACGTAAGAGACCAAATTGAAACTTTTTAAATGTAAGAGGCCAAATTGAAACCTAAAATAAACGTAAGAAGTTTATACTTCACAATTTTTTTAGGATATATTTGTAAAAACATTCAAAAAGTTACAACAACTAATGATTGTCTTGATTCTGATAATATTTTTAGTTTTTCTTCTTATAATAAGGATCTGTGTCAGTATCTACCATTTCATTTATTTACTGTTTTTATTATTATTGCATTGCATTGCATGCATTACTATGTTAGTTGGACAAATGAATGATGAGAATTTACAAAAAGAAAAAAATTATTTTCAGATGCTAAGAGGTTAATTGCAGAAAGTTTAGTGACCCAGTTGTTCAAAAAGATAAAATGTTGTGGCCATTCAAGGTCATTGCCGGTGTCAATGACAAACCTATGATTACCATTAAGTATAAGGGTCAAGAGAAACGATTTTGTGCCGAAGAAATATCATCTATGGTCCTTGGAAAGATGCGAGAGGTTGCAGAGGCATATTTGGAGTCACCGGTCAAGAACGCTGTTGTTACTGTACCAGCTTACTTCAGTGATTCTCAGCGAAAAGCCACCAAAGATGCTGGCGCCATTGCTGGCCTTAATGTCATTAGGATAATCAATGAACCTACTGCTGCAGCTATTGCGTATGGCCTTGACAAGAGAAGTGGTTGTGTTGGTAAACGAAATATTTTTGTCTTTGATCTTGGTGGTGGTACTTTTGATGTGTCTATCCTCACAATTAATGGTGATGTTTATGAAGTAAAAGCCACCGCTGGAAACACTCACCTAGGGGGAGAAGACTTCGATAATAGAATGTTGAACTATTTTGTAGAGGAGTTCAAAAAGAAAAATGAAGCGGATATTAGTGGTAACTCGAGAGCTTTAAGGAGGTTGAGAACTGTGTGCGAGAGGGCAAAAAGGATTCTCTCTTTCGCTTTTTTTACCACTGTTGAAGTAGATTCTTTATTTAACGGAATTGACTTCTCTTCATCAATCACTCGTGCCAAGTTTGAGGAGATTAATATGGATCTGTTTGATGAGTGTATGACTACTATTGAGAGTTGTCTAAGTTATTCAAAGATGCACAAGAGTGATATTGACGATGTTGTTCTTGTGGGTGGCTCGTCTAGGATTCCCAAAGTTCAAGATCTGTTGCGAGATTTTTTCAAGGGGAAGGATTTGTACAAGAGTATCAACCCAGATGAAGCTGTTGCATACGGTGCAGCTGTTCAAGCTGCTAGTTTGAGTAAAGGCTTTCAAAATGTCCCCAACTTGGTGCTGCGAGATGTTACCCCATTATCACTTGGTGTCTCAACACGTGGTAATATCATGGATGTGGTGATTCCTAGGAACAGTTCTTTGCCTGTCAAAAAGACAAAAAAATATTTCACTGCGGATGATAATTGCGAAGTCTCAATTAATGTTTTTGAGGGTGAGAGAGCAAAAGCCAGAGACAATAATCACCTTGGTTTCTTCTGGCTTTCGTGCCCTCCAGGTACTCCTCGTGGTCAGCCTTTAGAGGTATGCTTTGACATCGATGAAAATGGTATCCTAACTGTTTCTGCAAAGGAAATATCCTCAGGCAATATGAACGAGATCACTGTAACCAATGACAAAGAAAGGTTATCAGCATTTGAAATTAGAAAAATGATTGAAGAAGCTGAGAGATACCATGTAGAAGATCAGAAATTCTTGAGGAAGGCCAAAGTAATGAGTGAATTGGATTTTTGTGTTTACAAAATCAAGAATGCTTTAAAGAAGAATGATGTTAATCTAAAGCTCCCCCCTCAAGAAAGTGAGAAGATCAACAATGCAATTACTGTGGCAGCAAATTTGCTTGATAAGAATAACCAACAGAAAGAAATAGATGTTCTCGAGGGTCATCTAAAAGAGCTTGAGAGTATGTTGGAACAACTTATATCCATGACTGAGTAGTTTTATTTTTCTTTATTTAGATTTAAAGCGATGTTTTGCTTTTGTGCATGCTGAATGCAAACCTTTAAGTTGATCATCATTATCTAATACTAGTATTCAAGTTTATGATAAAGTTTGCATTGAACATGTTACTTAATTTGTTTCTGTTTTCTGTCTTGTTTTCTAGTTTTAGTAGCATCTTTAGAAACCTTGCTTCAAGATCTCTCTCATGCTCTTGTTCTCTAGTTAATCTTTGTTATGCTTCAGGTTAGCAAATAATCTTAGTACCTTAGTTGATATGTGTTATATACCATAGCAGAGTTAGACATCTTCAAGAATTAACTTGCCTTTACATGTTTATATGCTTATTATTAGAGAAAAATAACACTAATTTATTCTTTTTAATTTTTAAAAACTAAACATCTTGGGACAAATATTCAATGCATAAGGTGGACGGTGGCATGGGTTTTAAAAACTATAGTGCGTTTAATCTTGCGATGTTTAGTTAACAAAGTTGAAGGATTATGACTAATCTTTCTAGTTTAATCTCTAGATTGTTCAAAGCAAGGCACTTTCCACAATGCAATTTCCTTCATTCCATAATAGGACATGATCCTAGTTACGTATAGCGAAGCATACACACAGTGAAGTTTTGGTTAAAAGAAGGTTGTAGGTGGAGAGTATTGGATCGAAATTAAATATTTCGTTTGTGAGGAGAATTGGCTAGGTGATGGAAATTTGATTACAATGCCAAATTCTGCATTGATCATCTGTTGGTGTCTAACCTGTTGCTACCATTCTCAAAAAAATTGGAATGCTGACTTTCGTTCATTCACTTTTTGATTCTCCCATGGCTACTAGAACCCTTAAATACTCCTCTTTTTGAATCTGTTAAAGAGAAAAAGAGGGTGTGGAAGGCGGAGAAAATTATTGATATTACTCATCTTCGCATGACCAATAGTTGGTATTTAATTTCGAGGCTTAAAATACCTCCAAAAGTAAAAAAAACTGCTTTGGAGGATTTGTTGTAATTGTTTGACAAAGTGTTTTCCGGCTACGCGAACTAAAGGGTTGATCGTAACCAATTGTGCTTTTTGCGATACAGACGTGGAAGATAGCATGCATCTATTTTTTACATGTTCCAATAGTGCCTAGTGCTGGAGAAACGGTGGAATTTGGACGCACATCACAGCTGCTACTGCTGGAAACAGCAGCGTTTTTGCTGTCCTTTTCGCGGTTCTGCATAATCTAGAAAGAGAAATTGCTGCATTTTTTACTGTGCAGCTAGCTATGCAGCATTTGGAAGTAGAGGAATAATCTGATTCGGAAGAAGGAAATGTAGCGTCCAACACAAGTTTGTTTGCGTGCAAATTTACTGTGAAAGAGTCTTTTATAATTTTACTACTATCACAATTTAAGAAATAAATAGAGTCAAGAAAATTAGTATACAATATAATAAGATAACAAAACAATTGCATTTGTATATAAATAATACAATATTTAATTTCCTGTTGACATTTTAAATTGAAATAAATATTAAACTTGGGAGGTGACAAATTAGACACAATTATATTTGTCAATGTCTTTCACTATTTTACAACTGTCTTTAAACTCTTACTAAGCTAAACTCTTTCAAGTAATGATAACAATGGTAGTAAAATTGTAATAGTTTTTAAATTAATTTTTCACTAACAATTATAATAATGTGCTTCTAAATTACTCTTTATAAAAATAATAATTAATTTTGATACGGATAATCAAGTATCAATATGATTCCCATTTTTCTTTTTACTCGAACAATCTCCTAACATTTTATTCATAACAATCAATTGAATCTCATTTTTCTTTTTACTCGAACAATCTCATAACATTTTACTACAAGGAAACAAAGATTGACACACACTTGTTTGCTGATGTGTAGGTTTTGTTGACCCAACATCAACCACTACAAGTATGGGGCTCCAGGGCCGCCACCCCGTCCCCCAGGGCCGCCATTGTTCACAACCAATCATATTTCTAAATTTAGAAACAATTATAATTAAATTTAAATATTTTTAACAATTTAATAATTATGATTCGTTGACAATGTCAATATTATATACACCACGAATTTTATCCCAAAAACAATACTCCCTCAAGATTTTAATATAAAAAAAATGTATTTAATCTAAATTTAAGCCATATACATTTTGACTTTTACTTATATTCAGTGGCGGAGCCAGAAATAATATTAAGCCTGGGCACAATTTTAATCGCAAATGTACATATATTTATTGGTATAAGGTTTTTGGATTGGGGTTCGTCCATATCCGACCGTTTTAAACTAATAATATATATATTATTTATATACTAAAATAATAATAAAAGTAATTAGTTTTAAGGATTTAATCTAAATATTTGAGATTAACACAAAAGCAAGCAAACATATTTTTTTTTTGGTATTTTGGGTTATATTTAAGCATGAGGTAAAAAATTAAAATCAAAGAAAAACAATAATAATACATGTGTTTTACTATTTTTACCATATATAAAAAGGAAACAAAGTTGATATTTTTAGTATTTTTGATAAAGAAAACAGAAATATATTTTTGGAATTTTTAGATATTTTTAATAATGTATATAAACAAATAAAAGAAAATGAAGGAAAAAAAAAACAAAAGGGAGAAAGTGGGAGTTGAACTTAGGACCTCTATATGCTCAACCAAAAACAAAAAACCACTAGACCAATGCACATCCCACTAATATAAAACAGCTTAAATAATATATATTAAAACACATTTTGTGTCACTGTTCATCATCTTCAAACTCTCACCAAAACCTCAAAATTCGTTTTTTCCATTTTTGCATCAAATTGGACATGTAAATATACCATTTTGCTCATAATTTCATCAGGAATATGAATATACACTTAAATTTTAATAATCCTTACTCAAACTTCAAAATTTTAGATTAAAATAAAAACCCTAAATATAAAAAAATAAAAATTGAATTTGGGGAAGCCTGGGCACCTGCCCAGCCTTGCTGGGCGGTGGATTCGCCCCTGCTTATATTTAAGTTCAGAGTAGTATAAATTACTTCACCAATTTGTTTAGCAGTGATTGTTACATTTGCTCATGTTTATATATTCAAATGGACTCTAAATATTCTAAAAGTAAAACTATAATGATAAAAGTTGTAGATAGTTGAAGTGCTACTACAATTCAAACATACAATTACTCATTTCTTAATATTTAATGTGTTAATGAGTTTTGTCGTTAGATTCTTTAAAAAATAATTGACTATAAAAAATTAAAAAATATTTAGATGAGATAATACAATTTTTTTTTTTAATTTAACTAAAATTTTGGATTTAATCTCTGAATTAGACATATTAGTGTCGTTCTAAATAATCCACCTGTTAGTGTCGTTTTAAATAATCCAAATATCATATTGGTGCAAAGCAAATCAGCAAAATCAATTTTCATCCAATAGAGGCGCCAAATGAAATATTTCCCGGCAAACACCGCGCGCGAGAATATTCGAAAACCAAAAACATGCCCCAATCTCATCTATTAATCTCAATTCCCGCTGATTTTCATCTCTTGAAAATTCCAAATCTCAGTTTCCAAAATCCAAAAGAAACAAAAAATGGATATCTCACAGATCGCAAAGAAACTCGGATTATCCGATTCCAAACTCCTCATCCGTAAAGCCGCCGAACTCCGTCGCCTCTGCGATGTCCATTTCGATTCCTCCATCATCGGCGTCGTAAGCTCCCTTCTGTAACCGCTTAGTTAAATTCTGTAACCGCTTAGTTACATCCTGTAACCGTTTTATTCCCAATGTTGTTGTAGGGTGAGGTTGCCAAAGCAATCATCTGTATGGAAATCGCTGCAACGAGGCTTGGTGTTCTCTTTGATCGATCCGCTGCGGTGAAGCTAAGTGGAATGTCTGAAAAAGCTTATATCAGATCCTATAATTCACTTCACAATGGCATCGGAGTCAAGTTAGTTTGTTTTCCTTTTATAGATTCATTTTTTTATAGCTTTTTATGTTTTTTTAATTGATGAATTTGGTGTTTTAGGTTGAAGCTAGATGTGAGGGAATTGGCGATTCAATTTGGTTGTGTTCGGATTATACCTTATGTTCGTGACGGTCTGAAGCTGTAAGTTATTGATTTTTGTGGTTTTAATAATGTCTGTTACATGTTTGATGAAATGCTATTGAGAAAAAAATAAAACTATATTGGTTTGTTGTCATGTGTTGCTGAAATGGTTTCTTGTTATTTGTAGTTATAAGGATCGGTTTCTTTCTTCGTTGCCGGCTGCTCGCCGTGCTAGTGCTGATTTTACTCGTCCGGTGTTTATGGCTGTTGCTTTTTATTTATGTGCAAAGAAACACAAGGTACATTTGCAATAATCTCAATACTAACACATGGCATGTGGTTATATATTGTAATGACATGATTTGCAATTGTTCTTTGCAGCTCAAAGTTGATAAGATTAAGCTAATTGAACTCTGTGGTACATCTGAATCTGAATTTTCCAGTGTAAGTGTTTTATATGTAAAATGAATATCTAATGTGTGATGGTTTTATTATGTTTGTGAGTGGTGTTGATGAATCTAAATGAATTGTGAATGGATGCTGCAGGTTTCTACTACTATGAAAGATTTGTGCCATGATGTTTTTGGGGTAGCTAAAGAAAAGAAAGATCCTAAAGAAGTTAAGACTAATAGAGGTATACCAATTTTTCAGTATTATGTATTGCCTTACAAAGTATACTCTATTCATATTCTTTTTTCAATTCCTGTTTTTGCATTAATTATGTTCTTTTCTGCTTCTCCCTCTCTCTGGGCAGATCTGCTTGATGTCTTACCAAGCAAAAGAAAAGCTGAGGACGGTGGCTATTTGTCCGATGATGGAGCAGAGGTATGAATGGCTAATCACTCTATGAAACTTACATAACTAAAGATTATTTTCTTTTTGGTTCATTGTTTGAATATGGATATAAATTTAGGAATTGGTTCTTTTTACACACTGCCTCTTTTGTATCAGGACATTAACCCGTTCCTTATAGTTAGCTTTCATAATTGTTTTTCCCAAGTTGAACATGTATATTGCAGATAGATTAATTTTGTGACTATGTCTTCTGTACTGTAATCATTGTAATGGTGGGGGTTTAAAGTTAGAATTTAGAAATTGAAATTGTCTAAAGTTATATGGGAAAATGCATAAAGTTGATATTATCTGACCATCCCTTGTTGCCCTGTGTTAAGTACCAGTGATACCACCTTTTTTAATGCCTTAAGTTTTACGCCTACTAATGATCCCCTTAAACTTAAGGACTTGAGTCAAAGTAGAGAAGGAAATTGATATATACCTTGACTTGACAAGCAAAACTAAAGGTGAAGGTTAATGTGTAGTGAATAGTTATTGTAGGTAATGTTGAGATGTGAAACACAAGGTGAGGAAAATTATACTGGAATATTATGAGCAAACTGTCTTTTTTCCCTAACCAGCTTTGTGCAATTTATATATGCTTTTATCCTATTAGAATTTGTTTGATAACTAGAGAGCATAAACACTCAAGATACCCATTAGTTTTGCTAATGTAGCCACCAATGCCAAACATAGTGGATGCATGATCGTCCTGTACAACTCTGCCTCGCCAAACATCAGTTTCTTTTAAGATTGATGAGTTGAGGATGTTCGTGGACACTGATGTGCCACATCCTTACTAATTGATGGTTTAAGTGTAGATGACAATTCAGATCAAAATTTTACAGTGCAATACTCTATTTACAGGATCAAATCAATTTTGATAACAACAATAATAAATCTGTATAAGCTTGCATTTAAACAGCATTTAAACACATTACCACCAATATGATAGGGAGTCAGTTTTAAACACAATACCACCATGCTCTACCTTTTGATTCCTTTGTTTACTTTCACCATTATGTTGTTCTGATGCCCATATTATATTCTTACATGTTAACATTATCTGTATAGTGACTTTTCCAATTCATATGAATAATAAAGTTGTCATTTTTCTGTATATCCAGGTTTCAAGTTATAAAAAAAGGAAACAGACAGAAACACGTGATTATGAGAAGTGGAAATCTTCAGTCCTTACATCCAACAAACAAGATAAGAAAGAAGGTATTGAGACAGTTCTTGCATTTTTCTTATTCCATATCTAAACCAAAGACTGAAACACAGTTAACCTTGTTTTTGCTTTAACTCTCTGTAGTGCCTAGCAAGAAACCAATACAGACTCGCCTCAACTTTGTTAAGGAAGCTCCTGAGATCCAGAAGTTGGAGGCAATGTAAGATGGCATTGCATGATTTGCTTCATACGTTGATGAATGTTGAAGTTCAGTACAGTATAAGGCAAAGTTATCAAAGGATGAAGATCAGCACTAACCTATTTAGCAACATAAGAGAAGTGTTCTAGTTAATTATTCTTACATATATGGTTCTCAATTTTGTTAGAAGTTGTCTTTTGGGGAATTGCCAAAGCATTAATCAATAGCAAGAACTCTGTATAGACTGTCACTTTTATTTTTTTCAACTGTTATTGGTATTTTGGCTTCAAAGTGAGTCACTTATAGTTCTGTTAATTTACTGGTACAAGATAGTAAATCTGTAAATTAATGTTTATTTTTCTTTGTACATATTCATTTCTGTCTATTTTAACAATTTTGGATAATGCAGAATGTGTGCATTAAAAAGAATGGCACTTTTTACTTTTTTAAACTGATTTAAAAAGTTGGTTGTGGACCTTGTGGTGTTAATTGCTGTAATAGGTGGATATTTATACATTAGATTATGTAGATTGTTCATTATTTTTCACATTTTTTTATAAAATATTATAGTGCACATGCATCATATGATAACTATGACATCCAATCCAACTATGTTGGCAGCTCATAACTATCAGTCTATCACCTATCTTTTGCAGCACCTTAATAAATATACTCCCTCCGTTCCTTTTTATAAGAAACAGTTTGAAAAAATTACACATACCAAGAAAACACATTGTAAATAGTTTTTTTCATTTAATACTCTTATAAATTTAAACTTATTTCATTTATACCCTTATTTAATTTCTCTAAATTCAATTAACTTACTTATTTTTAATATTCTCTTTCGTAATAAATAAGGGCATAAGTGAAATTCAACATTTAAAACATTTGAAAATTAGTCAAAGTTTCTTATAAAAAGGAAAAAAAAAATTTCACTTTTATTTCTTATAAAAAGGAACGGAGAGTATTAAATAACAATAAAAAAGAGAAAATTTTGAGGAGACTAGGCCAAATGATAAACCATTTTCACATTGATTTCTTATGCAATCAATAAAAACCATTTTACTTTGGTTCAAAATTTGATGTAAAAACTAAAAAGTCATTATTTACAACATCAACAGATTTTTCATTTGTATTGTAATTGATTTAGGAATCTTTTCTATCAATTTTTTATAATATTTTTTGTTATAAAGAGTACAAAGAATAGTCAATTCATAATGTAGCATAACACTCCTTAAACAATGGAAAAAGGAAAAAGGACACACAAATCTTAAATAACATTCACTTAGATAACACCGGGGTGCTACTTATCTTAGATAACACCCACTTTCAAGAAAGAGACTTAATACTAAAAACTACCCCATCTTTATCAAGGATACAACCCTTAATGACAACGTTGTTTCTAGCATTCCATAACATCCATACAACTATGTAACAAGCCTGATTTTCAATGGTGCGGAGGATTGAAAAGTAGCGGAGTTCATGACCATACAACCAGCACATGGAAGGAGAATATGGTAAGGTATTTTTTCTCCCTAGAGAAAAAAATGTCATGTATCTCATCTTCCAATGTCAATTTGTGATGAAGCAGAACGAATTTGCATAAATTTTATATGGGGCTCTACAACTTCTTCCAAAATGTAAATCATCTTGGCTATTTTACACAAATTAAGAAAAGTAATCATTGTTGTATTAAAAAGAGAAATTATGAATTAGTTTACAAAATTGTCCCTCATTAATGGTATGAAAAAAATAAATTGAAGAATTCAAAGAAGAAAGAGAAATAAATAGTTAAGGGTATAGTAAAGAAAAGATCATTAAATGTTTCATTGGTAATATAAAGTGACATATAATTTGGTACAATTTTTTTTCTCAAAGTGACTTACAATTTGGAACGGGGGGAAGTATTAGCGTATATTACGGCTCTACAACTGATTAGTGTAAATGTTTGTAAGGCTTCCCAAGGTTGAGAATGTGATAAATTGATAACTGTAATTTGATTATTAACTTAAGGTGAAATTGATAGATGAGAATCCAATTTGAGTTGGTGTTCTTAGTATACTAAAAGAAGGGAAAAGATAAAAGAAGACTAAGTCTAAAACTAAGTCATTACTCTACTAGAGAGTACCAAAGGGAGAGAGGAGAGACTTCATCAATTTTCTTCATACTCACTAGTCACTATTGATCCTCATTTCGGTATTTATGCATAACCCAAGGTTCCCTGATTTTATGATCACTAGCCATGTGTTCATTTACTTCAACCAATTATGTTATGTCAAATGTATTTTCTCATATGTTATTTGAATCATAACAATGTCATTTGGTTTTATGGGACAAAATGAAAATTTGTTTACCTAAAAAGAAAGGAGGACTTGTGACTTTTCGCTCTATTTTTAAGTGTCACTATTCATGCTTTGTGGAAAGATTAGAATGAACTAATCTTCTATCGGTATTCTCAACTTCTGACTTTCCTTTTTATCAAGTCAATGCAAATGATTATCCAAAATATGGTTGAACCTTTCGAATGAAAACAAATCCTTTGTAGTGAAAAATTCACTATAGGCTGTCCAGTGCAGTGCACCAATAAAAGGAGTGGCTGAGATGCCATTCCAGGTAAATTCTAATGGAGAGGATCTCCTCTCTTTTCGGATAGATGGAAGAAAATAGTAACGTAGTGTAGATGGATATATAAATTTAATATTGATGGATCCCATAATAAAGCCAATAGTAATGCTTGTGGAGTATTACTTAGAGATTCTTGTAAAAGATGGGAATTAAAATTGAAAAAAGAAAATTTAGAGAACCAAAATTTAAAGAAAATTTTTAATGGGATTAAAAATAAAAATTAGTATATTTAGAGGGACTAATATGTAATTTGTTTAGGTTAAATTGTATTTTTGATCTCATAACTTTCACAAACTTGCGATTTTGCAACCCTAACTTTTATAATATAACTTTTGACCCATAAATAAATTTAACTCATTTTGCAAAAAACTAATACCATCGATTTTGACCATGTCAACATGTATGAGGATAATTGAAACAGTCCGGACCTTCGGCGCTCCCGGCACTATTACCTCACGATCTTCTCCACTCCTCTCACTAGTGTTACAATTATGACTCACATACCATGTCAACATGTCTTGCTATATATGTTGCGTGACATGCAAGTCGATGTCCACGTGCATGTTGACTTAATCAAATCTGGTAGAACCTGTCTTTTGCAAAAAGACTAAAACTAAGGAACCAAAATTGCTATTATAAAAATTAGAATTACAAAATCACAAATTTATAAAAATTAGGAGATCAATGTAATTTAGCTTTTTTTAAGTTTTTTTTTTTTACATAATTTGATTGACATGGATGATTGGATGAAGTATGATTATTTATCCTTTGAACTTACAGACCACGACCGGCCCCGTTCCACACATCGTATTCAATACAACTTGCTCGGTCAAACTCGGCGTCGTTTCGTTAATTCCATCACCAATTAAAAAAAAAAAGAACGTCAAAAATCTCGTCCAAGGTTTCAATCCACTACAAACAAATCTCTCAAACATCCCTACACCTCAACAATCACGACCTTTCATTTATTTTATTATTTTAAAAACAAAACTATTCATCCATTCATTCACAAGTCCACACGGTAATTCCCTACACCGTCATAGACACGATCATCTGATATTTTTCTCATCTTCGCATGAACCTGCAAAAACAATTGTCAAAATTTTCTCTCTCTTTCTCTATCTCTTTGGAACCTTCCTTCTGTGTGAAAACCTAACCATGATTAAATTCCCACCCAATATTTAATTGGGTTCTCATTGGTTTTGGGTTTACCTTCAATCATTCAAAAAGTTTGAAGGAACAATAACAAGAGGAAGAGTTTCAATTTGGGATTAGGGTTAAGGTTAAGGGTTTCCACTTTTGTTATCAAAATCCTGTCTTTTTATTATTTGGGTACTTTGAAATTCATGCAAATTTTGGGTTTTTTGAATTGTACCTAAATCAAATCGGAGAAAAAATTTGATTTTTTCTTCTGGGTGTGTGAGAAAATGGATTTGGAGATTTCTGATGAGATGTTAGGGACTTTTGCTCCACTTTTAGTTTATTGGATTTATTCTGGTTTTTATGTTGTTTTGGGATTGTTTGCTGAAGATTATAGGTTACATACAAAACAAGATGAGGATGAAAAGAATTTGGTTTCTAAGTTTGATGTTGTTAAAGGAGTTCTCCTTCAACAAGCAGTTCAAGCTGTGGTTGCAACTCTCTTGTTTGCAGTAAGTTTTTTAGTTTTCCTTTATTTGTCTGTGTTTTTCACAAGTATATATAATAATTAAGTCATTTCATATTGCCAAAACTGCTTTATAGAGATTTAATTACTTAATTAACAAATTGTCCTATTTGGTTCCTTCATGTCTTTTGAGGAAACTTAGACAACAAACAAATTGTTTTTCAATATCTTTTTTTTTTTTTTAATTGGTTGTAATTGTATGTTTTCTTAGTTTACCATCTTTTGCAAATATCAAGAGTTTCTTTTTTTGGATTGACTTATTTGAGCTTATTTATAAGCATAAACACTTATGAGACTGTTTGAGATAGCTTATTGAAATAGGTTGTAATGGATCTAATAATCTATTACAGAGAGTTAATGGAGAAATCCACAAATACTAGATAGAAAATAGAGATTACAAGAAGAAGAAGTAAGAGAAATAGAAGAAGATGTATCAGAGAGAAGAAGAATCATGTCACATATTTTCCATCCCTTTTTCTCTTGTCTTCCTTGAGTTATATATGCCAACTCATGCCTTGATATTCTATTTATTGGGCCCAAGTTGAGTCATTCATTATTGGGTCTGTCCAATATGGTATATTCATTACATTACCTTCCCCTTTAAAGTCAACCTTGTCCTCAAGGTTGAAGCTAAGACAATTAATTGTTGGAAAATAGTAGTATCCATCCAATAGACCTCCAATCAAGTAGACTCACCCAATTGACAAGACAACATCCACCCGGATCCCATTGTTTGGACTGTAAAGACCCCTCAGCAAGGAAGTAATAACCATCACCATCAGGATCCCATTTCTTGCAGGTCTGACAACTAGGCCAAGAAGATAGTATTTTTAGAAATAATGGCCTAACAATGACAAACTTAACATAGGAATCAGCCTTTGTGAGTGACATAACATAAACAGCTGCTTCAAAATAAACAACCTTCACCAATGCCAAATCAAAAATTTGGTTCAAATGAGGGGGTGAACTTGGAAAGGAATGAGTTGTTGGATGCATCTGGTATAATATTTTGAGGAAGTGATTTGCAATGAAACTTTTAGCAAAATCTATTGCAAAAGAAACCCATGCTAGTAGCTTCTCATGAAGGTATAACAACCTTTCCAATACTTCACAAACATTATTATTTCCAAACAACAAAGCTTGAAAATAATCAAGAGAGTAATTGAGGAAATCCAAATCTTCCAAGTTAGGTTCCATAATAGAACTTCCAGCTCTAAGAGTACACAAAATCAAAGCACAATTTTGGGGTGACAAGGCTATAGATAAAAACCTTTTGTTGAGAAACTTCAAGAAAATTTTGCACATACTTACACCACATAGATGGTTCTCAATATGTCTTAAGTGAAGAGCCATTCCCATAAAGCTTTGTAGAATAAAGAAAACCATAATGATAATATTTTTCTTTGTTGCATTGAGAAAATTAACAGTAGCTTCACTAAGTGACCCAAATAACTCATCAACACCATAATGGGTGGTCATATCCAAGTTAGTTAGCATATCTACACCAAAGCACTTATCACCTCTAATTGATAACCAAAAGATCTTGTATGCTCCCATATTGGTTTGTGGTGAACCACTTAACACCCTATGTACCATGTACCAACTTGTTTGACTTAAGTATGTCACACTATATGAACTCTCCCTAGAATTGGAATGATTAGTATCCGTCACACCAAAATGGAGGTTAGTAGATACAAACCAATCACCAATCATCCATATTGTCACTTTGATGGGTTCATATGGTAGAAGCATCAAATGAAAATTTGAGTCAAACATGTGTTGTACTATCACACCAATTTTATTCCCAATGATATTTTTGAAGCAATATGTAATCAGCACCCAAGTTAGAACAATTGAGTTGGGTGATATCCCTAACATCTCCACCTCAATACAAATCTTTTTTGAATTTTCAAATTGTTTTACTCTATTGTACCCCAAAATTATGATATCCCAGATGCACACTATACTAGCCATGTCAACTAAAGTCAAGGAAGTAACATGTATGGATTCAGCATAACAAGCATCCAGTACATACCTTGCATTCACTAACTGTCCTGTTGACAAGACTATGGAAACCATGGTATCCAAATCGCTGTCAAAAACATCAAAAACCACAAATTGTGACAAAATGCTCAAGCTCTCATGTACCGAGCTAGTTGCACTATATCTATTCCGATACAAGCTCCTCAAGCCAGTCAATTTGGGAAACGTAAGTGTAACAAATCCTTGCAAAACCATCAATATATGATCTCTGTCGGGAGGCTTGGGAGGTGGTGGAAGAACGGAAGATGCCCGTGTCACTTGGAACTTCCCTTGCTTCAATTGAAAATCGTGATCCGGTGGTTTCGGCAGTGGTGGCGACATTAAGTGGTTCATGTTAGGTGGTTTAAGTGGTAGTAGGGGGTTTGATACTGCATAATCTGGTGGTTTTGGTGGCAGTGATTGTGTTGGGACATTTTGTCGAACATAAGAAAGGCATGTGTGAATTGAGGCAGTCAATGGCAGCATTGTGATCTCCGCCAAAAGGTTACCACGGTGCAATCGAAACTTAGGTTCCAGACTACTAGCTTGGTTATTCCCTATACTCATAAAATGCAACGCAGGTGGAATTTCATAGTGCAGAGACAAATCTTGATTTCTCACAGTATCGTCGTTGATGGCATCGTCCTGCTCTGCGTCAGATATTGCAGCGTCTTCATTAGAGAAGGAATGCGTGGCAATCAACTCCTGGGAAGGGGAAAAGATTTTCGTAACTGGAAGAGCTTCGTTCAACGGCGATTCTACGATTTTTGTGCTGCAATCATCGATTGTATTCACCGTGAATTTCGATTCACTTTGAACCATAAACTCATCCTCTGGTCGAAATTCTCCAATCATTTGCACATTATCAGGAGCTGATTTGCTGAGATCGTCAACAATTTCTGCCGAATCCGTAACCACACTGTCAAAACACGGCTCCGATGTCGGTGGTGATTCTGACATTGGTTCCTCTTCATCGTCTGGTACAGGTAAAATTACTCGCCACTCAGGCTTAAATTGCCAAAGAAATATCGAGGTGAATGCATCCCAATTCACCGATGAATGACGAGGGTACCAACGAAGCCACCATGTGAGCGGTGGACCTTTCATGGCAAGTCCAGCCACTATCATCTTATACGTCTCTGGTGTACGCCAATGCTTGAAGTATTTCTCAGTGCAAAGCACCCACCAGTAGGCATCAATTTCACCATCAAACTTTGGAATCACCATTTCTGATGGATTTGCAGGAGAGAGCTCATCCATGAAAGCACCAATGTAATGGATCTAATAATCTATTACAGAGAGTTAATGGAGAAATCCACAAATACTAGATAGAAAATAGAGATTACAAGAAGAAGAAGTAAGAGAAATAGAAGAAGATGTATCAGAGAGAAGAAGAATCATGTCACATATTTTCCATCCCTTTTTCTCTTGTCTTCCTTGAGTTATATATGCCAACTCATGCCTTGATATTCTATTTATTGGGCCCAAGTTGAGTCATTCATTATTGGGTCTGTCCAATATGGTATATTCATTACATAGGTTATGACATGTCTGTAAGTTGTTTTCAGCTTATTTTCATAAGCTCTCTAGGATAGCTTATGAAAATAACTTATATGAAAATAGTTTGGCTTTATATTTTGTTACTAAAATGGTTATACATAAACAATTATATGATAAACACGCTTAAGTAAGCTTTTTATCTAAATAGGATCAAGTATGTTTTGCCTAGTTGTTTAGAATCCAGAGCTAAATGAGGTTCATTTTTAGTCTGCAGTGTTTTGTTTTTTCCTTTTTCTTGCGGTTGTAGATTCTGATAAGTTTTTGTTCCTATTTGGCACATGTTACTTTATTACATAATCTCTTGAGTTGGAGTCTTCAATATGTTTAGATGATTGAATTGGTTTTGAGCCTGTGTTTATCACAGGCTACATCGAAAGGGAGAGTTGTAGATAGTATAGTACTTTGGTAGGTTATAGTAACTCCTTAGTGGTAATATGTTATGCAACCAAAATAAGTTTATTAGAAGTGAAAGAAGAGTATATAACACCATTGCAGAATTGGGTCCTACTGGTTACGAGTTGTTCTTCCGTTTTGATGATTGAAATTTTTTTTGGATCCTACTAATGTTGAATTTTCTCAATCAGTTTCAAGGTTTTGCATTTACTATTTATGAAGAGTTTTCTAGCTAAATCTTGTATAGAGTTTTACTTTGGAATTCGTTGATTTAACATCATCTGTACTTTTTGTGTTTACTATAATAAACTATTGTGAAGTTGTGATTGGATCTTTTATAACAAAATTATGATTTGGTTTTTGTGTTTGTGTAGGTGACAGGAAGTGATAGCCAAAATAGTACCGATGAGAATGCTTCTCTCCTTGTTTTAGCAAGACAATTTATTACTGCTATGTTGGTAATGGACACATGGCAATACTTTATGCACAGATACATGCATCAAAACAAGTTCCTATACAAACACATCCACTCTCTACATCACAGACTCATCGTTCCTTATTCGTTTGGAGCTCTCTACAATCATCCCATTGAGGGGCTTCTTAATGACACCATCGGTGGAGCTTTATCTTTCCTCCTTTCTGGTATGAGCCCTCGAGCATCCATCTTTTTCTTCTCCTTTGCGACCATTAAAACCGTGGACGATCACTGTGGGTTATGGCTCCCTGGAAACCTGTTCCATATGTTTTTCAGTAACAATTCTGCTTACCACGACGTACACCATCAACTCTATGGTAACAAGTACAACTTCTCACAACCGTTCTTTGTTATGTGGGACAAAATCTTAGGCACCTACATGCCATACTCATTGGAGAAGAGGCCAAGTGGTGGCTTTGAATCTAGACCTTGTAAAGATTACAAGGATGAATGAGTAATTAATCTTTTTTGCTTGATGAGTATTCTTTGTGTACTAGTATTGTTTTTTTTTCCACGTTTTGATGATGAGCACCACCACCTTAATGAGAGAAATGATGCCTGTGTATATACATATGATGTGTCCTATTCTATATTTTTGTTTCCCTTATTATGTTCATACTAGATAGTTTGAATAAGGAATATTGTGGAGGAACTGATTACAATGTGATTTTTACCCTTGTATTGCTGGCTGCGACAGCAGTTACCTTGTATCTTTGCTATCTTACATTGTTTAACTTGCTTATGCATGCAATCGAGTTTTGTTAAATAGCAGCATTATATCGGGACTTAGTGTTGAACATATCTCTATTGTTCTGTGATACAGTACTTAGTGCAAAGTGTTGTCAAATAGCGGATATGTAATGTAGTGGAACATGAATAAATTGTTATTTTCTGCCATTTACGATTTATAACACCGATTAAATGGTGGCCATGGTTGAATGATGTCACGGATTTTTTGACAACTGCCATAGACAACTTTGATAGTCATTTTCTGCCGTCTGCCATTAGCAATCTTTATGCAATCTTTGATATCATAATACTTTATTTATTTTGCCGACTTTGTATCTGATTCTATTCTATTTTCTAGAAATGTCAATTTATGTTCAAAGCATGGCTATCAAAGTTGATTATTGTAACTGTAAATGGACATGCCTGTTTCTAGAAAACTGGTATTTTACCATGTTTATCTTGCTTAGGAATGCAATTTTTGATATCACAATACTTGTTTTGTAAAGTTTATATATCTGATTCTATTTTATGAAGATGCCAATTTATGTGCAAAGCTTGGTTATTAAATTTGATTGTTGTAAACAGTAAATGGAGCCAATACTATATGTATCTATCTGTTAATCAATCATCATTTGTGGTGACAATGTGTATTCTGATGATGGAAAATGCCAAATTTTATTTGGCTTCTAGTTCTCATTTCTTAGGCAATTGATGTTTCCTTTTATCCTTTTTACTGTGATTCAAGGGCAGACACACCTTTCAAAATGAGATTCAGAAAGGTTTCTTACTCAACTAGTATGGTTACTCATGAAGGTTTAATGTATAAACATCTCTTTCTCTCCCTCTAAAGTGGATCATAAATACATACATGAAACAAAATTGTTGTTGAAATGCCAAGAAAAACTCAAGAAGAATATATGCTGCAAACTAGTATCATAACAATTTTATAAAATATTTTCCAACCTCTCAAGTACACTACACTGTTTTTTTTTTTTTTTTTTTCTAGTCTTGTCTGCTTCAGATCTTTTGTATGCCTAGTTGCATTAGTTAAAAGATGTTTTGATAGATCGAAGAGTGTAAATGTTTATCAACTAAATTTAATTAGGGGTGTTCATGGATTCAAGTGATCTATTCAACTCAATTCAAATCTACCTGCATTTTATCTGAATTTGTTTATATTTGGATCCAATTCGAACAAACCCATTCAAAGCTAAAACGGTTTGATTCAGATAACGAGTTTATGATTCCAAACCCATGAACTCGCAAACTCAATCTGTTTTTAAAAATTGTCACATTTTTATTTTTGATAATATAGTTTAAGATTTTTATGCGTTAAAATCTTAAATTTTGATACTATAGTTGAAGTGATCCATCTAAATTGAGGTTTTTAAATAGTAAAATTTAGTATAAATTTTGAAATTTCATGTAATAAAATGTCCTTTAACTATATTTTTTTGGATTTTTTGAAAAATATATATCCAATGTCTCGTTGACCAAACTCAAACCACACATGTTCACCACCATATTGGGTCGGTTCAAGTTTAAACTTTAACATTTTATCCACTTATCATGTCATTGTTCCGACCTCAAGTTTGTTGCATTGTTTTTCCTGTGTATTATTGCCTTTGGGTCTTGTGTAAACTTTAACATTTTATCCTTAATTAGAAGATGTTTAATTAGATTGAGGTGTGTGGATGTCAATAAACTACCTTTAAAAAACAATTTTAAGATAATGTAAGATTTTTCGGTTTCCAAAACCTAAAGAATAATATTTTCAAACCAATATTATTAATTACACATTTTTCATTTTTGGTGTCCACAATTTTAGCTTAAAGTGATGGAAAATAATATTTGTATAACATTTTTTTTTTGTCAAATGTATATTTGTGTATTTTTTAAATGCGAGTAAAATAGGAGAAAAATAGAGATAAATATATCTATAATTTTATATATGTTGTTAATATTTTGATGTTCAAATAAGATCAATTTAACCGTGAAAAATATAAGATCAACTTGCTTCCTTAGTTTCACGCTTCTCACACGTCACTCACATTATTAGAGAAAGAACCACCAATTCTTGCTCTGCCATTATTAATTGATATGATATATGATATAAATAATAGTTGGCCAACATGTTTTTCCATCCATCTAAATCAACAAGCCTAAGTCCCAAACCGTGTGGTGATAGAAATAATAAGAGTTTAATTGATATGCACTGACGGTGTAAAATAATTTTACACGGTCATCCAATAAGAAACCACCAATCTTCCATGTCATATGAAGAAAGTGAAGTAAAGTGGGGTGACGTGGCGGAATACATGGTTGTCATTGGTTGACAGTGTAAAATTATTTTACACTGTCAGTGCATACAAATTAAATCCAAATAATAATTGGTTAGTATTTAAAATCAAACACATGTCGTATTCATCTTTACACCTTTACTTTCTTAATTTGAGGTGAAAACCGAAGATATTAGACGCTAAAAATTGGATGTTGTTTTAGATTGAAAGGTTTAGACTTATTGTATCTAAATTAGACAAATCAACATTACTTGAAATAATTTTAATTATACATTTTGGATCGGATGAATGTAATGTAATACAATGTTAAAACTATGAAAAAATAAATTTTATGAAATGTGTTTCCCTTTTTGTATCTATACTCTATTTATTGTTCATAATATGAATTTCCATTCACTTATTTGAGGTCGTTTTTTTAAATTGAGAAATGTTTATCAGGAAAAAAAAAGACAATGTATAAAATATGTTTCCCAAATTCTAATTTTTTGTAACTTATTTTCTCTTCTTAGAATTCAACTAAGATACTCTATAAAAAAAAAAGAATTCAAGTAAGATAGGAGTACATTTGTTTTTCGATATAGATAATAAATATCACTAAAATTCACACGTGACGTTTCATGTTTGAATCGGACTAAAAGTATTTATTTAATAATATCGATATTATTAATTGAATTGTAATTTATAGATCTAGCAACTTATTTTATAATACCAGTACTAGTATTAATTATAGAAAATTCTACAGTACATATGATTTTTTTTCTTTCTCTTGTAACAAAAAAAAATGATCATTAAATTAATAAGTAAATAAAATATTTTTTTTTTACAAAAAATCATTTTTCTATCATTTAAAATATTATAATAACTAAATACTATACATCAAAACAGTCAAAAAATAAAATTTTATATATTTTTTAGTGAGTCTTGCTAAACGGTGTCCCTGGGCACTCTTTAAGAATTCCATTTAGAGAATTTTTTTTTTTGAAAAAATTCAACATTTCAATTCTCAATGCATTGACTTCACACATTTTCATAATTTTTTTAATAAAACCTTACTATTTAAAGACTTAAAGAGTGCACCGGGGCACTATTTAGTATTTGCCTTTTTTATTTTATCACTCATTAGTCAATATTGAATTATTTTATGAAAAAATGTAAAAAAGTTAGTGTAATACAAACAAAACATTAAAATTGTATTTTTTTCTTATGAAATTATTGTATCTGAGATACAATAATTGACAAATAGTTTTTTTAATTCATTAAATAATTGTTAATTTATTACTCCATCCGTCTCAAATTTTTTGTTCTTTTAGCTTTTTAAATTTGTCCCAAATCTTTGTTCCTTTTAAGAAATCGATGCATAATTAGTGATACTTTATCATTTGTACCCTTATTAAAATTATAACATTAATTAAATAAATTTTCTCTTTCTTAAAAAAGTAAAGATAAAAATGATTTATCCTACTAATGTCAATCTTTATTATTATTTTTTTTAATAAGCAAATATTTGAATTATAAGGAGCACAAGAGGTACTCAACCCTTACAATTCAAAGGTGGTGTTTGAAAGTCAAAGAAAACATGCCAAAGAATTTTTACATCAATCAGAGAAAGCTACATTAACATTTAACTTTTCTCTACCAATAAGCCAAAACCAAGCTATATACTTAATTTGTTCCACCAAAGATGAAGCCTTGACATAATCTCCGTGAAAAACTATATTGTTGCGATGACACCACAAACACCACGTCGTTGCCAACCAAATTATATGACGGCTCCTCTTGTTGGTTACTTCTAAAAGGACCAAAATTTTAAAAGGACCATAATCTTTATTATTTTAATCTGCGTACAAAACTTTAAAAGAACCAAAATTTCTATGACAGAGGAAGTAATTAATAGACTTAATGTACGATCCATTTAAATTTTCAATTGTAGCTAGAAGCTTACATTAATTATATCATATGTCTTCAATGTATTTAATAGTACTTAATAGTGTGTATACTATATTATATGGAGAGGCTCTTGACGGCACCACGCTAAGGCCACTAGGGCCCAATCAGTGTGTTATCATCTTATTCGTGGTCCTTACCTCTTTGGGTACAAAAAATGTCAGAAAACTTATAGTTATACCCTACACTTAACACCATTACCTACAATTTCATATTCTATTCTTTACAAAAGACCATCTTTTCATTGATCTCTTTAATATAGTTTTTTCTAACTCACTCTTTGAAAATTTGAAATGTTTATTCAACACTCAAAAAAAAAAAAAAGTAACATAAATAAATTTAAAATTGAAAATAAAAGTTACATCTAATGTTAAAACTGAAATGCTTAATAATCAATAAAGAATAATAAAAGGATGTTTAACCCAAAAAATAAATACTATAATGAACGGATATTAATGTTTGAAACTGATATGCTTAATATTGTGATGTATACACTTGAATGGGACATGAATCTGTTAATTTACACCACATTTACAAAGGTCATTCAAGCAATAAATTAGTTGGCATAACGTGACATTAGATTTTGCATATATCTAATCTAATCCTTTTGTAGCATTAATTGCTTTTTCTTTCTTAGAAATAAATAGCTTGTTGATCACATTATCACATCGTGCATGCTTGATCACTTTCCATGTACACTAAGTAGTATTAGGAATTTAGGATTTAGGACTCAAGTCCATATCGAAGACTAGTTGTTAAATGAAAGAGTTGTGCATAGGAGGTGGACCTTGATTAGGCTGTTTTAGTGTTTATTTTCAGTGTTCTATATATATATATATATATATATATTGCGCCTCTGTTATGTAGTTTTTTTTTTACCGATTTCCATTCATCTTATGCAAATACCTGATTAATAATATATTTTCCGTTAAAAAAAAAGCTACAACATTTTCATAAATATTTTAAAAACCTTATAATATGAAGCTGAAAATAACTTATAGCTAGGCATATCAACTCAATTGTATCCATAAACTCTTACAAATACATGTTAGTAGATAAATTCATATAAATCAATCCAAATATGTCATTATTGTTTCAAATTATATATATCTCACTTCATGGACATCCTATATATTGTTCAGAAGTGCTATATATCGCGACGGAATTGATCGCGAAAATCACGAATGTTATTTTATTATATATATTTAATTTCTAAAACGATTTTAGTTACACATTTTATTAAAATAAGAAGTAAAAAAAGTTAAAGGTACAAAAGTAAATAACCGTTTGCCGCCGCTCATGTGTTTTCCCCATTAAATCTAAATAAATAATCTCAATCTAAAATCTGGTGTGTGAACTTTATAAATAATCTCAATTGAAATCTTTTTTTAATTTCATCATGTGTGCGAATTAATCCTTCTCCTGGTGTTTATCGTTGAATATTTTAGAAAATATGTTGTTTCATTTTATAAAGTAGAAAATCTTTCAATCAGTGAAATTTAGTTTTCTATAGATTTGATTTGTCTATAATACACCGCCACAAGGGGTTAATTGCGCAACAAATTCAACTGTGGTGATTCGGCGGTTTGGCGACGAAGGCGACTGATATTGAACCGGTGGTGTATTTCAGTTGAATGGCGTCCAGCACTGAGAGATTGGTGTTGGTACAGATGGAAGGTAGAGCTGATGAAAAAAGAAATGGAGATTAGATAAGATGAGAGAAGAAAAGAAAAGAGTAAAAGGAAGCAGAGGATAGATAATAGACTTTTAAATCTGATGGTCATTTACCTTGCCACATCATTCGCGATGTTTCACGAATTTTTTTGTCGCGACATTCAGCATTTCTGGTTATAAAAGAAGATTAATTCAACGATAAACACCAGGAGAAGGATTAATTCGCACACATGATGAAATTAAAAAAAGATTTCAATTGAGATTATTTATAAAGTTCACACACCAGATTTTAGATTGAGATTATTTATTTAGATTTAATGGGGAAAACACATGAGCGGTGGCAAGCGGTTGTTTACTTTTGTACCTTTAACTTTTTTTACTTCTTATTTTAATAAAATGTGTAACTAAAATCGTTTTAGAAATTAAATATATATAATAAAATAACGTTCGTGATTTTCGCGATCAATTCCGTCGCACTTCTGTTGTTTAATTGTGAGGTAGTTTTAGAATTGAATGCAATTAGCTTCATTCCTCTGTGGTCATATTATATAACGTCGCTTTTGATAGTTGAATGTTGCTGTTAAGACATTCTATCCTTGAGATTGAAGGTTATCTGCTACACAGTTGTATCATCTATAAGCGCTTTATTTTTTGGGTTAATAATCAATAAGCTCTTTATTAACAACGCATTTTGTCTCTCCTATATATGATGAGTATTTTTTTTATAAATGAAGAAGAAAACATTATTTATTAAAATGAAAATGTTAACTAGTTAGTGTCCCAGGAACACTGACCATCAGTTAAGAAAGCAATAATAAAAATATATTGGAATTGATACCGATGACTATTAAGAATATTTACAAAGAATACTAATAAATTTTGGAATTATTTATACATATTAAAAAGATAACTAATAATTTTTTTTGATGAAATTATTTATTTTTCTTACAATATAGCTATTTTTTTAGAGTACAATATAGCTATTTATTATCGCATCGCACATTTTTTTTTTTTGAAAAATGGATATCCGGCCCAAAGATAAAAGATCGACTATTTATTATCGCATTTAACATATGTTTAGTTCTCTATAAAATAAATATTTAAGAATATTATTAACAAAATATATAATAATAATGCTACATATTAAACTTAAACATGACAAAGTATGAATAAAAAAATTAATATCTACAAATAATGCAAGTAAAAAGGAACAAAGAGAAAAACGACGACGCTGAAGAGTTTTATTACCTTTGAGATTATAAGATAAAACTCTTTCCATTTATGTTCTCATTAACTAATTGATTCAAATCAAGTGTTCTTTTAGTGTGGCATATGGCGGTGGTTTGGATATTATGGCGTGTTAGGAATGACAAGATGTTTTCGGCTAAAGAGGTCAATGCAGAAGTATTATTTGATAAAATTCAAATTACTTTGTGGAAATAGTTAATTAGTAGCAAAGAAGATTAATGCCCATGTTTATTTTATGAATGTCGTATTAATCCCCTTGATTGTATTGCTTCTTAACTTTTTGTAGGCATGTATAGGTTTAGAATATATACTATGTCCGATAATTTTGGGGCGAATACTACCTGTACTCTTCCTATTGGTATGAGTTTAGTATCTCTTGTACTGATTTCAATTTTCTTAATATTAATATACATTATTGTTGTTCAAAGAAAAATGCTCCACAAAAGAATGAATTGTTCGAGACAATAAAAGTTCAATTTTTAAGTGGAACAGATTTTGGTCACCTATATATATTTACCTCCTAACCAAACTATAGGTTAGCAAAATAGTGTTCCCATTATTAGAAGGAGAGATCATTAGTGAGTACATAATTGTCTACAATTGCCCTTTGTTGTAAAAATTATTAGCTTTTTAATCACTTTATTATTTCCTCTTTGTAGATTGCATGCAGTATATAAGAAAAAAGGTATACATGTTTTTTTGTAATTTTTCTTTTATTGGTCATCTAAGAGTAATATATATATCATGAAAGCAGAGGCGGTATTAGGGTGGGGCTGAGGGTGGCCACGGCCCTCCCCCACCCTAAAATAATAATTTTGTTAATAGGTAGAGTATTAATGCAAATATATTATTAATAATTTTAAGTAATTTTGTATACGTATTTGTACAAATAATAATGTAAATATTAATTTGGAGTTTATTATTAATGAATATAAGGAATTCGGCACACATATTAGTTCAAGTATTAGTGCAAATATTAGTTTATAGTCTATTATTGATTACTTCAAGTCACTCGGTATATATACATAGAAAAAACTTAATATTAATTATGACCTCTTTGTTACAAATTATAAACTTAAATGACTTATTTGTTATTTAAAAAACTTAAAGGACCTATCTATTATAAACGTAAAACTTAAATGACTTATTTGTAACTTAAAAAAAACTAAAAAGACCTCTAGATGCACTAAGTCAAAAATTTATCAAATATGTTTTTGTTTTCTTAATATGAATAAGCTATAAGTTTAAAATTTGGAATTATAAAATAATATTTTATGCTTTTTACAAGTTATATTTGTATATATAATATATTTTTTATTTAATTTATATATTAAAAAAAATTCATGGCCCCCCTAAATTATATTTTCTGGTTCCGCCACTGCATGAAAGTACAAAGGGAAAACTCTTAAATATCTTTGATAAATGGATTCTTGTATTTATCTATGATTCTCATAATCATACCCAACAAAGCATAAAAACAAAAATGTTATGCAACTAGAGAGTTGACGAGAAAGAGCACTCTTGAAGAGGCAGTTTCCAAAAGCTTTGACAATACGAGGATCATATTTCACATCTTAATTTTCTTTATATAAAAGACCAAATGCATGAATACAAGAAATTCATTCTCAATCATGAAACAATTTTCTACATAGAAAGTGCAAAAATTGATTAGAAGAATATATCAAAACAAATAGAAGAATACATGGAGATCAGTTAGGGGGAGACACAAGACACTTCACATTCGAAGTGGGGATTTGATGCCTATAAGATATTTTATTTCCTAAGAAACTCTAAACTAAGTGCATCTTTGATTTGGCCGCGTTTAGTTAGGTTGTGATAGAGGATTAGATCGTAGTTAATTAAATAATGAGTGAATATTATTATATAAAAAAAAATAATGAGTGAATATCCGTTTTAATTCTTTACAAATTTTTGACGGGTTAATTCAGTTCTAACAAAAATAATATTCAAATTAATCTGTGACGTTTTTCATATTAAGGACAAACTAGTCTTTGATTTGTTATAAATGAGAGACTAATTTGTCCCGTGTATAAATATGTAAAGAATTAATTTGAATTTTATTTTTTTTGGGTACTGAATTGTTCAATAAAAAATTTGCAAGATACTAAAACGAGTCTTCAATTTTAAACAATTTGAAAGTAGAAATTATATTGTTATTTGAGCATTTATTATATTAGGTTGTTAATATTAGGCTATATTGTATTTAGGTCCATTTAATTATTATCTATTTAGGCTATTGTATACGTGGTCTTTCAGGCATTAGAATTTAAAGAATGAAAATGAAGAAAATATATGTTTTATTTATTAGATAGATATTTATTGTATTTCATAGTTTGAAGCTTAATTTTCCATAGTTGTTTAGGGTAAGTAAACAGGAGCCTATCTGATTGACTCATCACTTATTCACAAGAACTAGAACTAGATCGAAAGCAAGTTTCTAGTTCAGTCGCGACAAAAACTGATTTGAATTGAATTGATTTTTATTTAAATACATTTATATAAAAAGTGAATTAAACAATAAACTTGACTGTAAAATTATGTTCAAAGTCAAAAATTATAAATTCTAAGACAAAATTAATTTTAGTCAACATCGCTTAAACGTGTCAAAATTAATATTGTGTGTCTAAAATCACTATTGTCTCACAATACAGTGAAACTAAACACAGAATGTGTTTAACAAGATTTCCACCGCTATTTCGAACAAAGAGTTAAAAAATCACTATTGTCTCACAATACGGTGGAAAAGTCAAAAGTTAGTTAAAAAAGTTTTATGTTTTCACTTTTTATTTTTAATTGTGAAATTAGCCTGAATTTTCATTTTGTTTTCTGTTTCCATTAAATTTTCTAGTGAAAACTATAAAACAAAATTGCTTTTGCTATTTCTTATACAAATATCATAAAATCAATGTTTTAAAACAGAACCAAATATCATAGTTCAATTGTTTGAGTAGTTTAATCACAGTTTTATTCCAATTCAAACAGTTTAAAACAATTGAACCATAATCGAAGATCTCATTGATTTAATGTGCAATTCGACTTTTAAAAATTGATAGAAAAAGGAAATATTAAGACTCTGTTTAGTAAAAAATAGCGGATAGTTGATAAGGTAGCTTATAGCGGATGAGCTTATAGCGGATAGCTTATAAGCTAGCTTTTAGCTTATAGCTGATAAGCCAGCTGATTGAATTTGTAGTGTTTAGTAAAATTAGCGGTTTGATTAGCTTATAAGTATGAAATGACATAAAATATATATGTTTAATTAATATTTAATTTTTTTTAAGATGATTGAGTTAAAATTGAAAGAAAAGATAATAAGATATAAGCTCATAAGCTACTTGAAATAACATTTAGAAAATAAGTTATAAGCTAGTAAAATAAGCTATAAACTCTTTTTTAAAAACTGTTACCAAACAGAACTTTTAGCTTATAAGCTATAAACTAGCCTAAAAATATGAAAACAAAGAGAATATTCTGCCATTTATTTATTCTTCTCATTATTCTGAAAACAAAGTAACCAATAAAATAACAACTTTATTGCTTCTAACTCAAGACTCATGGTACATAATTGAACAAATTCCAACTACACAACCCAACCCAAAAACGCTTAGATAAAATAGTGCGAGTCTTTTCTAGCTTAGCCAATAAGATTTGGGGTTCGATCTCTGGCTTGGACATACAACAACGTTAAAACTCTTGGAAAGAATTTGCCATCCATTTAAGTCCCATAAGACTCAATGAATTAGTCTCTGCACATAAAATACACTTTTATTAATTAAAGGAAAATATCTATATGTACAAAAGTTGTGCACCATGTGGTGAATGTGATCTCCTAAGAGGTGGTTTTCCATAACCATGTTGTTCATTTCTTGCACCAAAACTTTCAACCTTAAACTTTGTCATCTGAGGTAACATTTCTGACTTACCAACAATTTTCTGATTAGTATTTTGTTTCTCATATGTAGTTGTAAATGCATCAACAGCAACACCAACAGATTTCTGACTATTACAACCTAAAAACTTACTCGGACGCCGCCTCGGCAACGACATTTCTTTGTTGATTTTGTGTTTACCATTTGATGATGAATTGAAAGATGTTCTTATAGGACTTCTTATAGTTATAACTGAACCTTGATCTTCATGATCTTCAACAGCTGAATATTCAACTGCACTAGCAGTTATCACACTCCATTCAATGCTTGCTTCACTTGGTGCATAACATGTTGGACTAGTACAATCAGAAGCAACATGTGATGTTCTAGTAAAAAATGAATTTGTTTTATTACCAGTTAAACTTTCAATCTCAAATAAATCTGAACTTGCATCACTTGCAACATCATCATCATCAAAGTTGTTTTCATCACAATTTGTAGAAAAATCAGTTTCTTGTGCCACAAGTTTAGAACTAGCTTCCCAAGATGGTTTTGTTAGCCTCATATCAAAGCTTAAAGATTTGCATCTTTCATCTAATATTGGTGAACCAAACACTTCCAATTTTTTCCTTGGATTTTCTACTTGTTGAAGTTGCACTTTGTAAGTAGGAATCATTTTTTCTTGTTTTTGTAAGTAGAAATCTTTGTTCATCATCATGAGTTCTGTTGGAGCAGCAGCAGCAGAAGGAACTGTCTCAGTTTTCTTTTCTGAGGTTGATTTTCCATGAAATACACCTTTGTTGAAACTGATTTCACCTGCATGATCATTTACATCAACAGAATTTTTATCATAACAAGAACAATTACAACCAAGACTAGCTAGAATACTTTTTCTATGATGAACATGGTTTTTTCTACTTGAAGAAGAATTTTTCAAAGCACTTTGTAAAAGTTCACTTTGGCTATTCAAACTTGATTCTGAGCCAACACTTGAAGTTCCATATTGAACTTTATAGTTTCTATTTTGTTGTTGGTTTTTTAAGTAGTTGAATTTATTAGCATCTATGGTAGAATTAGAAACTCTTGGAGTTGGAGTATTTATTTCAACTCCATTGAAGTATTTTTCAGCATCAAAAACACCAATTTCTCCATCTTCTTCTTTCTTTATTCCAAGGTGAAAAGGTTCCTTTCTGGTAAAGGGATGATGGATTGAATCAGAAAAAGAATCTTTTACTTCCTTGTTGGTCAAGTAAGAAGAAAAAGAAGCATCACGAAGATTATTGTTGGTATTCTGAGTGGTGAAAGTGTTTGCTGAGATAACCATAGTTAAAGAAAAGTGGTAAAGACAAAGATGATACTATGATGAGAACTTTATGGAGTTTAAAAGGGTTAGAAGAATTTAAAAGGTTCTTAAAGGAAAACACAATTATGTGAAGGAAAAGAAGTAGATGCAAGAGATGGTTTTAAATGAATAGCATATTTAAGAGTAGCTCTATAAGTAGGCTAATGGAATGCAATTTGTCAAGTAAGTAGGACCATATATGCTTGTAGCTTAATTGACACTTCACCAATAATGTTTACAAGTAAATTTGGAGTTGTATTATGAGGTTTGCTTATGTGAGTTGTATTCTGAGGTTCGCTTATGTTAGAGAAAGTCTCAAGACTCAAAGAGTGTTTTTAGAAGTACTTACATATTATCTATCAGTAAGATTTGAACTCTGATTCTTATGAGATATGAGTTGAATTTTTACCACCTAGACCGAACTATATTGATTAAAGTACAAGTAAATTTCGAGCTGCATTCTCGGATTCACTGAGGTCAGAGAAAGTCTCAAGACTCAAAGACTATTTCCAGAAGTACTTACATATTATCTACCTGTAAGATTTGAACGCAGATCCTTGTGGGATATGAGTTGAATCCTTACCAACTGGACCGAATTATATTGATTGAAGTACAAGTAAATTTCAAGTCGCATTCTCAGGCTCACTAAGGTCAGAGAAAGTCTTAAGACTCAAAGACTATTTTCAGAAGTACTTATATATTACCTACCCGTAAGATTTAAACTCAGATCCTTGTGAGATATGAGTTGAACCTTTACTACCAATCGGACCGAACTATATAGATTGAAGTACAAGTAAATTTCGAGTTACATTCTCAACCTCACTAAGATCATAGAAAGCCTCAAGACTCAAAAACTATAAGATTTGAACGCAGATCCTTCTGAGATATGAGTTGAGTCCTTACCAACTGGACCGAATTATATTGATTGAAGTACAAGTAAATTTCGAGTTGCATTTTCAGGCTCACTAAGGTTAGAGAAAGTCTCAAGACTCAAAGACTATTTTCAGAAGTACTTACATATTACCTACCCGTAAGATTTAAACTCAGATCCTGGTGAGATTTGAGTTTTATCTTTACCAATCGGACCGAACTATATTGATTGAAGTACAAGTAAATTTCGAATTGCATTTTCAGCCTTATTAAAGTTAAAGAAAGTCTCAAGATTCAAAGACGGTAAGATTTGAACTCAGATCTTGTGAGATATGAGTTGAATCCTTAGCAACTGGATGCAAATTTAAAATTTTATTGATTGAAGAAATTTCCTTTGATTAGACAATAGCAGTTCAAAATATTAATTGTGTGACTAATAACATGCATAATAAAGAAAGTTTAGGTATTTTTTTTTTTATGTAGAAAGTTTAGGTATTTGTTTATTATATTAACAGTATTTTGTTGCTTATAATAGAAAAGCCTATGATTTGTCTCCTTCCAGGAGGAAGGTTGATAACAACTAGAGAGAGGAACATGTTCTAATCTACTTGATTGTATAGTCTGTAGTCTCAATCTTATTTTTTAAAAGTTTTGTCTTTTTCCCTTTTCACAGTTGGATCTTACCCTTTCATCCCTAGTGAATAGTCCATTGTACTTAAATACAGCTTTCAATAATTCAAATGGATCATA
The DNA here is from genome assembly GCA_030408175.1 of Trifolium repens. Taxonomy (NCBI): domain Eukaryota; kingdom Viridiplantae; phylum Streptophyta; class Magnoliopsida; order Fabales; family Fabaceae; genus Trifolium; species Trifolium repens. Next base: position 33,925,203 of record CP125845.1, read on the forward strand.
GATTCAAACGTGCTAGTGATTTTATTGTGATAGACATGAAGGGACATGAAGGGACTAAATGGTGATTGCACTTAATGCACTTGTTTTACTGTTTTTATACTTTCTCTCTTTTTAGTTTTAAGAGAATTTTTAGAATTTAAATTAAATTTAATTTGATCGTGCAAAATTAAATTGTATGGTGATGAATAATGAATGATATATCACTTATAATTAACGTAACTATATTACTTTCTCCGTACTAAAATATAAGTTGTTTTGAGAAAGAACTTTATAGCAAATTATAAGCTGTTTTACATTACTAATGAAGCATTTATTGCTCTTTTTCCTATTATACCTTTAACTATTTATTTCTCTTTCTTCTTTCGATTCTTCAATTTATCTTTCTCATACAATTAATGAAGGACAATTTTCATGCAACATTAATTATATTTCTTAATTTATGCAATTTGATCAAAATAACTTATATTTTGGATCAGAGGATGTAGTATTCAATGTGAGACTTTTCATATATACTCCCATTAAGACTAGACATTGAAAGTTTGGCTTTGGTAGGCAGGGTAATGGTGATCCAACAAATTAAGAGTTGTGTTATATTTTGACAACAAATTAGATGTTAATAAAGTTTAAATAAGTGGTGCACCGAACATGCATAATTAGATGGTTCCTCTGGTGAAATTGGATGTTGTTGATAGTGGTGATGAAGTTCAGGTATAGTGGAGAAGGGTATGAAATAAGTGAAATGTATCTTGAGGATGAATTCAATAGTGCATATATAGAAGATAGTGGGAGCATCCGTCTTAATTAAGGTTCCACAATGTGAGTAGAGTGGAGAACAAATATCTCATGACAGGGGTCATTTATCCATTATGGGTAGTGTATCATAAGGGAGCCATGCGTCTTAGCTTTGAGATAAGGGTGAGTTGTCTTTGGCCTAGAACGAAGTGTTGGGGTTGATTGCAATGTAAGTCCCACATTGCTAAGGAAGGAAAAAGGGTCAAGAAAATTTTAGTGGAGAAGTCCCACATCGCTTAGAGAAGTGAAGAGTGGAAGAGCTCAATGCTATATATAGAGACCTCAAGTTCCTTGTTTCAACACACCAAACAGTAGCACTTGTAAACACTTTAAGTTTATATTTGTGTTTGTTTCTTTTTCTCTTATGCTCTTGTTTTAGAGTATTTGAGATGTAGTTCAAATATTTACTTTGGAGAGTGTGGGTGTACTGGGGTCGTGGGGTGGTTGAGAGTGAAGTCTATATGTTGTAACAATTTTCATATAGTGTTTATTCTCTGGTTGTCGGTTTAGACAACGACTGTGGTTTTTTCTCCGGTTTTGGAGTTTCCACGTTATATTCTTGTGTTGTTGATTGTGTTTTTTTATTTTCTCTATGCCGGTTTTTCCCAATAACTGGTATCAGAGCCTTCTGGTTTGATTCAGGAGGAGGGAGTTCCGCTGTGAGGTTTAGGCTAGAGAATGTGTGCAATCAGGGTTACACAAGGTCAGCCTGGAGAGGCGGTGGTAAGAATACTCAACATCAGTCTGGAGAGGCGGTGGTAATAATACTCAGGTTACGTCAGAAACAACAACTTTGTTATGAGGATGCGGAGGCGCTGGTGGGAGTTGGGAACCGATGGAGTTTTGAGTCATGGACTTTGGAAGCTCCAATCACATGTGTTTGAAGAAGGAATACCGTGGAAATCCTAGAGCTAGTTGAAGGTGGAGTTGTTCATCTTGGAGACGGCAAAGCTTGAAAGGTTTTGAGGTATGGTTTATCGATTTGTCTTACGATGTTTGACAATTGTGTGTTTTCTTTTTACATGATGTGAGGTATGTTCCTGAATTGTAATGCTAAGATAGTATGTTCTACTATTGGTTATGCATTGGTTACTAGTGGCAATTCTCATGTGGTTGTGTTGTGAGACTTCGGTTGATACTTGTTAGTGACATAAGTTTAGTTGAACTAGTGAAATGAGGTCTTGCTAGGTGTTGGAACTAAACTGGAATTGTTGGAGCCTAACAATGGCCTGAAGGTGGTTTCAGAGCAGTTTGAAGTTGTTCAAGTGGCACATGGGCATCGGTTGACATGGATGCAAGATGTGTGATGATAGCGTCCGGGCATTGGTTGGCATTGATGCAAGGTACGCGGTTATCTCGATGGCTGATGAACTTCCGGGAAAGCCAACATGGAAGTTGCACCATAAATTTTCAGCAAGGTTTCGAGATGAAATTCTTGGGATGGCTTGGTTCCAAGTGGAGGAAATTCTTGAAATGGTTTAGTTTCAAGTGAAGAAAATTCTTGGGATGGTTTAATTCCAAGTGTAGCAGTGTACTTCTTATGGTGGAGTATGATAATTTAATTTGTCGGTATAGACAATGAGAATTATGATTGTCGGTGAAGACAATGATTGTCGGTGTAGACAATGAAGATTGAAGACCATTACAATCAAGGTGGAGATTGTTGGGGTTGATTGCAATGTAAGTCCCACATTGCTAAGGAAGGAAAAAGGGTCAAGAAAATTTTAGTGGAGAAGTCCCACATCGCTTAGAGAAGTGAAGAGTGGAGGAGCTCAATGCTATATATGACCTCAAGTTCCTTGTTTCAACACACCAAACAGTAGCACTTGTAAACACTTTAAGTTTATATTTGTGTTTGTTTCTTTTTCTCTTATGCTTTTGTTTTAGAGTATTTGAGATGTAGTTCAAATATTTACTTTGGAGAGTGTGGGTGTACTGGGGTCGTGGGGTGGTTGAGAGTGAAGTCTATATGTTGTAACAATTTTCATATAGTGTTTATTCTCTGGTTGTCGGTTTAGACAACGACCGTGGTTTTTCTCCGGTTTTGGAGTTTCCACATTATATTCTTGTGTTGTTGATTGTGTTTTTTTATTTTCTCTATGCCGGTTTTTCCCAATACGAAGTTGGGCTGGCAGCAATGTGGGCATTAGTCCGGTCCATAACAAGTGGTTAATTATGTTGAACAGATGATTAATAAATATAACAAGGTGTAACTTATTAATCATCATATGAAAACAATTAACCATTAATTTGTACATCGCTTTTTGTTTTTCGTTTACAATGAAGCTGATGATCGAACCTACGACCTCCATGGGTGGATCTAAGGCCCAGCAAGCCTGAGTAGTTGCCTGGGCTCTGGCCAAAATTGTTGGTATTTTTAGGGGTTAATATAGGACAAATCTGAAATTTTTTGTTGGACTATTTATATATTACGTCACATGTGAAATTTTACCCAGACTCTATAATAATCCTGACTCCACCGCTGAGTCGACCTCTATTATACTATCCAAAACCCTCACCACTAGACCAATTCCACTGACATCATTAATTGATTTGAACATCAACCATCCAAATTGTATTCAATTTCAAATATACATATGATTTCAGGTGTTTACATATACCATATTTTGTATTCAAATATATATTCATTAACCATGTTTTGTATTCAAATATACACTTAAATTAAAATCATGAATTGATCAATAAAAGTTTAGAATCATGATTAATGGATTACACATCTTGTTATACTCATTAACCATTTTGATGGTTGTGAAGATATCATATGATTTCTTCAAATTCAACATAGACTCTAGACACTATTTTGGAATGAGCCTAGCTCAAGTCCACAAAGTCGACATGTACACTACTTACAATAACTATGTAGGTTACATAATAATTTAATGTAGGACATTGAATAAGAATCATGTTTTGACATATACCAATTCCAAGAGTACATTGTGGAAAATGAACAAGGTTTCATGGTTTGTTTGCAATGCAAAAAAACCACCACAAAAACCATTCCTGACATAGAGACTAACCAACTAGTTTGTCTGCCTGATTCATTCAGAAATATGCTTATGTCCACACAAATTGATAGTACTCACACAGCCAGAAATTTTATTACCCGTGGCATTAATTAGCCTATCATTTATCATATAAATCCAAACCAAACATTAAATATTGACGACATTTAATAATGCTATTATGGTAGTAGTATTTTACACCACAATTTAAGATAAATGATACAGAAAATAAATAGCTTTCAGCACCCCATGTTACAGTGGCTAGGCTACGGTAGGTTCGAATTTTTTCGTTACCATTTTCTGTGTTTAATTGAATGAGTTTATGTTTATATAAAATTTTGTTTTGGCTTCAATTGACTTCCGTTAGTGGACGGTGAAATTGATATTTCAGATTAATCAGTATTTAAATCAGATATCGAATTTTTCTTTATAATATATATAGAAGCTACAATTGTCAAATTGACTTCTATATTCGTACCACAATAGTTTCCTACCTTCATTTATCTTTTCCTGTTACTCAATCCTGTTTCGAAATGGCCCGAGGCTCATCGGACCTATAACTCCCCATCAAAGGTCCAACACACTTGTATGATGGAAATCAATCGCTGTTTCGCTCATGGTGGCGGAAATCGTGCAATCAACCTTCTGATCAATAGACTTTTTAATTTATTCTCATGAACAACTTTCATTATATATGGACATCGTTCACTTAGGAGGAGTCTACATATCACCGGTATATCTGAAATCCACTTCAATCTTCTACTAACTTAAACGTCTGAGTGCTTAAAGATACACCACCATTGCGGATGTGAGAGATGTCATGCCGTCCTTCTTCACCGCACCTCACTAACACCAGTCATCATTTGAAATCTACTTTTGTGCTCTTGCGTTATATAATGATATTTTTTATTTATATATTTTCTTTTATAATAATATAGCCATAGGTTTAATATCAATACAATAATAGAAATAGCATCCTAAAATTAAAAGTATCACCGGCCAAAAAAACAATTTCATTTCTATTTTTGTCTCTTTATCACATTTTTCAACCTTAATAATTGATACTCATTTTCTTTCCTCATATTTGGTCTGCCTTTTGAATGTACTCTCACTAAATCTAAAACCATAGATTTAATATCAATATATGACGAAAATATACAACCCCACATCAAAACCACGATTAGCTAATCAATTTCATGATATAATTAATCATTGATTTCATAATAAACTTTGGTTGTCTCCTTAATCAGTAAGTCAAACTCCTTGTTATTTCTTAACATATTGTTAAGGAGTCTAGATCCATCAAAATTAGCAACGGATTATTGATCGATCAAGACCTCCAAAAAATGAAGATGCTACATCTCCATCCATGATTTAATATAAAATTAATAATAGTTTTCTTTAAAATAAATAGGTGACTACTTCTCTACCCTTTCATAATTTGAGGGTATTTACCTTTCAATCAATGAGAACAAGCCACATAAGTAGATTTGTATATGGTCCCCACAAGTTTGTTACAAGTTAATTGTGGGGACCACATAGAAATCTACTTATGTGGCTTGTTCTCATTGGTTAAAGGGTAAATACCCTCAAATTATGAAAGGGTAAATTAGAAAAAACCAAATAAATATCGGTTAATTGTCTTCTTAATAAAATTAATAGACTATCAAATTCTTCTCGTTATTTCCCCGTCTATTATTATAGAGAGTCTAAAGGTCACTCTAATAAATATCAGATCGATGACCAATACTCGTAATAGATCAATACATTATGTCTCTCTAGCCACTTTAAACGTTTAACGTATTAGATATATGAATCACATCTTTCACATATATATATATATATATATATATATATATATATATCATTCATTTATATGTTTTTTTAACAAAGGATGAGACTAAATACTTGAGGTTTCGACACATTATCCAATGCATATGTTATGTGCACCCACAATTTCATTTCAATGTGACCACTTAGACACACTTTTTTTTTTTTTTTTTTTTTTTTGAATGGCAAATATTATATACATATATAAAAGAGAAAAAAGAGAGTTGGAGTACAAGACAAGAGTACTAGGGGTACTCAAAGCACAATAAAAAGAGAAGCTAATAAAAACTCCCTAAAGGCAAGAAAACACCTGCAAATACGAACAAAACAAGAAAAAAGAAGGAGCGAAAGAAGGAGGGGGCGAAAGGCAAACCAGGAGATACACCCCAAGAGATGCAGCTGAAACACAAGCAACTGAAAAGCCTCAGGCACCACTTAGACACACTTACGTTTATGAATTTTCCATTTCATGCATTAATTAATTTCACACCAACAATTGTGTGTGGCAATCAAAAGCAGACCCCCACCGTGATTAGCCTGGATTATCTTGGACTCTCCGCATGCAGAAATGTACCATATTATCTCTAGAATTGACTGCTTACCCAACACTGTCCAAAATCCATGCATCAAGGGAGTCTTCCTTCACTTCACATTTCACCCCGTGACACCAATAGTTCTAGTGGCCATTCGTATTCGTATCCGTATCATGTCTCTGATACCACTTGTTTTATTCATCAACTTCTATATATGTGGTACCAATGTTTTATTCATCAACTTCTATATATATGTGATACCAATTAGTATATATAGTTCAATTTGTGTGATAATGGCCATTTGTATCCGTATCATGACTCTGATACCACTCGTTTATATATGTGATATTTCACTGCAGGTGGCTATAACTTCCTATGACATTCCCTTTTGTGAATGTTTTTCACTATTTTAATTGCATTGACATTAGTAGAAAAGAGCTACAAATGCTAGAACAGAAAAACATTTGTCAAAAAAGGACACGTTCTATTGGAATTTTGGAACATCTTCACTATAGATATAATATTTGTCTCTTGTGAATTATAGCAACCAGACCCCCCCGGCAGTGTATGGTGGTTGGATCATGAATTTATTTCTGGAAATAAATACAATAGTATGTTTGTAATGGCTTGTCACTTTACAAGATGCATTCAAGTACTAGCTAGTTGTATTATAACCTGTCACCTTAAATCAAAGGTGTGCCGACATAATTTTCTCTTAACATTATCTTTGTAAATTGTATACTTCACTCATGATGGTGTTAATTTGGATTATCAATAGCTCCATTATGATGTTATATATAGTTGTAGAGACCGTTAAATTTAGAAGGGAAAAAAACTTTTGGAGTTTTTTTGTCTCTCTAGATCTAACCGTGTCTACAACTATACAAAGAGACATGTTAAAAAATGAATAAATATGAAAGAGAGATAATAATATTTTTGCTACATTTTTTATTGTTTATTATTATCATAAATGTAAAGGTTAAGATAATGATTCAATATTGGACTAGTATGAAGGACTATACAATGTAAATGTGCTTTAATTTATTATACTTTGGCATTCATCATGTCTAGCACATCTTTCATTTGGGTCACGTTGAGCTCCACCTCTAACATACCTAAGTTAGTCCATCTTAGAAAGGATTGATCATATTTGTTATTTCTTAAATGTCTTTTTTTTATAGTCCATCCTTTCTTAACCTAATGGGCCTCTCTTTGGATGTACGGGTCCAATAAGTTATGCCTTTGACCTTCATGAGCAACTCATCTATAGGACACGTGGAGCCGAAGCATGTGTAGCTCACGTACTCGTTCTTGCAGGGCACATGGAGTGTAGCTAGTGGCCATAACTCACGTCACTATGTCTTTACAAGACGCGTGACAGACCATGAAGCACTTCTTTTAAGGACCACAATTTTCACTTAGGCAGTAATTCGAAGTCCAAATGGCTTGTATAGTTGAACTAAAGGCGAACTTGGTGTAGTTGAACAAGGAAGGAGGAGTTCAATGTAACCTAAAGTTGAGCTAGGAATGTTGAAGGTGGAGCTCAACGTCACATGTATGATCAAGCCGAGGTAAGTATCTTGAAGGTGGAGCTCAATGTGGCCTGTATGATCAACCCGAGCTAGGCATATGCTAAAGGTGGTGCTCAATCTGATCATCCTAGAAAGCACGCTCAATTTTGTTACATCCTTAACAAAATATTTCTTTCAATTTTAAGTATAAGTAAATATTTTCTTTCTAGGTTTATGGATTAATTCATGTATGAGCATTACTATACAGTACGGATAGCAAACAAATGAAATTTGACGATAGTATGGTGATATAGAAAACATATAGTGGATAGATTGGTAATTCCAAATAGAAAACAATACAATTCTTCGCTTTCTTGTTGTCCTCTTGTCGTAATAAACAAAAATAAGCTTCATGTATTTGGTCTACATTTTAGATTAAATTCATAATTAATTCAATGAACCTAAAAAGATAATATTTACTTATGTACCAAAATAACTGCTTTGTTTTGTTGTGATTAATTTTTCCGTTGAAAACCTCTATTTTTTTTAGTTAAAAAATCTTTATTTGGGAGAACGATTTCACAACATGTTATTTTTATTTTTATTTTATTTATTAGTTGCGTTTCTAATGCTAGGATCTCGTTCTATGATATTTCTATTTCAAGTATAATATTGACCTATTTTTAGTATTCTAACTTGAGTCTAACTTTTCAACATTAAACATCCAAACAAAGAGATAAAAAAAAATATTTTTGACATAAAATCTCCTTTGCTAATTAAAACCTATTTTTTTATTCTACAATAAGGCTTAGTTGTAACTTTCAAAAATAACGGTGACTTGTGAGTTGTGATTGTAACATTAAACTTTAGACAACTATATTGATCTGAATCCACTGCAATGCACACTAATTATGACAATCTATGTTAATACGAATTCAATTCAAATACCCCTTCTCAAAATTTTAATTTATCAATTTACACAATGTGAAACATAAGTTAATTATGGCTTCTTCATTTGCTAATAACTCTATTTTTCTCTTGCTTTGTCTATGCATAAGCTTTAGCACAATTGCATAAGGTGGAAATTTCAACACTGATTTTAATATTCTATTTGGAGATAAAAGGGCTAACATACAAGATAGTGGCAATCGTATGACACTTACAATGGATAAATATTCTGGCTCTGGCATTGGTACCAAGAATGAATATTTGTTTGGGAGATTTGACATGCAAATCAAACTTGTACCAGGGAACTCTGCAGGCACCGTCACTACAATTTATGTATGCTCTTTTTTTTATAAAATTGCCCTTATATACAATATCTTAAATCACATTTATATTAGTTTTGAATTACAATTGATATTGCACTGCAAACGTATATAATAAGGTATATGTTTCAAACTCTAAAAATATCCTGTTTGAAATATGGATTGTCCGATCTTGATCCAATTGTCATCGATAAGGGAACAAGAATGTGTAACATTTATGACAGTAGCCAATTCAAATCATTATATTGCAGCATAAATTATAGATAAGGAAAACTGATTAAAATTATAATGGTTACAAACACTAAATATTGCATAATTTAAGGAGTTTTTACTTATTGCATGTCTATTATTTTGATATATGTTTATATACGCAGCTAAGTTCTCAAGGACCACACCATGACGAAATTGATATGGAATTTTTGGGCAACTTGTCTGGTGATCCATATATTCTCTCAACCAATTTATATGCCAATGGTAATGGTGGTCATGAGGTGCAATTCTATCTTTGGTTTGATCCCACACAAGACTTTCACACTTACTCTATTGATTGGAATGCTCAACGCATAATGTAAGTTTTTCATTTTATAAGTAAATTTTTATTAAACTAAATGCGGCACCTCTCGTTGCTAAATTAAAATTTAGATCACCATCTAAACTTTCTTCTAGACCTAATATCCGAGTTAACCCGTATCCCAAATTCTATATTAGATTACACAAAATTTTAATAAATTAATGATCAATAATACCAATTAGAAAATAAATATTAATTAGAACATCCACAAATTGACCAACATGGTTGATTGGGTGCCACAACATTGCACAAAATTCAAATCCTAATATTATATGATTCTATCATCATTATCATAAATCTATATCATTGATCTAATAGACAAGAGTTTAATTCCCTTAACCAAAATTATTTCTAGAGGAATGTAAAAAAGAAGTAAAATTCTATATATGGAACAAACAATGTACATATATAACTATATTCACTACAAGAAAACAATGCATTATTGAGGGCCAAAAGGACTAAAATCCGTCAACAATGAAGCCATTATTGAGGGCCAAAATCCATCAAAAAAAGTCTCGTCGGTAATGGTTATTGACAGCCCAGAACCCTCAATAATGCGTCTCACAACTTTATGCATTATTGAGGGCCTGCAGCCCTCAATATATTTCTGACGCCTGCAGCTCTAAATAATGGATCTCGAGGTAAAATTACTGACGGCCTGCAGCCGCCAATAATATATCTTTAATTAAAAAAAAAAATTAATTATTTAATCATTTAAAAAGCAGATTAAATCTGATTTTTAAATAATTAAATTATTTTTTTAAAGTCAGAAATTGTTTTTTAAATAATAATTACTTTTTTAATAATTAACTTAATTATAAACTTTTTTTTTTAAACTGCAAAATTATTTATTTATTTTTTTAACATCAAAATTTTATTTATAACCACAAACAAACATAAAACATTTTTCTTTTAATAAAGCAAAAAAATTATTAGAAAATAAAAGTGAATTATGCCCATGCAAATTCACCAAAACCAGCTACCATCACTAACATCACTACAATTAATCCTCCATTTACAAATGTCAATTACTACATTATTACCATCATGGCCAAACACTACAATCCTCCGTCACAAAACACTAACAATATATCATTACAACACAAGCCAATAGACTAGCATTACAAAACAGTCTCATTAAAATGCAAAAGCCAATGGACTTCTCTACTACAATCCTAAGCAGACAATGCAAAAGAGTAGATGCAGCATGACGGCGAAATAAATTACATCGGCAGACGGAACAAGACAATTACGTGATAGAACAAATTCCCAACTTCAGCTACGTAGAGAAGACGCGGACCTTTCGCCGCACGCCCGAAAAACCAATGCAAATATTAAATCTGCAAAAAGAAAACCAATGTCAAAACAGGGATACAACAAAAACAACTATTTACTAACAACTATTCTGACTAAACCAAACAGCTTCTATTCCTTAAAGCTAGTAAAAGAAATTGCATCAAAATCTAGCATATAGTTATTGATTATTTATTTTTTTTGAAAAAGCAAAAGAAATTTATTAAACTAGAGAGGTGCACAAGGTGTGCTAGTACACAAAACCAAGTTCAATTACACCTGCTATAGTTCAGTAGCAGCACAACAACTAACAGCATCCAAATCTATTTTTTTTGCAAGTAAGAATCACATTCATTGAATAATCATCTTTAGCTTCAAATAAATTCATATACCAGACATTTAATGGCAAATTAAGGCACAAGAAGAGCCTAAACTACATAGAGGGAACAAAGCAAAAACTAGAACAAAGCTTGAGTATGTATTTTTCTTCTTTGTTGAGTGTTTACCAAAACTTGAGTTTTCATCTTGGCCATGGTAAAAGGAGGAATTCAGTCCCTAACTTGTTACCAAAACTGAACTTTTTTTTTTTTAATAGCAAAAGAAATTTATTAAGCCACAAAACTTGGCACAAGAAGTACCAAGCAGGGAGAACAAAACAGCAGCACAATACAAAGGAAAGTGAAGGAACACAGCAGCCACACAAGAAACAAAAACAAAAGAAAACTATACACCCCAACACGCCAGAACACTAACAACACTCCACTAACACCCGCAACACCAGAACAGAACCGAAAGAACAGCAGCCAATACCCAAATACCAGTCCACCTCCACAGCACTACCGTAAATTTCTTTGTTTTGTAATATATTCCCCTACACAGTGTGAATATTACCAGATTTTAACAAACAAACAAAAAGAGACAAACAAGCAGATTTTAACAAGTACATACAAACAAATAATACAACATTTTACATACCCACACCCACAAAGATTTAACAATACCAGATGTAGAAAACCTAAAACAGATATAAACAACTCAAAATTTCCCAAATCAAAATTTTCCAAAAACCTAAACCCTAGAAAAATTACAGATTTTGAAATTTTTTACCTGTCTGTCGCGGGAAGAGAGAGGGAGAGAGAGAGGTGGTGCGGCCGAGCAGAGAGAGAGAGGTTGCGGCTGGTGGTGAGAGGCGAGTGGTGGTGGTCACTGGTCGAAGCCTGTTACTGAGGCGAGTGGTGGTGCTAATTAACGCGAGCAGAGAGAGATTTGGGTGAGTGAGAGTGAGAGTGAGAGTGAGAGTGAGGGAGTGTGTAGTCAGACATAACCACAATTCCCAATCGAGGTTTGTTATAGATTGAAAAATAAGTGATTTTGACCGTAAATAATTTAGATATTATTTTTTAGAGATTTTACAAAAATCAGAAGCTATTTTGTGTTTGTTTACTTTGATAAAAATTACTACTTTTTATAAAGATATTTTTAGAGTATTAAAATTTATATAAAGATATTTTTGGATAAAAGATATCTCCACATTTTGACCATTGTTTTATCTTTCCTCTAAAAAAATCTATTTTTTAAGAAGCTACTATTTTTAGCTTCTCATTTTTAACAGTTTTTAGATTATTTTTAGATTTTGATTATTTATAAAAGCTATAACAAATGGACGTAATATTCTTAAAAGTGATTTTTTTTTAAAAATAAGTGATTTTTTTTTAAAAAAAAAACTATAACAAATGGACTCCTAATACATATTCATTATTGTCGCCTCCATCATCTTCACCATTAACTTTTTCGTCGTCTTCATCGATATCACCTTCTGATGGTACTTCCTCGGCTTCTTCTTGTACACAAAGACCATTGAAAGGTTCAAATACAATCACATCATCAACATTGGACATCTCATCTTCCTGATATGGTTCGTCTTCATCTATCTCATTTTTTTCAATCTGACCCCTTGATTTTGTTGTTATTGCGACACACCAGCCTCGTTTGTCGGTTTTTGTTGATGGATAAGGGACATACTAACGGTTGAATACTGCTGAAGCACCTTGATGATTCACATGTACAACACTCGTGACATTCCCTCCCCATAACTTGACCAAACCCAATAATTAGGTTGAAATCCTTTATTATATAAATGAACCTTAATTTCATCTTCGCTGTGCATACATTTACATCCACAAACTACACACGGACTTCTAATTCCCCCTTCACGTATGACAATGAGATTGTGTTTTACGGTATTCAGAAAAAATTCAACCCCTATTTTAAAAAGCTCTTTAACTTGTCCTCTCTTTTCAGGATTATTCCTATCGTACATCCAACTATGATCCATAAAATTCATATATGCACAAGTTTAAATAATAATTATTATGTTAAAAAAGATTCATCTATTCAGAGTCTTCTTCTTCTCAATCTGAGTCACAACCTTGCTGGCACCTCTGCTAGGTCCATACTTAACAGGTTTAGCCACACTCTTCATCTTTTCTTTGTCTTTCTTGGAAGGTGCACTGTCAACAGCAGAGATTCATCTATTCATACTTCTTCTTCTTCTTTGTCTTTCTTGTTAACTCAGTTCGGTGCAACTCACCTACGTCTGGGGGATACCAATCCAGGAATGAATCCACTATGATAGTTCCAATTCAATGCTAAACAACACCGTTTACAACTTATCACTTAGACACTACCCGTGCTAATTCTACCTAGGTCCTCCCTAGATATGACAACCTCTGGTCACTTCCCACAACCACCTTACAAACCGCAAGGAATTAAATAACAAACTCAATGATGGAGACACACTCCTAACCTAAAGAACAAACTCGTGCTACAAAGCTTTGAGTGATTCAAAACAGCTTTATGCGTAAAAGCTTAAGAGCAAAACATTCATATTCTTGTTTCAATGGAAACTAGAAAAAGGAACACAATGAAAGAACTAAAACCTAAAGACTATACTTTAAGAATATGTTTTAGTTGAATAAAATAGGTCTTCAGTCCTTCCTTTATATAGAACGAGCCTCATGGGCTTGGATCCCTGATTTGATAGCTGACCTTCGTAATCTTCAAGAAACAAACTCAATCTTTTACAAAGATTTATTTGTTTTAAATCTTTTTCAATCTTCTAGTAACAAACCGCCATCTTTAAATAATTATGAATCTTTTTCAATCTTTCAGCCTGTTCCTTGGCGCGCAAGCTAGCGTGAGTGTGTTTGTTTCAAAACAAATCTTTTTCAAAGATCACACGCAAAATAATGAAAGCGCGTTATCCTAGTGCGTTCAGGTCAGGTCCCATATGTGTGCACATCAGACACCACATATGGACCAAAGGCTTATTTTAGCAAATGAAGCCAACACCCTAAAACTAAAACAACCTCACAGGTTGATTTTTTTTTTTTTTTAATGCAGTAGCTAATAAGAAAAATTATTTTTTGACTTTAAGTTTCAATATTTTTAAGTATTATACTGACTTAGTCACTTATAAAAAGTTAGTAAAAAAATTACTAAATATTATATAAATTAAAATTACATTATTTACTTGGAGTGCCAAGTAGTTTCTGACTTTACGCGCTTTCAACCCACGTACTCGAATGACTACGAGAATATTTGAATCAACAATTGCTAAATCAAAATTGTAATAAAAAAGTTTTAGAATATATACATATTTTATTCAAATAACAAAGAAATAAGTTAAACTTTTTCAAAATTAAATTAACATATAAGAAATTGAGAAGTGATAAAAATGTGAAAGATGGAAAAATAAAATTTTAGAGAAATTTTAGATTGAGATGGAAAGTGTAGAAATGAAATTTTGAAATGTAGAAATGAAAAATAAGGAAAGTGTTTCCGTTTGAATCTGGTCATGTGGGAAGCATTATTGAGGGCCATCAGCACTCAATAATTATTGGTCAGAGTTTTGCAGGTTTTGCACCTCCCCATATGCATTATTGAGGGCCATCAACACTCAATAATGACTGGTCAGAGTTTTGCAGGTTTCACGTCTCCCAATATGTATTATTGAGGGCCTTTAGCCCCCAATAGTGGCTAGTCAATTTTTTTTGAAATTGAAGACCATTTATTGACGGTCTTTATACACTATTGAGGGCTTTAAGCCTTCAATACATTATTGAGGGCCTAAAACCCTCAAAACTTTCCGTCAATAATACCAAGATTTCTTGTAGTGATTACTTGTTTTGAATCTATGCAGAATATTGGTGGATAACATACCCATAAGAGTAATACATAACAGACAAAACATTGGTGTTGCATTCCCAACAAGGCAACCAATGAAATTATACACAACACTATGGAATGGAGATACGTGGGCAACAAGAGGTGGAAAAGTGAAAATTGATTGGTCAAAGGCTCCATTCACAGCTGAATTTAGAAACTTCAATGCCAATGCATGCATTCCTAGTCCATCAAATAATTGCTTAAGTTTTAATGGTGGAAAAAATAAAGGTCATAGTTCTAAAACAAGGAAGCAACTTAAAGTGATTCATTCAAAATGGGTTGTTTATGATTATTGTCGTGATTTTAGACGTTATGCTCGTGGTCTTCCTTATGAATGCCGCAAGGCAAATAATCGCTTAGCTGATCTCTAAGATGAATATTAGAGATTTAGTACAATCATGGTGAATCTTGTGGCCAAATATATACCATGAAGTAATATTTTGATTGTTTTAGATAGTTACAATATGTCCAATTTATTTATTGTAGAATTCTTAAATTGATACCCATTAAAAAGATGGGTACCAAATATTGATGCCTCTTGCAAAATTGATTCAAAATTTAAATTTATTTAAAGTTAATAATATTACTTTATTGTGTCTTGAATACTATAATAATAAAATTTTATGGTATTGGAATATTCACTTTATTTATTAGTTATATTTTATAGTTTTAATTTTTTATTTGCAAAAACATATATAATATATTATCACTTCAAATTGATAAGGTCAGAGTTTTGGTAATATTCTTATCATTGTAATAGTGAAATAGAGGGATTTGGATCCTCTTCAATTATTCTCTCCAATTGTTAAGCTAATGGTTCACAATTGAAAAAAATGTTTTTTTCTCTCTTCTCAAGTGTTTTCTTTAATTTGTGAACCATTAGATTAACAATTGGAGAGAAAACATAAGAGAATAATTGAAGAGGATCCAAATCCGAAATAGAGATACACGGTTTCAAACAACGCTATTCTTTAGCAAGAGTAAGCAAGAGTAATAAATATGATCATTATTGTTGAACTTTTATTTCCGCTCAAAATTTTACTTTAGGTGGATATATTTTTGCTCTCCTATTATAGTTTTAAGGTGTTTTTGCTCAAAATTAAACATTATGTTTATGCAATGTGCAAATTGATTTAACAGTTTTTTACTCATTTTGAATCGAAAAGCTAATTTAATTATCTTCTCAATTACAATGACACGAGAAGGGTAGTTAGTGTTGAGTATCGTTGTTGATTGATCGTATTAGATGCACATGTTTGATTCACTCTAATGAAACTTCTAAATAAAGATGACGCGAAATCCATGTTCTCTACACTCTCTAATCATTGTTCCAAGGAATCGGTCGATGTTAGACGCTATCTCGATGATATTTATTCATGTTATTGAGACAAGTTTGATTTATCTTATGACATTAAAAAAATATTGTTGCATATATGGTTGTACCCAATGAAAAAAAAGCACATCATCTCACGAGAGTACTACTAGCTTGATTCATCCAAGATATTGTTTGTGTTTAATTTATACTTTTAATTTATGTCTTTGATATTAGTCTTTAATTATATTGTTGTATTTGATTTAACAAATAGCGCACCATAAATGTGTGGTGATGGAGAAAAATAAAACAATTTTACAAAAAGTTCAAAGGGCAGGCCCAGGCCCAAGCCTAGGCCCATGTTTAAAAATGATATTTTGTTTTTACAAATAATTTTCTAAAAAATCTAAGAAAACACTACCAATTTGATAAAAGTGAAATTTTTATTAAAAAAAATAAAGAAAACAAAAAGAAAATAGATTTTTCTGAAAAAAAACTTTAACAAAGGCATCCTTAATCCAACCATTTATCACAAACACAGTGGTTTTTTAATCTTGGAACTTTTCTTACAAGATCAAAACATTTAGGAATAGCTTAATCAAAGATCAACTTAATTTTAGTCTCATTTGCAAGCAATGAGGGAATTCTAGCCAGGAAGATATATAAATTACCATACACTATAACAAAATAAGCCAGTACATGGGATCAGTAGAGAGGCTTCAACCTAAAAAAGCCAGTGTTTGATTGGCTTTTGAATGTAGCATCCTATAACAAGATAACTAAATTCTGAGAAAGAAAAAAAGGAGCCTAATAATAGCATTAACCTCAAGCTAAGGGACAATTGAGCATAACTTATCAGCCCCTATAAAGCACTAACACAGACACACTACACGGGACATGACACTGACACGTAGACACAATTGAATATAACTGCATGTGCAGATGTCAGACACCGGACACGCTTTCAATATGAAATATTGGTGCTACATGGATCAGCCTTCCTTGTACCACAGATGTGATAATAGTATGAACTCTATAAGGATTGTATTGTGAAAGGCACCAACAAACTGAGGCCAAGCCTTCCAATTTTGAGTCAAAGGGGTTACTGTGTTGATGTGGCATTTGTATCAGCAACCCAATACTGCTTGACAGCAATTAGTATCTTTTCAGGAACAAGTGGACCATCTTCATGGTCAACCAATTTCGTATCCCATCTCATTCCTCCAACTATTTTCTTTACCTTGATTAAGATATCGACTTCATCGCGGAATATCACAGCACCTTCTGGTCGTAAAATTCGGTCCATCTCCAGAAGAATGTCTTCTATGTTACATCTGCATTTAATCATTAGATACAGGTTTTTGAGACACAGAATGCACACAGCTGAAAAAGACAACTAAAACCAGTTTTAAATTGATAATAGATAAAGATGTTATAAGCTCCAAATTCTATGGACTGATGAACAATATTTAGTGAACATAATAACCAGTTTTAGATTGCGGTCCGCAACCGGAATTGCAGCTGCAATATAAAGGTTTTAGAGGTCTTTTCAACGGCATCACAACTGCACTTTAGCCGCGGACACAATTTCTAACCATGATGATAAGCAAAAAAACTGAAACCTCAAACTCATTTTAAGGTTTGACAACTACCTGATTCCCCAGAGAGCAAACTATGAAACTCGGGATTCATGATACAAATAAATTATAATCTATTTCTAAATGCTGTTTCGTTACTTGCAAGATCCAACATTTTATACAATGAGGAGAGCCTCAAATACACACAATAGACGATTAGCTTAATTTCACTATTAATCTCTATCATAGACCATGTTTGATTTCAGTCATTCAAGTTCTTTTTGAGTCAATTGAAGTCCTTTTAATTTTTTATATTTAAGCAAATCTGATCCTCAGTCAATTTTGTAGGTTTATGATGGACTGGGGGGTATATGGAAAAGGTATTAAATTTAAAATGAATAACAGATTAAAATTGTGTAGATTGAGGAAAAAATGAAAATATGAAAGTTTTAAGTTGAAGGAAAGTGATGAAGGGACTAAAGTGCAATAAAGCTTAGATGCCACAAATGTCCCTGACAAACATGACAGTTACAGATTCCATTGAAAGTTTCAGCAAGGTTGTTTAAACTCATTATCCCTAAATCATTTTCATACCACCTAAATAACAACAAATGTTTTTTAGGCATCCAAGTTTGACATCAAACAGCGTATTCCGAGCAGTTTCCAATTTTATATTAACTAGATGTGATCTGCGTCATGTGCGGCTGGAACTTATTTGCATTGGTGATATCTAATATTATAATACGAGCTAGAATAAGTTGATGAACCTTATGGAAAAACAAATTAAATCTATGTTAGTAGAATAGTTATCTCTTTGAATGAGAGGGGTTTATGTAATACATTACAACTTATAGAACATTTTTACTAATAGAAAATTATGTGTTGACTCTAAGAGTACAATATATAACATATATTATCAGATTGAACCTTAGTTGTTTTTCTCCCGAATTGGTCCTTTATGTTACTTTATGTTTCATTTCATGACTGTGTGAACTACAACTTTTGTTCCACAACCACAGCAATAATTAGGTGCTTATTCATCAGAACTCACCCTAGAGATGAATGACCAATTGTTCCAGCCAGGGACATGAATTTGAACCATTTCCTAAATGCAGACATTACTGCAAAATTTTGGTTCTCTAGTTCTAGGCCTTTTGAATTTGGGAATTTAGATTTGAAGAAGTGAAGGGAGACAGGAAAGGGATAAATCTGACATATATTTAAAACATAACTTGTTAAAAAGGCTAATGGTGCATTTTAAACGATGAATTGTTTTCCATGATTGGGTCTATTTCATACGATGTCGGGTATACAGTGTAAAAAAATTGGCGTCCAAATATCAGTGTTGAAACAACAATTTATAATGCACACTCTATGCATGAGCTGAACTATTGATTAAGATTTTATATCAAATTCAAAAATGACTAGAAGGATAACTACATAGCCGTAAAATCAAATGAATACTCACTTGTCTTTGTACAGACTAAAGAGACCATTGCTATGAATGAGGTCGTATGTCCTCGGATATGTGGAGAAAGCTTCGCACCTAGATCATAAAGGGACAAATAAATAAATAAATAAGGAAAAACACAAGAAAGAATCAACCCAATCACAAAAAAAAATAAAAATTAAAGCTAGTAACAATACAAGACAGTGTGTCTACATTTTCATTTTATTTATCAAGAAAAATAAAATAATCATACAAGATTAGTATTATCTAAGATTAGTATACACAATCAAGCTATGCCGTGAATAAAATAGAAGGAAGAATTAGAAAACTATACCAATCATGATAAATGCCTATAAGCCCTCGCTGATATATGGCACCCAGTGTATGTTTCTGTGCTATGGTAGGCACAACATTCATGACCCATAACTTAGGAGATTGAATAGCAGCAGCAAAACTACCCAAACCAGCATTCATATCCATGATATTGCGATACCTTCCGGAATCCAGGAGTTTATTTATTTTCTTGTAAGCACTAACATGTTTTTTCCACTTTTTGTTGTCATCCTGGTATGTCTCGGCTGAAACTCCAGGAACAGAACCACTGGCAATTTTAGGAGGAACGGCATATAGTCTCTGTGGAAAAGGCTTAAGATCACCGGATACTTTAGAATTAGGAGTAACACATGCCTCCATTTTCTTATACCTGAAGCCACAAAGCAAAGCGTTTTCGACTCAGTACATAACTTCTGAACTGAATATATGCTAATGTTGTTAGTTTTTCATCTCATGGTTAGTAAAATTCGATACATGGAATATCAATAATCAATGTTAACATATATATAGCACATACCAAACATCATCAGCATCTGTTGATTCACAGAATTTTGCACCAGAATCTTCTTGTCTGCTTCTACATGTTTCAGTGTCAACCGTTTTTTGCCAGATGGCAATTTCATGTTTCTCGGATTTCTTCTCCCAGCAAAGGAGCTTAGCTACCTCTTCGATCTTTCTTTGTTCTTCCTCAAGATCCTCCTTAGGTCTTTGCCAGGCTTTGTAATTAACCTTCCAATGGATTGGAGGTCCCGAAAGCACCCAATAACCACCAGGTCTTAGAACTCGGTCAACTTCCATCATATAAATTCCACCTACCAAACACAGCCAAAAATGCAATTTTAAATAGCTTTTATCACAAGTCGAGTGATATATGATGTCAACTCAAGCAGAACAAGAATGTGCCAAGGAATTATCGTTCTTAATGTAAATTTGTTACCATTTGATCCCCAAGGAATTAAGCAACGAGAACAATGAGCCATGTCAAAGGCTGCAGTTGGATAAGGCAATTTTATGGTTCCCAGGACACCAATGACAGCAGGTACACCCCTTTCAAGTGCAAATTGTACTTGTGCTTCATGAGAGTCCCTCGGTGCAAATGACATGGCAATAACATTTCTGCTCCAAAGATATGCACCCCAACTGGCAACCTGTGTGAAACAACCTTACATTATGGATACATATACATAGCTAAAACAAAATAACTAAGTCATGTCAATCGCGTGGATTGTGGAAAATAACAGTTTGTCCAAATTCTGCTATGCTGCAATGCTCTAGCACCGCTAAAGCCATTATTTAACAATAGTTTGTGGCAAATAGTACATCATGGAACTATAGCGATTTGTTCGAATTCTACTATGCTATAGGGGCACAGTGCCGCCATAGCCACTCTTTGACAACACTGAACTAACTATGCTGCTGATCAAAGTAACATGAACAAAAATGACAAAAGAATATAATACAAGCCCTAAGGAATTCACAATGGTAAACGTACCCCACAACCAGTGTCCAGCGCTGTCCTGACTGTTCCATTCTCTATCGGTATCACAGAAGCAATTTGATCAATATACTTGTCAGCCCCTTGAGGGAATTGGGTTCCACCACCAGGGAATCTAAACACATTTCCCTCATATTGGATCCAGTTCTGAATAGCCTTCTCAACGGTAAGACTCTTGTAGGGTGCATTTGCATACGGAACATAATCACGGCTCTTTGGCCATGGAAACGGAGTTACATACCCTTTAGGTGCTGGTATCAAACAGTGTAGCTTTTCTTCCTCACGGGGGCAATGCCTCTCTCGATAAATCATATTTTCTCTAGAAAATGTCATGGCACGCCGTTGATCATGGCAGGGCGTATAATCAATATATCGGGCCTTGCAAGGTTTAAATACCTTAGGTTTTGAATCAACCTCATCAATTTTGCTAACTTCTCCACCATGGTGAGAATCAAAACTTAAATTCGGAACTATATCACAGCCAACATTTTTCTTAGTAATCTCCACTGCTAAGCTATCTCCCTTTCCAAAACCACTTCTTTGCCATGCGCCTAATATGTAGAAGAAACAGCATAGACCAACTACTATAACGATATGCACAAAGCTTCTTGTTCTACTACCAGCAGAACTTGGTTTTGCCATACAGAACCTGAAAAATACCAGCTCTTAATCAGAACTACATAAAATACATGATTAACTAATTCAAAAAACTAAGTCTACACCATCCACTCAAGATCCATAACAAAAATCTTTTAGTCAAAGCAAGTAGTTAATTGCTTCCTATGAATAAACTAACAACATGCTCATTCCAATAAACAAAATTAAGCTCCACCAACAAGTTGCAATCAGTTACTTTTTCACTATCATGAAACAAGGTCTATTAGGATTGACTTATTTGAGCTTATCTAGTGGCATAAGCACTTTGAGACTGGTTAAGAGAGCGTTTGAAAATAGCTCATAATATGTCCATAAGCTCTCCAGGATAGCTTATACGAAAACAACTCAACTTTATTTTATCTTTTGTTATAGAACTAGCTTATACATAAGCACTTATGTGATTAATTAAGTTGTTTATCCAAATAGTGCCTAAAAATGAATTAAAAAAAATGCAAAACAAGGTTGAGATCATCCCAACAAAATGGAGCTTAAGCACACCATGAGTAACAAACACATATTACACTTGGCAATCAACAAGTTAAGATTGTGCATTATTACAAGATGAATCATATGGGATCTATCTATAATAGTTGCAATACAAGATGAACAGTAATGAACAAATTCGGTGCTATAAATGAAGACCCACCAAATCCTACTAAAGATGAATTACTAGGGACACAAAATTGACCTCAAAAAACTCAACTTTCGAAGTACCCATTTGGAAAAGAAAAAAAAAACATTTTTATATATATATAAAAAAAAAAAAGCAAGAAAATGGGAAGAAGAAAAAGAGAGAAACAGACAGAGGTTAGTATTACCGATTATATGAAGCTGAAGGGAGCAATGGTTGAAAAGATCTGGAAGAAAGAGAAAAGACAATAGTATCTAGCTATCTATCTAAGAGGTTTGTGTTTTTGTATAGTACGATGATTTGATGATGATGATTATTGTTCTCTTAGGTTGTTTGGTGAAGTGAGAGAAGCTAAATATCATGTTCAGATGAACAACTACCGACACAGGAAAAGGGAAAGAATTCATTATCAAAAAAAAAAAAAAAAACGGAAAAGGGAAAGAATTTAGAAGAGCAAAAACAAATGGAAAAAAAAAAATAGGAAAGACCGGTCATATATTTTAAAAAGGCTTAAACATCATTTTTGTCCCTGTAAGTTCATGTATTTTTTATTTTAGTCTCTGTATCTTTTTTGTTGCAAATTAGTCCCTGTACGTGCAAATTTTTTTGATTTTAGTCCCTAAAGCTAAAATCCGCAGGAAAATCTGCAGGAAAATTCGCTGGTTTCATGTGGATTTTCCTGCGGATTTCAGTTTTAAGGGACTAAAACCAAAAGATTTAAACATACAGGGACTAATTTGTAACAAAAAAATATACAGGGACTAAAATAAAAAAATCACGAACTTATAAGGACGAAAATGATGATTAAGCATTTTAAAAAAGGTAAAAAAGACACAATCTCAACCTGTTCTTATTTCGTTCTAGATCTGTGTTGTTTTTCGACCATTGTCATCATTGATAAGGCTAAAAGGTAATGAAATTATATATTCAATTAAGGCACTTATTAATTTGTTTTGCAAGTTATTCATATAAATTATTCCCCAATATTATGTAAATATTAATTTTGATAGTAAAATGATCAATTTTCACTTATCCTACCTAATTCCAACCAATTTTTGTAGGTCGCACAAGGAATGAATTCTTAGCAAGAGAAAAAGAATCAAAATTTCAACTTTCTCGCTAAGCAAGGGCAAAGCGAGCCAAGTCAGTGAGCTTCAATGTCAAAGCGAGTTGTGGCGAGGTGAAAGCAAACAAGCTCTCTAAGCAAGGAGAAAGCGAAAGAAGTCAGGGACTTCAAACCATTCAGCGAGTTGTAGCGAGATGAAAGCGAGAAGGCTCGCTATTGGCGGTTCAATGCTGATTTGTTAGGAAACCCTTGGATGAAGAAACTCCATCCCGCTAAGCGAGACATCTTTCGCTAAGCGAGATAATATTTTCCTGACTTGTATAAATAGTCATCAATTGTAGAAAAATGGCATTCATTCATACTCTTGGATACGAAAAACTGAGGAAAAACCTAGGAGACCAGATTTAAGGAGCTTTGAAGGGTGATTTGCAACTCTTTTTGAGGAATCAACTTTTGATGCTTTGTTCATTCCATTTCTTCTCATCTTTGTAAAGTTATCATGACTATGGGTAACTAATTTCTGTATTGTTGGGATTAGACGTAAATTACTCTATTAATATGTATTTATCTTGATCATGGTATTATATATGGTTTTAATTATTTAATCAATCTTGATATTATCCTTGTTATTATTGTTTTAATCTTTGGATTTGAAATGTTATAGGAATCAATCTTGAACTAGGATAATATCTATTAAACTTTAAACTCTAGGAATAGATTTAGATTTAATATTCACTTAAAGTATTTGACCTTAAGGCTATTGCATTGATTAATCACTCGAGGGATCGAGGATTGATAGAGGCAATAGATTTCTCGATGTTATCTGGGAACGAAAACGTACGAAGAGCAATACGTGATAAAATTGATTAATAGTTAAAACTTGTATAACTGATCAAGAAAATATATATGAATGAGTTATTGAAATCTAATCCTAGCAATTCAATCTCTCTGATATCTTTAATCATCTTTACCGCATTTTCGTCATTACATTTTTGCAAGTTTTCGCAAACAATACCTTTGAAACCCTTACTTAAAATCATACTAATTGTTTAACGGCATTAATATCTCACTATTCCCTGTGGATACGATATTATAAAAATACTTCTTTTGGCAATACATCAAGTACATAATGAAGAATGGTGACAATGGTGAAAAGAGTTAGTGAGAAAGAAGGGGGAAATTGATGGAATAGACCATTCTTGATAACAGAAAAATTTATGGAATTTGTTTTCACCTTTTTTAAAATATAGGGATCATTCTTGCATATCTCGCAAAATGTAGGAACTAAAAACATATTTAACCCAAAAAAATATATATTCTACTATACTATATACATTTTTAACTCATAAATAAATTCTATCAACAATATATATATATATATTCTACCATATACTACATTTTATACAGTTTACACTACGGGCCGGTTGGTTTAAAGGGAAGAGGAGGCATTTTAAAATCAATTTACCTTTTTGCCCTATAAATCTTACTGCTGTCAAAAACCATGAACTTGATTTTAATAAAAAAAAGGTTAATAGGTCGTTACCCCCTGCTAAGTGGGCGTATTTTGTATTACCTCATACTAAAAATTGCTTCAAGATTCCCCCCTTGCAAAGTAAATTGTTTTGGTTTTCCCCCTTGTGTGCAAGGAATTTGCACTTTTTAAATCAGTTGAACGGAATAACCGATTTAAAAAACAACACTTTTTAAATCGGTGGAACAAAATAACCGATTTATAAAGTGCATCCAAGGGGGGATCAAAAAAATTTACTTTGCAAGGGGGGATCTTAAATAAATTTTTAGTAGAAGGTAGTGCAAAACACGTCTGCCCACTTAACAGGGGGTAACGACCTATTAACTCTAAAAAAACTGGAAACAAAAATTGGAGTTAACGTGAAACAAAAACAAAAACTGGAGTTAACGTGAAACAAATGGAAAATAAAACAAGAATAGTCTTAGTATTTTTGACAAATGGATAGTTTTAGTATTGAAAAACAAAATGAATTTGACGTGAATAGAAGAAAAAGAAAGTGAAGCTAAAAAAAAAAAAAAGAATAGAAGATTTTAATTCATTTTTTATGTGCATTATGTGTTAAATAAGAGCATATGATTTCAAATTCATAGACATAATTTGCATATCATCATAGTAGAATATTCAATCACAAGAGCAAAAGAGAAAAAAGAGAGATCGCCAGCATAATAAGATAAAGAAAAGAGCAATTGAAAAGAAAATCTAAACTTTTAAAAATATTTCAACAAGGATAATTCAGGATTTTAATAAAAATATTGAGAATAATTTTGTCAATATAATAAATTATGTTTTAGTATCCCTCCTAATTTAGAGGGAAGCAAAAATTACTCTATGAGGGATTTAGATTCACTCCCCTCCTAAAAAATTGAACCAAACAAACTTCATTTAAAATATTACCTCCCCTCCAAAATCCCTCGAACCAAACAGACCCTACAAGAAAAGTCTCATTTTCAAACATATTTTAAAATCACTTACCGGCGGAATTTTCCCTCAATAAGTTATCAGCTGAAAACTCTGCCACTAAAACATACATTTTCGCCAGTAAATTTATCAGAATTTTAAAAAATAAATAATAAAATAGAGTGACGGAATATTCCGCCACTAAATTCAAGGACGAAATTTCAGTTACACGTTTTGGCAGAATATTCCGCCACTGCACTTACTGAGGGATTTTTGCCTCCACTAAAACCAGTTTCTTGTAGTGTTAAATATGGAAAAGTGTTTTAACAAAAAAATATGGAAAAGTGTCAAGTCATTTGTTTTTGTTTACAAAGCTAAGAAGACAAGAAGAAAAAAAAGGCAAAACAATTAATCTATAAGGAAGAAAGCTCCTATATGGTGTCCATGCTGAGGAGATCATGAATGTGTTCCAAGCAGTAGCATAAATAGAGAAGTTGACATTCAAGAAGGCTTTAAGTTTAGTGAAGAAATCTGCACATTGGTTTCCTTATTTATGAGTGTGACAAAGAGAAATATCCTTTTAAGGAGCAGTTTTTTTATGTCTTGGATCAACACATCATAATTATGATACTTGACAGTAGGATCTTTGATGAGGTTGATACTTGATACAATGTAAGGAATCAGACTAGTAGACAAACTCGTCAATACCCATGTCTTTAGCCTATTAGAGACCATTGTAGATAGCATAAAGTTCAGCAAGCATGATGTCCAAGAACCCTTGAATGAATTTCGAGAGATAATAGCCGAATGTGTTTCTAATAATACCACCAAATCTGAATCAAATAGGGGAATCGGGGCAACTTTCATCGACATTGAGGATAATACAAAGTAGTTATTATTAGGGCCAGCCTCAGGGAAGTTCAAACAACTCTACAGAGTTGGGCCTCCAAATAATCTTTTTTACCGAGAGGGTGCATACGGTATGTCACGTAGCGAATGAGTTGTAAAAATCAAGTCAGCAATCTACTTGGGCTTGCGGTAGTGGTCAACTGACTTGTTGTTTGTACTTTCGTAGGCTACACTTACTTACTGTTTGTGTAACACACGTATTTAATTAGTTATTTGTTGTTTATTAGTATTTATTTAAGGAAAATGCTAACTAGTGCCCCCGGGGCACTAGTTAATAAAGCAAATATGGTAAAATATTCTTGAAATTTGTGTAGTCAACCTCTAAAAAATATAAAAAGAGTTGTTCTCTATGCAAAAATTGTTGGAACAAAGTGGGTCTGACATGAACCTCTAAGATTTTAAGTGGTTTTGATGATAACAAAGTATTAAAATTGCAATTGGTATTACTAATGATTATTCTAGTGTGCAGAATTATAAGTTAAAATTCATTTAGAAGCACTATGAATAACAAGAGAGAAGCCAAGCTATGAAGCTCTGAAAGCGTATCGCTGTTCATCAGAAGCTTAAAATTTGCGTGCTGAAGATAATGCTTCTGAGGACCAAAGCTAGACTCTGAGGAGTTCAGAAGCTGAAGACCTTAAGAAGCTACGACAACAGCATCTGAAGCAAAAAGAATTTACGTCACTCAAGAACTGACAGAATCAGAACCAATGTTTGAAGAACAATCTACTTCAAGGCTCTGTCACATCCACAGGAAGGAATATTCGTTGGTACAACGTTAATCTTATCCATAAGTGGAGCGCATTTGAGGATCGTACTATCGTACTATTATTACTCAAAATGGATGAGTGATAATTTGAATTGCAAGGTAGTGGAATTGGATTTCTTTGCTAAAGAAGGCAACCTACAGCTAGCAATTGTACGAGCATATTCCAGCTGGCATCTTATCTCTCTACAACGGTCATCATCTTCCTTCAAGTATAAATAGAAGACTCATATGGAAGAAATGACTACTGTTCTATTACTGCGTTTAAGGCTCTGAAGCATTCTGACATTATTGTTCTATCTGTCATTCAAGTCTTAAAGCAATTTGCGTTGTATTTTGTAAACACCTCTGATAGTATATCAAGTGTTCCTTAACATTCATTCTTATTCTTAAGTTTGTTTGAGAAGTCTCTTGTTAAGTGTAACTTGAGCATTTGAGAAGTCTCTTGTTAATTGTAACTTGAGCATTAGAGAAGTCTCTTGCTATTGTGCTTGAGCATTAGAGAAGTCTCTTGCTATTGTGCTTGAACATCTTGTAATCTTATAAGATTTAGTTAGAAGCCCTTGGAAGTGCAAGGGGACTGGACGTACTCTCGTTTTGTGAGATGAACCAGTATAAATTTCTGTGTCTTTCTTTCTCTCTCTCAGCACCATTCTTTATCTTGTGTTTATTTCCGCTGCAAACTTGTTTTTATTTCGAAAAAGTTTTATTTCTCAAAACACAATTCAACCCCCCCCCCCCCTTCTTGTGTTTTTCCACCTTCAAAAATTTTTCTTTTTGGTATTCTTATTAACATGACCTTTTATTTAATTATGTGATGGATAACTTTCATATTTGAGTAATTATGAGTTTTATCTAGTTTTAATTAATTTATGGAATTTAGAGTATTAATAGATTTAAAAGGAATTGGACTTTAGATGAGTTGGGCCTAGGATGAGTAGAATGAGTAATATGTTAGTGAATTAGTAAAGTGGGGGTGTGAATCATAATTTTGTAGAAAACCAAAGATATAAAGGCGGGTTTAGAGAGAGTAATGGTCATTGTATGAAGATTGAGAAGAAGGTAGAGAAAAAGAAGGGTGTGGAGAAATTGAAGAGAAGAAGAGAAAGAGGAAAAGTCAAGTTAAATTAGAAGCAGGAAAGAAGTGGACTAGCTAGAGATTCCATCTAATCTAATGATAAACTTTTATTTTTGTGATAAATAAAAACATTCATTCTTATGATAAATAAAATCATTGATGTGAAGTCCTGTATACATTAAAATTTGTATTCAAAACATGAGCCAGAAAATAGGAAATGGATTGGCTATTTTAACTATACTAGTTATCATGTTCGTGCAAAAATATTTCTTTGGGCTAATAAACAAAGTAATTCATACGCATAGAAAACAAAAATACTTAGGCTATTATATTACTGACATTGTCTAATGCATTTTCACAAACTTATGTAAATTTGAAAGTACAAACAATCTTACAAATTTTGGAAAATTTCTTTATAAACTACATTTGAAGTGATATTTGTAAGGTTGCCGTTATCATCAACGACTAAAATCTTCAAAGCATTTTTTGATGTGACTCTTGACACAACAACGTATAACTGACCATATGAAAATACTGATTGTATTATTTTATACCAAATAACAAATGATACTTCAAATATATTTTGATATGATTGTATTATTTTATGATATTTTAATATTATATAATTAATAACAAATTATATACCAATATAAACATCATATATGTGAATGATTGTGTCCCGTGCGAATTTGACAGCAACGTATAACTAACCATTCTTTTTGTCAGCCTTCATATGCATATTATTTTTTATATGCTTATATATCTTTTAATTTTTGGTTGTTTGAAGTAAAAAAATTATCAAATCAGAATTGATTTGGGAAAAATAATACGGAGTAATAGAATAAATATGGACTTCATACAAATATATTAGAGATATATTCGTTGTTTCTATTTAGCATAACAACTTAACATTAATGCTTTGATTAAATAAAAAATTAGTGGAGAATACGTGAATTAGTAGCAAAATCGTCAACATTACATCCGACAAATAAAATGAAACACAACGTTTGATTAAAAGCAAAAGAATGCTTATAAAAAATCAACGATCAAGTATTATATAAAGACGATCATCCCTTCCAAGCACGTCACAGTGAAATTTAACAATTCTCCACGCAACCACCATTCTTTTCCATTCACCACCAATCTTGAGAATACAACTCCATATGTTCCCACATTCATCAACAATCTTAATTTTAGTCATTTTCTTCTCAAAAGCCTTCTCACCAAACTCTTCATACGGTAGCATCTGCAAAATTAATAACACAAAATATTTGTCAGCAAATACATATATGTAACACAGTTGTATCATAAAATACATAGTGTTGTGAATTCGATTGATATCACACCAATAACCTTTAGTGTGTGGAGCAAACGGTTAAAGCAACCACAAATTGAGAACAAACAATAATAATCACGAACAAGAATAAAACAACGAAAGCGGTAAAGAACACAGTAGATTTGTTTACCCAGTTCGGTGTTAATGAACCTAATCTGGGGGAGAGAGCAGCCTCTCCGTTCCACTATCGATAGAAACCTTGATTACAATGAGATTCTCCACAAGAGTTACAAGAATTAGAGTTTTCCTAATTCTACCCTAGTCCCGAATCTCTCCCCGTGACCAAGAGATTCAATCAATAAGTGTTTCCAAGGTGATAGAATGTTTCTCCCAACCCTAGAGTCTTCCCAAGATGTTCTCTATTAACCCTAGTCTGTATGTTGGCCTTAGAAACCCTAAAAAACACCTTTTAAAACCTCAGAAAACGCAAAACAGCATTTTATATCCGCGTGCCCACGCCCAGGCGCAGCCTCCCACGCCCAGGCGCAGCCTGCCCACGCCCAGGCGCAGCCTGCCACGCCCAGGCGTGAGAGGGCAGTAGCCACAGACAGCTCCAAACTTGATTTTCTGATTTGTTTTCAAGGCAATATCCAACAATCTCCACCTTGCCTTTAAAACGATGGTGATGCCAACTTCCCACCAACCACCGTGCTGCTACACCTGTTTACACCACACCCTCTTCGAACCCCGAAGTGTACCGCTTCGTACTCTCAAAGAATTGCTTGCCTCTCAACTTAACCTTGGAATTTTAGGTAAGTTCCACAAGCTGCAATCCTCAAATTCTCCTTGTATCCCAACTACCTCCAGCAGTCCTACAAGTTTCCAAATTTGATTATCATTGCTTCCAATTGCCTCCCTGAAGTTCTTTAACATGTTTTGCACTTCTTCAGCCACAATTGGATAATAAACCACAAGGTCTCCATAGCTACACTCCTTTGATGCAACATTACCACTCTCCTCCCTATCTACTAGATAGCCAAGAGCTAATGTTGATTGCCTTCTTCTAGTCCCACTATCAGAAGCTCCACCTCAAACCGAGATTCCTCCACCAAAGTCTCACTATGTTTCCCGCCTTGTAACCTGCAAAACTTAAGTATTCTTATCACTGCCTCTTCAGGCTGATGTTGAGTATTATTCCACCGCCTCTCCAGGCCGAGGTTGAGTATTCTTACCACCGCCTCTCCAGGCTGATGTTGAGTATTGTTCCACCGCCTCTCCAGGCCGAGGTTGAGTATTCTTACCACCGCCTCTCCAGGCTGATGTTGAGTATTGTTCCACCGCCTCTCCAGGCCGAGGTTGAGTATTCTTACCACCGCCTCTCCAGGCTGAGGTTGAGTATTCTTACCACCGCCTCTCCAGGCTGATGTTGAGTATTGTTCCACCGCCTCTCCAGTCCGAGGTTGAGTATTCTTACCACCGCCTCTCCAGGCTGAGGTTGAGTATTCTTACCACCGCCTCTCCAGGCTGATGTTGAGTATTGTTCCACCGCCTCTCCAGGCCGAGGTTGAGTATTCTTACCACCGCCTCTCCAGGCTGACCTTCATCGCAATCTTCTTTACCTTCTTGTCTTCGAGGCACCGGATAACCACACTCCATGTTTTATCCATCTTCTCGACCATTAAAATTGCTTCCATCTTCACTTTCCACAATTCAAAATTGTTTCCGGAAAGTTTCACCCATGGTGCCTTAATTCGATTGACCCTTGCCCCACGGTGGGCGCCAATTGTTGTGAATTCGATTGATATCACACCAATAACCTTTAGTGTGTGGAGCAAACGGTTAAAGCAACCACAAATTGAGAACAAACAATAATAATCACGAACAAGAATAAAACAACGAAAGCGGTAAAGAACACAGTAGATTTGTTTACCCAGTTCGGTGTTAATGAACCTAATCTGGGGGAGAGAGCAGCCTCTCCGTTCCACTATCGATAGAAACCTTGATTACAATGAGATTCTCCACAAGAGTTACAAGAATTAGAGTTTTCCTAATTCTACCCTAGTCCCGAATCTCTCCCCGTGACCAAGAGATTCAATCAATAAGTGTTTCCAAGGTGATAGAATGTTTCTCCCAACCCTAGAGTCTTCCCAAGATGTTCTCTATTAACCCTAGTCTGTATGTTGGCCTTAGAAACCCTAAAAAACACCTTTTAAAACCTCAGAAAACGCATAACAGCATTTTATATCCGCGTGCCCACGCCCAGGCGCAGCCTCCCACGCCCAGGCGCAGCCTGCCCACGCCCAGGCGCAGCCTGCCACGCCCAGGCGTGAGAGGGCAGTAGCCACAGACAGCTCCAAACTTGATTTTCTGATTTGTTTTCAAGGCAATATCCAACAATCTCCACCTTGCCTTTAAAACGATGGTGATGCCAACTTCCCACCAACCACCGTGCTGCTACACCTGTTTACACCACACCCTCTTCGAACCCCGAAGTGTACCGCTTCGTACTCTCAAAGAATTGCTTGCCTCTCAACTTAACCTTGGAATTTTAGGTAAGTTCCACAAGCTGCAATCCTCAAATTCTCCTTGTATCCCAACTACCTCCAGCAGTCCTACAAGTTTCCAAATTTGATTATCATTGCTTCCAATTGCCTCCCTGAAGTTCTTTAACATGTTTTGCACTTCTTCAGCCACAATTGGATAATAAACCACAAGGTCTCCATAGCTACACTCCTTTGATGCAACATTACCACTCTCCTCCCTATCTACTAGATAGCCAAGAGCTAATGTTGATTGCCTTCTTCTAGTCCCACTATCAGAAGCTCCACCTCAAACCGAGATTCCTCCACCAAAGTCTCACTATGTTTCCCGCCTTGTAACCTGCAAAACTTAAGTATTCTTATCACTGCCTCTTCAGGCTGATGTTGAGTATTATTCCACCGCCTCTCCAAGCCGAGGTTGAGTATTCTTACCACCGCCTCTCCAGGCTGATGTTGAGTATTGTTCCACCGCCTCTCCAGGCCGAGGTTGAGTATTCTTACCACCGCCTCTCCAGGCTGATGTTGAGTATTGTTCCACCGCCTCTCCAGGCCGAGGTTGAGTATTCTTACCACCGCCTCTCCAGGCTGAGGTTGAGTATTCTTACCACCGCCTCTCCAGGCTGATGTTGAGTATTGTTCCACCGCCTCTCCAGTCCGAGGTTGAGTATTCTTACCACCGCCTCTCCAGGCTGAGGTTGAGTATTCTTACCACCGCCTCTCCAGGCTGATGTTGAGTATTGTTCCACCGCCTCTCCAGGCCGAGGTTGAGTATTCTTACCACCGCTTCTCCAGGCTGACCTTCATCGCAATCTTCTTTACCTTCTTGTCTTCGAGGCACCGGATAACCACACTCCATGTTTTATCCATCTTCTCGACCATTAAAATTGCTTCCATCTTCACTTTCCACAATTCAAAATTGTTTCCGGAAAGTTTCACCCATGGTGCCTTAATTCGATTGACCCTTGCCCCACGGTGGGCGCCAATTGTTGTGAATTCGATTGATATCACACCAATAACCTTTAGTGTGTGGAGCAAACGGTTAAAGCAACCACAAATTGAGAACAAACAATAATAATCACGAACAAGAATAAAACAACGAAAGCGGTAAAGAACACAGTAGATTTGTTTACCCAGTTCGGTGTTAATGAACCTAATCTGGGGGAGAGAGCAGCCTCTCCGTTCCACTATCGATAGAAACCTTGATTACAATGAGATTCTCCACAAGAGTTACAAGAATTAGAGTTTTCCTAATTCTACCCTAGTCCCGAATCTCTCCCCGTGACCAAGAGATTCAATCAATAAGTGTTTCCAAGGTGATAGAATGTTTCTCCCAACCCTAGAGTCTTCCCAAGATGTTCTCTATTAACCCTAGTCTGTATGTTGGCCTTAGAAACCCTAAAAAACACCTTTTAAAACCTCAAAAAACGCAAAACAGCATTTTATATCCGCGTGCCCACGCCCAGGCGCAGCCTCCCACGCCCAGGCGCAGCCTGCCCACGCCCAGGCGCAGCCTGCCACGCCCAGGCGTGAGAGGGCAGTAGCCACAGACAGCTCCAAACTTGATTTTCTGATTTGTTTTCAAGGCAATATCCAACAATCTCCACCTTGCCTTTAAAACGATGGTGATGCCAACTTCCCACCAACCACCGTGCTGCTACACCTGTTTACACCACACCCTCTTCGAACCCCGAAGTGTACCGCTTCGTACTCTCAAAGAATTGCTTGCCTCTCAACTTAACCTTGGAATTTTAGGTAAGTTCCACAAGCTGCAATCCTCAAATTCTCCTTGTATCCCAACTACCTCCAGCAGTCCTACAAGTTTCCAAATTTGATTATCATTGCTTCCAATTGCCTCCCTGAAGTTCTTTAACATGTTTTGCACTTCTTCAGCCACAATTGGATAATAAACCACAAGGTCTCCATAGCTACACTCCTTTGATGCAACATTACCACTCTCCTCCCTATCTACTAGATAGCCAAGAGCTAATGTTGATTGCCTTCTTCTAGTCCCACTATCAGAAGCTCCACCTCAAACCGAGATTCCTCCACCAAAGTCTCACTATGTTTCCCGCCTTGTAACCTGCAAAACTTAAGTATTCTTATCACTGCCTCTTCAGGCTGATGTTGAGTATTATTCCACCGCCTCTCCAGGCCGAGGTTGAGTATTCTTACCACCGCCTCTCCAGGCTGATGTTGAGTATTGTTCCACCGCCTCTCCAGGCCGAGGTTGAGTATTCTTACCACCGCCTCTCCAGGCTGATGTTGAGTATTGTTCCACCGCCTCTCCAGGCCGAGGTTGAGTATTCTTACCACCGCCTCTCCAGGCTGAGGTTGAGTATTCTTACCACCGCCTCTCCAGGCTGATGTTGAGTATTGTTCCACCGCCTCTCCAGGCCGAGGTTGAGTATTCTTACCACCGCCTCTCCAGGCTGAGGTTGAGTATTCTTACCACCGCCTCTCCAGGCTGATGTTGAGTATTGTTCCACCGCCTCTCCAGGCCGAGGTTGAGTATTCTTACCACCGCCTCTCCAGGCTGACCTTCATCGCAATCTTCTTTACCTTCTTGTCTTCGAGGCACCGGATAACCACACTCCATGTTTTATCCATCTTCTCGACCATTAAAATTGCTTCCATCTTCACTTTCCACAATTCAAAATTGTTTCCGGTAAGTTTCACCCATGGTGCCTTAATTCGATTGACCCTTGCCACACGGTGGGCGCCAATTGTTGTGAATTCGATTGATATCACACCAATAACCTTTAGTGTGTGGAGCAAACGGTTAAAGCAACCACAAATTGAGAACAAACAATAATAATCACGAACAAGAATAAAACAACGAAAGCGGTAAAGAACACAGTAGATTTGTTTACCCAGTTCGGTGTTAATGAACCTAATCTGGGGGAGA
Source organism: Trifolium repens (assembly GCA_030408175.1). Classification (NCBI taxonomy): domain Eukaryota; kingdom Viridiplantae; phylum Streptophyta; class Magnoliopsida; order Fabales; family Fabaceae; genus Trifolium; species Trifolium repens. The sequence continues at coordinate 33,960,674 of CP125845.1, forward strand.
GAGCAGCCTCTCCGTTCCACTATCGATAGAAACCTTGATTACAATGAGATTCTCCACAAGAGTTACAAGAATTAGAGTTTTCCTAATTCTACCCTAGTCCCGAATCTCTCCCCGTGACCAAGAGATTCAATCAATAAGTGTTTCCAAGGTGATAGAATGTTTCTCCCAACCCTAGAGTCTTCCCAAGATGTTCTCTATTAACCCTAGTCTGTATGTTGGCCTTAGAAACCCTAAAAAACACCTTTTAAAACCTCAGAAAACGCAAAATAGCATTTTATATCCGCGTGCCCACGCCCAGGCGCAGCCTGCCCACGCCCAGGCGCAGCCTGCCACGCCCAGGCGTGAGAGGGCAGTAGCCACAGACAGCTCCAAACTTGATTTTCTGATTTGTTTTCAAGGCAATATCCAACACATAGTAATAAAAATTACCAAAAATTCTATTAAAATGTCATAAGAAGTTAATTTTTTTCTCAAGAGTGATGTCATGAAAACCAATTTCATGTGCATACGACAGGATATCGGTATCTTCTGGGAGACCAGCTACAAAGTCAGTCCCAATATTCAATTTTTCTAATCTTAATTTCATAGGAGGTTCAAATGTCGGTGGGTCTATAACTACACCATACCTATCTTTTAAAATTATACCAAATTGTCCTTTTCCGGTATATAACAAAATAACCCAAACCCCGATAGAGATATTGTAAAAATCTTTTTTAAAGCATATCAGCCATGCAGTAAATAAATATTTTTGATAATTTTTTTGATTAATACTTCGAATTGGTTTCGGAATGAATCAACTGAATTTACGAAACAATAAATTTCATCTAAAAGATTAGCAGAGAACATCTTTGGAAGCATCACTGCACCCTATAAACGCAACATACATAGAAATAAGAATCATACTACTTTGCATATTATAGACAAAAGATCTTTAAAAAAGTTAAAACCATACTAACTTCAGTTACGCCAAACTCAACGTAGTAGGTCCTATATCTAATCTACAATGCATTAATAAGCTTCTCCCGGTCAATAAAGGCCTAGGATTCACTGTTTATATATATATATATATATATATATATATATATATATATATATATATATATATATATATATATATATATTAAAAAAAAAGTTAGCATAATATTTTTTTAAGAAAATCGATTACATGAATTAAAATGAATTATCACAAAACAACCACTACAATAAAATTGGAAAGCGGCGGCGGTTAGATTGAGTGTGCGGCGGCGCTTATAACCACCATTAACGCATACTCAATCCAACCGCCACTGCTTTCCAGATTTTTTGTAATGAACATGCAAATTGATACACACCTCTAAGTAAATAAGAGCAAGAACTGTGAAGATGTTAATATTGTTAGATATATTAGGACTTTAAGTATTGGACTTTATATTTTAGTAGTATCGTAGTCCATTATGTATTATTATATATTCTCTTGTAATCCTTATTATGTTAAGCTATTGATATTATTGAAACCCTAGCCGTCTTTATCTCTGTCTATTTTGCATCTCTGATTCTAACATGGTATCGAGAGCATGGTTTGATCCACCTTGAACTACTCATTGCTATTCCGCTGTCGAGTTCCCAAAAGTTTGGGAGTAAATTTGTGATTCTTCTGTTTGTGAATTTTGATTTAGGGTCAGTTGAGTGATTTTGTTTTAGTTTTGTTGATCTGATTTCTTGGTTTTGCTAGCTGCTTTGCAATTGAATTGTGAAGAAAGGATAATTGCAACTTGGAACTTGGAGTATTGTTTTGTGTATTCAGATTATTGGTTTCGTTTGATTCTGTTTGATCTGTTTTGGTTTGTTCTATTTGTTTTGTTTCGTTTGGTTATGCTCCGTTTATTTGGCAGTATGTTTTGTTATATTTGGTTTTGTTTGAATCTGAATCCGGTGAGGGAATACTCACATCTGAATCCAGTGAGGGAATACTCACATCTGAATCCGGTGAGGGAATACTCACAATCTGAAAGTCTGGAGTCTGAAAAAAAGTTTGAAGCTGAATTTGATATTAGTTTATTTTCAGGGATTTATTTTATTTGATATATGTTTTTCGTATTTTGTTTGACAAACTCATAATGTTTCTTGTTGATGCATCATGAGTTTGAGGGGAAGTGTTAGATATATTAGGACTTTAAGTATTGGGCTTTATATTTTAGTAGTATAGTAGTCCATTAGGTATTATTATATATTCTCTTGTAATCCTTATTATGTTAAGCTATTGATATTATTGAAACCCTAGCCTATTAAATATGCTTGGATCTCAACCCCAAAAGCTAGCTCAAAGGGTGAGGTTGCCCTTACATATTTATACACCCAACAGCCCGGGAACCTAAGCAATGTGGGACTTCAAACACACTTCAACACCCACCCTCACGCCTAGCGTGGTCCTGGGTCAAACGCCCACACCCTCACGCCTAGCGTGGTCTTGGGTCAAACGCACACATTGCAGTCCTTAACCCGGCTCTGATACCATATTAAATATGCTTGGATCTCAACCCCAAAAGCTAGCTCAAAGGGTGAGGTTGCCCTCACATATTTATACACCCAACAGCCCGGAAACCTAAGCAATGTGGGACTTCAAACACACTTCAACACCCACCCTCACACTTCAAACACACAATGTGAGATCCAAGCATATTTAATAAATATGAGTCATTATAATATGAAAAGGAGAAATAACAAATTAAAAAGAGATCAGCATGAGACCTAACCAAAAAAAAAAAAAGAGAGAGCATGAGTGGTGAAGGAGTATATTTTAAGTATATCATTATTTATTGGTGAATTAATCCTATTTTTAAAAATATAAAAACAAATTAATTAATCCCCAAAAAAATATATAAAAAACATATTAACTTGTGACTCAAAAAATATATAAATGGAAATTGGAGTAATTTCCTGCTGTTAAAAATATAAAAACAAATTAATTAATCCCAAAAAAATATATAAAAAAATATATCAACTTGTGACAAAAAAAGTGTTTTGTTTATTTTTACAAAAAATACCTTTAAAGGATTGAGATTTTACATAGAAAGAAAGAAAAAACATGGGAAAAAAGGTTGTGGAAATTTTGCTCAAAAGTCACACGTTCATTAAAGATAATCCAGATTCAATGTAATTTTAATCACAATTGATGCACGTGGCTTAATGGAAATATTGGCCACTAAAACAGTAAATTCTTGTAGTGTAAAGGCTTTATTGCTAAGCAAGTGATGCAGGTTCACTTCCCATGCTAGATAAATTTAAATTTTTCTTAATAAAACTGTGTGGTATTCCCGCCACTAGACTCTTGAGTAAAAACATAAAATAAAAGAGAACCGTAAAAAAACAAAAAAAGCAAGGATATGGAGACAAAGTCACCAAATTTTCTACAATTTTCACTACAAGAATTTCCCTTCGTACCGGCCAAAATTTGCGGCGGCCAAGAGCCCACGGAACCATTTCCGGCGGTTTTTGGCCATTTGTGGCGGAAAATTCCGTCGGAAACGTATCCAGAAATTAAATAATAAAAAAATACATTTGCGGCGGTTTTGGTAGATTTTGCGGCGGTTCTAAACCGCCGGAAACAAAGCGGGAAATAAAAATTTGAACTGAAGGATTTGCGGCGGTTTCAAAACCGCCAGAAATTTTAGGCGGGAAATAAATTTGAACAGAAATATTTGCGGCGGTTTGAAACCGCCGGAAAACGTAGGCGGGAAATTCTAATTCCAAAAAACCGCCGGAAAAAGCCAAAAAAACCGCCGCTAATATTGTGGCGGACAAAAACCGCCGCAAAACAACTGTGCTGTTTTTTTTTAATAAAACTTACATTAAAAAAACTAATATTTATTATAGCATTATATAAGATTTTTGTATTATATAAAGCCAAATATTTTATATAAATTTTTTCAAAAAAACCAAATATTTACTAATATTTAGTAATATATTTGTATAAGATGAATCTAAATAATATAAGTTTTATATAATATGAAATTAATATTTGTATTTAGATTAATCTTAAGAGAATAATATATGATTTTTTTTTTACAAGAGAATACTATATGAATTAAATTAGTTAGTATATTCTTTTGTTATTATTAAATTTTAATTTTTATATAAGTTTTTTGTATTATATAAATATAAAATTTATATAAAACTAAATATTTTATTTAAAACTTAAAAAAAACGAGGAATCAAATTACAATAAAATTAAATATTTTATTTTGACAAAATATAGATAGGAATGAAACTTATATAAAACTAAATATTATATATATAAAACTTACAAGAATACGACTTAAACTACCGATTTTGATAAGAAATTTCAAATTTTATCAATCCGACCGTTTAATATTACCTAATTTGATTAACAAACAAATTAGAAAAAGAATTTTGATCATCGGAATTCGAATATATAGACAAGTCGTAATAACAGTCTAATCGAAAACCTATTTTTAATGAAAGAGTCATGAAGTTTGACTAAAACTACCGATTTTGACCGGAGATTTCGAATTTTATCAATCCAACCGTCCAATATCACCTAATTGGACTAACAAACAAATTAGAAAAATAATTTTGATCATCGGACTGCTAATGTATAGACAGGTCGTAATAACAGTCGAATTGGAAACCTAGTTTTATTGAAAGGATCATGAAGTTTGACTAAAACTACCGATTTTGATCGGAGATTTCGAATTTTATCAATCCAACCGTCCAATATCACCTAATTGGACTAACAAACAAATTAGAAAAAGAATTTTGATCACCAGAATCCAAATGTATAGACAGGTTGTAATAAAAATCTCATCGGAAACCTAGTTTTAATGAAAGGGTCTTGAAGTCTGACTAAAACTATCAACTTTGAGCGAAGATTTCGAATTTTATCAATCCAACCGTTCAATATCACCTAATTGGACTAACAAACAATTTAGAAAAAGAATTTTGATCACCGGACTCGAAAAGTATAGACAGATCGTAATAAAAGTCTCATTGGAAACCTAGTTTTAATGAAATGGTCTTGAAGTTTGACTAAAACTATTGATTTTGAGCGAAGATTTCGAATTTTATCAATCCAGCCGTTCAATATCACCTAATTGAATTAACAAAAAAATTAGAAAAAGAATTTTGATCATCGGGCTCGAAATGTATAGACAGATCGTAATAAAAGTCTCATCGGAAACCTAGTTTTAATGAAAGGGTCTTGAAGTTTGACTCAAACTATCGATTTTGAGCGAAGATTTCGAATTTTATCAATCCAGCCGTTCAATATCACCTAGTTGGACTAACAAACAAATTAGAAAAAGAATTTTGATCATCAGACTCCAAATGTATAGACAGATTGTAATAAAAGTCTCATATGAAACCTAGTTTTAATAAAAATGGAGTGTTCGGGGTTCGAACCCCGGCTCCTGCATATAAAATGTCGATATGTCCCTACCAACTGATCTAAACTCATGGGGATTGATAATGTAAATTTATATCGGTACATATTCTATTTTTTTTTAAAAAAATAAATAAATATGAATAATTAGGTATGTTATAATTTATTTAAAAATATGCTAAATAAAATTATTTAAAAATAAAAAACCCTCCCATGAAAAAAAATAATTTAACTTGCGAGCAATGTTAATTTAATAAAAAAAAAACATAAAAAAATATTCTAATGTTTTATAAAAATGATTATAGTATATTTCAAAAATTTATTATTTATTTATATTACTATATACATCCAAAAATGGCCCAAATAGATAAAAAAAAAGCCCACATCCAACACAAGGTCCAAAGAGGCAGAATACAACCCCTAATATCTATTATCTAACAAGACTCTCTCAACATTGCGTTTATTTTTATTTTTCAGTGATGTTCACTGAACTCTCTCCCTTTCTCGATCTGTGCATATTCTTCAAACCCTAACATCAACCTTTTGGCCGCCGTTTTTGCCGTTAGCCCTCTCTCGATCTCGCCCTCTCCCTTTCTTTGTTCGCCCTCTCGATCTCGCCGATCTCGCTCTCAACCTTGCCGCCGCCGAAATCGTTTTTCGCCGTTCAAACCCCAACTTCACTCCTTTAATTGCTGTTGATTCTTCTTCTTCTTCACCCGTTCGTTCAAGTGATTTTATTTTCATATTATTTTCCTTTTTGTTATAGATCTACAGATTGGTTACATGATTCTGATGATTTTAAACATTATTTTTGGTTTATGATTGGTAGCATGATTTTCTGATGAATTTTTTATCATTATGTTGATGAGCTATTTTTGGTTTCCCTGCTTTCCTTTTTTTTTTTTTTTTTTTTTCTTCTTTTGATTTCTGTTGAACTCTTCTTTTTGATATTTTTTACATTTTATTATATTTGTTTACTATTTTTAATTTTTTGGTTAACAAAATTACTAACACTATATTTTTTGTTTCATGGTTTAGGTACTGATAAAAGAAGAAGTGTATTCAACCTTTATTTATTAAATTAAACAAAGGCTATGATTTATTATTCTGCTCTTTTTTATTTTATTAAATTTGTGGATGTTAAATTTTTTTTCTTTTCTTTTTGCAGATAGCAAGTTTTTGAAGATTTTTGATTTAAAGTTGGATGACTGTAATTTTGGAAGAAGTATATTCAACCTTTATTTATTAACTTAAACAAAGGTTATGATTTATTAATCTGCTCTTTTTTTTTTTTAGTAAATTTGTGGATGTTAAATTCTTTTTTTTTTTGTTTTTCTTTTCTTTTTGCAGATAGCTTCAAGTTCACCATTTTGAAGGATCAACAAACTACCTCCACTATTATTTTGAAGATTTTTTGAATTAAATTTGGATGATTGTAATTACTATTAATTATCATTTATGATTATGCGAATGACATTATAATTACTATTAATTGTCCTCCAGATTTATATAAAAGACTTTAATTTTAATTAGTCTTATTGCAAAAGGACTTTAATTAGAATAATGTTTTTTTGTTGAAATTTTTTTTTAAAGTTATTTGGTCATATTAATTATAATATTAATTTTATTTGTGAAAATTAAATATTTGAAATGTAATTATAAAAGTATAAATATTTTAAATATAAAGGAAACGATTTTTCTGGAAAAAAAAAACATAAAAGATTTAACAAATTAATTTATATATTTTTTTGTTTTATATGGGATTGTTTCTGGCGGCTTAAAGCCGCCGCTAATACATTTGCCTTTTTGTTCTTATCAGAATTTTTTTTTTGTTTTATATGAGTTCTCTTCCGGCGGCTATAAGCCGCCGCTAATATATAGCGTTGACTATTCCGGCGGTTTTTGGCCGCCGCAAATGTTTTAGACATCAACCGATCTTAAGTCATTTTTGGCGGATAAAAGCCGCCGCAAAAGATGGCCACTAATTTCCGGCGGTTTTATGAAGCAAAAAACCGCCGCAAAAGTTTGCAACAAGCCATTATCCGGCGGCCAAAAAACCGCCGCAAATGCTTCATTCTGGCCGCTTTTTTGACGTTTCCGTCCACTTTTGGCCGCCGCAAATGACATAAATTCTTGTAGTGTTTGGTTCTCCTGTTTAAAGTCAAAATTTCTTTCCCCATATAATTTTTATTTTATTTTTATTTTTAATATTTTTAGTTTTGTCCCTAATTCTATTTTGTCACCACAAAACGCTGATGAGTACATTGTTTTTTATTAGCTGACATATAAAGCGCAGATGTAGCAATACACAAGTGGTAAATAACCATGACATGTCATCAAATAATCTTCATTAGACTGAATGACAATTCGTCAAATAGGTTATTTTATCTCTAATGAAGAATATTTTCCGACATGTCATGGTTATTTACCATGTGTGTATTATGGACACATTATCCCTTTATATGTCGGCTATTAAAAAATAGGACATATCAGCATTTCGTGTTGACAAAATGGGGCTTGGAGCAAAATTGCAAAAAAATCGAAATAGGACGGCAAAAATGTTTGTTTTATAAATGTGGGAACCAAAATCGTGAACAATTAAAATAGAGGATCAAAAGTGCAATTAAGACTAAAAAACAATGGGTCAAAGATATTATTAATAAGAATACAGACATGGATTGCCAGTATTTCAGTTTTCACGCATTCCTAGACCGTTGATGCAATATGAGTACATTACACTCTACTCCCTTGAAAGAAGCATGAATTACACTCTCCACCCCTCTTATGTTAAAATATACTTTCTTCGGCCTTAATTATAAGCAAATTTCCACTTTTCAGATTCATTGCATAACTAATATATCTGACCTTAATTATAGACCAAATATTTATTCAATGAATCTAAAAAGTGAAAATTTACTTCTAATTAAGATCGAAGAGAGTACACTTTAGTCCATCTTAACATAAATAAATATTTTTGTGATAATATTTAACTTTAAGCAACTATTTTATGTCAAAAAACTTTAAATCATTATTTAAAAAAATAATTTTCCTTTCTTTAAAATTTTATTATTAACTTTATTATTTTAGAATATAAAGTTTAATATAATATAAATAGTTTTTCTAATCGACTTTAGTAATTTATCCGAGATTTATATTTTATTTTGTACAAGTTCATATATAATTTAAAACACCATATAACATTATATGTTAATGACGTGAGTAAAAAATAATAATGAAATATATGCATTAGAATTTTAACTATATTAAAATGTAGTTTTTTTTTTGCTTTCACCACCAGTTTAATCTGGTTCGGGGGTCAATTCTGATATCAAGTGGTTCCATCCCTCTCTCGATTGTAGTTGCAGGGGATCGAACCGTGATCCTCCCTACCAAGTTCAATTTCAATCACCACTGAACTAATTAACAATTGTTTATATTAAAATGTAGTTTTATTAAAGGATTGAAATGTTGGTTTTAATATAATATTCTTTTTAGGGAGGAGAATATAATTTTTTCTAATATATTTTGTATAAGTGGAAAGTAGAGTGTATATTTTAACACAAGAGGAAATGATAATGTAATTTAATCATCTCCCAAAAGAGGAAGTGTAATTTACTCTAATAACTAAGATTAATCTTACAACACTTCTAACAATAGGGAATCCAAATCCACAAGAATACACTTAATTTTGTTTTTCTTTATTTTTATCCCTAATTCAATTCAATTTTTTTTTGTGAAGTGTACACTCTCCCTCACTATCTCTCGACAAAGTGACGAGAAACACATGACAAACCAATTTATTATTAGTTTAAGGTGCATCCATTTTTGTAACATGTTTAAATGAGGCCATGAGGCAACTCGTTGTTAGCATTAATTTGTTGAAGTAATTCATAATTCATGAAACTTAAGTAATTGGAGTTTGGCCCCTAATTAGGGTTGGTGGTGACGGTGTGTTGCACGTAGAAAGAGGCATATATGTGTGAGTTTTGAGAGTTTGACTATGTTTTTAAACTTTTGTTACACGCTTGGGTATCAAACCCAAGGTCAATTATGGTTTAACCCGAGGGCTAAATTTTAGGGTGGATGGAGCTTTCACTGACTTTTGAGTCCCAAGTTTGTCATTTGACTTGATCATTTAATCAGTGGTACGGTTCTTGTTATCCAACCAGTAGACATATTTGGCAAAGCAAAAAAATTGGAGAAAATCTAGATAGTAGTATTAATTAGGTGGTAAATTCTAATATGGACCACCTCACCAAGTGGTCCATGGTGGACCGGTTACGAATAATATTACAACGAATAGGAATTTTACAAAATTCACCGTTGGATTGAAAATTTATATCATATAGATCATCTATAGAAAATTTTAGAAAAATTGAAAATCATTTGATATGCTATTGAGACTCATCAAAATTAACGGTTTATTAAATACTATAAATCTTGATAAATCTCAATAAAATACCAAATGATTTTCAATTTTTCTAAATTTTTTTATGAATGATCCATATGATATAAACTTTCAATCTACCAATAAATTTTGTAAAATTCGTATTCGGTAGATCACTTGTCCACGGTGGACCATTTGTGAAGGTGGTCCACCATAGCATTAACCTTAATTAGGTATGTGTCTACTAGACTCTTTAAGGAGGATACTAACTCATTGATAGGATAGAGTCTTTGTAGGGTAACTACTGTATATAACATTTTAAGATATATATTTATTATTATTTTTTCACAAATTTTAATTCAATTAGTAAAAATATCAAAATTATTAGGTCGGATGTTATGATCGGCAACCGATGAAGGAAGAGGGGTGTGTGGGCTTGAGCCCCCACTTTGATTTGCAATTTCTTTAGGGTAAATAGTTAATACCCCCTGTAATGTGTGCGAATTTTGGTTTTCCGTCTATAAATTTTTTTGTGTGACTCGCCCCTCGCAATGTTGATTTTTTTTACTTCTTGTTCATTTTTACCTCGTGCAGAGGAGTAAAGGTCAACATTGCAGGGGGTACAGGGGGTAAAATGAACTAGGAAAAAAAATTCAACATTGCAAGGGGCGAGTCACACAATAATTTTATAAGGGGAAAAACCAAAATTCGCCCACATTGCAAAGGAGTATTAACCTATTTACCATTTCTTTTATTACTAATACTATGCATGTACATATATATTATATGGGTTTATGCTAATTAACTAGTGCTCTCGAAGCACTAATTAACATTACAAAAAATATAATTTTGTATTGAAAACATCATATTTTATATTTTATAAATACTAACTACACAAGTTTCAATCTAACTTACTATATTGAGTTTTCTTTTAACTTCTAGTTCTATCACTGATCATGATTGATATTCGAACTTTGGTCACTCTACCTTTGTGCGTGTGAATTTTCAATGGCTTGTTATTTCGTCTTTTAACAAAAAAAAAATGGCAGAAGATAAATATTTATCAAGTATATTATTTTCTTATATCATATATTTTTTTTGGTAAGTTCTTCTTATATCATATTTCAATGGACAATACAAATAACGGGAAATGCTGAATATTACGGAAAAATAAAGGCAAGAATAACCACGATCAACTTTCATTTCCTATCCACCCTTGATTTCTGCCAAATAGAAACTGTACATGTTCTAAGATTTTATGTAAACATACCACGTACTAGTTCTTGCATTTCGTTGCCAAAGTCTTCCGTAACATATAGCATAACCCTACAAATAACATAATGTGAATAAGATGTATTTTTAGAGCTCAAAGATATGATAAAGAGAGGAGAAATGCGAGATAGAGGAGTAAAATATGAGAGATAGCGATTCCATGTAAATCTCAGCCATTGGAATCAATATATATTTTACTATTTAATTTAAACAAAATAATACATGATATACTAATTATATGACTATACTATTTCCTAATTGCATATAGAATCCACATATGTGAGATTGAAAGATAGCGGAGAGAGAATATTTGTTAAAAGGAAGGCCCCGTTTGACCCGGGTTATTTTCTACTTTTTTTTCTTCTCCTTAAAAATAGTAAAGAAGGAAAAAATTGTGTTTGACTTCAATTTTCTTTATTTTTTATTTCTTTACTTTATTTCTCTAATACTTTTAAAGAGAAATAGTGTCAAATATAATTTTATACTTCTCTATATCATTTAAGCTGAAATAAAAAGTAAAAAATAAGCCGGGCCAAACGGGGCCAGTATTTTAGATAGCTTTTTACTTAAGACAAAATAGAAAATGATAGTAGTATCTTAATTTTATAAGGGATAAAAGTTCAAGTTTTTTTTTTAAAGGAAAAGTTTAAGTTTTTGTTAGTTTCATATACTCCCCATTTTATACAATCACATGTCTAGCTATTAAATTGCTCTCCAAAAAATAATGTCTAGTTATTAAATCAAATATTGCACAAATAAAGCACATATTGTTGTCCGGTATCTTATTCTTAACCAAATCAAATGAATACCCTTAGTATTTGTGAAATTTTTAAGGTTTATTTTTTTGTAAAATTTAAGGTTTATGTTAATTACTTTTTCCCAACTACAGTATATTATACCCTTATATATATATTTTCAAATAATTAAATGACTAGACTCGCACATTTTAATGTGTAAAAGGCCTCATTAGTCTTAAATATGCTTATTTATTTTTTAGTCCTCATTATACTAATTTTATTTGGTCTAACTTGATTCAAGAATGCTACAATCCCTCCGTTTAACTCTGTTTTTGTTTGGAAGTTATCATATTTAATTTGGAATTGGTATAATGGTATTTTGAAGCTATGAGATGCTATTTGTTACGAAAGATTTAAGAGAAGAAAGATAAGAATTAACACATGACAATATTTTAAGAGATGATGTTACTTTAATTTTTTTATTTTGTGGAAATCATAAGGGATAGTGGATGTCAATAAGGGTAGAGTTCTTGCAATTCTTTTCTTTAGATTTTCTTAACAAAAATATTTTTCCTTTAGAGATTGTGGTCGATCATAAGAGAATATCTTCCACATTTTCAATAGGAAACACTATATTTCACGAACGATACACAAATGCTTTCCTCTAAAATAGAAGATTTAACGCTCAGAGTTGATTCGCAATGATTTCATCATAATGATATTCGCCATAAATAGCACAACTCTTTCTATATGTCATTGTACTTATTCTCCGTAGGAATTGGATTATTTTGATGTGCGAAAATCTGATCAGCTTTAAAAACAAGGCTTTGTCTTTACATCCTTCATCTTTTTATATTTATGCAAAAGTTTAGTATCATTAAGACTTTTAACATTGAGTGACATCTGCATATATATATATATATATATATATATATATATATATATATATATATATATATATATATATATATATTCCCCAAGCTATTATACTAGGTCACGTAGGATTGGTTATAATTCAACTGCAAATTACCATTTTGGGGAGGATCTGATGATATGTGTCTCTATTTTGGAGCAAGGGTTGTATAGTTAACAACACCACAAGTGATTTATTATTTCTTTTTTCTAGTTTTTTTCATTTGTGTGTGTCTAAATTCAAATAGTTTATGATTGTGTGTGTGACTATTTTGCACCTTTGTGGCGATCTTTTTGTCAACTATGTGACATGACAACTTGCATATGAGCATAAGATTTAAAATTTGGCGATCTTTTGTGTTAATTATGTGATATATGTGGACTGTGGAATAGATTTAAAATTTTCGTATAGATAAAATTTGATTATTTTATTTTCATAGGACCGTGGCGGAGCTACTTGGGGACTTGAGTGGGGTGGACGTCCATTCCCAAATTTATTATTCTAAATGATATATTTTAACAAAATATACATTTTCATGAGGACAACTCTCTCTTAATGTGACTCTTACTCTTGATTAAAGAGTAATTTTATAATCAAGAGAGAAAAGAGAGAGAACGAGAGAAAAGAGAAAAAGAGAGTCCAAATCGTGACATAATGATTGATTTATATCATGTCAACACCACTCATGCGATGTCCACATCATCATCTGGTCTACATCATCTCCATGTTTACTTGCCACATCATCATCACAGTTAAAATTTGAATAACAACTCAACATAAATTTAAAATGGAGTAAAAATATAAAGTAAAAAAAATGGTGTAAAATATGACCATTTAAAGTGCATTTAAATATAAGATCTAAAAAAAAAAAATAAGATCTAAAATCAAAACCTATTCACTATAAAAAACAAATATTAAATTCAAATTTTTTCTTTTCAAATAAGTCAATTCAATCATGAGTTTATTACTATTAAACTCGGTGAATAAAATTCAAAGAAAACAACGTCAAATACAATGAAACATCACATTGAAAATAAGTTTTACCTAACTCTCATGTTTGACACATTGATAGTAATAAAAAAAAAGGATAAATTGGCTTTTCAAGATTAAAATTTGGACACAATGTTCCTAAAAGGGCAAAGCGGTCCCCTCATGCATATATTTTATACTTAGTACACACGCTTGCTTGTTTTTATTTGAAATAATTTTAGAATATTAATATATAATATTATTACTACTGATTCAAACCTGGTAAAATCAGTGGAATAGAAGCTGTGAGAATGGAATAGAAACGGGATTTTAGGATTCCAAGAAGCTTACAATAATATAATCCCAAGTGAGTCACAGTAGAATTTGCAGTTGAATTATAAATTTGAGCTGTTTTGGAATCTGGTTCACTTCCACATTTCCAAATGTTATTTCAAAGTTTCAAACATTATATATTGTATTAATTACATGGAACTTTGATCTAGTGTATTGACTTGTAGTAATGGATAGACCAAAACTTTCATGACATTAATGTGTTTAAAGGGTTATTAAATATATGATCATAATCCCAAAACCTACAAATTAGGCATTTTATTGAGATTCCACCATTAAGGTTATAGTCTCATAGACAAATCAACATTTTAAAAATATTACAACTAAGAAATAGTAGCAATTAGTATTGTACTATCTATATATGATGGATAAATATTGGTTCAGTTGGTAAAGATTCAGCTTAGTTAGCCAAGTTTGAATTTTGTTGTTGATGTGGGGACTTCATTTGTAAGTAAGATATAAATATTTGATCCAAAAACATTTAGATGAAATGGTAGTATGGTATGGATTTCTTATAGTTTAACTAAAAGGTTTTGGGTTCAATTTCTGATTTGTAGTAGTGTTAAAATTTTTAGGAAGGATTTATCTTCATTTGAATCCCATAAGACTCGAGAGATTAATTTCTGCAATTGCGTGTTGATGATACTTAGCTCACGCCAAAGAAAAAGTATTAATATTTTTATTATTGTTTTTAAATTTTGATGTTTTTTTTTAACACTGATGATGAACATTTGACTTTGACCAAACTATGTAAATAAATTAAAAAAAAAATTGTACTATGATATTTAATTAGTGTAACGGAAATGGATTTTCTACTATAACTACGTGTTGCATTTACAATTGTGGACCATCCGATCAAAATCGACGGATGAAATTATTTACCTATGTGAATATTCTGGGCTGTCCGATCTAATATCAATGAATGATATTGCAAACCGTGGCAAACTGAGTCAAACTGAGTCAAACTTGCTACTGTAGTGAATCTACTTCCGATATAACATATGAGATGGATAATAGGAGTGGGATCAGGCTTTGGTTCTCATGAAAATTATATATCGTGAGAGGTCGGTTGTTTAAATAGATTTCAATTAGGTAGAGATATCGATTTTTATATTGAGACTAACGCATCATTACAAAATCGGTTGATTTGTAAAATAATGGCAGTTACTTGTTATAAATTCAATTTAAGTTAATTATATCATTACTTTACATAAGACTTGAGTTTTATCTAATACATCTCCTCACATCTATGTTGTTAGTTTAGTGTGTAAATATAATTGGTTAGTGGTTTGAATGAATAGTTTCTAATGTCAGTCATATTACGTTTTTATATTGAACATAACTTATTCTTCCGAAATCTGTTTGTAAAGTGAGGAACGTCATTCCTTATAAACGAGAGGAGATTCTCGAGTGTGATTTTTCTACATTGGCATTACAGCCACTCATTTCATTTTTGTGGCTACTGTTTCTAATAACAAAAAAAATTTGAATGGTTGAGATCTACACTAGATAGCCTCCAGTAAAAAATTCACTGCAGAGGATCCAGTCTCCTTATAAACTATGGTATATACAGGGTTTTAAATAAAGGTCCGCGACCGCGAAAACGGCCGCGACAAAACGGTTTTTGCAGGTGCCGATACCGTTACTGTGTATCACCGTTTTTAAATTAAAGAACAAATTGTGATTAATTCACACCGCGACGACCGCAATTAGTGTCGTAACACCTGTACCGACCGAAATCGCGAAAACCTTTACGTAACCGAGACGCGACCGCGACCGTTTTTTAAAACCTTGGGTATATATTTATTCTAAGTTGGACTTAGTTTTTTCATACTAAAAAAAAGTACTAGTACTTATGAAAAATCTCTAGTATAGTGATCTCTTAGTGACTTGAATAGTAAGTGGCTTTAACTACATATATTTCTTGGTAATTGTTCATTTTTAATTAAGACAAATTGCCCTTTGCTTGTTGTCATAAACCAAATCTAAGCAATCCTCGCACAACACACAATGCTTTAAAAGTCACCAGAAAAGGTGGCTGATCCTTCGGTGCCATACCCCCTTATCAGGAAGCATATAATGACTTCAAATTAACTCAAAAACTTCACTCTCACTTAACCCTTCCTTTTCTTACATGTTTGAAAAACCTCTCATATATCACATACACTTCTAGGGCAGTGGTTGTTCTTGTTTTTCAAAACTTTCAACCATCTCTTTGAAAACATCTTTCTACCTTGTTTTTTCTTCTTACTTGTTTTGACTAAAAAGATTCCTAAAGAGGGTTAGTTTAGTTAGGTTTTATTTTTTGTAGAAAGAAAAAATAGCTAGCTAGGTTTAAGATATGGAAGAGAGAAATGATGGTGAAAAACTTGATGAAGTTATTTTACCAGGGTTTAGGTTTCATCCAACTGATGAAGAGCTTGTTGGTTTTTACCTAAAGAGAAAGGTTCAACAAAGGCCTCTTTCTATTGAACTCATCAAGCAGCTTGATATCTATAAATATGATCCTTGGGATCTTCCAAGTAAGACACATATATATCTCTCTTGGTTTTTCACATATAAGTTCAAACCAAACTTTGCTAATAGTTTGCTACACAACTTAATTAAGCGTTTGTAGCATAATGATAAGTAGTTATCATATTATAAGCGTTTATGTGTAAGCTATTTTTATAATAAAAGATAAAACAAGTCAAACTGTTTTCATATAAGCTGCATGTTGTAGAGGATTGGTAATAGTTAAAGTGTTAACCTAGTTGAGAGATGCTAGCTTATATCTTGATGTTTGCATGTCTCTAGTTTTTATAAAAATAAAAAAATATAGTGGAGATAGTTATTTTCATATGTTATCATAAGTAAATCTTACGGGAATAAGTTGAAAACAACTTATAGACATGTCATAAGTTGTTTTTATAAACTGTCCGAAAGAGTATCACAAGTAATTACAATATATCAATTCAAACAGACCCTTAACTAGTTTAGTTAGCTACAGCTCCAAGTATTTAAATATTATTTTCTTTTGTCTAATGCAATATATTTTTATGATTCTATGTGTGCAGAGTTTGCTAGTACAGGAGAGAAAGAATGGTATTTCTACTGTCCAAGAGACAGAAAATACAGAAACAGTGCAAGGCCTAATAGGGTAACTGGAGCTGGATTCTGGAAAGCTACAGGGACAGATAGACCTATCTATTCCTCAGAAGGTTCAAAGTGTATTGGCCTTAAGAAATCATTAGTCTTTTACAAAGGAAGAGCTGCTAAAGGAATCAAAACTGATTGGATGATGCATGAGTTTAGACTACCTTCTCTCACTGATCCACTTTCACCAAAGAAGTACTTGGAGAAAACCATTCCAGCTAATGTGAGTAAAACTCGTCCATATTTTATCATTATCTTAGAAAACTTGTTGGTTTTAGTATGGTTTCAAATCACGGTTGCAGTTGTGTACATGATATTGTGGGAAATCGCAGTCAAACGTGACTCATGCGACCTCAACATTGGTAGCATGCATACACTTCCTCGGAAACAGATTTCCTGTAGTTACAGTAGGGTGCTATAACTGCTCTAGGCTGTTCGATCTTTGATTGACGGCTGATATCGTTTTGCTTTATAAAATTGTATGTTAAATTTAAACTGTCTGATCTCAAATCAACGGTCATGATTACTTACCGTGTGGAACTGCGTCATTGTGTGACAGCAGCAAATCCAAGTCCCACTTCCCCTATCTCATTATATAAGTGTCTTTTTGGATTATATATATGCACATTTCTTAAGAAAATGATTACTTATTGTAGTTATGTTGCGGTAGTTAAAAATTATGTATAGCCTAATAACTATATTAGAGCGGTTAAAAGTAGTATTAGTTAAATAATTAGGTTAGGAGGACTATTTAATAAAATGGGGTTATTGTTTGAAAAAGATTAATAAATGATGTTTTCGTATTTTAAAATGACAAATAAATTGAGAGAGATCGCAGGAGTATAAAAAAAAAAGTTAATACGTGGTGTCTTTGTATTTTAGAAATATTTTAAATTAGACCGTTATAATGAGATGAAGGAAGTATAAAAAACTATATATGAAGGACGGACACTCCCTGATGTCAGTCACGCGTCGGTGTAAAACACCAATACGATACTGACACTTATGATTACACTGAACTATATCATTTTCTCAAATTATTATCGATGTCGACGTGTCATTGTCCGTGTCGTGTGCAGCATCCCTCTTTAATTGTGTCCGTGCTTTATAGGTTTTGAGATGGGCGGTTCCGCGGTTGTAGACATTTCTTTAAAAACTTTGGTTTTAAGTGTTTATGTTTTTATGGACATTTTAATTAACATGTTTTTTAACATGCAGGAATCATGGGCTATCTGCAGAATATTCAAGAAAACCAATTCTACAGCTCAAAGAGCTTTGTCTCAATCTTGGGTTTCTTCACTTTCTGAAACAAGAACCTCTAACATGCTAACAAAAAATCAAGAAATAACTCAATTTTGTTCTGACAATAACATGTCATTGACAAAGAAAACTACCTTAGCCAACAACTTTTGCACTAACAACAATGATAACCAAAATTTTGATTTTGATGTTACCCCTTATAAATCCAATATTAATCCATTACTACACAAAGCCTTTGATCACTTACCTATTTCAAATGAAGATCTTAATGCAAGCTTAATATTCTCACCATCTCAACTACAAACATCTAATAACACCAATTTTATTGCCAAATCTACAATGGATGTTTCATCAATGTTGTTGAATATGTCATCATCCTCAATGTTTGGTGATGAGGTTACAACTACAAATTTGATGAATGGTGGGTTACAAGAGCAATTTAGTGACTACTCATTACCATATGGTAACCAATATGAAAATAATAATAATGCATTGGTAAAGGTACCTTATAATGTGAATGTGCCTCGTATTGATCATGAGCAAGAATTGATGCATTTCAATATTGGTGATGCATGGAAGTCAAATTTGCTTTGGGATACTTCATTTTGTCCTTGTGATGTCCCCTCTAGTTATTATTCTACAACAACCAAGTGTTACACTTAATTAGTCCTTTTTATTTATACATATTAGTAGAATTTAGAAGCACTTGTTTTTTCTAGCTAGCTTCTATTGTAGGAAGTGAGTATTAGTGATGCTGACTTTTTATTTTTCATTTGTGTTCAATTTTACATTAGCATTTAGAATTTTAATTTTTTTTAGTTGATTTTAGTGCATGTACTTTGAAACATTTGTAACCTGAGGAAATATGTGAACTCAAATCAAATGTCTATGGAATAGAAATTTGACTGCAATGGGTGAGTTTCAAAATGAGAATGAAAAGAGTTAAGCAAATAAGGCCAAATACCAAGTAGGTACTCTCAAACATTTATCATCCAAAACTTTGGTTATAAGTACTAAGCTTCAAATTGATTTTTCTAATTAATAATTTTTTTCATATGCATAAGCATAAGTCAGAGATTAAAACACTGACCACATGATTAAGGAGCTCAAGCCCCTTATTATTTGGACTAATTAATTGTTAATCGCATGATAGTTTATTTTTATTCATATATATGTATGTTTAACGTTATTTTATTTTTTATTGAAGTCCTTTATAATTTAAAAAGAGAAACTTTTATGAAAAAACAATTAATTCATTTATATTTTTAAAATATTTTTTAACTCTATTATATTTTCAACAATCATACATAAACAATACAATTCCTTTTTAGAAATGACAAGATACTTATTTGTTATTCAATTTAAGGGTAAATTAAAGTAGTACAAAGATAATGTTTATTTGAATATGGATTGAAATATCTCTCGCAATGTACAAAAGAATAGTGAACATGTTCTTACACGAATTACATTGAGTTGTTCACCTAAAGAAAAGAAAAAAGGAATTACAATATGAATTTATTTACAAATAATTAAGTACAATAATTAACATAATGAAGAGACAATTATAACATAATATACAAACATCAAAGACCAGATGTAAATGGTACAGTAGTTGTAGCCAACCATCTTGGGCCAGCAAGGAGTCCAGTAACAGTAAACTTTGAGGCTTCATTTGGATTTGTTATCACATGATAACCAGGCCATTTCACTCTCTCTTTTGTTGATGAGCCAGGCCCATAATTTTCATACTCAGCATAATACAATGTGTCTTGAGCAAAATCAGTGTCACCCCATGGAGACCAACCCAATGGGCTCACTAAAGTGTCCATAAAAGTTTTCATTACCATAACTCTGGAGTATTGTTGCCAAGGCCGGCCCAAGAAGGTATTGTACTTGTCGACGACGGGCTTTAAATCAGATGCAGCCCTAATTTGACAATTGTGGAATGAAATTCCAGTGTTTTGGAATGGGTCACCTCGACCTTGGGCAGTGATCATGTTAGCTTGACCATCTAAAGGCTTTCTTGCAAAAATGTTACAATTTTGGAATACTACTGCAGCATTGCCAAAGATGAAGTCTACGGTGCCATAGATGTAGCATTGTCGGTAAAACTGACGTTGTGCATGAGTCATTAGGGTATCTTGATAACCTGATATGGCACAACGGTAGAATACTGAGAGATCAGAGGCCGATCGAAGTGCTACGGCTTGGCCCTTGTGTGGACCGGCAGTATTTTGGAAGGTGATGTCACGTGCAATGAAGTGAAGTCCGTCAATACCTGAATTTAAATTATTCAAGAGAAATTATTTCATTTAGAAAATAGAAGCTATAATATACATAGAAAATCGCATGAAAAGATAAAGAAAATGTAAAATAACTCACCTGCTGTTGCAGAGCTATAAGTGGTAAAACCTCCTTGAACACTTCTAGAACTTGTTATTATAGTATTTTGCATCCCCTCACCAACTAACATAATATTATCATTATGAACAGCAACCTCAATATTCTCTTTATAAACACCTTTCTTCACATGTATCACAAATCTTGTCTTAAATTTTCTCTTAGAAGCAGCATCCAGAGCAGCTTGCACAGTTTTATAATGTCCAGAACCATCTTTTGCAACCACAAGATTGAACTTTATTGGAGAGTTAGTCTGTAAAAGATTCTTCTCATGCCTAGAAAACCAACTTGGAAACAACCGTTCGTTTGTTTCTGTAGTGACGGATCGAGAAATTTCGATTAGCAGATGTGTGATCATTGATCATATACTATAAATATGTTTTTTTTTTGTTTTTGGGCCGGATACCGAGTTTCAAAAAAAAACCCAACTATAAATATGTTTTTTTTAAATAAGAAATAAGCATAAATGATAAAGTACGATGACAACATTATCATTATATAATTTCATGTCTTTATAGTTGAAAATTCTTTTTTATTTTTGGTTTTCAGCACTATCAAATATATGTAATCACTACAAAATAAAAGATATTTTGCATCGACTTTTGTCATTAAAATTCGTTGGCAAAACTATCAAATGTAACTTGGCCAACGACTTTGATTTTTGACGACGACAAAAGTCGCTGCAAAATATTTTTATTTTGTAGTGATTTCCTACATACATACGTATGTGAGCAAATGTATTTATCATTCACACAATAGTGCATTTAAATCTTCACAAATAAAATCAATTCAATAATTTTTAGATGGGAAATACTCAGTTTTTGATAAAAATAAAATAATATAAAATTATTGTTATTACCTTTGTTGTGCTTCATGAAATACATATTGATGGCTAAGATGTTTCTTATCATCTCAATGACATTGGTTTGCACTATGAAATTGAAATCTTGAGCATTGAGTTCTAAAGCTCCACTTTTACATGTTTCAATATTTGTGAGAGAAGTTGTGAGCCATGTTTGTGCATCATGTGGTGAACATGTTTTGTTTGAATTGTTTAAGCCTTCAAGTGTACGATTGAGATGAAAGATTGTGTTTTCAAAAAGCTTCAAACAATCACCATGAACCATTTTATGCACCGATGAATTTTGATGAGAATTTTCTTGTGCTTCTTTTTGCATGATAAGAGCTTGTTTTAATGCTAATTGAACAAGCAGTCCCCTAAATTCAACTCTATGTTTGATTTTGAAATGATTGTTCATTTGAGTTGTGTAGTGTTTGCATGGCTTAGGATGTGGTGTTTGGTTGCACCACCAATCTATGTTGTTTGAGGAAGGTCCTTTTCTTGATGAGGCTATTGTGAAAATTGAAGATAAAAATAAGAGCATGAAAAATAATTTCCCAATGATTGCCATAATTGATCAAATATTGTTGAATAATTGAAGAATTTAGAAATAATAAGAGTTTATGTTGCATATAACAAATGTATAGATGATGTTTTAAGTTGTTTGACTTGTTTTTGATTTTGACTTATTAGAATCAAGCTATATATATACACACATAATTTTTTGTAGCTAGGTAGAGTGTGAAGGTGAAAAACGTGTGGAATGAATTGAAAGTGATAATGAAGAATGACACAGATACAAACAATGAATGCAATTGCAAGAAAGAATTAATTGAATATAGGAATAAATCTTATCTAGTAGAAAAAATGGCATTACTTCATATTTCAGAAAGTTGAAGCCTAATTACTTGTTATTGCAAGAAAAACAAGTGTCCTAATTAATGTGGATGCACATAACATCATTCTTAAGTTTACTTATAAATAAATGAATTAATTGGGAATTTGCGGCTGTGACAATATAGTTCATATAATTAATTAATATTTTGATGAGAATGTTAATGATGTGTTTGTTTCATATGCATGCATAATGTTGTTAAAGAAAAATTGGTCATGGGTATAACTAGAAGAAGGATAGTTTCTTTGAACATAGTAACCAATTTCACTTGGTAGGCTTTTGTAAGCGTTTTGTTGAAGCATAAGTGAAATTTTTTAGGGTACGTAATCCATGTGCTTTTAGTTTGCATATTAAGCAAAAGAAGGAAATATCAAATATAGTGCGGTTATGACAAAAAATGTGTCAACATGTATTTATATTAATTGGTCACATCTTATATATTGTTTAAGTTTTGGAGAGGAGTAGTTTTGCAGCAGTCCGGCTTATTTTCTTCTTTTTTTCTTCTCCTTAAAAATAGTAAAGAAGGAAAAAAATGTGCTTGACTTCACTTTTCTTTATTTTTTATTTCTTTACTTTATTTCTCTAATACTTTTAAAAAGAAATAATGTCAAATATAATTTTATACTTCTCTATTTCGTTTAAGTAGAAATAGAAAAGCAAAAAATAAGTCGGGCCAAACGTTAGCCGGGTTAAAACCTATTTAACAGATCAAAACTTTTTAGATTGACGGTTGCAAAGTCGAAACCAACTTAAAAAGTCATTTTTAATTGACTTAAAAAATATTTTTTGTGCTAGTGGTGTAGCGGGCTGGAAAATCACTTCCATTTTTCTTACAATGAAGTCGCCATCGACGTTTATTTATCCCGTGAGGGGAAAGGAAAATATCGCGAAAACCTTGGTTTAGGTTCGGGAGTTGGTTATGCGAGAGGAAGGTGTTAGCACCCCTCGCATCCATCGTACTCGATGGGAACCGTTTAGGTGGTTTGGGGTTTGTTTGCGTAGGTTTGAATTAAATTGCCTTTTATCTCTTATCTAATCTCTACTTCGTTTCCAAATAAATTAAAAAAGGTTTTTATTAGTTGAGTTTGACGGTTGTAGGAGCCCGCTCCTACGTATTCCCCGGTGCAATGGGAAACTCAAAACTCACGTAGTTCTGGTAAAAAATGTTGTGTGGTTGGTTGATTTTAGTGGATAACGCTTATTTCGTATTCCGCTGACACAACGACGCTTGTATGCTCTATCTAATCAGAGGCTTAAGCTGTGTATGTGTCAGAGGAGTAGATAAAACGTGTATCCATTGAAAAAAGAATGTTGAATAACGGATGTTGCTTATTTCGCATTCCGCTGATACAACGACGCTTGTATGCTCTATCTAATCAGAGGCTTAAGCTGTGTATGTGTCAGAGGAATGGATAAAGCGTATATCCATGTTTTTTCTGAAAAGAAGTTTGAGTGAGTGGAGGTTAGTTTTAACGTTTGATTAGGATGAGGATGGTCCCAAGATCACGAGTCATACGTCAGGGATAAGAACCATCCGGGGTGTGAAAAGTCATACGTCAGATCAACCCCTTTTCATCCTTGTTTATTATGAAAATCTTAATTTAATTTGATTAAGAAAGTATTTCAAAAGGAAAAAGTCGAATGTTGGTTAATTTTAACGTTTTAGGATGAGGATAGTCCCAAGATCACGAGTCATACGTCAGGGATAAGAACCATCCGGGGTGTGAAAAGTCATACGTCAGATCAACCCCTTTTCATCCTTGTTTATTATAAAAATCTTAATTTAATCAATAGTGAGGATAATCCCAAGATCACGAGTCATACGTCAGGGATAGGGATTATCCGGGTGTGAAAAGTCATACGTCAGATCAACCCTTTTTCACTATGTTTATTATGAAAGCAAGCCTCAAATTCAAACCAGACAGTTCAAGAATAGAAGAAAGATGAGAAGTATAGAAGTTCAAGATGATAGTAACCAAATAATGACAAAATGCATGAAACATTAAATAGTGAATGCAAATACATGAACAAGAATGAGATACGATGCATAATTAAATAAAAATGCATAAACTAAAGTAGCGTACGATGAATTAAATAACATAAACATGCTAAATTAAATCAAAGTATATGAGATGAGTTAGAATGAATTGAAATAAAGCTAAAGAGTTGAAGACAAGCATAAGAAATAAAAATAAATTAATCATGATTAAGCACTTAAGTAAATAAGCTAAAAAGCTAAAAAAGGTGATTAAACAACAAGCTAAGGGAAGCATGAACATAATCTGAAATCAAACATGATTTAAGCAAAGAAAAATGGTCCAGTAAGCTAAAACAGCTTAAATACCAAATAAGTGCTTATGAAAATAAGCTAAAAAGTGATTAAATAAGCTAAGAAGCTAAACAATAAGCTAAAAAGCTAAAATAAACAACTCAAACATGGAGAGAAAAATTTAAGCATAGCAAAGTGACTAAAATAGCTTAAATAAGCTATTAGTCACTTAAGTGCTTTTGGAAATAAGCTAAAAATCAATTAAAATTAATTTAAGCTGAGGGGGTGCAAACAGTAAAGGGAGTGGGGTGCAAAAAGCAAGTCTGGGCCTGAAGGCCCAGTCCACGCATCAGTTAACAACAAAAAAGGTCAACACAAAAAAAAACCAGGTGCAGCCGTTGACACGCAGCGCAGCGTACGCGCGCGTGATCTGGGCTGTTTGATCAAAATCGAACGGCCAAGGCTCACTGATCCAGATCAAGGATCTGGTGTGGCGCTGCATCAAGCCAAACATACGCCAAAGTCATCATCACCGTCAGATCGCATTTAAATGAGATCTGACGGCTCCGTTTTAATCAAGAGATCAACGAACGCGATAAAATCAAAGGATCCAACGGCCGAGGTTTAAACTCAGCGAAGAAGATGGACCATGGCTGGGTCGTCTTCTCCGGCGAGCCTCGCCGTCTCCGGTGACAACTCCGGTCACCGGAGTTTTCAAAACTCTACCAAATCACACGATTTTTACACAGTTTTGTTCGTGTTCTTACAAGGATTCCAAAAGTACAAATAGTTTTTAACAAATCGTTGTAAAACACGAAAAACGAAGAGAAAACGATTTTGAAATCAAAACTCAAACACACGATTCAAGCCAAATTTACACAAACCAGCTAAGCAGTAAGCATCAGAGTACAAAAAGGAGACGAAAGGTGCAAGAATCTACCTGAATAGACCTCTGAATCGTCCGGTTCGAACTTGATTTTTTCCTTGGTGCCGTGGTGTTCTCTGCTCCAATTCCTTCGCCTTTTTGCTTGAGAAATGAGTGTTTCTTGCTTCTGGGACTTAGATGAAGATGTTTAAGTACAGAAGTAATGGACTTGAGTGATAATTTTATGATTTGGAAAATTTGTGAAATGAAGAAAAATGGAGTGTTTTCTCTTGGTTCTGCAGCGCCGTTTTTGAGTAATCTTGGCTAACCTAGGGCTCTGAAAACAATGCTTCTATTTATAGGGTGGAATTAGGTTAGAAAAGTAGTGATTTGTGAGAGTTAGTGAGGGCAAATTGGAGATTGTTTCTTGGGATTTTTTGTACTATGGTTTTGGGATTTTTGTACAAATGGTGAGGTGTCTAGTAAGAAGGAATAGAACCTTCTATTCCCTTGATGAGGTGTAAAAATGATTGGGACAATTTTTGTTCTTCTTTTGATTTTTTTGGAATAAAACAAATTAAAATAATATATGAAAATAAAATAAATATGTCAAGAAATAAAAATATGCATGATGAAATGTGATTATGTAATAGGTTTATGGATTAGAAATGAAAGAAAAAGAATTGAAATTTGATGCTTAAAAAAGTTTCTTGAAATGCAAGTAACTAATTAAAAAATAAATAAATAAAGAAAATGTGAGGGCAAAATGGTAAAATTTTGTCTCTTATGATAATGCTAAGCCATAATCATGCAAGAAGAAATAGTTCCATGTGTTTCGTGTCAACATTGATTTTTTTTAAATTGAAAAAAAAAGGTTTTGTTGACTTTTTAGTCAAAGTGTTGACTTTTAGTCAAACTGTTGACTTTTTGATCAAAATGTTGACTTTCTTGACTTATGCAAAAATGAGAGAGGTTATGGGTCAAAATTGGAACAAAAATGCATGAGGGGCAAAAATGGAAATAAAAAAAGTGTGGGGCAAAATTAGGGTATGACAGCTGCCCCTATTTAATTAGCTTGGACCGTAAGAATGCGAATAACCTCGGTATTCGTATTCTTTCGGTAAAAGATAATTAAATACAGAATGCCCTAATTTTGCGGCAACATGAATGATGATAGGAAAGAGTAAACTTGCCCGGTATCTTTGATATCCTTATCTCAGGATTCTGTATCTGAAGGAATTAACGCCTAAACCAGGAGTTGTACGTCCTTGAGAAAAACAAATGTAACACCTCGATGTTGCACTTGAAGAGAAATCACCACCCTCGGGCCTACGGATTCCACTGAATATCCTTCTCTCAGGATTCTGTATCTGAAGGAACTAACGCCTAAACCAGGAGTTGTACGTCCTTGATAAAAACAAATGTAACACCTCGGTGTTGCACTTTGAAGAGAAATCACCACCCTCGGGCCTACGGATTCCACTGAATACCCTTCTCTCAGGATTCTGTATCTGAAGGAACTAACGCCTAAACCAGGAGTTGTACGTCCTTGAGACAAACAAATGTAACACCTCGGTGTTGCACTTTGAAGAGAAATCACCACCCTCGGGCCTACGGATTCCACTGAATACCCTTCTCTCAGGATTCTGTATCTGAAGGAAACTAACGCCTAAACCAGGAGTTGTACGTCCTTGAGACGAACAAATGTAACACCTCGGTGTTGCACTTTGAAGAGAAATCACCACCCTCGGGCCTACGGATTCCACTGAATACCCTTCTCTCAGGATTCTGTATCTGAAGGAACTAACGCCTAAACCAGGAGTTGTACGTCCTTGAGACAAACAAATGTAACACCTCGGTGTTGCACTTTGAAGAGAAATCACCACCCTCGGGCCTACGGATTCCACTGAATACCCTTCTCTCAGGATTCTGTATCTGAAGGAACTAACGCCTAAACCAGGAGTTGTACGTCCTTGAGACAAACAAATGTAACACCTCGGTGTTGCACTTTGAAGAGAAATCACCACCCTCGGACCTACGGATTCCACTGAATACCCTTCTCTCAGGATTCTGTATCTGAAGGAACTAACGCCTAAACCAGGAGTTGTACGTCCTTGAGACAAACAAATGTAACACCTCGGTGTTGCACTTTGAAGAGAAATCACCACCCTCGGGCCTACGGATTCCACTGAATACCCTTCTCTCAGGATTCTGTAGGATTGCCTTTCCTATTGGGGATGGGCAAACTGTTGTGATCATTTTGTAACAGAATTCCTCCAGAGTTTGCAATTCACTGGGGAGGAGACTTTTAGTTGATCTGCTGGATGAATAATGTACCCACCACTTTGTTGGAGAAAAATCAAACTGCCTCTTTCGATAACTGAGTGACCAAACCCTGCTATTCCTTGAATAGGAATATTTAAATCTGCTTTTGCCTATGCATGTTTGCAATGAATGCTTGTCAATTACCTAAAAATGCAAGACTAATGCAGTGTTTAATTATGCTCATGATTTGACATACGGTTTTTGAACGTTTATTTATGAATGCATGGTGATGCATGAATGTATATGCATGGATGCATGAAGACGCATGGAATGGGGTTCCATCTCAACATCGAGACATCAGATGTTCCTTCCTTGGAGAGAGGGATCCCAGTTGGGTGTTGTACACCAACATTCTTCATTTGTGTGGGCGAGGCCACTTGCCTAATCAACTCAGAACGCTGGGTCAGTCTGTTGCATGTTATCAAGGTGAGCACCTTACTGTATGCTGTTGATTTTCTTTAATCTTTCTTATTTCAAAATATTTTTGCTTGATTTTCAAAAATGCTTTTTTCTTTTTACCTCTTTTTTTTTTTTTTTTTTTTTTTTCAAAGTTTTAACATTTGTTTATCAGAAAAATAAAAGTATGAAATGTGCAAGAAGATAAAGAGAGACACAATGAGTAAAAAATGAGAATTTTATTGGTAGCACAAAACGTGCGGAGTTTCTACAACGGAAGCAAATCCCTCAAAGAGGTGACCGCATAATTGAGCTAAGATAAATGGCAATGAAAATAAACGAATTCTATGGAAACATAACAATGCCATCCTTCTCCATGATTTCAATCTTCAAATCATCTTGTTGTTGAGTGCGAAGTCTCAGATCTTTCTGAAATTTGCCCCGTGCTCACTTTGCTTTCGCAGTCTCATGCCTTCTTTTATTTGCTTCCCTAACTTTTGCCTGGATTGTTCAGTGTGAGCTACTGATCCACCGGGATACCCATTTTTGCCTAAGCCGCCCTTTTCGGGTTTTCAACTTAGCGGGTTCTATTTTCCTTTTTTTGATGTCCCTAATTTTTGCCTGGACCGCCTTTTCAGGTTTTCAGTCCACCAGGACGCTCTCTATTGCCTAAGCCGCCCTTTCGGGTTTTCAACTTAGCGAGCTTTTATTTATTTTTCTTTTCTTTAGGCATAGTATTTTTTGACTGCATCTGAGTTCACGGGGAGTGGAAACTCTTCACCATCCATTGTAGCTAGTATCAAGGCTCCACCTGAGAAGGCCTTCTTCACTACATATGGTCCTTCATAATTGGGAGTCCACTTTCCACGGACGTCTTTGTGAATTGGCAATATAGCCTTTAACACCAAGTCCCCTTCCTTGAATTGTCTTGGGCGAACTTTCTTATCAAATGCTCTCTTGAGCCTTTGCTGATACAACTGTCCGTGACACAAGGCTGTCATCCTTTTTTCCTCAATGAGATTGAGCTGATCAAACCGGGATCGGACCCATTCCGCTTCTTCTAGCTTAGTTTCCATCAGAACTCTTAATGAGGGGATCTCCACCTCCACCGGTAGCA
This sequence comes from Trifolium repens, assembly GCA_030408175.1. NCBI lineage: Eukaryota > Viridiplantae > Streptophyta > Magnoliopsida > Fabales > Fabaceae > Trifolium > Trifolium repens. The sequence continues at coordinate 33,990,183 of CP125845.1, forward strand.
CTGCTTCCATACCATATACAAGAGAGAAAGGGGTTGCCCCAGTCGAGGTGCGAACTGCCGTCCTGTGCAAATGGGAGCATCTCATGCCAATCCTTGTATGTTTTCACCATTTTCTGTAGAATCTTTTTGATGTTTTTATTTGCTGCTTCTACAGCGCCATTCATCTTGGGTCTATATGGTGAGGAGTTATGGTGCTCAATCTTGAAATTTTTGCACAATTCCCTCATGGTCTGATTGTTCAAGTTGCTACCATTATCAGTGATGATCTTGTTGGGGACCCCATAACGGCAGATTATTTCTTTCTTGATGAACTGAGCCACCACTTGTCTTGTGACGTTGGCGTATGATGCCGCTTCGACCCACTTGGTGAAGTAATCAATAGCCACTAAGATGAAACGATGTCCATTGGATGCTTTTGGTTCAATCATACCAATCATGTCTATGCCCCACATGGAGAATGGCCACGGTGATGTTAAAACATTCAGAGGGGTGGGAGAGACATGTATCCTGTCAGCATAAATCTGGCATTTATGGCATTTCCTGACATGGTTCAAACAGTCTGTTTCCATGGTCAGCCAATAGTACCCGGCCCGAAGAATCTTTCTTGCCAAAGCGTGTCCATTCATGTGCGTGCCAAAGGACCCTTCATGGATTTCTTCAATGAGTGTATCAGCCTCTTTTCTATCCACACAGCGGAGGAGAACCAAATCATGGTTTCTTTTGTACAACAACTCCCCATCTAAGAAGAAACCAGATGCTAGCCTTCTAAGAGTTTTCTTGTCTCCATTAGATGCCCCCAAGGGATATTCTTGCCTTTGGAGAAAGTTCTTGATATCATAATACCATGGTTTCTCATCCTGCCCCACTTCGGTAGCCAAGCAATATGCCGGTGCCTCACGACGGTTGATTTCAATCAAAGGCACGTGATTGGGCCAAGTGACCTTGTACATGGATGAGAGAGTGGCCAGAGCATCAGCCAACTGATTTTCTTCTCTTGGGATGTGATGGAAAGTGATCTCATCAAAGTACTCTGCCAAATTCAAGACATGATCCTTGTACGGGATTAAGTTGGGATGACGAGTCTCCCACTCTCCTCGGACTTGATAAATGACGAGTGCAGAATCTCCATACACTTCTAGGATTTTGATTCTCAAATTGATTGCTCCTTCTAGACCCATGATACATGCCTCGTACTCTGCGATATTGTTGGTGCAGTCAAACAAAAGTCTTGCCGTAAGAGGTGTGTAGGTATCTTTAGGAGATATGATAACTGCTCCTACACCATGCCCCAAAGCATTTGAAGCACCATCAAACACAAGCTTCCATCGGGATCCCGGCTCGGGTCCTTCATTCTCATCCATGGGAGGTTTCTCACTCACAGCCATGATGTCCTCATCTGGGAAGTCAAAGCGCACAGGCTGATAGTCTTCTAAAGGCTGGTGTGCCAAGTGTTCTGCTAACACACTACCTTTGATGGCCTTTTGAGATACATACTGAATGTCATATTCGGACAACAACATCTGCCAACGGGCAATTCTTCCACTCAAAGCAGGCTTCTCAAAGATATACTTGATGGGGTCCATTTTGGAAATCAGCATGGTAGTGTGACAAATCATGTATTGTCTCAACCGACGGGCCGCCCAAGTCAAAGCACAACAAGTTTTCTCGAGGAGTGAGTATCTGGTTTCACAGCTGGTAAACTTCTTGCTCAAGTAGTACACTGCGTGTTCTTTTCTACCAGTTTCATCCTGCTGACCCAATACGCAGCCCATGGATTCCTCAAGCACATGTAGGTATAGGATAAGAGGCCTTCCCGCAACTGGGGGTATTAAAATTGGTGGCTCTTGCAAGTACTGCTTGATCTTATCAAATGCCCCTTGGCAATCTTCATTCCATTCAATGGCTTGATCCTTCCTTAATAGTTTGAAGATTGGTTCACAAGTTGCCGTAAGATGAGAGATGAACCTGGAAATGTAGTTCAGCCTGCCTAGAAACCCTCGCACTTCTTTTTCTGTCTTTGGTGCGGGCATGTTCTGGATTGCTTTGACTTTATTTGGGTCCACTTCAATTCCCTTCTGGCTAACAATGAAACCTAGCAGCTTCCCCGACTTGACGCCAAAGGTGCATTTGTTTGGATTCAAACGCAGTTGATACTTCCTCAATCTCTCAAACAGTTTCTGGAGATGTACGAGGTGCTCTTCTTCAGATGAGGACTTGGCGATCATGTCATCCACATACACTTCAATTTCCTTGTGAATCATGTCATGGAACAAAGTGACCATAGCCCGCTGATATGTTGCCCCGGCATTTTTCAATCCGAAAGGCATTACTTTGTAGCAGAAAGTGCCCCATGGTGTTATGAAGGTTGTTTTCTCCATGTCTTCGGGCGCCATTTTAATCTGATTATAACCTGAGAATCCATCCATGAAGGAGAAGACTGGGAATCGAGCAGTATTATCCACTAACACGTCAATGTGAGGAAGTGGAAAATCATCTTTTGGGCTTGCTCTATTCAAATCCCGGTAGTCTACACACATTCGGACCTTTCCATCCTTCTTTGGCACTGGCACGATGTTAGCAATCCACTCAGGGTACTTGGCCACTGCGAGGAATCCTGCATCAAACTGCTTCTTAACTTCCTCTTGTATCTTGAGGGCCATGTCCGGTCTAGTTCTTCTCAACTTTTGTTTGACAGGTGCACATTCGGGTTTGAGAGGAAGCTTGTGTTCAACTATGCTTGTGTCTAACCCCGGCATATCCTGATATGACCATGCAAAGACGTCCACATACTCTCTGAGCAGCTTGACCAATCCCTCTTTCACCTCTGACTGCAGGGTTGCACCTATCTTGACTTCCCTTTTGTCCTCTTCAGTCCCCAGATTGATCACATCCACTGGTTCCTGATGAGGTTGAATCATTCTCTGTTCTTGATCCAATAGCCGTGCCAACTCTGCTGGGAGTTCATAATCTTCCTCTTCATCCTCTTCAGCAAGATTGATTGGGAGTTCGGAATCATGAAGATTTACGGCATTGTTATGGTCCAGAGATTCATTTCTGCATGATGTATATTTTTTGATTTTTAGATGAATGCAAAAGGTGGTCATGATATGCAAGAAGTTATTGCCATTTTTATTGTTTTTATCTTTTTAAAACTGAAAAAAAATAAAGAATAAAAAGGACAAAATATGCACATAAAAACTTTCACTTCATTGATAATCATTTGTTAAAAACAAAGATAAGCCCTTACAAGTTCATCCACATGCCTCGGGCGCGGCAAGGGGAATTTTGAAAATAAAGAAAAATTACTTTGAAATAATAAAAACTTTGGGAATCTCAACAGCCTTCCAGTTTGATAGAACAGTGCTTGCAGGGCATTGATTCACCCAATTGTAGCTTCCTTGACTGGCCTTTTCCTCATTCTCTAGCATGTTGATTTGCTCAGCTGACCTGAGCCCAGCGCTCACAAAGACCTCTTCAAGGGGAGTAGTATAGTCGAAAATCTTCTGCTTTCCCTTTGATGGCTGATAACCCACACCTAGAAAATCCTTCTTCTCATGGGGATACACCAGCTGTCCCCATCCTTTAAGATCACCTTCCTCCATGGCCTTCTTCAAACCCTTCCAAGATGCGATGGAGGCCCTCGGTTTCTGATTTGCTTGAGAAGTAGTAGCAATCTTTATTGTTTTAAATTGTGCGGCTAGCATGTCTTCTTCTTCTTCGTTTACCACGGTAACAGTGGCAATTTCCAGAGCTTGGAATTGGGTTTCAAGTACCCCTTCTTCTGTTTCAATATACTTGAAAGATGACAAGTGACTTACTAAAGCATCTTCCTCCCCAGAGACAATTACCAATTTATCATCAACTATGAACTTGAGCTTTTGGTGTAGGGTTGATGTTACAGCACCGGCGGCGTGAATCCACGGACGCCCCAACAGGCAACTGTAGGAAGGATTTATATCCATGACCTGGAAAGAGATGTTGAATAAGTGCGGCCCGATCACCATCGGCAATTCAATTTCCCCAATAACCTCCCTTTGCGATCCATCAAAGGCTTTGACGATCATGCTGCTTGGTTTAAGAACGGGTCCAATAAGAGATAACTTCAGCAAAGTTGACTTGGGCATGACGTTGAGGGAAGATCCTGTGTCCACTAGTACTCTCGCGATAGTGTTGTCTTGACACTTCATGGAGATGTGGAGAGCTTTGTTGTGTGCATGTCCCTCGACTGGCAATTCTGCGTCTAAAAACCCCAAACAACGGCTTTCGGTTATGTTATTGCACACCCCATCAAACTGTGCAACCGTAATATCCTGATTCACATGGGCCTTTTGCAGAAGTTTCAAAAAAGCATTTCTATGTGCCTCCGAACTCATCAATAAGGAGAGCATAGAAATTTTTGACGGAGTTTGACCAAGCTGATCTACCACTCGATAGTCGCTTCTTTTGATTATCTTGAGGAACTCATCGGAATCACTCTGAGGGGTTGTTTCTTTGGGTGCTCCCCCCTTAAGAGTCTTGCTTAAGACATTCTCATTGACCGTTGAAACTGGTTCTCTTGCACTGTCCTGCACTGGTTTCTGAGCAAACACCCTGCCACTCCGAGTCATACCCCCGGTCCCATCAATGCTAACTACTACCGGTTCTGGCAGAGTCACAGGCTTCCCTTGTATTGAAGCTGATGTATTGTATATCCAAGGTGTAGTTTTAGTACTGGCAAAAGGAAATGGTGCTGGCGTCTGAATCACCAATGGCTGCAACTTTCCCTCGGCTCTTTGATAGATTATCTCTATTGGCTTCATGAACTTCTCATGCTCATGTGGTTCCATCATAGCCACCATACCCTTTCTTTGGGAATAACCAATTTGTACCAACCCTTGGTCCATTAACTCCTGAAGACATTCCTTCATCCTTGCGCAATGATTTGGATTCTCTTCACATTCTATGCAATCTGCATGCATGCTTGAGAATTGGTCAAAGCTGAGCAAAACCTCCTTTACTACACTCAAAGGGGTTCGTATATTCGACACATCCTTAATCAAACCTTCGGCGCCCTCAATCATGTTGACTCCTCCCCCTGAGTGGTTGGGCAGAGGGTTTCCCTTGACATTGGGACCCGCTTCCTTGAATGACAACAACTTCTGATCGATCAATCTTTGTACCTCATACTTGAAAGCTTTACAACTTTCAATAGTATGACCCTCCGCCCCAGAGTGGTATTCACAGGTGGCGCCTTGTTTGTACCATGCAGGGAAAGGTGGGGTTATCTGTTTCAAGGTTTTGAGCGTCACCATTTTACTGTGGACAAGATATGGCAGCAACTCTTTGTATGATACCGGAATGGGATCAAACACTTTTCTTGTTTGTTGTTGAGGTGGAGAAGCTTGTTGTGGCTGTGGTTGATACGGATAACCTTGCGGTGGTGGTGTATACTGGGGCATCTGATATTGTTGCTGTTGTTGCTGAGCCGGAGCTGCATAAGGAACATATTGAACTGGCATCACCGACTGGCGGTGAGCCACAGCGTTGGTATTCCCTTCCTTCTTCTTCACAAAGTTATTGACTGGCTTCTTTGCATTATTTGGTGAGCTAGTGCCGGCTTGGATCTTGCCGGTCCTGACACCGCTTTCAATCCTTTCACCGATTCTGACCAGATCAGAGAAACCTGAGGACACACTGCCAATCATCCTTTCGAAATAAACCCCTTGTAAAGTGTTGGTAAACATATCCACCAATTCCGTCTCTAAAAGTGGCGGACGAACCTGCGATGCTAACTCTCTCCACCTTTGGGCATAAACTTTGAACGACTCTCCTTCCTTCTGAGCCATGTTTTGTAACTGGGTACGATTAGGAGCCATATCCAAGTTATACTGATACTGTTTGATGAAAGCATTAGCCAAATCCTTCCACGATCGGATGTGAATACCCTCTAGCTGCATGTACCAGCTTAAAGATGCCCCTGCCAAACTGTCTTGAAAGCAATGTATCATCAATTTGTCATTGTTGGCATAAGACGCCATCTTTCTGCTATACATCACGAGATGATTCCTAGGGCAGCTCAAACCTTTATATTTCTCAAATTCCGGCACCTTGAACTTAGCCGGGATTACCAAATCAGGTACAAGACACATATCGGAAAAGTCCAAGGAGTCACTCCCTCCTTCCATCGTCTTCAAACGATCCTCAATAGCCTTGAACTTCAGTTTTGCTTCCTCCAACTGAGGAATAGTTCCATCAAACTTTGACCCACTGTTCTGAGTATCTGAGCTATGGTACACATCATGAGGATCCTCCTGAACCTGCTGAACAATGGTAGGTTGGGGCTGAGTTGGGGTGGCCCCGACTGGAATTCCTGAGTTGTTGATAGGAGGAGGAACTGAAGTAGCCCCGTCCCCAAGAGGTACATACCCCGGTGGGGTATAACCCGGAGGTAAACCGTACACAGGCCACACCATGCTGGCCGGTTCATTCGTTGCTGTCTCTGCGTTCACTGCTGGGGCTGACGGCTGATTCTGTGCGGCCAACATTTCCAACACACGATCCATTTTCGCTGCCAACTGGGAAACCTCCCCCTTTAGTTTACTGTGTTGTTCTTGCCAATTCTCCATTACCAGACTGGAAGCACTTCTTGTCCAATGTAAGTGTCGGGGATAACGCTGTTGAGATGGGAGAACGGTAATGAGATGATGTCCCTTTTTTATTATGTATGTGAATGCAAATGCATGTAAAGTTTATACTTTCATTTTTATTTGTTATATTTGGTTTTCAGGGAATCACAAATGTGCAATTAATGTAAACAATGCGGGATATAATCAAAAGATTCAACACTTCATTCAAATTTTAAAACCAATTCATTACATAATTACTGAAAAAAGCAAAGTTACAAAGATTCAAGATCCCAAAGGTTCATTACATAAAATCCTAGATACCAACTAAAGTCCCTTTTTGGCTTTCTTGACAACATTCTTGTACGCCGTTACCACTGCTCGGCAATAACACACGAACTCTTTGACCGCTCCTGAGACATTAAGAAAGGGGACCTCCGCCTCGGCCATCCTCAACATCCTAGGCATCTCATCCAACACTGAAGTAGACACCAATAGCATCTTGCGGAAAGCTTCCTTCCATCTGGCCATCTCCTGTAGGGACATTTCAATAACCGTCTTGTGGTACTTCAAATTCTTCTCTAGATACTCGATTTGCTCCGCCACTTGGGTCATTTGGTCCTCGTGAGCTCTCATGATTTGAGCTAGACTCTCTTCATATCTTTGCATGGACTCTTTATCCTTCCGCCTCTCTTGAGAATGAAGTTTTTCTTTCTTTTGTAGCTCCAACTCTTTCTCTTGTTGAAGCTTCTTGAACTCTTGTTGGACTTTCTTCAACTCTTGAGTCTTCTCCTCAAACTTTTTCTTCCAATCCCCCTGGGCGATCATGGCCTTGTTCCCTGTGGCATACATTTCATCATTGGAACGCTTCAAGCTCTTGATATCCTCTTTCAATGCCTTGATGCTCAAATTGGAACTTGCAAGACCATCCTTGTACTTCTCTTCCCTTTCTTGGGCTTCTTTTACTTTCTTTTTGCACCCTTGCATCTCTTCATCCTTCGCATCCCTTTCTCTTTTGAAACTCTTCGCTTCTCCTTGGATGCTAAAGCACTTGAATTGCAACTCTTCATTCTCTTTCTTAAGTTGTGCAATTTGGTTTCTCAAAGCATCCGCTTCTTCCTTTGAGATAGTGATGATGGGCTCAGGCTCTTCAACTACCTCAGGGACCACAGAACTGAAAGGGAGTTGGATGCGGAGGATACGATCCTTCACCCATTGGGTATAGGCTTCTCTAGCCAAGCAGTTCTTTCTTTTTACCACAGACTTCTCAACCTTGAGCCAAGCCTTCTTGATCCTACCCCAAAGCTCTAAGTCTACCATATCCTTCTTGAGGACGAAAGGTGTCAAAGTGATTTCAGAAGGAGCATCCACCATGGGGTAACCTAACTGGCGAAGAGAAAGGACAGGGTTATAGTTAATACACCCTTGAGTTCCAACCAGGGGTACATTTGGGAAGTCCCCACACTTGAGGAGTACCTTGGAAGATTCTACATGAGGAGAGTACCATCGGATATCCTTCTCGGTAAGGGAATTCAATCTTTCTGACCACTTAAGACTTTCATTATCGACCAAAGGCCCCTTGTCGGGCAAATGAGACATCAACCATTTTTGGACCAAAGGAGCACAACATGAGATTTGTCCTCCTCTTCTTGTGCCGTTCCGATCATGAAGGGAGTAGAGGAAATCACCCAAAAGCGTAGGAGCAGGATTCTTAGTCAAGAACACCCCAATAGCAGTGATATCAATGAAGTCCTTCACATTAGGAAAAAGTACCAAACCATAGATCAACAAGGCGAGAATAGCGTTGTAGGCTTTCCAATTTCCCTTTTCCAACACAAACTGAGCTTTGTCCTCTAAAGCCTTCCTTGCAAACCCTTGAACACCCGTCTTGAGAACTTGGAAAGACATAGAATCTTGGTCTTCAAGTTGTAGAGCTAAAGCTACGTCCTCCGGAGTCGGAATCTCTCTCAAATAACACGGCCCCTTATCCTTCTTAAGACCCAAAATACTATCAAACTCCTCTATAGTGGGGAAGAGCTGGAAGTCACGGAAAGTGAAGCAACGAAGTGGAGGATCATAAAACTGAGCCAAGGTACCCAAAGCCGTAGTATCAAGCTGGACGTGTAGAAGATCAATGATGGCACCATAGTTAGATTGGAAGTTGCTTCTACGAATGGATGTCAATCTAGATTCCATAGCTATAAGTCTGTCAACCTTTGGGATCTTGAAACTGTAACTGTAAGTACCTCTTGTTTCCATATCCCTCATGTTTACAAAACAAAGTTTTCTTGATTCCCTGAAAACCAGATATGTATTTTTTGTATGAGTTTTTGTAAATGAATGCATGAATGCATGGATGCATGTATGCATGATACTTTGCAGCATAGTCTGTCTCATCGAAGCAAAGGTTTAATTTATTTCTGAGGTCAAAAGGCTCAAAGTTACCTGCAACCCATCCCTCTCACATGTTGTTCTAGGTTTAACATGGTTGAATCACAGATCACCTCTTTGGAAACGATGCCGTTATTGCACGGCAAACGCGTCCAAAGAGGAATCTTTCGGGTTCTAAACAGAGGTCCCTAATAACAAGGTTTGGTTCTAGACCGGTTTACAAAAGGTCCCTAGGGTCACGGACTCTCCAAGAAAACACTGGCGCTAGCGAGACATACGTCAGGACGGCCAACATTTTCAAAAGAATCTACCCTAGGCGAGGTGATTATGCCAGCGCTCACGAGTCATACGTCAGGGAGGCCAGCATAAATACCCCTAGCTTAACTTAAGTTTTCCTCAAGCTCGGGTATAGAGCTTCACACAGTATCCACGCCACAAGGGCAAAAAGAAAAATAAAAGAAGGAGTAGAAGAAGAGAAACAGCCAATCCAAGCAGATATAATTGACAGAAAAATAAAAGATAAAGGCAAGATATTGCAAACCTGGCAAAGCAAACAAACAAACAAACCAACTAAACTGGGCTTAACTCTCTATAGTCCCCAGTGAAGTCGCCAGCTGTAGCGGGCTGGAAAATCACTTCCATTTTTTCTATACAATGAAGTCGCCATCGACGTTTATTTATCCCGTGAGGGGAAAGGAAAATATCGCGAAAACCTTGGTTTAGGTTCGGGAGTTGGTTATGCGAGAGGAAGGTGTTAGCACCCCTCGCATCCATCGTACTCGATGGGAACCGTTTAGGTGGTTTGGGGTTTGTTTGCGTAGGTTTGAATTAAATTGCCTTTTATCTCTTATCTAATCTCTACTTCGTTTCCAAATAAATTAAAAAAGGTTTTTATTAGTTGAGTTTGACGGTTGTAGGAGCCCGCTCCTACGTATTCCCCGGTGCAATGGGAAACTCAAAACTCACGTAGTTCTGGTAAAAAATGTTGTGTGGTTGGTTGATTTTAGTGGATAACGCTTATTTCGTATTCCGCTGACACAACGACGCTTGTATGCTCTATCTAATCAGAGGCTTAAGCTGTGTATGTGTCAGAGGAGTAGATAAAACGTGTATCCATTGAAAAAAGAATGTTGAATAACGGATGTTGCTTATTTCGCATTCCGCTGATACAACGACGCTTGTATGCTCTATCTAATCAGAGGCTTAAGCTGTGTATGTGTCAGAGGAATGGATAAAGCGTATATCCATGTTTTTTCTGAAAAGAAGTTTGAGTGAGTGGAGGTTAGTTTTAACGTTTGATTAGGATGAGGATGGTCCCAAGATCACGAGTCATACGTCAGGGATAAGAACCATCCGGGGTGTGAAAAGTCATACGTCAGATCAACCCCTTTTCATCCTTGTTTATTATGAAAATCTTAATTTAATTTGATTAAGAAAGTATTTCAAAAGGAAAAAGTCGAATGTTGGTTAATTTTAACGTTTTAGGATGAGGATAGTCCCAAGATCACGAGTCATACGTCAGGGATAAGAACCATCCGGGGTGTGAAAAGTCATACGTCAGATCAACCCCTTTTCATCCTTGTTTATTATAAAAATCTTAATTTAATCAATAGTGAGGATAATCCCAAGATCACGAGTCATACGTCAGGGATAGGGATTATCCGGGTGTGAAAAGTCATACGTCAGATCAACCCTTTTTCACTATGTTTATTATGAAAGCAAGCCTCAAATTCAAACCAGACAGTTCAAGAATAGAAGAAAGATGAGAAGTATAGAAGTTCAAGATGATAGTAACCAAATAATGACAAAATGCATGAAACATTAAATAGTGAATGCAAATACATGAACAAGAATGAGATACGATGCATAATTAAATAAAAATGCATAAACTAAAGTAGCGTACGATGAATTAAATAACATAAACATGCTAAATTAAATCAAAGTATATGAGATGAGTTAGAATGAATTGAAATAAAGCTAAAGAGTTGAAGACAAGCATAAGAAATAAAAATAAATTAATCATGATTAAGCACTTAAGTAAATAAGCTAAAAAGCTAAAAAAGGTGATTAAACAACAAGCTAAGGGAAGCATGAACATAATCTGAAATCAAACATGATTTAAGCAAAGAAAAATGGTCCAGTAAGCTAAAACAGCTTAAATACCAAATAAGTGCTTATGAAAATAAGCTAAAAAGTGATTAAATAAGCTAAGAAGCTAAACAATAAGCTAAAAAGCTAAAATAAACAACTCAAACATGGAGAGAAAAATTTAAGCATAGCAAAGTGACTAAAATAGCTTAAATAAGCTATTAGTCACTTAAGTGCTTTTGGAAATAAGCTAAAAATCAATTAAAATTAATTTAAGCTGAGGGGGTGCAAACAGTAAAGGGAGTGGGGTGCAAAAAGCAAGTCTGGGCCTGAAGGCCCAGTCCACGCATCAGTTAACAACAAAAAAGGTCAACACAAAAAAAAACCAGGTGCAGCCGTTGACACGCAGCGCAGCGTACGCGCGCGTGATCTGGGCTGTTTGATCAAAATCGAACGGCCAAGGCTCACTGATCCAGATCAAGGATCTGGTGTGGCGCTGCATCAAGCCAAACATACGCCAAAGTCATCATCACCGTCAGATCGCATTTAAATGAGATCTGACGGCTCCGTTTTAATCAAGAGATCAACGAACGCGATAAAATCAAAGGATCCAACGGCCGAGGTTTAAACTCAGCGAAGAAGATGGACCATGGCTGGGTCGTCTTCTCCGGCGAGCCTCGCCGTCTCCGGTGACAACTCCGGTCACCGGAGTTTTCAAAACTCTACCAAATCACACGATTTTTACACAGTTTTGTTCGTGTTCTTACAAGGATTCCAAAAGTACAAATAGTTTTTAACAAATCGTTGTAAAACACGAAAAACGAAGAGAAAACGATTTTGAAATCAAAACTCAAACACACGATTCAAGCCAAATTTACACAAACCAGCTAAGCAGTAAGCATCAGAGTACAAAAAGGAGACGAAAGGTGCAAGAATCTACCTGAATAGACCTCTGAATCGTCCGGTTCGAACTTGATTTTTTCCTTGGTGCCGTGGTGTTCTCTGCTCCAATTCCTTCGCCTTTTTGCTTGAGAAATGAGTGTTTCTTGCTTCTGGGACTTAGATGAAGATGTTTAAGTACAGAAGTAATGGACTTGAGTGATAATTTTATGATTTGGAAAATTTGTGAAATGAAGAAAAATGGAGTGTTTTCTCTTGGTTCTGCAGCGCCGTTTTTGAGTAATCTTGGCTAACCTAGGGCTCTGAAAACAATGCTTCTATTTATAGGGTGGAATTAGGTTAGAAAAGTAGTGATTTGTGAGAGTTAGTGAGGGCAAATTGGAGATTGTTTCTTGGGATTTTTTGTACTATGGTTTTGGGATTTTTGTACAAATGGTGAGGTGTCTAATAAGAAGGAATAGAACCTTCTATTCCCTTGATGAGGTGTAAAAATGATTGGGACAATTTTTGTTCTTCTTTTGATTTTTTTGGAATAAAACAAATTAAAATAATATATGAAAATAAAATAAATATGTCAAGAAATAAAAATATGCATGATGAAATGTGATTATGTAATAGGTTTATGGATTAGAAATGAAAGAAAAAGAATTGAAATTTGATGCTTAAAAAAGTTTCTTGAAATGCAAGTAACTAATTAAAAAATAAATAAATAAAGAAAATGTGAGGGCAAAATGGTAAAATTTTGTCTCTTATGATAATGCTAAGCCATAATCATGCAAGAAGAAATAGTTCCATGTGTTTCGTGTCAACATTGATTTTTTTTAAATTGAAAAAAAAAGGTTTTGTTGACTTTTTAGTCAAAGTGTTGACTTTTAGTCAAACTGTTGACTTTTTGATCAAAATGTTGACTTTCTTGACTTATGCAAAAATGAGAGAGGTTATGGGTCAAAATTGGAACAAAAATGCATGAGGGGCAAAAATGGAAATAAAAAAAGTGTGGGGCAAAATTAGGGTATGACAAGTGGCAGAGTTTATTTTTTTGAACAGGTAGTTGCAGAGTTTATTGATTTTGGGGTATAGAGTGTATTGTTGTATGGCACCTGTTCTCTTTTTATATGCTTTGCCTTCTTTGTATTCCTTTGTTGGATTTTAAGTGTGATTGGTAACATTTTACATTGATTAGAAGTAGAAAATTTGTTGAATATATAAGAGAGATAATTTATAGGCTAAACTATACATTTGGTCCCTCAAGTTTATTTTAGGTTTTGTTACGTACCAAAACAGTGAAGCAATGAAACAATAAATAACAGAATGAATGGAAAATGGAATAGAGCTTTATTATGATGATTAAAAAGGAAACAGAGTACAGAAAAGGAATGTAGAATCCCTAGATCTGCCAAGAGCTCAGCTCTTCAATAGAGAGTTAGTACTCTCTATCCATAATCAGTACAAGCACAAAATACAAGGATGATTCTCAAATCTATTTCTGACTCCTTATATCTAGGAAGGGAATTGCAATGATGCTCTATTCTCTTGACACGTCAGATCAAGCCTAACGGTTTAGCCACCAATTCCCATCTTGCCCTTTCTTCTAGAATAAACCTTCAGCACTCTGGGACCACCAGCAGGGTGATGAATTAAATGATCTTGTGGCCTATCCTCAGCTGCCACGTGGGCTCTATCAATACCCCCTCCATCTGTATTGACCTTGTCCTCAAGGTCAAAGCTCGGGAATTGACTCCTTATCATGATCTCATCTTCCCATGTAGCCTCGTCAGCAGTTCTGTCCTTCCAGTGAATTAGGACCTGTTTGATCTCTTCTCCCTGGTGCTTCACCTTCCTAGTAGCCTGTAACACCCCGTTTCCCAATAAACGCAACAGAAAGATAAATCAGAGTAACATAAAAAAAACGGAGTATTACGCTACTATTTCATTCAAGTAATAAATAGGAAAATTTCTATTTATTTAAATCAATTCTGTCAACAATATTCACTGAAATCGCAACGGAAATATAACAATATTTATTCAACAATTGTTCCATCAAAGTTTGGCACTAAGGTCTCAACTTGATTCATAGTAGTAATTAAGATCAACATAATTGTTTTTCAACATAAAATTATAAAACTAATACGTAAAAAGGAAAATCCAATAATCAAAGTCCGCCCCGTTACATATCAGAGCACCTAAACACGTGAGGAGTCCACTCACATCAACAGCTAGTCCTGGAAATCTGCACTTGCCCACAAGGCGGCAATTCCAACAGAAGGGGTGAGATCACAATTCAATAATTAAAAGCATAATAAATCATGCAACATATAAATCAACTTAACAACATAATCATCAACTTATCAATAATTCATAATTCATTATTCAACAAAATCATAAAAATTAGCTTTAAGCTTCATCATCTTATCCTTCATTAAATCCATCTTCTCATCTCATTACACGACTCGACTCGACTCAACAAATGCAACGACACGACTCGACTATACAAGACTCTTACGCATGTGGTACCAAACGGAGCATCAAGCCCCCAACTTCCAATGCCTTAATTCGGCTACAGGGCATCAAGCCCCCATCTTAAAAACGGAGCATCAAGCCCCCATCTTAGAATACGGAGCATCAAGCCCCCAACGTCCAATATGCGACACGACGACTAACAACAACTTTACAACAACATCTCAATGCCCAAAACTAGGCCAACGTGGTTTACAACATAGACAACAATGTCTTACGACTCGATGACCTTGACGTTGACAAAGACTTCTCTCCACAATATTCTCAATTCGTCACATAACTTCATAAATTCATATAAAATTACTCATAAGGTATTTTTGTGTCAAACCAACGCCATTGGAAAGACAATTCAACTATCTACAACTTTCGTGTTTTCAACTAAGGCTAATTCTGTACCGATCAATACCAGTTTTTATTTCAAATTCGGGTACAGAAACTGAAATTTCTCTGTGACCTACGTGTAGTAATTTGACCATAACTCAAGTTCTAAGAATGATTTTGAAGTCAAACCAAAGCCATTAAAAAGCTAACACAATTATCTACAACTTTCATGTTCACACCAAAACCCAGTTCAAAACAGAAAACGTCTGAAAAAGCGCAAGAACATGAAACAGGGGATGCTGTCACTGTGCAGCTCTCGGGAAAGTGACATTTTCCACCCAAAAACTTCGTTTTAACTCCGATTTTCACCAAACTTGACCCTATAGTTCACTCTTACATAACCTAACTTAATACAACACAAACACAATAATCCAACTCCAATTCATGCACAATTCATTAGTTCTATTCATCATCAATTATTCTTTTTACCAACAACCCTATTCTTTCTAAACTCTATCATTCTCAACAATTCTGACACCAATCATTATAGAATAATCAAGCAGCATTTCATACATTAAAATTAACAGTAACAATACACAATTCATCAGTTTTCATGGGAATTCACAAATTAAACCCTAAACTCATTTCTACCCATTTTCTCATGAACCATTAATCAAACATGAAGAATTAAGCCCTTAATTAGAGAAGTGAAACCCCACCCTTACCTGGTTTGATTGAATTACAAAGGTCCTAGCTCCTCTTGCCTCTTTTCTCTTGCTCTTGGTTTTTCCCCTTTTTCTCAAACTTCTCTGTTTTCACGTAAAAAGATTTTTCTTTTCTCTGACTATCCTTTTCTTAACCTCTTCATTCTAATTAATTTTAATTAATTCCCACTAATTTCTTTTGTTTCCTCTTAATTACACATCTGCCCCCTTAATTCTAAAATATTCTAATTCCTATCTTATTCTTACTAACTATTAATAAAGCCATTTAATTAAATAAACAAATCACATAATCACATAAATCAATTAAATAGGACTCTAAACTCTACCAAATATTAAATAAAATAAACGGGCGTTACAACTCTCCCCAACTTATAGAATTTTCGTCCTCGAAAATGTACCTCATGCGAACAACTCAGGATACGACTCCCGCATCTTGCTTTCCAACTCCCACGTTAAGCTTTCACCAGTCGTTCCACTCCAAACGACCTTCACAAGAGGTATCTCCTTGCCTATCAGTTTCTTCACCTCATGTGCTTCAATCCTTATTGGCATAGTCTCAATCGTAAAGTTGTCCCTAACCTCCACATCATCTCTCGGAACCACGTGAGAAGGATCCGCAACATACTTCCGAAGTTGAGACACATGAAACACGTCATGCAAATTCGAAAGATGCGGTGGCAAACCCACCCTATAAGCAACTGTTCCCACTCTCTCTGATATCTGATACGGACCAATAAACCTCGGAGTGAGCTTCTTTGACTTCAACGCTCGTCCTACACCCGTCACCGGAGTGACTCTCAAAAACACATGATCACCTTCTTGGAACTCAAGATCTTTCCTGCGCTTATCATGATAACTCTTTTGTCGACTCTGCGATGCTTTCATCTTCTCTCTGATAAGCTTAACCTTTTCCGTAGTCTGACGAACAATCTCAGGTCCAAGCACCACACTTTCACCGGACTCAAACCAACATAAAGGAGTCCTACATTTCCGACCATAGAGCGCCTCAAACGGTGCCATTCCAATACTAGAATGGTAACTGTTATTATAAGTAAACTCAATCAATGGCAGATGACTATCCCAAGCTCCACCATGTTCAAGTACACAAACTCTCAGCAAATCCTCCAGCGACTGAATCGTCCTCTCTGACTGACCATCTGTTTGCGGATGGTAAGCTGAACTCAACCGCAACTTAGAACCCAATGCCTCCTGCAAACTCTTCCAAAATCGAGAAGTGAACCTTGGATCTCTATCCGAAACGATACTAGAAGGGACACCATGCAGTTTCACTATCACTCGAATATAAATCTCTGCCAACTTAGCCACAGGAAAACTGATGTTAATCGGAATAAAGTGTGCAGACTTCGTCAATCTATCCACAATCACCCAAATCGAATCAAAACCACTCGGGGTACTCGGCAAACTCGTCACGAAATCCATAGAAATACTGTCCCACTTCCACTCTGGCACATCTAATGGCGCCAACAACCCAGCTGGCTTCTGATGTTCGATCTTCGATTTCTGACAAATCAAACAAGAATACACAAATTGTGCCACATCACGCTTCAACCCAGACCACCAAAACAACTTTTTCAAATCATGGTACATCTTGGTAGCACCCGGATGAATACTCAAATTACTACGATGACTTTCTTCTAAAATTAATATCTTCATCTCTGAATCATCAGGAATGCAAATTCTATCTCTGAACCGTAACACTCCATGATCATCCACTCTGAAATCACTACCTTCAGTCTGAGTAATACCATTCATTAAATCCACTAATTTTACATCTTCTTTCTGGGCTTCCCTAATACTATTCAGAAATTCATTATTAATCTTCAGCATACCCAAAACTACACTATGCGGAGTAACTTCACAAACAAGGCTCAAATCTCTAAACTGTTCAAGCAAATCAAATTCTTTCACCATCATAGCGGACATATGTAAGGTCTTTCTGCTCAAAGCATCAGCAACAACATTAGCCTTACCCGGATGGTAATTCAATCCAAAATCATAGTCTTTCAGTAACTCAAGCCATCTCCTCTGCCTCATATTCAACTCTTTCTGATCAAACAAGTACTTCAGACTCTTGTGATCACTGAATACTTCAAAACGAGAACCATACAGATAGTGTCTCCAGATTTTCAACATAAAAACCACTGCAGCCAACTCAAGATCATGAGTAGGATAGTTTCTCTCATGAATTCTCAATTGTCGTGATGCGTAAGCCACCACCTTGTCATTCTGCATAAGCACACCACCTAAGCCCAATTTGGACGCATCACAGTACACCACAAAAGGTTCATCAGCCTTAGGTAAAACCAAGACCGGAGCGGTCGTCAAACGTTGCTTCAATTTGTTGAAACTTCTTTCACAATGAACATCCCATACAAATGCTCTACCTTTACAAGTCAACTGCGTTAGCGGAAGTGCTAACTTGGAGAAACCTTCAATAAACCTTCTATAATATCCTGCCAAACCCAGAAAACTTCTAACTTCTGTAACCGACTTCGGAGTCTCCCAATGTGATACATCATCAACTTTGGAAGGATCCACTGCAATACCATTACCCGAAATAATATGCCCAAGAAAACTCACCTCATACAACCAGAATTCACACTTCGACAGTTTAACATAAAGTTTATTCTCTTTCAGCACTTGCAACACAACTCTCAAATGTTCAGCATGCTCTTCTTCGGACTTAGAATAAGTCAAGATGTCATCTATAAACACAACGACAAAAAGATCCAAGTAAGCATGAAAAATTCGGTTCATATGCTCCATAAACACACCTGGCGCATTAGTGACTCCGAAAGGCATCACATTATATTCGTAATGTCCATATCGTGTCCTAAACGCCGTCTTTTGAATATCCTCATCCTTCACTTTGATCTGGTGGTAACCTGACCTCAAATCAATCTTGCTGAACACACGTGCACCGACTAGTTGATCCATCAAATCATCAATCCTCGGCAATGTATATTTGTTCTTTATCGTTACTTTGTTCAGTTGTCGATAATCAATACATAGTCTCATGCTACCATCTTTCTTCTTTACCAACAACACCGGCGCTCCCCACGGCGATACACTTGGTCTCACAAACTTCTTATCGAGTAAATCCTCTAACTGCTTCTTCAGTTCTGCCAACTCAGATGCTGACATACGATAAGGAGCCATGGACACAGGCTTCGTTCCTGGAACGAGATCAATAGAGAATTCAACCTCTCTTTCTGGTGGCACATCAGGGATCTCATCAGGAAAAACTTCAGGGAATTCACATACCACGGGTAGCTTATCGATAACCGCCTGATTCTCAATCGACAGGGACGCCATCAAAGAAAACAACTGATTCCCCTCAAGCGCTAACCTCTTCAACTGCTTGGTAGTCACCAACTCGACTTCCCCTTCCTCTTCAGTAGAAGAAAAATGCACTGTCTTGCTAAAACAGTTAATATGAACGTAGTTGTACTCCAACCAGTTCATACCCAAAATTACATCCATCCCACTCAACGACAAGCAGACTAAATCCACTTCAAAATCCTTACCAAACATAGACAACGGACACCGCGAACACACAAGAGAAGTAGTCACTGAACCCTTAGCTGGAGTTTCAATAACCATTTCTCCATTCATGCTTGACAACTTAAGACCCAACCTTGACACACAATCAGCAGCAACAAAGCAGTGTGTAGCACCAGTATCAATAATAGTGATTAAAGGAATATGAATAATAAAACAAGTACCTCTGATCAAACGGTCCTCGCTCGCTGTTTGCGTACCAGCCAATGCAAACACCTTTCCCCCAGATTGCGCCCTCTTAGGCTTTGTACACTGAGACCCAATATGTCCCTCCTCTTTGCAGTTGAAACAAACAACATCAGAATGCTTGCACTCCGTCTGCGTATGACCCTTTCTACCACATCTGAAACATCTTTTTGCATCAACACCACAAACATTACTCTTGTGGCCTTTCTCGCCACAATTGAAACAGACAATCTCATTAGGCACAGCTTTCCTAACAGATTTCCTCTCATCATTCACTCTCGGCTTCCCTTTATCAGCTGGAGTACTATAAGGTTTCCCACGACTCGGCTGACTCCTGCTCTTCCGCTCATTCAAAATCTTATAATGAGCCTTAGTATCAGCCTCATAAATTCTACAGCTACTCACCAAATCAGAAAACTCGCGTATCTTCTGGTACCCAATGACCCGCTTAATCTCAGGACGCAGACCATTCTCGAACTTGATACACTTTGAAAACTCTGCGGTATCAGCTGAATAGTGAGGATAAAACTTGGCAAGTTCCACGAACTTCGCAGCATACTCAGTCACCGACATATCTCCCTGTTTCAGCTCCAGGAACTCTATCTCCTTCTTCCCTCGGACATCCTCCGGAAAATACCTGTTCAAGAACTCCCTCTTGAATACAGCCCATGTAATAACCTCCTCACAAACCTCCAGAATCGGGCGAATACCCACCCACCAGTCGTCGGCCTCATCAGCAAGCATGTGCGTACCAAAATGCACTATCTGCGCTTCACTGCAGTCCATCACCCGGAAGATCCTCTCGATTTCCTTCAACCAACTCTGAGCCCCATCGGGATCATACCTGCCCTTGAAAGTAGGCGGATGATTCCTCAGGAACGTTTCCAGCATCCTCACACCGTCATTCACACCCGCACCAACAACTTGAGGTTGACCCACAGCTTGGGCAACAGCATGAAGTGCAGCAGCAATCGCAGCATCGTTACGTCCACCTCTACCGGTCATCTTAGCAAAATTCTACAACAAGAAACAACAGATAAACAACAAAAATGACACAAATTAGTCGTCACGCGACACGACAGACTCTTCTAATTGGCCGGACAGACCGACCTGCTCTGATACCAATTGTAACACCCCGTTTCCCAATAAACGCAACAGAAAGATAAATCAGAGTAACATAAAAAAAAACGGAGTATTACGCTACTATTTCATTCAAGTAATAAATAGGAAAATTTCTATTTATTTAAATCAATTCTGTCAACAATATTCACTGAAATCGCAACGGAAATATAACAATATTTATTCAACAATTGTTCCATCAAAGTTTGGCACTAAGGTCTCAACTTGATTCATAGTAGTAATTAAGATCAACATAATTGTTTTTCAACATAAAATCATAAAACTAATACTTAAAAAGGAAAATCCAATAATCAAAGTCCGCCCCGTTACATATCAGAGCACCTAAACACGTGAGGAGTCCACTCACATCAACAGCTAGTCCTGGAAATCTGCACTTGCCCACAAGGCGGCAATTCCAACAGAAGGGGTGAGATCACAATTCAATAATTAAAAGCATAATAAATCATGCAACATATAAATCAACTTAACAACATAATCATCAACTTATCAATAATTCATAATTCATTATTCAACAAAATCATAAAAATTAGCTTTAAGCTTCATCATCTTATCCTTCATTAAATCCATCTTCTCATCTCATTACACGACTCGACTCGACTCAACAAATGCAACGACACGACTCGACTATACAAGACTCTTACGCATGTGGTACCAAACGGAGCATCAAGCCCCCAACTTCCAATGCCTTAATTCGGCTACAGGGCATCAAGCCCCCATCTTAAAAACGGAGCATCAAGCCCCCATCTTAGAATACGGAGCATCAAGCCCCCAACGTCCAATATGCGACACGACGACTAACAACAACTTTACAACAACATCTCAATGCCCAAAACTAGGCCAACGTGGTTTACAACATAGACAACAATGTCTTACGACTCGATGACCTTGACGTTGACAAGGACTTCTCTCCACAATATTCTCAATTCATCACATAACTTCATAAATTCATATAAAATTACTCATAAGGTATTTTTGTGTCAAACGAACGCCATTGGAAAGACAATTCAACTATCTACAACTTTTGTGTTTTCAACTAAGGCTAATTCTGTACCGATCAATACCAGTTTTTATTTCAAATTCGGGTACAGAAACTGAAATTTCTCTGTGACCTACGTGTAGTAATTTGACCATAACTCAAGTTCTAAGAATGATTTTGAAGTCAAACCAAAGCCATTAAAAAGCTAACACAATTATCTACAACTGTCATGTTTACACCAAAACCCAGTTCAAAACAGAAAACGTCTGAAAAAGCGCAAGAACCTGAAACAGGGGATGCTGTCACTGTGCAGCTCTCGGGAAAGTGACATTTTCCACCCAAAAACTTCGTTTTAACTCCGATTTTCACCAAACTTGACCCTATAGTTCACTCTTACATAACCTAACTTAATACAACACAAACACAATAATCCAACTCCAATTCATGCACAATTCATTAGTTCTATTCATCATCAATTATTCTTTTTACCAACAACCCTATTCTTTCTAAACTCTATCATTCTCAACAATTCTGACACCAATCATTATAGAATAATCAAGCAGCATTTCATACATTAAAATTAACAGTAACAATACACAATTCATCAGTTTTCATGGGAATTCACAAATTAAACCCAAAACTCATTTCTACCCATTTTCTCATGAACCACTAATCAAACATGAAGAATTAAGCCCTTAATTAGAGAAGTGAAACCCCACCCTTACCTGGTTTGATTGAATTACAAAGGTCCTAGCTCCTCTTGCCTCTTTTCTCTTGCTCTTGGTTTTTCCCCTTTTTCTCAAACTTCTCTGTTTTCACGTAAAAAGATTTTTCTTTTCTCTGACTATCCTTTTCTTAACCTCTTCATTCTAATTAATTTTAATTAATTCCCACTAATTTCTTTTGTTTCCTCTTAATTACACATCTGCCCCCTTAATTCTAAAATATTCTAATTCCTATCTTATTCTTACTAACTATTAATAAAGCCATTTAATTAAATAAACAAATCACATAATCACATAAATCAATTATATAGGACTCTAAACTCTACCAAATATTAAATAAAATAAACGGGCGTTACAACTCTCCCCAACTTATAGAATTTTCGTCCTCGAAAATGTACCTCATGCGAACAACTCAGGATACGACTCCCGCATCTTGCTTTCCAACTCCCACGTTAAGCTTTCACCAGTCGTTCCACTCCAAACGACCTTCACAAGAGGTATCTCCTTGCCTATCAGTTTCTTCACCTCATGTGCTTCAATCCTTATTGGCATAGTCTCAATCGTAAAGTTGTCCCTAACCTCCACATCATCTCTCGGAACCACGTGAGAAGGATCCGCAACATACTTCCGAAGTTGAGACACATGAAACACGTCATGCAAATTCGAAAGATGCGGTGGCAAACCCACCCTATAAGCAACTGTTCCCACTCTCTCTGATATCTGATACGGACCAATAAACCTCGGAGTGAGCTTCTTTGACTTCAACGCTCGTCCTACACCCGTCACCGGAGTGACTCTCAAAAACACATGATCACCTTCTTGGAACTCAAGATCTTTCCTGCGCTTATCATGATAACTCTTTTGTCGACTCTGCGATGCTTTCATCTTCTCTCTGATAAGCTTAACCTTTTCCGTAGTCTGACGAACAATCTCAGGTCCAAGCACCACACTTTCACCGGACTCAAACCAACATAAAGGAGTCCTACATTTCCGACCATAGAGCGCCTCAAACGGTGCCATTCCAATACTAGAATGGTAACTGTTATTATAAGTAAACTCAATCAATGGCAGATGACTATCCCAAGCTCCACCATGTTCAAGTACACAAACTCTCAGCAAATCCTCCAGCGACTGAATCGTCCTCTCTGACTGACCATCTGTTTGCGGATGGTAAGCTGAACTCAACCGCAACTTAGAACCCAATGCCTCCTGCAAACTCTTCCAAAATCGAGAAGTGAACCTTGGATCTCTATCCGAAATGATACTAGAAGGGACACCATGCAGTTTCACTATCACTCGAATATAAATCTCTGCCAACTTAGCCACAGGAAAACTGATGTTAATCGGAATAAAGTGTGCAGACTTCGTCAATCTATCCACAATCACCCAAATCGAATCAAAACCACTCGGGGTACTCGGCAAACTCGTCACGAAATCCATAGAAATATAGTCCCACTTCCACTCTGGCACATCTAATGGCGCCAACAACCCAGCTGGCTTCTGATGTTCGATCTTCGATTTCTGACAAATCAAACAAGAATACACAAATTGTGCCACATCACGCTTCAACCCAGACCACCAAAACAACTTTTTCAAATCATGGTACATCTTGGTAGCACCCGGATGAATACTCAAATTACTACGATGACTTTCTTCTAAAATTAATATCTTCATCTCTGAATCATCAGGAATGCAAATTCTATCTCTGAACCGTAACACTCCATGATCATCCACTCTGAAATCACTACCTTCAGTCTGAGTAATACCATTCATTAAATCCACTAATTTTACATCTTCTTTCTGGGCTTCCCTAATACTATTCAGAAATTCATTATTAATCTTCAGCATACCCAAAACTACACTATGCGGAGTAACTTCACAAACAAGGCTCAAATCTCTAAACTGTTCAAGCAAATCAAATTCTTTCACCATCATAGCGGACATATGTAAGGTCTTTCTGCTCAAAGCATCAGCAACAACATTAGCCTTACCCGGATGGTAATTCAATCCAAAATCATAGTCTTTCAGTAACTCAAGCCATCTCCTCTGCCTCATATTCAACTCTTTCTGATCAAACAAGTACTTCAGACTCTTGTGATCACTGAATACTTCAAAACGAGAACCATACAGATAGTGTCTCCAGATTTTCAACATAAAAACCACTGCAGCCAACTCAAGATCATGAGTAGGATAGTTTCTCTCATGAATTCTCAATTGTCGTGATGCGTAAGCCACCACCTTGTCATTCTGCATAAGCACACCACCTAAGCCCAATTTGGACGCATCACAGTACACCACAAAAGGTTCATCAGCCTTAGGTAAAACCAAGACCGGAGCGGTCGTCAAACGTTGCTTCAATTTGTTGAAACTTCTTTCACAATGAACATCCCATACAAATGCTCTACCTTTACAAGTCAACTGCGTTAGCGGAAGTGCTAACTTGGAGAAACCTTCAATAAACCTTCTATAATATCCTGCCAAACCCAGAAAACTTCTAACTTCTGTAACCGACTTCGGAGTCTCCCAATGTGATACATCATCAACTTTGGAAGGATCCACTGCAATACCATTATCCGAAATAATATGCCCAAGAAAACTCACCTCATACAACCAGAATTCACACTTCGACAGTTTAACATAAAGTTTATTCTCTTTCAGCACTTGCAACACAACTCTCAAATGTTCAGCATGCTCTTCTTCGGACTTAGAATAAATCAAGATGTCATCTATAAACACAACGACAAAAAGATCCAAGTAAGCATGAAAAATTCGGTTCATATGCTCCATAAACACACCTGGCGCATTAGTGACTCCGAAAGGCATCACATTATATTCGTAATGTCCATATCGTGTCCTAAACGCCGTCTTTTGAATATCCTCATCCTTCACTTTGATCTGGTGGTAACCTGACCTCAAATCAATCTTGCTGAACACACGTGCACCGACTAGTTGATCCATCAAATCATCAATCCTCGGCAATGTATATTTGTTCTTTATCGTTACTTTGTTCAGTTGTCGATAATCAATACATAGTCTCATGCTACCATCTTTCTTCTTTACCAACAACACCGGCGCTCCCCACGGCGATACACTTGGTCTCACAAACTTCTTATCGAGTAAATCCTCTAACTGCTTCTTCAGTTCCGCCAACTCAGATGCTGACATACGATAAGGAGCCATGGACACAGGCTTCGTTCCTGGAACGAGATCAATAGAGAATTCAACCTCTCTTTCTGGTGGCACATCAGGGATCTCATCAGGAAAAACTTCAGGGAATTCACATACCACGGGTAGCTTATCGATAACCGCCTGATTCTCAATCGACAGGGACGCCATCAAAGAAAACAACTGATTCCCCTCAAGCGCTAACCTCTTCAACTGCTTGGTAGTCACCAACTCGACTTCCCCTTCCTCTTCAGTAGAAGAAAAATGCACTGTCTTGCTAAAACAGTTAATATGAACGTAGTTGTACTCCAACCAGTTCATACCCAAAATTACATCCATCCCACTCAACGACAAGCAGACTAAATCCACTTCAAAATCCTTACCAAACATAGACAACGGACACCGCGAACACACAAGAGAAGTAGTCACTGAACCCTTAGCTGGAGTTTCAATAACCATTTCTCCATTCATGCTTGACAACTTAAGACCCAACCTTGACACACAATCAGCAGCAACAAAGCAGTGTGTAGCACCAGTATCAATAATAGTGATTAAAGGAATATGAATAATAAAACAAGTACCTCTGATCAAACGGTCCTCGCTCGCTGTTTGCGTACCAGCCAATGCAAACACCTTTCCCCCAGATTGCGCCCTCTTAGGCTTTGTACACTGAGACCCAATATGTCCCTCCTCTTTGCAGTTGAAACAAACAACATCAGAATGCTTGCACTCCGTCTGCGTATGACCCTTTCTACCACATCTGAAACATCTTTTTGCATCAACACCACAAACATTACTCTTGTGGCCTTTCTCGCCACAATTGAAACAGACAATCTCATTAGGCACAGCTTTCCTAACAGATTTCCTCTCATCATTCACTCTCGGCTTCCCTTTATCAGCTGGAGTACTATAAGGTTTCCCACGACTCGGCTGACTCCTGCTCTTCCGCTCATTCAAAATCTTATAATGAGCCTTAGTATCAGCCTCATAAATTCTACAGCTACTCACCAAATCAGAAAACTCGCGTATCTTCTGGTACCCAATGGCCCGCTTAATCTCAGGACGCAGACCATTCTCGAACTTGATACACTTTGAAAACTCTGCGGTATCAGCTGAATAGTGAGGATAAAACTTGGCAAGTTCCACGAACTTCGCAGCATACTCAGTCACCGACATATCTCCCTGTTTCAGCTCCAGGAACTCTATCTCCTTCTTCCCTCGGACATCCTCCGGAAAATACCTGTTCAAGAACTCCCTCTCGAATACAGCCCATGTAATAACCTCCTCACAAACCTCCAGAATCGGGCGAATACCCACCCACCAGTCGTCGGCCTCATCAGCAAGCATGTGCGTACCAAAATGCACTATCTGCGCTTCACTGCAGTCCATCACCCGGAAGATCCTCTCGATTTCCTTCAACCAACTCTGAGCCCCATCGGGATCATACCTGCCCTTGAAAGTAGGCGGATGATTCCTCAGGAACGTTTCCAGCATCCTCACACCGTCATTCACACCCGCACCAACAACTTGAGGTTGACCCACAGCTTGGGCAACAGCATGAAGTGCAGCAGCAATCGCAGCATCGTTACGTCCACCTCTACCGGTCATCTTAGCAAAATTCTACAACAAGAAACAACAGATAAACAACAAAAATGACACAAATTAGTCGTCACGCGACACGACAGACTCTTCTAATTGGCCGGACAGACCGACCTGCTCTGATACCAATTGTAACACCCCGTTTCCCAATAAACGCAACAGAAAGATAAATCAGAGTAACATAAAAAAAAACGGAGTATTACGCTACTATTTCATTCAAGTAATAAATAGGAAAATTTCTATTTATTTAAATCAATTCTGTCAACAATATTCACTGAAATCGCAACGGAAATATAACAATATTTATTCAACAATTGTTCCATCAAAGTTTGGCACTAAGGTCTCAACTTGATTCATAGTAGTAATTAAGATCAACATAATTGTTTTTCAACATAAAATCATAAAACTAATACTTAAAAAGGAAAATCCAATAATCAAAGTCCGCCCCGTTACATATCAGAGCACCTAAACACGTGAGGAGTCCACTCACATCAACAGCTAGTCCTGGAAATCTGCACTTGCCCACAAGGCGGCAATTCCAACAGAAGGGGTGAGATCACAATTCAATAATTAAAAGCATAATAAATCATGCAACATATAAATCAACTTAACAACATAATCATCAACTTATCAATAATTCATAATTCATTATTCAACAAAATCATAAAAATTAGCTTTAAGCTTCATCATCTTATCCTTCATTAAATCCATCTTCTCATCTCATTACACGACTCGACTCGACTCAACAAATGCAACGACACGACTCGACTATACAAGACTCTTACGCATGTGGTACCAAACGGAGCATCAAGCCCCCAACTTCCAATGCCTTAATTCGGCTACAGGGCATCAAGCCCCCATCTTAAAAACGGAGCATCAAGCCCCCATCTTAGAATACGGAGCATCAAGCCCCCAACGTCCAATATGCGACACGACGACTAACAACAACTTTACAACAACATCTCAATGCCCAAAACTAGGCCAACGTGGTTTACAACATAGACAACAATGTCTTACGACTCGATGACCTTGACGTTGACAAGGACTTCTCTCCACAATATTCTCAATTCATCACATAACTTCATAAATTCATATAAAATTACTCATAAGGTATTTTTGTGTCAAACGAACGCCATTGGAAAGACAATTCAACTATCTACAACTTTTGTGTTTTCAACTAAGGCTAATTCTGTACCGATCAATACCAGTTTTTATTTCAAATTCGGGTACAGAAACTGAAATTTCTCTGTGACCTACGTGTAGTAATTTGACCATAACTCAAGTTCTAAGAATGATTTTGAAGTCAAACCAAAGCCATTAAAAAGCTAACACAATTATCTACAACTGTCATGTTTACACCAAAACCCAGTTCAAAACAGAAAACGTCTGAAAAAGCGCAAGAACCTGAAACAGGGGATGCTGTCACTGTGCAGCTCTCGGGAAAGTGACATTTTCCACCCAAAAACTTCGTTTTAACTCCGATTTTCACCAAACTTGACCCTATAGTTCACTCTTACATAACCTAACTTAATACAACACAAACACAATAATCCAACTCCAATTCATGCACAATTCATTAGTTCTATTCATCATCAATTATTCTTTTTACCAACAACCCTATTCTTTCTAAACTCTATCATTCTCAACAATTCTGACACCAATCATTATAGAATAATCAAGCAGCATTTCATACATTAAAATTAACAGTAACAATACACAATTCATCAGTTTTCATGGGAATTCACAAATTAAACCCTAAACTCATTTCTACCCATTTTCTCATGAACCACCAATTCAAAATCTGGATGGAGGGGTTTCAAAAGGTGAATATTACTCCGCTCGGTTTGGATATGGTGCTTTTATCTAGTGAAGAACAAGATGGTGTCAAGAAAGCGGTGGAAAGCAATACAGATTGGTGGAGCCGGTGCTTTGTGGAAATTAGACCATGGAATCCATTGTTGAGACCAAGAGGCAGACGTGTGTGGGTTAGAATTTTTGGTACTCCTCTCCATGTCTGGGGGGAGGATTGCTTCAATAAAGTGACTTACAGTTTCGGAAAACTGGTTAGATTGGATGAGCTGACAAAGAAACATCAAAGACTTGACTATGCAAGAGTACAAATTATCATCAATGGATGGGAACCGATTGATAAAATGGTGGATATTAGAGTGGGGAACGATTTGTTCGTGTTGAGAGTGGTGGAAGAATACGGGGTGCCAGAATCGAAGAACAATGAAGGGGTTTATGGTTCGACCAATCAGATGGAAAGCAACGCGTCGATCGGGACGCCAGATAGGAGGTGGGTGGCGGACGACGATGGCCTTCACGGCGATTGGTCTGGTGGCTCGGTGCCGGAGAGACCGTTGAAGCTCGATTCAAATGTCACTGGCTTCGGACCGGTGGATAACAGTATTACACAACAACAACTTTTGTCTGACACACACAATACGGTACCTGTCGAAGCCTGTCTTGGGGAGGATGAAGAGGATGATCAGGAAAAAAACAGAGCTACTTTACATCCGACCCCAATAAAAGAGATAGAAAAGGATGTAGTGGTTGTATTGGACAAGACTTTTGAGGAGGGTAGGTTGGAAGTGGCGGCGGCAGAGGATTGCAGAGTTATAGGGCATAGTCAACATCATGTGGAAATGGCAAAGGGTATTGGGGGAGTTGGTAGGGTTAAAGTTAACGTGGGAAAGGAAAGTGGGGAAGTGGGCCAAATTAATTGTGGGCTTGGTCGACAGAAAAATGACAAAGTTAATAAAGAGGTGGACTTAGGTGGTGTGGATGAGTTATTATTAAAAGGGAGCTGCTCTGGTTGGGCCCAGACCAACAAATTTGGGCCTCTGTTAGAAATACAACAAGAAGGGGGTGTGGTTTTAAGGGACTCAGATTCTGAAGTGGCAAGGCTTGGTTTTTTGGAAGCACAAATATATGGGCCGGTTGAAGATGGGCTGAACAATGGCTCAAATTATAAAGGAAGAAGGAAGGGGGGTTTACATAGTAAAAAGAAAAAAAATAATAAACAGGGAGCACCAAAATGCGTACGTTTTGCAAATGCGGTGCAAAATGCGCGCCGGTCGAAACCAGATTGTAGGGGGTCCTCCGTGATGCAATCTTCTGAAGAGGTGTCTCAGTGCTCCGATCCAATACAGACACCGTCGGTTGCGGCCGGTAGTGATGACATGATGTGTGCCCCGGAGGTCTCCGACGTAATTTCTTTTAACAATGAAAGTCTTGTCGACGGAATTCCAAAATGTAATAATCAGGTAGACCCGGCAAATTTTCGTATTGAAGCAGAAAGGTTGTTCAATATAGGTATGAACCTTGGTATTTCTAGCAATGAAGATAGAATAGTAATGGTGGAAAGGCTCATTGACTCTAATGGGGTTGAAGATTTGGTAGGGGATGTGGAGGTGGACCGATGATTGTATGTAGTATGAATGTGAGGGGTTTGGGGGCGGGGTTGAAGAGGAGAAAAATTAGAGAACTTGTAAGGGGGGAGAAGGTGGACGTACTTGCATTACAAGAAACTAAAATAGAAGGGGTAGATAGGAGACTTTGTTCGGCTCTATGGGGGGGGGGATGATGTGGGATGGTGTAGTGTCTCATCAATTGGGCGGAGTGGCGGTCTAATTACCCTTTGGGACTCTTCTAAGGGATCGCTTGTGAAATCCTTCCATGGGGATGGCTATTTGGGAGTTTGTTTGGAATGGGGGGTAAACAAAAAAATTTGTATAATAATTAATGTATATTCTCCTTGTGACTTGTTGTGTAAGAAAAGGCTTTGGGTGGAGTTGTTAGTGGCTAAACATGTTGAAGTGGCGGAGTTGTGGTGTGTGTTGGGGGATTTTAACTCGATTCGTAGTATGGAGGAAAGGAAACGTAGCGGGGGTATATCAACTTCTATTGTGCAAGTTGAGGACTACTCTTGGTTTAATTTATTTATTCATAATTTGGGGCTAGTGGATCTTCCTCTCCTTGGTAGGCAATTTACATGGGTTCAACCGAATGGAGCTTGTATGAGTAGATTGGACCGGATGTTAGTTTCTTCAAATTGGTTGGTGGAATGGGGTGATGTTAACCTTTGGGCCCTCCCGAGGGACATATCCGATCATTGTCCCATAATTCTTAGGTACTCAAATTTTGATTGGGGTCCAAAACCTTTTCGATTTAATAACTATTGGTTAAAGAATAAGGGGTTTTTGGAGGTGGTTTCCATGGAGTGGTCCTCATTCAATGTTACCGGTTGGAAAGGGGTGGTGGTGAAGGAAAAATTGAAAATGCTTAAAGGGGCCCTTAAGGCTTGGAATAAGGTGGAGTATGGTGGGTTGGAGGCGAAGGTAGGGATGCTTACGTCCGAAATTGAGAGGTTGGATTTGAAGAGGGAGGATGGGGTTTTTGATGAAATTGACAATGAGACTCAAAAAAGTCTTATTGTTGAGTTGAGACACTTACTTCAATCCAAAGATAGTATGCTTTTCCAAAGGTCGAGGTCTCGTTGGTTGAAGGAGGGTGATGCAAATACCGGTTATTTTCACTCTTGCGTGGCAAGTAGAAAGAGGAGTAATTCTATTGCGGCTCTACGGTTTGGTGAGGGGTGGGTTGAAAAACCATTGGAGGTTAGGGGGGTGGTGGTGGGGTTTTATAATAATCATTTCGCCGAGGTCTCTTGGAGAAGACCACAACTTGATGGGGTGGAATTCCCAACACTCTCACCTCATCAAGTTGGTGGTCTTGTCAAACCTTTTTCATTGGAAGAAGTAAGAGGGGTGGTGGATGATTCGGATGGTAACAAAAGCCCCGGCCCGGATGGATTTAACTTTGCTTTTTTAAAAGGTGGTTGGGAGGTGATTGGAGGGGATGTCATGGAGTTTATGAATGAATTCCATGAAAATGCTCAAATGCCCAAAGCTTTTTTGTCTTATTTTATTGCTCTTATACCAAAAATCTTAAATCCTCAATCCTTGGGAGATTTCCGCCCTATTTCTCTACTTGGATGTATGTACAAATTGGTGGCGAAAGTGTTGACGAATAGATTGAGTTTGGTAATGGATTCACTTACTTCAAGAAATCAATCCGCTTTTATAAAAGGTAGGCTTCTTGTCGATGGGGTCCTTGTGATTAATGAGGTGGTGGATTGGGTGAAAAAAACAAAGAAAAAGTGTTTGATTTTTAAAGTAGATTTTGAAAAGGCGTATGATTCGGTAAGTTGGAGTTACTTGGATTATATGCTTCGGAGGTTTGGTTTTGATGGAAAATGGCGGAGTTGGATCAAAGCTTGCGTGTTCGCCGGTAGTCTCTCGGTGTTAGTTAATGGGTGTCCGACGGAGCAAATTGACATTTGTAAAGGTCTAAAACAAGGGGATCCTCTTGCCCCCTTTTTATTCATTCTCGTGGCCGAGGGTTTTGGAGCTTTAATGAAGAAAGCGGTGGATATTGGGTTTTTTAAAGGAATCCAATTTAGTGACTCGGGGACCACTATTTCACATCTACAATATGCCGATGATACACTCTTGGTGGGGGAAGCTTGTGTGGAGAATTTATGGACAATGAAGGCTATTTTGAAGTGGTTTGAGCTTATCTCCGGTCTTAAGGTTAATTTTTCCAAGAGTAAGCTCTTTGGGATCAATGTTGATGAATGCTTTCTTGATTCCGCCGCATTGTTTCTCAAATGTGTTGTTGGCAAATTGCCGTTCATTTATCTTGGCCTTCCCGTGGGGGCAAATCCTAGGCGTTTGTCGACGTGGAATCCGGTTATTGAAGTGGTCCAAAAGCGGCTAGCCTCGTGGAAGAATAAATATGTGAGCCTTGGTGGTAGGGTGGTGCTTCTAAATTCGGTATTGTCGGCTATCCCTATCTTTTATTTATCGCTTTTTAAAATGCCGGTGGGGGTTTGGAAAAAACTAGTTAGGTTGCAAAGGAGATTCCTTTGGGGTGGGGTGGCCGGTGCCTCCAAAATTAATTGGGTGAGGTGGTTGGATGTATGTAGAAATAAAAAAGATGGGGGGCTTGGTGTGAAAGATTTGAGAATCATGAATATTTCTCTCTTGGCTAAGTGGAAATGGAGACTACTTTCGGAGGGGCAATCTATTTGGAAGAAGGTGCTACAAGAAAGGTACGGCGGTGGGGAAAGGGGGGTTGGTTGGTTGTCTAGATCATTGCCGCCAAACATTGCGTCACCGTGGTGGAACGATCTAGTATCGGTCGGAATGATTGCCGGGTTGGATAGACTACGCGGAATATTTTTTAGAAAACTTGGCAATGGTGGTGATATTAGCTTTTGGTACGACACTTGGGTGGGGGTTCATCCTCTAAAGGAGGTTTTCCCACGGTTATTCCTTGTATCTACACAAAAAGAGTGTAGTGTGTCGGAGGTTGGTCGGTGGGACTTGGGCCGTTGGGTGTGGGAGTTTAAATGGAGGCGGAATCTCTTTGTGTGGGAGGAGGAGCGGCGTGATATGTTGGTGAACGTTTTAACCCCAATTCAATTATCCTTTTCTATTGATGAATGGAAATGTCACCACGTATTTGGAGGTATTTTTTCGGTTCGTTCTATTTATTGTTATTTGGCCGGTATTGTTATTCCTCCGATTTCTTTGGACGATCTTGGGAGAGATTTGGGTTTCTTGTGGAAGAGTTTTGCCCCGTCAAAAATTATTGTTTTCTCATGGCAACTTTTACTCCACCGATTGCCGACTAAAGTTAATCTTGCTAGAAGGGGTGTCGTGGGTGGGGGCGTTGAATCTCATTGTGTTTTGTGTCCAATGGAGATGGAGCATGAGAGTCATCTATTCGGTGGGTGTGCTTTCGCCTCGACTCTTTGGCGCAAAGTATTTAGTTGGATTGGTTGGAGTGATTTGGTCCCACGGGATCCGATTCACATTTTCGGCAAGTTTAATGTTGGGAGAGGAAATGGTAAGCGCCTCAAGGGGCTTTTGGCGATATGGCATGCGGTTGTGTGGGCAATTTGGAAAACGAGAAACGATTTGATTTTTAATGAAAAAGTGCCGGTAATGGAAGATGTTTTTCAAGGTATTATTTTGCACTCTTGGAAGTGGTTATGCGAGAAAAAGAAGGGGGTTGGTTGCTCTTTCTATGAATGGAAAACATTTCCTTTGGATTGTATTCTAAGATAGATGTTATTTTGGTTTTGGGAGGGCGATCGTTTGTTTATTTTTAACGATCTTTTTTGTTTTGGGTCAAGTACCACTTGTACTTAATCCCGAAATGTGGGTATAGTACCATTTGTACTTTTTTCCTATGTTACATATATATATATATCCTCTCTTTTGCCGTTCAAAAAAAAAAAAAAAAAAAAAAAAACATGAAGAATTAAGCCCTTAATTAGAGAAGTGAAACCCCACCCTTACCTGGTTTGATTGAATTACAAAGGTCCTAGCTCCTCTTGCCTCTTCTCTCTTGCTCTTGGTTTTTCCCCTTTTTCTCAAACTTCTCTGTTTTCACGTAAAAAGATTTTTCTTTTCTCTGACTATCCTTTTCTTAACCTCTTCATTCTAATTAATTTTAATTAATTCCCACTAATTTCTTTTGTTTCCTCTTAATTACACATTTGCCCCCTTAATTCTAAAATATTCTAATTCCTATCTTATTCTTACTAACAATTAATAAAACCATTTAATTAAATAAACGAATCACATAATCACATAAATCAATTAAATAGGACTCTAAACTCTACCAAAAATAAAATAAAATAAACGGGCGTTACACAGCCAGCACTGCCTCAGGAGTTTGTACATCTATTGGTTCCTCCATGAGTTCAGGTAAATCGTCGTGCTCCTGATAATTTCCCACAGCTTTCTTCAATAGTGACACATGAAACACGGGATGTACCCTTGATGCCGCAGGTAATTTCAATCTATAAGCAACCGGGCTCAACAATGGGGTAGGGACCATAATAGCGGGCCGCCAACTTCGCATTCACCCTTGTAACCACTGACTGCTGCCTGTGGGCTCGTAACTTAACAAAAACCCACTCTCCACATACAAAACTCCTATCTGCCCTTTTCTTATCAGCTTGCCTTTTCATTTTCTCTTGTGCTCTAAGTAACTGATTTCTCAATTGTCTGAGTGCCTCATCTCTATCACATAAATATCTTTGGATTGCCTCTACTCTTGTTTCACCTTGCACCCATCTATGCAAAGCTGGTGGTGCTCTTCCATAAACTATCTCAAATGGGGTCTTCTCTGTGGCACTATG
This sequence comes from Trifolium repens, assembly GCA_030408175.1. Lineage (NCBI taxonomy): Eukaryota > Viridiplantae > Streptophyta > Magnoliopsida > Fabales > Fabaceae > Trifolium > Trifolium repens. The sequence goes on from CP125845.1 coordinate 34,025,321, forward strand.
AAAAGACGTATTAAACCAATATTCAGCCCAATGAACCCAATTCACCCATGTCTTGGGTTGGTCAGTGATAAAGCACCTTAAGTAGGTCTCCAAGCACCTGTTAACCACCTCAGTTTGACCGTCTGTTTTCGGATGGTATGTTGTACTCATTTTCAACTTGGTCCCCTGTAATTTGAATAATTCCTTCCAGAAACTGCTTACAAAAATTGGGTCTCGGTCACTCACTATAGACAGTGGAATACCATGTAACTTAACTATCTCTTTGCAAAAAATCTCTGCCATGCTCTTAGCAGTATAGGGGTGCTTGAGAGGAACGAAGTGAACATACTTAGAGAATCTGTCAACCACCACTAAGATGGCTTCATACCCCCTGGATTTTGGTAAACCTGTGATGAAGTCCATGGAAATATCTTCCCAAACCTGGTTGGGCACGGGTAATGGCTGTAATAACCCTCCTGGTGATGTTGCCATATACTTTTGCCTTTGACAAATATCACATCTCCGGACAAATTCTTGTATGGAGCTCTTCATACCTATCCAATAGACGTTGGCAGCAAGCCTTCTATATGTTTTATAGAACTCGGAGTGTCCTCCTTGAGGTGTGGAATGAAATTCCTCAAGCAAAACTGGTATGAGTGGTGACTGAGATGATAGCACTAACCTGCCTTCATATGTTAGCACTTCATGTTTGTATTCATAACCCGACCATTTATCAGAATTCTGTTGTAAATCAGTGATGATTTTCTGTAGTTTCTCATCTGTCTGAATTTTTGTCTTCAGTTGTTCTCCTTGTAACCATTCTGTCTGGGAGTACATGGCACAATTCTCCCCTGCCTCATGTATTCTGGACAAAGCATCTGCCCCTTTGTTCAACCTGCCCTGCTTGTACACAATTTCAAAATCATAACCCAATAGCTTAGCAGTCCAGTTTTGCTGCTCTACAGTCACTATCTTCTGCTGTAATAATTGTTTCCGTGACTTTTGATCAGTAGATACCACGAATTTCCTGCCCAACAAGTAAGGACGCCAGTGCTGTATTGCTAACACCACAGCCATAAGTTCTTTCTCATAGGCCGACTTGGTCAGATTTTTAACTCCAAGTGCCTTGCTAAAATAAGCTATGGGTCGTTTTTCCTGCATCAATATAGCTCCCAAACCACTTCCCGAGGCATCACATTCAATCATAAATTCCTTGGAAAAATCTGGTAAAGCTAAAACTGGGGCGGTAGTGAGTCTTCTCTTTAATTCATCAAAAGCGTTTTAAGCTTCTACACTCCACTTAAAACCATCCTTCTTTGTCAGCTCGGTTAAAGGGCGTGCAATTTTACCATAGTCACGAATGAATTTCCTGTAATAGCCGGTTAGGCCCAAGAAACCACGCACCCCTTTCACATTTTTGGGTTGTGGCCAACTGATCACGCTTTTGATTTTGCCTGGATCTACAGCAACTCCTTCTTCTGTAATCATGTGCCCCAAATACTCCACACTCTTCTGGCCAAAATAGCACTTCTTCTTGTTAGCCACTAAACTGTGTGAGGCTAACAGTTTCAACACTTCCTTCACATGTTGTAAGTGCGTTCCCCAGTCTTTACTATACACCAATATGTCGTCAAAAAACACCAAGACATTCTTTCGCAACAGAGGACGAAAAATGTCATTCATGAGCCCTTGAAAGGTTGATGGTGCGTTTGTCAATCCAAAGGGCATAACGAGGAATTCGTAATGACCCTCGTGTGTTCTGAAAGCCGTCTTACACACGTCTGAATCCTTCACCCTCACCTGGTGATAACCTGACTTCAGATCCAGTTTCGTAAAATATTTAGCACCATGGAGTTCATCCAAGAGTTCCTCTATTACAGGAATTGGGAATTTATCTGGAATTGTTACTTTGTTCAAAGCCCGATAATCAATACACATCCTCCATGTAGCATCTTTCTTTTTGACTAGTATCACTGGACTTGAGAAGGAACTCGTGCTATGACGAATTACACCGGATTCCAACATCTCCTTGACCTGTTTCTCAATCTCGTTCTTGTGATGATGTGGATAACGATAGGGTCGCACATTCACGGGGCCCTGTCCTTCGAATAGAGTAATGGCATGGTCTCTACTACGTCGGGGCGGTAAACCCATTGGTGATTGGAAAACAGTATCGAATTGGGCCAACAACCCCTCCATCTCCTTTTGCTGTTGTTCTGTCAAGTCATTAATGCTCCCCTGTTTGCTTTTGCCTTCCCCCAATTCCCATAGAGAACCGTCCCAATTGGGCCTGGGCTTGTTAATAATGCTTTGTAAGGCTACTGGTTGCTTTCTACACCCCTCCTGTCCCTTGAGTGTGACCCAAGCTTTGTCTTTCCAAAAACTCATGGTTTGTTGTCTCCAATTGGTGATGATATCTCCTAGCGTTTTGAGCCATTCAATACCTAACACCACATCAATTCCACCCAATTCGAATAAATGCATCTCTGGGTTGATTTTCAAGTCCCCTACACAAATCTCCAACCTCCTACACACCCCCTGTGTAGCAATTTGAAAACCATTCCCAAGCTTCACTTTCATTTGGGCTGTGGGCTCTACAGGCCAGTCCATTTGGTGCACTAATTTCTGTGAAATGAAATTATGAGTTGCACCACTATCCACTAAAACGAGTACCTCCACTCCATGTATCATTCCTTGAAACTTCATAGTTTGGTGGGTCTCATGAGCAAGGTGGTGTAAATCTAGTATGCTCATGTCTCCCCCATCCTCCTCCTCTTCTTCAACTTCCACTGCCAAAATCTTTGCTTCATCCTCTCCAGCTTCCATATCATCTATGACCATCACTCTCAAATGCTTAGCTGGACATTGGTGGGTTCGGCTGTAAGGGCCTTTGCATTTGAAGCATTGTCCTTTTTGTTTGCGTTCCATTAACTCATTGTAAGTTAATTGGGTGAAACCCCTATCACGAGGCCCAAACCTCCTCCTCTCCTCTTGGGTTCCTCTTGGCCCATTAACACTACTACCCGTACCCCCACTGTTGCTACCACTACCTTCCTTCCCTTTCACCAACACCCAATCCGACCCGCTACGGCCAGGCCCATTTGACCCAGTCCGTGACGATCCACCCACAGATCTAGGCCCACGAGCAGCATTTGAGCTCGATCCTCCTCCTACTTCCTTCTCCACTGCACGAGTTACTTGTAAGAGTTTAGAACGACTCAACTCTCCCATAGCCGCGAAACTTCTCACTCTTCCCCGGATTTCCGGCTTCAACCCATGAAGGAAATAACCCCTAAATTGTTTGTCCGGTAGTTTAGGGATTTGGGCTACCAAGTACTCAAACTCGGTGATGTAATCTTCAATCGTCCCGTCCTGCTTCAACTCCGTCAGTTGTTCATAAACGTCTCCTTCTCCGTGACCTCCATATCGCTCCAACAGAGCCTCTTTCAACTCTTCCCATGTCAGATCTTCATTTTCTCGTATAGTGGAATTGAAAAAATGAATCGTGGGTCCATCCATACAGAGCTGGGCTAAGCTCACTTTCACCTCCGGCGAGGTTCCTTGCACCTTGAAATACACCTCAGCTCGGGAAATCCAACCCGCTGGATCTTCGCCGTCGAAGGCTGGGAGCTCTACCTTCTTAGCGGAGTGTCGGAACTCGAGTGTTACGTTGTTACTCGCAGCACTAGATTCCGGACCGTCTTTCTTTCCCGGTGGTGGGGTGATCACCGGAATCGTAATGGGAACACCGTCATCTGGTCGAATCGTCTTTCCCAGATATTTTTCTTTCAACGCGACGAGACTCACGTGACCTTCGCGCATCGTTGTTTGAACGTCAACCAACGAAGCACGCATTTCCTCCATGCCTTCCTCCAAGGCCTCAACTCTGGAATCTATTTTTGAAAACGCTGTAAGAGTCACCTTCTTGTTAGGCATTCACTGGTATATCCCTCGTCGATCCGGCAGGTCGGACCAATTGTTACGTACCAAAACAGTGAAGCAATGAAACAGTAAATAACAGAATGAATGGAAAATGGAATAGAGCTTTATTATGATGATTAAAAAGGAAACAGAGTACAGAAAAGGAATGTAGAATCCCATGATCTGCCAAGAGCTCATCTCTTCAATAGAGAGTTAGTACTCTCTATCCATAATCAGTACAAGCACAAAATACAAGGATGATCCTCAAATCTATTTCTGACTCCTTATATCTAGGAAGGGAATTGCAATGATGCTCTATTCTCTTGACACGTCAGATCAAGCCTAACGGTTTAGCCACCAATTCCCGTCTTGCCCTTTCTTCTAGAATAAACCTTCAGCACTCTGGGACCACCAGCAGGGTGATGAATTAAATGATCTTGTGGCCTATCCTCATCTGCCACGTGGGCTCTATCAGGTTTCAATTTGGTCCCTTATGTTTAAAAAATATCAATTTGGTCCCCTACGTTTTCACTGATTGCATTATTTAGTCCTTTCCGTTAGATTTTAAGTTAACTCCGTTTAAAAATGCCACGTGGCTAACGTTTCAAGTTTGTCTCTTATTATCTCCATCATCCACCGTTGATTAAAAAAGGACTAGGTATGTTGCACAACACTAAATTATTTTCCAGTTTCTCTTTCCCAGAACTTCATCTTCTACAACTGTGAACGCAAAACGGGTCTTGATCAACCCAAATGTTTACCCAACTCATTTTTCTCTCCACATAATGAAAATCGACGGTTCTTTTTGAATATCATTCGCAATCAGGAAACGAGAAGAATTCCCTGGTTAATTTCGAAAATCATTAACCCAGTCTAAGAAAAATTGCAGATCTAAAAAATAGGTTTTCTACCAAATCAAAAAATTAATCATTGATTCCTATTGTCATATTGATTGACCATGTTCTTTGTCATATTGACCATGTATTGTCATACCAGATCAAAAAATAGGTTCTTTTATGGGTTTGAATTTTGATTGACCATGTTCTTTGTCATATTGCCCTGTACATATATATGAATCTTAAATTTTCAATTAATGAAATTACCAATGTTGAGTCTTTGGTATTGGCTGCATTTTTGGTAAAATAAACTTTGTGCAAGATGTGCGATCCGATGCCTCAGGCATTGCGTAGAGCATTGAAATGGCTCAGGAGGAGCGCTCATGACAAGTTCCATTTATGGAATGTTGGTTTCTCTCTCATGAATCTTGCATGGCGCGTTTTATAAGGTTTTATATAAGGAAGGTTGTTTAATGCTTCAGATCCTGTTCAAGAATATTTCTGAAGAGTATCTCTTTGAAGAACATATTTTTAGAGAATCTCATTTAATTAATATGGAGTAAATGCTTGGGCCAAACAAACCAAGCCCATGCATGTGTAATTGTCTGAAGTATTTAAAGGAGTTGCAAAACCCTAATTCAGTAGTTGTTCACGCCGTTATTGTGTTTGAGTCTAGAACTAGGTTTTGCGTGTGTTTATTATTGTGAGCCTTTCTTGTGTCACCTTGATGCAAGCTTAGGACGTGTGTTCTTGAGTTGTATTGTGTGATCCTTCTCCTAAGCTTTGAAGTACGGAGTTAGGACTTTTGGTGTGTTTAACACTCAAAGCCTTTAGGCACGAGTGTGTAGTTTTAGGAGTGTGTCTCCAAAACGTTTTGTTCTTGTGTTAGTGAAATCCTTGCTGGCTGTAATGTTGTAAGGGAGTGAGATGGGATCTCATATCTAGGAGTTCCTAGGTAGAAGAGTCATTGGTAGTGCCTAGGTTATAAGTTGTAAACGGGGTGTTTGCTGTAGACTTAGTAACTAGGACTATTATAGTGACATTCCTTCCTGGATTGGTATCCCCCAGACGTAGGTTCGCCGAACTGGGTTAACAAATACTTGTCTTCTTTATTTGTTTTCCTTAATATGCTTTGAACTGCTACGCGTTAGACCGGACACAGTGTTGGAGCATCGTGTAGAGCATCGTGCTCAGCTTGCCAGGAATTTCAATTGGCATCAGAGCAGGCACCCTGCCTGTTTCTAGGGTGAGATTCAGGACCTGAATTCTCTGGCATCATGGAAAAAGATGGAGGCTACATGAACAGACCACCATTGCTCAATGGATCCAGCAACTATGACCAGTGGAAATCCAAAATGACGGCCTTTTTGCGGTCAATTGATAGTAAAGTGTGGAAAGTTGTACTAACTGGATGGGAACGTCCTGTCTATACTAGCAAGGAAGGTACCTCAACGGGGGTAAAGAAACCTGAAGTAGAATGGACTCCAGAAGAGGAAACTGCAGCGCATTACAATCACAAAGCCATTTATGCTCTCTTTAATGGAGTAGACGCTGGTGTTTTCAAACTCATCAAAAACTGTGTGTCAGCCAAAGAAGCATGGGAGATACTAGAAAAGTGCTATGAAGGGACTACCAAGGTAAAACAGTCAAAGATTCAACACCTCACATCCAAATTTGAATCCTTAAGAATGAAAGATGATGAGAGCATCCAAGATTTTCATTTGAGTCTTCTTGACATTGCAAATTCTTTTGAAGCCTTAGGAGAAAAAATTTCTGATGAAAAATTATCAAGGAAACTTCTCAGGTCCCTTCCCAAAAGGTTCGATATGAAGGTAACGGCAATTGAGGAAGCACATGATGTCTCCACTATGAAGATGGATGAACTTGTTGGATCCCTCCAAACTTTTGAAATTGTTTTGAATGAACGAGGTGACAAGAAGAACAAAAGCATTGCCTTTGTTTCAAACACTGATGAAAGCAATGACCAAAGTGAGGATGAAGAGGAAGATAGCATAGCTGATGCTATTGCCATGCTTGGTAGACAATTCAACAAAGTGCTGAAAAGAGTTGGAGGTAGGAATCGACAGAATGGGCAGAGCATCCGGTTCGACATCAACAAACAGCAGAATAGTCTTAAGAAAACCAAGCCTGAAGATAAAAGCAGTCAAGGCAAGGGGGTCCAGTGTCATGAGTGTGAAGGTTATGGACACATAAGGTCAGAATGTGGAACATATCAGAAAAGACAAAAGAAAGGGCTAACTGTTTCTTGGTCAGATGAAGACACTGATGAAGAAAGTGAATCAGCAAGACATGCGACTGCCCTCACTGGAACATGTGTTAATGTTGAGGATTGGGAATCTGATGAAGATGGGGATGTGTCTTATGAAGAACTTGCCAGCACCTACAAAGAATTGGTCACTAGATGTGAAGAGATGTGTAGGATTCTTGAGAAACAAAAGAAGACCATTAACAAACTTCAAGCTGAAGTGAACATGCAAGTTAAAAAGGCTACACAGGCAGAAGAAAAAGTCATCCAAGTGAATGCTCAAATGGATGATCTAAGGAAACGTGCAAGTCAGCTGAACTCAGGAGCAGATCTTCTTGAAGAAATTCTGGATAATGTGCCAAGTGGGAAGCTTAGGTCTGTTGGATACAACTACTCAAGTCTGAATCAGTACCAACATGACCCTAAAGAGAAAATGTCTTTGATCCTTGTACTGGAGAGGTAATGCTGGAGCATCAGACTCGACATTCTAAAGCATACCCAGTTCCAAAGTTCGCTCTTGATCCAAAATCTTCAGTTCATCAAAGGCCAAGACCTTTTGTTCATCAAAGGCCTAAAAACCAAAGGAGATATCGTAGGTGGGTGTGTCACCATTGTGGAAAAAGAGGACACATCAGACCTTTCTGCTACAAGTTGTATGGATACCCCAACCAAGAGCCTAAACCAAATGTGGTACAGGAAGAGAATGTTATTAAGAAGGAATGGAGACCTAAAGAAGAGAATGATGAATTACATAAAGAAGAAAATGTTGGGTTAATTGCTCACACATCCCTAAGAGCTTCTTCTAGGGAAGATTGGTATTTTGATAGCGGGTGTTCTAGACATATGACTGGTGAAGAGAAGTATCTCATAAATGTAAGATCCTACAAGGCTAGCTTTGTAACTTTTGGAGATGGTGCAAAAGGAGAAATAATAGGAATTGGGGATCTGATCAGCCATGGATTGCCCAACCTGGAGAATGTGCTTTTAGTTAAAGGCCTCACAGCAAATCTGATTAGCATTAGTCAGCTGTGTGATCAAGGCATGAAAGTTAACTTCACTAAATCTGAATGTCTTGTTAACAATGAGGAAGGACAACTAATGCTGAGAGGCACTAGATCTAAAGACAACTGTTACTTGTGGATGCCTCAGGAAGAAGCCCTCACATCCACCTGCCTAGTCACCACAGAAGATGAAGTTCAACTATGGCACCAGAAATTGGGACATCTCAATTTGAAAGGAATGAAGAAAGCTATATCAGTTGAAGCCATTAGAGGCCTTCCCAAACTCAAGATCGTTGAAGGAAAGGTGTGTGGTGAATGTCAAATTGGAAAGCAAATCAGGATGTGGCATCCAATGCTGGAGCATCAGACAACCTTCAAGGTTCTTGAATTATTACACATGGATCTCATGGGACCCATGCAGGTTGAAAGCTTGGGAGGAAAGAGGTATGCTCTTGTAGTGGTAGATGATTACTCTAGATACACATGGGTGAATTTCATTAGAGAAAAATCAGATGCTTTTGATGTGTTCAAGGAGCTGTGCATTCAACTTCAAAGAGAGAAAGGAAGTAATGTTGTTAGAATCAGAAGTGACCATGGAAGAGAATTTGAGAACTCCAAATTCAACGAATTCTGCTCCACTGAAGGAATTAAGCATGAGTACTCTTCTCCAATAACCCCTCAACAGAATGGCATAGTAGAAAGGAAGAACAGAACGATTCAAGAATCAGCTAAAGTCATGCTTCATGCCAAAAACATTCCTTATCACTTTTGGGCTGAAGCCATGAACACTGCTTGCTATATACACAACAGAGTCACCATGAGAAAAGGTACAACCTCTACTCTATATGAACTATAGAAAGATAGAAAGCCAACTGTCAAACACTTTCATATATTTGGAAGTAAGTGCTACATCCTAGCTGATAGAGAACCAAGAAGGAAACTTGACCCTAAAAGTGATGAGGGAATCTTCCTTGGGTACTCCACCAACAGTAGAGCTTACATGGTCTATAACTCAAAGACTCAAGTTGTGATGGAATCTGTAAATGTTGTTGTAAAGGACTCTCCCTTGAAAGAAAATGATGGCATAGATCAAGGTGATCCTGTTAGTGTCAATGCTGAACAAGAAGCTGAAGCATTAGAACATCCCAGTAAAGAAAAATCTGATGAAAAGACTCTTGAAGAAGATGCTGAGACAAGTACTGAACCTCAAGTCCAAAACAAAGGTCCCTCTGTACGTGTCCAGAAAAATCATCCCAAAGACCTGATTATAGGGAATCCTGAACAAGGGATAACCACAAGAAGGACAAATGATGTAATTGCAAATTCTTGTTTTGTGTCCTTGTTTGAGCCAAAGAATGTCAAAGAAGCTTTGACTGATGAAGCCTGGATTGAGGCTATGCAAGAAGAGCTTAACCAATTTGAGAGAAGTGAAGTATGGGACTTAGTTCCAAGGCCTGAAGATGTGAATGTAATTGGAACAAAATGGGTGTATAAAAACAAGTCAGATGAGAATGGTACGGTTACCAGAAATAAAGCAAGGCTTGTGGCACAAGGATATACCCAGATTGAAGGGCTTGACTTTGATGAAACTTTTGCACCTGTGGCCAGACTAGAATCCATCAGATTGCTTCTAGGAGTGGCCTGCATTCTCAAGTTCAAATTATACCAAATGGACGTGAATAGTGCATTTCTAAATGGATACCTACAGGAAGAGGTGTATGTTGAGCAACCTAAAGGGTTTGTGGACCCAGAACATCCTAAATATGTCTACAAATTGAAGAAAGCCTTGTATGGCCTAAAACAGGCACCTAGGGCATGGTATGAAAGGTTGACTCAATTCTTGGAAGAGCAAGGATACAGGAAGAGAGGATCAGACAAAACCCTGTTTGTAAAAGAAGAAAAAGGAAAATTTATAATAGCCCAAATCTATGTTGATGACATTGTGTTTCGTGGAATGTCGAACACGATGGTCCAGCATTTTGTCAAGCAAATGCAGTCGGAGTTTGAAATGAGTCTTGTTGGGGAATTGACTTATTTTCTTGGTCTTCAGATTAAACAAATGGAAGACACCATCTTTATATCTCAAAGCAAGTATGCCAGAAACATAGTCAAGAAATTTGGGATGGACAATGCTACACACAAGAGAACACCAGCACCTACCCATTTGAAACTTACCAAAGATGAGAAGGGAGTAAGTGTAGATCAAAGTCTCTATAGAAGCATGATTGGGAGCTTGTTGTACTTGACTGCAAGTAGACCTGACATAACTTATGTTGTTGGAGTGTGTGCTAGATATCAAGCAGATCCTAAGGTAAGTCACTTGACTCAAGTTAAGAGAATTTTGAAGTATGTGAATGGAACTAGTGATTATGGGATAATGTATTCCCATTGTGAAAATTCTATCTTATATGGATATTGTGATGCTGATTGGGCTGGAAGTGCTGATGATAGAAAAAGTACTTCAGGAGGTTGTTTCTTTTTGGGGACTAATCTAATATCTTGGTTCAGCAAGAAGCAAAATTGTGTGGCCCTATCTACAGCTGAGGCTGAGTATATAGCAGCTGGGAGTAGTTGCTCTCAACTTGTGTGGATGAAACAAATGCTGAAGGAATACAATGTTGAACAAGATGCTCTAACATTGTACTGTGACAACATGAGTGCAATAAACATCTCAAAGAATCCAGTTCAGCATAGCAAGACCAAGCATATTGATATTCGCCATCATTTCATTAGAGATCTTGTTGAGAATAAAATTGTCACATTGGAGCATGTGGGTACAAAAGAGCAAGTGGCAGATATTTTCACTAAGGCTCTTGATGCTGTGCAATTTGAGAAGCTAAGGGGCAAGTTAGGAATTTGCCTCTATGAGGAGTTATAGCAGTCAATGAGCTTGAGGCGTGCAACTGTCATTTTTTTCTCCAACTTATGCTTGCACGCTATCCTAGGAGAATCAGATCAAATTCTTTCTTCTCATTACATGTGGTATATGATATCATGTGTCCTAACCTCAGGTGTGTGTTATCTGTATGTTTGCACTTATCTACTGATGCATGATCATTCTGATGTTGGTAGTTGTAGATCAGTTGTAGCATGTTTGCCTATAGAAGCATGCGTATGTTATGGTGTTTACACATGGCTTGTCTGTCCCATGTGCATTTGTAGTTGTGGTGTGGTTGCATATAGCCTGTCTGGCCTATGTGCATGAGATTGAGTAGTGAGGGGAGGAGTAACTCTTGTGATAGTTGGTGGTGATTATTACTATTCTTGTATGTGCTCCTTATGTGCGAGAATCTACTTTTTTCTGCATGCTGGTAGTAAGGGGAGCGTAGTGATGATATGTGTGTGCTAGTTGTATGATAGCTAGCCTGTTGATAATCTTGCAACTTATGCTCTGATTAGAAGTGTGCTAGTTTCTATGTTTGATGAATGTAGATGTGTTGTGATATGATGTGCTATCAAATGTGGAAACATCATGGTGACTGAGAATTTATTTTTCCTAACGGACTCGTTTGTAAGAGTTTCCTTCTCTCTGTTATTGTGCTCTGTGAGGGTGGGTGAACCAAATTCCGCTGCTGCATGCCTCTGGTGTTTTTGGTATGTATTTGTACTAAAGTGAAAGAAGGGTCACAGTCATAAAGGAAATGCGTCTGCTGGTGTGTATTAAGGTCCTGAACTTCTGTTCTCATAGTCCTATATCTGCTGTGTGTTTGTCAAATTTGTGGCCAAAAAGGGGGAGTAAATGTTAATTAATTCTGATTTGTTGGTTTGGTTACATGCTCTTGTTTCTGGTATGTGCTTCTGATATGTGCTGTGACTATGTTGTGACTGTGAACTGTGTCTGTTCTGGTATGTGTGCTTTGGATGGTTGTGTGCATGATCTGATATATGCAGGTGTTGAGGGGGAGCTGATTTGTATTTTGCAGGGGGAGATGTTGGATACAATGCTCCAACATCCCATGTATGTGTGCAGGGGGAGTAGATTTGTGAAAATGCTGAAGCATTCTATCCCACATCCTATCAAGTTTATTTTCCTGACCATTTAAGGCGAAGTAGTTATTTTGTGTTCCGCTGTTGCATGCCTCTCTGATAATCTTAAAAGATACATCTTATTCTTTTCTATTGTTCTCCATGAAGAAGTAGTATGGTAACTGTTTTGAAGGATAGCCTCTACAGATCTTTATGCTTGTGTGTCTATGTTGAGAAAAAGAAATGTAGTTGAAGTATCTGTTTAAGTAGTATCTGTATGGTCATAATTTGTTTTAGCCAAAAATTTGCCAAATGGGGAGTTTGTTGAGTCTTTGGTATTGGCTGCATTTTTGGTAAAATAAACTATGTGCGATCCGATGCCTCAGGCATTGCGTAGAGCATTGAAATGGCTCAGGAGGAGCGCTCATGACAAGTTCCATTTATGGAATGTTGGTTTCTCTCTCATGAATCTTGCATGGCGCGTTTTATAAGGTTTTATATAAGGAAGGTTGTTTAATGCTTCAGATCCTGTTCAAGAATATTTCTGAAGAGTATCTCTTTGAAGAACATATTTTTAGAGAATCTCATTTAATTAATATGGAGTAAATGCTTGGGCCAAACAAACCAAGCCCATGCATGTGTAATTGTCTGAAGTATTTAAAGGAGTTGCAAAACCCTAATTCAGTAGTTGTTCACGCCGTTATTGTGTTTGAGTCTAGAACTAGGTTTTGCGTGTGTTTATTATTGTGAGCCTTTCTTGTGTCACCTTGATGCAAGCTTAGGACGTGTGTTCTTGAGTTGTATTGTGTGATCCTTCTCCTAAGCTTTGAAGTACGGAGTTAGGACTTTTGGTGTGTTTAACACTCAAAGCCTTTAGGCACGAGTGTGTAGTTTTAGGAGTGTGTCTCCAAAACGTTTTGTTCTTGTGTTAGTGTAATCCTTGCTGGCTGTAAGGTTGTAAGGGAGTGAGATGGGATCTCATATCTAGGAGTTCCTAGGTAGAAGAGTCATTGGTAGTGCCTAGGTTATAAGTTGTAAACGGGGCGTTTGCTGTAGACTTAGTAACTAGGACTATTATAGTGATATTCCTTCCTGGATTGGTATCCCCCAGACGTAGGTTCGCCGAACTGGGTTAACAAATACTTGTCTTCTTTATTTGTTTTCCTTTATATGCTTTGAACTGCTACGCGTTAGACCGAACACAGTGTTGGAGCATCGTGTAGAGCATCGTGCTCAGCTTGCCAGGAATTTCAACCAAAAAAATAGAAAGGGGAATTTCATAGTGAGTAGGTTGAGCAATCTTGTGTGTACGTATAGAAATAGGTGAGAAATGAGAAATTGTTGAAAGGGGTTGTTAGGTAATGTGCCTGAATGAAGATGTTATGAATATTTTGAAAGAAGAGAAATTGTTGAAAGGGGTTGTTACGTAATGTGACGGTGGTAACAGGGTGGGAGAAAAGGTCTTGCAATGGTGAGGGGAAGAACTATAATTATTATTTAGTGTGGGGAGTCTATGATAATCATGTATGGTCCTTTTTTTAATCAACGGTGGATGATGGAGTTAACTTAAAATTTAACGGAAAGGACTAACTAATGGAAACGGTGCAAACGTAAGGGACCAAATTGATATTTTTTAAACATAAGGGACCAAATTAAAACTTAAAATAAACGTAAGGGACCAAATGTATAGTTTAGCCTAATTTATATACCTATAACGTTTTAAAATTTTGAGTGAAAATATTATATTTCACTCTTGTAATACTGGAGTATTGACTCGTGTTTCTCCTGAGGCTCTTTGAATCTCCTGAGGCTCTTTGAAGTTCTTCAAGAATAATAGAAGGTAATAATGTTGAATATTTGCCTTGTCTTTTTCATAGTCTCAAGTGAGTATTATTACAATAGTATTGAATCAATTTGATTCTACAAAAATCAATGCTATTTAATTATCATAAAGCTATTGCTAAAAATATGATGAGGAATATTACAAGGGAATATTTTATATTCTAATACACCCCCGTAGTCGAAACGGGAGGAGGATGAATGTTGAGACTATCTCTGAAGTCGCTAAACAACTGCAGCGGAAGACCCTTGGTAAAAATGTCAGCTATTTGGTAGCGTGAAGGGACATGTAGAACACGTATCTGGCCACGAGCAACCTTTTTACGCACAAAATGAATATCCATCTCAATGTGTTTAGTGCGTTGATGTTGAATGGGATTTCCTGATAAGTAGACAGCACTAACATTGTCACAATATACTAGAGTGGCTTTCGTGATAGGACACTGCAATTCTAAGAGCAAATTTCGAAGCCAACAAGATTCAGAGACAACGTTAGCAACACCACGATACTCTGCTTCTCCACTAGAACGAGAAATAGTCGGTTGTCGTTTGGCAGACCATGAAACTAAATTATTTCCAGGATAAACACAATAACCAAACGTGGACCTGCGAGTGTCCGGACATCCCCCCCAGTCAGCATCATTATATGTAGTGAGTTTGTCAACTGAGGAAGGAGAGAGATGTAGACCGTGAGTGATGGTGCCTTTGATGTACGGAATGATTCGCTTCAAGGCAGTCATGTGTTGTGTTCTTGGGTCGTGCATAAAAAGACATACTTGCTGAACGGCATAAGAGATATCAGGTCTTGTGAAAGTAAGGTATTGTAGAGCACCAGCAAGGCTTCTATATTCAGATGGATCATGATATGGGTTGCCCGAGGTTCCACTGAGTTTAGCTTTTGTATCCACTGGAGTTGAAACCGGTTTGCAGGAGGACATTGAAGCTCTCTCAATGATTTCTTCAGCATATTTATGTTGAGAGAGAAACATACCACAGAGTGTCTGGTAACCGAGATACCCAGAAAGTAACTAAGGGGACCCAAATCTTTCATAGCAAATTCGGAACTCAGTTTAGACATGATAGATTTGCGTAGAGTGTCGGAGGATGCAGTGAGAATGATATCATCTACATAGAGAAGGATGTAGGCCGTGTCATCGCCACTGTGATAGGTGAATAAGGAGTTATCACATACACTATGAGAAAAACCCAAGGTAGCAACAAAATCAGTGAAGCGTTGGTACCAAGCACGCGGCGCTTGTTTAAGACCATAGAGAGACTTCTTTAACAAGCATACATAATCTGGGTGCTTTGGATCACGAAATCCGAGAGGTTGGCACATGTACACGGTTTCATTGAGATTACCATGTAAGAAAGCATTTTTGACATCCAACTGATGAAGACACCATGATTTGGAGAGAGCAATACTGAGAACCGTCCGAATAGTTGCTGGTTTAACTACAGGACTGAAGGTTTCACCGCAATCGACACCAGTCTGTTGATTCGAGCCATTACCTACCAACCGAGCCTTATATCTTTCAAATGAACCATCAACTTTCTTTTTATGCCTGAAAATCCACAAACTTCGAATAACATTAGCATCAGTTGGCGGGGCACTAAAACCCACGTCTTATTGTCAATAAGAGTATTATATTCGTCGTTCATGGCCATTTTCCGGTTAGGATCTTGTTCATGGGTATAACTAGAAGAAGGATAGTTTCTTTGAACATAGTAACCAATTTCACTTGGTAGGCTTTTGTAAGTGTTTTGTTGAAGCATAAGTGAAATTTTTTAGGTTACGTAATCCATGTGCTTTTAGTTTGCATATTAAGCAAAAGAAGGAAATATCAAATATTGTGCGGTTATGACAAAAAATGTGTCAACGTGTATTTATTATGCTTCAACAAGTTTCCGTAGCGGGGAATCGAACCCAGAAGTCAATACAGCCACAAATCAATTTGTCAGCTGTGCTACTACGGATTGTTAATTATATTGCGCAATGTATTTAATATATATGATAATTAAAAAAGAAAAAGGTTAAAAAAAATTTCCGGAGCCGGGAATCGAACCCGGAAATTAATGCACCCAAAGATCAATTTGTCAGTTGTGCTACTACGGATTGTTAATTATATTGCGCAATGTATATTATATATGTGATAATTAAAAAAGAAAAAGGTTAAAAAAAGTTTCCGTAGCCGGGAATCGAACCCGGAAATTAATGCACCCAAAAGACCAATTTGTCAGTTGTGCTACTACGGATTGTTAAATATAATGTGCAATGTATTTTATATATATATATATATATATATAATAATTAAAAAAAAACATAAATGAAGTTTCTGTAGCCGGGAATCGAACCCGGAAATTAATGCAGCCAAAGATCAATTTGTCAGTTGTGCTACTACGGATTGTTAATTATAATGCGCAATGTATTTTATATATATGATAATTAAAAAAGAAAAAGGTTAAAAAAGTTTCGGTAGCAGAGAATCGAACCAAACAATTAATGCACCCAAAGATCAATTTGTCAGTTGTGCTACTACAGATTGTTAATTATAATGTGCAATGCATTTTATATATATAATAATTAAAAAACACAAACGTAAAAGAAATTTCCGTAGCCGAGAATCGAACCCGAAAGTCAATGCACCCAAAGATCAATTTGTTAATTGTGCTACTACGGATTGTTAATTATAATGCGCAATGTAGTTTATAAATATGATAATTAAAAAAGAAAAAGGTAAAAAAGTTTCCGTAGACGGGAATCGAACCAGGAAGTCAATGCAACCAAAGATCAATTTGTCAGCTGTGCTACTACAGATTGTTAATTATAAAGCGCAATATATTTTATAGGCAAAATTACACCGATGGTCCTTTATCTTATTTATTTGTAACACTTTGGTCATTTATCTTTTATTTGTAACATATAGGTCCTTTACCTTATTTATTTGTAACACTTCAATCCTTTATCGTTTATTTGTAACATATAGATCCTTTATCTTTTATATTTTACTCATATAAACCCTTGTCTCGTTTTTTTTAATTAAAAAAATGCTGAATTTTATTTTTTAAAAATATTTTATTTTATTAAAAATTTAAAAATCATGGAAAATGAAGAACACCTTCATCTTGTTCATCATTTCTCATGAATCTTCATCATCTTCTTTCAATCAAAAAAATGTTTACTCAAACTTACCTCCAAATATCATAAATCTATGCTATGTTTATATCAATCTTCTTATAAACACAAAAATTAAAATCTCCAAATCCTCAATAAACCCTAAATAAAAGGAAAATTCTCTAGATTGGAAACTTCAATCTTAAATTTCTCCCTGATTAATCAATTTCTCAAAGGACAAGGCTACCCAAGAAAGAACAAACAAGGAACATTGCAAATTTGCAAGGAAACTACACCCACCACAGCCACAATAGCTTAAGAGAGAAAAACCCAACAAACACCAAAAACACAACACTAAAACATAGCTCAAAAGCTGCTACCGTCAAACAAGTAGAAACTGAAACACCACAACTCAAAAAACCGACCCAAAATAGAAATAATACTTTGGATTTGAAGTTCTTCCAATCTAGAGAATTTTCGTTTTATTATTGTGTTTATAAGAAGATTGATATAAATATAGCATAGATTTATGATATTTGGAGGTAAATTTTAGTAAACATTTTTTTGATTGAAAGAAGATGATGAAGATTCATGAGAAATGATGAACAAGATGAAGGTGTTCTTCATTTTCCAGGATTTTTAAATTTTTAATAAAATAAAATATTTTTAAAAAAATAAAAAATAAAATTCAGCATTTTTTTAATTAAAAAAAAACGAGACCAGGGTTTATATGAGCAAAATATAAAAGATAAAGGACCTATATGTTACAAATAAAAGATAAAGGATTAAAATGTTACAAATAAATAAGATAAAGGACCTATATGTTACAAATAAAAGATAAAGGATCAAAGTGTTACAAATAAATAAGATAAAGGACCATTGGTGTAATTATGCCTATTTATATATATGATAATTAAAAAGAAAAAGGTAAAATAAAGTTTCCATAGTCGGGAATCGAACCCGGAAATTAATGCAGCCAAAAATCAATTTGTCAGTTGTGCTACTACGAATTGTTATTTATAATGCGCAATGTATTTTATATATATGATGATAATTATAAAAGACAAAGGTAAAAAAAGTTTCCATAGCCGGGAATCGAACCCGGAAATTAATGCATTCAAAGATCAATTTGCCAGTTGTGCTACTACGGATGTTAATTATAATGTGCAATGTATTTTATACATATAATAATTAAAAAAGAAAAACGTAAATGAAGTTTCCGTAGCCGAGAATCGAACCTGGAAGTCAATGCACCCAAAGATCAATTTGGAAGTTGTGCTACTCCGGATTTTTGATTATAAAGCGCAATGTATTTTATATATATAATAATTTAAAAAGAAAAATGTAAAAAAAGAAAAAAAGGTAAAAAAAGTTTCCATAGCCGGGAATCGAACCCAGAAATTAATGCACCCAAAGATCAATTTGTCAGTTGTGCTACTACGGATTGTTAATTATAATGTGCAATGTATTTTATATATATAATAATTAAAAAAAACGTAAAAGAATTTTACGTAGCCGGGAATCGAACCCGGAAATTAATGCATCCAAAGATCAATTTGTCAGTTGTGCTACTACGGATTGTTAATTATAATGTGCAATGTATTTTCTATATATAATAATTAAAAAAGAAAAACGTAAAAGAAGTTTCCGTAGCCGGGAATCGAACCCGTTAGTCAATGCAGCCACAAATCAATTTGTCAGTTGTGCTACTACGGATTGTTAATTATAAAGCGCAATATATTATATATATATGATTATTAAAAAGAAAAAGGTAAAAAAATAGTTTCCATAGCCGGGAATCGAACCCGGAAATTAATGCAGCCAAAGATCAATTTGTCAGTTGTGCTACTACGGATTGTTAATTATAATGTGCAATCTATTTTATATATATAATAATTAAAAAACAAAAACGTAAAAGAAGTTTCCGTAGACGGGAATCGAACCCGGAAATTAATGCATCCAAAGATCAATTTGTCAGTTGTGCTACTATGGATGTTAATTATAATGTGCAATGTATTTTATACATATAATAATTAAAAAAAAAAACGTAAAAGAAGTTTCCGTAGACGGGAATCGAACCCGAAAATTAATGCAGCCAAAGATCAATTTATCAGTTGTGCTACTACGGATTGTTAATTATAATGTGCAATGTATTTTATCGATAACTATATATAAAAAGGATACAAATTTTTGGGATGACTTTTTCATTATTCCTATTTTACCCTTAAAAAAAACTACCAACAAAAAAAGTAATCAACTACATATGGTTTACTCTTTTTTTAAAAAGTAACCACAAATTAAATCATGGAACTTTTAATACATTTCTATACCATAATACTATTATGCATACATTAATAATCTTCTATTATACATAACATTTTAAGTTGAATATTATTAAATTATAGTAAAACCCAAATTGGAATTATGAATGATAGCAACATGAATTAGTTTAGGCCAAAAGAACGATTATATGATAACAACATGAATTATGTAAGTTTGCTAATAGAAGTAAACTAAACAGAACAAAAAATTTTACTTATCATAAGTTTGCTAAATTAAATTATGATTTGGATTATTAGTTGAGCCCACAATAAGGACTTAAAAAATAGGAAAACTAAAGATACACACATTAATTTAAATAAAAATCAAATTTATAATAAATTACAATTTACAATTTACAATTTATATATCTCAGTAGAATAGAAAACGCGAATCACACAAACGGGCACGGGCGTTTGGCCGTTAGTATATATAATAATTAAAAAACAAAAACGTAAAAGAAGTTTCGGTAGCCGGGAATCAAACCCGAAAATTAATACAGCCAAAGATCAATTTGACAATTGTGCTACTACGGATTGTTAATTATAATGTGCAATGTATTTTATATATATGATGATGATTATTAAAGAAAAAGGTAAAACAAGTTTCCGTAGCCTGGAATCGTAGCAGGGAATCGAACCCGGAAGTCAATGCACCCACAGATCAATTTGTCAGTTGTGCTACTACGGATTGTTGATTATAAAGCGCAATGTATTTTATATATATAATAATTTAAAAAAATGTAAAAAAAGGAAAAGGTAAAAAAAGTTTCCGTAGCCAGGAATCGAACCAGGAAATTAATGCACCCAAAGATCAATTTGTCAGTTGTGCTACTACGGATTGTTAATTATAATGTGCAATGTATTTTATATATATAATAATTAAGAAGCAAAAACGTAAAAGAAGTTTCCGTTGCCGGGAATCGAACCCGGAAATTAATGCAGCCAAAAATCAATTTGTCAGTTGTGCTACTACGGATTGTTAACTATAATGCGCAATGTATTTTATATATATGATAATTAAAAAAAGAAAGGTTAAAAAAAGTTACCGTAGCCGGGAATCGAACCCGGAAATTAATGCACCCAAAGATCAATCAGTTGTGCTACTACGGATTGTTAATTATAATGTGCACTGTATTTTATATATTTAATAATTAAAAAACAAAAACGTAAAATAAGTTACGGATTGTTAATTATAATATGCACTTTATTTTATATATTTAATAATTAAAAAACAAAAACGTAAAAGAAGTTTTGTAGCCGGGAATCGAACCCGGAAGTCAATGCAGCCAAAGATCAATGTGTCAGCTGTGCTACTACGGATTGTTAATTATAAAGCGCAATATATATGATAATTAAAAAGATAAAGGTAAAAAAAAGTTTCCGTGCCGGAAATCAAACTCGGAAATTAATGCACCCAAAGATCAATTTGTCAGTTGTGCTACTACGGATTGTTAATTATAATGCGCAATGTATTTTATATATATGATAATAATAAAAAAAGGTTAAAAAAATTTTCCGTAGCCGGGAATCGAACCCGGAAATTAATGCACCCAAAGATCAATTTGTCAGTTGTGCTACTATGGATTGTTAATTATAATGCGCAATGTATTTTATATATATGATAATTAAAAAAGAAAAAGGTAAAAAAAAGTTTCCGTAGCCGGAAATCGAACTCGGAAATTAATGCACCCAAAGATCACTTTGTCAGTTGTGCTACTACGGATTGTTAATTATAATGCGCAATGTATTTTATATATATGATAATAATAAAAAAAGGTTAAAAAAAGTTTCCGTAGCCGGGAATTCAACCCGGAAATTAATGCACCCAAAGATCAATTTGTCAGTTGTGCTACTACGGATTGTTAATTATATTGCGCAATGTATTTAATATATATGATAATTAAAAAAGAAAAAGGTTAAAAAAAATTTCCGGAGCCGGGAATCGAACCCGGAAATTAATGCACCCAAAGATCAATTTGTCAGTTGTGCTACTACGGATTGTTAATTATATTGCGCAATGTATATTATATATATGATAATTAAAAAAGAAAAAGGTTAAAAAAAGTTTCCGTAGCCGGGAATCGAACCCGGAAATTAATGCACCCAAAAGATCAATTTGTCCGTTGTGCTACTACGGATTGTTAAATATAATGTGCAATGTATTTTATATATATATATAATAATTAAAAAAAAAACATAAATGAAGTTGCTGTAGCCGGGAATCGAACCCGGAAATTAATGCAGCCAAAGATCAATTTGTCAGTTGTGCTACTACGGATTGTTAATTATAATGCGCAATGTATTTTATATATATGATAATTAAAAAAGAAAAAGGTTAAAAAAGTTTCGGTAGCAGAGAATCGAACCAAACAATTAATGCACCCAAAGATCAATTTGTCAGTTGTGCTACTACAGATTGTTAATTATAATGTGCAATGTATTTTATATATATAATAATTAAAAAACACAAACGTAAAAGAAATTTCCGTAGCCGGGAATCGAACCCGGAAGTCAATGCACCCAAAGATCAATTTGTTAGTTGTGCTACTACGGATTGTTAATTATAATGCGCAATGTAGTTTATAAATATGATAATTAAAAAAGAAAAAGGTAAAAAAAGTTTCCGTAGACGGGAATCGAACCAGGAAGTCAATGCAGCCAAAGATCAATTTGTCAGCTGTGCTACTACGGATTGTTAATTATAAAGCGCAATATATTTTATAGGCAAAATTACACCGATGGTCCTTTATCTTATTTATTTGTAACACTTTGGTCATTTATCTTTTATTTGTAACATATAGGTCCTTTACCTTATTTATTTGTAACACTTCAATCTTTTATCGTTTATTTGTAACATATAGATCCTTTATCTTTTATATTTTACTCATATAAACCCTTGTCTCGTTTTTTTTAATTAAAAAAATGCTGAATTTTATTTTTTATTTTTTAAAAATATTTTATTTTATTAAAAATTTAAAAATAATGGAAATTGAAGAACACCTTCATCTTGTTCATCATTTCTCATGAATCTTCATCATCTTCTTTCAATCAAAAAAATGTTTACTCAAACTTACCTCCAAATATCATAAATCTATGCTATGTTTATATCAATCTTCTTATAAACACAAAAATTAAAATCTCCAAATCCTCAATAAACCCTAAATAAAAGGAAAATTCTCTAGATTGGAAACTTCAATCTTAAATTTCTCCCTGATTAATCAATTTCTCAAAGGACAAGGCTACCCAAGAAAGAACAAACAAGGAACATTGCAAATTTGCAAGGAAACTACACCCACCTCTGCCACTATAACACCCTACGATAGAATATCTAGAATACTTCGTGAAATATTATAAAATAGTACAACAGTCATTAATGTTATTACAACACTGAAATTTATTGAATGCACACGCAGGTGCCCAAAATAAGGTGCAGAATACAAGCACGATAAAGAAATGCAAATAAAACATGAATTTGGAAGATGGTACACAAGACTGAAACTGAAACAACAGAATTATTGGAATAAAAGCAAAGCAGCAGCATAATCAAGTGAATCTCCTGATGTAGGCCTAGGCAATCCAAAAGCTTACCCTGCAACGTGCTTATCTGAAAAAAATTGAAGGAGTGGGGTGAGACTACTAACCCTCAGTGAGTCCTACTACCCGCCTAAAGGTGACTACACCAGGGGAACTAGAGTGTGTAATAAACTAAGTTCTCTGTTTAACAATTTATAAAGTACTAATAAAATATAGGTGTAACACAAAGTTATTATCTGGTTCATTACTCTTCAAAGGTCACACGAGGCAAACCAGTCTCGGTGCCTGACTCTGCGTACTACCGAAACAGAGGCTCGGATTCTGTCGTTGGCTCACATAATAAATAACAGAATACAGAGGCATTCTATTAGTCATGGCTCAGTGCCATTTATCTCTATGTTTTGATAATTATACCAACATAT
Source organism: Trifolium repens (assembly GCA_030408175.1). Classification (NCBI taxonomy): domain Eukaryota; kingdom Viridiplantae; phylum Streptophyta; class Magnoliopsida; order Fabales; family Fabaceae; genus Trifolium; species Trifolium repens. The sequence continues at coordinate 34,048,521 of CP125845.1, forward strand.
TCCCCCAAAGGTTCCTAACATGTTATTATGCATAATTGATAATTATAAAATTCTCTGACTATTTAACCCTTTTTATACTGTTAAGCCCGTTCATAATAATACTGGTTGCAGTTGGACATAAAACGAGTGATAGATTTTTAAAAAATAAGATTATGCAGGTACTGTTCCTGACAAGCTCGCTCTGGCGAGCTCTCCCTCGCTACGGCGAGTAATCTGTGCCATGACCTGTAACACTCACTCAGCGAGTCAATAACTCGCTCAGCGAGTCAATAACTCGCTCAGCGAGTCAATAACTCGCTCAGCGAGTCAATAACTCGCTCAGCGAGCTATACAGCTACACAAATACTCGCTACAGCGAGCAAGTACTCGCCTCGGCGAGTGTAGCAGACTCAGCCCCTGTTTCTGCAGAAAATACGATTTTCACACTTTTTCACCTACAATCTTCATGCAACCAGTCATAAACGTGTTTAATAATATAAAACAAGTTATATAGGAGTAGGGATTGGGAATGATTCCTACTCTAACATAAAATTGATCCTAGAACCTATGTTTGCATGCATTTTCACATATTTGGGGAAAACTAGTTTCTAATGAAATAACTAAGGTAAGGACCTAAAGAACCCACCTGAAATTAGCTTTAAACTCTACTGCAAAGCTTCTCTACTACCCAGAATCCTTGCTACCAGCTCTGACTCGAAAACCCCAATTTGCACAAAAACTCTAAAATGGAAGGGATGATGATTTCTGATGATTTGAGTTGTTAAGTTGTTTGATGATTTCGTTTCTGGTACTGAGGAGGTATTTATAGTGGATTGAGGCAGAATAAGGACAATGGGTAGTGGTGTTTGATTCATCCTTGCATGTAAATTCATTGGTTGGAATTTTGGTGAATAGAAAATGGTGGAAGAGGGCTGGGTGATGATCAGAACATAGAGAAGGGTGAGGTTTCAGAAATGATTCCATTACTTTGGTAGGTTGAGGATTGCATGTGATGAAAGGTTCTTGAAGAAAATGAGAAATTGGGTGTTTGTGGTTGTTTGGTGTTGTTTCACGTGAAAGGGGAAGGAAAATGAGAAATGTTTCTGATTTCTCTTACTTATGTCCTGGTCATATAGTGCTGCATGTAATCCAATTGGTGTAGAGGAGTTAGTGGGGAGGCTTGGAAAGAAGCCTTGGGGGCGTGAGAGAGATTTGAAGTGGAGGAGAATTTTATTTGATTAAGTAGATAAGTCTTGGTAAAATACTAGTGTATCTTATTAACTTGCTAATTAGAAGAAATAATTCTCTTAAGTCATAACATTTTCGCTTAATTAAGTTAATACAATTTTAATTAATTAGTGGAATGTTACAACCTACCCCCCTTAAAGAAATTTCGTCCTCGAAATTAAGAAATTTACCTTTAGAAAAGATGTGGATAAAGCTCCTTCATATCTGATTCCAACTCCCAAGTGAATTCTCCATCAGGTGATTGAGACCATTCCACTTTTACCACCGGAATCTTCTTATCCCGAAGAGTTTTAACATCTCGGTCAACAATACGAACTGGATCCGGCTGATAAGTTAAGTCTGGCTGAAGGTCGATGTGTTCCAATTCCACTGGCTGAAAAGGATCAGGAATATACTTACGAAGCTGAGACACATGGAACACATCATGAAGTCCTGACATGGACGGAGGTAAGGCTAGCTGATAGGCGACTGGTCCAACGCGCCTAAGGATCTGATAAGGTCCAACATACCTTGGACAGAGCTTCTTGGTTTTGAAAATACCGCGCAATCCCAACTTAGGAGTTACGCGTAAGAACACATGGTCACCTTCCTCAAATTCCAACATTCTCCTTCTTCTATCCGCATAACTTTTCTGTCGGCTTTGAGCCACTTTCATCTTTTCGCGAATAGATTTTATCTTCAACGTGGTCTCTTGGATAAGGTCAGGTCCCAAGAGTCCACAATCTCCAACCTCAGTCCAACACAAGGGTGTTCTACACTTCCTACCATACAATGCCTCAAAGGGGGCCATCCCGATGCTGGCATGGTAACTGTTATTGTAAGCAAACTCAATCAGATGCAAGTAGTTACTCCAACTACCTCCATCTTCCAGCACACAAGCTCTAAGCATATCCTCAAGGGTTTGGATAGTCCTCTCTGACTGTCCATCAGTTTGGGGATGATGCGAGGTACTCATCTTCAATCTAGTACCCATCGCTTTCTGGAAAGCACTCCAAAATCTGGAAGTGAAGATTGGATCTCTGTCAGACACAATGCTCAGCGGTACGCCATGTAATCTGACAACTTGTTCAATATAGATCGTGGCATACTGTGAAGCTTTGTATGTGGTCTTCACCGGAATGAAATGAGCTGACTTGGTCAATCTGTCGACGATTACCCAGATAGAATCTTGACCTTTCTGGTTTCGAGGCAACGCACTGACAAAATCCATAGTAATATGTTCCCACTTCCATTCAGGTATCTCTAAAGGCTGAAGAAGTCCTCCAGGCTTTTGATGTTCAACTTTAACTTGCTGACAAACAAGACAACGCGACACGAAGTCCGCTATCTCTGCTTTCATATTTGGCCACCAATAATTCTTCTTCAAATCATGATACATTTTGGTGGAACCGGGGTGGATAGAAAATCCACTCTTATGTGCTTCCTCCAAAATCAACCTCTTAATCTCCTCATTGTTCGGCACACACATTCTTCCTTCAAACAGAATTACACCATCTGGGGCTACGGAAAACTCAGGATTGCTCTTCCGTTTCTGTAGGTCCAGATCGTACTCCTGTGCTTGAGCTATCATTGAGCGTAGCTCACATGACAACTCCATACGGTTAATTCTAACCCATTTACTCCAATACTTAATATTGAGGTTCATATCCCGAAACTTCTCATATAGGCCGCATTGATGCATCAACAACTCCGACGCATATAATGCTTTCCTACTTAGAGCATCAGCTACAACATTCGCCTTTCCTGGGTGATAGTTTAAGCTAAAGTCGAAATCTTTCAAGTATTCCATCCATCTCCTCTGCCTCATATTCAATTCTCTTTGATCGAACAAATACTTCAGACTTTTGTGATCACTGAACAATTCGAACTGCACTCCATACAGATGATGCCTCCATATTTTCAAAGCGAAAATAATGGCTGCCAATTCAAGATCATGAGTAGGATAGTTCTCTTCATGAGGTTTCAACTGCCTGGACGCATACGCAACTACGGCTCCTTCTTGCATAAGTACACACCCCAGACCTTTGTGTGACGCATCACAATACACCACATACTTCTTAGATGGATCAGGTATCACTAGTACCGGGGCACTAGTTAGCTTCTCTTTCAAGGTACTGAAGCTCACTTCACAAGCTGTATCCCAATTGAATGCTGCTCCTTTTCTAGTCAGACGAGTCAAAGGTAAAGCAAGCTCCGAAAAACCCAAGATAAATCTCCGGTAATAGCCTGCTAGACCTAGGAAGCTTCTGACTTCTAACACATTCCTGGGTCGCTCCCAATTGAGTACAGCCTCTACTTTAGATGGATCCACTGATACACCTCCTTGAGAAATTACATGGCCCAAGAACTTTACTTCTAAAAGCCAAAACTCACATTTACTGAACTTGGCAAACAACTGCTTCTCTCTCAAGATCTCAAGAACAATTCTCAAATGCTCGGCATGTTCATGATGATCCTTGGAATAGATTAAGATATCGTCAATGAAAATCACGACGAACTGATCGAAGTAAGGCTGAAAGATTCGATTCATGTAGTCCATGAACACGGCTGGAGCATTGGTCAGACCAAACGGCATGACAAGGAATTCATAGTGTCCATAGCGGGTTCTGAATGCAGTCTTGGACACATCTGAAGACTTGATACGAATCTGGTGATAGCCGGATCTGAGGTCAATCTTAGAAAAGACAGTAGCGCCTCTAAGTTGATCCAACAAGTCATCAATCCGGGGCAGTGGATACTTGTTCTTAATTGTAACCTTATTCAACTGACGATAGTCAATGCATAACCGCATAGTACCATCCTTCTTCTTAACCAACAAGACCGGCGCTCCCCAAGGTGATACGCTTGGTCGGATGAAATGCTTCTGGAGTAGTTCCTCCAGTTGAGACTTAAGTTCTCTAAGCTCTAAGGGAGACATTCGGTAAGGTGCAACAGATATGGGCTGAGAACCTGGGACCAGATCAATGGAAAACTCAATTTCTCGCTCGGGTGGCAAACTCACAACATCCTCTGGAAATACATCAGTGTACTCATTGACAATGGGAATATCACTAAGGCTGATACTGGGCACAGGGCTGACGGTAAACATGATACTGAAACATTTATTGTTGGGGGACAGATACTGAACCATTTGGTGAGTGTTTTGAAGTAGGGCAGTGAGTGCTCTACTTTCAGCAGAAACTTCAGTTGGAATGAACAGATTCTTCTCGGCACAGCCGATATACACCGTATTGGCTGAGAGCCAATCCATGCCTAACACCACATCTAGATCCTGAATGGATAAACAGATTAGATCGATGTGGTAAGTTTTACTACCCACAAAAACAGGGCAGTTTTGGCAGACTCTCTTAGAGAGAACTTTACCGCCAGTGGCAACAGCCACGGTCATTGGTGGAATAAGGGGAACAAAGGGTAGTCCTAATCTCTTTACGCAGTCAACGGAAATAAAGGAATTTGTAGCTCCACAATCAAATAATACTAACACTTCAGACTGACCCAAAAGACAGACATCCATAATTAAATTATTATTAGATTTGATCATTTGTCCATCAAGAGAGTAAATTCTACCTTTGCCTTTGGAACCTCCAGCTCCACTCTGCTTCCTTAACTCGGGACATTCATTCCTCATATGTCCTGGCTTCCTGCAGTAGTAACAGATACCTTGACCTTTCATGCATGTCCCAGAATGATGACTTCCGCATTCCGGGCACTTGCGGGGCGATCGGGGAGAATAGTTATGCTTATCCTTACTGGAAGTCCCCTTAGTTTTCAGTGAAAAGTTGAACTTTCCGGTCTCCTTTCTCCTGTTAAAGACTTCACCTCTCTCTTTCTGAATTTCCTTAAGGCTGGCCTCTGCGTGGTAACTTTACTGAACCATTTCCCCAAAACTAGTTACATTCTGCATCCCTACATCATGAGCAATGTCTGCTCGGAGTCCGAATCGGTATTTCCTCATCTTCATAGACTCTGATAGGGCATCACTCCCGTCTGCTACATAACGAATCAGCTCGTTGAACTTCATCGTATACTCCGCCACAGACATGCCTCCTTGCTTTAGTTCATTAAGGGCTCTTTCCATTTGCAACTGGTAACTTTCTGGAATGTAGTGGTTTATGAACAGACGCCTGAAGTTGGTCCAGTTCATCTCCATGAAACTGGCTGTCATATAATCCTTGGTACTCTCCCACCAATGACAAGCATCACCCCTAAAGAAGCGAGTGACAAAATTGACCTTGTCCTGTTCTGAGCACTCCATTGATTCTAGGATTCCAGTCATTCTTTGTATCCATTCCCTAGCCTTCGACGGATCGTACTCCCCCATAAACTCCGGAGGGTTCATACGACAGAATTCCCGAAATAATGCACCACCACCTTGTTGCTGAGGCTGGGGATTATTCATCTGTTGCTGGAACATTGTCATGAATTCTCGGTGCTGCTGCGCCTGCTGGGCTTGAAACTCTTCATGCCTATGCATCATCTCCGCCCACATATTCGCGTTAGCATCACCGTACATATCTGGCTCATCTCCTACATTCCTTTTGGGTCTGCCACGTCCACGAGGTTCTCCCGACATTGTGCTCTAACTGCCATAGTCAAATCAAGTTAGCTAGGCTTAAAGTGATATAACACCTAGAACAAATGTTAGGAATCCAACGGTCCGCAACGAATCTTGGGTTGTAATACTCTAATGACCCCAGGCACGAATGAATCGACCTGCTCTGATACCAATTATAACACCCCACGATAGAATATCTAGAATACTTCGTGAAATATTATAAAATAGTACAGCAGTCATTAATGTTATTACAACACTGAAATTTATTGAATGCACATGCAGGTGCCCAAAATAAGGTGCGGAATACAAGCACGATAAAGAAATGCAAATAAAACATGAATTTGGAAGATGGTACACAAGACTGAAACTGAAACAACAGAATTATCGGAATAAAAGCAAAGCAGCAGCATAATCAAGTGAATCTCCTGATGTAGGCCTAGGAAATCCAAAAGCTTACCCTGCAACCTGCTTATCTGAAAAAAATTGAAGGAGTGGGGTGAGACTACTAAGCCTCAGTGAGTCCTACTACCCGCCTAAAGGTGACTACACCAGGGGAACTAGAGTGTGTAATAAACTAAGTTCTCTGTTTAACAATTAATAAAGTACTAATAAAATATAGGTGTAACACAAAGTTATTATCTGGTTCATTACTCTTCAAAGGTCACACGAGGCAAGCCAGTCTCGGTGCCTGACTCTGCGTACTACCGAAACAGAGGCTCGAATTCCGTCGTTGGCTCACATAATAAATAACAGAATACAAAGGCATTCTATTACTCATGGCTCAGTGCCATTTATCTCTATGTTTTGATAATTCTACCAACATATTCCCCCAAAGGTTCCTAACATGTTATTATGCATAATTGATAATTATAAAATTCTCTGACTATTTAACCCTTTTTATACTGTTAAGCCCGTTCATAATAATACTGGTTGCAGTTGGACATAAAACGAGTGATAGATTTTTAAAAGATAAGATTATGCAGGTACTGTTCCTGACAAGCTCGCTCTGGCGAGCTCTCCCTCGCTACGGCGAGTAATCTGTGCCATGACCTGTAACACTCACTCAGCGAGTCAATAACTCGCTCAACGAGCTATACAGCTACACAAATACTCGCTACAGCGAGCAAGTACTCGCCTCGGCGAGTGTAGCAGACTCAGCCCCTGTTTCTGCAGAAAATACGATTTTCACACTTTTTCACCTACAATCTTCATGCAACCAGTCATAAACGTGTTTAATAATATAAAACAAGTTATATAGGAGTAGGGATTGGGAATGATTCCTACTCTAACATACCTATGTTTGCATGCATTTTCACATATTTGGGGAAAACTAGTTTCTAATGAAATAACTAAGGTAGGGACCTAAAGAACCCACTTGAAATTAGCTTTAAACTCTACTGCAAAGCTTCTCTACTGCCCAGAATCCTTGCTACCAGCTCTGACTCAAAAACCCCAATTTGCACAAAAACTCTAAAATGGAAGGGATGATGATTTCTGATGATTTGAGTTGTTAAGTTGTTTGATGATTTCGTTTCTGGTACTGAGGAGGTATTTATAGTGGATTGAGGCAGAATAAGGACAATGGGTAGTGGTGTTTGATTCATCCTTGCATGTAAATTCATTGGTTGGAATTTTGGTGAATAGAAAATGGTGGCAGAGGGCTGAGTGATGATCAGAACATAGAGAAGGGTGAGGTTTCAGAAATGATTCCATTACTTTGGTAGGTTGAGGATTGCATGTGATGAAAGGTTCTTGAAGAAAATGAGAAATTGGATGTTTGTGGTTGTTTGGTGTTGTTTCACGTGAAAGGGGAAGGAAAATGAGAAATGTTTCTGATTTCTCTTACTTATGTCCTGGTCATATAGTGCTGCATGTAATCCAATTGGTGTAGAGGAGTTAGTGGGGAGGCTTGGAAAGAAGCCATGGGGGCGTGAGAGAGATTTGAAGTGGAGGAGAATTTTATTTGATTAAGTAGATAAGTCTTGGTAAAATACTAGTGTATCTTATTAACTTGCTAATTAGAAGAAATAATTCTCTTAAGTCATAACATTTCCGCTTAATTAAGTTAATACAATTTTAATTAATTAGTGGAATGTTACAGCCACAATAGCTTAAGAGAGAAAAACCCAACAAACACCAAAAACACAACACTAAAACATAGCTCAAAAGCTGTGTAAGACCCAAGATTTCATTGTATAGTTGGTTAAAGGAATATTAGGGTTTCGATGTGTTCGTGTGATGAAACATCGTGTAATTATAGGTTTTTGCTGTAATGGAGCCTGTTTTGTGCTCGTGCACTGTAATTGTACAGACTTTTGTCTTGTGATCCTGTTTCTTGTATAAGAAGTTATTTGTGGTTTCAGAATAACGAGTTTTGGATTATTCTTGTTTTTGGAAAAACGAGTAGGATTTTACCCGCGGATGGAAAATCTTACTGCGTCTGTTTCGAGTGAGGTTTCGGATGGGAGTTTTATATATCTGCGTGAGTTATGATATATTCTGAGAATAATTTTCTAAGGTATGGAAGAAAATTACAGTCGCGGAAAAAGATTCGGCGATAAGTTTTGGAAATGTTAAACGTTAGACGTTCTTTCCGTAGGTTTTATGTTTTTGTGGTTTACGTTCGTCGCGTCGCGCGAGAGCTGAGTACGAGACTTGTTATGGAAGAGTTGGTTAAATCTTGTGACTTTCTCATAAAGCAAATTGATCCAATGGCTAGGGTTTAAGCTTGGACTTTTGACTTTGATCCAAGGGTGGATTGGCTATCAAGAGGTTTTAGCATAGTAAGGAGGTTTAGTGACTTGGTCACTTAGAAACATCACAAATCATCTCATTCTTTCTCTCTTTCACGTGGAACTCCATTTCTTTCTTCAAACCTTCACAAAATTTTCCATTCTTCACCATTTCACTCCATTTCAAGCTTGGAAGGTTTGAGGAAAATTGTAGAGAATCACTTTCTAAAGGTAACCCTCTCTTCTCATCTCATAGGTTGGTAGACTTATAGAGTTTAGGAGTTTTTGGGTTTATGTTCTCATGAGGAGTTGTTAGGAAATGTTACTTTACATGGTTTTGTTCCATGAATGTTGTTCATGAGGGTTAGTAAGCATGTGTAGGCTTTGTTATGTTTGTTTTCCATGAGTTGGTGAAAAATCTCATGAGAAAAGTTAGGGTTTTGGTTTGGTTATGTATTGATCAATAACATGAGGTTAAGTCGTAAGGTTTTGAAAAGAAAAGTTGTCTTTGAACCTTTGGGCAAAAGGGAAATGCGTTGTATGGTTTTGTTTTAGAAAATCCGATGAAAAATATTTTGTGGTTTATGAAAATATTTCCTAAGTGTTTTGAGTAGTGTTTTTGGGGTCAAAGTGGTTTAAAACTCTTGTGACATGTGGTGTCGCTTTTTACTTTGAAAACATGTTTGAAAAATGATTACCGGTCGGTTGAGGCCCGTAATAAAACTTGTGCTTGGATTTGGTTTTGATTTTGGAAATGAAAATCAAATAACTTGCACTCGAAGCAACCAACAAGCTTCGGAAATGAATTGCTTGCTTTTGAAAATGGTTTGCTTTTGTGCCTTGAAAAAGTGTTGGGAACTAATAGAATCAAACTAGGCTTGGTTGGAAAAAGGTGGTGTGAGTTGCTGTCTTTTGCTGTCATGACAGGTGCAACTCGCCGGGCGAGCGTTTACTCGCCAGGGCGAGTGTCACAGGTCATGACAACACGCCAGGGCGAGCTCCAGAGCGAGTAAGACCAGTCCTCACTGCCTTCACTCGCTGCCAACTCGCCAGGGCGAGTTCTGAGACCTAAAATTTTGGATTCTGATTTCTAAACTTGGTTTTTATCTTTCTAATCCCTTTTTATTAATTTATGGAAGTGGTTGGGATTGGAAACGAGTTTTCGGGTACTCGGAAAGTACGTAACTTATAACGCAAGAAAACGGCCATTTTGCATTTCAAATTATTTAAGACTTTGGCCTATTGTTTTGGGTCCTAAAAATAGTACAAATAACACATGGGGGTTGATCAATACGGTAGTTTTTGGTATGATATCCGAAAGAGTGAATTTTCCTTAGGAACCTTTAAGTTTTTGGGGTTCTTGGTTTAGTTTCAATACGATTGGTTGGGAAACAATGTATTGATGGTACGTTGCTTGTTTTAGGAAGCGCGTTGTGTTGTTGGACGAGTTTTAATAAACGGAAGCTTGCCGAGGTAAGGGCTCCACTTTATTTCCGTCTTTCGAAATGGTTACGACATGCTTTGTTTTGCTGTGTATGCAATTGCTGTGTGCTTTGGCATGTTTGTACTTATGTATTCTCGTTGATGAGAACATGTTTATAAATATGTGTGCAATTTACATATGATTGAGAAAATGTATGTATGTTGAGATGCTTTGTACATAGGCTTTAGGCTATGTGATTGTTTGCATGAGCATATATGAATGCGTGCGTCAGATAGGACTACGCGAGGATTTTGTCTTGTGTGACTATCCCGTATATGCCGAAGAGAATATATGCCATGCATTTCATAGTTGCGTGCCTAGGTGTATGTCTTGTGTGACTTGCCTTCGTACCGGGCGTTTGTCTGTGCGACTTCGCCAAATCCTACTGGATTTTATTGAGTTGGTGGTTGTCTTGTGTGACTCACCCGGTGTTATCCCACCGTGATTGTTTGGTATTGTCTTGTGTGACTCTACCTGGTGTTATCCCACCAATAGTAGGAGGTGTTATCCCACCAGAGACCTACGCCTTCTATAGAGAGGTTGAATTCCGGAATTAAATCATGCATGTGGCTAACCAGAGATCGGTTGTCACACCCATTGTAGAAGTCTGCATTAGGCTTGGTGATTTATTTATATAAGCCCGTTGGTGGGAATTACTCTTGAGATTAAGAGATTTCTCTTGTGTTTGTGGAAATATTTGTTATGTGTACAATCTTTCGCACCGGTTATATATATATACTTTTATTTTGTGGTGACCCTTTCTTTCATTTGCGGGCTCATCCCACCCCAGATGACGATGTAGGTCGAGAGGATGGTGTTGGCAGCTCTAGGCCATAGTGAGCTTGTGTTGAAGCTTAGAGTAGTTAGACTATGCGCCGGTGTGTTTTGTGCACCGTGCTTTTGGGTTAGCATAGAGTTTTCTAACTTGTTTTGATTACTTAGACTTGGACTGTAATTATTCAGGAATACACTTTGCTTGTCGAAGCACCTTTTGGTAATGAGTTCTTTTGTATATTTGAATGCCGGCTCATTTAAAATCTTTTATGCGTAACTCTGATTGTGTACAAAAAAAAAAATATATAATGCCTTTTCTGGCCTTTGAAAAACGGGTTGTTACAATTGGTATCAGAGCACGACTTTAAATCTTCAAAGGGAAAGTGTATACTTGAGTCGTTAATCCAGAGTCGGTTAGAACATAGCTAGTATCGTGTCAGTTCTAGTGGTTGTTTTGTGTCGGGTTATGAGTTAGTAACCGTTGGATGAGATTTTCTGTTGAGACTCAGAAATGTTTGGATAAGGAATCTAATCAGAATTGGTATTGTGCAGAATAGAATGCCTCCAAGAAGGGCACCTACAGCACCTGTGACGGATAATGCTGATATAAATCAGATGGCTTATGCCATGCATACGATGGCAGCGGCTGTGACTGCTCAGAGCCATGCTAAGGCGCAGAGGGATCTGGAAAAGCGCGAGAGAGAAATACTCGCTGTTGGATCTAGACTTCTTTCAAATTTCAACCACCAAACTCCTCCAAAGTTTAATGGGGAGGGAGGTCCGGAAACGGCTGATTTGTGGCTCCAATCTGTGGAGAGGATATTCGGGGCAATTCATTGTCCAGAAGGAGAGAAGGTGGTCTTAGCTACCTATCAGTTACTAGGGGGTTCTGAGTATTGGAGGAGGAACACCCGTATTATCATGGAGAATGGTCATGAAGCATTAAATTGGGAGAACTTCAAGAGGAGGTTTTTAGCCAAGTACTTTCCGGAGACTGCAAGGGAAAGGTATGGGGAGGAATTTCTGAGGTTGCGTCAGGGGGGCATGAATGTTGAAACATATGCCAAGAAGTTCGAATCACTATCCCGTTTCTTCCGCTTCTTTAGGGATGGGATAGATGAGGATTATATGTGCCGTCGATTCCAAGATGGGCTGAGGTACGAACTGCAGGATTCGGTTGTGCCATTGGGTATCCGACAGTTTCAGGTCTTGGTAGAGAAGTGCCAAGAGGTAGAGGATATGAGGAATAAGCGGGTGAACCGCCAAGGAGGGTCTAGTGCCAGGGGACCAAGTCGTACCAATGATCGTGGTTCGACTCAGAATAGTGGGAGGCAAGGGAGTAAGCCGTATAACCGTCCGCAACACAGTAAAGGACCGGGCCGATCGGTGAATCAGGGGACCCGGGGAAAATCAGAGGGTAGTAATGGGACTTGCTACAACTGTGGGGAAGCGGGGCATTTTTCAAATGAGTGCACGTGACCGAAGGGGGGAAGCGCTTGTTTCAATTGCAAGAAGCCGGGACACTTTGCTAGAGATTGCAGAGCCCCGAAGGTCGGGCCGTCGGCAAATGTGGCACAAGGCTCACAGGGTGCCAGACCTGCGGCAAAGGCACGTGCTTACTGTATGGGCACTGAGTTGAGTGGGCAGGCTAGCAATGCCATCCACGAGAGCTGTCACATCGCAGGTAATTCTTTAACTGCTTTGATTGACACGGGGGCAACCCACTCATTCATATCTTTGGCTTGTGCAAACCGTTTGAGTTTGAATGTTTCTATGCTTCCGTTTGATTTGAATGTTTTGACTCCTGCTAAGGATTTGGTAGTGAATACTGCATGTTTGCATTGTTTGGTAGTAATCCAGAATAGGGATTTTCTGGTCAATTTGGTTTGTCTACCGCTTTTATCTCTCGAGATCATCCTCGGGATGGATTGGTTGTCTTATCATTATGTGATTCTTGACTGTGCTCGGAAATTGGTTTTCTTTCCCGAGCCAGGTGTGCGAAGGTACTTGTCTGCAAATCGACTTTCTGTGGTTATGTGTAATGGAGAACCGGAGATAGTTTCACTTGCTAGTTTAGGAGTGACGTCGGAGATCCGAATTGAGGGAATTCGAGTGGTTCAGGATTTCCAAGATGTGTTTCCATCAAAGATTCCAGCTTTTCCTCCGTGTAGAGAGGTGGAATTCTTTATTGAATTGCAACCGGGTACGGGTCCGATTTCGGAATCAGCTTATCGGATGGCTCCAGTTGAGTTGGTAGATTTGAAAAGTCAGATTGAGGACTTGTTAGATAAAGGTTTCATAAGGCCTAGTGTGTCGCCTTGGGGAGCACCGGTCTTATTGGTTAAGAAGAAGGATGGGAAATCTCGTCTTTGTGTGGATTATCGGAAGCTTAATAAGGTGACTATCAAGAACCGATATCCATTGCCACAGATTGATGATCTGATGGATCAGTTGAGGGGAGCCTCAGTGTTTTCAAAGATTGACTTGAAATCTGGTTATCACCAGATAAGAGTACGAGATGAGGATATTCAGAAAACGGCGTTTAGGACGCGGTATGGGCATTATGAGTTTTTGGTGATGCCGTTCGGAGTGACGAATGCACCTGCTATCTTTATGGCCTACATGAATCGGATATTCCACTCATTTTTGGACAAGTTTGTGGTGGTATTTATTGATGACATTCTAGTGTATTCGAAGAGTGAAGAGGAACATGTAGAGCATCTTCGTCTAGTATTGCAAGTTTTGCGGGAAAGTAAGCTGTATGCAAACCCGTCAAAGTGTGACTTTTGGTTGGAAGAGGTGAATTTCCTTGGCCATGTTATATCAAAAGAGGGAATAGCCGTGGATCCAGCCAAGATTGATACGGTACTTTCATGGAAGCAGCCTCAAACAGTGACTGATGTGAGAAGTTTTGTTGGTTTGGCCGGTTATTACCGAAGGTTTATAGAAGGATTTGCTAAGATTGTGGCGCCTATGACACAACTTACGCGAAAAGATCAACCTTTTGCTTGGACAGAGAAGTGTGAGTTGAGTTTCCAGTTGTTGAAAGAACGGTTGACGACTTCACCAGTTTTGATGTTACCGCAGTCGGAGGAACCATACGAGGTTTATTGTGATGCTTCTCATCAAGGGTTGGGTTGTGTGTTGATGCAACACAAGAGAGCAGTGGCTTATGCATCAAGGCAGCTGAAAGTGCATGAAAAGAATTATCCTACGCACGATTTAGAGCTTGCGGCCGTTGTTTTTGCATTGAAGATTTGGAGACATCATCTTTATGGTTGCACTTTTGTCGTGTTTAGTGACCATAAAAGTCTTAAGTACTTGTTTGATCAGAAAGAGCTTAATATGAGGCAGAGGAGATGGATGGAAACATTGAAGGATTTTGATTTCACCTTAGGATACCATCCGGGAAAGGCTAATGTGGTAGCCGATGCTTTGAGTAGAAAGAGTGTGTCGGTTTGTTCGGCACAAATGGCTAGTCAACAAGAGTTGTTGAGAGAGTTTCGTGACTTGCACCTTGAAGTAGAGTTTGCTTTAGGGAATATGAGACTGGGTATGATTACCATCTCAAGCGGGTTATTGGAGGATATTGCTAATTGTCAAGATGACAAGTTTCTCATGGAGAAAAGGGCTTTGATTGTTCGAGGAACCAACCGAGATTTCAAGGTGGGATCGGACAATATTTTGAGGTGTCAAGGTAGGGTGTGTGTGCCCGAAGCTATGGACTTGAGAAACAACATTCTAGGGGAGGCACACAAGAGTAAACTTAGTATACATCCCGGAGCAACAAAGATGTATCAAGACCTGAGGCATGATTTCTGGTAGCCGGGTATGAAAAAGGATGTGGCTGAGTATGTGGCGTCGTGTCTGACTTGTCAGAAGGCGAAGATTGAGCATCAGAGACCAGCAGGGATGCTGCAGTCATTAGATATCCCCGAGTGGAAGTGGGATAGCATTTCTATGGATTTCATCACTGGTTTACCTAAGACCAGGAGGAAGCGTGATTCCATTTGGGTAATAGTGGATCGTTTGACAAAGTCCGCTCATTTTCTACCGGTAAGGACTACGGATACAGCGGCAAAGTTGACCGATATTTACATTGCTGAGATTGTGAGGTTACATGGGATTCCGTCGAGTATAGTGTCGGATCGAGACCCAAAGTTTACTTCACACTTTTGGAGGACTTTGCATGAGGCGTTGGGGACGAAACTGAGATTGAGTTCCGCCTACCATCCTCAGACAGATGGACAGACCGAGAGAACAAATCAATCTTTAGAGGATTTGTTGAGGGCGTGTGTATTGGATGATCGTGGAAGTTGGGATGATGTGTTACCTTTGATAGAATTCACATACAACAACAGTTTCCACGCGGGTATTGGAATGACACCATACGAGGCTTTGTATGGGAGGAGATGTCAGACTCCTTTGTGTTGGTATCAAGATGGGGAGAGTATGATAGTAGGACCGGAAATGGTACAACAGACGACGGACAAGGTCCGAAAGATAAGGTCAATGTTGAAGGTTGCTCAAGATCGACAGAAAAGTTATGCGGATAGGCGTCGGAGGCCTTTAGAGTTTGAGGAGGGGGATCACGTATTTCTCCGAGTTACACCAACGACTGGCGTTGGAAGGGCTTTGAAAGCGAAGAAGTTGACTCCGAAGTTTATAGGGCCTTATCAGATTTTGGAACGGATTGGGAAGGTAGCATACCGGATCGCGTTGCCACCGGTACTATCTTTGATACATGACGTGTTCCATGTGTCGCAATTGCGGAAATATACACCGGATCCATCACATGTGATCACACCAGATGACATCCAGTTGAGGGATAACTTGTCATTTGAAGTTCCGCCGATCAAGATTGCGGATAGGAAGATGAAACGTCTGAGGACGAAAGAGATACCTTTGGTGAAGGTAATATGGAACGAAGCTACAGGAGATACCACCTGGGAGCTCGAGTGTAAGATGAAAGAATTATACCCCAGTTTGTTTGACGATGTCTAAGTTTCGAGGACGAAACTTCTTTTAGGGGGGTAGTATTGTAAGACCCAAGATTTCATTGTATAGTTGGTTTAAGGAATATTAGGGTTTCGATGTGTTCGTGTGATGAAACATCGTGTAATTATAGGTTTTTGCTGTAATGGAGCCTGTTTTGTGCTCGTGCACTGTAATTGTACAGACTTTTGTCTTGTGATCCTGTTTCTTGTATAAGAAGTTATTTGTGGTTTCAGAATAACGAGTTTTGGATTATTCTTGTTTTTGGAAAAACGAGTAGGATTTTACCCGCGGATGGAAAATCTTACTGCGTCTGTTTCGAGTGAGGTTTCGGATGGGAGTTTTATATATCTGCGTGAGTTATGATATATTCTGAGAATAATTTTCTAAGGTATGGAAGAAAATTACAGTCGCGGAAAAAGATTCGGCGATAAGTTTTGGAAATGTTAAACGTTAGACGTTCTTTCCGTAGGTTTTATGTTTTTGTGGTTTACGTTCGTCGCGTCGCGCGAGAGCTGAGTACGAGACTTGTTATGGAAGAGTTGGTTAAATCTTGTGACTTTCTCATAAAGCAAATTGATCCAATGGCTAGGGTTTAAGCTTGGACTTTTGACTTTGATCCAAGGGTGGATTGACTATCAAGAGGTTTTAGCATAGTAAGGAGGTTTAGTGACTTAGTCACTTAGAAACATCACAAATCATCTCATTCTTTCTCTCTTTCACGTGGAACTCCATTTCTTTCTTCAAACCTTCACAAAATTTTCCATTCTTCACCATTTCACTCCATTTCAAGCTTGGAAGGTTTGAGGAAAATTGTAGAGAATCACTTTCTAAAGGTAACCCTCTCTTCTCATCTCATAGGTTGGTAGACTTATAGAGTTTAGGAGTTTTTGGGTTTATGTTCTCATGAGGAGTTGTTAGGAAATGTTACTTTACATGGTTTTGTTCCATGAATGTTGTTCATGAGGGTTAGTAAGCATGTGTAGGCTTTGTTATGTTTGTTTTCCATGAGTTGGTGAAAAATCTCATGAGAAAAGTTAGGGTTTTGGTTTGGTTATGTATTGATCAATAACATGAGGTTAAGTCGTAAGGTTTTGAAAAGAAAAGTTGTCTTTGAACCTTTGGGCAAAAGGGAAATGCGTTGTATGGTTTTGTTTTAGAAAATCCGATGAAAAATATTTTGTGGTTTATGAAAATATTTCCTAAGTGTTTTGAGTAGTGTTTTTGGGGTCAAAGTGGTTTAAAACTCTTGTGACATGTGGTGTCGCTTTTTACTTTGAAAACATGTTTGAAAAATGATTACCGGTCGGTTGAGGCCCGTAATAAAACTTGTGCTTGGATTTGGTTTTGATTTTGGAAATGAAAATCAAATAACTTGCACTCGAAGCAACCAACAAGCTTCGGAAATGAATTGCTTGCTTTTGAAAATGGTTTGCTTTTGTGCCTTGAAAAAGTGTTGGGAACTAATAGAATCAAACTAGGCTTGGTTGGAAAAAGGTGGTGTGAGTTGTTGTCTTTTGCTGTCATGACAGGTGCAACTCGCCGGGCGAGCGTTTACTCGCCAGGGCGAGTGTCACAGGTCATGACAACACGCCAGGGCGAGCTCCAGAGCGAGTAAGACCAGTCCTCACTGCCTTCTGTAAGACCCGTAATTCCACTGTACCTTTTGGTGAATAAAATAAGTAATGGCTACGAGTTTTAGGGTTTTTGGTGAAGCTGTTTTTGTGAGTATCGTCGCATAAATGAGATTTTTGCTGAAACGGAGCCTGTTTTGTGCTCGTGCGCTGGAAAGGCACAGACTTTTGGGTCGTAGTCTTCTTTTAAGTATTAGGAGATTTCTGTGAAGTCAGAATAACGAGTTTTGGATTATTCTCGCTTTTGGAAAAACGAGTAGGAATTTTACCCGCTGATGTAAAATTTTACGGCTTCTGAATTCCGTAGAAATTTAGATGGAGGTTTTATATATCTGCGCGAGTTAGGATATGTCCTGAGATTAATTTTCTAAGGTATGGAAGAAAATTACAGTCGCGGAAAAAGATTCGGCGATAAGTTTTGGAATGGAAAAACGATAGACGTTCTTTCTGTAGGTTTTCTGTTTTTGCGATTTCCGCCCGTTAGCGAGGCGCGACTCGTCTGTGAGGCGTGAGTTTCTCATGAGAAAGAAATATCTAAAGTGGATAGACTCGGATTGATCCAAGGGCTAGGATTAAGTCTTAGAAACTTTATACTATTTGATCCAAGGGTGGATTAGGCAACAAGACCATGACTTTTGGTCATTAAAAAGACTTAAGAAAAATCACAATTTCACTCATTCTTCTCTTCTCATTGCCGTGGCATTTCCACCCTTGTTCTTCATCCAAGAACTTTTCCATTTGCTCACCAAAAGCTTGGATTTTAGGCTTGTTGGATCATAGGACTTGCAAGGAATCTTCTTCACTTAAGGTAACTAACACTTCTCTTCCTTAATTCTCCATGAAAACCTCTTGAATTCTTGAGTTTTATGATTATGTTCTTGAGAGAAAAATTTGAGAATTTAGTTTTAATTAGTTTTGGTTCCATAGAAGTGTTCTTGAGAGTTCCTTAGTACACTTGAGTGAAGCATGAGAAGTTTCCATGGTTGGTTTATGTTTTCACAAAATTTTTGGTTAAGGGTTTTGAAGAAATTTTTTTGAAAAGATCATAAACTTGGATTGTGTTGTATGATTTTGGTTTCGAAGTTAGTTTTAAGCTTTGTGACAAAATGGATTGGTGATTATGAAATTTGTTTCGAAAAATAAGAAAAAAATTATTCTCGTGTTCTTGAGCGACTCGAAGAACACAATTTAGAAAAAGTTTATTTCGAGTTTCAAAAGGAGTCGGGTACACGATCGAATATCGTTACGAACTAATGAATGTGGACTAGGGTTTCAAATGAAAAAAATGTGTAGGGTTGCCCTTTTTGCCTCAAATGGCCGTGGCACACATATAGGGTTCGAGGAATCGAATTTCGAAAATTGTTTAGAGGCAAATAGCTTCCCATGATCATTGTTTAATTGTTTGATTGGTTGTGGGATGTTTGAAAAGAAAATGATCACTTGCCTTAAGAAAAACCTTATTTGAGATTTCTCGAAAATTTGCGATTCGACTCTATAATTTCTAAATCGTTTTGATAAGTGCTAGTTAGGTATTATGGGATATTACCATGCTTTTAGAAGTGAAAAATTTTGTGTGGGAGTGTGTTTTTAAAAATATGGCCGTGGCCTTTTTAAGGGTGGGAGAGAAATTCCAAAATTTTTTCTAAGTCCACAATTATGTGAAAATTTTGTATGTGTTGGATAATCTTAGTTTTGAAGAAAAATGAGTATAGGAAAGGTTGTTAGGAAGAAAAAAATGTGTAACTTGTAACGCAAGAAAACTTCGATTTTTTCATAAAAATATTCTTAAAAAGTTTTGGTTGTGTTTCAAATGGTTTTGTTGTGTGTGAAACAAGTTCTTGAAGTGGAAAATCCAAAATGGTTTTAGTTTATGATTTGAAAACAAAATGATTTTCGTGTTATAAAAATAGTACAATTAACTTCGTGAATTTTTAAACACTATGAGAATAACCTGAAATCATTGAGGGATAGCTTTAGGAAGTACCTTAGACCCTCTGGAGCTTTGAGAGCAAGTTTCGTTTCGATAAGATAAACGAGGAGTATTTTATTGATGTTACGCTACATTTATTTTAGGTAGCGTGTGTTGTAGATTTTCGCGAAATTAAAGTATCGGAAGCTTGCTAAGGTAAGGGCTCCACTTTATTTCTGTCTTTAAAATGGTTACGACATGCTTTGTTTTGCTGTGTATGCAATTGCTGTGTGCTTTGGCATGTTTGTATTATGTATTCTCGTGATGAGAAAGTGTTTACAATACTTGCGCTGTTTACATATGATTATGAGAATATATGTATGAACAGGTGGTTGGAATATACATGATGAGAAATGTATGTATGTTGTTATGTTTGGTTTGCATATGCTAGAGAGGTATGTATTCATTGCATTAGCATATATGGGGAAGCGTATGCTCATGCATTTGGTAGTTGCGTGTACGGTGTGGTGATCGGGAGAGCCCACCTTTTTATTCGTAGTGATCGGGAGAGCTACGAGATTTTTGTTGAGATCGATACGTGGTGATCGGGAGAGCCACGGGGTGCGGTGATCGGGAGAGCCCACTCTAATCCTTGTAGTGATCGGGAGAGCTACGGGATTTTATTGATACTTATGGTAGGAGTGTGGTGATCGGGAGAGCCCACTCTAATCCTTGTAGTGATCGGGAGAGCTACGGGATTTTATTTAGTTCGATACGTGGTGATCGGGAAAGCCACGGGGTGCGGTGATCGGGAGAGCCCACTCTAATCCTTGTAGTGATCGGAAGAGCTACGGGATTTTATTGATATTGTTAGTAGGGGATGGACCTACGATTCCGGAATTCATGCATCGTGGTAGCTAGGGTTAGTACCACGCATTGTAGAGGTTGCATTATAGGCTATGTGTGCATTGCTTATATGAACCCGTTGGTGGGAATGACTATATGTTTAAAGAGCTTTCTCTGTTGATATTTGTATGTTTGGTATTTGTATACTCTCTCGCACCGGTTATATATATATACCTTTTATTTTGTGGTGACCCTTTCTTTCATTTGCGGGCTCATCCCACCCAGATGATGGGTTAGGTCGTGGTGACGACGGTGGCTGTTCCAGGCCCCAGTGAGCGGCTGGAGCTTTAGTTTAGTTAGACTATGCGCCGGTGTGTTTTGTGCACCGTGCTTTTTGGTTAGCATAGGGTTTCTAACTTGTTTTGTTGTAAGTATTTGAATGCTTAGACTTGGATTGTAATTATTCAGGAATACACTTTGCTTGTCGAAGCACCTTATGGTAATGAGTTCTTTTGTATATTTGAATGCCGGCTCATTGAAAATTATTCTATGCGCACTCTGAGTGTTAGTTGAAAAGAAAAAAAAAATTGACTTTTCTTGCCCTGGAAAAACGGGCTGTTACAATTGGTATCAGAGCACGGCTTTAAATCTTCAAAGGGAAAGTGTACACTTGAGTCAATAGTCCAGAGTCGGTTAGAACATAGCTAGAGTTGTGTTAGTTCTAGCGGTTGTTTTGTGCTGTGTTATGGGTTATGTGGTAGGTTATTTTGTGTTTAGCATGGGATATGCCTAGACACCGGTTTGTGTCTTACTGAGGTAATGCAGGGAGTGAGGCTTCAGTAAGTGGAATTGGGAAACCCCCAAGCCTTGGTCGAATTTAGTCGACAAGTGTCTCTAAATTCCTTGGATGCGGCAGTCCGAAGATGACGGACTTGAGCGAACAAGAACTACAAGTGATTCTTGAAAGTAATATAATGGATGGGAAGTGGCGTTAGATGTTGCCACTCAGAGGTGCTGGTTATGGACGAGTGAACGTCAATTGATAAAGGATTTTAAGTAAGGATCAGATTGGGACGACCTTCTGAAGATGATATTGGATGTCCGTCTGGTGAGTTCAGACGAGACTTGATGAAGTCATTCAGTTGTCAAGAGGATGCGGCCACTGTGGAATTGTGGACCAGGCAGAGATGTCAGTTGGATTTAAGTACGATGTTTGGATAAATCGTTTAGGCTATTCGTATTGGAGTTAAAGTGCGTCGCGCGCCAAGGGTCAGCGGACCTAGTGTTGTTAGATGAGGATTATACCAATGGTGGAATACCTTAAGGGTTTAAGTTAAGTGTTTGAGGTATATTAGATTCGAAATTGAGATTATTATGGATTAATCTCGTGATGATTGGAGGTAGGAGACCAATTATCACGTTGATAAGTGACAATCTATCCGTAGTTCGAGGGATAGTAAGTACAGATACCGATGGGAGATACAATGTTAGGTAAATGATTGTTGGATAAGTGCGTATATTGAGAGATATTAAGGTAAGAACGGGGAGTTCAACCTTAGAAAGTGAGTTGCACATCGCTGATAGGTGATGCTAGAGGTGTATAGTATGGAAATACCTTGAGAATTTTAGCAGTGTAAGCTAGAATTATTAATTATTGGCAAGTAAACCATAAGAGAAAGTAAACTGGTTTAACAGTTTGAGGAGATTAGTCAAGATTGAGTAGAGATCCTGTGTGGATGCGCATATAAGTTAACGATTTTGATCGACCAAGATGGTTGAAGGACTAAGTAGCAGCTTGAATTTATGATACCATAAGAGTTGAGGTGGGCAAGTTTTGAATAAATTCAAGTTATGGACGAGAATTTTTGGATATTTTCTAAGAATGTCGTGTTTGAGTAGAAAAGGAGTCCGTTAGTAAGAATACTAAGACAATGAAAGTTGATAGTTGGAAGGACTTTTATTGTATATTAGGATTAAATGGATAGTACGACGAGTTTTTAGAGTTCTTGAGCAGTAAATTCAAGAGTTTGATTTGGGTATCGAACGTACTAAGGATAAAATCATAGCGAAGTGTCGTGCGTTAGTAGATATTTTTGATAAGTCGAGCATTAAGATTTAAGATGAATGTTTAATGGCTTGATGGATGAGTAAGACGAGTCGATTGGTAGGTGAATTGCAGTGACCTTTTAAGGACGAGTTAGAAGTGAATAAGAAAACGATGAGTGAATAGATGTAAGAATATGATTGGCCAGAACCGAGATCTGGGAATTGATTCCCTAAGTGGGAACAGACCTTATGATTTTAGAATAGTCACGATGATGAAGGACCAATCGAATAGAGAGGAGATACTTGATAGGAACTTGAGGAATTAATCATTTGGAGCGTTTGATTACGACACGTACAATAGTTGACCCCGTAAGGGAAGTTAGAGATGGATAAATCCAGTTAGTGAGTGGATGTGTCAGGTTGGATAGCGAGAACGTATGTGGGAAATTGGTTATTGTTATTTATAGAATACTGTAGCTTTAGATGGTTATGAAGATTTGAGATTAGTCGCAGACGATGTTAGCCATTGGAAAGCCGTGTTGAGAATGAGTAAGAGAGAAGCACATGAGAATGTGGCTTATGTCAATGGAGGATTGGCGAATGGAAATTCCCTCCCACATAATTTGGAAAATTATGATTGTGCGTGTATATTAAGGATTCGAACGCACCACCTGAATGGATGTCATGGCGGTGCATGTGTTATATGCGGTAATAATAAAGGGGAAGCAATTGTCTAGTGGCAAAGTTTGGTGGAAGCTGGTAGAGCTTCGATTCGTTGTAGTGGTTACAATGAAGAGAGACGTAGCATAATGGAAAACCTGTATTGAGTAAGTGAAGGAATGCGGATATGGACTACATGGACAGTGGAACAATAGTGATGTGATGAGTACCTTAAGATTTATTTTGGAAGTAGGTATCTCGACAGAAAGGGTGATGTTGGGAATAATTAAGAATGGTCAGGGTGACAAGCTCTTTTGAGTAAGAGAGGATTTAATTGTAAGAGAAAAAGGAACTCAGGAGAGTTCAGGAATAGAATGAGAATACGTTGTAAAGAGGATGTGCGCCGACGATGGCCGTCGACGAGGATAAGCGTTCTGTTAAGGCACGCAAGAGTAATCTAAGTAGTAATATGGAAAATATGTGGATGCTTAAGATATTGATTTTTGGAAATTTTGAGATTTGGATAAAGGGAGTACAAGAGAAATAGATGGTATAGTTTGGCAAGTGACAAGACTATGAGGAGCTGTAATCACCAACCGGAGGTTGGGATGGTATTATTTAAGTCGTGTTTGGAACGAGATTCGAATGTGAACATACGGTTCGGCATATTCATTGAGTTGCGGACTCAGGGATATAGTGTGAAGTTCTTCGATAGAAAGGATAACTTTTGTGGAATGTAATGGTTTTGGGTGGTACTGCCGTAGTGGCACGGTACTACTAGTGGATGATACTCCACGGGTGCTTCAAGAAAGGAAGCATGATAGCTTAAGCTACGTGTCTTGAGCGTTGTGTATTGCGATTTCGACGTGTATTCGTAAGAGATCGAGGGAAACATTAAGAAAAACCTCGAAAGATTTGTTGGACCATTGTGACTCGGAGGACCTTGAGCACAAGTGGAATGAAGTATCACTTAAGTTGGGTAAAGATGGTCTAGACCACCATCAGGATTGTCGACTGTCTATTGACAAATTGAGGGACTGGCCGTCCTTAATTTATTGTTGATGGTAGACGAGAATCGTGTTGATTGGAATTGACTAGTTTTGCTAGCTTTGGTGATGCACAGAGAACTTCAGTGTTTCTTTTTGGAGGGTAGCCAGTAACTGCTTCGCGTGAACCTAGGGAAACTGGCTATGTCGCGGAGGCGAAAGAGGTGACTTTGGAAATTTTTGTGTGTGGGCACGAGGATCTTTGGGAACTAGAGGTTGTGAACCTCTGTTGTGAGGTTAATTTTTGAGTGGTGAACTCGTTGAGAGTTGCGGTTGGTGCACGGTTGTGCCAGTGTGTTGGTGAAAGTATCTGTGTGACTTCACCCGGTGTTAGCATCTGTGTGGCTGCACCTAATCCTGTGGGATTTTGTTGTGTTGGTGATGGTAATGACTGGTTGAGTCGTTATCCTTAACTTTAGTTTCGAGGACGAAACTTCTTTTTGGAGGGTAGTAATGTAAGACCCGTAATTCCACTGTACCTTTTGGTGAATAAAATAAGTAATGGCTACGAGTTTTAGGGTTTTTGGTGAAGCTGTTTTTGTGAGTATCGTCGCATAAATGAGATTTTTGCTGAAACGGAGCCTGTTTTGTGCTCGTGCGCTGGAAAGGCACAGACTTTTGGGTCGTAGTCTTCTTTTAAGTATGAGGAGATTTCTGTGAAGTCAGAATAACGAGTTTTGGATTATTCTCGCTTTTGGAAAAACGAGTAGGAATTTTACCCGCTGATGTAAAATTTTACGGCTTCTGAATTCCGTAGAAATTTAGATGGAGGTTTTATATATCTGCGCGAGTTAGGATATGTCCTGAGATTAATTTTCTAAGGTATGGAAGAAAATTACAGTCGCGGAAAAAGATTCGGCGATAAGTTTTGGAATGGAAAAACGATAGACGTTCTTTCTGTAGGTTTTCTGTTTTTGCGATTTCCGCCCGTTAGCGAGGCGCGACTCGTCTGTGAGGCGTGAGTTTCTCATGAGAAAGAAATATCTAAAGTGGATAGACTCGGATTGATCCAAGGGCTAGGATTAAGTCTTAGAAACTTTATACTATTTGATCCAAGGGTGGATTAGGCAACAAGACCATGACTTTTGGTCATTAAAAAGACTTAAGAAAAATCACAATTTCACTCATTCTTCTCTTCTCATTGCCGTGGCATTTCCACCCTTGTTCTTCATCCAAGAACTTTTCCATTTGCTCACCAAAAGCTTGGATTTTAGGCTTGTTGGATCATAGGACTTGCAAGGAATCTTCTTCACTTAAGGTAACTAACACTTCTCTTCCTTAATTCTCCATGAAAACCTCTTGAATTCTTGAGTTTTATGATTATGTTCTTGAGAGAAAAATTTGAGAATTTAGTTTTAATTAGTTTTGGTTCCATAGAAGTGTTCTTGAGAGTTCCTTAGTACACTTGAGTGAAGCATGAGAAGTTTCCATGGTTGGTTTATGTTTTCACAAAATTTTTGGTTAAGGGTTTTGAAGAAATTTTTTTGAAAAGATCATAAACTTGGATTGTGTTGTATGATTTTGGTTTCGAAGTTAGTTTTAAGCTTTGTGACAAAATGGATTGGTGATTATGAAATTTGTTTCGAAAAATAAGAAAAAAATTATTCTCGTGTTCTTGAGCGACTCGAAGAACACAATTTAGAAAAAGTTTATTTCGAGTTTCAAAAGGAGTCGGGTACACGATCGAATATCGTTACGAACTAATGAATGTGGACTAGGGTTTCAAATGAAAAAAATGTGTAGGGTTGCCCTTTTTGCCTCAAATGGCCGTGGCACACATATAGGGTTCGAGGAATCGAATTTCGAAAATTGTTTAGAGGCAAATAGCTTCCCATGATCATTGTTTAATTGTTTGATTGGTTGTGGGATGTTTGAAAAGAAAATGATCACTTGCCTTAAGAAAAACCTTATTTGAGATTTCTCGAAAATTTGCGATTCGACTCTATAATTTCTAAATCGTTTTGATAAGTGCTAGTTAGGTATTATGGGATATTACCATGCTTTTAGAAGTGAAAAATTTTGTGTGGGAGTGTGTTTTTAAAAATATGGCCGTGGCCTTTTTAAGGGTGGGAGAGAAATTCCAAAATTTTTTCTAAGTCCACAATTATGTGAAAATTTTGTATGTGTTGGATAATCTTAGTTTTGAAGAAAAATGAGTATAGGAAAGGTTGTTAGGAAGAAAAAAATGTGTAACTTGTAACGCAAGAAAACTTCGATTTTTTCATAAAAATATTCTTAAAAAGTTTTGGTTGTGTTTCAAATGGTTTTGTTGTGTGTGAAACAAGTTCTTGAAGTGGAAAATCCAAAATGGTTTTAGTTTATGATTTGAAAACAAAATGATTTTCGTGTTATAAAAATAGTACAATTAACTTCGTGAATTTTTAAACACTATGAGAATAACCTGAAATCATTGAGGGATAGCTTTAGGAAGTACCTTAGACCCTCTGGAGCTTTGAGAGCAAGTTTCGTTTCGATAAGATAAACGAGGAGTATTTTATTGATGTTACGCTACATTTATTTTAGGTAGCGTGTGTTGTAGATTTTCGCGAAATTAAAGTATCGGAAGCTTGCTAAGGTAAGGGCTCCACTTTATTTCTGCCTTTAAAACGGTTACGACATGCTTTGTTTTGCTGTGTATGCAATTGCTGTGTGCTTTGGCATGTTTGTATTATGTATTCTCGTGATGAGAAAGTGTTTACAATACTTGCGCTGTTTACATATGATTATGAGAATATATGTATGAACAGGTGGTTGGAATATATATGATGAGAAATGTATGTATGTCGTTATGTTTGGTTTGCATATGCTAGAGAGGTATGTATTCATTGCATTAGCATATATGGGGAAGCGTATGCTCATGCATTTGGTAGTTGCGTGTACGGTGTGGTGATCGGGAGAGCCCACCTTTTTATTCGTAGTGATCGGGAGAGCTACGAGATTTTTGTTGAGATCGATACGTGGTGATCGGGAGAGCCACGGGGTGCGGTGATCGGGAGAGCCCACTCTAATCCTTGTAGTGATCGGGAGAGCTACGGGATTTTATTGATACTTATGGTAGGAGTGTGGTGATCGGGAGAGCCCACTCTAATCCTTGTAGTGATCGGGAGAGCTACGGGATTTTATTTAGTTCGATACGTGGTGATCGGGAGAGCCACGGGGTGCGGTGATCGGGAGAGCCCACTCTAATCCTTGTAGTGATCGGGAGAGCTACGGGATTTTATTGATATTGTTAGTAGGGGATGGACCTACGATTCCGGAATTCATGCATCGTGGTAGCTAGGGTTAGTACCACGCATTGTAGAGGTTGCATTATAGGCTATGTGTGCATTGCTTATATGAACCCGTTGGTGGGAATGACTATATGTTTAAAGAGCTTTCTCTGTTGATATTTGTATGTTTGGTATTTGTATACTCTCTCGCACCGGTTATATATATATATATATACCTTTTATTTTGTGGTGACCCTTTCTTTCATTATCGGGCTCATCCCACCCAGATGATGGGTTAGGTCGTGGTGACGACGGTGGCTGTTCCAGGCCCCAGTGAGCGGCTGGAGCTTTAGTTTAGTTAGACTATGCGCCGGTGTGTTTTGTGCACCGTGCTTTTTGGTTAGCATAGGGTTTCTAACTTGTTTTGTTGTAAGTATTTGAATGCTTAGACTTGGATTGTAATTATTCAGGAATACACTTTGCTTGTCGAAGCACCTTATGGTAATGAGTTCTTTTGTATATTTGAATGCCGGCTCATTGAAAATTATTCTATGCGCACTCTGAGTGTTAGTTGAAAAGAAAAAAAAAAATATTGACTTTTCTGGCCCTGGAAAAACGGGCTGTTACACCTTCACTCGCTGCCAACTCGCCAGGGCGAGTTCTGAGACCTAAAATTTTGGATTCTGATTTCTAAACTTGGTTTTTATCTTTCTAATCCCTTTTTATTAATTTATGGAAGTGGTTGGGATTGGAAACGAGTTTTCGGGTACTCGGAAAGTACGTAACTTATAACGCAAGAAAACGGCCATTTTGCATTTCAAATTATTTAAGACTTTGGCCTATTGTTTTGGGTCCTAAAAATAGTACAAATAACACATGGGGGTTGATCAATACGGTAGTTTTTGGTATGATATCCGAAAGAGTGAATTTTCCTTAGGAACCTTTAAGTTTTTGGGGTTCTTGGTTTAGTTTCAATACGATTGGTTGGGAAACAATGTATTGATGGTACGCTGCTTGTTTTAGGAAGCGCGTTGTGTTGTTGGACGAGTTTTAATAAACGGAAGCTTGCCGAGGTAAGGGCTCCACTTTATTTCCGTCTTTCGAAATGGTTACGACATGCTTTGTTTTGCTGTGTATGCAATTGCTGTGTGCTTTGGCATGTTTGTACTTATGTATTCTCGTTGATGAGAACATGTTTATAAATATGTGTGCAATTTACATATGATTGAGAAAATGTATGTATGTTGAGATGCTTTGTACATAGGCTTTAGGCTATGTGATTGTTTGCATGAGCATATATGAATGCGTGCGTCAGATAGGACTACGCGAGGATTTTGTCTTGTGTGACTATCCCGTATATGCCGAAGAGAATATATGCCATGCATTTCATAGTTGCGTGCCTAGGTGTATGTCTTGTGTGACTTGCCTTCGTACCGGGCGTTTGTCTGTGCGACTTCGCCAAATCCTACTGGATTTTATTGAGTTGGTGGTTGTCTTGTGTGACTCACCCGGTGTTATCCCACCGTGATTGTTTGGTATTGTCTTGTGTGACTCTACCTGGTGTTATCCCACCAATAGTAGGAGGTGTTATCCCACCAGAGACCTACACCTTCTATAGAGAGGTTGAATTCCGGAATTAAATCAAGCATGTGGCTAACCAGAGATCGGTTGTCACACCCATTGTAGTAGTCTGCATTAGGCTTGGTGATTTATTTATATAAGCCCGTTGGTGGGAATTACTCTTGAGATTAAGAGCTTTCTCTTGTGTTTGTGGAAATATTTGTTATGTGTACAATCTTTCGCACCGGTTATATATATATATATACTTTTATTTTGTGGTGACCCTTTCTTTCATTTACGGGTTCATCCCACCCCAGATGACGATGTAGGTCGAGAGGATGGTGTTGGCAGCTCTAGGCCATAGTGAGCTTGTGTTGAAGCTTAGAGTAGTTAGACTATGCGCCGGTGTGTTTTGTGCACCGTGCTTTTGGGTTAGCATAGAGTTTTCTAACTTGTTTTGATTACTTAGACTTGGACTGTAATTATTCAGGAATACACTTTGCTTGTCGAAGCACCTTTTGGTAATGAGTTCTTTTGTATATTTGAATGCCGGCTCATTTAAAATCTTTTATGCGTAACTCTGATTGTGTACAAAAAAAAAAAATATATAGTGCCTTTTCTGGCCTTTGAAAAACGGGTTGTTACAAGCTGCTACCGTCAAACAAGTAGAAACTGAAACACCACAACTCAAAAAACCGACCCAAAATAGAAATAATACTTTGGATTTGAAGTTCTTCCAATCTAGAGAATTTTCCTTTTATTTTTGTGTTTATAAAAAGATTGATATAAACATAGCATAGATTTATGATATTTTGAGGTAAATTTTAGTAAACATTTTTTTGATTGAAAGAAGATGATGAAGATTCATGAGAAATGATGAACAAGATGAAGGTGTTCTTCATTTTCCAGGATTTTTAAATTTTTAATAAAATAAAATATTTTAAAAAAAATAAAAAATAAAATTCAGCATTTTTTTAATTAAAAAAAAAACGAGACAAGGGTTTATATGAGCAAAATATAAAAGATAAAGGACCTATATGTTACAAATAAAAGATAAAGGATTAAAATGTTACAAATAAATAAGATAAAGGACCTATATGTTACAAATAAAAGATAAAGGATCAAAGTGTTACAAATAAATAAGATAAAGGATCATTGGTGTAATTATGCCTATTTATATATATGATAATTAAAAAGAAAAAGGTAAAATAAAGTTTCCATAGTCGGGAATCGAACCCGGAAATTAATGCAGCCAAAAATCAATTTGTCAGTTGTGCTACTACAAATTGTTATTTATAATGCGCAATGTATTTTATATATATGATGATAATTATAAAAGACAAAGGTAAAAAAAGTTTCCATAGCCGGGAATCGAACCCGGAAATTAATGCATTCAAAGATCAATTTGCCAGTTGTGCTACTACGGATGTTAATTATAATGTGCAATGTATTTTATACATATAATAATTAAAAAAGAAAAACGTAAATGAAGTTTCCGTAGCCGAGAATCGAACTTGGAAGTCAATGCACCCAAAGATCAATTTGGAAGTTGTGCTACTCCGGATTTTTGATTATAAAGCGCAATGTATTTTATATATATAATAATTTAAAAAGAAAAATGTAAAAAAAGAAAAAAAGGTAAAATAAGTTTCCGTAGCCGGGAATCGAACCCAGAAATTAATGCACCCAAAGATCAATTTGTCAGTTGTGCTACTACGGATTGTTAATTATAATGTGCAATGTATTTTATATATATAATAATTTAAAAAAACGTAAAAGAATTTTACGTAGCCGGGAATCGAACCTGGAAATTAATGCATCCAAAGATCAATTTGTCAGTTGTGCTACTACGGATTGTTAATTATAATGTGCAATGTATTTTCTATATATAATAATTAAAAAAGAAAAACGTAAAAGAAGTTTCCGTAGCCGGGAATCGAACCCGTTAGTCAATGCAGCCACAAATCAATTTGTGAGTTGTGCTACTACGGATTGTTAATTATAAAGCGCAATATATTTTATATATATATATATATATATATATATATATATATATATATATATATATATGATTATTAAAAAGAAAAAGGTAAAAAAAAAGTTTCCATAGCCGGGAATCGAACCCGGAAATTAATGCAGCCAAAGATCAATTTGTCAGTTGTGCTACTACGGATTGTTAATTATAATGTGCAATCTATTTTATATATATAATAATTAAAAAACAAAAACGTAAAAGAAGTTTCCGTAGACGGGAATCGAACCCGGAAATTAATGCATCCAAAGATCAATTTGTCAGTTGTGCTACTATGGATGTTAATTATAATGTGCAATGTATTTTATACATATAATAATTAAAAAACAAAACGTAAAAGAAGTTTCCGTAGACGGGAATCGAACCCGAAAATTAATGCAGCCAAAGATCAATTTGTCAGTTGTGCTACTACGGATTGTTAATTATAATGTGCAATGTATTTTATCTATAACTATATATAAAAAGGATACAAATTTTTGGGATGGCTTTTTCATTATTCCTATTTTACCCTTAAAAAAAACTACCAACAAAAAAAGTAATCAACTACATATGGTTTACTCTTTTTTTAAAAAGTAACCACAAATTAAATCATGGAACTTTTAATACATTTCTATACCATAATACTATTATGTATACATTAATAATCTTCTATTATACATAACATTTTAAGTTGAATATTATTAAATTATAGTAAAACCCAAATTGGAATTATGAATGATAGCAACATGAATTAGTTTAGGCCAAAAGAACGATTATATGATAACAACATGAATTATCTAAGTTTGCTAATAGAAGTAAACTAAACAGAACAAAAAATTTTACTTATCATAAGTTTGCTAAATTAAATTATGATTTGGATTATTAGTTGAGCCCACATTAAGGACTTAAAAAATAGGAAAACTAAAGATACACACATTAATTTAAATAAAAATCATATTTATAATAAATTACAATTTACAATTTATATATCTCAGTAGAATAGAAAACATGAATCACACAAACGGGCACGGGCGTTTGGCCGTTAGTATATATAATAATTAAAAAACAAAAACGTAAAAGAAGTTTCCGTAGCCGGGAATCCAACCCGAAAATTAATACAGCCAAAGATCAATTTGACAGTTGTGCTACTACGGATTGTTAATTATAATGTGCAATGTATTTTATATATATGATGATAATTATTAAAGAAAAAGGTAAAACAAGTTTCCGTAGCCTGGAATCGTAGCAGGGAATCGAACCCGGAAGTCAATGCACCCACAGATCAATTTGTCAGTTGTGCTACTACGGATTGTTGATTATAAAGCGCAATGTATTTTATATATATAATAATTTAAAAAAAATGTAAAAAAAGGAAAAGGTAAAAAAAGTTTCCGTAGCCAGGAATCGAACCCGGAAATTAATGCACCCAAAGATCAATTTGTCAGTTGTGCTACTACGGATTGTTAATTATAATGTGCAATGTATTTTATATATATAATAATTAAAAAGCAAAAACGTAAAAGAAGTTTCCGTAGCCGGGAATCGAACTCGGAAATTAATGCAGCCAAAGATCAATTTGTCAGTTGTGCTACTACGGATTGTTAAGTATAATGCGCAATGTATTTTATATATATGATAATTAAAAAAGAAAAAGTTTAAAAAAAGTTTCCGTAGCCGGGAATCGAACCCGGAAATTAATGCACCCAAATATCAATTTGTCAGTTGTGCTACTACGGATTGTTAATTATAATGTACAATGTATTTTATATATATAATAATTAAAAAAAAAAGGAAAAAGAATTTTCTGTAGCCGGGAATCGAATCCGGAAATTAATGCATCCAAAGATCAATTTGTCAGTTGTGCTACTACGGATTGTTAATTATAAAGCGCAATGTATTTTATATATATGATAATTAAGAAAGAAAAAGGTTAAAAAAAGTTTCCGTAGCCGGGAATCGAACCCAGAAATTAATGCACCCAAAGATTTTTGTCAGTTGTGCTACTACGGATTGTTATTTATAATGCGCAATGTATTTTATATATATGATAATGAAAAAAGAAAAAGGTAAAAAAAGTTTCCGTAGCCGGGAATCGAACTCCGAAATCAATGCAGCCAAAGATCAATTTGTCAGCTGTGCTACTACGGATTGTTAATTATAAAGCGCAATATATTTTATATATATGATAATTAAAAAGAAAAAGGTAAAAAAAAGTTTCCGTAGCCGGGAATCGAACCCGGAATTTAATGCAGCCAAAGATCAATTTGTCAGTTATACTACTATGGACTGTTAATTATAATGTGCAATGTATTTTATATATATAATAATTAAAAAACTAAAACGTAAAAGAAGTTTCCGTAGTCGGGAATCGAACCCGGAAATTAATGCAGCCACAGATTAGTTTGTCAGTTGTGCTACTACGGATTGTTGATTATAAAGCGCAATGTATTTTATATATATAATAATTTAAAAAGAAAAATGTAAAAAAAGAAAAAGGTAAAAAAAGTTTCCATAGCCGGGAATCGAAACCGGAAATTAATGCACCCAAAGATTAATTTGTCAGTTGTGCTACTCCGGATTTTAATTATAATGTGCAATGTATTTTATATATATAATAATTAAAAAGTAAAAACGTAAAAGAAGTTTTCGTAGCCGGGCATCGAACCCGAAAATTAATGCAGCCAAAGATCAATTTGTCAGTTGTGCTACTACGGATTGTTAATTATAATGCGCAATGTATTTTATATATATGATAATTAAAAAAGAAAAAGGTTAAAAAAAGTTTCCGTAGCCGGGAATCGAACCCGGAAAAGTTTCCGTAGCCAGGAATCGAACCCGGAAATTAATGCACCCAAAGATCAATTTGTTAGTTGTGCTACTACGGATTGTTAATTGTAATGTGCAATGTATTTTATATATATAATAATTTAAAAAAAAAGGTAAAAGAATTTTTAGTAGCCGGGAATCGAATCCGGAAATTAATGCATCCAAAGATCAATTTGTCACCTGTGCTACTACGGATTGTTAATTATAAAGCGCAATGTATTTTATATATATGATTATTAAAAAAGAAAAAAGTTAAAAATGAAGGTGGAAAAACACAAGAAGGGGGGGTTGAATTGTGTTTTAAAAATTAAAACTTTTTACCAAATAAAACTAATTTTGCAGCGGATATAAACACAAAGTAAAAGAGGGATGCTGAGAGAGAGAGAAAGAGACACAAAAATTTATACTGGTTCCTCTCACAAATCGAGAGTACGTCCAGTCCCCTTGCACTTCCAAGGGCTTCTACTAAATCTTATAAGATTACAAGATGCTCAAGCACAATAGCAAGAGACTTCTCTAATGCTCAAGTTACAACTAACAAGAGGCTTCTCAAATGCTCAAGTTACACTTAACAAGAGACTTCTCAAATGCTCAAGTTACAATTAACAAGAGACTTCTCAAAAGCTCAAGTTACAATTAACAAGAGACTTCTCAAACACACTTAATACTAAGAATGAATGTTTTAGGGAACACTTGATATACTATCAGAGGTGTTTACAAAATACAACGCAAATTGCTTTAAGACTTTGAATGACTAATAGAACAATAATGTCAGAATGCTTCAGAGCCTTAAACGCAGTAATAGAACGGTAGTCATTTCTTCCATTTGAGTCTTCTATTTATACTACAATGGAGAGTGATGACCGTTGCAGAGAGATAAGATGCCAGCTGGAATTTGCTAGTACAATTGATAGCTGTACATTGCCTTCTTTGGCAAGGAAATCCAATTCCACTACCTTGCTATTTGAATTATCACTCATCCATTTTGAGTAATAATAGTACGATAGTGCAATCCTCAAATGCGCTCCACTTATGGATAAGGTTAATGTTGTACCAACGAATATTCCTTCCTGTGGATGTGACAGAGCCTTGAAGTAGATTGTTCTTCAATCATTGATTCTGATTCTGTCAGTTCTTGAGTGATGTAAATTCCTTTTGCTTCTGATGCTGTTGTCATAGCTTCTTCAGCTTCTGAACTTCTCAGAGTCTAGCTTTTGGTTCTCAGAAGTACTGTCTTTAACACGCAAAATTTAAGCTTCTGATGAACAGCGATACGCTTTCAGAGCTTCATAGCTTGGCTTCTCTCTTGTTATTCATAGTGCCTCTGAATGAATTTTAACTTATAATTCTGCACACTAGAATAATCATTAGTAATACCAATTGCAATTTTAATACTTTGTTATCATCAAAACCACTTAAAATCTTAGAGGTTTATGTCAGACCCACTTTGTTCCAACAATCTCCCCCTTTTTGATGATGACAAACTAAAGCATTAAAATTCAATTGTTGTTGTTTTAATTTAATTATGTTGACTTTAGGTTTCAAAGGTTTGCAATCTCCCCCTGAGTCTGATAATCCATAGGGTTAGGTTTGTAAGCTCCCCCTAAGTCTTAACCATAATTAATTAAAACAGTTTAAGAGTTAATTTATCAACTTAAAATAAATTTTCATATTTGACTCTCAGAAGCATAGTTTTGCAAGCTTTGCTTCTTAGAGTCAGATAATGCTCAGAGGAGGTTTGCAAGCTTCTCTTATATTATCTATGAAAATTAATTTTAGGTTCTTAAATTTTCTCCCCTTTCAATAAGGTTCAAAGTAAGAAGAAATCAGAAGGGATAGAATTTGATTCAGATGCATATATATAACAGTTTCAGATCTTTTACGCAGAATTAGAATCAATCAATATTAATTTTAACGCTATCCTTACTCCCCCTTTTGGCATTAGTCAAAAAGCACAGAAAACTAGGCAGTCAAAGCGTGCCAGAAAACAAGACAGTCAAGTCAGAAAAGTGGTTACAACTATATTCAATAAATGAATTGTGTTGATTCCCAGGGTGACACGAGAGCTTGAGATCACTATAAAAAGGGTTGATTCTTCTCATTTTATTCATATAGAATAATCAAAGAACATTAAGAAAAACACACAATGGAAAAGCAAGCTACGAAAGATGCTTCAGGATCTAAAGAAGTGATCAAGAAGGAAGCAGAGCCCTGGCGCTGCGAAGAAAACAAGCATCGTTATGAAAGAAACAAGCGAAAGGTGGTTCAAACAGAGTCAGAGCTTGAAGAAATAGGCTCTGACCTGGAAGAGTTCTTATGGACATATGACGATGATAAGCCGTACGAAGAGTATCAAGCTGAAGCTCAGCAAGCCCTGCGTGACCTACTTTCTTATGTTAGTGAGAAGCATAAGAAGAATAAGCCAGAGGCTGCTGATGTTGATTCTAAGTAGGATCTCATTATCTTATGTAATAAAGAATTTCTTCAAAAATTTTAATAAGGAGTTCCTGCTATAAATTTCTTTCTTTTAGAGCATGTTTCTTTTATATACATCATTTTTAATGTCAGAAAACCAGTTACCAGACACGCCTCATACGGTATTGTTGCCCCGCTGTTAAACAGGCTATAATACTAAGAAGCTATTTCATGAGTAAACAGGAGTACTGATGTGGGGGACTCTTAGGTTTTTAAAATCCTAGAATATTAGTTTAAAACTGAGATGCTCTGCAACACCTCACACTAGAGCCAGTAACCACAAGAGTACCAGACATTATCAGAGTATATGATTTTCATTTTGAAAAACAAAAATAAAATAAACACACCAGCACAAGCACACAAATATGGATAAATAACTTGGAATTAAAAAAAATATCCAGAGATTACATAAGAACCAAAATGACAATCAAAACAAAATAAACAAGTGCACAAACATAAAGTTTAGGGTTTGGATTGTTGTTGTTGAGTAAGCTTCAGTAGTAGCTCCATCATAGCATCTATCTTTTTGTTAGTAGCTTCACCAGATCTGTTCATATCTTCCCTGATATCAGCTCTGAACTCATCCATTTCATTTCTAAGCTTCTCTCTTAAGTCACTCTTGATTACATCTAGAGCTTCTTGCATAACAGAAGGTATAGAAGATGAAGAAGAACCTTGGATGAGTACTGGTGGAGATCTAGGAGGAGTTGGAGCAACAATTGGAGCTTTACCCTTATCAGAGTCTGGTTCACTGAGGTTCTGATCTTGCATAACAACATCCTCTGCAGCTGCTTGATTCTCATTAATCTTATCAGTTTCCACGACTGCAATGCGAACAGCTCTGTCAACCAACAACTTGAAGGCTTCTTGATCAGCAAGCCTCTTACATTCCACTTCAGCAGCTATCCGAGCCTGCTCAGCATCAACTACTGCTCTTGCATAATTAACCTCTTCATTATTTAGCCTTATAGCTGCTTCAAGTGACCTTCTGATACTTTCATTCACAACAACTAATAATTCCAACCTCTGACGCTCTTCTTCATGATTGAAAAATGTAAGTCTCAGAGCATGAGGGCGTTCAGCAGCACTCATTATCTGAGACAGAGCTTCCATTCCTCTTCCTTCAATCCTTCTTTTTACATAGCCTCCCAAGAGCCTTAGAGACTGACTGAATTGCTGTTCCAATTCCCTGATCTTAGCATCAACATCTGAGGGAAATATCAACACTTCTTCTTCCATGCTCTTAAATTTCTTAAGACTAATATTAATAGCATTATCTAGCAGCTCAAGGTTTGGTTCTAAGTTGTGATTGAAGAAGGGCTGGTTTCTATTGAAGGGAATGGTGGGTTCAGGTCTTTTTCTTTTTAGAGGAATGATTTTGATTTTTCTGATTTTATTAAAGGGGTCTTTGGTTATAACATCATCATCAACATTAATTTCTGCTTTTAGCAGATCCTCCAGAATGGGTAGGGCAAAGTCAGTAGGTAGACTGAGTTCATCTATGGTTAAGGGTTTGTAAGATGGACCATAGATGGGTTCTGATGGTGGTGTTTGGGGTTCAGGTGTTGGTTCAGGAGTGGAAGTTTCAGGTTGTGGTGTGGGTGGTTTAGCAGTGGTATGTTCAGAATGAGTCATAACTTCATCCTGGGCTGGTGTGAAGGTGGGTGGATCTTCTTGTTCTATGTCAGCAAGAGAGGAGGGTGGAGTTTGAATTTGTGGTTCTGGAATTGGTGGATCACTAGGTAAATCAGAAGATGTATTTACAAAGTGAAATTGGTCAGGTGAGTTTGTGTTGGAGTGGGTGAAGGCATCACCAGATAGGTGAGTGGAGAGATGTTCAAGAATGGTAGGTGATTTTCTTGTTGTGTTGGTGGGTTGGTCAAGAATTGAAGTGTCAATGGTGATATTTTCTTCTTCTGGAGGGTTGTTTTTGGGTTTCTTGAGAGTTCTTTTGACAGGGATCTTTTTCTTAGCTTGTTCCTTCTGAATTTTATCAAGTTTTTCTATAAGCTCTGAAGAATCAGTGCTTGCACCAGAAGAAGTCCCTTCAGATGATGATGATGAGGATGATGAGGGTTGTGGAGATGGTGGGATCATGCGTATAGGCTGTGTATAGTGTATAGGAGATGATTGGGTAGGGGGATGAGCACTAGAAACACTATCAGTATTAGGCTTAGAATTTTTACCTGAGTCAACAGCTTTTCGTTTGGAAACAACTGTCTTCTTCCTTTTTGGGGCTCTGACAGGTTGATCCTCTTCATCATCTCCAGGCCTCTCATGCTTCTTCTTTGTTCTTCTTTCCTTCTGAACAGCTTTCCTCTGAACAATTTTAGCCACTTGCTCCTCAGTGACTTCTTCATTTTCTTCAGTGGCCAATCTTTCAGCACCACTAACCTCAGCAGCATCGTTCTTATCTTCAGATTGTTCATTTGAGCCTTCCTCAACAATTTCTTGTTCAATTGGTTGAGGTTTTCTTTTAGACCTGGTGATCTGCTTTGGTCCTTTGAAGATGTCCCAGTTTGGTACACCAACTACCATACTCCTGGGCACACTTACTCCAGAATCTAATCTGACCAACTCCAAGAAGTTCTTGATAACATCATCGTTATCAAATTCTGATATGGTTGGGAAACCATCACACCAGAAGTACTTTTCATAAACCTGCTCCAGAGGGCTCTTGGCTGTCTTCAGCTCTTCTTTTGTCTTCAGATGCATATTTACCAGAACACTTGCATCATACTTAGCAGTATTGAAAACTATAAGTTTCTCCTTGGTACTGACAATCTGAATATGCTTTGTTTGACGAATGATTTCTGAAATCAACCTTGGATGATGAATTATTGAAGGTGATTTGGTTCTGCTCTTGGATATAGTAAGGCATAGGTGATCAAACAGAAGCTTTGCCAGATTTATCTTCACCTTCTTGTACATAAACCAGATGAAGTGCTGGTGTGGTAGAGAAATAGTATCATATCCTCCTTCTCTAGTGATGATGGAGGCCAGAAACACTTTGAAAGCAAAGCTGAAGTTCTGCTTCATGAATTTTGCTTTGCCAAAATCATTGTTGGCACTACCAGGAAGGAATAAATCCTTCTTAATGGATTCAATATGTTTGCTCTTCTCACCATATTCATCCACGTTCTCTCCTTCATTGTCCAGACCCAAAATCTTGGCAATATGTTCTTGAGTAATAAGAACATTGATACCCATGATATTTGACCTAATCTCCTTTCCTTTATAGGGTCTTAAGCCAAGTTGACTCCTTGTTTTACCTTTCAGTGAACTATCCTTCTCTACCATCATTCTAACCTCTTCATCAGCATTGAACTTGTCAAAGATGGTAGCTTTCTGCCAGAAGTATTTGACAATATCATAGTAAACAAACCCATTCAGCATCTCGAAGTAGTTCTTCCATTGTTGATCGTAGAATAAACTTTGAATGTCAATTCCATTTACTTTAAAACTCTCAAAATCAACAAACTTTTCTGTAACGAACTCAAAAGAATCTGGACCAGCGTCGGTTACATTATCTTTGAAGACTAGTTTTGCTTGAGACTTAAGATCAATGACGGGTGGTAAGACAGGGTTGAATGGACGTTGAACGATTTCGTTTGAAGATCTAGCGGCCATGATTACGAAGCAGAGAGATTTGGGAATTTCTGAGTTTTAGGTTTGTGTAGGAAGTGATTATGTGTAAAAGTTGTGCAATGTGAGTGAAGTGACATATAAATAGCAAATAGCACACATAAACGGAAAAAGCAAGCATTGGGAGGGAGCGCGAATAGTTTTAAAATTAAATAATAGAATTAACTGCCATTATCATCATTAACTGTTCTCTACCCATCAGGATCTAAACACGTGTTGGAGAGACTTAATCATAGCTGACGCGTGTACAGACAACTGTTGTACACTTACTAGTACTAAACGTTTCATTTCCGTTTAGTTCAGAGCCAAACTCATTCATCTCATCAGACCCTGTTACTCTTCATAACCCTTTTATTCAGAACCTTCCACAGAAGACTTCTGAATTGTTAGAGGCTCTGATAGAGCTTCAGACCCAAATTCTATTTTGCATCTCAGAGCTAGTTTTCTTCAGAGATAAAATGCATGTTCAAATTCTTTTTAATAAAATCAAAACGTTCAATAGCCAAAGGTTTGGTAAATATATCAGCCCATTGATGATCCGTATCAATGAATTGAATGTTTATTGTTCCTTTTTGAACATGATCTCTTATAAAATGATGCTTAATTTCAATATGCTTAGCTCTGGAATGCAAAATTGGATTCTTAGATAAATGAATAGCAGCAGTATTATCACAATATAGTGGAATACTGCTTTCAGCTATGTTGTAGTCCTCTAACTGATATTTCATCCAGAGAAGCTGTGTGCAGCACTTAGCAGCTGAGATGTATTCTGCTTCTGCTGTAGACAAAGCAATAGTTGTTTGTCTTTTGCTGGCCCAAGATATTAGATTTTCACCAATAAATTGGCAATTTCCACTAGTGGACTTTCTCTCTATCTTGTCTCCAGCATAGTCAGCATCACAGAATCCAACTAGCTTACTATCTAGGGATTTTTTATAAAGAAGTCCTAGATTGGTAGTTCCTTTCAGATATCTAAAGATCCTCTTAACAGCAGTTAAGTGAGGTTCTCTAGGATCTGACTGGAATCTTGCACA
Organism: Trifolium repens; assembly: GCA_030408175.1. Taxonomy (NCBI): domain Eukaryota; kingdom Viridiplantae; phylum Streptophyta; class Magnoliopsida; order Fabales; family Fabaceae; genus Trifolium; species Trifolium repens. The sequence continues at coordinate 34,089,188 of CP125845.1, forward strand.
CAAGCATACACTATATAAGATATCAGGTGTAGAAGCTGTTAGATAGAGTAAAGAACCAATCATACCTCTATACAGCTTCTGATCTACTTTGCTTCCAATTTCTTCCTTGCTTAAGCTGCTTGAAGGATGCATGGGTGTTGACATTATCTTACAGTCTTCAAGATTAAACTTCTTCAAAAGCTCTTTTGTATACTTGCTTTGATGAATGTAAGTGCCATCTTTCCCTTGGTTGATTTGGATTCCAAGAAAGAATTTTAGCTCACCCATCATACTCATTTCAAATTCATCCTGCATCAGCTTGGAGAAATTCTTGCAAAGAGAATATAACACCCCACATGATTTATCTAGAATATCAGTGGATTATTATTATTGATAACGAGTGCATTATTATTACAAATTGAAAAGTTCAGCACGCGCAGGTGCTAAATACAACACGGATACAAAAAAAACAACGGAAGCGGATCAAAATACTACGACACATCAAGAGATTATTAGAAATACAACAAGACAAGAGATAACTAGAAAGCATGAACAAATATGCAATCCTCCAAGCACAGCTACGAGCACACCAACAAGCATACCTTAGCCAACCTGTTTATCTGAAAAAAAATTGTTTGGAGTGGGGTGAGACTACTAAGCCTCAGTGAGTCCTACTACCCTCCTAAGGTGACTACACCGGGGAACCTAATCAGTCATAACATATATTCATAACATAACATAATACACAAGCATAAATAAAGGTGTGCCACAGAAATTAGTCTTGTTTATTTTAACCGCAAGGATTCTCCGAGGTGAGCATATCTCGGAGGCCTGCCTTATCCGTCGATCGGACCGATCACGGCATACAGCTCACAATACATATCCTGATGGATTATCCCATTGGGAGTCCATAAAGCGACATAAATCGCAACAACTGACTGATACTAATTTAGTTGAAGTCTACCATAATTTACCAAAGCCCCGGGGAACATGCTTTTTCTAAAATTCCCTAAGTTGTACCCTAAGGTTATCTGTGATTAACATACTGTATAACATTATCTATTTGTATTACTGCAAGTGTACCTAACTCAAATGAGGATATAAAACGAGTGTCATAGTTCTTTAAACGTTTTGAAAATAAAATTCTGTTTCCTGTCAAACTCGCTCGGCGAGTTATCACTCGCCAGGGCGTGTTGTTACAGGTCATGTCCTGTATGAGCTCGCTGCAGCGTATGGAAGCTCGCCATGGCAGGATTATAGGTCCTGGCCCAAATCCACTCGCCCGGCGAGTTGGTACTCGCCAGAGCGAGGTTCATCAGCCTGAAGAACCCAGCTCGCCATGGATGCTCGCCCTGAACACGCTGTGGCGAGTTCACTCAGAACCTGCCCTGTTTCACGAAAAATCATATTTTTACAAGTTTAACACCTACAATCCTCATTCTAAGTCATGCCATTACACAATATATATAATATAGGACAGAATGGAGAGGAATTTGGGGATTAATTCCTCTCACACAACATTTTTCTTAAATCCTAAGTTAACATGCAAAATTTCATATTTTGGGAAATCTATCTAAACTAACCTAAGAACCCACCTGATTGAAGCTTTAATCTTGCTTCTGGGCTCCTAATGCAGCTAATGAACTCCTAGCAAGACCACGAACAGCTCACCAAGCTTGACTCCAAAAACCCCCAAAAGCTCAAGAACACGAATTTGATGAGAAGAATGTTTTGAAGTGTTTGACTGAATTGATTGTGGATGATTTCGTTTCTGAAACCTAAGGGTGGTATTTATAGTGGCTTGGAATCAGAATTGGGCCATGGGTGGTCCTCTTTGCATGTAAGTTTATTGGTGAAGTGTTTAGGGAAATTGTGTTACTTGTTGTTTTGTGGCTAACTCAGATCATGTGAAGGTATTCTGAAGGTAATGTGGATTCAGTAGCTGATTGATCAGAGAGGGAAAATTGAAGTTGTTGTTTGCTTGCTACATGTGACCAAGAGTGGTGATTGCATGTGAAGGAAAAGACAAACTCATGTGGTTTTTCCTTGTTGTTTCTAGGCGTGAGAGGAAGAGAAAATGGAGTGGAACATTCAGATTTTCTGAAGTGAAAGTGGAGTGAATGGCTTGCATGAATACTAGATGAGGTGGAGGCATGAGAGAAGAGTGAGTCACACAAGAAGTCATGACTCATAGGTGAGAGGGAGAGGGAGCACGTGAGGGGGAGGGAGGAATGGAGGGAGTTTGAAATTTCTTAGTGCTAATTAATCCACTTAGTTCACAAGATTAATTAATTAAACACCACTAATTAACTTTGAAAAAATTAGGCAAAAGCTCTAATTAAAATTAATTAGGTAATTTAGAATGTGGGATATTACAACCTACCCCCCTTAAGGAAATTTCGTCCTCGAAATTAAGAAATTTACCTTGGAAAAAGATAAGGATAACTCTTCCGCATGTCTGACTCCAGTTCCCATGTGAATTCACCATCAGGAGACTGAGCCCATTCAACTTTGACAATAGGAATTCTCTTGTTTCGAAGGATTTTGGCATCACGTTCAACAATCCGAACAGGATCCGGCTGATAGGTTAGATCTGGCTGAAGGTCGATCTGTTCCAATTCCACTGGACTATAAGGATCAGGAATATACTTCCGTAGCTGAGACACATGAAACACGTCGTGTAATCCTGACATAGATGGAGGAAGGGCTAACTGATAGGCTACAGGACCGACGCGTCGAAGAATCTGATAAGGTCCAATGAATCTTGGACAGAGCTTCTTTGTTTTGAATACACCTCTCAAACCCAACTTAGGAGTAACTCTCAAGAACACATGGTCACCTTCCTGGAATTCCAAAAATCTCCTTCTCTTGTCGGCGTAACTCTTCTGCCGACTCTGAGCAACTTTCAGTTTATCACGAATAGACTTAATCTTTAAAGTGGTCTCTTGGACAATATCCGGTCCCAAGAAACTACGATCACCAACTTCTGTCCAACACAACGGGGTCCTACACTTCCTGCCATACAAAGCTTCATATGGTGCCATACCGATACTGGCATGGTAACTGTTATTGTAAGCAAATTCGATGAGATGTAGGTGATTACTCCATGAACCACCATCTTCTAACACACATGCTCGAAGCATATCCTCAAGGGTCTGAATAGTCCTTTCTGACTGACCATCAGTCTGAGGATGATGCGATGTACTCATCTTCAGTCGAGTCCCCATCGCATTCTGAAATGCTTTCCAAAACCTTGAAGTGAAGATCGGGTCTCTATCCGACACGATACTCAAAGGTACACCATGCAGCCTTACAATCTGCTCCATGAAGATGGCTGCATATTGCGGGGCCTTGTAGGTGGATTTCACTGGAATGAAATGAGCTGACTTCGTCAACCTGTCCACGATTACCCAGATCGAATCTTGACCTCGCTGGTTACGTGGCAGTCCTCCTACAAAATCCATAGTGATGTGTTCCCATTTCCACTCTGGAATATCCAACGGTTGTAACAGTCCTCCAGGTTTCTGATGTTCAATCTTCACCTGTTGACAAACAATACACCTGGACACGAATTCAGCAATCTCTGCCTTCATGTTAGGCCACCAATAGTTCTCCTTCAAATCATGATACATCTTGGTGGATCCAGGGTGAATTGAAAATCCACTTTTGTGTGCCTCTTCCAGAATCAACCGTTTCAGCTCATCATCCTGAGGTACACAAAGTCTGCCTTCATAGAGAATAGCACCGTCCGTGGCTACTGAGAACTCCGGATGGTTTATCCTCTTCTGCAACTCTACATCATCCTGCTGAGTCTGCACAATCCTTGGGCGTAACTCACAGGACACTTCAATCCTGTTAATACGGATACCGCTCTTACGATATACCACATTCAGATTGAGATCTCTAAACTTCTCATACAGACCGCACTGTTGCATTAGTAACTCCGATGCATACAACGTTTTTCTGCTTAGAGCATCTGCCACAACATTGGCCTTTCCTGGATGGTAGTTGAGATTGAAGTCAAAATCTTTGAGGTACTCCATCCAACGTCGCTGCCTCATATTCAACTCTTTTTGATCAAACAAGTACTTCAGACTCTTGTGATCACTGAACAGATCAAACTGCACTCCATACAGATGATGTCTCCAGGTTTTGAGTGCAAAGATAATGGCTGCTAATTCCAAGTCATGGGTAGGATAATTCTGCTCATGAGGTTTTAGCTGCCTGGATGCATACGCTACAACTGCTCCATCTTGCATCAATACACATCCAAGTCCCTTGTTGGACGCATCACAGTATACCACATACTTGCGGGTTGGATCAGGAATCACTAACACTGGTGCTGTTGTTAGCTTTTCCTTAAGGGTTCTGAAACTCCATTCACAAGTAGCATCCCAATCAAAGTCTGCACCCTTTCTGGTTAGACGAGTTAATGGCAAAGCAATCTCCGAAAACCCTAAGATGAATCTCCGGTAATAGCCTGCCAATCCAAGGAAACTTCTGACTTCGGTAACACTTCTGGGTCTTTCCCAATTCAACACTGCTTCTACCTTGGATGGATCAACAGACACACCGCCTTGCGATATGACATGACCCAAGAATTTAACTTCAGATAGCCAAAATTCGCACTTGCTGAACTTGGCATACAGTTGTTTCTCTCTGAGGATACTCAACACAATTCTCAGGTGCTCCGCATGCTCCTGTGAATCCTTAGAATAGATCAGAATGTCATCAATGAAAATGACAACAAACTGATCAAGGTACGGCTGGAAAATCCGATTCATGTAATCCATAAAAATGGCTGGAGCATTAGTCAGACCGAACGGCATGACCAGGAATTCATAGTGTCCATAGCGAGTCCTGAATGCTGTCTTGGAAACATCCGAGGACTTGATACGGATCTGATGATATCCAGAACGAAGATCAATCTTGGAGAAAACAGTAGCACCTCTGAGTTGATCCAAAAGGTCGTCAATTCTTGGTAGGGGATACTTGTTCTTGATTGTGACCTTGTTGAGTTGACGATAATCAATGCACAGACGCATCGTACCATCTTTCTTCTTTACAAGTAACACCGGTGCTCCCCAAGGTGAGACACTGGGTCTGATGAAGTGTTTCTGAAGCAACTCTTCAAGTTGAGATTTCAGTTCACGAAGCTCTAAGGGAGACATCCTATACGGCGCAACTGAGATTGGCTGGGAACCAGGAACTAGATCGATGGAAAACTCCACTTCCCTTTCGGGAGGTAAATTCATGATGTCATCTGGAAAGACGTCTAAAAACTCACTAACAACTGGAATATCACTAGGGCTCAAACTGGGTTCCGGATCAATGGTGAACAAGACACTGAAACACTTAGTACTGGCACCTAAGTACTGTATCATCTGATGAGTATTCTGGAGTAAAGCGGTAAGAGCTCTACTTTCTGGTGAAGCTTCGGTTGGAATGAAGAGATTCCTTTCAGCACATCCAATGTACACAGTATTGGCGGAAAGCCAATCCATGCCTAGGACTACGTCAAAATCTTTCAAGGGTAGACAGATCAAATCTATGTTATAGACTTTACTGCCCACAATAACAGGACAATTCTGACAAACACGTTTAGAAGTAACCTTGCCTCCTGTGGCAACAGCCACAGTCATTGGAGGAATTAAAGGTACAGAGGGTAGTTGAAGTCGCTGAACACAGTCAACGGCTATAAAGGAATTAGTAGCTCCACAATCAAACAAAACTAACACTTCAGACTGTCCTAACATGCATACATCCATAATTAAAGCATTATTAGATTTGACATTCTCACCGTCAAGTGAGTATACCCGACCTTTGCTTTTTGAGGCACCGCTGGAATCTCCTTGTCTTTTCAGCTTAGGACATTCGTGCTTGTAATGGCCAGGCTGCTTACAATAGTAACACATGTTCTTTCCCTTCATGCATTCTCCACTGTGAGGGAAACCACATTCGGCACAGTTCCTTGGTGAACGTTGAGAGTAGCTCTGTTTTCCCTTACTGGTACTTCCCTTAGTCCTTACTTGCAGATTGAATTTTCCAGAGTCTCTCCTCTTCTGAATAGCTTCGCCGCGCTCCTTATTAATATTGTTAAGATCTGCCTCAGCATGGTAGCTCTTTTGCACCAAATCACCAAAGGTAGTGATATGCTGCATAGAGACGTCATGTGCTATGTCAGCCCTTAAACCAAACCGGTACTTCTTCATCTTCCATGACTCAGTTGGGGCATCATTGCCGTCCGCCACATAGCGAACCAGATCATTGAACTTCATGGTATAGTCCGCCACAGACATACTTCCCTGCTTCAGCTCGGTCAGCTCTCGCTCCATCTGGAATTGATAGCTCTCTGGAATGTAATGTCCGACAAAAAGGCGTCGAAAATTACTCCAAGTCATCTCCATCTGACTAACCTCCATGTATGACTTCGTTCCATCCCACCAGTTACATGCGTCGCCCCTAAAGAAGCGGGAGACGAACACGACCTTGTCAGCTTCAGAGCAATCCATTGATTCTAGGATCCCACTCATCCTTTGGATCCATTCACGGGCCTTCGCTGGATTGTACTCTCCGTAGAACTCCGGCGGACTCATTCGGCCGAACTCTCTGAAGGCAGCGCTAGATCCTTGCTGCTGAGGGGAAGGGTTGTTCATATGCTGTTGAAACATAGCCATGAACTCTTGATGCTGCTGGGCTTGCTGGGCCTGAAACTGCTGCTGTTGACGCATCATCTCAGCCCACATGTTAGCATTAGCATCACCGTACATTTCAGGTTCGTCACCATCATCAGCAACGTTCCTTCTAGGCCTTCCAGGTCCTCGTCTTGCTCCTGACATAATGCTCTAACTGCCAATATCAAGTCAAGTTAGCTAGGCTTAAAGTGACATGACATCTAGAACAGATGTTAGAAATCCAGACAAATACTGGGATTCGGATAGTAATACTAATGAACTCTGGCACGATCTGAATCGACCTGCTCTGATACCAATTATAACACCCCACATGATTTATCTAGAATATCAGTGGATTATTATTATTGATAACGAGTGCATTATTATTACAAATTGAAAAGTTCAGCACGCGCAGGTGCTAAATACAACACGGATACAAAAAAAACAACGGAAGCGGATCAAAATACTACGACACATCAAGAGATTATTAGAAATACAACAAGACAAGAGATAACTAGAAAGCATGAACAAATATGCAATCCTCCAAGCACAGCTACGAGCACACCAACAAGCATACCTTAGCCAACCTGTTTATCTGAAAAAAAATTGTTTGGAGTGGGGTGAGACTACTAAGCCTCAGTGAGTCCTACTACCCTCCTAAGGTGACTACACCGGGGAACCTAATCAGTCATAACATATATTCATAACATAACATAATACACAAGCATAAATAAAGGTGTGCCACAGAAATTAGTCTTGTTTATTTTAACCGCAAGGATTCTCCGAGGTGAGCATATCTCGTAGGCCTGCCTTATCCGTCGATCGGACCGATCACGGCATACAGCTCACAATACATATCCTGATGGATTATCCCATTGGGAGTCCATAAAGCGACATAAATCGCAACAACTGACTGATACTAATTTAGTTGAAGTCTACCATAATTTACCAAAGCCCCGGGGAACATGCTTTTTCTAAAATTCCCTAAGTTGTACCCTAAGGTTATCTGTGATTAACATACTGTATAACATTATCTATTTGTATTACTGCAAGTGTACCTAACTCAAATGAGGATATAAAACGAGTGTCATAGTTCTTTAAGCGTTTTGAAAATAAAATTCTGTTTCCTGTCAAACTCGCTCGGCGAGTTATCACTCGCCAGGGCGTGTTGTTACAGGTCATGTCCTGTATGAGCTCGCTGCAGCGTATGGAAGCTCGCCATGGCAGGATTATAGGTCCTGGCCCAAATCCACTCGCCCGGCGAGTTGGTACTCGCCAGAGCGAGGTTCATCAGCCTGAAGAACCCAGCTCGCCATGGATGCTCGCCCTGAACACGCTGTGGCGAGTTCACTCAGAACCTGCCCTGTTTCACGAAAAATCATATTTTTACAAGTTTAACACCTACAATCCTCATTCTAAGTCATGCCATTACACAATATATATAATATAGGACAGAATGGAGAGGAATTTGGGGATTAATTCCTCTCACACAACATTTTTCTTAAATCCTAAGTTAACATGCAAAATTTCATATTTTGGGAAATCTATCTAAACTAACCTAAGAACCCACCTGATTGAAGCTTTAATCTTGCTTCTGGGCTCCTAATGCAGCTAATGAACTCCTAGCAAGACCACGAACAGCTCACCAAGCTTGACTCCAAAAACCCCCAAAAGCTCAAGAACACGAATTTGATGAGAAGAATGTTTTGAAGTGTTTGACTGAATTGATTGTGGATGATTTCGTTTCTGAAACCTAAGGGTGGTATTTATAGTGGCTTGGAATCAGAATTGGGCCATGGGTGGTCCTCTTTGCATGTAAGTTTATTGGTGAAGTGTTTAGGGAAATTGTGTTACTTGTTGTTTTGTGGCTAACTCAGATCATGTGAAGGTATTCTGAAGGTAATGTGGATTCAGTAGCTGATTGATCAGAGAGGGAAAATTGAAGTTGTTGTTTGCTTGCTACATGTGACCAAGAGTGGTGATTGCATGTGAAGGAAAAGACAAACTCATGTGGTTTTTCCTTGTTGTTTCTAGGCGTGAGAGGAAGAGAAAATGGAGTGGAACATTCAGATTTTCTGAAGTGAAAGTGGAGTGAATGGCTTGCATGAATACTAGATGAGGTGGAGGCATGAGAGAAGAGTGAGTCACACAAGAAGTCATGACTCATAGGTGAGAGGGAGAGGGAGCACGTGAGGGTGAGGGAGGAATGGAGGGAGTTTGAAATTTCTTAGTGCTAATTAATCCACTTAGTTCACAAGATTAATTAATTAAACACCACTAATTAACTTTGAAAAAATTAGGCAAAAGCTCTAATTAAAATTAATTAGGTAATTTAGAATGTGGGATATTACAGAGAAGCATTAGTTGAACCAAAGATTATATCATCCACATAAATTTTAATAATTAAGATGTCTTTCTTAGTTGCCTTTCTGAATAATGTATTGTCAATCTGACCTTTTTGAAATCCATTTTCTAAAAGAAAATTGCTTAGTCTTTCATACCAAGCTCTTGGAGCTTGTTTGAGACCATAGAGTGATTTCTTAAGTTTATAAACATATTCAGGGTTTTTCAAATCCTCAAAACCTGGAGGTTGTTTGACATATACTTCTTCAGAAATGACACCATTTAGAAAGGCACTCTTAACATCCATTTGGTATAAGGTTATTCCATTATTAACTGCATATGATAACAATAACCTGATTGCTTCCAGTCTTGCCACTGGAGCAAATGTTTCAGTGAAGTCAATGCCTTCTTGCTGACTGTAGCCTTGTGCTACTAGTCTAGCCTTGTTTCGTACCACTTCACCTTGTTCATTTAGTTTGTTCCTAAATACCCACTTGGTTCCAATGATGTTCTTGTGTGTTGGTCTTGGTACTAAATCCCACACATCATTTCTTTGAAACTGATTGAGCTCATCTTGCATTGCTACAATCCATCCATCATCAGAAAGAGCTTCATCAACATTCTTAGGTTCTATCATGGATATGAGTCCTAGAAGTGAATCATGTTGTTGATAATCTGATCTTGTTTTTCTTGGACTTTCTTTGTTTCCAAGAATAAGATCTTCTGGATGTGATGATCTATATTTGAATTTTCTCTTTGGAGCTTCATTAGTTTCAGCACTTGCTTGGGTATTATCTTCTGAGATATCATCATGTCCTTCAGATGCTTCTATTGGAGATGCTTCTTCAGAGACTTCTTCCAATACAGCTTCTGAAGTTTCATTTGCATCTGATGCTTTCTCAGGTTCTGGATTGTTATAAAGATATGGAATACCTGCATAGCTATCATCTTGCTCTGACATTTTACTGTCAGGCTCTTTGTCATCAAATCTAACATGTATAGATTCTTCCACTGTATTAGTTTCAGAATTATACACTCTGTATGCCTTTGAGCGTTCAGAGTAACCTATAAAGATTCCCTTACAAGCTTTGGCATCAAATTTTCTTTTGTAGGCCTTATTGTTCAGAATGTAACAGGTACATCCAAACTGATGAAAATAAGAGATGTTGGGCTTTCTTCCTTTAAATAGTTCATATGTTGTTTTATTCAATATAGGTCTGATATAGATCCTATTTTGAATATAACAAGCTGTGTCCACAGCTTCTGCCCAGAAGTACTTAGCAAGTTTTGTCTCATGCATCATGGTTCTTGCCATCTCTTGTAAAGACCTGTTCTTTCTCTCTACAACACCATTTTGCTGTGGTGTTCTAGGAGCTGAGAACTCATGAATAATTCCATGGTCTTCACAATAGGTTGCAAAGGGTTCGTTTTCAAACTCACCCCCATGATCACTTCTGATCTTTAAGATCTTGAGACTTTTCTCATTTTGTACTTGTGTGCAGAAGATGGTAAACACATCATATGCATCATCTTTTACTCTAAGAAATTTAACCCAAGTCCATCTACTGTAATCATCAACAATAACAAGTCCATATTTCTTTCCATTGATTGAGGCTGTACTTACAGGACCAAACAAATCAATGTGAAGCAATTCAAGAGGTCTTGAGGTAGAGACAATGTTTTTAGGTTTAAAAGAGGTTTTTGAAATCTTTCCAATCTGACATGGACCACACAGAGCATCTGAATGATAATTAAGAATGGGTAGACCTTTAACCAAGCTTAGTTTGCTAAGCTTAGAGATTAATCTCCAGTTAGCATGACCTAAGCGTTGGTGCCAGACCCATTTCTCATCATTCAAGGATAGAAGACAAACTATCTTTTGCTCTGAGAGTTCTGACAGATTGATTTTATAAACATTGCCTTTCCTTAAGCCTCTGAATACTACAGACTCATCAGACTCTCTGATTACAGTACATGCATCTTTATTAAACTTAACAACAAATCCACTATCACAAAATTGACTAATGCTTAGTAGATTATGTTTGAGGCCATCAACTAACCAAACATCTTTAATAGAGAGAGAAGAATTACCAACTGTACCAGTACCAGTGATCTTCCCTTTTTGGTTTCCTCCAAATCCCACAGTTCCTCCCTCTTTCAGAGTCAGGGTTTGGAACATATGCTTGTCTCCTGTCATATGTCGTGAGCAGCCACTGTCCAGGTACCAAGAATGCTGCTCTGGCCTTCTTTGAGTGCAGATCTGCTGCAAAGACAATCTCAGACTTTGGTACCCATACTTTTATGGGTCCTTTAGAGTTAGTTCTCATTACCTTAGATTGTTTCTGTTTATAAGGCCTATCGGGAGCTTTAGAGTTATTTAAGCATTTTGAAAAGTTTTTAGGCTTTATATAACTCTTGGGCTTAGCTTTAGAATATACCAGAGTTATATTCATTTTGACATTGGTCTGAGGTTTGGAAATCTTAGGCTCTGAAGGTTTCAGAGTCTGAGACTTCTTGACTTCTGACACAATTATTTTTTCAGGTTTTGGTATAACTATTGCTTCTGATTGGCTTTTAACAAATACAGCCTTAGGTTTTACATCATCACTGTTAGAGGGTTTAGAAAATAATGGATTATCTTTAAAACGAGAGAATCCAAGACCTTCACCTCTACTTCTACTAACATAGTATATTAAGGAAGCTATCTTACTTCTCTTCATGCCATTTATAAGGAATTCTTGCAGAACAAATTCATGTTCTGGAGGAACCTTATCATCATAAACATAATGAGTTTCCATAAATGAGTTTCTACTTCTTAGAGACTCATTTTCTTCAACTATTATATTCATTTTCTCAATCAGGTTATTGTAAGCCTTTTTCAAAACCTTACATTCACCTGCCTTTTTAGTGAGCATTTTTAAGGCATCTTTAAGAGAATCTACTAATTCAGTTCTAGATAGTTTGGCAATTACCTCTTCCTCATCTTCAGAGTCTGATTCTGCTTCAGAGTCTTCTCTGTCAGAGGTAGTTGCCATCAGTGCCAGATTTGCTTCCTCATCACCATCTGAGTCTGAGTCTTTGTCAAGATCTTCCCATGTTGCCAGAAAGCTCTTCTTGACTTTACTTTTATATCTTTCCTTGCTAGAGCTTTGCTTTGATGATCTACCTTTGTTTTCTGGACAATCAACAATGAAATGACCAGGCTTGTTGCATTTGAAACACTTGCTTTGATCTTCCTTCTTGTCTTTAGCAGCACTAAGTCTCTTGGAAGACCCTCCAAACTTGCCTGCATATTTCTTGCTTCATTTTGCCCATTGTGAAACCTTAGCAGCCATCAGCACCATCTCTTCTTCATCGTCAGATCCAACTTCTTGACCCTCTTCAGAAGCCTCATCTTCAGATTCTATAATCTTAGCTTTCAGAGCCTTTGATGAGCTCTTAGAGCTTAAGGCTATCCCTTTCATCTTCTTGGTTGATTCATCAGTAATTAGTTCCATCTCATGACTCTTTAATGAACTAATTAAGCTTTCAAGGGATACAGTATCCAAATCCTTAGACTCTTGAAAAGCAGTCACCTTAGGTCTCCATTTTGGTGGTAGGCTTCTGAGTACCTTTCTCACATGATCAGCTTCTGTATAACTTTTGTTTAATACTTGAAGTCCAGAGACTAGAATTTGAAACCGTGAAAACATAGTTTCAATGTCCTCTTCATCCTTCATCTTAAACAACTCATACTGATGTACCAACAAGTTAGCCTTTGCCTCCTTAACTTGTTTGTTGCCCTCATATTTGGATTTTAAGGAATCCCAAATAGACTTTGCGGTTCTTTTATCTCCAATTTTAAGGTACTCATCATGTGAGATAGCATTAGTCATTATTCCTTTTACAGAGTGATGCTTCTTGTATTCTAGCTTTTGAGTAGGTGTAAAAGCTTTTCTGTTCTGAGAACTGACTACACCTTCTAAGTCCATGTTTTCAAAGTTAACTCCATCTTCTACCATGTCCCATAAATCACAATCAATACTCATGATATAGCTGTACATATTTGTTTTCCAGAAAGGGTAGCTGGTCTCAGTTCCATTGAAGAAAGGAACCTTATCAGATGCCCTTCTTTGACGAGAGTTTGAATCATAGTCGAAAGGGACCTCATTTAAGTTCTTCTCAGCAGACATGTTTTTCCTCCTGGATCTTTACTGTTTCACTGTAAGGTGAGTTAGGCAACAGACCTAGCTCCTGATACCAATTGAAGGTGGAAAAACACAAGAAGGGGGGGTTGAATTGTGTTTTAAAAATTAAAACTTTTTACCAAATAAAACTAATTTTGCAGCGGATATAAACACAAAGTAAAAGAGGGATGTTGAGAGAGAGAGAGAAAGAGACACAGAAATTTATACTGGTTCCTCTCACAAATTGAGAGTACGTCCAGTCCCCTTGCACTTCCAAGGGCTTCTACTAAATCTTATAAGATTACAAGATGCTCAAGCACAATAGCAAGAGACTTCTCTAATGCTCAAGTTACAACTAACAAGAGGCTTCTCAAATGCTCAAGTTACACTTAACAAGAGACTTCTCAAATGCTCAAGTTACAATTAACAAGAGACTTCTCAAATGCTCAAGTTACAATTAACAAGAGACTTCTCAAACACACTTAATACTAAGAATGAATATTTTAGGGAACACTTGATATACTATCAGAGGTGTTATAACGCCCCAACTAAAATATCTAGAATATTTAGTCAGAACGTAAGTAATTGAAATCTGAGTACATAAAATTAAGAGGAAAAGATAATTAATTTACAACTTGAAACGAATACAAATAAATAATTCCAACATAAGTATACTGCTGAAAGAATCATGAGTACAATAGATATCTAAAGCATGGAAGAAAAATATAATCTTCTAGTCTGACAACCCAAGCTCGGCTCCAACTGTCAGTCCCATCCTGGTCCTTGCTCCGGAGAACCTGTCTACCTAAAAAAAAAATTGATTTGGAGTGGGGTGAGACTACTAAGCCTCAGTGAGTCCTACTACCCTCCTAATGGCGACTACGCCGGGGGAACCTAGATAGTGTAATGATCTAAGTTCAACTGTTTTACATATAAGAGTAATATTAATAACAATGAATAAAGGTGTAACACATTTATCAATCTTGTCAATTACTCTTCAAAGACACGCCGAGGCAAGCCGGTCTCGGGTGTCTGACTCTGCGTACTACCGAAACAGAGGCTCGGATTCCGACGTTGGCTCACATAATAAAATGATCAGAATTCAGAGGAATTCTTTAATCACGGCATATATCTGCCAATTAATTTTAATGAGTTTAAGCAGTTCTAACCAATATATCCCACCCAGGGTATCCTAAGCATGTTATTAATACAAATAAATATACATGTTATTCTCTTACCATATTATCCATTTTACACTGTTAAAACATGTCCATGAAATCCAAGTTGCATTCGGATATAAAACGAGTGTCTAGAGTTTTCAGAAAATAAAATATGCAGGTTCTGTCCCTGCCAAACTCGCTGTGGCGTGTACTTACTCGCTACGGCGAGATTTCATGTCACTGACCTGTAACACTCGCCCTGGCGAGTCAACAACTCGCCTGGCGAGTTATACAGGCAACAACAACAACACTCGCCCTGGCGAGTACTTACTCGCTACGGCGAGTTCATCAGAACAAGCCCCTGTTTTGCAGAAACATGATTTTTAAAATAAATCACCTACAATCTCTATGCAACTCGGTACAAACATGTCCAATAGTGTATAATAAATTATATGGGAGTAGGAATTGGGAATGATTCCTACTCTTTCATTAATATTGATCCTAAACCTATGTTGGCATGCAATTTATCATATTTGGGGATAAACTAAGCTCTACAACATAACTATGGTTAAAGATCCTAAGAACCCACCTGATATGAGCTTTAAAACTTGCATATGAACTCTGCAACAGTCCCAAAGTTTCTCTGACCAAGGCTCACTTGAAAACCCCAAGATTGTGCTCATGAGAAAAGGGAAGGAACGGATTCATGAGTGTTTGAAAACTTACTAAAGTTTGTTAAAAGGAAGAGTTTGGAACAACTTACCAAGGAAATGGAGGATGGCTACATGAAGAAAGAACACATGCAGTAACTAGTGTTTCTCTGCTACACTCGCTGCGGCGAGTAACCTTACTCGCCAAAGCGAGTTCCTCGATTTGGCAGAACATAGCTCTGTTGGCTTCTACCGCAACTTAATCCTTCAATTCATGATTCTTAGTGTTTCTTCCAGTCACTCACGAAGGTGATAAGCATACATGCAATACCCGAAACAATAAGTATGAGGATTTGGATTTTTGAATGGAATCTAGAAAAGGGGTAACTAGGAACCAAAACCATGCCTTAATCTCATGAATTTTCTGGGTAGGTGATAGTGGTTTCAGGATCTGATGATAAGTCAAGAGATTGCAACTTGCATGTGGTGCTAGTGTCTGAAGGAAAGTAAGGGTTTGTTGGAATTATGATGATGATGATGATGATGTTCACGAGGGAGAGGAGAAGTTTTGAAGAGTAGTTGTTGTTGTTGATCTTTGCTTTGCATGTGAGTTTAAATGGTAATTTAATGATGTTGGTGGTGGGTAAGAAGAAGAAGGCGTGAGAGAAGAGGTAGGAGAGCAAGAGTGTAAGCTTAAGCTACTAGGCAGAGAGAGGAATAATGAACTAAGAGTATTGTGGCCTTATGCTTAAATAAGAATAGTGGAAATGGGTGGAGGCTTAAGAAGAAATAGTGGGAGGCGTGGGAGAGAAGAGCTAGTGGTGGAGGGATTGTTTGTTGGATTCCTATGTCTTGGTTGCAAGTAAAGTCTTATGGTAGAGTTGTTTTGAATAATTAATTAGAACAATTTCCTCATTATCTAACTACACCTCTTAATGGAGTAGTTACTATTCTAATTAATTGTTTGGGATGTTACAGGTGTTTACAAAATACAACGCAAATTGCTTTAAGACTTTGAATGACTAATAGAACAATAATGTCAGAATGCTTCAGAGCCTTAAACGCATTAATAGAACAGTGGTCATTTCTTCCATTTGAGTCTTCTATTTATACTACAATGGAGAGTGATGACCGTTGCAGAGAGATAATTATAAAGACAATATATTTTATATATATGATAATTAAAAAGAAAAAGGTAAAAAAAAGTTTCCGTGCCGGAAATCGAACTCGGAAATTAATGCACCCAAAGATCAATTTGTCAGTTGTGCTACTATGGATTGTTAATTATAATGCGCAATGTATTTTATATATATGATAATTAAAAAAGAAAAAGGTAAAAAAAAGTTTCCGTAGCCGGAAATCGAACTCGGAAATTAATGCACCCAAAGATCAATTTGTCAGGTGTGCTACTACGGATTGTTAATTATAATGCGCAATGTATTTTATATATATGATAACAATAAAAAAAGGTTAAAAAAAGGTTATAATGCAGCCAAAGATCAATTTCCTCCTCCCCACAAGAAGGCCACGGCCAAATTTTTAGAAATCACCCCTCCACACAAAATTTTTCACTTCTAAAAGCATGGTAATATCCCATAATACCTAACTAGCACTTATCAAAACGATTTAGAAATTATAGAGTCGAATCGCAAATTTTCGAGAAATCTCAAATTAGGTTTTTCTTAAGGCAAGTGATCATTTTCTTTTCAAAACATCCCATAACCAATCAAACAATTAAACAATGATCATGGGAAGCTATTTGCCTCTAAACAATTTTCGAAATTCGATTCCTCGAACCCTATATGGGTGCCACGGCCAAATGAGGCAAATAGGGCAACCCTACACATTTTTTTTTCATTTGAAACCCTAGCCCACATTCATTAGTTCGTAACGATATTCAATCGTATACCCGACTCTTTTTGAAACTCGAAATAAATTTTTTCTGAATTGTGTTCTTCGAGTCGCTCAAGAACACGAGAATAATTTTTTTTTCATTTTTCGAAACTAATTTCATATTCACCAATCCATTTTGTCACAAAGCTTGAAACTAACTTCAAAAACCAAAATCATACAACACACCCAAAGTTATGATCATTTCAAGAAATTTTCTTCAAAACCCTTCACCAAAATTTGTGAAATTTAAAACCACCATGAGAATCACTTACATGCTTCACCAATATATCCTACATAACACTCTTAAACACTACTATGGAATCAAAACTAATTAAAACTAACTTCTCAAGATTTTTCTCTCAAGAACATAATCATGAAACTCTAAATTCAAGAGGTTTTCATGGATAAATAAGGAAGAGAAGAGGTTAGTTACCTTAATGAGCAAGTGATTCCTTAATAGGCTAATGATCCAAGCTTGATAAGATGAGAAAATGGAATTTTTTTGATATAGTGAGTGAAAGGGCCGGCCAAGAGAGTGAAGAGAGGAAGAGTTTTGTGACTTTTTTTGCTTCTAAGACAAAACATAAACCTCCTTACTATTTAATCCACTCATGTGAAATCTAGGCCATTGGATCAAAATAACTTTTGCAAGGCTAAACCCTAGCCCTTGGATCCAATTCACTCATGATTACTTTTTGAACAAATATCCACTTTACGCTACTCAGCTCGTCGCGTTTGTTCTCGGCGAGTCGCACCTCGCTAACGGACGGAAATCTCAAAAATCTAAAATCTACCAAATAAACGTCCGTCGTAAACCGTTTCCAAATATTATCGCTAAATCTTTTTCCCCGACTGTAATTTTCTTCCTCACTCTTGAAAATTATTCTGAAGACATATTCCAACTCGCGCCGATATATAAGGTCTCCAATTAAAATTCGACGGAAAACAGAAACCGTAAAATTTTAAGCAGCGGGTACTGTTTTCTACTCGTTTTTCCAATAAACGGAGAAAGTCGAAACTCAAAATTCTGAAAGCACAGGAACGTTCTCGTATATAAAAAAGGACTAAGAACCAAAAGCCTGGACTTAAAGAGTACACGAATCCAAAACCAGTTCCAACTCAGCAATAACGCTGTTATTACACGATACTTATGAAATTAACTTACAGAAACCCTAAAAACTCTTAGCCACTACTTACGCTTATAACTTGCGTACGATACAGTAGAATTAGGTAGTAGCTCAATTGGTAGTGGTGAATGCATTGAACATGTACTTATGCTCCAGGTACATGGTTCGATTCACCACGAGGGCAAAAACTCCACAAGGGGGGTGGAGAAGGCCGTGAGTAAGATCAATTTATGCCGGGAGTACTTATTCCAACATAAATGAAGTTTCTGTAGCCGGGAATCGAACCCGGAAATTTATGCACCCAAAGATCAATTTGTCAGTTGTGCTACTACGGATTGTTAATTATAATGTGCAATGTATTTTATATATATGATAATTAAAAAAGAAAAAGGTAAAAAAAGTTTCGGTAGCAGAGAATCGAACCAAACAATTAATGCACCCAAAGATCAATTTGTCAGTTGTGCTACTACAGATTGTTAATTATCATGTGCAATGTATTTTATATATATGATAATTAAAAAAGAAAAAGGGGAAAAAAGTTTCGGTAGCAGAAAAAGGATTGTTAATTATAATGCGCAATGTATTTTATATATATGATAATTAAAAGAGAAAAAGGGTAAAAAAGTTTCGGTAGCAGGGAATCGAACCAAACAATTAATGCACCCAAAGATCAATTTGTCAGTTGTGCTACTACAGATTGTTAATTATAATGTGCAATGTATTTTATATATATAATAATTAAAAAACACAAACGTAAAAGAAATTTCCGTAGCCGGGAATCGAACCCGGAAGTCAATGCACCCAAAGATCAATTTGTTAGTTGTGCTACTACGAATTGTTAATTATAAAGCGCAATGTATTTTATATACATGATAATTAAAAAAGAAAAAGGTTAAAAAATTTCCGTAGCCGGGAATCGAACCCGGAAATTTATGCACCCAAAGATCAATTTGTCAGTTGTGCTACTAGGGATTGTTAATTATAATGTGCAATGTATTTTATATATATGATAGTTAAAAAAGAAAAAGGTAAAAAAAGTTTCCGTAGCCGGGAATCGAACCCGGAAGTCAATGCAGCCAATGATCAATTTGTCAGCTATGCTACTACGGATTTTTAACTATAAAGCGCAATGTATTTTATATATATGATAATTAAAAAAGAAAAAGGTTAAAAAAAGTTTCCGTGTAGTTTCTGTAGCCGGGAATCGAACCCGGAAATTAATGCAGCCAAAGATCAATTTGTCAGTTGTGCTACTACGGATTGTTAATTATAATGCGCAATGTATTTTATATATATGATAATTAAAAAAGAAAAAGGGTAAAAAAGTTTCGGTAGCAGAGAATCGAACCAAACAATTAATGCACCCAAAGATCAATTTGTCAGTTGTGCTACTACAGATTGTTAATTATAATGTGCACTGTATTTTATATATTTAATAATTAAAAAACAAAAACGTAAAAGAAGTTTCTGTAGCCGGGAATCGAACCCGGAAGTCAATGCAGCCAAAGATCAATGTGTCAGCTGTGCTACTACGGATTGTTAATTATAAAGCACAATATATTTTATATATATGATAATTAAAAAGAAAAAGGTAAAAAAAAGTTTCCGTGCCGGAAATCGAACTCGGAAATTAATGCACCCAAAGATCAATTTGTCAGTTGTGCTACTACGGATTGTTAATTATAATGCTCAATGTATTTTATATATATGATAATAATAAAAAAAGGTTAAAATTTTTTTCCGTAGCCGGGAATCGAACCCGGAAATTAATGCACCCAAAGATCAATTTGTCAGTTGTGTTACTATGGATTGTTAATTATAATGCGCAATGTATTTTATATATATGATAATTAAAAAAGAAAAAGGTAAAAAAAAGTTTCCGTAGCCGGAAATCGAACTCGAAAATTAATGCACCCAAAGATCAATTTGTCAGTTGTGCTACTACGGATTGTTAATTATAATGCGCAATGTATTTTATATATATGATAATAATAAAAAAAGGTTAAAAAATGTTTCTGTAGCCGGGAATTGAACCCAGAAATTAATACACCCAAAGATCAATTTGTCAGTTGTGCTACTACGGATTGTTAATTATATTGCGCAATGTATTTAATATATATGATAATTAAAAAAGAAAAAGGTTAAAAAAAATTTCCGGAGCCGGGAATCGAACCCGGAAATTAATGCACCCAAAGATCAATTTGTCAGTTGTGCTACTACGGATTGTTAATTATAATGCGCAATGTATATTATATATATGATAATTCAAAAAGAAAAAGGTTAAAAAAAGTTTCCGTAGCCGGGAATCGAACCCGGAAATTAATGCACCCAAAAGATCAATTTGTCAGTTGTGCTACTACGGATTGTTAAATATAATGTGCAATGTATTTTATATATATATATAATAATTAAAAAAAAAAACATAAATGAAGTTTCTGTAGCCGGGAATCGAACCCGGAAATTAATGCAGCCAAAGATCAATTTGTCAGTTGTGCTACTACGGATTGTTAATTATAATGCGCAATGTATTTTATATATATGATAATTAAAAAAGAAAAAGGGTAAAAAAGTTTCGGTAGCAGAGAATCGAACCAAACAATTAATGCACCCAAAGATCAATTTGCCAGTTGTGCTACTACAGATTGTTAATTATAATGTGCAATGTATTTTATATATATAATAATTAAAAAACACAAACGTAAAAGAAATTTCCGTAGCCGGGAATCGAACCCGGAAGTCAATGCACCCAAAGATCAATTTGTTAGTTGTGCTACTACGGATTGTTAATTATAAAGCGCAATGTATTTTATATACATGATAATTAAAAAGAAAAAGGTTAAAAAAAGTTTCCGTGCCGGAAATCGAACTCGGAAATTAATGCACCCAAAGATCAATTTGTCAGTTGTGCTACTACGGATTGTTAATTATAATGCGCAATGTATTTTATATATATGATAATAATAAAAAAAGGTTAAAAAAATTTTCCGTAGCCGGGAATCGAACCAAACAATTAATGCACCCAAAGATCAATTTGTCAGTTGTGCTACTACAGATTGTTAATTATAATGCGCAATGTATTTTATATATATGATAATTAAAAAAGAAAAAGGGGAAAAAAGTTTCGGTAGCAGAAAAAGGATTGTTAATTATAATGCGCAATGTATTTTATATATATGATAATTAAAAAAGAAAAAGGGTAAAAAAGTTTCGGTAGCAGAGAATCGAACCAAACAATTAATGCAACCAAAGATCAATTTGTCAGTTGTGCTACTACAGATTGTTAATTATAATGTGCAATGTATTTTATATATAAAATAATTAAAAAACACAAACGTAAAAGAAATTTCCGTAGCCGGGAATCGAACCCGGAAGTCAATGCACCCAAAGATCAATTTGTTAGTTGTGCTACTACGGATTGTTAATTATAAAGCGCAATGTATTTTATATACATGATAATTAAAAAAGAAAAAGGTTAAAAAATTTCCGTAACCGGGAATCGAACCCGGAAATTTATGCACCCAAAGATCAATTTGTCAGTTGTGCTACTACGGATTGTTAATTATAATGTGCAATGTATTTTATATATATGATAATTAAAAAAGAAAAAGGTAAAAAAAGTTTCCGTAGCCGGGAATCGAACCCGGAAGTCAATGCAGCCAATGATCAATTTGTCAGCTATGCTACTACGGATTTTTAACTATAAAGCGCAATGTATTTTATATAAATGATAATTAAAAGAGAAAAAGGTTAAAAAAAGTTTCCGTGTAGTTTCTGTAGCCGGGAATCGAACCCGGAAATTAATGCAGCCAAAGATCAATTTGTCAGTTGTGCTACTACGGATTGTTAATTATAATGCGCAATGTATTTTATATATATGATAATTAAAAAAGAAAAAGGGTAAAAAAGTTTCGGTAGCAGAGAATCGAACCAAACAATTAATGCACCCAAAGATCAATTTGTCAGTTGTGCTACTACAGATTGTTAATTATAATGTGCACTGTAGTTTATATATTTAATAATTAAAAAACAAAAACGTAAAAGAAGTTTCTGTAGCCGGGAATCGAACCCGGAAGTCAATGCAGCCAAAGATCAATGTGTCAGCTGTGCTACTACGGATTGTTAATTATAAAGCACAATATATTTTATATATATGATAATTAAAAAGAAAAAGGTAAAAAAAAGTTTCCGTGCCGGAAATCGAACTCGGAAATTAATGCACCCAAAGATCAATTTGTCAGTTGTGCTACTACGGATTGTTAATTATAATGCGCAATGTATTTTATATATATGATAATAATAAAAAAAGGTTAAAATTTTTTTCCGTAGCCGGGAATCGAACCCGGAAATTAATGCACCCAAAGATCAATTTGTCAGTTGTGTTACTATGGATTGTTAATTATAATGCGCAATGTATTTTATATATATGATAATTAAAAAAGAAAAAGGTAAAAAAAAGTTTCCGTAGCCGGAAATCGAACTCGAAAATTAATGCACCCAAAGATCAATTTGTCAGTTGTGCTACTACGGATTGTTAATTATAATGCGCAATGTATTTTATATATATGATAATAATAAAAAAAGGTTAAAAAATGTTTCCGTAGCCGGGAATTGAACCCAGAAATTAATACACCGAAAGATCAATTTGTCAGTTGTGCTACTACGGATTGTTAATTATATTGCGCAATGTATTTAATATATATGATAATTAAAAAAGAAAAAGGTTAAAAAAAATTTCCGGAGCCGGGAATCGAACCCGGAAATTAATGCACCCAAAGATCAATTTGTCAGTTGTGCTACTACGGATTGTTAATTATAATGCGCAATGTATATTATATATATGATAATTCAAAAAGAAAAAGGTTAAAAAAAGTTTCCGTAGCCGGGAATCGAACCCGGAAATTAATGCACCCAAAAGATCAATTTGTCAGTTGTGCTACTACGGATTGTTAAATATAATGTGCAATGTATTTTATATATATATATAATAATTAAAAAAAAAAAACATAAATGAAGTTTCTGTAGCCGGGAATCGAACCCGGAAATTAATGCAGCCAAAGATCAATTTGTCAGTTGTGCTACTACGGATTGTTAATTATAATGCGCAATGTATTTTATATATATGATAATAATAAAATAAGGTTAAAAAAAATTTCCGTAGCCGGGAATCGAACCAAACAATTAATGCACCCAAAGATCAATTTGTCAGTTGTGCTACTACAGATTGTTAATTATAATGCGCAATGTATTTTATATATATGATAATTAAAAAAGAAAAAGGGGAAAAAGTTTCGGTAGCAGAAAAAGGATTGTTAATTATAATGCGCAATGTATTTTATATATATGATAATTAAAAAAGAAAAAGGGTAAAAAAGTTTCGGTAGCAGAGAATCGAACCAAACAATTAATGCACCCAAAGATCAATTTGTCAGTTGTGCTACTACAGATTGTTAATTATAATGTGCAATGTATTTTATATATAAAATAATTAAAAAACACAAACGTAAAAGAAATTTCCGTAGCCGGGAATCGAACCCGGAAGTCAATGCACCCAAAGATCAATTTGTTAGTTGTGCTACTACGGATTGTTAATTATAAAGCGCAATGTATTTTATATACATGATAATTAAAAAAGAAAAGGTTAAAAAATTTCCGTAACCGGGAATCGAACCCGGAAATTTATGCACCCAAAGATCAATTTGTCAGTTGTGCTACTACGGATTGTTAATTATAATGTGCAATGTATTTTATATATATGATAATTAAAAAAGAAAAAGGTAAAAAAAGTTTCCGTAGCCGGGAATCGAACCCGGAAGTCAATGCAGCCAATGATCAATTTGTCAGCTATGCTACTACGGATTTTTAACTATAAAGCGCAATGTATTTTATATATATGATAATTAAAAGAGAAAAAGGTTAAAAAAAGTTTCCGTGTAGTTTCTGTAGCCGGGAATCGAACCCGGAAATTAATGCAGCCAAAGATCAATTTGTCAGTTGTGCTACTACGGATTGTTAATTATAATGCGCAATGTATTTTATATATATGATAATTAAAAAAGAAAAAGGGTAAAAAAGTTTCGGTAGCAGAGAATCGAACCAAACAATTAATGCACCCAAAGATCAATTTGTCAGTTGTTCTACTACAGATTGTTAATTATAATGTGCACTGTATTTTATATATTTAATAATTAAAAAACAAAAACGTAAAAGAAGTTTCTGTAGCCGGGAATCGAACCCGGAAGTCAATGCAGCCAAAGATCAATGTGTCAGCTGTGCTACTACGGATTGTTAATTATAAAGCACAATATATTTTATATATATGATAATTAAAAAGAAAAAGGTAAAAAAAAGTTTCCGTGCCGGAAATCGAACTCGGAAATTAATGCACCCAAAGATCAATTTGTCAGTTGTGCTACTACGGATTGTTAATTATAATGCGCAATGTATTTTATATATATGATAATAATAAAATGTTACAACCCGTTTTTCAAAGGCCAGAAAAGGCACTATATATATATATTTTTTTTATACACAATCAGAGTTACGCATAAAAGATTTTAAATGAGCCGGCATTCAAATATACAAAAGAACTCATTACCAAAAGGTGCTTCGACAAGCAAAGTGTATTCCTGAATAATTACAGTTCAAGTCTAAGTATTCAAAACAAGTTAGAAAACTCTATGCTAACCCAAAAGCACGGTGCACAAAACACACCGGCGCATAGTCTAACTACTCTAAGCTTCAACACAAGCTCACTATGGCCTAGAGCTGCCAACACCATCCTCTCGACCTACATCGTTATTTGGGGTGGGATGAGCCCGCAAATGAAAGAAAGGGTCACCACAAAATAAAAGTATATATATATATAACCGGTGCGAAAGATTGTACACATAACAAATATTTCCACAAACACAAGAGAAAGCTCTTAATCTCAAGAGTAATTCCCACCAACGGGCTTATATAAATAAATCACCAAGCCTAATGCAGACTTCTACAATGGGTGTGACAACCGATCTCTGGTTAGCCACATGCATGATTTAATTCCGGAATTCAACCTCTCTATAGAAGGCGTAGGTCTCTGGTGGGTTAACACCTCCTACTATTGGTGGGATAACACCAGGTAGAGTCACACAAGACAATACCAAAACAATCACGGTGGGATAACACCGGGTGAGTCACACAAGACAACCACCAACTCAATAAAATCCAGTAGGATTTGGCGAAGTCGCACAGACAACCGCCCGGTACGAAGGCAAGTCACACAGACATACACCTAGGCACGCAACTATGAAATGCATGGCATATATTCTCTTCGGCATATACGGGATAGTCACACAAGACAAAATCCTCGCGTAGTCCTATCTGACGCACGCATTCATATATGCTCATGCAAACAATCACATAGCCTAAAGCCTATGTACAAAGCATCTCAACATACATACATTTTCTCAATCATATGTAAATTGCACACATTTTTATAAACACGTTCTCATCAACGAGAATACATAAGTACAAACATGCCAAAGCACACAGCAATTGCATACACAGCAAAACAAAGCATGTCGTAACCATTTTCGAAAGACGGAAATAAAGTGGAGCCCTTACCTCGGCAAGCTTCCGTTTATTAAAACTCGTCCAACCAACACAACGCGCTTCCTAAAACAAGCAGCGTACCATCAATACATTGTTTCCCAACCAATCGTATTGAAACTAAACCAAGAACCCCAAAAACTTAAGGGTTCCTAAGGAAAATCCACTCTTTCGGATATCATACCAAAAACTACCGTATTGATCAACCCCCATGAGTTATTTGTACTATTTTTAGGACCCAAAACAATAGGCCAAAGTCTTAAATAATTTGAAATGCAAAATGGCCGTTTTCTTGCGTTATAAGCTACGTACTTTCCGAGTACCCGAAAAACTCGTTTCCAATCCCAACCACTTCCATAAATTAATAAAAAGGGATTAGAAAGCTAAAAACCAAGTTTAGAAATCAGAATCCAAAATCTCAACTCCCAGAGCTCGCCCTGGCGAGTTGGTGGCGAGTGAAGGCAGTGAGGACTGGTCTTACTCGCTCTGGAGCTCGCCCTGGCGTGTTGTCATGACCTGTGACACTCGCCCTGGCGAGTAAACACTCGCTCAGCGAGTTGCACCTGTCATGACAGCAAAAGACAGCAACTCACACCACCTTTTTCCAACCAAGCCTAGTTTGATTCTATTAGTTCCCAACACTTTTTCAAGGCACAAAAGCAAACCATTTTCATAAGCAAGCAATTCATTTCCGAAAGCTTGTTGGTTGCTTCGAGTGCAAGTTATTTGATTTTTCATTTCCATAATCAAAACCAAATCCAAGCACAAGTTTTATTACGGGCCTTAACCGACCGGTAATCATTTTCAAACATGTTTTCAAAGTAAAAAGCAACTCCACATGTCACAAGAGTTTTAAACCACTTTGACCCCAAAAACACTACTCAAAACACTTAGGAAATATTTTCATAAACCCAAAAATATTTTTCATCGGATTTTCTAAAACAAAATCATACAACGCATTTCCCTTTTGCCCAAAGGTTCAAAGACAACTTTTCTTTTCAAAACCTTACAACTTAACCTCATGTTATTGATCAATACATAACCAAACCAAAACCCTAACTTTTCTCATGAGATTTTTCACCAACTCATGGAAAACAAACATAACAAAGCCTACACATGCTTCCCTAAACCTCATGAACATCATTCATGAAACAAAAACCATGTAAAGTAACATTTCCTAACAACTCCTCATGAGAACATAAACCCAAAAACTCCTAAACTCTATAAGTCTACCAACCTATGAGATGAGAAGAGAGGGTTACCTTTAGAAAGTGATTCTCTACAAATTCCTCAAAGCTTCCAAGCTTGAAATGGAGTGAAATGGTGAAGAATGGAAAATTTAGTGAAGGTTAGATGTGAGCAATGGAGTTTCACGTGAAAGAGAGAAAGAATGGAGTGAATATGTGATGTTTCTAAGTCCACAAGTCATAAACCTCCTTACTATTACAAAGCTCTTGATAGCCAAACCACCATTGGATCAAAGTCAAAAGTCCAAGCTTAAACCCTAGCCATTGGATCAATTTACTTTATGAGAAAGTCACAAGATTTAATCAACTCATCCATAACAAGTCTCGTACTCAGCTCTCGCGCGACGCGACGAACGTAAACCACAAAAACATAAAACCTACGGAAAGAACGTCTAACGTTTAACATTTCCAAAACTTATCGCCGAATCTTTTTCCGCGACTGTAATTTTCTTCCATACCTTAGAAAATTATTCTCAGAATATATCCTAACTCACGCAGATATATAAAACTCCCATCCGAAACCTCACTTAAAACAGACGCAGTAAGATTTTCCATCCGCGGGTAAAATCCTACTCGTTTTTCCAAAAACAAGAATAATCCAAAACTCGTTATACTAAATCCACATATAACTTCTTATCCAAGCAACAGGATCACAAGACAAAAGTCTGTACAATTACAGTGCACGAGCACAAAACAGACTCGATTACAGCAAAACCTAATAATTTACACGATGTTTCATCACACGAACACATCGAAACCCTAATATTCCTTAAACCAACTATACAATGAAATCTTGGGTCTTACAATACTACCCCCCTAAAAGAAGTTTCGTCCTCGAAACTTAGACATCGTCAAACAAACTGGGGTACAATTCTTTCATCTTACTCTCGAGCTCCCAGGTGGTATCTCCTGTAGCTTCGTTCCATATTACCTTCACCAAAGGTATCTCTTTCGTCCTCAGACGTTTCATCTTCCTATCCGCAATCTTGATCGGCGGAACCTCAAATGACAAGTTATCCCTCAACCGGATGTCATCTGGTGTGATCACATGTGATGGATCCGGTGTATATTTCCGCAATTGCGACACATGGAACACGTCATGTATCAAAGATAGTACCGGTGGCAACGCGATCCGGTATGCTACCTTCCCAATCCGTTCCAAAATCTGATAAGGCCCTATAAACTTTGGAGTCAACTTCTTCGCTTTCAAAGCCCTTCCAACGCCAGTCGTTGGTGTAACTCAGAGAAATACGTGATCTCCCTCCTCAAACTCTAAAGGCCTCCGACGCCTATCCGCATAACTTTTCTGGCGATCTTGAGCAACCTTCATCATTGCCCTTATCTTTCGGACCTTGTCCGTCGTCTGTTGTACCATTTTCGGTCCTACTATCATACTTTCCCCATCTTGGTACTAACACAAAGGAGTCTGACATCTCCTCCCATACAAAGCCTCGTATGGTGCCATTCCAATACTCGCGTGGAAACTGTTGTTGTATGTGAATTCTATCAAAGGTAATACATCATCCCAAATTCCACGATCATCCAATACACAAGCTCTCAACAAATCTTCCAAAGATTTATTTGTTCTCTCGGTCTGCCCATCTGTCTGAGGATGATAGGCGGAACTCAATCTCAATTTCGTCCCCAACGCCTCGTGCAAAGTCCTCCAAAAGTGTGAAGTAAACTTTGGGTCTCGATCCGACACTATACTTGACGGAATCCCATGTAACCTCACAATCTCAGCAATGTAAATATCGGTCAACCTTGCCGCTGTATCCGTAGTCCTTACCGGTAGAAAATGAGCGGACTTTGTCAAACGATCCACTATCACCCAAATGGAATCATGCTTCCTCCTGGTCTTAGGTAAACCAGTGATGAAATCTGTAACATCCCAAATTTTATTTAATAGAAGAGAAATTAAATAAAATTAACTAAAGGGGATAATCTGAGATTATGCGAAACTAGTGCAGAGGAATAATTAACTTAAACAAGTAAACTAGTTTTAAGTGAAGGACCAAATGGGTATTGTACATAAGACAAGTTATATAAAGAGAGGAGCAAGACCACAACCCATTCCTCATTTTACTTCATTTCATTTCATTTCTTTCCCTCACCTTCTCTCTACCGTGACTGAAACAACAACAACAACAACAACAAGCTTCAGCAAACTTCATTTCCCAACCAACAACTCAGCCCCTCCTCCTCTTCTCCTTCATTCCACGCAAAAGAACAACAAAACTTCCATCTCTCAAGTTGTTATCCATCTATCCTCACGCATGCAAGGATTAGAATCTTGTTCTTGCTTCTTCTACCTTGTCAATTAGCTGTTCTGCAACACCATCAACAATCAATTTCAGAAATCAGGAGGTAAGAACCCCAATTCTATTTAACTCATGGAAAAAAAATAAAATACACTTTGATTCAAAATATTCAACCCTAACCCTATACTCGAATTCATCTCTGCATGCATGTTAATTCCACTGAAACACGAGTTTGGAAGTAGTTGGAGAGCATGGGTGTTGTGGAAAAACGGAGGAAATGGAAGAACAACAACCATGACCCTGTTCTGCGAAGCTCGCTCCGCGAGCTGGTGCTCGCCACGGCGAGCTGGCCTGGTCTTGTTGTGTCTTGCAGAAGCACTGCTGTATCCTGCGAGAGTCTGCTGTATCCTGCGAGAGTCTGCTGTATCCTGCGAGAGCTGGCTGTGACCTGCTGGTGCTTGCTGCCTACTTCTAGCAGAATGCTGCCAGCACACAGCAAGGTGCTGCCAGCCTGCAGCAAGGTGCTGCCCTCCTTGTGTAATCCACTTCCATCCATGGTAAGCATTTTCCCTTCCTTCTCTGGTTACCACAACAGTTTCTGTTACACGTCATTAGGGAGATCTTAAGCCTTTATTAATCCATTCTTCAATCACTCATGAATATTTATTACCTTCCTTTCTCATGAGTGCAAGCTTTGGGGTATCAAGTGAGTTCTGGACAGAGGGCTTGGATGCTGCAAGCTGAGCTGGAATGCATATTAAAGCTCCATTACAGGTGGGTTCTTTAGGCTAGTTTAGCTAGTTTCCCAAAATTAATGATTATGCATGATAACAATTAGGAATTAGGAAATGTTGTGCGAGAGGGGTTAAATCCCAAACTCCTCTCCATTCTATTTTGTATTATGTTAGTATATGTTGATGCACTGTCTAAAATGAGGGTTGTAGGTGTTAGTTTGAAATATCATGATTTCTGCAAAACAGGACAATTCTGCATGAACTCGCTCCAGCGAGTAGTTGGCGAGCGTTTATGGCGAGCTGGGTTCTGGACTGATGAAACTCGCCAAGGCGAGCTACTGCTCGCCACAGCGAGTTGATTTAGGTCAGGACCTATAATCTCGCCATAGCGAGCTGGTGACTCGCCAGAGCGAGCTTGTACAGAATAGTCCACATTTTACAATTATTCTTGAAACTTCAAACACTCGTTTTATACCCTCATTAGAGTCAGATAATTTGCATTAACGTAAATGACATAATGTCGAATAGCATGTTAGCCACAGATAATCTTTAGGGCATAACCTAGAATTATTTAGGAATGTATGCTCCCCGGGATTTTGGGAATTATGGTAGTAAGAACACAATTTAGTGTCAGTCATTATGGGCGATTTATTATATCGCAAAGTATGGACTCCCAATGGGATACTCCATCAGATTATGTATATGTGAGCTTCATGCCGTGACCGAATCGGTTGACGGATATGTCAGGCCTCTGAGACATGCTCACCTCAGAGTGTCCTTGTGTTTTAAAATGAATAAGATTCAGTTAATCTGTGATACACCTTTACGTTATGCTGTTATGATTATGATATGATTAGTATGCTACGACTGATTAGGTGCCCCCGGTGTAGTCACCTCTAGGAGGGTAGTAGGACTCACTGAGGCTTAGTAGTCTCACCCCACTCCAAACAATTTTTTTTTAGGTAGACAGGTTCTCCGGAGCAGGGACCAGGATGGGACTGACAGTTGGAGCTGAGCTTGGATTGTCAGATCAGAAGAATTTATTTTCTTCCTTGCTTTAGTTATCTGTTGTATTAGAAACTTCTCCGCTGTATTTTTTTTCGTTATCCTTTGTATCTGAAGCAATTTGTACCTTGCTTATGCATTCAGTAAATTTTATTTGAACTCAGATCCATATTATGTATGTCTTGACTAAATATTCTAGATATTTTAGTTGGGGCGTTATAATTGGTATCAGAGCAGGTCGATTCAGTATCGGACCTTGCCATGAGTCAGAACAATTCCTTCCTAAACAATACAGACCCTTTGGATCTGGACTGTTTACGCTGAAACCGTCACGTGCTGAGCCTGATCAACTCAGTATTGTGTATGGTAGGCAGTGTATTATGGTTTAGAACTGAAGTGAACTCTGAAATTCCAGCGTTAACATCGTAGTGAAACGCAATCAAGGAGCTGTCACTGGAGGAAAACCTTATAAGTGGATTTTGGGACAGTGGCAGATGGTGCCACAGAAGTAAGTCGCGTAACACAAGACATGAGTTCAGTTGTAGATTGAAGGAAAGTGAGTATATCCTTAAGACTGAAGTGCGCAGTGCACAACAGTATTCCACTGACACAGTGTGTCAGGTGAATTTACTGAGCCTAGAATTACCCTACCCTATCAGGAGCTAAGTCCAACCAAGTTTAGGAATCCATCAACCACCTATACCAGTAGGTAGTCAATCAATCTAGTTAATACTTGGGAAGTATGAGTGTTGTATTAAGTAGAAATTGGAAACCACAGAATAGTCTTTCCTCAATCTGTCTCACTCGCTTAGCGAGTAACTACTCGCTGCAGCGAGCTTAGCAGGCTTTTGCTGCTACATGTTTATGCCTTATTCCATGTTCAACTGTTTTAGTCTTAGTGGTTAGCCTTCAGCCCTTATATAATCTTACCATCCTACCTTCCGAGCTTTAGGATAAGTGACTCCTAACCACCTTTTACTCACAAGGACTGTTGAGTAATGCATTTAGAAATAACACCAAAAGATGGAAACCAATGACCCTACTAAGCTATCCAGAACTTAATTCTCCCAGGATGATAATTGAACATCACAAGCAAGAAAGAAATTCATCTGTGTTAGGAAAACCAGATAGACCTCATACCTGTCCAATTTAATTTGAGATCCCTATTTAGCCGGCCTATTCTAAGATTTTTCAACCTTGATGTTCTCAATGGAACGAGGATGCACACCTTTATAGAGAACCAACACTTGAGATAGGAAGGAGTAAACCAAGCCTTTTACCAAATGTCTAGATATCCCGAGTAAGTGAGAAAATTCCTATACATTAAAAGGTTAGGTAACCCTGGGCCAACTCTTTTAACTCTAGAAACCTATAATTGAACTGAACCATTAGAGACACAGTCTTAACTAGTTACCACAGTTAGAGTTCCCTTACATTGGTACCACATCCACGAGACGCGATAATGTATTAGCACATATAAGTAATTAGAATAACCAAACTTAGCATAGTGGACTTGACGTACATCGTCGTATTGAGAATCAAATAGGACCTAAGCAATATTTAGCAGTAAAGATTTAAACTCCAAACTTTCTCCCTAAATCAGTAGTTGTCTAGTGCGAGACAGGACCCTTAGGTACCCAGAAGTTTGACAGACCTATGCCCACCCCATCAGTTTTAAGGAACCAAAACATCGACTAGATTAACAGATAGTAAATCTCAAGTAACCACACAAGCCACCAAGCTAGTCTATGGAACATTATCACCAAACAATTAAAAGTCGATAATAGAACCTAACCTTGTAAGTTTAAACATACCTTCCATCAAAAACTAGAAATTCCTTTTTGGAAATACCATACCTAAGAATACACATTGAATATCATTACCCGATATTCCTAAATTAGAAACCCAATATAGTTAACATATTAGACATTCCTACAATAGAGATTGCTAGATGAACCACATAAGTTAAGGAAACAAAGATTAGAGCACAAACACATTTTAGTAATCCTCCGAGGCCACTTTATTAAACTACCCTCTAGGACACATATATTTTACATTCTCTTGCCACAAACCTATTAAGTATAACACCTAAAGATTATTATATTCAGATGTCAGTGACACGGATTAATCTGTCATCAATTACCAGTAGTCGCCAAGTTGACTCGTAATTACCCTGTCATTAAATAGCGTAGAGACCGGAAGCTCAGTTTCATCTTAGGATTGACCTTTTTCTAAACGTATTCAACCTCTGGACCAGTTAGTTGTGTAAGACCCAAGATTTTACTGTACAATTTTCTAAGGAACTCTAGTGTCGGCTACGAGTTTTAGGGTTTTTGGTGAGGCGGTTTTGTGAATATCGTCACATTAATGAGATTTTTGCTGAAACGGAGCCTGTTTTGTGCTCGTTCGCTGGAAAGGCACAGACTTTCGGGTCGTGATCCTCTTTTTAGTATGAGGAGATTTCTGTGGTCTTAGAATATCGAGTTTTGGTTTATTCTTGTTTTTGGAAAAACGAGTAGGATTTTACCCGCGGTTGGAAAATCTTACTGCGTCTGTTTTGAGTGAGGTTTCGGGTGGAAGTTTTATATATCTGCGTGAGTTAGGATATGTCCTGAGATTAATTTTCTAAGGTGTGAAAGAAAATTACAGTCGCGGAAAAAGATTCGGCGATAAGTTTTGGAATGGAAAAACGATAGACGTTCTTTCCGTAGGTTTTACGTTTTTGTGATTTACGTTCATCGCGATGCGCGAGAACTGAGCGTGCGTTCTATTGTAAGAGGTTGTGAGAAATATCTTGGGAGGATAGACTCGGATTGATCCAAGGGCTAGGATTTTGTCTTGAAGCTTTATCCTATTTGATCCAATGGTTCTCATGAAACATGACCATGACCTTTAGGGTGACTTAAGGAGACTTTATGGACTTAGCAAAATCAGATTTCATTCACTTCTTCTCTTCTCCTTGCCGTGGCTTCTTTCTTTTCCAACCTTGAGGAACAAAATTCAATCCTTCACCATTTGTCTTGATCTTAAGCTTGTTGGAAAGCTTGGAGTTGTGAGATTCTTCTTCCTAAGGTAACTAGAACTTCTTTCATCTCCTAGTTGGCTAAACTCTTAGAGATTCATGAGTTTTTATGATTATGTTCTTGGGAGAATTTTCGTAAGAATTGGTTGTGAAGGGTTGTTGTTCCATGAAAGTTGTTCATGAGGGTTTAGTAAGCATGTGTAGGCTTTGTTATTTCAATTTTCCATGAGTTTGTGAGAATCTCATGAGAAAAGTTAGGGTTTTGAAGGTTTAGAGTATTGATCAATTACATGAGGTTATGTTGTAAGGTTTTGAAAAGAAAAGTTGTCTTTGAACCTTTGGGCGGAAGGGAAATGCGTTGTATGGTTTTGTTTTGGAAAATCCGATGAAAAATATTTTGAGGTTTATGAAAATATTTCCTAAGTGTTTTGGGTAGTGTTTTGGGGTCAAAATGGTTTAAAACTATTGTGACATGTGGTGTCGCTTTGTACTTTGAAAACATGTTTGAAAATGATTACCGGGCGGTTGAGGCCCGTAATAAAACTTGTGCTTGGATTTGGTTTTGATTTTGGAAATGAAAATCAAATAACTTGCACTCGAAGCAACCAACATGCTTTCGGAAATGTGTTGCTTGCTTATGAAAATGGTTTGCTTTTATGCCTTGAAAAAGTGTTGGGAACTAATAGGATCAAACTAGGCTTGGGGTGGAAAAAGGAGGTGTGAGTTGCTGTCTTTTGCTGTCATGACAGGTGCAACTCGCTGAGCGAGTGGTTACTCGCCAGGGCGAGTGTCACAGGTCCTGACAACACGCCAGGGCGAGATCCAGAGCGAGTAAGACCAGTACTCTCTGCCTTCACTCGCCACCAACTCGCCAGGGCGAGCTCTGAGAGTTGAGATTTTGGATTCTGATTTCTAAACTTGGTTTTTAACTTTCTAATCCCTTTTTATTAATTTATGGAAGTGGTTGGGATTGGAAACGAGTTTTTCGGGTACTCGGAAAGTACGTAGCTTATAACGCAAGAAAACAGCCATTTTGCATTTCAAATTATTTAAGACTTTGGCCTATTGTTTTGGGTCCCAAAAATAGTATAAATGACTCATGGGTGTTGATCAATACGGTAGTTTTGGTATAGTATCCGAAAGAGTGGTTTTTCCCTAGGAACCTTTAGGTTTTTGGAGTATTGGTGTAGTTTCAATACTATTGGTTAGAGAACAATGTATTTGCGCTGCTTGTTTTAGGAAGCGCGTTGTGTTGTTTTGAGCGTGTGTTGTTGACGGAAGCTTGCCGAGGTAAGGGCATCACTTTATTTCTGTCTTTTCACTGAGTTATAACATGTTTGTTGGTTATTTTCGGTGATGCGTGTTTGTGTGTTTGGCATGTATGTGTTATGTATTCTCGTGATGAGAAAGTGTTTACAATACGTGCGTTGTTTTACATATGATTAGGGATGTATGTATGAACATGTGGGTGAATACATATGATTGGAAATGTATGTATGTTTGTTGTGGTTTGTTACATATGATTGGATATGTATGTATTTTGTTGGGATGGCTTACATATGCTAGGGAGGTATGTATTTGTTGCATTAGTATACATGGGGAATCGTATGCTCATGCATTGTTAGTGCGTAGTTGCGGGAGTGGACTACGAGGCGTAGTTGCGAGAGTGGACTACGAGGTGTGGTTGCGGGAGTGGACCCACCTGATTCTTATAGGGTTTTATTGAGTTCAATACATGGTTGCGGGAGTGGACCATGGGGTGTGATTGCGGGAGTGGATCCACCTTAATCCTTTGTGATTTTGTTGAGTCGATACATGGTTGCGGGAGTGGACTATGGGGTGTGATTGCGGGAGTGGATCCACCTTAATCCTTTGTGATTTTGTTGAGTCGATACATGGTTGCGGGAGTGGACCATGGGGTGTGATTGCGGGAGTGGATCCACCTTAACCTTTGTGACTTTGTTGAGTTTGATACATGGTTGCGGGAGTGGACCATGGGGTGTGATTGCGGGAGTGGATCCACCCTAACCTTGTGATTTCATTGGTGTTTTAGTAGGGGTTGGACCTACAGTTCTGAAGCTCGTGCATTGTGGTAGCTAGGGTTAGTACCACGCATTGTAGAGGTTGCATTATAGGCTATGTGTGCATTGCTTATATGAACCCGTTGGTGGGAATTGCTTTGTTGGTTAAGAGCTTTCTCTTGTGTTTTGTGGAATTATTGTTATGTGTACAATCTTTCGCACCGGTTATATATATACATACTATATATTTTGTGGTGACCCTTTCTTTCATTTGCGGGCTCATCCCACCCCAGATGACGATGTAGGTCGAGAGGATGGAGTTGGCAGCTCTAGGCCATAGTGAGCTTGTGTTGAAGCTTAGAGTAGTTAGACTATGCGCCGGTGTGTTTTGTGCACCGTGCTTTTTGGTTAGCATAGGGTCCCTAACTTGTTTTGTTGTAAGTATTTGAATACTTAGACTTGGACTGTAATTATTCAGGAATACACTTTGCTTGTCGAAGCACCTATGGTAATGAGTCTTTTGTATATTTGAATGCCGGCTCATTGAAAAATATTATATGCGCACTCTGAGTGTTAGTTGAAAAAGAAAAAAAAAATATACTGCCTTTTCAGGCCTTTGAAAAACGGGCTGTTACAATTGGTATCAGAGCACGGCTTTAAATCTTCAAAGGGAAAGTGTATACTTGAGTCGTTAGTCCAGAGTCGGTTAGAACGTAACTAGTGTGGAGATAGTTCTAGTGTTTGTTCTGTGTCGGGTTTCGAGTTAGTAATCCGTGGAGTGAGATATTCTGTTAGGATTCAGAATTGTTTGACTAAGGATCTAATCAGAATTGGTATCGTGCAGAATAGAATGCCGCCAAGAAGGGCGAATCCAGTTCCTGTAGTACCAGAGGTTGATGTGAATCAGATGGCTTATGCCATGCATACCATGGCAGCTGCTGTGACTGCGCAAACTCATGCTAAGGCGCAGAGGGATGCAGAGAAGCGTGAGAGGGAGATTATAGCTGCTGCATCTCGGGTTCTTACGAGTTTCAATCAGCAGACTCCTCCAAAGTTTAATGGGGAGGGAGGTTCGGAAACTGCTGACTTGTGGCTCCAATCTGTGGAGAGGATATTCGGGGCAATTCATTGTCCAGAAAGGGAGAAGGTAGTCTTAGCTACCTATCAGTTACAGGGTAGTTCTGAATATTGGTGGGGGAACACCAGGCTCCTTATGGGAAATGTTGATGAGGAGGAGGTAAATTGGGAGAACTTCAAGAGGAGGTTCTTAGCTAAGTACTTTCCCGAGACTGCGAGGGAGAGGTACGGAGAGGAGTTCCTGCAGCTGCGGCAGGGTGGCATGAAAGTGGAAGCCTATGCCAAAAAGTTTGAATCATTGTCCCGTTACTTCCGCTTCTTTAGGGATGGGATAGATGAGACCTATATGTGTCGTCGCTTTCAGGATGGTTTGAGGTATGAACTGCAAGATGCAGTGGTGCCGTTGGGTATTCGTCAGTTTCAAATCTTGGTAGAGAAGTGCCAAGAGGTGGAGGATATGAGGAAGAAGCGGGAGAACCGCCAGGGTGATTTTAGTGTTAGAGGACCTAGTAATTCAAGTGGTCAGAATCCGAGTTCGGGTCAAAATAAGAGGAAGCAAGGGGATATGTCTGGTAACCGTTCCCAAAATAATAGAGGACCAGGTCGCTCGGAGAATCAAGAGACTCAGGGGAGTCGGGGTGGAGAGAAGCAAGGTTGCTTCAGATGTGGGCGAGCGGGGCATTATGCAAACGAATGTCCGAGTCCGGGGAATATTTATTTCAACTGTCGGAAACCGGGTCATTTTGCTAGGGATTGCAAAGCCCCAAAGGCCGGGACGTCGGCAGATGTGGCACAAGGAGTTCGACCCGCTGCTAGAGGAGGTGCTTACTGTATGGGCACTGGAGTGAACGGTCAGACCGGTAATGCCATGCATGAGGATTACTAGTTGCAGGTAACACTTTACTGCATTGGTTATTGTTTGAGGGCAACCCACTCTTGTATGTTTGGATGTGTGCTGTTTGTTTGGGTTTTGTTTATAAGTCGTGTTGTTTGGAATTGACTAGTTTTGCTAAACTTAGTGGTGCACAGAGAGTGCTGTGTTTCTTCTTGGAGGGTAGCTAGTCACTGCTTCGCGTGAACCTAGTGGTTTAGGCTACGTCGCGGAGGCAAAAGAATGGATTTTGGAAAATTTTTGTGTGAACCTTTGGACTTTAGAGGAACTAGAGGTTGAGAACCTCTGTTGTGAGGTTAATTTTGAGGGGTGAACTCGTTGAGAGTTGCGGTTGGTGCACGGTTGTGCCAGTGTGTTGGTGAGAGTATCTGTGTGACTTCACCCGGTGTTAGCATCTGTGTGGCTGCACCTAATCCTGAGGGATTTTGTTGTGTTGGTGATGGTAATAATTAGATGAGTTGTTACTCATACCTTTAGTTTCGAGGACGAAACTTCTTTTTGGAGGGTAGTAATGTAAGACCCAAGATTTTACTGTACAATTTTCTAAGGAACTCTAGTGTCGGCTACGAGTTTTAGGGTTTTTGGTGAGGCGGTTTTGTGAATATCGTCACATTAATGAGATTTTTGCTGAAACGGAGCCTGTTTTGTGCTCGTTCGCTGGAAAGGCACAGACTTTCGGGTCGTGATCCTCTTTTTAGTATGAGGAGATTTCTGTGGTCTTAGAATATCGAGTTTTGGTTTATTCTTGTTTTTGGAAAAACGAGTAGGATTTTACCCGCGGTTGGAAAATCTTACTGCGTCTGTTTTGAGTGAGGTTTCGGGTGGAAGTTTTATATATCTGCGTGAGTTAGGATATGTCCTGAGATTAATTTTCTAAGGTGTGAAAGAAAATTACAGTCGCGGAAAAAGATTCGGCGATAAGTTTTGGAATGGAAAAACGATAGACGTTCTTTCCGTAGGTTTTACGTTTTTGTGATTTACGTTCGTCGCGATGCGCGAGAACTGAGCGTGCGTTCTATTGTAAGAGGTTGTGAGAAATATCTTGGGAGGATAGACTCGGATTGATCCAAGGGCTAGGATTTTGTCTTGAAGCTTTATCCTATTTGATCCAATGGTTCTCATGAAACATGACCATGACCTTTAGGGTGACTTAAGGAGACTTTATGGACTTAGCAAAATCAGATTTCATTCACTTCTTCTCTTCTCCTTGCCGTGGCTTCTTTCTTTTCCAACCTTGAGGAACAAAATTCAATCCTTCACCATTTGTCTTGATCTTAAGCTTGTTGGAAAGCTTGGAGTTGTGAGATTCTTCTTCCTAAGGTAACTAGAACTTCTTTCATCTCTTAGTTGGC
Organism: Trifolium repens; assembly: GCA_030408175.1. Classification (NCBI taxonomy): domain Eukaryota; kingdom Viridiplantae; phylum Streptophyta; class Magnoliopsida; order Fabales; family Fabaceae; genus Trifolium; species Trifolium repens. Next base: position 34,128,378 of record CP125845.1, read on the forward strand.
TAAACTCTTAGAGATTCATGAGTTTTTATGATTATGTTCTTGGGAGAATTTTCGTAAGAATTGGTTGTGAAGGGTTGTTGTTCCATGAAAGTTGTTCATGAGGGTTTAGTAAGCATGTGTAGGCTTTGTTATTTCAATTTTCCATGAGTTTGTGAGAATCTCATGAGAAAAGTTAGGGTTTTGAAGGTTTAGAGTATTGATCAATTACATGAGGTTATGTTGTAAGGTTTTGAAAAGAAAAGTTGTCTTTGAACCTTTGGGCGGAAGGGAAATGCGTTGTATGGTTTTGTTTTGGAAAATCCGATGAAAAATATTTTGAGGTTTATGAAAATATTTCCTAAGTGTTTTGGGTAGTGTTTTGGGGTCAAAATGGTTTAAAACTATTGTGACATGTGGTGTCGCTTTGTACTTTGAAAACATGTTTGAAAATGATTACCGGGCGGTTGAGGCCCGTAATAAAACTTGTGCTTGGATTTGGTTTTGATTTTGGAAATGAAAATCAAATAACTTGCACTCGAAGCAACCAACATGCTTTCGGAAATGTGTTGCTTGCTTATGAAAATGGTTTGCTTTTATGCCTTGAAAAAGTGTTGGGAACTAATAGGATCAAACTAGGCTTGGGGTGGAAAAAGGAGGTGTGAGTTGCTGTCTTTTGCTGTCATGACAGGTGCAACTCGCTGAGCGAGTGGTTACTCGCCAGGGCGAGTGTCACAGGTCCTGACAACACGCCAGGGCGAGCTCCAGAGCTCCAGAGTTACTATTGGTGGGATAACACCAGGTAGAGTCACACAAGACAATACCAAAACAATCACGGTGGGATAACACCGGGTGAGTCACACAAGACAACCACCAACTCAATAAAATCCAGTAGGATTTGGCGAAGTCGCACAGACAACCGCCCGGTACGAAGGCAAGTCACACAGACATACACCTAGGCACGCAACTATGAAATGCATGGCATATATTCTCTTCGGCATATACGGGATAGTCACCCAAGACAAAATCCTCGCGTAGTCCTATCTGACGCACGCATTCATATTTGCTCATGCAAACAATCACATAGCCTAAAGCCTATGTACAAAGCATCTCAACATACATACATTTTCTCAATCATATGTAAATTGCACACATTTTTATAAACACGTTCTCATCAACGAGAATACATAAGTACAAACATGCCAAAGCACACAGCAATTGCATACACAGCAAAACAAAGCATGTCGTAACCATTTTCGAAAGACGGAAATAAAGTGGAGCCCTTACCTCGGCAAGCTTCCGTTTATTAAAACTCGTCCAACCAACACAACGCGCTTCCTAAAACAAGCAGCGTACCATCAATACATTGTTTCCCAACCAATCGTATTGAAACTAAACCAAGAACCCCAAAAACTTAAAGGTTCCTAAGGAAAATCCACTCTTTCGGATATCATACCAAAAACTACCGTATTGATCAACCCCCATGAGTTATTTGTACTATTTTTAGGACCCAAAACAATAGGCCAAAGTCTTAAATAATTTGAAATGCAAAATGGCCGTTTTCTTGCGTTATAAGCTACGTACTTTCCGAGTACCCGAAAAACTCGTTTCCAATCCCAACCACTTCCATAAATTAATAAAAAGGGATTAGAAAGCTAAAAACCAAGTTTAGAAATCAGAATCCAAAATCTCAACTCCCAGAGCTCGCCCTGGCGAGTTGGTGGCGAGTGAAGGCAGTGAGGACTGGTCTTACTCGCTCTGGAGCTCGCCCTGGCGTGTTGTCATGACCTGTGACACTCGCCCTGGCGAGTAAACACTCGCTCAGCGAGTTGCACCTGTCATGACAGCAAAAGACAGCAACTCACACCACCTTTTTCCAACCAAGCCTAGTTTGATTCTATTAGTTCCCAGCACTTTTTCAAGACACAAAAGCAAACCATTTTCATAAGCAAGCAATTCATTTCCGAAAGCTTGTTGGTTGCTTCGAGTGCAAGTTATTTGATTTTCATTTCCAAAATCAAAACCAAACCCAAGCACAAGTTTTATTACGGGCCTTAACCGACCGGTAATCATTTTCAAACATGTTTTCAAAGTAAAAAGCAACTCCACATGTCACAAGAGTTTTAAACCACTTTGACCCCAAAATACCACACAAAACACTTAGTAAATATTTTCATAAACTCCAAAATATTTTTCATCGGATTTTCTAAAACAAAACCATACAACGCATTTCCCTTTTGCCCAAAGGTTCAAAGACAACTTTCTTTTCAAAACCTTACAACTTAACCACATGTTATTGATCAATACATAACCAACCAAAACCCTAACTTTTCTCATGAGATTTTTCACCAACTCATGGAAAACAAAAACAACAAAGCCTACACATGCTTCTCTAAACCTCATGAACAACTTTCATGAAACAAGAATCAATTCCTAACATTTTCATCTCATGAACATAATCTAAAACTCATAACTCCCAGAGTTTTAACCAACCAAAATGAAAAGGAAAAGGGTGGTTACCTTAAGCAAGTGATTCTCTACAACTATTCCACAAAGCTCCCAAGCTTGAAATGGAGTGAAATGGTGAAGAATGCAAAATTTCACAAGATGGAAGGGTGGAAAGAAAGCCACGGCCAAATGAGAGAAAGAAGTGAAGTTTTGTGATTTATTTCTAAGTCCACAAAGCAACAAACCTCCTTACTATTTAAAAGGGTCTTGATAGCCAATCCACCCTTGGATCAAAGTCAAAAGTCCAAGCTTAAACCCTAGCCATTGGATAAATTTTCTTTATGAATAAGTCACAAGATTTAATCAAATCTTCCATGACAAGTCCCGCATTCAGCTCTCGCGCGACGCGACGAACGTAAATCACGAAAACAGAAAACCTACGGAAAGAACGTCTATCGTTGACCATTTCCAAAACTTATCGCCGAATCTTTTTCCGCGACTGTAATTTTCTTCCATACCTTAGAAAATTAATCTCAGGACATATCCTAACTCACGCAGATATATGAAACCTCCATCCGAAAACTCACTGAATTCAGACGCCATAAAATTTTACAACGACGGGTAAAATCCTACTCGTTTTTCCAAAAACAAGAATAATCCAAAACTCGTTATTCTAAGACCACAGAAATCTCCTCATACTTAAAAGAGGACTACGACCCGAAAGTCTGTGCCTTTCCAGCGCACGAGCACAAAACAGGCTCCGTTTCAGCAAAAATCTCATTAATGTGACGATATTCACAAAACCGCCTCACCAAATACCCTAAAACTCGTAGCCGACACTAGAGTTCCTTAGAAAAACTGTACAGTGGAATCTTGGGTCTTACATTACTACCCTCCAAAAAGAAGTTTCGTCCTCGAAACTAAAAATAAGAGTAACAACTCAACGAATCATTACTAACACCATGACCCGACACCAAACATACACTAGAACTAATACGACTCTAGTTATGTTCTAACCGACTTAGGACTAACGACTCAAGCGTACACTTTCCCTTTGAAGATTTAAAGCCGTGCTCTGATACCAATTGTGACAACCCGTTTTTCAAAGGCCAAAAAGGCAATATTTTTTTTTTTTTGTACACATCAGAGTTACGCATAAAAGATTTTAAATGAGCCGGCATTCAAATATACAAAAGAACTCATTACCATAAGGTGCTTCGACAAGCAAAGTGTATTCCTGAATAATTACAATCCAAGTCTAAGTATTCAAATACTTACAACAAAACAAGTTAGAATCCTATGCCTAAACCCAAAAAGCACGGTGTACAACCCACACCAGCGCATAGTCTAACTAAGCTAAAGCTCCAACATCTCACTGGGGCCTGGAACAGCCACTGTCATCACCACGACCTAACCCATCATCTAGGTGGGATGAGCCCGCAAATGAAAGAAAGGGTCACCACAAAATATATAGTATGTATATATATAACCGGTGCGAAAGATTGTACACATAACAATAATTCCACAAACACAAGAGAAAGCTCTTAACCACCAAAGCAAATCCCCACCAACGGGTTTTTATATATAATGCACACCAAGCCTAATGCAGACTTCTACAATGCGTGGTACTAACCCTAGCTACCACAATGCATGAGCTCCAGAACTGTAGGTCCAACCCCTACTAAAACACCAACGAAATCACAAGGTTAAGGTGGATCCACTCCCGCAATCACACCTCATGGTCCACTCCCGCAACCATGTATCAAACTCAACAAAATCACAAAGGATTAAGGTGGATCCACTCCCGCAATCACACCCCATGGTCCACTCCCGCAACCATGTATTGAACTCAATAAAACCCTATAAGAATCAGGTGGGTCCACTCCCGCATCCACACCTCGTAGTCCACTCCCGCCACTACGCACTAACAATGCATGAGCATACGATTCCCCATGTATACTAATGCAACAAATACATACCTCCCTAGCATATGTAAACCATCCCAACAACATACATACATATCCAATCATATGTAACAAACCACAACAAACATACATACATTTCCAATCATATGTATTCACCCACATGTTCATACATACATCTCCAATCATATGTATTCCAACAACCTGTTCATACATATATTCTCATAATCATATGTAAACAACGCAAGTATTTTAAACACGTTCTCATCACGAGAATACATCAACCAGACATGCCAAACACACAGCAAAGCATTACAGCAGAAATCCAAGCATGTCGTAACCAGTTGAAAAGACGGAAATAAAGTGGAGCCCTTACTTCGGCAAGCTTCCGTTTACCAAATCTCGTCCAAACAACACAACGCGCTTCCTAAAACAAGCAGCGTATTATCAATACATTGTTTCCCAACCAATCGTATTGAAACTAAACCAAAACCCCAAAAACCTAAAGGTTTCTAAGGTAAAATCCACTCTTTCGGATACTATACCAAAAACTACCGTATTGATCAAGCACCATGAGTTATTTGTACTATTTTTAGGACCCAAAACAAAAGGCCAAAGTCTTAAAAAAATTTGAAATGCAAAATGGCCGTTTTCTTGCGTTACAAGTTACGTACTTTCCGAGTACCCGAAAAACTCGTTTCCAATCCCCGCCACTTCCATAAATTAATAAAAAGGGATTAGAAAGCTAAAAACCAAGTTTAGAAATCAGAATCCAAAATTTCAACTCCCAGAGCTCGCCCTGGCGAGTTGGTGGCGAGTGAAGGCAGTGAGGACAGGTCTAGCTCGCTCTGGAGCTCGCCCTGGCGTGTTGTCATGACCTGTGACACTCGCCCTGGCGAGTAAACACTCGCTCAGCGAGTTGCACCTGTCATGACAGCAAAAGACAGCAACTCACACCACCTTTTTCCACCCAAGCCTAGTTTGATTCTATTAGTTCCCAGCACTTTTTCAAGACACAAAAGCAAACCATTTTCATAAGCAAGCAATTCATTTCCGAAAGCTTGTTGGTTGCTTCGAGTGCAAGTTATTTAATTTTCATTTCCAAAATCAAAACCAAACCCAAGCACAAGTTTTAATACGGGCCTCAATCGACTTGAAATCATTTTCAAACATGTTTTCTAGGCGGAAAACAACACCACATGTCACAAGAGTTTTAAACCACTTTGACCCCAAAATACCACACATAACACTTAGTAAATATTTTCATAAACTCCAAAATATTTTTCATCGGATTTTCTAAAACAAAACCATACAACGCATTTCCCTTTTGCCCAAAGGTTCAAAGACAACTTTTCTTTTCAAAACCTTACAACTTAACCACATGTTATTGATCAATACATAACCAACCAAAACCCTAACTTTTCTCATGAGATTTTTCACCAACTCATGGAAAACAAAAACAACAAAGCCTACACATGCTTCTCTAAACCTCATGAACAACTTTCATGAAACAAGAATCAATTCCTAACATTTTCATCTCATGAACATAATCTAAAACTCATAACTCCAAGAGTTTTAACCAACCAAAATGAAAAGGAAAAGGGTGGTTACCTTAAGCAAGTGATTCTCTACAACTATTCCACAAAGCTCCCAAGCTTGAAATGGAGTGAAATGGTGAAGAATGCAAAATTTCACAAGATGGAAGGGTGGAAAGAAAGCCACGGCCAAATGAGAGAAAGAAGTGAAGTTTTGTGATTTATTTCTAAGTCCACAAAGGAACAAACCTCCTTACTATTTAAAAGGGTCTTGATAGCCAATCCACCCTTGGATCAAAGTCAAAAGTCCAAGCTTAAACCCTAGCCATTGGATCAATTTGCTTTATGAATAAGTCACAAGATTTAATCAAATCTTCTATGACAAGTCCCGCATTCAGCTCTCGCGCGACGCGACGAACGTAAATCACGAAAACAGAAAACCTACGGAAAGAACGTCTATCGTTAACCATTTCCAAAACTTATCGCCGAATCTTTTTCCGCGACTGTAATTTTCTTCCATACCTTAGAAAATTAATCTCAGGACATATCCTAACTCACGCAGATATATGAAACCTCCATCCGAAAACTCACTGAATTCAGACGCCATAAAATTTTACAACGACGGGTAAAATCCTACTCGTTTTTCCAAAAACAAGAATAATCCAAAACTCGTTATTCTAAGACCACAGAAATCTCCTCATACTTAAAAGAGGACTACGACCCGAAAGTCTGTGCCTTTCCAGCGTACGAGCACAAAACAGGCTCCGTTTCAGCAAAAATGTCATTAATGTGACGATATTCACAAAACCGCCTCACCAAAAACCCTAAAACTCGTAGCCGACACTAGAGTTCCTTAGAAAAACTGTACAGTGGAATCTTGGGTCTTACAGGTAGCAGAGAATCGAACCAAACAATTAATGCACCCAAAGATCAATTTGTCAGTTGTGCTACTACAGATTGTTAATTATAATGTGCAATATATTTTATATATATAATAATTAAAAAACACAAACGTAAAAGAAATTTCCGTAGCCGGGAATCGAACCCGGAAGTCAATGCACCCAAAGATCAATTTGTTAGTTGTGCTACTACGGATTGTTAATTATAAAGCGCAATGTATTTTATATACATGATAATTAAAAAAGAAAAAGGTTAAAAAATTTCCGTAGCCGGGAATCGAACCCGGAAATTTATGCACCCAAAGATCAATTTGTCAGTTGTGCTACTACGGATTGTTAATTATAATGTGCAATGTATTTTATATATATGATAATTAAAAAAGAAAAAGGTAAAAAAAGTTTCCGTAGCCGGGAATCGAACCCGGAAGTCAATGCAGCCAATGATCAATTTGTCAGCTATGCTACTACGGATTGTTAACTATAAAGTGCAATGTATTTTATATATATGATAATTAAAAAAGAAAAAGGTTAAAAAAAGTTTCCGTGCCGGAAATCGAACTCGGAAATTAATGCACCCAAAGATCAATTTGTCAGTTGTGCTACTACGGATTGTTAATTATACTGCGCAATGTATTTTATATATATGATAATAATAAAAAAAATGTTAAAAAAAGTTTCCGTAGCCGGGAATCGAACCCGGAAATTAATGCACCCAAAGATCAATTTGTCAGTTGTGCTACTACGGATTATTAATTATAATGCGCAATGTATTTAATATATATGATAATTAAAAAAGAAAAAGGTTAAAAAAAATTTCCGTAGCCGGGAATCGAACCCGGAAATTAATGCATCCATAGATCAATTTGCCAGTTGTGCTACTACGGATTGTTAATTATAATGCGCAATGTATTTTATATATATGATAATTAAAAAAGAAAAAGGTTAAAAAAAGTTTCCGTAGCCGGGAATCAAACCCGAAAATTAATGCACCCAAAGATCAATTTGTCAGTTGTGCTACTACGGATTGTTAAATATAATGTGCAATGTATTTTATTTATATAATAATAAAAAAAAACGTAAATGAAGTTTCTGTAGCCGGGAATCGAACCCGGAAATTAATGCAGCCGAAGATCAATTTGTCAGTTGTGCTACTACGGATTGTTAATTATAATGCGCAATGTATTTTATATATATGATAATTAAAAAAGAAAAAGGTTAAAAAATTTCCGTAGCAGGGAATCGAACCAAACAATTAATGCACCCAAAGATCAATTTCTCAGTTGTGCTACTACAGATTGTTAATTATAATGTGCAATATATTTTATATATATAATAATTAAAAAACAAAAACGTAAAAGAAATTTCCGTAACCGGGAATCGAACCCGGAACTCAATGCACCCAAAGATCAATTTGTTAGTTGTGCTAATACGGATTGTTAATTATAAAGCGCAATGTATTTTATATATATGATAATTAAAAAAGAAAAAGGTTAAAAAATTTCCGTAGCCGGGAATCGAACCCGGAAATTTATGCACCCAAAGATCAATTTGTCAGTTGTGCTACTACGGATTGTTAATTATAATGTGCAATGTATTTTATATATATGATAATTAAAAAAGAAAAAGGTAAAAAAAGTTTCCGTAGCCGGGAATCGAACCCGGAAGTCAATGCAGCCAATGATCAATTTGTCAGCTGTGCTACTATGGATTTTTAACTATAAAGCGCAATGTATTTTATATATATGATAATTAAAAAAGAAAAAGGTTAAAGAAAGTTTCCGTGCCGGAAATCGAACTCGGAAATTAATGCACCCAAAGATCAATTTGTCAGTTGTGCTACTACGGATTGTTAATTATAATGCGCAATGTATTTTATATATATGATAATAATAAAAAAAGGTTTAAAAAAGTTTCCGTAGCCGGGAATCGAACCCGGCAATTAATTCACCCAAAGATCAATTTGTCAGTTGTGCTACTATGGATTGTTAATTATAATGTGCAATGTATTTTATATATATATATATATATATATATATATATATATATATATATATATATATATAATAATTAAAAAAAAACATAAATGAAGTTTCTGTAGCCGGGAATCGAACCCGGAAATTAATGCAGCCAAAGATCAATTTGTCAGTTGTGCTACTACGGATTGTTAATTATAATGCGCAATGTATTTTATATATATGATAATTAAAAAAGAAAAAGGGTAAAAAAGTTTCGGTAGCAGAGAATCGAACCAAACAATTAATGCACCCAAAGATCAATTTGTCAGTTGTGCTACTACAGATTGTTAATTATAATGTGCAATGTATTTTATATATATAATAATTAAAAAACACAAACGTAAAAGAAATTTCCGTAGCCGGGAATCGAACCCGGAAGTCAATGCACCCAAAGATCAATTTGTTAGTTATGCTACTACGGATTGTTAATTATAAAGCGCAATGTATTTTATATACATGATAATTAAAAAAGAAAAAGGTTAAAAAATTTCCGTAGCCGAGAATCGAACCCCGAAATTTATGCACCCAAAGATCAATTTTTCAGTTGTGCTACTACGGATTGTTAATTATAATGTGCAATGTATTTTATATATATGATAATTAAAAAAGAAAAAGGTAAAAAAAGTTTCCGTAGCCGGGAATCGAACCCGGAAGTCAATGCAGCCAATGATCAATTTGTCAGCTATGCTACTACGGATTTTTAACTATAAAGCGCAATGTATTTTATATATATGATAATTAAAAAAGAAAAAGGTTAAAAAATGTTTCCGTGCCGGAAATTGAACTCGGAAATTAATGCACCCAAAGATCAATTTGTCAGTTGTGCTACTACGGATTGTTAATTATAATGCGCAATGTATTTTATATATATGATAATTAAAAAAGAAAAAGGTTAAAGAAAGTTTCCGTGCCGGAAATCGAACTCGGAAATTAATGCACCCAAAGATCAATTTGTCAGTTGTGCTACTACGGATTGTTAATTATAATGCGCAATGTATTTTATATATATGATAATAATAAAAAAAGGTTTAAAAAAGTTTCCGTAGCCGGGAATCGAACCCGGCAATTAATTCACCCAAAGATCAATTTGTCAGTTGTGCTACTATGGATTGTTAATTATAATGTGCAATGTATTTTATATATATATATATATATATATATATATATATATATATAATAATTAAAAAAAAAACATAAATGAAGTTTCTGTAGCCGGGAATCGAACCCGGAAATTAATGCAGCCAAAGATCAATTTGTCAGTTGTGCTACTACGGATTGTTAATTATAATGCGCAATGTATTTTATATATATGATAATTAAAAAAGAAAAAGGGTAAAAAAGTTTCGGTAGCAGAGAATCGAACCAAACAATTAATGCACCCAAAGATCAATTTGTCAGTTGTGCTACTACAGATTGTTAATTATAATGTGCAATGTATTTTATATATATAATAATTAAAAAACACAAACGTAAAAGAAATTTCCGTAGCCGGGAATCGAACCCGGAAGTCAATGCACCCAAAGATCAATTTGTTAGTTATGCTACTACGGATTGTTAATTATAAAGCGCAATGTATTTTATATACATGATAATTAAAAAAGAAAAAGGTTAAAAAATTTCCGTAGCCGAGAATCGAACCCGGAAATTTATGCACCCAAAGATCAATTTTTCAGTTGTGCTACTACGGATTGTTAATTATAATGTGCAATGTATTTTATATATATGATAATTAAAAAAGAAAAAGGTAAAAAAAGTTTCCGTAGCCGGGAATCGAACCCGGAAGTCAATGCAGCCAATGATCAATTTGTCAGCTATGCTACTACGGATTTTTAACTATAAAGCGCAATGTATTTTATATATATGATAATTAAAAAAGAAAAAGGTTAAAAAAAGTTTCCGTGCCGGAAATCGAACTCGGAAATTAATGCACCCAAAGATCAATTTGTCAGTTGTGCTACTACGGATTGTTAATTATAATGCGCAATGTATTTTATATATATGATAATTAAAAAAGAAAAAGGTTAAAAAAAGTTTCCGTAGCCGGGAATCGAACCCGGAAATTAATGCACCCAAAGATCAATTTGTCAATTGTGCTACTACGGATTGTTAAATATAATGTGCAATGTATTTGTAACATCCCAACTTAAATTAATAAGAGAATATTAATTAAAGAAGATTATTGGGATCAATTGGGAATATTACAATTAAATAGAGAAAGGGAAAATCATGAATTAAGTGAGAACTGACCAACTAGTAAGTAATTAAAGGGGGCAAGTTGTATGGTATTTCTATTATAAGAGGTGCAAGTGGGACCCACCCTTTAATTTAAATCACTAGTAAACCAAGTGGCAAAACCACTATCCTTTTATTTTCACTTTCAGAAAACAAATTGGAAGTGAAACCTTCCTTTCTTCTCCATCTCTTCTCCCTCGTGAGCTCATACTCCAAATCCAACCTTTTGGTGCTAGATCAACTCAAAACTCCACATGCAATTGAAGAATTAGACCCCTTAGTCCCCAAGAATCAAGGTAAGCATCTCAATAAACATCTCAGCCTCTTTAATTTGTTCTCACGCCCTAAACCCCCTTTCTAACCCTCTCTGTTGCAAACTCCTTCTCTTGGGTTGCATGTGTAAATTCGTGGTACTGTTGTGATGGGTTGTTGTTCTGAAATCAGAGATTATGAGGTAGTGGACATAAAGAAGTTCAATGGAAGCTTTGGGAACATTGGAATGGAGAAACTTTGCTCAAATCAACAAAAGGGTGTTTGTTTAACCATCACTTTACTGAGAACAGTTTATGAGTGGGTTAAATTGTTGTTGTTGATGATGTTCCACAGAGCTAAGGTAATAAATCCACTTCCCTCAAAAACATGAGTTTTCCCTCTTTAAGATTCAATCACTCAATCTTAGCCTTACACTTGAAATTCCTTATTGCATGTGTGTTTTCCTCCAATAATATGCTTCGTGAGGCACTGGAATGGTTTTGGGTGTTATGGAAAAGTAGGATTTCAGAGCAAACAACAGAATTATGTTCGCTGTTTCTGATATACTCGCTTAGCGAGTGCCCACTCGCCGTGGCGAGCACAGCAGGGTACTGCTGCTCGCTATTGCTCTTCTCTGTTCAGCCATTTCAAACATTGGTAAGTGATTCTTAGCCCTCTTGATTTCCATTTTCTGGTACCTCTAGGAAGTTTCGTTCTCATAACCTTATCAAGCCTTGGATTGCTCATAATTTCATTCCTTTCTATTGTTGACCAAGAACTCAAATTGGGTTTCAAGTGAGTCCCGGACAAGAAGGTTTGATGCTGTAGCAGAGCTAATGTATGGGTTAAAGCTTCTGAGTTAAACTCATTACAGGTGGGTTCTTTAGGATAGTGTAGATAGTCTCCCAAAATTATGAATTTTTGCATGTTAACATAGGATTAAGAATAATTGTTGTGTGAGGAGAATTAAATCCCAGATTCACCTCCATTCTGTTTATATATTATGTAAATTATGCTACTGCACTGATAAAATGAGGATTGTAGGTGTAGTTTTAGAAAATATGATTTTTGGTAAAACAGGGTAAACTCTGCATGAACTCGCCACAGCGAGTAGCTGGCAAGCATTCATGGCGAGCTGGGCTCTGTAAGACCCAAGTTTTCTTTGTATAGTTGGTTTAAGGAATATTAGGGTTTCGATGTGTTCGTGTGATGAAACATCGTGTAATTATGAGGTTTTGCTGTAATTGAGTCTGTTTTGTGCTCGTGCACTGTAATTGTACAGACTTTTGTCTTGTGATCCTGTTTCTTGTATAAGAAGTTATTTGTGGTTTCAGAATAATAAGTTTTGGATTATTCTTGTTTTTGGAAAAACGAGTAGGATTTTACCCGTCGTTGTAAAATCTTATTGCGTCTGTTTTGATTGAGGTTTCGGATGGAAGTTTTATATATCTGCGCGAGTTAGGATATATTCTGAGAATAATTTTCCAAGGTATGGAAGAAAATTACAGTCGCGGAAAAAGATTCGGCGATAAGTTTTGGAAATGTTAAACGTTAGACGTTCTTTCCGTAGGTTTTATGTTTTTGTGGTTTTCGTTCGTCGCGTCGTGCGAGAGCTGAACGTGTGAGTATTTCTATGAGGTATTGAGTTTTATCTCAAGTGGATTTGGTTTGGTTTGATCCAATGGCTAGGGTTTTGTCTTGGCATTTTGTCTTTTGATCCAATGGCCATGAGTGAGCAAGAGCTATGGCATAGTAAGGAGGTTTGGTCACTTGGTCACTTAGGAAAACATCACATATTCACTCCATTCTTTCTCTCTTTCACGTGGAACTCCATTTCATAACCTAACCTTCACTAAATTTTCCATTTCTCACCATTTCACTCCATTTCAAGCTTGGAAGCTTAGTGGAAAGTTGTAGAGAATCACTTGCTTAAGGTAACCCTCTCTTCTCATCTCCTAGGTTGGTAGATTTTTAGAGTTGTGAAGTTTTTGGGTTTATGTTCTTAAGAGGGTTTGGTGAGAAAGGTTGTTCTTGCTAGTTCTTGTTTCATGGAAGTTGTGTAAGTGCACCAGTTCATCCTCATGTTTTAATAATTGTCAAAACACATGAAAATAGGTTGAACATATTTTGGCAAACTTTACAAATGACTTGACAACAAAGAACTATTTTCAAAACCTTGAAAAACTGACTTTTTGGTGTTTTGTATCGATACATACATTTCTGTATGGATACAAATGTCCTGAAACTTGTTCTGGTACATTTTGAGCACTTTGTATCGATACACACAGGCTCTGTATCGATACAAAAGCTTCTATACAAAAACAGAATGTTCCATATGATTCGAAACATGCTTGCATGTATCGATACATGTGTATATGTTCTGAAAAACCAGCAAGCTTCATATGATTCGAAGCATGCTTGCATGCTTAGATACATATCAGTCAAGATTTCAAGATTCTGATGTTTGTATCGATACATCCCGTGTTTGTATCGATACAAAGGTCAAGATTTTCAAAATTGAACGTTGGTCAAGGGCTTTGTATCGATACAAACAATCATTTGTATCGATACATCTACTGAAAATTATGCCTAAATTTGCTCATTCTATTTTCTCTTTAAATAGCAATGTGTGGGTTCCTTTGTAAGAAATGAAACAATCACAGTAACTGAACACAACTGAGAAATCTAGTGAGAATCATTGAGAGAGCAAGAAGTGCTTTGGGTAAAACACTTTGGATACAATTTGGGTGAAAAATTGGGATCAAAGTGTTATCCTTCACAAGATCATCATCTTCCATCAAGTTGCAACAATTGAAGATTGAGTATGGGATCAATCATTTAGGAGTTGTACGCTTGGTCGATAACGTTCGGTGCGATTCGTGGTGAAGCAGATTCGCGATCGGGTTGATTTGTGCAAGGAGGTTGGATTGCTCACTAGGGATCCAAGATTGTTCGATATCTTGGAGGATCAATTGAGAAGAATCGAAGGACTCAGCTGGACGATCGTTGCAAGGAGTTGCACGGGTAGGATCGTTGGAATCAGAGGGTGAAGATTCGTTCGTCGATTGAGGGTTTGCATAGTTTTACATTTTGAGTCAATATAGGTTTATTGGATTCATTGTAATTTGTGCACTTGTGTTCAAGTTGTTTTTCATTCTATACATATCTCAAATAACCCGTTTGGTTATTTGGGGGGAGACGTACTCGCACATACGCGTGGACGACGCGAAATCTGGGGAACTCCCTAATCAAATCCTCGTGTGTTGATTGCATTACTTTCATTCTTTATTGCTTTCATTATATTCGTAAACAATTGAATTTGTGTGTTCGTAAGTGTTCACAAGGATTCAATTGTTATTATCTTGTGTTGTGAATTGTTTTTGAAAGAATCGAATAACTTGCTTGGAAACGTTGTTGTTAATTGAATTAGTTTTTGAATATCTTATTCCGATCGACTTTTCCTCAATACGTTTTATCGGCTTAGTTACTTTTTCAATAAGTCAAAACGGTGCAAAGAGACTACCGATCCCGGAGTCGCTTCCGCACGCACGTTTAACCGAACAATTTTTTAAAAACTCAATTGGTTAACGGAACCACTTATTCACCCCCCTCTAAGTGGTTAGCCTCGTAGTCTAACAAGTGGCATCAAGAGCCCGGTTGATTTTAAACGATTAAACCGAGTAATTTGTGCCTATTATTAGACAACATGGCTTTTGCACCAAAAGGGGCGTATAATAGGGCTCCGGTATTCAATGGAGATCATTTTGACTATTGGAAAAGTAGCATGCGTATTCATATCAATTCTTTTGATAGTGAAGTGTGGAATGCCATTGAGAATGGTCCGTTTGCTCCAACTATAACGGATGCTCATGGTGTTGTCGCAAATAAGCCAATGGCACAATGGACGGATGAGGAAAAGAAGAAAGTCAATTACGATGCGAAGGCACAAAACATTTTAATATCATCCCTTGGGATTGATCAATTCTATCATGTGTCGCATTGTGAATCGGCTAAGGAAATGTGGGACACATTGGTTACTCACTTTGAGGGTACCAATGATGTCAAGATATCCAAAATTAATACTTTGACACAAGAATTTGAGTTGTTTCATATGCTAGATGGAGAATCCATCGAGGATATGCAACAACGCTTTATCAAAATCACCAACAAGTTACACGGTTTGGGAAAACCAATTTCCAACCAAGATGCTACTAACAAAATTTTAAGATGTCTTAGTAGGAATTGGCAACCTAAGGTCACCGCGATTAAGGAAGCTAATGATCTTACCTCATTGAATCTTACAACTTTGTTTGGCAAACTCACGGAGCATGAACATGTGCTAAACTTGCTAGAAAAGCATGAGAAAAGCGAAAAGAAGGTAAAGCACAATGACAAGGAAAAGGAAAAGGACAAGAGGTCTATAGCTCTAAAAGCCTCTACTTCAAAGTCCACCAAGTCCAAAAGGATAGAGCATGTGGAAAGTAGCTCAAGCGAAGATGATTCCGATGATGAGGAAATGGGACTCTTCGTTAGGCGCTACAATAGGTATGTGAAGAAAAATGGGATAAGGCACTCCGATGAAAATCTTAAGAAATATCGGAAAGATAGTGGTTACCATAGAAGGAAGGAAGATGTCAAGTACTCTAAAAAGGGAGCATGTTATGAATGTGGACAAATCGGTCACTTTAAACCGGATTGTCCCAAGCTCAAGAGAAAGGAGAAAGAATCACCTTCATTCAAAAAGGGAAGCAAGGACAAGGGAAAGAAAGCTTACGTTGCATGGGAGAGCCCTAGCTCATCTTCCTCTTCATCATCAAGCTCTAGTTCAAGCGGTGAAGAAGGATTGGCAAATGTGTGTTTGACATCACACGATCGTAAGAAACTTGTTCCTAAAAAGGTAAACCAAAATCCCTCTAGTTCATATACTCTCTTGGAATATCATGAATTACAAGTTGCTTTTGAAAAACTACACAAAGAAACTCAAGAGGCTTTTCAACGATTAAAGGGTTTAATGCAAGTCAATAAATACCTTGAGGTTAAAGTTTCGGAAACGGAACATGAGTTGAAAGCTCTCAAAGAATCTTTGGTTCAAAAACCTCTTGTGAATTATGATAGTTGTGAAAATGAATATACCGGATGTGATGGATGCTTTTACTTAAGTAGAGATTTACGAAAACTACAAGAGAAGTTAAAAGAACCATCCAAGCCGGAGATTACTTTTGCGGTTGATCCATCTAAATTCAACAAATCTTTTAAACCGAGAAATAAAAAGTATAAATTTGTTGAAAAGGATCACAAGAAAAGTAATCCTCATATTGTTTGTCATTATTGTTGTAACAAAGGACATACGATTGCAAAATGCCAAGCACGGAAAACCTTAGTACCTAAAGGCATATTGCAATGGTTACCTAAGTTAGACAATAATGTTGATACTAACAAACTAGGACCCAATATGAGTTGGGGACCTATTTCAAATGTCTAAACATGTAGGTAAGCGTCTTGAAGCCATTGATGAGAGACATTGATAACGAGTGGCTCAAGACCTATAAACAAGTAAGGTGAAAAGATACGACTCAACCCAACACAAAACGATGTGGAAATTGATCACTTCCTTCATCAAATACTTAAGGGAAGATTCTACTCTTTAACTTTGCTTTATACATATTTTGTTTAGCATTTGTGTTTGTGATCATATACATGCATTTTCTATCTTAATATGATATAAGTTTTGATATTTGTCTAATCCTCCATTTCCAAGAATTCTTACTCAAAAATATTAATAAGTTTTTGAGCTTTATACGTCTCAAATGGGGATTTGACAAAAATCATTACAACTATCCTATTAAGTTCATATTAGAATGTATATGTTAAGTTTTGCATCTATGTGTAATTTTTTGCATACATACATAGATATATATATATTTTTCGCATATGATTGTTTGTGGTACTTTAACTATGTTATGTGATTTCTTTTATCATGCATCTATGGTTTAACATGTGTTCTCATGTTAAGATTTGCTTTGGTATTGCTTTGGTTCACATATATACGCATATACCATCATGATTGTATGTGTTTCTTTCATACGTGTTAATTGAAAATCATCGAAATTTCTTTTTGAACCTTTTGATTCATGTGATTTGAGAAAAATTGAAAATAATGTGTTTTGGATCGATACAATGAATTGTGGATGGATACATGTCAGTTATTTTTCAAAATTTCAAATTTTTCAAAATTAACCTGACTTGTATCGATACATACAAGTGTGTATCGATACATGGCGTGCTGAGAAAAACAGCAAGGCGACCATGCTTCGAAACACACAGGTATGCTTCGATACATGCTTCAATTTAACTGACTTGTATCGATACATATCACTGTTTGTATCGATACAAACGCGTAAAAACTGAATTTATATGTTATTTTTCTTTCATTCTTCATCAAACTTCATAAACATCTCTTCCTCTCTCACGGCTTCCATCAAAACCCTTACCCCAAATCCTTCAAACTTCATCAAAACTCAACCAAATCTCACAAAATTTTCACCAATCAACTCCAAACTCATTACCCACTTATTCTCCATCATTAATTTCGTGATTCAAGTCTCATAAAGCTTCAATCAAGGAAATTCATCAAATTTGGGTTTGTGAAATTCTTCAAATTTTTCATCAAAAGTGTAAGGTACATTGCTCTACTTCTCAATTCTCTTGTAATGGCACCTAAGAAGGCTAGGAAAGATAAGGAAATAGCAACTAGGAGTGATGAGGTTCCTAATTTTGGTCTTAGGGAAGATGAATTTGTTCATAAGGATTGTGTACACACCTATACACAATATTGTAGAAATAGGGCTGTTCTACCTCAAAAGTCTATTGATGTGGAAGTTTTGAAAAATTTGCATTTGAATGATGTTGCTGAAATTATTGAAAGGGAGAAACTTGATACCTTTTGTGATTTACAAACAAAGTATAATGAAACCTTGACTAGGATATTCTATTCTGGACTGCAAGAAAGAAATGGGGCTGAGTTTGAATTCTGTTGGGGTCGAAAGATATATAGGTTTACTGCTAATCTGTGGTTTGATTTGTTTGATATGTGTACCGGGACTAGGATAACCGGTGAGGATCTCTTGGCCTATTCTGAATTGAGCCAAATCGATTATGATTTCAATGTCTTTGTCTCTTCAATCACAAGAAATGGCAACATTCCGGAAACGATGGGAACCGGAAAATTAAGTGTGAATGCAAGGGTTGTCTATTGGATTGTAAGTCACATTCTACGTCCAAAAAGTGCTAGTTCTAGGATGGACAAGAAGGACATAGACTTGATGTTCCTGCTGATGGATGATGCAAAGGTGGATTGGCCATTCTACATTGTGAGTAGGATGTTTGAATTAAGGAATTCTAGTCGTGATCACAGCTTTGGATATGGTAGCATGATTGCTAGCATTTTAAGGCACTTCAAGCTTGGACAAAAGCTTCCCATTGAGTACACTACTCTTGGGAAATTACAGAAGTTTAGTGAAACACAAATGTCCAAGATGAATTGGTCCTTGAATGTAGACAATGTGTATGTGTATCATGGACCGGATGATGATGAAGGTCAGGCTGCTGTTGCTCCTCGTAATAGGAGACCAAGGAGGAATGTTAGACAAGATGAGGGTGAAAATGAAGGCCAAGGTGAAGAAGGTGGAAATTGGAATGAGATGATGGAAATGATGAGGAACATGAGCATGCAACAAACTACTTTCTACAATGAATATACTCAGAATTATGCTGCTCAGAGTGCCCGGATTGAAGACATCTACACCACCACTACCAACCTCCGGACCTATGTGAACACCCGGTTTGACAACCTCGAAGCCCAGATGAATTCCTTCTACCAAGCCAACCCATCCACCAACCCAGATGATGACAATATGAATGATGATTGATGATGTTTTTGTTCTTGTTTTATGGCATTTCATTTCTTTTATCGCATGAACAATCTCTTTTGTTATTTCGTGACTTTCTTTATTTCGATTTGGTTGTACGGATATTATTTAATGTTGCTATGTTTTGAGCAACATTTCACTTTGGCTTGTATGACTTCATTTTGAATTATTTCGTATGTTTGGATTATTATTGTATGTTTATGCATTTAATTGCATGGTTTTGTTTATTTTTCGTCCCATATTTTGGTATGTTTTATTACAAAAATGTCGATGTGTTTTAAATAATCATGAGTTGGTTTATGGTTTGTTGTTCTACATTCCATGTGTTATCATGATATTTGGTATTCGTCATTGATATATTGTGGCATATCGTTATATGTAATTATTTTGATTAGGATACTATATCATAAAGTGCATTTCGACAAATGTAAGTGCACGATATGTTTAATAGATGGAAAATTTGCTTGGACTTGTTACTGCTAATGTGCTCTCTTCTTCTTTTTGATATTGTCAAAGGGGGAGAGATTTGGATGCACAAGCTAAAGGATCATCAAACGCATTATGGCATCAACTCAGGGGGAGCAAGCTTTTGTGATTAAGCCTTGGTGTTGTTTTTGCGTCTGTATATCATTGCTATTTTTATTTGCATAATAGGTATAGGCTTAGTTTAGCTTATGCATAGTTTTGACAATTATCAAAAAGGGGGAGAATGTAAGTGCACCAGTTCATCCTCATGTTTTAATAATTGTCAAAACACATGAAAATAGGTTGAACATATTTTGGCAAACTTTACAAATGACTTGACAACAAAGAACTATTTTCAAAACCTTGAAAAACTGACTTTTTGGTGTTTTGTATCGATACATACATTTCTGTATGGATACAAATGTCCTGAAACTTGTTCTGGTACATTTTGAGCACTTTGTATCGATACACACAGGCTCTGTATCGATACAAAAGCTTCTATACAAAAACAGAATGTTCCATATGATTCGAAACATGCTTGCATGTATCGATACATGTGTATATGTTCTGAAAAACCAGCAAGCTTCATATGATTCGAAGCATGCTTGCATGCTTAGATACATATCAGTCAAGATTTCAAGATTCTGATGTTTGTATCGATACATCCCGTGTTTGTATCGATACAAAGGTCAAGATTTTCAAAATTGAACGTTGGTCAAGGGCTTTGTATCGATACAAACAATCATTTGTATCGATACATCTACTGAAAATTATGCCTAAATTTGCTCATTCTATTTTCTCTTTAAATAGCAATGTGTGGGTTCCTTTGTAAGAAATGAAACAATCACAGTAACTGAACACAACTGAGAAATCTAGTGAGAATCATTGAGAGAGCAAGAAGTGCTTTGGGTAAAACACTTTGGATACAATTTGGGTGAAAAATTGGGATCAAAGTGTTATCCTTCACAAGATCATCATCTTCCATCAAGTTGCAACAATTGAAGATTGAGTATGGGATCAATCATTTAGGAGTTGTACGCTTGGTCGATAACGTTCGGTGCGATTCGTGGTGAAGCAGATTCGCGATCGGGTTGATTTGTGCAAGGAGGTTGGATTGCTCACTAGGGATCCAAGATTGTTCGATATCTTGGAGGATCAATTGAGAAGAATCGAAGGACTCAGCTGGACGATCGTTGCAAGGAGTTGCACGGGTAGGATCGTTGGAATCAGAGGGTGAAGATTCGTTCGTCGATTGAGGGTTTGCATAGTTTTACATTTTGAGTCAATATAGGTTTATTGGATTCATTGTAATTTGTGCACTTGTGTTCAAGTTGTTTTTCATTCTATACATATCTCAAATAACCCGTTTGGTTATTTGGGGGGAGACGTACTCGCACATACGCGTGGACGACGCGAAATCTGGGGAACTCCCTAATCAAATCCTCGTGTGTTGATTGCATTACTTTCATTCTTTATTGCTTTCATTATATTCGTAAACAATTGAATTTGTGTGTTCGTAAGTGTTCACAAGGATTCAATTGTTATTATCTTGTGTTGTGAATTGTTTTTGAAAGAATCGAATAACTTGCTTGGAAACGTTGTTGTTAATTGAATTAGTTTTTGAATATCTTATTCCGATCGACTTTTCCTCAATACGTTTTATCGGCTTAGTTACTTTTTCAATAAGTCAAAACGGTGCAAAGAGACTACCGATCCCGGAGTCGCTTCCGCACGCACGTTTAACCGAACAATTTTTTAAAAACTCAATTGGTTAACGGAACCACTTATTCACCCCCCTCTAAGTGGTTAGCCTCGTAGTCTAACAAGTTGTTCATGAGAGTTTAGTAAGCATGCTAGGCTTTGTTGTTGTTGTTTTCCATGAGTTGGTGAAAAATCTCATGAGAAAAGTTAGGGTTTTGGTTGGTTCATGTATTGATCCATTTCATGAGGTTATGTTGTAAGGTTTTGAAAAGAAAAGTTGTCTTTGAACCTTTGGGCGAAAGGGAAATGCGTTGTATGGTTTTGTTTTAGAAAATCCGATGAAAAATATTTTGAGGTTTATGAAAATATTCCTAAGTGTTTTGGGTAGTGTTTTGGGGTCAAAAATGGTTTAAAACTATTGTGACATGTGGTGTCGCTATTTACCTTGAAAACATGTTTGAAAATGATTACCGGACGGTTAAGGCCCGTAATAAAACTTGTGCTTGGATTTGGTTTTGATTTTGGAAATGAAAATCAAATAACTTGCACTCGAAGCAACCAACATGCTTTCGGAAATGTGTTGCTTGCTTATGAAAATGGTTTGCTTTTATGCCTTGAAAAGATGTTGGGAACTAATAGAATCAAACTAGGCTTGGGGTGGAAAAAGGTGTTGTGAGTTGCTGTCTTTTGCTGTCATGACAGGTGCAACTCGCTGAGCGAGTGGTTACTCGCCAGGGCGAGTGTCACAGGTCATGAACACGCCAGAGCGAGCTCCAGAGCGAGTAAGACCAGTACTCTCTGCCTCCACTCGCCACCAACTCGCCAGGGCGAGCTCTGGGAGTTGAGATTTTGGATTTTGATTTCTAAACTTGGTTTTTAACATTCTAATCCCTTTTTATTAATTTATGGAAGTGGTGGGGATTGGAAACGAGTTTTTCGGGTACTCGGAAAGTACGTAACTTATAACGCAAGAAAACGGCCATTTTGCATTTCAAATTATTTAAGACTTTTGACAATTGTTTTGGGTCCTAAAAATAGTACAAATAACTCATAGTGGTTGATCAATACGATAGATTTTGGTATGGTATCCAAAAGAGTGAATTTTCCTTAGAAACCTTTAGAGTTTCGGGGTTTTGATGTAGTTTCATTACATTGGGTTTGGAAACGATGTATTGATTGTCCGTTGCTTGTTTTAGGGAGCACGTAGTGTTGTGTGAACGTTGCTTGTTGTGAGTGCTTGTCGAGGTAAGGGCTCCACTTTATTTCCGTCTTTTCAAACGGTTTTGGTAAACATGCTTTGTTTTGCTGTGTATGCAATTGTGGTGTGCTTGGCATGTTGTTGTGATGTATTCTCGATATGAGATCGTGGTAAATACATGATTTGTTGTCTTACATATGTTTGGTGAACTATGTGTATGAGCAGGTGATTAAATACATATGACTAGATGTATATGTATGTGTTGTCATGGTGTGATTACATATGCGTGTACGATATGTATGTGTTGCATTAGCATATAAGGGGAATCGTATGCTCATGCATTCATTGTGCGTAGTTGCGTGAGTGGACTACGGGGTGTTGGTTGCGTGAGTGGACCCACCCAAAATCCTACGGGATCTTATTGAGTACAATAAGTGGTTGCGTGAGTGGACCACGGGGTGTGATTGCGTGAGTGGATCCACCCTAACCCTTTGCGGTTTTATTGGTTATGATTAGTAATTCCGGAATTCATTTGCATGTGGTAGCTCTGGCAGTACCACACTCATTGTAGAAGTCTGCATTAGGCTTGTTGTGCATTATATATATAAGCCCGTTGGCGGGAATTGTTGAATGTTTTAAGAGCTTTCTCTTGTGTTTCGTGGAAATTTTGTTAAGTGTACAATCTTTCGCACCGGTTATATTTATATATATACTTTTATTTTTGTGGTGACCCTTTCTTTCATTTGCGGGCTCATCCCACCCCAGATGACGATGTAGGTCGAGAGGATGGTGTTGGCAGCTCTAGGCCTTAGTGAGCTCGTGTTGAAGCTGGAGTGGTAGTTTTAGTTAGACTATGCGCCGGTGTGTTTGTGCACTGTGCTTTTTGATTAGCATAGGACATTCTAACTTCTTTTGGTTAGTTAGTGCTTGTAAGCACATAGACTTATGGATTGTAATTATTCAGGTTTACACTTAGCTTTTTCGAATACAATATATATATGGTGTGATATATATATGGTTCGTTTGTAATATTTAATGTCGGCTCAATTAAAAATGTTTTGCGCACTCTGAGCGTTTGTTGAAAAAGAAAAAAAAATAATGCCCTTTTTGCGTTATAAAAACGGGGTGTTACAATTGTGGTATCAGAGCCCGGCTTTAAATCTTCAAAGGGAAAGTGTATACTTGAGTCGTTAGTTCAGAGTCGGTTAGAACGTAACTAGTGTGGGGTTAGTTCTAGTGTTACAAGTCGTTAGTGTTTGTTCTGTGTCGGGTTATGGGTTAGTAATCCGTCGAGTGAGGTTTTCTGTTGGAATTCAGAAATGTTTGGATAAGGGTCTAATCGAAGAGAATTGGTATGTGCAGGAAACGATGCCTCCAAGAAGGGCACCTGCTAGAGATGATGATGAGGTGGACATCCATCAGATGGCTTATGCCATGAATACAATGGCAGCAGCGGTAACTGCGCAAACTCAAGCTAAGGCGCAGAGAGACCTTGAAAAGCGCGACAGGGAGATCCTGGCCGCTGGGTCTAGGGTTCTCGCAAGTTTTAATCAGCAGGCCCCTCCAAAGTTTAATGGGGAGGGAGGTCCAGAAACAGCGGATCTATGGCTCCATGCTATGGAAAGAATATATGGGGCAATTCATTGTCCGGAGGGGGAGAAGGTAGTACTAGCTACCTATCAGCTGCTTGGGGGTTCCGAATTTTGGTGGAGGAACACCCGTCTGATTATGGAAAATGCATACGAGGAGATTAACTGGGAGAACTTCAAGAGGAGGTTCCTGGCTAAGTATTTCCCTGAGACTGCAAGGGAAAGGTACGGTGAGGAGTTTCTGAGACTACGACAGGGGAGTATGAATGTGGAGGCATATTCCAAGAAGTTTGAATCATTATCCCGTTTCTTCCGCTTCTTTAGGGATGGGATAGATGAGGTCTATATGTGTCGTCGCTTCCAAGATGGGCATAGGTACGAACTGCAGGATGCGGTTGTGCCATTGGGTATTCGGCAATTTCAAGTCTTGGTTGAAAAGTGCCAAGAGGTTGAAGATATGAGAAACAAAAGGGTGAACCGTCAGGGTGGTTTTAGTGCTGGGGGACCAAGTCGTTCTGGTGGTCCGAATCAAAGTCAGAACCGTGGAAAACAAGGCAGTAAGCCATATGACCGTCCACAGTATAACAAGGGACAGGGTCGATCGGTGAATCAGGACAGTCAGAATACCGGGAAGCAGGGCTGTTTTAAGTGTGGTGAAGTGGGCCACTATGCGAATGAATGCCGGAATCAGGGGCATGTTTATTTTAATTGCAAGAAGCCGGGACACTTTGCTAGAGATTGCAAAGCCCCGAAGGCCGGGCCGTCGGCTAATGTGGCACAAGGCTCACAAGGTACCAGACCTGCGGCAAAGGCACGTGCTTACTGTATGGGCACAGAAGTGAGTGGGCAGGCTAGTAATGCCATTCACGAGAGCTGTCACATTGCAGGTAATTCTTTAACTGCTTTGATTGACACGGGGGCAACCCACTCATTCATTTCTTTGGCATGTGCAAATCGGTTGAGTTTGAATGTTTCTGTTCTTCCATTTGATTTGAATGTTTTGACTCCTGCTAAGGATTTGGTAGTAAATACTGCATGCTTGCATTGTTTGGTAGTAATTCAGAATAGAGAGTTTCTGGTCAATTTGGTGTGTTTACCGCTTACATCTCTCGAGATCATCCTCGGGATGGATTGGCTATCTTATCATTATGTTATACTAGATTGTGCCCGGAAATTGGTTTTCTTTCCCGAGCCAGGTGTGCGGAGATACCTATCGGCCAATCAGCTTACAGTGATTATGTGTAACGGAGAGCTAGAGATTGTTTCACTTGCTAGTTTAGGAGTGACGTCGGAGATCCGAATTGAGGAAATTCGAGTAGTTCAAAATTTCCAAGACGTGTTTCCGTCGGAGATTCCAGCTTTTCCTCCGTGTAGAGAGGTGGAATTCTTTATTGATTTACAACCGGGTACGGGTCCGATTTCGGAATCAGCTTATCGGATGGCTCCGGCCGAGTTGGTAGAGTTGAAAGGTCAGATCGAGGACTTGTTAGAGAAGGGTTTCATAAGGCCTAGTGTGTCGCCTTGGGGAGCACCGGTCTTATTGGTTAAGAAGAAGGATGGGAAATCTCGTCTATGCGTGGATTATCGGAAGCTTAATAAGGTGACTATCAAGAACCGATATCCATTGCCACGGATTGATGATTTGATGGATCAGTTGAGGGGAGCCTCAGTGTTTTCAAAGATTGACTTGAAATCTGGTTATCACCAGATAAGGGTGCGAGATGAGGATATTCAGAAAACGGCGTTTAGGACGCGGTATGGGCATTATGAGTACTTGGTGATGCCGTTTGGAGTGACGAATGCACCTGCGATCTTCATGGCCTACATGAATCGGATATTTCATTCGTTTTTGGACAAGTTCGTGGTTGTGTTCATTGATGATATTCTCGTGTATTCGAAGAGCGAAGAGGAGCATGAAGAGCATCTTCGTATGGTTTTGCAAGTGTTGCGGGAAAGAAAGTTGTATGCGAATCCTTCGAAGTGTGATTTTTGGTTGGAAGAGGTGAATTTCCTTGGCCATGTTATATCAAAAGAGGGAATAGCCGTGGATCCAGCCAAGATTGATACGGTACTTTCATGGAAGCAGCCTCAAACCGTGACTGATGTGAGGAGTTTTGTGGGTTTGGCCGGTTATTACCGAAGGTTCATTGAAGGTTTTGCTAAGATTGTGGTACCGATGACACAGCTTACGCGGAAAGATCAACCGTTTGCGTGGACTGAGCAGTGTGAACTTAGTTTTCAATTGTTGAAGGAGCGGTTGACGACTTCACCAGTGTTGGTGTTACCTCAATCAGATGAACCTTATGAGGTTTATTGTGATGCGTCTCATCAGGGTTTGGGTTGTGTGTTGATGCAGCACAAGAGAGCAGTGGCTTATGCGTCAAGGCAACTGAAAGTGCATGAAAAGAATTATCCTACGCACGATCTAGAGCTTGCGGCTGTTGTTTTCGCGTTGAAGATTTGGAGACATCATCTTTATGGTTGCACTTTTGTCGTGTTTAGTGACCATAAAAGTCTTAAGTATCTGTTCGATCAGAAAGAGCTTAATATGAGGCAACGGAGGTGGATGGAAACTTTGAAAGACTTTGACTTTACCTTGGAATACCATCCGGGAAAGGCTAATGTGGTAGCCGATGCTTTGAGTAGGAAGAGTGTGTCGGTTTGTTCGGCACAAATGGCTAGTCAACAAGAGTTGTTGAAAGAATTTCGAGACTTGCACCTGGAAGTGGAGTTTGCGTTAGGGAATATGAGATTGGGTATGATCACCATCTCGAATGGTTTGTTGGAGGACATTGCTAATTGTCAAGGTGACGAGTTCCTTATGGGGAAAAGAGCTTTGATTGTTCGGGAAACCAACCGAGATTTCAAGGTGGGACCGGACAACATTTTGAGATGTAATGGTAGGGTGTGTGTGCCCGATGCGATGAACTTGAGGAACACCATTCTAGGGGAGGCACACAAGAGTAAGCTTAGTATGCATCCCGGGGCAACGAAAATGTATCAGGACCTGAGGCAAGATTTTTGGTGGCCGGGTATGAAGAGGGATGTGGCCGAGTTTGTGGCGTCGTGTTTGACTTGTCAGAAGGCGAAGATTGAACATCAGAGACCAGCCGGGATGTTGCAGTCTTTAGATATCCCCGAGTGGAAGTGGGATAGCATTTCTATGGATTTCATCACTGGTTTACCCAAGACCAGGAGGAAGCATGATTCCATTTGGGTGATAGTGGATCGTTTGACGAAGTCCGCTCATTTTCTACCGGTAAGGATTACGGATACGGCGGCAAAGTTGACCGATTTGTATATTGCTGAGATTGTGAGGTTACATGGGATTCCGTCAAGTATAGTGTCGGATAGAGATCCAAAGTTCACTTCACATTTTTGGAAGACCTTGCATGAGGCGTTGGGGACGAAACTGAGGTTGAGTTCTGCCTATCATCCCCAGACCGATGGGCAAACTGAGAGAACAAATCAGTCACTAGAGGATTTATTGAGAGCATGTGTGCTGGATGATCGTGGGAGTTGGGACGACGTGTTGCCGTTGATAGAGTTCACGTACAACAATAGTTACCATTCGACTATCGGAATGGCACCATATGAGGCTTTGTATGGGAGGAGATGTCAGACTCCTTTGTGTTGGTACCAAGATGGGGAAAGTTTGATAGTAGGACCGGAAATGGTACAACAGACGACGGACAAGGTCCGAAAGATAAGGGCAATGATGAAGGTTGCTCAAGATCGCCAAAAGAGTTATGCGGATAGGCGTCGGAGGCCTTTAGAGTTTGAGGAGGGAGACCATGTATTTCTCCGTGTTACCCCAACAACTGGTGTTGGAAGGGCTTTGAAAGCAAAGAAGTTGACTCCGAAGTTTATAGGGCCTTATCAGATTTTAGAACGGGTTGGGAAGGTAGCATATCGGATCGCGTTGCCACCGGTACTATCTTTGATTCATGACGTGTTCCATGTGTCGCAATTGCGGAAATATACACCGGATCCATCACATGTGATCACACCAGATGACATCCAGTTGAGGGATAACTTGTCATTTGAAGTTCCGCCGATCAAGATTGCGGATAGGAAGATGAAGCGTTTGAGAACGAAAGAGATACCTTTAGTGAAGGTAATATGGAATGAAGCTACGGGAGATACCACCTGGGAGCTCGAGAGTAAGATGAAGGAATTATACCCCGGTTTGTTTGACGACGTCTAAGTTTCGAGGACGAAACTTCTTTTAGGGGGGTAGTATTGTAAGACCCAAGTTTTCTTTGTATAGTTGGTTTAAGGAATATTAGGGTTTCGATGTGTTCGTGTGATGAAACATCGTGTAATTATGAGGTTTTGCTGTAATTGAGTCTGTTTTGTGCTCGTGCACTGTAATTGTACAGACTTTTGTCTTGTGATCCTGTTTCTTGTATAAGAAGTTATTTGTGGTTTCAGAATAATAAGTTTTGGATTATTCTTGTTTTTGGAAAAACGAGTAGGATTTTACCCGTCGTTGTAAAATCTTATTGCGTCTGTTTTGATTGAGGTTTCGGATGGAAGTTTTATATATCTGCGCGAGTTAGGATATATTCTGAGAATAATTTTCCAAGGTATGGAAGAAAATTACAGTCGCGGAAAAAGATTCGGCGATAAGTTTTGGAAATGTTAAACGTTAGACGTTCTTTCCGTAGGTTTTATGTTTTTGTGGTTTTCGTTCGTCGCGTCGTGCGAGAGCTGAACGTGTGAGTATTTCTATGAGGTATTGAGTTTTATCTCAAGTGGATTTGGTTTGGTTTGATCCAATGGCTAGGGTTTTGTCTTGGCATTTTGTCTTTTGATCCAATGGCCATGAGTGAGCAAGAGCTATGGCATAGTAAGGAGGTTTGGTCACTTGGTCACTTAGGAAAACATCACATATTCACTCCATTCTTTCTCTCTTTCACGTGGAACTCCATTTCATAACCTAACTTTCACTAAATTTTCCATTTCTCACCATTTCACTCCATTTCAAGCTTGGAAGCTTAGTGGAAAGTTGTAGAGAATCACTTGCTTAAGGTAACCCTCTCTTCTCATCTCCTAGGTTGGTAGATTTTTAGAGTTGTGAAGTTTTTGGGTTTATGTTCTTAAGAGGGTTTGGTGAGAAAGGTTGTTCTTGCTAGTTCTTGTTTCATGGAAGTTGTTCATGAGAGTTTAGTAAGCATGCTAGGCTTTTGTTGTTGTTGTTTTCCATGAGTTGGTGAAAAATCTCATGAGAAAAGTTAGGGTTTTGGTTGGTTCATGTATTGATCCATTTCATGAGGTTATGTTGTAAGGTTTTGAAAAGAAAAGTTGTCTTTGAACCTTTGGGCGAAAGGGAAATGCGTTGTATGGTTTTGTTTTAGAAAATCCGATGAAAAATATTTTGAGGTTTATGAAAATATTCCTAAGTGTTTTGGGTAGTGTTTTGGGGTCAAAAATGGTTTAAAACTATTGTGACATGTGGTGTCGCTATTTACCTTGAAAACATGTTTGAAAATGATTACCGGACGGTTAAGGCCCGTAATAAAACTTGTGCTTGGATTTGGTTTTGATTTTGGAAATGAAAATCAAATAACTTGCACTCGAAGCAACCAACATGCTTTCGGAAATGTGTTGCTTGCTTATGAAAATGGTTTGCTTTTATGCCTTGAAAAGATGTTGGGAACTAATAGAATCAAACTAGGCTTGGGGTGGAAAAAGGTGTTGTGAGTTGCTGTCTTTTGCTGTCATGACAGGTGCAACTCGCTGAGCGAGTGGTTACTCGCCAGGGCGAGTGTCACAGGTCATGAACACGCCAGAGCGAGCTCCAGAGCGAGTAAGACCAGTACTCTCTGCCTCCACTCGCCACCAACTCGCCAGGGTGAGCTCTGGGAGTTGAGATTTTGGATTTTGATTTCTAAACTTGGTTTTTAACATTCTAATCCCTTTTTATTAATTTATGGAAGTGGTGGGGATTGGAAACGAGTTTTTCGGGTACTCGGAAAGTACGTAACTTATAACGCAAGAAAACGGCCATTTTGCATTTCAAATTATTTAAGACTTTTGACAATTGTTTTGGGTCCTAAAAATAGTACAAATAACTCATAGTGGTTGATCAATACGATAGATTTTGGTATGGTATCCAAAAGAGTGAATTTTCCTTAGAAACCTTTAGAGTTTCGGGGTTTTGATGTAGTTTCATTACATTGGGTTTGGAAACGATGTATTGATTGTCCGTTGCTTGTTTTAGGGAGCACGTAGTGTTGTGTGAACGTTGCTTGTTGTGAGTGCTTGTCGAGGTAAGGGCTCCACTTTATTTCCGTCTTTTCAAACGGTTTTGGTAAACATGCTTTGTTTTGCTGTGTATGCAATTGTGGTGTGCTTGGCATGTTGTTGTGATGTATTCTCGATATGAGATCGTGGTAAATACATGATTTGTTGTCTTACATATGTTTGGTGAACTATGTGTATGAGCAGGTGATTAAATACATATGACTAGATGTATATGTATGTGTTGTCATGGTGTGATTACATATGCGTGTACGATATGTATGTGTTGCATTAGCATATAAGGGGAATCGTATGCTCATGCATTCATTGTGCGTAGTTGCGTGAGTGGACTACGGGGTGTTGGTTGCGTGAGTGGACCCACCCAAAATCCTACGGGATCTTATTGAGTACAATAAGTGGTTGCGTGAGTGGACCACGGGGTGTGATTGCGTGAGTGGATCCACCCTAACCCTTTGCGGTTTTATTGGTTATGATTAGTAATTCCGGAATTCATTTGCATGTGGTAGCTCTGGCAGTACCACACTCATTGTAGAAGTCTGCATTAGGCTTGTTGTGCATTATATATATAAGCCCGTTGGCGGGAATTGTTGAATGTTTTAAGAGCTTTCTCTTGTGTTTCGTGGAAATTTTGTTAAGTGTACAATCTTTCGCACCGGTTATATTTATATATATACTTTTATTTTTGTGGTGACCCTTTCTTTCATTTGCGGGCTCATCCCACCCCAGATGACGATGTAGGTCGAGAGGATGGTGTTGGCAGCTCTAGGCCTTAGTGAGCTCGTGTTGAAGCTGGAGTGGTAGTTTTAGTTAGACTATGCGCCGGTGTGTTTGTGCACTGTGCTTTTTGATTAGCATAGGACATTCTAACTTCTTTTGGTTAGTTAGTGCTTGTAAGCACATAGACTTATGGATTGTAATTATTCAGGTTTACACTTAGCTTTTTCGAATACAATGTATATATGGTGTGATATATATATGGTTCGTTTGTAATATTTAATGTCGGCTCAATTAAAAATGTTTTGCGCACTCTGAGCGTTTGTTGAAAAAGAAAAAAAAATAATGCCCTTTTTGCGTTATAAAAACGGGGTGTTACAGGCTCTGAGCTGATGAAACTCGCCATGGCGAGCTTCTGCTCGCCACAGCGAGTTGATTTAGGTCAGGACCTATAATCTCGCCATAGCAAGCTGGTGACTCGCCGTAGCGAGCTTGTACAGAATTGGCCTATATTTTCCATTTTCTAAATAAAGTTTTCCACACTCGTTTTATATCCTCGTTATAATCAGATAGCTTGCAGTAATATAATCAATATAATGTCAAATAGAATATTAATCACAGATAATCATTAGGGTATAACATAGAAATTAACTAGGTTTGTATGCTCCCCGGGATTTGGGAAATTATGGTAGTAACAACTAAATTAGTTTCAGTCAGTTACGAGCAATTTAGTGATATCGCGCTATGGACTCCCAATGGGACAATCCATTAGGATATGATATTTGTGAGCTTCATGCCGTGACCGAATCGATTGACGGATATGGCAGGCCTCTGAGACCTGCTCACCTCAGAGTGTCCTCGTGTTTAAAATGAATAAGAGTTTATTAATCTGTGATACACCTCTATATCATGCTATTATGTTATGTTAGTTAAGTTAGTATGTTACGACTGATTTTAGGATCCCCCGGTGTAGTCACCTCTAGGAGGGTAGTAGGACTCACTGAGGCTTAGTAGTCTCACCCCACTCCAAACAATTTTTTTTTAGGTAAACAGGATATTCGGAGCAAGGACCAGGTAGGAGGCTGACAGTTGGAGCTGAGCTTGGATTGTCCGCCTTGAAGATTTTATTTTCTTCG
This sequence comes from Trifolium repens, assembly GCA_030408175.1. Taxonomy (NCBI): domain Eukaryota; kingdom Viridiplantae; phylum Streptophyta; class Magnoliopsida; order Fabales; family Fabaceae; genus Trifolium; species Trifolium repens. The sequence goes on from CP125845.1 coordinate 34,160,655, forward strand.
TCTTGCTATTAGTTTATTATCTTGTTTACCCAGAATACTAGCATTTACCGCTGTACTTTATCTATTATCCCTTTTGTACTTGAAGCAATTTGTATCTTGCTAATTTAATTAGTAAATTTTAATTGTACTCAGATCCATATTATGTATGTCTTGACTAAATATTCTAGATATTTTAGTTGGGGCGTTATAGTATTTTATATATATAATAATTAAAAAAAACGTAAATGAAGTTTCTGTCGCCGGGAATCGAACCCGGAAATTAATGCAGCCAAAGATCAATTTGTCAGTTGTGCTACTACGGATTGTTAATTATAATGCGCAATGTATTTTATATATATGATAATTAAAAAAGAAAAAGGTTAAAAAAAGTTTCCGTAGCCGGGAATCGAACCCGGGAATTAATGCACCCAAAGATCAATTTGACAGTTGTGCTACTGCGGATTGTTAAATATAATGTGCAATGTATTTTATATATATAATAATAAAAAAAAACGTAAATGAAGTTTCTGTAGCCGGGAATCGAACCCGGAAATTAATGCAGCCAAAGATCAATTTGTCAGTTGTGCTACTACGGATTGTTAATTATAATGCGCAATGTATTTTATATATATGATAATTAAAAAAGAAAAAGGGTAAAAAAGTTTCGGTAGCAGGGAATCGAACCAAACAACTAATGCACCCAAAGATCAATTTGTCAGTTGTGCTACTACAGATTGTTAATTATAATGTGCAATGTATTTTATATATATAATAATTAAAAAACAAAAACGTAAAAGAAATTTCCGTAGCCGGGAATCGAACCCGGAACTCAATGCACCCAAAGATCAATTTGTTAGTTGTGCTACTACGGATTGTTAATTATAAAGCGGAATGTATTTTATATATATGATAATTAAAAAAGAAAAAGGTTAAAAAATTTCCGTAGCCGGGAATCGAACCCGGAAATTTATGCACCCAATGATCAATTTGTCAGTTGTGCTACTACGGATTGTTAATTATAATGTGCAATGTATTTTATATATATGATAATTAAAAAACAAAAAGGTAAAAAAAGTTTCCGTAGCCGGGAATCGAACCCGGAAATCAATGCAGCCAATGATCAATTTGTCAGCTGTGCTACTATGGATTTTTAACTATAAAGCGCAATGTATTTTATATATATGATAATTAAAAAAGAAAAAGGTTAAAAAAAGTTTCCGTGCCGGAAATCGAACTCGGAAATTAATGCATCCAAAGATCAATTTGTCAGTTGTGGTACTACGGATTGTTAATTATAATGCGCAATGTATTTTATATATATGATAATAATAAAAAAAGGTTTAAAAAAGTTTCTGTAGCCGGGAATCGAACCCGGCAATTAATTCACCCAAAGATCAATTTGTCAGTTGTGCTACTACGGATTGTTAATTATAATGCGCAATGTATTTAATATATATGATAATTAAAAAAGAAAAAGGTTAAAAAAAATTCCGTAGCCGGGAATCGAACCCGGAAATTAATGCACCCAAAGATCAATTTGTCAGTTGTGCTACTACGGATTGTTAATTATAATGCGCAATGTATATTATATATATGATAATTCAAAAAAAAAAAGGTTAAAAAAAGTTTTCGTAGCCGGGAATCGAACCCGGAAATTAATGCACCCAAAAGATCAATTTGTCAGTTGTGCTACTACGGATTGTTAAATATAATGTGCAATGTATTTTATATATATATATATAATAATTAAAAAAAAAAAACATAAATGAAGTTTCTGTAGCCGGGAATCGAACCCGGAAATTAATGCAGCCGAAGATCAATTTGTCAGTTGTGCTACTACGGATTGTTAATTATAATGCGCAATGTATTTTATATATATGATAATTAAAAAAGAAAAAGGGTAAAAAAGTTTCGGTAGCAGAGAATCGAACCAAATAATTAATGCACCCAAAGATCAATTTGTCAGTTGTGCTACTACGGATTGTTAATTATAATGTGCAATGTATTTTATATATATGATAATTCAAAAAGAAAAAGGTAAAAAAAGTTTCCGTAGCCGGGAATCGAACCCGGAAGTCAATGCAGCCAATGATCAATTTGTCAGCTATGCTACTACGGATTGTTAACTATAAAGCGCAATGTATTTTATATATATGATAATTAAAAAAGAAAAAGGTTAAAAAAAGTTTCCGTGCCGGAAATCGAACTCGGAAATTAATGCACCCAAAGATCAATTTGTCCGTTGTGCTACTACGGATTGTTAATTATAATGCGCAATGTATTTTATATATATGATAATAATAATAAAAATGTTAAAAAAAGTTTCCGTAGCCGGGAATCGAACCCGGAAATTAATGCACTCAAAGATCAATTTGTCAGTTCTGCTACTACGGATTGTTAAATATAATGTGCAATGTATTTTATATATATAATAATAAAAAAAAACGTAAATGAAGTTTCTGTAGCCGGGAATCGAACCCGAAAATTAATGCAGCCAAAGATCAATTTGTCAGTTGTGCTACTACGGATTGTTAATTATAATGCGCAATGTATTTTATATATATGATAATTAAAAAAGAAAAAGGGTAAAAAAGTTTCGGTAGCAGGGAATCGAACCAAACAATTAATGCACCCAAAGATCAATTTGTCAGTTGTGCTACTACAGATTGTTAATTATAATGTGCAATGTATTTTATATATATAATAATTAAAAAACAAAAACGTAAAAGAAATTTCCGTAGCCGGGAATCGAACCCGGAACTCAATGCACCCAAAGATCAATTTGTTAGTTGTGCTACTACGGATTGTTAATTATAAAGCGGAATGTATTTTATATATATGATAATTAAAAAAGAAAAAGGTAAAAAAAGTTTCCGTAGCCGGGAATCGAACCCGGAAGTCAATGCAGCCAATGATCAATTTGTCAGCTGTGCTACTATGGATTTTTAACTATAAAGCGCAATGTATTTTATATATATGATAATTAAAAAAGAAAAAGGTTAAAAAAAGTTTCCGTGCCGGAAATCGAACTCGGAAATTAATGCATCCAAAGATCAATTTGTCAGTTGTGCTACTACGGATTGTTAATTATAATGTGTAATGTATTTTATATATATGATAATAATAAAAAAAGGTTTAAAAAAGTTTCTGTAGCCGGGAATCGAACCCGGCAATTAATTCACCCAAAGATCAATTTGTCAGTTGTGCTACTACGGATTGTTAATTATAATGCGCAATGTATTTAATATATATGATAATTAAAAAAGAAAAAGGTTAAAAAAAAATTCCGTAGCCGGGAATCGAACCCGGAAATTAATGCACCCAAAGATCAATTTGTCAGTTGTGCTACTACGGATTGTTAATTATAAGGCGCAATGTATATTATATATATGATAATTCAAAAGAAAAAAGGTTAAAAAAAGTTTCCGTAGCCGGGAATCGAACCCGGAAAATAATGCACCCAAAAGATCAATTTGTCAGTTGTGCTACTACAGATTGTTAATTATAATGTGCAATGTATTTTATATATATAATAATTAAAAAACACAAACGTAAAAGAAATTTCTGTAGCCGGGAATCGAACCCGGAAATTAATGCACCCAAAGATCAATTTGTTAGTTGTGCTACTACGGATTGTTAATTATAAAGCGCAATGTATTTTATATACATGATAATTAAAAAAGAAAAAGGTTAAAAAATTTCCGTAGCCGGGAATCGAACCCGGAAATTTATGCACCCAAAGATCAATTTGTCAGTTGTGCTACTACGGATTGTTAATTATAATGTGCAATGTATTTTATATATATGATAATTCAAAAAGAAAAAGGTAAAAAAAGTTTCCGTAGCCGGGAATCGAACCCGGAAGTCAATGCAGCCAATGATCAATTTGTCAGCTATGCTACTACGGATTGTTAACTATAAAGCGCAATGTATTTTATATATATGATAATTAAAAAAGAAAAAGGTTAAAAAAAGTTTCCGTGCCGGAAATCGAACTCGGAAATTAATGCACCCAAAGATCAATTTGTCAGTTGTGCTACTACGGATTGTTAATTATAATGCGCAATGTATTTTATATATATGATAATAATAAAAAAAATGTTAAAAAAAGTTTCCGTAGCCGGGAATCGAACCCGGAAATTAATGCACTCAAAGATCAATTTGTCAGTTGTGCTACTACGGATTATCTACTTACAATATATTTGTAATAACCCGTTTTTCAAAGGCCTGAAAAGGCAGTATATATATATTTTTTTTTATACACATCAGAGTTACGCCTAAAAGATTTTAAATGAGCCGGCATTCAAATATACAAAAGAACTCATTACCATAAGGTGCTTCGACAAGCAAAGTGTATTCCTGAATAATTACAATCCAAGTCTAAGTATTCGAATACTTACAACAAAACAAGTTAGAAACCTATGCCTAAACCCAAAAAGCACGGTGAACAACCCACACCGGCGCATAGTCTAACTATACTAAGCTTCACCACGTGCTCACTATAGCCTAGAACTGCCACCGTCGTCACCACGACCTAACCCATCATCTGGGTGGGATGAGCCCGCAAATGAAAGAAAGGGTCACCACAAAATATATAGTATGTATATATATAACCGGTGCGAAAGATTGTACACATAACAATAATTCCACAAACACAAGAGAAAGCTCTTAACCACCAAAGCAATTCCCACCAACGGGTTCATATAAGCAATGCACACATAGCCTATAATGCAACCTCTACAATGCGTGGTACTAACCCTAGCTACCACAATGCATGAGTTCCGGAACTGTAGGTCCAACCCCTACTAAAACACCAACGAAATCACAAGGTTAAGGTTGATCCACTCCCGCATTCACACCCCATGGTCCACTCCCGCAACCATGTATCGAACTCAACAAAATCACAAAGGATTAAGGTGGATCCACTCCCGCAATCACACCCCATGGTCCACTCCCGCAACCATGTATTGAACTCAATAAAACCCTATAAGAATCAGGTGGGTCCACTCCCGCAACCACACCTCGTAGTCCACTCCCGCCACTACGCACTAACAATGCATAAGCATACGATTCCCCATGTATACTAATGCAACAAATACATACCTCCCTAGCATATGTAAACCATCCCAACAACATACATACATATCCAATCATATGTAACAAACCACAACAAACATACATACATTTCCAATCATATGTATTCACCCACATGTTCATACATACATCTCCAATCTTATGTAAAACAACGCACGTATTGTAAACACTTTCTCATCACGAGAATACATAACACATACATGCCAAACACACAAACACGCATCACCGAAAATAACCAACAAACATGTTATAACTCAGTGAAAAGACAGAAATAAAGTGATGCCCTTACCTCAGCAAGCTTCCGTCAACAACACACGCTCAAACAACACAACGCGCTTCCTAAAACAAGCAGCGCAACAATCAATACATTGTTCTCTAACCAATCGTATTGAAACTACACCAAAACCCCAAAAACCTAAAGGTTCCTAAGAAAAAAATCCCTCTTTCGGATACCATACCAAAAACTATCGTATTGATCAACCCCCATGAGTTATTTGTACTATTTTTAGGACCCAAAACAATTGGCCAAAGTCTTAAATAATTTGAAATGCAAAATGGCCGTTTTCTTGCGTTATAAGTTACGCACTTTCCGAGTACCCGAAAAACTCGTTTCCAATCCCCGCCACTTCCATAAATTAATAAAAAGGGATTAAAAAGTTAAAAACCAAGTTTAGAAATCAGAATCCAAAATTCCAATTCTCAGAGCTCGCCCTGGCGAGTTGGTGGCGAGTGAAGGCAGTGAGGACAGGTCTAGCTCGCTCTGGAGCTCGCCCTGACGTGTTGTCATGACCTGTGACACTCGCCCTGGCGAGTAAACACTCGCTCAGCGAGTTGCACCTGTCATGACAGCAAAAGACAGCAACTCACACCACCTTTTTCCAACCAAGCCTAGTTTGATTCTATTATTCCCCAACACTTTTTCAAGGCACAAAAGCAAACCATTTTCATAAGCAAGCAATTCATTTCCGAAGCTTGTTGGTTGCTTCGAGTGCAAGTTATTGGATTTTCATTTCCAAAATCAAAACCAAATCCAAGCACAAGTTTTATTACGGGCCTTAACCGTCCGGTAATCATTTTCAAACATGTTTTCAAAGTAAAAAGCAACTCCACATGTCACAAGAGTTTTAAACCACTTTGACCCCAAAAACACTACTCAAAACACTTAGGAAATATTTTCATAAACTCCAAAATATTTTTCATCGGATTTTCTAAAACAAAACCATACAACGCATTTCCCTTTTGCCCAAAGGTTCAAAGACAACTTTTCTTTTCAAAACCTTACAACTTAACCTCATGTTATTGATCAATACATAACCAAACCAAAACCCTAACTTTTCTCATGAGATTTTTCACCAACTCATGGAAAACAAACATAACAAAGCCTACACATGCTTACTAACCCTCATGAACAACATTCATGGAACAAGAATCAATTTATGAGCAACCTCTCACAAATTTCTCTCAAGAATCATAATCATAAAACCCTAACATAAGATGTTTTAAACCAACAAAGAAAGGAGAAGGTTTACTACCTCAAGTGGAGATGAATTCCTTTCAATCTCTATGATCCAACAAGCCAAAAATCCAAGCTTTTGGTGAAGAATTGGAAATTTTCTCAAGATGGAAAGGTGGAAAGAAAGCCACGGCCAAAGAGAGAAAGAAGAAGTGAATTTGTGATTTTTCTAAGTCCACAAAGTGATCCAAAAGTCTTACTATAAAGTGCTCTTGGTTCATGGCAACCATTGGATCAAATAGTGAAAGCTTCCAAGACTAATCCCTAGCCCTTGGATCAAAACCAAGTCTATCCTCACAAGATATTTCCCATAACCTCATACAACGAAACGCACGCTCAGTTCTCGCGCATCGCGACGAACGAAACTCGCAAAAACAGAAAACCTATAGAAAGAACGTCTATCGTTTTTTCCATTCCAAAACTTATCGCCGAATCTTTTTCCGCGACTGTAATTTTCTTCCATACCTTAGAAAATTATTCTCAGAATATATCCTAACTCACGCAGATATATAAAACTTCCATCCGAAACCTCACTTAAAACAGACGCAGTAAGATTTTACAACGACGGGTAAAATCCTACTCGTTTTTCCAAAAACAAGAATAATCCAAAACTCGTTATTCTGAATCCACATCAACCTTCTTATTCACAAAAGAGGATTACAAGACAAAAGTATGTGCCTTTACAGCGCACGAGCACCAAACAGGCTCAATTACAGCAAAAATTCCATTAATGTGACGATACTCACAAAACCGCCTCACCAAAAACCCTAAAACTCGTAGCCGACACTAGAGTTCCTTAGAAAACTGTACAGTGAAATCTTGGGTCTTACATTACTACCCTCCAAAAAGAAGTTTCGTCCTCGAAACTAAAGGTAAGAGTAACAACTCAACTAATTATTACCGTCACCAACACAACAAAATCCCTTCGGATTAGGTGCAACCACAAAGATGCTAACACCAGGTGAAGTCACACAGATACTCTCACCAACACGCTGGCACAACCGTGCACCAACCGCAACACTCAACGAGTTCACCACTCAAAATTAACCTCACCACAGAGGTTCTCAACCTCTAGTTCCTCAAAAGTCCAAAGGTTCACACAAAGATTTTCCAAAATCCCTTCTTTTGCCTCCGCGACGTAGCCTAAACCACTAGGTTCACGCGAAGCAGTGACTAGCTACCCTCCAAAAAGAAACACAGCACTCTCTGTGCACCACTAAGGTTAGCAAAACTAGTCAATTCCAAACAACACGACTTACAAACAAAACCCAATCAAAACAGCATACATCCAGACATGCAAGAGTGGGTTGCCCCCAAACAATAATCAATGCAGTAAAGTGTTACCTGCAACTAGTAATCCTCATGCATGGCATTACCGGTCTGACCGCTCACTCCAGTGCCCATACAGTAGGCACCTCCTCTAGCAGCGGGTCGAGCTCCTTGTGCCACATCCGCCGACGACCCGGCCTTTGGGGCTTTGCAATCCCTAGCAAAATGACCCGGTTTCCGACAGTTGAAACAAATATTCCCCGGACTCGGACATTCGTTTGCATAATGCCCCGCTTGCCCACATCTGAAGCAACCTTGCTTCTCTCCACCCCGACTCCCCTGAGTCTCCTGATTCTCAGAGCGACCCGGTCCTCTATTATTTTGGGAACGGTTACCAGACTTATCCCCTTGCTTCCTCTTATTTTGACCCGAACTCGGATTTTGATCACTTGAATTACTAGGTCCTCCAATATTAAAATCACCCTGGCGGTTCTCCCGCTTCTATCTCATATCCTCCACCTCTTGGCACTTATCTACCAAGACCTGAAACTGACGAATACCCAACGGCACCACTGCATCTTGCAGTTCATACCTCAAACCATCCTGGAAGCGACGACACATATAGGTCCCATCTATCCCATCCCTAAAGAAGCGGAAGTAACGGGACAGTGATTCAAACTTTTTGGCATAGGCTTCCACTTTCATGCCCCCCTGCCGCAGCTGCAGGAATTCCTCTCCGTACCTCTCCCTCGCAGTCTCGGGAAAGTACTTAGCTAAGAACCTCCTCTTGAAGTTCTCCCAATTTACCTCCTCATCAGCATTTCCCATAATGAGCCTGGTGTTCCCCCACCAATATTCAGAACTACCCTGCAACTGATAGGTAGCTAACACCACCTTCTCTCCTTCTGGACAATGAATTGCCCCGAATATTCTCTCCACAGCTTGGAGCCACAAGTCAGCAGTTTCCGGACCTCCCTCCCCATTAAACTTTGGAGGAGTCTGCTGATTGAAACTCGTAAGAACCCGAGATGCAGCAGCTATAATCTCCCTCTCACGCTTCTCTACATCCCTCTGCGCCTTAGCATGAGTTTGCGCAGTCACAGCAGCTGCCATGGTATGCATGGCATAAGCCATCTGATTCACATCAACCTCTGGTACTACAGGAACTGGATTCGCCCTTCTTGGCGGCATGATTTCCTGTACATACCAATCCTTTTGATTAGATCCTTAATCAAACAATTCTGAATCTCAACAGAAAACTCACTCAACGGATTACTAACACAAGACCCGACACCAAACATACACTAGAACTAACACGACTCTAGTTATGTTCTAACCGACTCTGGACTAACGACTCAAGTATACACTTTCCCTTTGAAGATTTAAAGTCGTGCTCTGATACCAATTGTAACAACCCGTTTTTCAAAGGCCTGAAAAGGCAGTATATATATATTTTTTTTTTATACACATCAGAGTTACGCCTAAAAGATTTTAAATGAGCCGGCATTCAAATATACAAAAGAACTCATTACCATAAGGTGCTTCGACAAGCAAAGTGTATTCCTGAATAATTACAATCCAAGTCTAAGTATTCGAATACTTACAACAAAACAAGTTAGAAACCTATGCCTAAACCCAAAAAGCACGGTGCACAACCCACACCGGCGCATAGTCTAACTATACTAAGCTTCACCACGTGCTCACTATAGCCTAGAACTGCCACCGTCGTCACCACGACCTAACCCATCATCTGGGTGGGATGAGCCCGCAAATGAAAGAAAGGGTCACCACAAAATATATAGTATGTATATATATAACCGGTGCGAAAGATTGTACACATAACAATAATTCCACAAACACAAGAGAAAGCTCTTAACCACCAAAGTAATTCCCACCAACGGGTTCATATAAGCAATGCACACATAGCCTATAATGCAACCTCTACAATGCGTGGTACTAACCCTAGCTACCACAATGCATGAGTTCCGGAACTGTAGGTCCAAACCCTACTAAAACACCAACGAAATCACAAGGTTAAGGTGGATCCACTCCCGCAATCACACCCCATGGTCCACTCCCGCAACCATGTATCGAACTCAACAAAATCACAAAGGATTATGGTGGATCCACTCCCGCAATCACACCCCATGGTCCACTCCCGCAACCATGTATTGAACTCAATAAAACCCTATAAGAATCAGGTGGGTCCACTCCCGCAACCACACCTCGTAGTCCACTCCCGCCACTACGCACTAACAATGCATGAGCATACGATTCCCCATGTATACTAATGCAACAAATACATACCTCCCTAGCATATGTAAACCATCCCAACAACATACATACATATCCAATCATATGTAACAAACCACAACAAACATACATACATTTCCAATCCTATGTATTCACCCACATGTTCATACATACATCTCCAATCATATGTAAAACAACGCACGTATTGTAAACACTTTCTCATCACGAGAATACATAACACATACATGCCAAACACACAAACACGCATCACCGAAAATAACCAACAAACATGTTATAACTCAGTGAAAAGACAGAAATAAAGTGATGCCCTTACCTCAGCAAGCTTCCGTCAACAACACACGCTCAAACAACACAACGCGCTTCCTAAAACAAGCAGCGCAACAATCAATACATTGTTCTCTAACCAATCGTATTGAAACTACACCAAAACCCCAAAAACCTAAAGGTTCCTAAGAAAAAAATCCCTCTTTCGGATACCATACCAAAAACTATCGTATTGATCAACCCCCATGAGTTATTTGTACTATTTTTAGGACCCAAAACAATTGGCCAAAGTCTTAAATAATTTGAAATGCAAAATGGCCGTTTTCTTGCGTTATAAGTTACGCACTTTCCGAGTACCCGAAAAACTCGTTTCCAATCCCCGCCACTTCCATAAATTAATAAAAAGGGATTAAAAAGTTAAAAACCAAGTTTAGAAATCAGAATCCAAAATTCCAACTCTCAGAGCTCGCCCTGGCGAGTTGGTGGCGAGTGAAGGCAGTGAGGACAGGTCTAGCTCGCTCTGGAGCTCGCCCTGGCGTGTTGTCATGACCTGTGACACTCGCCCTGGCGAGTAAACACTCGCTCAGCGAGTTGCACCTGTCATGACAGCAACTCACACCACCTTTTTCCAACCAAGCCTAGTTTGATTCTATTAGTCCCCAACACTTTTTCAAGGCACAAAAGCAAACCATTTTCATAAGCAAGCAATTCATTTCCGAAGCTTGTTGGTTGCTTCGAGTGCAAGTTATTTGATTTTCATTTCCAAAATCAAAACCAAATCCAAGCACAAGTTTTATTACGGGCCTTAACCGTCCGGTAATCATTTTCAAACATGTTTTCAAAGTAAAAAGCAACTCCACATGTCACAAGAGTTTTAAACCACTTTGACCCCAAAAACACTACTCAAAACACTTAGGAAATATTTTCATAAACTCCAAAATATTTTTCATCGGATTTTCTAAAACAAAACCATACAACGCATTTCCCTTTTGCCCAAAGGTTCAAAGACAACTTTTCTTTTCAAAACCTTACAACTTAACCTCATGTTATTGATCAATACATAACCAAACCAAAACCTTAACTTTTCTCATGAGATTTTTCACCAACTCATGGAAAACAAACATAACAAAGCCTACACATGCTTACTAACCCTCATGAACAACATTCATGGAACAAGAATCAATTTATGAGCAACCTCTCACAAATTTCTCTCAAGAATCATAATCATAAAACCCTAACATAAGATGTTTTAAACCAACAAAGAAAGGAGAAGGTTTACTACCTCATGTGGAGATGAATTCCTTTCAATCTCTATGATCCAACAAGCCAAAAATCCAAGCTTTTGGTGAAGAATTGGAAATTTTCTCAAGATGGAAAGGTGGAAAGAAAGCCACGGCCAAAGAGAGAAAGAAGAAGTGAATTTGTGATTTTTCTAAGTCCACAAAGTGATCCAAAAGTCTTACTATAAAGTGCTCTTGGTTCATGGCAACCATTGGATCAAATAGTGAAAGCTTCCAAGACTAATCCCTAGCCCTTGGATCAAAACCAAGTCTATCCTCACAAGATATTTCCCATAACCTCATACAACGAAACGCACGCTCAGTTCTCGCGCATCGCGACGAACGAAACTCGCAAAAACAGAAAACCTATAGAAAGAACGTCTATCGTTTTTCCATTCCAAAACTTATCGCCGAATCTTTTTCCGCGACTGTAATTTTCTTCCATACCTTAGAAAATTATTCTCAGAATATATCCTAACTCACGCAGATATATAAAACTTCCATCCGAAACCTCACTTAAAACAGACGCAGTAAGATTTTACAACGACGGGTAAAATCCTACTCGTTTTTCCAAAAACAAGAATAATCCAAAACTCGTTATTCTGAATCCACATCAACCTTCTTATTCACAAAAGAGGATTACAAGACAAAAGTCTGTGCCTTTACAGCGCACGAGCACCAAACAGGCTCAATTACAGCAAAAATTCCATTAATGCGACGATACTCACAAAACCGCCTCACCAAAAACCCTAAAACTCGGAGCCGACACTAGAGTTCCTTAGAAAACTGTACAGTGAAATCTTGGGTCTTACAATATTAAAAGAAACTACTATTAAAAATCCAAATTTGTCCTTATCACTTTTAACGGTGTTCCAAGATTTGCGCCCTTAAATGTAATTTTAACTCTAAACTTGTAACGACCCGTTTTTCAAAGGCCAAAAATGGCATTATTTTTTTTCTTTTTTCTTTTTCAACTAACACTCAGAGTGCGCATAGAATATTTTTCAATGAGCCGGCATTCAAATATACAAAAGAACTCATTACCATAAGGTGCTTCGACAAGCAAAGTGTATTCCTGAATAATTACAATCCAAGTCTAAGTATTCAAATACTTACAACAAAACAAGTTAGAATCCTATGCCTAAACCCAAAAAGCACGGTGTACAACCCACACCGGCGCATAGTCTAACTAAGCCAAAGCTCCGACCACTCACTGGGGCCTGGAACAGCCACCGTCGTCACCATGACCTAACCCATCATCTGGGTGGGATGAGCCCGCAAATGAAAGAAAGGGTCACCACAAAATAAAAGGTATATATATATATAACCGGTGCGAAAGATTGTACACATAACAATAATTCCACAAAACACAAGAGAAAGCTCTTTAACCACCAAAGCAATTCCCACCAACGGGTTCATATAAGCAATGCACACATAGCCTATAATGCAACCTCTACAATGCGTGGTACTAACCCTAGCTACCACGATGCATGAGTTCCGGAATCGTAGGTCCAACCCACTAACAATATCAATGAAAACCCCGTAGCTCTCCCGATCACTACGAACCATTAGAGTGGGCTCTCCCGATCACCACACCCCTACCATAAGTATCAATAGAATCCCGTAGCTCTCCCGATCACTACAAGGATTAGAGTGGGCTCTCCCGATCACCGCACCCCATGGCTCTCCCGATCACCACGTATCGAACTAAATAAAATCCCGTAGCTCTCCCGATCACTACAAAGGATTAGAGTGGGCTCTCCCGATCACCACACCCCGTAGCTCTCCCGATCACTACGTATCGATCTCAACAAAAACCTCGTAGGTCTCCCGATCACTACAAACCATTAGGGTGGGCTCTCCCGATCACCACACCGGCACGCAACTACCGAATGCATGAGCATACGCTTCCCCATATATGCTAATGCAATGAATACAAACCTCTCTAGCATATGTAAACCAAACATAACAACATACATACATTTCTCATCATATGTAACAAACCACAACAACATACATACATTTACAATTATATGTATTCACCCACATGTTCATACATACATCTCCAATCATATGTAAAACAACGCACGTATTGTAAACACTTTCTCATCACGAGAATACATAATACATACATGCCAATCACAACACAGCACATCACAGAAAATAACCAAGCATGTTATTAACCAGTGAAAAGACAGAAATAAAGTGGAGCCCTTACCTCAGCAAGCTTCCGTTAACTTTTTTCGCATAATTCTACAACTCGCGCTTCCTAAAAGTTAAGCAGCGTACAATCAATAAAATACTCCCAACGTATCCTATCGAAACGAAACTTGTTCTCTAAAAACTAGGGGGGTTTAAGGTACTTTCTCACACTCTCGGATAGTGATTACGAGTCCCCCTTATAGCGATTAAAAATTCCCAAAGTTAATTGCACTATTTCTCGCTACGCGAAAATATTTTCGTTTCAAAACAAAATAAGAAACACTTTGATTCCTAACTCCAAGGCAATCAATTTTCACATACTAAAACCATTTGAAAACAACCCAAAAACTCTTTGAAAATTTTCAAAAAATAAAAGTTTACTTGCGCCACAAGTTACAAGTTTTTCCTTTCAAATAAAATGGCCATAACTGGTTCATTCTTTATCTGATCGAGACGAGCCATACACCGAAATCTTCGTCTCGAAAAGACGGATCAAATTGTTAACTTTCTAGGACACGAAAACAATTTTAAAAGGACCTAAATACCCTTTTCAATTTCGGCCAGAATTGAGATCCCACCTAAAACATTGTTTTCAAAAATCAAACATAGTTTAAAATACTTAAACCATTATTAATTTCTCAAAAGTGATCAAGCTCTTACACCAAAACCATTTCAAATCAAAGCATAACACTTTTCAAAACTTTACCAATTAACTTGTTTACTTAGAACACAAGTTACTAGTTTTCTTTCAAAACAAAACCACATTAATTCTTCATTTTAAAACCATGATCATGCCTTCCCAATTAGGGCTTAAAAAAAAATTGAAACCCCTTGATCATGTACTCCTAAAGGCCACAGCCAAAATCAAGAAATAAGGCCAACTCCAAAAAGATTTCCTTTCCAAAACCCTAGTAATAATCTACTAGTTCCCAAACTCATTGATTTGGACAAACAAAACATTTTCATGACACAATCCACAAACCAAAAGATTTCTCAAGAACACACACAAAATAATTTTTCTTGTTTCTCAAAACAAAATCATTTATCACACATCCATTTCCATAAAAAGCCTTAAAACAACATCATGAACACAAACTCTAAACAAAAATTCATGTTCATGACACATAGAAATTTTCTCATCAAAACCCTAACCCAAAATCTCATGAAAATCTCATCACTCCATGAAAATCAACCATACTAAGCTTAAACATGCTAGTCTAACACTCATGAACAACTTTCAAGCAAGAGAAATCATTCATCAACAATTTCTCACAAAATCCTCTCAAGAACATAATCTAACAATCCATCAAACTCTATGATTTTAGCTAGCTAAGAGATGAAAGAAGTCTAGTTACCTTAGAGGAGATGATCCTTGCAATTTTTCCTAGTTCTAACAAGCTTGAAATGGATTGTTTTGGTGAAGAAATGAGATTTTTCTCAATGGTGGAAGAGAGAAAGAAAGCCACGGCAATGGAGAGAAAGAAGAGGAGTGTTTTGTGATTTTTTTTCTAAGACAAAAGTCATCCAAAAGTCTTCCTATCAAGTGGTCTTGTTGCATATCCACCATTGGATCAAATAGTAAAAAGGTTTCAAGACTTACTCCTAGCCATTGGATCAATTCTAAGCTTATCCTCACAAGATATTTTCTTTCTCATGAGAAACTTACGCCTCACAGACGAGTCGCGTCGCGACGAACGAAACTCACAAAAACAGAAAACCTACGGAAAGAACGTCTATCGTTTTTCCATTCTAAAACTTATCGTCGAATCTTTTTCCGCGACTGTAATTTTCTTCCATACCTTAGAAAATTATTCTCAGGACATATCCTAACTCCCGCAGATATATAAAACTCTCATCCGAAACCTCACTTAAAACAGACGCAGTAAGGTTTTTCGTCAGCGGGTAAAATCCTACTCGTTTTTCCAAAAACAAGAATAATCCAAATCTCGTTATTCTGAATCCACATCAACCTTCTTATTCACAAAAGAGGATTACAAGACAAAAGTCTGTGCCTTTACAGCGCACGAGCACAAAACAGGCTCAATTACAGCAAAATCCTATAATCGCGACAATACTCATGAAAACGCTTCGCCAAAAACCCTAAAAACTTAGCCGACACTAAAGTTCCTTAGGAAAATTGTACAGTGGAATCTTGGGTCTTACATTACTACCCTCCAAAAAGAAGTTTCGTCCTCGAAACTAAAGGTAAGAGTAACAACTCAACTAGTTATTACCATCACCAACTCAACAAAATCCCTCGGATTAGGTGTAGCCACACAGACGCTAACACCGGGTGAAGTCACCCAGATACTCTCACCAACACACTGGCACAACCGTGCTTCAACCGCCACTCTCAACGAGTTCACCACTCAAAAATTAACCTCACAACAGAGGTTCACAACCTCGAGTTCCTCAAATGTTCAAAGGTCCACACAAATTTTTTTTTCCAAAATCACTTATTTTGCCTCCGCGACATAGCCTAAACCACTAGGTTCACGCGAAGCAGTGACTGGCTACCCTCCAAAAGAAACACCGAAACTTTCTGCGCACCACCAAAGCTAGCAAAGCTAGTCAATTCTATTCAACACGATTCCGTCTACTATCAACAATAAATTAAGGACGGCCAGTCCCTCAATTTGTCAATAGATAGTCGACAATCATGATGGTGGTTTAGACCCTCTTTACCCAACTTAAGTGATACTTCATTCCACTTGTGCTCAAGGTCCTCCGAGGCACAATGGTCCAACACTTCCTTCGGGGTTTTCCCACACGTTTCCCTCGATCTCTTACGAATACAAGATTAAAGTCGTAAGACACAACGCTCAACACATGTCGCATAAGCTCTCATGCTTCCACTCTTGAAGTATCCGTGGAGTATCATCCAATAGTAGTACAGTGCCACCACGGCAATTACCACCAAAACTATTTTATTCCAAACAAGTTGTCTTCTTTTCTAGAAGATTTTCCCACCTTACCAATATCCATGAGTCCGCAACTCAATGAATACGCCGAAACCGCATGCTCACCCACGAGTCTCATTCCAAACACGACTTACATAAAACAATCCCAACCTCTAGTTGGTGATTACACTCCTCATAGTCTTGACACTTGCCAAACTATACCATCTACTTCTCTTGGACTCCTTTTATCCAAATCCCCAATTCCCAGAATCGGCTTCTTATGCGTTCACATTACTTCCAAACCGACACTAGGTCCGCTGACCCTTGACGTGTGACGCACAAAATTCCAAATTACCACTAACAATGCAACGTGCTATAACTACTACTAAGTCCTTTATATAGTAGAACATTCAAAACAAAAGCAAAGACAAAACAGACAATTCCTTTTGATTAGATCCTTAATCAACAATTCTGAATCCTAACAGAATATCTCACTCCACGGATTACTAACCCATAACCCGACACAGAACAAACACTAGAACTGACACTACTCTAGCTATGTTCTAACCGACTCTGGACTAACGACTCAAGTATACACTTTCCCTTTGAAGATTTAAAGCCGTGCTCTGATACCAATTGTAACGACCCGTTTTTCAAAGGCCAAAAATGGCATTATTTTTTTTTTCTTTTTCAACTAACACTCAGAGTGCGCATAGAATATTTTTCAATGAGCCGGCATTCAAATATACAAAAGAACTCATTACCATAAGGTGCTTCGACAAGCAAAGTGTATTCCTGAATAATTACAATCCAAGTCTAAGTATTTAAATACTTACAACAAAACAAGTTAGAATCCTATGCCTAAACCCAAAAAGCACGGTGTACAACCCACACCGGCGCATAGTCTAACTAAGCCAAAGCTCCGACCACTCACTGGGGCCTGGAACAGCCACCGTCGTCACCACGACCTAACCCATCATCTGGGTGGGATGAGCCCGCAAATGAAAGAAAGGGTCACCACAAAATAAAAGGTATATATATATATAACCGGTGCGAAAGATTGTACACATAACAATAATTCCACAAAACACAAGAGAAAGCTCTTTAACCACCAAAGCAATTCCCACCAACGGGTTCATATAAGCAATGCACACATAGCCTATAATGCAACCTCTACAATGCGTGGTACTAACCCTAGCTACCACGATGCATGAGTTCCGGAATCGTAGGTCCAACCCACTAACAATATCAATGAAAACCCCGTAGCTCTCCCGATCACTACGAACCATTAGAGTGGGCTCTCCCGATCACCACACCCCTACCATAAGTATCAATAGAATCCCGTAGCTCTCCCGATCACTACAAGGATTAGAGTGGGCTCTCCCGATCACCGCACCCCATGGCTCTCCCGATCACCACGTATCGAACTAAATAAAATCCCGTAGCTCTCCCGATCACTACAAAGGATTAGAGTGGGCTCTCCCGATCACCACACCCCGTAGCTCTCCCGATCACTACGTATCGATCTCAACAAAAACCTCGTAGCTCTCCCGATCACTACAAACCATTAGGGTGGGCTCTCCCGATCACCACACCGGCACGCAACTACCGAATGCATGAGCATACGCTTCCCCATATATGCTAATGCAATGAATACATACCTCTCTAGCATATGTAAACCAAACATAACAACATACATACATTTCTCATCATATGTAACAAACCACAACAACATACATACATTTACAATCATATGTATTCACCCACATGTTCATACATACATCTCCAATCATATGTAAAACAACGCACGTATTGTAAACACTTTCTCATCACGAGAATACATAATACATACATGCCAATCACAACACAGCACATCACAGAAAATAACCAAGCATGTTATTAACCAGTGAAAAGACAGAAATAAAGTGGAGCCCTTAACTCAGCAAGCTTCCGTTAACTTTTTTCGCATAATTCTACAACTCGCGCTTCCTAAAAGTTAAGCAGCGTACAATCAATAAAATACTCCCAACGTATCCTATCGAAACGAAACTTGTTCTCTAAAAACTAGGGGGCTTTAAGGTACTTTCTCACACTCTCGGATAGTGATTACGAGTCCCCCTTATAGCGATTAAAAATTCCCAAAGTTAATTGCACTATTTCTCGCTACGCGAAAATATTTTCGTTTCAAAACAAAATAAGAAACACTTTGATTCCTAACTCCAAGGCAATCAATTTTCACATACTAAAACCATTTGAAAACAACCCAAAAACTCTTTGAAAATTTTCACAAAAATAAAAGTTTACTTGCGCCACAAGTTACAAGTTTTTCCTTTCAAATAAAATGGCCATAACTGGTTCATTCTTTATCTGATCGAGATGAGCCATACACCGAAATCTTCGTCTCGAAAAGACGGATCAAATTGTTAACTTTCTAGGACACGAAAACAATTTTAAAAGGACCTAAATACCCTTTTCAATTTCGGCCAGAATTGAGATCACACCTAAAACATTGTTTTCAAAAATCAAACATAGTTTAAAATACTTAAACCATTATTAATTTCTCAAAAGTGATCAAGCTCTTACACCAAAACCATTTCAAATCAAAGCATAACACTTTTCAAAACTTTACCAATTAACTTGTTTACTTAGAACACAAGTTACTAGTTTTCTTTCAAAATAAAACCACATTAATTCTTCATTTTAAAACCATGATCATGCCTTCCCAATTAGGGCTTAAAAAAAATTGAAACCCCTTGATCATGTACTCCTAAAGGCCACGGCCAAAATCAAGAAATAAGGCCAACTCCAAAAAATTTCCTTTCCAAAACCCTAGTAATAATCTACTAGTTCCCAAACTCATTGATTTGGACAAACAAAACATTTTCATGACACAATCCACAAACCAAAAGATTTCTCAAGAACACACACAAAATAATTTTTCTTGTTTCTCAAAACAAAATCATTTATCACACATCCATTTCCATAAAAAGCCTTAAAACAACATCATGAACACAAACTCTAAACAAAAATTCATGTTCATGACACATAGAAATTTTCTCATCAAAACCCTAACCCAAAATCTCATGAAAATCTCATCACTCCATGAAAATCAACCATACTAAGCTTAAACATGCTAGTCTAACACTCATGAACAACTTTCAAGCAAGAGAAATCATTCATCAACAATTTCTCACAAAATCCTCTCAAGAACATAATCTAACAATCCATCAAACTCTATGATTTTAGCTAGCTAAGAGATGAAAGAAGTCTAGTTACCTTAGAGGAGATGATCCTTGCAATTTTTCCTAGTTCTAACAAGCTTGAAATGGATTGTTTTGGTGAAGAAATGAGATTTTTCTCAATGGTGGAAGAGAGAAAGAAAGCCACGGCAATGGAGAGAAAGAAGAGGAGTGTTTTGTGATTTTTTTTCTAAGACAAAAGTCATCCAAAAGTCTTCCTATCAAGTGGTCTTGTTGCATATCCACCATTGGATCAAATAGTAAAAAGGTTTCAAGACTTACTCCTAGCCATTGGATCAATTCTAAGCTTATCCTCACAAGATATTTTCTTTCTCATGAGAAACTTACGCCTCACAGACGAGTCGCGTCACGACGAACAAAACTCACAAAAACAGAAAACCTACGGAAAGAACGTCTATCGTTTTTCCATTCTAAAACTTATCGTCGAATCTTTTTCCGCGACTGTAATTTTCTTCCATACCTTAGAAAATTATTCTCAGGACATATCCTAACTCCCGCAGATATATAAAACTCTCATCCGAAACCTCACTTAAAACAGACGCAGTAAGGTTTTTCGTCAGCGGGTAAAATCCTACTCGTTTTTCCAAAAACAAGAATAATCCAAATCTCGTTATTCTGAATCCACATCAACCTTCTTATTCACAAAAGAGGATTACAAGACAAAAGTCTGTGCCTTTACAGCGCACGAGCACAAAACAGGCTCAATTACAGCAAAATCCTATAATCGCGACAATACTCATGAAAACGCTTCGCCAAAAACCCTAAAAACTTAGCCGACACTAAAGTTCCTTAGGAAAATTGTACAGTGGAATCTTGGGTCTTACAAAACTAATAAAAAAAATAGGAAAGGATAAGCATAAAAGAAATTTTACCATAAAAATAGCAACGGAAATCACCTCTAAAAAAAGATATTAACATAAAAAAAATTAATTAAAAGAAAGTTAGAAACAAAAATCATGATAAAAGATACGAGAAAAAAATAGTAACTTAGATACGAGCAAAAAAAAGTAACTTTTTTTTAATGAAAAAATAGTAGCTCAATCTAACATATAAGTAAAAAATATAAATAGAAGAACCTAGTAAAAGAAGATACTTATCTACTTACAATATATTAAAAGAAACTTATGTTAAAAAACCAAATTTGTCCTTGGCACTTTTAACGGTGTTCCAAGTTTTATGCCTTTAAATGTAATTTTAACTTTAATAAGATAAGTATAAAAAATCAATTTACCATAAAAATAGCATTGAAAACTACATCTCTAAACTAATAAAAAAATTCCAAAATAAAAATAGGAAAAAAATAGATAAGTATGAAATAAATCAAATTGAACAAAAAAAGGCATAAACATAAAAATAAAATACGTACAAAAAAAAAGAAAAATAGATAAGCATGAAATAAATAAAATTGAACAAAAAAAGGCATAAACATAAAAATAAAATATGTAAAAAAAATAAAAAAAATAGATAAACATGAAATAATCTCCGTACAATATATTAATAGAAACTACTATTTAACTTTAAACTAATAAAAAAAATACAAAAAACAATTGGAAAGAAAGATAAGCATAAAAAAAATCTTCTCAGAAAAATTGAATCAGAAACCAAATCTCTAAAAAAAAAACATAAAATAAAAATAGAAAAAAATAAGATAAGCATTAAATAAATCTTCCCATAAAAATTTAATAAAAATAAATTCACACATAAAAATATGAACAAAAATCACTATAAAAGATACGCTTCAAAAATAGTAACTTTTTTTTAATGAAAAAATAGTAACTGAATCTAACATATAAAAACGTATATATAAAAAATAAAAATAGAATAACCTAATAAAAGAAGATACTTATTTATAAGCTTAAAAATAAAAGAACAAAAAAATAGAAACAAAAAATAATCGGCCCGTTTGATTTGACTTATTTATGAGTTTATGCGAAATAATTTATCTAAATAAATAAGTTTTTATGTATTATTATATGTTTTTTAATGTAGTTCATGAAAACAATTTATAAAGATATTACTTTTGTCTTCTTAAAAAAAGATATAATTTTTGTTAGTAAAAACTTATGAGTTAACATGCGTAAATTTTTTTTATGAATTAACATAAAAGTTTATTTATAAATTATAACCATAAACTATTTTCATAAGCTTAAAAATAAGCCAAATTCAAACAGGTCCAATATATTAAAAGGTATTACTACTAAAAATTATAATTTGTCCTCATCAATTCTTAAAAATATTTCAAATCTTCTATTTCGTAAAAAAAAATATACTTTTTAGTTTAATATATTTTTATATTAAATGTACTCTATTTTTAATATAAAAAAATGTACTCTATTTTTGTTTACTCTTATATAAAAAATACAGAAGAAGTGCATTATTGATGAATATATATTATAATAATTACGGGGTAAATATTTGTCATTATACTTAAAACATCACGGGACAAGTGTTGATCAATAATTTTGTCAAAAAAAAGGAAGTGTTGATTACTAATATATAATAAATCATACACGGGACAATTGTTCTAATAATTTTTTTTTTAATCATACACGACACAATTGCTTTAATAAAAAAAATTTAATCATACACGGGACAATTGCTTCAATAATAAAAATTTAATTACAAACGGGACAATTGCTTTAATAAAAAAAATCATACACGGGACAATTGCTTTAATAAAAATAAAATTAATCATACACAGGACAATTGCTTTAATAAAAAAAAATTAATCATACACGGGACAATTGCTTTAATAAAATAAGTTAATCATACACGGGACAATTGCTTTAATAAAAAAAATTAATCATACATGGGACAATTGCTTTAATAAAAAAAAATTAATCATGCACTGGACAATTGCTTTAATAAAAAAAATTAATCATATACGGGACAATTGCTTTAATAAAAAAAGAAATTGAATAGGAAATATTTTTTATTATTAATTAAAATTTATTACACAAAAATCATACACGGGACAATTACTTTAATAAAAAAGGACTTAATTTAATATATTTTACAAAAAATAACAAAATGACGTCACTTATATTTTAACAATAATTTATAAATAAAAGTCAATAGACCCGTGCAAATGCACGGGTCTCAAAACTAGTTAATTATAATGCGCAATGTATTTAATATGATAATTAAAAAAGAAAAAGGTTAAAAAAAATTTCCGTAGCCGGGAATCGAACCCGGAAATTAATGCATCCAAAGATCAATTTGTCAGTTGTGCTACTACGGATTGTTAATTATAATGCGCAATGTATTTTATATATATGATAATTAAAAAAGAAAAAGGTTAAAAAAAAGTTTCCGTAGCCGGGAATCGAACCCGGAAATTAATGCACCCAAAGATCAATTTGTCAGTTGTGCTACTACGGATTGTTAAATATAATGTGCAATGTATTTTATATATATAATAATATAAAAAAACGTAAATGAAGTTTCTGTAGCCGGGAATCGAACCCGGAAATTAATGCAGCCGAAGATCAATTTGTCAGTTGTGCTACTACGGATTGTTAATTATAATGCGCAATGTATTTTATATATATGATAATTAAAAAAGAAAAAGGGTAAAAAAGTTTCGGTAGCAGGGAATCGAACCAAACAATTAATGCACCCAAAGATCAATTTCTCAGTTGTGCTACTACAGATTGTTGATTATAATGTGCAATATATTTTATATATATAATAATTAAAAAACAAAAATGTAAAAGAAATTTCCGTAGCCGGGTGTAAGACCCAAGATTTTACTGTGCGGTTTTCCTAAGGAACTTTAGCGTCGGCTAAGTTTTAGGGTTTTTAGTAGAACGGTTTTGTGTGTATCGTCGTATAAATGAGAATTTTGCTGAAATTGAGCCTGTTTTGTGCTCGTGCGCTGGAAAGGCACAGACTTTCGGGTCGTAATCCTCTTTTGAGTATGAGAAGGTTTCTGTGAAGTCAGAATAACGAGTTTTGGATTATCCTTGTTTTTGGAAAAACGAGTAGGATATTACCCGCTGATGGAAAATCTTACTGCGTCTGTTTTAAGTGAGGTTTCGGATGGAAGTTTCATATATCTGCGTGAGTTAGGATATGTCCTGAGATTAATTTTCCAAGGTGTGGAAGAAAATTACAGTCGCGGAAAAAGATTCGGCGATAAGTTTTGGAAATGTAAAACGATAAACGTTCTTTCCGTAGGTTTTCTGTTTTTGTGAGTTTCGTTCGTCGCGACGCGCGAGAGCTGTGAGGCGAGGTGGCTTCGAGAAGCATAGAAAATATCTTGTGAGTATAAGCTTAGAATTGATCCAATGGCTAGGAGTAAGTCTTGAAACCTTTTTACTATTTGATCCAATGGTGGATATGCAACAAGACCACTTGATAGGAAGACTTTTGGATGACTTTTGTCTTAGAAAAAAAATCACAAAACACTCCTCTTCTTTCTCTCCATTGCCGTGGCTTTCTTTCTCTCTTCCACCATTGAGAAAAATCTCATTTCTTCACCAAAACAATCCATTTCAAGCTTGTTAGAACTAGAAAAAATTGCAAGGATCATCTCCTCTAAGGTAACTAGACTTCTTTCATCTCTTAGCTAGCTAAAATCATAGAGTTTGATGGATTGTTAGATTATGTTCTTGAGAGGATTTTGTGAGAAATTGTTGATGAATGATTTCTCTTGCTTGAAAGTTGTTCATGAGTGATAAACTAGTGTGATTAAGCTTAGTTGTGTTGAGTTCCACGAGTTTATGATCATATATGAGAATTTCATGTTAGGGTTTCTAGAGAAAATTTTTATTGTTCAAGAACATGAGATTTTGTTTGATGATTTTGTTTTTGAGGATTGGTTATGAGCTTTGTAGAGAAATGGATGTTAGGATAATGAATTTGTTTTGTGAAACAAGAAAAAAATGTATTTTTGTGTTCTTGAGAATTTGATGAACATTATTAGAAATTGTGTTTTGTTTTCTAAAGTAGTGTTTGAGCTATTGAATGATTTTTGAAGCTAGTAGAATTTCATTAAGTTTTGAAATGGAAAAAAATTGGAGTGTGGCCTTGTTTGTTTGGTTTTGGCCGTGGCACCCCTTTGTATAGGGAGGAAGAGTTTCAAATTTTTCTAAGTCCTTTTTGGAAGGCATAATCATGGTTTAAAAGGATGAGCAATTATAGCTTGGTTTAGAAAAGAAAATGTGTTGATTATGTCTTAAGGAAACAAATTTAATTTTTGTCAAAATCAGTAGTTTGGTCTAAAATGTTTTGGATTGTTAGGGTAAATGATTTTGAGGTATTATGAGATATTACCATGCCCTTGAAAATGAAAAAAATTGATTGATGGTGTGTTTTGTTGTTTTTGGCCGAGGCCTAAAGAGGAAAATGGGGAAGGATTTCAGAATAATTCTAGGATAAGAAATTGATCATTGTTTTGGTAGATGATCATGGCTTTTAAAAGAGAATAATTCTAGGATTTTATTTGAAAGGAAAAACTTGTAACTTGTGGCGCAAGTAAACTTTTATTTTTGTGAAAATTTTCAAAGAGTTTTTGGGTTGTTTACAAATGGTTTTAGTATGTGAAAATTGATTGCCTTGGAATTAGGAATCAATGTGTTTCTTAGTTTGTTTTGAAACGAAAATATTTTCGCGTAGCGAGAAATAGTGCAATTAACTTTGGAAAATTTTAATCGCTATGGGGAGGACTCGAAATCACTATCCGAGTGTTAGAAAGTACCTTAAGCCTCTCTAGAACTTAGAGAATGAGTTTCGTTTCGATAGGATACGTTGAGAGTATTTTATTGATATTACGCTGCTTATATTTTAGGTAGCGTGAATTGTAGAATTTCGTGAGAAAAGTTAACAGAAGCTTGCCGAGGTAAGGGCTCCACTTTATTTCTGTCTTTTCACTGAGTTATAACATGTTTGTTGGTTATTTTCGGTGATGCGTGTTTGTGTGTTTGGCATGTATGTGTTATGTATTCTCGTGATGAGAAAGTGTTTACAATACGTGCGTTGTTTTACATATGATTGGAGATGTATGTATGAACATGTGGGTGAATACATATGATTGGAAATGTATGTATGTTTGTTGTGGTTTGTTACATATGATTGGATATGTATGTATGATGTTGGGATGGTTTACATATGCTAGGGAGGTATGTATTTGTTGCATTAGTATACATGGGGAATCGTATGCTCATGCATTGTTAGTGCGTAGTGGCGGGAGTGGACTACGAGGTGTGGTTGCGGGAGTGGACCCACCTGATTCTTATAGGGTTTTATTGAGTTCAATACATGGTTGCGGGAGTGGACCATGGGGTGTGATTGCGGGAGTGGATCCACCTTAATCCTTTGTGATTTTGTTGAGTTCGATACATGGTTGCGGGAGTGGATCATGGGGTGTGATTGCGGGAGTGGATCCACCTTAACCTTGTGATTTCGTTGGTGTTTTAGTAGGGGATGGACCTACGATTCCGGAACTCATGCATTGTGGTAGCTAGGGTTAGTACCACGCATTGTAGAGGTTGCATTATAGGCTATGTGTGCATTGCTTATATGAACCCGTTGGTGGGAATTGCTTTGGTGGTTAAGAGTTTTCTCTTGTGTTTGTGGAATTATTGTTATGTGTACAATCTTTCGCACCGGTTATATATATATATACTTTTATTTTGTGGTGACCCTTTCTTTCATTTGCGGGCTCATCCCACCCAGATGATGGGTTAGGTCGTGGTGACGACGGTGGCTGTTCCAGGCCCCAGTGAGATGTTGGAGTTTTAGCTTAGTTAGACTATGCGCCGGTGTGGGTTGTACACCGTGCTTTTTGGGCTTAGGCATAGGATTCTAACTCGTGTTGTTGTAAGTATTTGAATACTTAGACTTGGATTGTAATTATTCAGGAAAACACTTTGCTTGTCGAAGCACCTTATGGTAATGAGTTCTTTTGTATATTTGAATGGCGGCTCATTGAAAATTATTCTATGCGCACTCTGAGTGTTAGTTGAAAAAGAAAAAAAAATATTGCCTTTTTGGCCTTTGTAAAACGGGTTGTTACACCGGGAATCGAACCCGAAACTCAATTCACCCAAAGATCAATTTGTTAGTTGTGCTAATAAGGATTGTTAATTATAAAGCGCAATGTATTTTATATATATGATAATTAAAAAAGAAAAAGGTTAAAAAATTTCCGTAGCCGAGAATCGAACCCGGAAATTTATGCATCCAAAGATCAATTTGTCAGTTGTGCTACTACGGATTGTTAATTATAATGTGCAATGTATTTTATAAATATGATAATTAAAAAAGAAAAAGGTAAAAAATGTTTCCGTAGCCGGGAATCGAACCCGGAAGTCAATGCAGCCAATGATCAATTTGTCAGCTGTGCTACTATGGATTTTTAACTATAAAGCGCAATGTATTTTATATATATGATAATTAAAAAAGAAAAAGGTTAAAAAAAGTTTCCGTGCCGGAAATCGAACTCGGAAATTAATGCATCCAAAGATCAATTTGTCAGTTGTGCTACTACGGATTGTTAATTATAATGCGCAATGTATTTTATATATATGATAATAATAAAAAAAGGTTTAAAAAAGTTTCCGTAGCCAGGAATCGAACCCGGCAATTAATTCACCCAAAGATCAATTTGTCAGTTGTGTTACTACGGATTGTTAATTATAATGCACAATGTATTTAATATATATGATAATTAAAAAAGAAAAAGGTTAAAAAAAAATTCCGTAGCCGGGAATCGAACCCGGAAATTAATGCACCCAAAGATCAATTTGTCAGTTGTGCTACTACGGATTGTTAATTATAATGCGCAATGTATATTATATATATGATAATTCAAAAAAAAAAGGTTAAAAAAAGTTTCCGTAGCCGGGAATCGAACCCAGAAATTAATGCACCCAAAAGATCAATTTGTCAGTTGTGCTACTACGGATTGTTAAATATAATGTGCAATGTATTTTATATATATATATAAATATAATAATTAAAAAAAAAACATAAATGAAGTTTCTGTAACCGGGAATCGAACCCGGAAATTAATGCAGCCGAAGATCAATTTGTCAGTTGTGCTACTACGGATTGTTAATTATAATGCGCAATGTATTTTATATATATGATAATTAAAAAAGAAAAAGGGTAAAAAAGTTTCGGTAGCAGAGAATCGAACCAAACAATTAATGCACCCAAAGATCAATTTGTCAGTTGTGCTACTACAGATTGTTAATTATAATGTGCAATGTATTTTATATATATAATAATTAATAAACACAAACGTAAAAGAAATATCCGTAGCCGGTAATCGAACCCGGAAGTCAATGGACCCAAAGATCAATTTGTTAGTTGTGCTACTACGGATTGTTAATTATAAAGCGCAATGTATTTTATATACATGATAATTAAAAAAGAAAAAGGTTAAAAAATTTCCGTAGCCGGGAATCGAACCCGGAAATTTATGCACCCAAAGATCAATTTGTCAGTTGTGCTACTACGGATTGTTAATTATAATGTGCAATGTATTTTATATATATGATAATTAAAAAAGAAAAAGGTTAAAAAATTTCCGTAGCCGGGAATCGAACCCGGAAGTCAATGCACCCAAAGATCAATTTGTTAGTTGTGCTACTACGGATTGTTAATTATAAAGCGCAATGTATTTTATATACATGATAATTAAAAAAGAAAAAGGTTAAAAAATTTCCGTAGCCGGGAATCGAACCCGGAAATTAATGCATCCAAAGATCAATTTGTCAGTTGTGCTACTACGGATTGTTAATTATAATGCGCAATGTATTTTATATATATGCTAATTAAAAAAGAAAAAGGTTAAAAAAAGTTTCCGTAGCCGAGAATCGAACCCGGAAATTTATGCACCCAAAGATCAATTTGTCAGTTGTGCTACTACGGATTGTTAAATATAATGTGCAATGTATTTTATATATATAATAATAAAAAAAACGTAAATGAAGTTTCTGTAGCCGGGAATCGAACCCGGAAATTAATGCAGCCAAAGATCAATTTGTCAGTTGTGCTACTACGGATTGTTAATTATAATGCGCAATGTATTTTATATATATGATAATTAAAAAAGAAAAAGGGTAAAAAAGTTTCGGTAGCAGGGAATCGAACCAAACAATTAATGCACCCAAAGATCAATTTGTCAGTTGTGCTACTACAGATTGTTAATTATAATGTGCAATGTATTTTATATATATAATAATTAAAAAACAAAAACGTAAAAGAAATTTCCGTAGCCGGGAATCGAACCCGGAACTCAATGCACCCAAAGATCAATTTGTTAGTTGTGCTACTACGGATTGTTAATTATAAAGCAGAATGTATTTTATATATATGATAATTAAAAAAGAAAAAGGTTAAAAAATTTCCGTAGCCGGGAATCGAACCCGGAAATTTATGCACCCAATGATCAATTTGTCAGTTGTGCTACTACGGATTGTTAATTATAATGTGCAATGTATTTTATATATATGATAATTAAAAAATAAAATGGTTAAAAAATTTCCGTAGCCGGGAAACGAACCCGGAAGTCAATGCACCCAAAGATCAATTTGTTAGTTGTGCTACTACGGATTGTTAATTATAAAGCGCAATGTATTTTATATACATGATAATTAAAAAAGAAAAAGGTTAAAAAATTTCCGTAGCCGGGAATCGAACCCGGAAATTAATGCATCCAAAGATCAATTTGTTAGTTGTGCTACTACGGATTGTTAATTATAACGCGCAATGTATTTTATATATATGCTAATTAAAAAAGAAAAAGGTTAAAAAAAGTTTCCGTAGCCGGGAATCGAACCCGGAAATTAATGCACCCAAAGATCAATTTGTCAGTTGTGCTACTACGGATTGTTAATTATAATGCGCAATGTATTTAATATATATGATAATTAAAAAAGAAAAAGGTTAAAAAAAATTTCCGTAGCCGGGAATCGAACCCGGAAATTAATGCATCCAAAGATCAATTTGTCAGTGGTGCTACTACGGATTGTTAATTATAATGCGCAATGTATTTTATATATATGCTAATTAAAAAAGAAAAAGGTTAAAAAAAGTTTCCGTAGCCGAGAATCGAACCCGGAAATTTATGCACCCAAAGATCAATTTGTCAGTTGTGCTACTACGGATTGTTAAATATAATGTGCAATGTATTTTATATATATAATAATAAAAAAAAACGTAAATGAAGTTTCTGTAGCCGGGAATCGAACCCGGAAATTAATGCAGCCAAAGATCAATTTGTCAGTTGTGCTACTACGGATTGTTAATTATAATGCGCAATGTATTTTATATATATGATAATTAAAAAAGAAAAAGGGTAAAAAAGATTCGGTAGCAGGGAATCGAACCAAACAATTAATGCACCCAAAGATCAATTTGTCAGTTGTGCTACTACAGATTGTTAATTATAATGTGCAATGTATTTTATATATATAATAATTAAAAAACAAAAACGTAAAAGAAATTTCCGTAGCCGGGAATCGAACCCGGAACTCAATGCACCCAAAGATCAATTTGTTAGTTGTGCTACTACGGATTGTTAATTATAAAGCGGAATGTGTTGGAACAAAGTGGGTCTGACATGAACCTCTAAGATTTTAAGTGGTTTTGATGATAACAAAGTATTAAAATTGCAATTGGTATTACTAATGATTATTCTAGTGTGCAGAATTACAAGTTAAAATTCATTCAGAAGCACTATGAATAGTAGCAGAGAAGCCAGTCAAACAAGCTCTGAAAGAGTATCGCTGTTCATCAGAAGCTTAAATTTTGCGTGCTGAAGATAGCACTTCTGAGGACCTAAAAGCTAGACTCTGATGAAGTTCAGAAGCTGAAGATCTTAAGAAGCTATGACAAGAGCATCAGAAGCAAAAAGAATTTACATCACTCAAGAACTGACAGAATCAGAATCAATGATTGAAGAACTATCTACTTCAAGGCTCTGTCACATCCACAGGAAGGAATATTCGTTGGTACAACGTTAACCTTATCCATAAGTGGAGCGCATTTGAGGATTGTACGATCGTACTATTATTACTCAAAATGGATGAGTGATAAATTGAATAGCTAGGTAGTGGAATTGGAATTCCTTACCAAAGAAGGAAATATACAGCTATCAATTGTACGAGTAAATTCCAGCTGGCACAAAGCTCTCTGCAACGGTCATCATCTTCCTCCAAGTATAAATAGAAGACTAAAATGGAAGAAATGACTACCGTTCTATTACTGCATTTAAGGCTCTGAAGCATCCTGACATTATTGTTCTATCTGTCATTCAAAGTCTTAAAGCAATTTGCGTTGTATTTTGTAAACACCTCTGATAGTATATCAAGTGTTCCTTAACATTCATTCTTATTCTTAAGTTTGTTTGAGAAGTCTCTTGTTAAGATTAACTTGAGCATTTGAGAAGTCTCTTGTTAAGATTAACTTGAGCATTTGAGAAGTCTCTTGTTTAGTGAAACTTGAGCATCTAAGAAGTCTCTTGCTAGTGTGCTTGAGCAATTTGTAATCTTAAGTAGATTATAGTGAAAATCTCTTGTTAGTAACAAGGGGACTGGAGTACTCTCGATTTGTGAGAGGAACCAGGATAAATTTTGTGTCTTTCTCTCTTTCTCTCAGCACCCCTTTATTTTTGTGTTTATATCCGCTGCAAACTTAGTTTTATTTGATAAAAAGTTTTATTTTTAAAACACAATTCAACCCCCCCTTCTTGTGTTTTTCCACCTTCAATTGGTATCAGGAGCTAGGTCTGTTGCCTAACTCACCTTACAGTGAAACAGTAAAGATCCAGGAGGAAAAACATGTCTGCTGAGAAGAATCTCAATGAAGTTGCTTTTGACTATGATTCAAACTCTCGTCAAAGAAGGGCATCTGATAAGGTTCCTTTCTTCAATGGAACTGAGACCAGCTACCCTTTCTGGAAAACAAATATGTACAGCTATATCATGAGTATTGATTGTGATTTATGGGACATGGTAGAAGATGGAGTCAACTTTGAAAACATGGACTTAGAAGGTGTTGTCAGCTCTCAGAACAGGAAAGCCTTTACACCTACTCAAAAGCTAGAGTACAAGAAGCATCACTCTGTAAAAGGAATGATGACTAATGCTATCTCACATGATGAGTACCTTAAAATTGGAGATAAAAGAACTGCAAAATCTATTTGGGATTCCCTAAAATCCAAGTATGAGGGCAACAAACAAGTTAAGGAGGCAAAGGCTAACTTGTTGGTGCATCAGTATGAGCTGTTTAAGATGAAGGATGGAGAGGACATTGAAACTATGTTTTCACGGTTTCAAATTCTTGTATCTGGACTTCAAGTATTAGACAAGAGTTATACTGAAGCTGATCATGTGAGAAAGGTACTCAGAAGCCTACCACCAAAATGGAGACCCAAGGTGACTGCTTTTCAAGAGTCTAAGGATTTGGACACAGTATCCCTTGAAAGCTTGATTAGTTCATTAAAGAGTCATGAGATGGAACTAATGACTGATGAATCAACCAAGAAGATGAAAGGGATAGCCTTAAGCTCCAAAAGCTCATCAAAGGCTCTGAAAGCTAAAATTATAGAATCTGAAGATGAGGCTTCTGAAGAAGGTCAAGAAGATGGGTCTGATGATGAAGAAGAGATGGTACTGATGCTGCTAAGGTTTCACAATGGGCAAAACGAAGCAAGAAATATGCAGGCAAATTTGGAGGATCTTCCAAGAGACTTAGTACTGCTAAAGACAAGAAGGAAGATCAAAACAAGTGTTTCAAATGCAACAAGCCTGGTCATTTCATTGCTGATTGTCCAGAAAACAAAAGTAGATCATCAAAGCAAAGCTCTAGCAAGGAAAGGTATAAGAGTAAAGTCAAGAAGAGCTTTCTGGCAACATGGGAAGATCTTGACAAAGACTCAGACTCAGATGGTGATGAGGAAGCAAATCTAGCACTGATGGCAACTACCTCTGACAGAGAAGACTCTGAAGCAGGTTCAGACTCTGAAGATGAGGAAGAGGTAATTGCTAAACTATCTAGAACTGAATTAGTTGATTCTCTTAAAGATGCCTTAAAAATGCTCACTAAAAAGGCAGGTGAATGTAAGGTCTTGAAAAAGGCTTACAATAACCTAACTGAGAAAATGAACATAATAGTTGAAGAAAATGAGTCTCTAAGTAGTAGAAACTCATTTATGGAAACTCATTATGTTTATGATGATAAGGTTCCTCCAGAGCATGAATTTGTTCTGCAAGAATTTCTTATCAATGGCATGAAGAGAAGTAAGATAGCTTCCTTAATATACCATGTTAGTAGAAACAGAGGTGAAGGTCTTGGATTTTCTCGCTTTAAGGATAATCCATTATTTTCTAAACCCTCTAAAAGTGATAATTCAAAACCTAAGGATGTATTTGTTAAAAGCCAATCAGAAGCAATAGGTATACCAGAACCTGAAAAAATAATTGTGTCAGAGGCCAAGAAGCCTCAGACTCTGAAACCTTCAGAGCCTAAGGTTTCCAAACCTCAGACCAATGTCAAAATAAATAAAACTCTGGTATATTCTAAAGCTAAGCACAAGAGTTATACAAAGCCTAAAAGTTTTTCAAAATGCTTCAATAACTCTAGAGCTCCTGATAGGCCTTATAAACAAAAACAATCTAAGGTAATGAGGACTAACTCTAAAGGACCCATAAAAGTATGGGTACCAAAGTCTGAGATTGTCTTTACAGCAGATCTGCACTCAAAGAAGGCCAGAGCAGCATTCTTGGTACCTGGACAGTGGCTGCTCGCGTCATATGACAGGAGACAAGCATATGTTCCAAACCCTGACTCTGAAAGAGGGGGGAACTGTGGGATTTGGAGGAAACCAAAAAGGGAAGATCACTGGTACTGGTACAGTTGGTAATTCTTCTCTCTCTATCAAAGATGTTTGGTTAGTTGATGGCCTCAAACATAATCTTCTAAGCATTAGCCAATTTTGTGATAGTGGATTTGTTGTTAAGTTTAATAAAGATGCATGTACTGTAATCAGAGAGTCTGATGAGTCTGTAGTATTCAGAGGTTTAAGGAAAGACAATGTTTATAAAATCAATCTGTCAGAACTCTCAGAGCAAAAGATAGTTTGTCTTCTATCCTTGAATGATGAGAAATGGGTCTGGCACCAACGCTTAGGACATGCTAATTGGAGATTAATCTCTAAGCTCAGCAAACTAAGCTTGGTTAAAGGTCTACCCAATCTTAATTATCATTCAGATGCTCTGTGTGGTCCTTGTCAGATTGGAAAGATTTCAAAAACTTCGTTTAAACCTAAAAACATTGTCTCTACCTCAAGACCTCTTGAATTGCTTCACATTGATTTGTTTGGTCCTGTAAGTACAGCCTCAATCAATGGAAAGAAATATGGACTTGTTATTGTTGATGATTACAGTAGATGGACTTGGGTTAAATTTCTTAGAGTAAAGGATGATGCATATGATGTGTTTACCATCTTCTGCACACAAGTACAAAATGAGAAAAGTCTCAAGATCTTAAAGATCAGAAGTGATCATGGGGGTGAATTTGAAAACGAACCCTTTGCAACCTATTGTGAAGACCATGGAATTATTCATGAGTTCTCAGCTCCTAGAACACCACAGCAAAATGGTGTTGTAGAGAGAAAGAACAGGTCTTTACAAGAGATGGCAAGAACCATGATGCATGAGACAAAACTTGCTAAGTACTTCTGGGCAGAAGCTGTGAACACAGCTTGCTATATTCAAAATAGGATCTATATCAGACCTATATTGAATAAAACAACATATGAACTTTTTAAAGGAAGAAAGCCCAACATCTCTTATTTTCATCAGTTTGGATGTACCTGTTATACTCTGAACAATAAGGCCTACAAAAGAAAATTTGATGCCAAAGCTTGTAAGGGAATCTTTATAGGTTACTCTGAACGCTCAAAGGCATACAGAGTGTATAATTCTGAAACTAACACAGTGGAAGAATCTATACATGTTAGATTTAATGACAAGGAGCCTGACAGCAAAATGTCAGAGCAAGATGATAGTCATGCAGGTACTCCTTATCAATATAACAATCCAGAACCTGAGAAAGCATCAGATGCAAATGAAACTT
Source organism: Trifolium repens (assembly GCA_030408175.1). Classification (NCBI taxonomy): domain Eukaryota; kingdom Viridiplantae; phylum Streptophyta; class Magnoliopsida; order Fabales; family Fabaceae; genus Trifolium; species Trifolium repens. The sequence continues at coordinate 34,195,780 of CP125845.1, forward strand.
CAGAAGTTGTATTGGAAGAAGTCTCTGAAGAAGCACCCCCAATAGAAGCATCTGAAGAGCATGATGATATCTCAGAAGATGATACCCAAACAGGTGCTGAAACTAATGAAGCTCCAAAGAGAAAATTCAAATACAGATCATCACATCCAGAAGATCTTATCCTTGGAAACAAAGAAAGTCCAAGAAAAACAAGATCAAATTATCAACAACATGATTCACTTCTAGGACTCATATCTATGATAGAACCTAAGAATGTTGATGAAGCCCTTTCTGATGATGGATGGATTGTAGCAATGCAAGATGAGCTTAATCAGTTTCAAAGAAATGATGTGTGGGATTTGGTACCAAGACCAACACACAAGAACATCATTGGAACCAAGTGGGTATTTAGGAACAAACTGAATGAACAAGGTGAAGTGGTAAGAAATAAAGCTAGACTAGTAGCACAAGGCTACAGTCAGCAAGAAGGCATTGACTTCACTGAAACATTTGCTCCAGTGGCAAGACTGGAAGCAATCAGGTTATTATTATCATATGCAGTTAATAATGGAATAACCTTATACCAAATGGATGTTAATAGTGCCTTTCTAAATGGTGTCATTTCTGAAGAAGTATATGTCAAACAACCCCCGGGTTTTGAGGATTTGAAAAACCCTGATTATGTTTATAAACTTAAAAAATCACTCTATGGTCTCAAACAAGCTCCAAGAGCTTGGTATGAAAGACTGAGTAATTTCCTTTTAGAAAATGGTTTTCAAAAAGGTCAAATTGACAATACACTGTTCAGAAAGACAACTAAGAAAGACATCTTAATTATTTAAATTTATGTAGATGATATAATTTTTGGTTCAACTAATGCTTCTCTTTGCAAGAATTTCTCCAAGCTTATGCAGGATGAATTTGAAATGAGTATGATGGGTGAGCTAAAATTCTTTCTTGGAATTCAAATCAACCAAAGAAAAGATGGCACTTACATTCATCAAAGCAAGTATACAAAAGAGCTTCTGAAGAAGTTCAATCTTGAAGACTGTAAGATAATGTCAACACCCATGCATCCCTCAAGCAGTCTAAGCAAGGAAGAAATTGGAAGCAAAGTAGATCAGAAGCTATATAGAGGTATGATTGGTTCTTTACTCTACCTAACAGCTACTAGACCTGATATTTTATATAGTGTATGCTTGTGTGCAAGATTCCAGTCAGATCCTAGAGAACTTCACTTAACTGCAGTTAAGAGGATCTTTAGATATCTGAAAGGAACTACTAATCTAGGACTTCTTTATAAAAAATCCCTAGATAGTAAGCTAGTTGGATTCTGTGATGCTGACTATGCTGGAGACAAGATAGAGAGAAAATCCACTAGTGGAAACTGCCAATTTATTGGTGAGAATCTCATATCTTGGGCCAGCAAAAGACAAACAACTATTGCTTTGTCTACAGCAGAAGCAGAATACATTTCAGCTGCTAAATGTTGCACACAGCTTCTCTGGATGAAATATCAGTTAGAGGACTATAACATAGCTGAAAGCAGTATTCCACTATATTGTGATAGTACTGCTGCTATTCATTTATCTAAGAACCCAATTTTGCATTCCAGAGCTAAACATATTGAAATAAAACATCATTTTATAAGAGATCATGTTCAAAAAGGCACAATAGATATTCAATTCATTGATACTGAACATCAATGGGCTGATATATTTACTAAGCCTTTAGCTATTGAAAGATTTGACTTTATTAAAAAGAATTTGAACATGCACTATATCTCTGAAGAAAATTAGCTCTGAGATACAAATTAGAATTAGCTTCTGAAGTTCCTTCAGAACCTCTGATAATTTAGAGTCTCCTTTGGGAAGCTCTGAATAAAACGGGTTCTGAAGAGTGACAGATTCTGATGAGGTGTCAGATACAAATGAGTTTGGCTCTGAACTAAACGGAAATGAAACGTTTAGTACTAGTTAGTGTACAACAGTTGTTTGTACACGCGTCAGCTTGATTAAGTCTCTCCTGCACGTGTCTAGATCCTGATGGGTAGAGAACAGTTAATGATGAAAATGCAGTTATGCAATTTAAAATTAATTTTAAACTATTTACGCTCCCTCCCAATGTCTGCTTTCTCTGTGTATGTGTGCTAGTTACTATTTATAAGTTACTTCACTCACATTGCACAACTTTTACACATAATCACTTCCTACACAAACCTAAAACTCAGAAATTCCCAAATTTCTCTGCGTTGTAATCATGGCTGCTAGATCGTCAAACGAAATCGTTCAACGTCCGTTCAACCCGGTCTTACCACCCGTCATTGATCTCAAGTCACAAGAGAAACTTGTCTTCAAAGATAACGTAACTGACGCTGGTCCAGAATCCTTTGAGTTTGTAACGGAAAAGTTTGTTGATTTTGAGAGTTTCAAAGTGAATGGAATCGACATTCAGAGTTTATTCTACGATCAACAATGGAAGAATTACTTTGAGATGCTGAATGGGTTTGTCTATTATGACATTGTGAAATACTTCTGGCAGAAAGCTACCATCTTTGACAAGTTCAGTGCTGATGAAGAGGTTAGAAAGATGGTAGAGAAGGATGGTTCTCTGAAAGGAAAAACAAGAACTCAACTTGGCTTAAGACCCTATAGAGGAAGGGAGATTAGGTCAAATATCATGGGTATCAATGTTCTTATTACTCAAGAACATATTGCCAAAATTCTGGGTCTGGACAATGAAGGTGAGAATGTGGATGAATATGGTGAGAAGAGCAAACATATTGAATCCATTAAGAAGGATTTTATAACGCCCCAACTAAAATACCTAGAATATTTAGTCGAGACATACATAATAGAATCTGAGTACAAATAAAATTTACTAAATGCATAAGCAAGATACAGATTGCTTCAGATACATAAGATAACGAGTAAAATACAGCGGAGAAGTTTCTAATATAACAGATAACTAAAGCAAGGAAGAAAATAAAATCTTCTGATCTGACAATCCAAGCTCAGCTCCAACTGTCAGTCCCGTCCTGGTCCCTGCTCCGGAGAACCTGTCTACCTAAAAAAATTGTTTGGAGTGGGGTGAGACTACTAAGCCTCAGTGAGTCCTACTACCCTCCTAGAGGTGACTACACCGGGGGCACCTAATCAGTCGTATAATACTAATCATAGCATAATTCATCATGACATAAGTAAAGGTGTATCACAGATTAACTGAATCTTATTCATTTTAAACACAAGGACACTCTGAGGTGAGCATGTCTCAGAGGCCTGACATATCCGTCAACCGATTCGGTCACGGCATGAAGCTCACATATACATAACCTAATGGAGTATCCCATTGGGAGTCCATACTTGCGATATAATAAATCGCCCATAATGACTGACACTAAAATTGTGTTCTTACTACCATAATTCCCAAAATCCCGGGGAGCATACATTCCTAAATAATTCTAGGTTATGCCCTAAAGATTATCTGTGCTTAACATGCTATTCGACATTATGTCATTTACGTTAATACAAATTATCTGTCTCTAATGAGGGTATAAAACGAGTGTTTGAAGTTTCAAGAATAATTGTAAAATGTGGACTATTCTGTACAAGCTCGCTTTGGCGAGTCACCAGCTCGCTATGGCGAGATTATAGGTACTGACCTAAATCAACTCGCTGTGGCGAGCAATAGCTCGCCATGGCGAGTTTCATCAGCCCAGAACCCAGCTCGCCATGAACGCTCGCCAACTACTCGCTGGAGCGAGTTCATGCAGAATTGCCCTGTTTTTTGCAGAAATCATGATATTTCAAACTAACACCTACAACCCTCATTTTAGCCAGTGCATTAACAGATAACAACATAATACAAAATAGAACGGAGAGGGATTTGGGATTTAATCCCTCTCGCACAACATTTCCTAAATTCCTAATAGTTATCATGCATAATCATTAATTTTGGGAAACTAGCTAAACTAGCCTAAAGAACCCACCTGGATAATGAAGCTTTATACTGATCATACCAAAGCTCAGCAACAGCTACGAACTCTTACCAACTCACTTGAACCCCATCATGAGTGCTTGATCAAAGGATTGGAAAAGAATGATTAAAAGGTAAGTTAGAGTTTGAATATGGTTGAAGCATAGAACAATCCTAACAGCAGCTGAGGGAGGATTATAAGGGTTAAGGGACAACTTACCGAGGCTGAGAGTGGGTTACAGAAGCGAAAACATGTGTTGCTGATCCTGCTGAACTCGCCAGAGCGAGTAACAGCTCGCCAAAGCTAGTTGTCACAGTAGCAAAAATGCAGGTTTTGCTGACAAGCTCGCCAGAGCGAGTTCCACGTGCCAGAGCGAGTCGGTACAGAACTGAAACGTAATTCTGTGATTCTGCATCAATTTCTCACTTCTCCATGATAACCATGACTTCTAACCTTCTCCAAACTCATGGTTTTTGACAGAATAACACACATGCACAGAGAATTTCAAGAGAGGGTTCAAATTGGATGTTTGAATCAAAAGAGGAATTGATGAGTTCATGTAAAAGAGGCTTCCTTACCTTGATTTAATTCTCAAAATTCAGAATCACTCCAATTATGTGACTCCTTGCTCATGCATCCATCAATTGCAGAATTTATCTCATGAGGTGTTGGTTTAGATTTCAAAGCTACAAGAGGTGAAAAGGATTCATGAAACCTAGTTGCAGTTCTAACATTGAGAGGTAATGGAATCTTTTGTTGCATGTGAGATCAAGGATTGGGGTGGGTGTTGTTGATGATTTCGTGGGAGAGAAGGAGAGCTAGAGGGAAGAGTTTCTTGCTGAGTTTTGATGTATCAGTAAGTGTAAGGAAATAATGAATGAAGTTAGAGGGGTTATGTCTTTATATAATCCCTAATCTTTCCTTATTTACCGATTGGCCCTTGTCTTACTAGTAATTCCATTCACATATCTCATATTCTCTTATTTTCTAATAAGTAGGAATATTTATATCTCAGTTAAATTTGCCGAATTTTGACTCTAATTAATATTCTTTTATTAATTAAAGCTGGGATGTTACAATCTACCCCCTTAAAGAATTTCGTCCTCGAAATTCAGAATTCTCTATTCCACTACAGGGTAGGTTGTTTAGGGTTGCATCTGGAACTACACTTCGTCCGTTATTTAGTTTAATGTATACAATCTCTTGGAATAAAACTTTCCTCTTAAGGTTACAGGCTAAGGTTATCTTCCCATTCTTAAGGTTCCAATGTTGTGCATTCTGATTGAAAGTTCACTGTCACCTTCTGACAGTGCCGTTGCTATCGTAGTCTAGTCTCATACTTCTCTACTACGATTGACAATGCTCCAAATACCTCACTGTCTTAGAAGGTCGGTATCTGGCCTGGTTGGTATACACTTAACTGGGGTCAAAACTGTGCGCTCTTATGGGCATCATTCGGCTCAGTCCTCCTGCAGACATTTTCCCTTTTCTGACCACCTTTATGCATAACACGTCGTCTGTACTTCTGTACCACGGTGCCGTCTATTACTCCAGGATCGATTTAAACATAAAACGAGTGGAAAATTGTCTAAACACTACCGATTCTTCTGCTAACGAGTCAGACTCGTCCGCAGATGAACCTATAGTTGTCCGATAAAATCCCACTTACAGTTTAATCCATCCTGGCCCAACTTAGGTTCAGATTATCTCTTGAAGTTAAGAGTCATTCTCGTTATAGATCCTTCACTGATAAATATGGCACGAGGCTTGTCTAATCGGTCGGGTCCTAAACTTGGCTCATTCCAATCTTGTGTTCTCGTCAAAAAGCAAAAGAATTGATTTAAGAAGCGCTTATGAGCTTGCTACGGTGGATGAAATGGAACTGATGTGTACAGTGTCAAAGGAGGGAATGAAAGGTTTAGGAATAACTTACATAGGGTTTGGAAACGGTAGGAAAGGATAGGGCACACATGCAGCCATGCTTGCTGTTCTGAAGCACTCGCTAGGGCGAGTAGTTGCTCGCGGAGCGAGCTCATCAGGTAGCCAAACATCAGTTCTGTGCGCACCCTACCGCAATATCCACTCCAGTCCATGGTGTCTACTGCCTATTCCAGTCACCCACGAAGGTGGTAAGCATACATGGAAGTGACAGGACAAAGAGGTTTAGGTTTTGGATTTGAACTTATACTACTGAGGCTGAACTAGCCGACGAATCTTTATGGTAAAAAAAAAAACGTGTTTTGATTAACATGAAACACTACTCTAACGAGTATTTATTTCTTCCACTTATTGCGAATTGGTTGAAGGAGTCCAGGCTTAGGGTCGGGATATCCAGGTCAAGTTACTCAGGCTGAACACTCAGTCCCACAAGGTTACGATAGACAAAGCTGAAAGGTCGAACACACGGCAGAGACACTAGAAATCAACACGGTAATCTATTCATGAGTTTTTGGAAGGAATCGAGAGGCTTGGATTCCCAATACTGGTGTCGTTAGAGGGACTGAATTTCTCTGAATTGGAATTAACTATGATCTTAACTCTGAATTTGGCTGGAAGGTTTCGACGAATTCGGTTAACCAACTAAGTTGAGAATATAGGTTACATGGTTCGAGCGTACAAAGTTTCAATGATTTGCTGACACTGAACGAAATCATTTGTGTCCGAGCAATTGAGGTTGTTACTTAACGGGTCAACTAACGAGTGAAAGTTGAAATGAAAACTATCCGTGGATTTTTCAGAAGCGTCTGATTTCTACGAACACGAAGGAGTTACTTAACAACATGGCTGAAAGACTGAAAGCGTTGAGCAAGATTACTTAGGGGTGATGCTTTTACGAAGTCAGCGCGACTGTCTGACGTCGACAAGTTTGGGTAGCTGCATCTGATTTGGTTTCGTGTGGAGTACCTGGCAGTTTCAAACATGGGAAAGATATGCGTCTGATGCGTCACCTCCGACAAGTTAGGGTGAATACACGTTCACTGTGTTCCAAGAACTACGGACGTAGAAGGGAACATTGTTCGACGCGAATCTACGGCTAAAAGAGGATCCGTGTAAATAAAGGTAACTGAAGTTGGTCTCCTTTGTAGGTTCAACCTTCTACAGTTCTACTTTTCTATTTCCCTCAGGTTAGGGCGATTAAGTCTTTACTCAGGCTTCTAACTGGCTAAGTCTCCCAGGGAGGTTTAACTCTGATTGATAAACTCTCAGCTGACAGGTGCTGGAATAGTTGAGGTAGTTGATGCTTAATGGAAACTAACTTACACTTAATTCGCCTTTCCCCGGGTAAGTAATATATATATATAGCTGGTAGACTGATCTAGGTGTTTATTGTCTCTAGTACTGTCTCTCAGATGTTACATTCTTCAGGACATGTCTCCTACGGTTTGATACTAAAGCTTTGATAAGGACGGCTGATTGAGTCTAAGCCTTGAACTGGTTAACTAGCAAATTTCTACTACATACTACAAATCTGATGATGACCGGATGGTACTACTCACGTGTGATTTAATTAATACTACTGATTTCTCAACTAACTGGTCCAGTTCAAACATGGGTTTCTAAAAGCTAATGGAATTTGCCTAGGGTTACCTAACGTTTTAAACGTATATGAGTTTTTCACTTACTCGGGATAAGTAGACATTTAGTAAAAACCCGGTTAATTAATTCCTATCTCAAGTGTTGGTTCACTATAAAGGAGTGTGTCTTCGTTCCATTGAGAACATCGAAGTTGGAGAATCTTGGGATAGGCTAGCTAAATAGGGATCTCAAATTTAACTGAACAGGCATGAGGTCTATCTAAGGTCTTTCTATCACACATGAAATTCCTCGTTTGTGATGTTCAACTATTTATTAAGTTTTCGGATAGCTTAGTAGGATCATGGTTTCCATCTTCTGGTGTTATGTCTAAAGGCCTTTCCTTTACGGCCTTCACGCACACGAGGTAGCTAAGAATCGCTTACCCTAAAACTAGGAGGTAGGATGGTAGTTTATGAGAGAGCTGAAGGCTAACATCAAGGCTAAAACAGTTGAACAGGAAGTAAAACAGTAACATGAGGCAGTAACAGTCTGCTACGCTCGCTGCAGCGAGTGATTACTCGCTGAGCGAGTGTGACAGATCTGGAAAAGGTTATTCTGCGGTTCCTTATATTCACTCAGTTCAACACTCATACTTCCCAAGTATTAACTGGATTGATTGACTGCCTACCGGTATAGATTGTTGATGGATTCCTAAACTTGGTTGGACTTAGCTCCTGATAGGGTAGGGTGATTCTAGGCTTAGAAAATTCTCCTGACGAACTGTGTCAGTGGAATACTGTTGTGCACTGCGCACTTCAGTCTTAAGGGTTTACTTACTTTCCTTCAAGCTACAACCTTTACTCTGGTCTAATGTTACGCAACTTACTCCTGTGGCACCATCTGCCACTATTCCAAAATCCACTTATACGATTTTCCTCCGACGACAGCTCCTTGATTGCACTTCACTGCGATGTTAACGCTGAGATTTCAGAGTTCACTTCAGTTCTAAACCATAATACACTGCCTACCATACACAATACTGAGTTGATCAGGCTCAGCACGCGACGGTTTCAGCGTAAACAGTCCAGATCCAAAGGGTCTGCATTGTTTAGGAAGGGATTGTTTTGACTCATGGCAAGGTCCGATACTGAATCGACCTGCTCTGATACCAATTATAACGCCCCAACTAAAATACCTAGAATATTTAGTCGAGACATACATAATAGAATCTGAGTACAAATAAAATTTACTAAATGCATAAGCAAGATACAGATTGCTTCAGATACATAAGATAACGAGTAAAATACAGCGGAGAAGTTTCTAATATAACAGATAACTAAAGCAAGGAAGAAAATAAAATCTTCTGATCTGACAATCCAAGCTCAGCTCCAACTGTCAGTCCCGTCCTGGTCCCTGCTCCGGAGAACCTGTCTACCTAAAAAAATTGTTTGGAGTGGGGTGAGACTACTAAGCCTCAGTGAGTCCTACTACCCTCCTAGAGGTGACTACACCGGGGGCACCTAATCAGTCGTATAATACTAATCATAGCATAATTCATCATGACATAAGTAAAGGTGTATCACAGATTAACTGAATCTTATTCATTTTAAACACAAGGACACTCTGAGGTGAGCATGTCTCAGAGGCCTGACATATCCGTCAACCGATTCGGTCACGGCATGAAGCTCACATATACATAACCTAATGGAGTATCCCATTGGGAGTCCATACTTGCGATATAATAAATCGCCCATAATGACTGACACTAAAATTGTGTTCTTACTACCATAATTCCCAAAATCCCGGGGAGCATACATTCCTAAATAATTCTAGGTTATGCCCTAAAGATTATCTGTGCTTAACATGCTATTCGACATTATGTCATTTACGTTAATACAAATTATCTGTCTCTAATGAGGGTATAAAATGAGTGTTTGAAGTTTCAAGAATAATTGTAAAATGTGGACTATTCTGTACAAGCTCGCTTTGGCGAGTCACCAGCTCGCTATGGCGAGATTATAGGTACTGACCTAAATCAACTCGCTGTGGCGAGCAATAGCTCGCCATGGCGAGTTTCATCAGCCCAGAACCCAGCTCGCCATGAACGCTCGCCAACTACTCGCTGGAGCGAGTTCATGCAGAATTGCCCTGTTTTTTGCAGAAATCATGATATTTCAAACTAACACCTACAACCCTCATTTTAGCCAGTGCATTAACAGATAACAACATAATACAAAATAGAACGGAGAGGGATTTGGGATTTAATCCCTCTCGCACAACATTTCCTAAATTCCTAATAGTTATCATGCATAATCATTAATTTTGGGAAACTAGCTAAACTAGCCTAAAGAACCCACCTGGATAATGAAGCTTTATACTGATCATACCAAAGCTCAGCAACAGCTACGAACTCTTACCAACTCACTTGAACCCCATCATGAGTGCTTGATCAAAGGATTGGAAAAGAATGATTAAAAGGTAAGTTAGAGTTTGAATATGGTTGAAGCATAGAACAATCCTAACAGCAGCTGAGGGAGGATTATAAGGGTTAAGGGACAACTTACCGAGGCTGAGAGTGGGTTACAGAAGCGAAAACATGTGTTGCTGATCCTGCTGAACTCGCCAGAGCGAGTAACAGCTCGCCAAAGCTAGTTGTCACAGTAGCAAAAATGCAGGTTTTGCTGACAAGCTCGCCAGAGCGAGTTCCACGCGCCAGAGCGAGTCGGGACAGAACTGAAACGTAATTCTGTGATTCTGCATCAATTTCTCACTTCTCCATGATAACCATGACTTCTAACCTTCTCCAAACTCATGGTTTTTGACAGAATAACACACATGCACAGAGAATTTCAAGAGAGGGTTCAAATTGGATGTTTGAATCAAAAGAGGAATTGATGAGTTCATGTAAAAGAGGCTTCCTTACCTTGATTTAATTCTCAAAATTCAGAATCACTCCAATTATGTGACTCCTTGCTCATGCATCCATCAATTGCAGAATTTATCTCATGAGGTGTTGGTTTAGATTTCAAAGCTACAAGAGGTGAAAAGGATTCATGAAACCTAGTTGCAGTTCTAACATTGAGAGGTAATGGAATCTTTTGTTGCATGTGAGATCAAGGATTGGGGTGGGTGTTGTTGATGATTTCGTGGGAGAGAAGGAGAGCTAGAGGGAAGAGTTTCTTGCTGAGTTTTGATGTATCAGTAAGTGTAAGGAAATAATGAATGAAGTTAGAGGGGTTATGTCTTTATATAATCCCTAATCTTTCCTTATTTACCGATTGGCCCTTGTCTTACTAGTAATTCCATTCACATATCTCATATTCTCTTATTTTCTAATAAGTAGGAATATTTATATCTCAGTTAAATTTGCCGAATTTTGACTCTAATTAATATTCTTTTATTAATTAAAGCTGGGATGTTACAGATTTATTCCTGCCTGGCAGTACCAACAATGATTTTGGTAAAGCTAAATTCATGAAGCAAAACTTCAGCTTTGCCTTCAAAGTGTTTCTGGCCTCCATCATCACTAGAGAAGGAGGATATGATACTATTTCTCTACCACATCGTCACTTCATCTGGTTTTTGTACAAGAAGGTGAAGATAAATTTGGCAAAGCTTCTGTTTGATCACCTATGCTTTACTATATCCAAAAGCAGAACCAAATCACCTTCAATGATTCATCATCCAAGGTTGATCTCAGAAATCATTCGACAGACGAAGCTTACTCACATTATCAGTACCAAAGAAAAACTTAGAGTTTTCAACACGGCTAAGTATGATGCAAGTGTTTTGGTAAACATGCATCTGAAAACAAAAGAGGAGCTGAAGACAGCCAAGAGCCCTCTGGAGCAAGTTTATGAGAAGTACTTCTGGTGTGACGGTTTCCCAACCATATCAGAATTTGATAATGATGATGTTATCAAGAACTTCTTGGAGTTGGTCAGATTGGACTCTGGTGTAAGTGTGCCCAGGAGTATGGTAGTTGGTGTACCAAACTGGGACATCTTCAAAGGACCCAAACAGATCACCAGGTCTAAGAGAAAACCTCAACCAATTGAACAAGATATTGTTGAGGAAGAACAATCTGAAGAAAAGAATGATGCTGCTGAGATTGGTAGTGCTGAAAGGATAGCCACTGAAGAAAAGGAAGAAGTCAGTAAGGAGCAAGTGGCTAAGATTGCTCAGAGAAAGGCTGTTCAGAAAGAAAGAAGAACAAAGAAAAGGCAGGATAGGTCTGAAGATGCTGAAGAAGAACAACCTGTCAGAGCCCCAAAAAGAAAGAAGACAGTTGTCTCCAAACAAAAGGCTGCTGAATCAGGTAAAGCTTCTAAGCCTAATATTGATAGTACTGCTAGTGCTCATCCCTCTACCCAATCATCTCCTATAGACTATACAAAGCCTATACGAATGATCCAACCTTCCCCTCAACCCTCATCATCATCATCATCATCTGATGAAACTCTTTCTGACACCAGCATTGACTCTACTGAATTAATTGCTGAACTTGATAACTTAGAGAAAAAGAAAGAGAAAGAAACTAAAAAGATCCCTGTCAAAAGAACCCTCAAGAAACCTAAAATCAACCCACCAGCAGAAGAAAACATCACCAATGATACTTCCATTCTTGACCAACCTACCAACACAACAAGAAAATCACCCACCATTCTTGAACATCTCTCCACTCGCCTATCTGGTGATGCCTTCACTCACTCCAACACAGCCTCACCTGACCAATTTCACTTTGTAAATACTACTTCTAATTTACCTAGTGATCCACCTCTTCCAGAACCACAAATTCAAACTCCACCCTCCTCTCTTGCTGACATAGAACAAGAAGATCCACCTACATTCACACCAGCCCAGGATGAAGTCATAACTCAACCTGAACATACCACTGCTAAACCACCCACACCACAACCTGAACCTTCCACTCCTGAACCCACACCTGAACCTCAAACTCAACCATCTGAACCCATCTATGGCCCATTTTACAAACCCTTAACCATAGATGAACTCTGTCTACCTACTGACTTTGCCCTACCCATTCTGGAGGATCTGCTAAAAGCAGAAATTAATGTTGATGATGATATCATAACCATTGATCCCTTTGACAAAATCAAAAGAATCAAAATCATTCCTCTCAAAAGAAAAAGGTCTGAACCCACCATTCCCTTCAATAGAAACCAGCCCTTCTTCAACTACAACTCTGAACCAAACCTTGAGCTACTAGCTAGTGCTATTAATGTTAGTCTAAGGAATTTTAAAAGCATGGAAGAAGAAGTACTGATATTTCCCTCAGATGTGGATGCTAAGATCAGGGAATTAGAGGAGAAATTCAGTCAGTCTCTGAGGCTGTTGGGAGGCTATGTAAAAAGAAGGATTGAGGGAAGAGGAATGGAAGCTCTGTCTCAGATTATGAGTGCTGCTGAACGCTCTCATGCTCTGAGACTTACTTTTTTCAACCATGAAGAAGAATGTCAGAGGTTAGCATTTTTAGCTGCTGTGAATGAAAGTATAACAAGATCTCTGGATGATGAGCAGGCTAGGATAGCTGCTGAAATGGAACGTCAGAGGCTTGCTGAACAAGAAGCCTTCAAGTTATTGGTTGATAGAGCTGTTCACATTGCTGTCATTGAGACTAATAAGATTATTGAGAATCAAGGAGTTGCAGAAGATATTGTCATGAATGATCAGAACCTTAGTGAACCAGATTCTGATAAAGGTAAAGCTCCCATTGTTGCTTCATCTCCTCCTAGATCTCCACCAGTACTTGTCCAAGGCTCTTCTTCATCTGCTATACCCTCTGTTATGCAAGAAGCTCTGGATGTAATCAAGTATGACTTAAGAGAGGAACTAAGAAATGAAATGGATGAATTCAGGGCCGATATAAGAGAAGACATGAACAGATCTGGTGAAGCTACTAACAAGAAGATAGATGCAATGATGGAACTTTTTCTGAAACTTACTCAACAGCAACCCAAACCTTAACCCTTATGTCTGAGCACTTATTTGTAATCATGTTTATATAAATCTTTTGGATAATTTTCTTTTAAGTTAATTAAGCTTCTTATTATCCTCATATATGTGCTTGTGCTGGTGTGTTTATTTTACTTTGTTTTACAAAATGAAAATCATATACTCTAATAATGTCTGATACTTTTGTGGATTCTGAACCTAGTGTAAGATGTTGGAGAACATCTTGTTTTTAAACTTATATAGGTTTTTGAAAACCTAAGGTTCCCCCACATCAGTATTCCTGTTTACTCATGAAATAGCTTCTTAGTATTATAGCCTGTTTATAAGCGGGGCAACAATACCGTATGAGGCGTGTCTGGTAACTGGTTTTCTGACGTTTGACAAGAGTATATAAAAGAAACATGCTCAAAAAGAAAGAAATTTATAGCAGGAACAATTTTGTATTATTATAATTAAAGAGGATCTTTATTACATAAGATAGTGAAACTCTACTTAGATTTAGACTTGGACTCAGAAGCCTCTGCATCCAGTCTCTTATATTTCTTCCTAAGAACTGCGAGCAATTCTTCAGTAGCCTTCTGAACCTCAGCTCTATAATCTTCGTATGAAGTATCATCATCGTATGTCCATAAGAATTCCTCCAGATCAGAGCCCAATTCTTCTCTCTCTGATTCTGTCAATCTAAGTTCTTGCTTATTTCGCTCATAACGTAGCCTGTTTTCTTCGCAGCGTCAGGGCTCTGCTTCCTTCTTGCTCTCTTCTTTTGAGCCTGAAGCATCCTTGGTAACCTGCCTTTCCATTGTATGTTTTTCTTTTGATGTTACTTGATTACTCTGGATGAGTAAAATGAGAGGAATCATTCTTTTTTATAGTGTCATCAAGCTCTCTTGTCAGGCCGTTATTCAACACAATTCATTAAATGAATTAGTTGTCACCACTTTTTGACTTGACTGCCTTGTTATGACGCGTTTGACTGCTTGGTTTTCTGTGTCTTTTTGACTGATGCCAAAAGGGGGAGTAAGGATAGAGCGTTAAAATTAATGTTGATTGATACTAATACTACTTAAAAGAGGATCTGAAACTGTTATGTAGTATACATTCTGAATCTTTTTTATCCATTCTGATTTCTTCTCATTCTGAACGTTATTGAAAGGGGAGAAAACTTAAGAACCTAAAATAAATCTCATAGACAATGTCAGAAGAGCTTGCAAACCTCTTCTGAGCATTATCAGACTCTGAGAAGAAGAGCTTACAAACCTCTGCTTCTGAGAGACAAATATGAAAATTTATTTTAAGTTAATAAGTTGGCTCTTAAACTGTTTTAATTAATTATGGATAAGACTTAGGGGGAGCTTACAAACCTAACCCTATGGATTGTCAGACTCAGGGGGAGATTGCAAACCTTTGAAACCTGAAGTCAACATAATTAAATTAAATGAACAACAATTGAATTTTAATGCTTTAGTTTGTCATCATCAAAAAGGGGGAGATTGTTGGAACAAAGTGGGTCTGACATGAACCTCTAAGATTTTAAGTGGTTTTGATGATAACAAAGTATTAAAATTGCAATTGGTATTACTAATGATTATTCTAGTGTGCAGAATTACAAGTTTAAATTCATTCAGAAGCACTATGAATAGTAGCAGAGAAGCCAGTCAAACAAGCTCTGAAAGAGTATCGCTGTTCATCAGAAGCTTAAATTTTGCGTGCTGAAGATAGCACTTCTGAGGACCTAAAAGCTAGACTCTGATGAAGTTCAGAAGCTGAAGATCTTAAGAAGCTATGACAAGAGCATCAGAAGCAAAAAGAATTTACATCACTCAAGAACTGACAGAATCAGAATCAATGATTGAAGAACTATCTACTTCAAGGCTCTGTCACATCCACAGGAAGGAATATTCGTTGGTACAACGTTAACCTTATCCATAAGTGGAGCGCATTTGAGGATTGTACGATCGTACTATTATTACTCAAAATGGATGAGTGATAAATTGAATAGCTAGGTAGTGGAATTGGAATTCCTTACCAAAGAAGGCAATATACAGCTATCAATTGTACGAGTAAATTCCAGCTGGCACAAAGCTCTCTGCAACGGTCATCATCTTCCTCCAAGTATAAATAGAAGACTAAAATGGAAGAAATGACTACCGTTCTATTACTGCATTTAAGGCTCTGAAGCATCCTGACATTATTGTTCTATCTGTCATTCAAAGTCTTAAAGCAATTTGCGTTGTATTTTGTAAACACCTCTGATAGTATATCAAGTGTTCCTTAACATTCATTCTTATTCTTAAGTTTGTTTGAGAAGTCTCTTGTTAAGATTAACTTGAGCATTTGAGAAGTCTCTTGTTAAGATTAACTTGAGCATTTGAGAAGTCTCTTGTTAAGATTAACTTGAGCATTTGAGAAGTCTCTTGTTTAGTGAAACTTGAGCATCTGAGAAGTCTCTTGCTAGTGTGCTTGAGCAATTTGTAATCTTAAGTAGATTATAGTGAAAATCTCTTGTTAGTAACAAGGGGACTGGAGTACTCTCGATTTGTGAGAGGAACCAGGATAAATTTTGTGTCTTTCTCTCTTTCTCTCAGCACCCCTTTATTTTTGTGTTTATATCCGCTGCAAACTTAGTTTTATTTGATAAAAAGTTTTGTTTTTAAAACACAATTCAACCCCCCCTTCTTGTGTTTTTCCACCTTCAGAATGTATTTTATATATATGATAATTAAAAAAGAAAAAGGTTAAAAAATTTCCGTAGCCGGGAATCGAACCCGGAAATTTATGCACCCAATGATCAATTTGTCAGTTGTGCTACTACGGATTGTTAATTATAATGTGCAATGTATTTTATATATATGATAATTAAAAAAGAAAAAGGTTAAAAAATTTCCGTAGCCGGGAATCGAACCCGGAAGTCAATGCACCCAAAGATCAATTTGTTAGTTGTGCTACTACGGATTGTTAATTATAAAGCGCAATGTATTTTATATACATGATAATTAAAAAAGAAAAAGGTTAAAAAATTTCCGTAGCCGGGAATCGAACCCGGAAATTAATGCATCCAAAGATCAATTTGTCAGTTGTGCTACTACGGATTGTTAATTATAATGCGCAATGTATTTTATATATATGCTAATTAAAAAAGAAAAAGGTTAAAAAAAGTTTCCGTAGCCGGGAATCGAACCCGGAAATTAATGCACCCAAAGATCAATTTGTCAGTTGTGCTACTACGGTTTGTTAATTATAATGCGCAATGTATTTAATATATATGATAATTAAAAAAGAAAAAGGTTAAAAAAAATTTCCGTAGCCGGGAATCGAACCCGGAAATTAATGCATCCAAAGATCAATTTGTCAGTTGTGCTACTACGGATTGTTAATTATAATGCGCAATGTATTTTATATATATGCTAATTAAAAAAGAAAAAGGTTAAAAAAAGTTTCCGTAGCCGGGAATCGAACCCGGAAATTAATGCATCCAAAGATCAATTTGTCAGTTGTGCTACTACGGATTGTTAATTATAATGCGCAATGTATTTTATATATATGCTAATTAAAAAATAAAAAGGTTAAAAAAAGTTTCCGTAGCCGGGAATCGAACCCGGAAATTAATGCACCCAAAGATCAATTTGTCAGTTGTGCTACTACGGATTGTTAAATATAATGTGCAATGTATTTTATATATATAATAATAAAAAAAAACGTAAATGAAGTTTCTGTAGCCGGGAATCGAACCCGGAAATTAATGCAGCCGAAGATCAATTTGTCAGTTGTGCTACTACGGATTGTTAATTATAATGCGCAATGTATTTTATATATATGATAATTAAAAAAGAAAAAGGGTAAAAAAGTTTCGGTAGCAGGGAATCGAACCAAACAATTAATGCACCCAAAGATCAATTTGTCAGTTGTGCTACTACAGATTGTTAATTATAATGTGCAATGTATTTTATATATATAATAATTAAAAAACAAAAACGTAAAAGAAATTTCCGTAGCCGGGAATCGAACCCGGAACTCAATGCACCCAAAGATCAATTTGTTAGTTGTGCTACTACGGATTGTTAATTATAAAGCGGAATGTGTTGGAACAAAGTGGGTCTGACATGAACCTCTAAGATTTTAAGTGGTTTTGATGATAACAAAGTATTAAAATTGCAATTGGTATTACTAATGATTATTCTAGTGTGCAGAATTACAAGTTAAAATTCATTCAGAAGCACTATGAATAGTAGCAGAGAAGCCAGTCAAACAAGCTCTGAAAGAGTATCGCTGTTCATCAGAAGCTTAAATTTTGCGTGCTGAAGATAGCACTTCTGAGGACCTAAAAGCTAGACTCTGATGAAGTTCAGAAGCTGAAGATCTTAAGAAGCTATGACAAGAGCATCAGAAGCAAAAAGAATTTACATCACTCAAGAACTGACAGAATCAGAATCAATGATTGAAGAACTATCTACTTCAAGGCTCTGTCACATCCACAGGAAGGAATATTCGTTGGTACAACGTTAACCTTATCCATAAGTGGAGCGCATTTGAGGATTGTACGATCGTACTATTATTACTCAAAATGGATGAGTGATAAATTGAATAGCTAGGTAGTGGAATTGGAATTCCTTACCAAAGAAGGCAATATACAGCTATCAATTGTACGAGTAAATTCCAGCTGGCACAAAGCTCTCTGCAACGGTCATCATCTTTCTCCAAGTATAAATAGAAGACTCAAATGGAAGAAATGACCACTGTTCTATTACTGCGTTTAAGGCTCTGAAGCATTCTGACGTTATTGTTCTATCTGTCATTCAAAGTCTTAAAACAAATTGCGTTGTATTTTGTAAACACCTCTGATAGTATATCAAGTGTTCCTTAACATTCATTCTTATTCTTAAGTTTGTTTGAGAAGTCTCTTGTTAAGATTAACTTGAGCATTTGAGAAGTCTCTTGTTAAGATTAACTTGAACATTTGAGAAGTCTCTTGTTTAGTGAAACTTGAGCATCTGAGAAGTCTCTTGCTAGTGTGCTTGAGCAATTTGTAATCTTAAGTAGATTATAGCGAAAATCTCTTGTTAGTAACAAGGGGACTGGAGTACTCTCGATTTGTGAGAGGAACCAGGATAAATTTTGTGTCTTTCTCTCTTTCTCTCAGCACCCCTTTATTTTTGTGTTTATATCCGCTGCAAACTTAGTTTTATTTGATAAAAAGTTTTATTTTTAAAACACAATTCAACCCCCCCTTCTTGTGTTTTTCCACCTTCAGAATGTATTTTATATATATGATAATTAAAAAAGAAAAAGGTTAAAAAATTTCCGTAGCCGGGAATCGAACCCGGAAATTTATGCACCCAATGATCAATTTGTCAGTTGTGCTACTACGGATTGTTAATTATAATGTGCAATGTATTTTATATATATGATAATTAAAAAAGAAAAAGGTTAAAAAATTTCAGTAGCCGGGAATCGAACCCGGAAGTCAATGCACCCAAAGATCAATTTGTTAGTTGTGCTACTACGGATTGTTAATTATAAAGCGCAATGTATTTTATATACATGATAATTAAAAAAGAAAAAGGTTAAAAAATTTCCGTAGCCGGGAATCGAACCCGGAAATTAATGCATCCAAAGATCAATTTGTCAGTTGTGCTACTACGGATTGTTAATTATAATGCGCAATGTATTTTATATATATGATAATTAAAAAAGAAAAAGGTTAAAAAAAGTTTCCGTAGCCGGGAATCGAACCCGGAAATTAATGCACCCAAAGATCAATTTGTCAGTTGTGCTACTACGGTTTGTTAATTATAATGCGCAATGTATTTAATATATATGATAATTAAAAAAGAAAAAGGTTAAAAAAAATTTCCGTAGCCGGGAATCGAACCCGGAAATTAATGCATCCAAAGATCAATTTGTCAGTTGTGCTACTACGGATTGTTAATTATAATGCGCAATGTATTTTATATATATGCTAATTAAAAAAGAAAAAGGTTAAAAAAAGTTTCCGTAGCCGAGAATCGAACCCGGAAATTTATGCACCCAAAGATCAATTTGTCAGTTGTGCTACTACGGATTATTAATTATAATGCGCAATGTATTTAATATATATGATAATTAAAAAAGA
Source organism: Trifolium repens (assembly GCA_030408175.1). NCBI lineage: Eukaryota > Viridiplantae > Streptophyta > Magnoliopsida > Fabales > Fabaceae > Trifolium > Trifolium repens. The sequence continues at coordinate 34,215,336 of CP125845.1, forward strand.
AAAAGGTTAAAAAAAAATTCCGTAGCCGGGAATCGAACCCGGAAATTAATGCATCCAAAGATCAATTTGTCAGTTGTGCTACTACGGATTGTTAATTATAATGCGCAATGTATTTTATATATATGCTAATTAAAAAAGAAAAAGGTTAAAAAAAGTTTCCGTAGCCGGGAATCGAACCCGGAAATCAATGCACCCAAAGATCAATTTGTTAGTTGTGCTAATACGGATTGTTAATTATAAAGCGCAATGTATTTTATATATATGATAATTAAAAAAGAAAAAGGATAAAAAATTTCCGTAGCCGGGAATCGAACCCGGAAATTTATGCACCCAAAGATCAATTTGTCAGTTGTGCTACTACGGATTGTTAATTATAATGTGCAATGTATTTTATATATATGATAATTAAAAAAGAAAAAGGTAAAAAAAGCATCCGTAGCCGGGAATCGAACCCGGAAGTCAATGCAGCCAATGATCAATTTGTCAGCTGTGCTACTATGGATTTTTAACTATAAAGGGCAGTGTATTTTATATATATGATAATTAAAAAAGAAAAAGGTTAAAAAAAGTTTCTGTGCCGGAAATCGAACTCGGAAATTAATGCACCCAAAGATCAATTTGTCAGTTGTGCTACTACGGATTGTCAATTATAATGCGCAATGTATTTTATATATATGATAATAATAAAAAAAGGTTTAAAAAAGTTTCCGTAGCCGGGAATCGAACCCGGCAATTAATTCACCCAAAGATCAATTTGTCAGTTGTGCTACTACGGATTGTTAATTATAATGCGCAATGTATTTAATATATATGATAATTAAAAAAGAAAAAGGTTAAAAAAAAATTCCGTAGCCGGGAATCGAACCCAGAAATTAATGCACCCAAAGATCAATTTGTCAGTTGTACTACTACGGATTGTTAATTATAATGCGCAATGTATTTTATATATATGATAATTAAAAAAGAAAAAGGTTAAAAAAAGTTTCCGTAGCCGGGAATCGAACCCGGAAATTAATGCACCCAAAGATAAATTTGTCAGTTGTGCTACTACGGATTGTTAAATATAATGTGCAATGTATTTTATATATATATATATATATATATATATATATATATATATAATAAATAAAAAAAAAACATAAATGAAGTTTCTGTAGCCGGGAATCGAACCCGGAAATTAATGCAGCCAAAGATCAATTTGTCAGTTGTGCTACTACGGATTGTTAATTATAATGCGCAATGTATTTTATATATGATAATTAAAAAAGAAAAAGGGTAAAAAAGTTTCGGTAGCAGAGAATCGAACCAAACAATTAATGCACCCAAAGATCAATTTGTCAGTTGTGCTACTACAGATTGTTAATTATAATGTGCAATGTATTTTATATATATAATAATTAAAAAACACAAACGTAAAAGAAATTTCCGTTGCCGGGAATCGAACCCGGAAGTCAATGCACCCAAAGATCAATTTGTTAGTTGTGCTACTACGGATTGTTAATTATAAAGCGCAATGTATTTTATATACATGATAATTAAAAAAGAAAAAGGTTAAAAAATTTCCGTAGCCGAGAATCGAACCCGGAAATTTATGCACCCAAAGATCAATTTTTCAGTTGTGCTACTACGGATTGTTAATTATAATGTGCAATGTATTTTATATATATGATAATTAAAAAAGAAAAAGGTAAAAAAAGTTTCCGTAGCCGGGAATCGAACCCGGAAGTCAATGCAGCCAATGATCAATTTGTCAGCTATGCTACTATGGATTTTTAACTATAAAGCGCAATGTATTTTATATATATGATAATTAAAAAAGAAAAAGGTTAAAAAATTTCCGTAGCCGGGAATCGAACTCGGAAATTTATGCACCCAAAGATCATTTTGTCAGTTGTGCTACTACGGATTGTTAATTATAATGTGCAATGTATTTTATATATATGATAACTAAAAAAGAAAAAGGTAAAAAAAGCTTCCGTAGCCGGGAATCGAACCCGGAAGTCAATGCAGCCAATGATCAATTTGTCAGCTGTGCTACTATGGATTTTTAACTATAAAGCGCAGTGTATTTTATATATATGATAATTAAAAAAGAAAAAGTTTAAAAAAAGTTTCTGTGCCGGAAATCGAACTCGGAAATTAATGCACCCAAAGATCAATTTGTCAGTTGTGCTACTACGGATTGTTAATTATAATGCGCAATGTATTTTATATATATGATAATAATAAAAAAAGGTTTAAAAAAGTTTCCGTAGCCGGGAATCGAACCCGGCAATTAATTCACCCAAAGATCAATTTGTCAGTTGTGCTACTACGGATTGTTAATTATAATGCGCAATGTATTTAATATATATGATAATTAAAACAGAAAAAGGTTAAAAAAAAATTCCGTAGCCGGGAATCGAACCCAGAAATTAATGCACCCAAAGATCAATTTGTCAGTTGTACTACTACGGATTGTTAATTATAATGCGCAATGTATTTTATATATATGATAATTAAAAAAGAAAAAGGTTAAAAAAAGTTTCCGTAGCCGGGAATCGAACCCGGAAATTAATGCACCCAAAGATCAATTTGTCAGTTGTGCTACTACGGATTGTTAAATATAATGTGCAATGTATTTTATATATATATATATATATATATATATATATATATATATATATATAATAATTAAAAAAAAACATAAATGAAGTTTCTGTAGCCGGGAATCGAACCCGGAAATTAATGCAGCCAAAGATCAATTTGTCAGTTGTGCTACTACGGATTGTTAATTATAATGCGCAATGTATTTTATATATATGATAATTAAAAAAGAAAAAGGGTAAAAAAGTTTCGGTAGCAGAGAATCGAACCAAACAATTAATGCACCCAAAGATCAATTTGTCAGTTGTGCTACTACAGATTGTTAATTATAATGTGCAATGTATTTTATATATATAATAATTAAAAAACACAAACGTAAAAGAAATTTCCGTTGCCGGGAATCGAACCCGGAAGTCAATGCACCCAAAGATCAATTTGTTAGTTGTGCTACTACGGATTGTTAATTATAAAGCGCAATGTATTTTATATACATGATAATTAAAAAAGAAAAAGGTTAAAAAATTTCCGTAGCCGAGAATCGAACCCGGAAATTTATGCACCCAAAGATCAATTTTTCAGTTGTGCTACTACGGATTGTTAATTATAATGTGCAATGTATTTTATATATATGATAATTAAAAAAGAAAAAGGTAAAAAAAGTTTCCGTAGCCGGGAATCGAACCCGGAAGTCAATGCAGCCAATGATCAATTTGTCAGCTATGCCACTATGGATTTTTAACTATAAAGCGCAATGTATTTTATATATATGATAATTAAAAAAGAAAAAGGTTAAAAAATTTCCGTAGCCGGGAATCGAACTCGGAAATTTATGCACCCAAAGATCATTTTGTCAGTTGTGCTACTACGGATTGTTAATTATAATGTGCAATGTATTTTATATATATGATAACTAAAAAAGAAAAAGGTAAAAAAAGCTTCCGTAGCCGGGAATCGAACCCGGAAGTCAATGCAGCCAATGATCAATTTGTCAGCTGTGCTACTATGGATTTTTAACTATAAAGCGCAGTGTATTTTATATATATGATAATTAAAAAAGAAAAAGTTTAAAAAAAGTTTCTGTGCCGGAAATCGAACTCGGAAATTAATGCACCCAAAGATCAATTTGTCAGTTGTGCTACTACGGATTGTTAATTATAATGCGCAATGTATTTTATATATATGATAATAATAAAAAAAGGTTTAAAAAAGTTTCCGTAGCCGGGAATCGAACCCGGCAATTAATTCACCCAAAGATCAATTTGTCAGTTGTGCTACTACGGATTGTTAATTATAATGCGCAATGTATTTAATATATATGATAATTAAAACAGAAAAAGGTTAAAAAAAAATTCCGTAGCCGGGAATCGAACCCAGAAATTAATGCACCCAAAGATCAATTTGTCAGTTGTACTACTACGGATTGTTAATTATAATGCGCAATGTATTTTATATATATGATAATTAAAAAAGAAAAAGGTTAAAAAAAGTTTCCGTAGCCGGGAATCGAACCCGGAAATTAATGCACCCAAAGATCAATTTGTCAGTTGTGCTACTACGGATTGTTAAATATAATGTGCAATGTATTTTATATATATATATATATATATATATATATATATATATATATATATATATAATAATTAAAAAAAAACATAAATGAAGTTTCTGTAGCCGGGAATCGAACCCGGAAATTAATGCAGCCAAAGATCAATTTGTCAGTTGTGCTACTACGGATTGTTAATTATAATGCGCAATGTATTTTATATATATGATAATTAAAAAAGAAAAAGGGTAAAAAAGTTTCGGTAGCAGAGAATCGAACCAAACAATTAATGCACCCAAAGATCAATTTGTCAGTTGTGCTACTACAGATTGTTAATTATAATGTGCAATGTATTTTATATATATAATAATTAAAAAACACAAACGTAAAAGAAATTTCCGTAGCCGGGAATCGAACCCGGAAGTCAATGCACCCAAAGATCAATTTGTTAGTTGTGCTACTACGGATTGTTAATTATAAAGCGCAATGTATTTTATATACATGATAATTAAAAAAGAAAAAGGTTAAAAAATTTCCGTAGCCGAGAATCGAACCCGGAAATTTATGCACCCAAAGATCAATTTTTCAGTTGTGCTACTACGGATTGTTAATTATAATGTGCAATGTATTTTATATATATGATAATTAAAAAAGAAAAAGGTAAAAAAAGTTTCCGTAGCCGGGAATCGAACCCGGAAGTCAATGCAGCCAATGATCAATTTGTCAGCTATGCTACTACGGATTTTTAACTATAAAGCGCAATGTATTTTATATATATGATAATTAAAAAAGAAAAAGGTTAAAAAAAGTTTCCGTGCCGGAAATCGAACGCGGAAATTAATGCACCCAAAGATCAATTTGTCAGTTGTGCTACTACGGATTGTTAATTATAATGCGCAATGTATTTTATATATATGATAATAATAAAAAAATGTTAAAAAAAGTTTCCGTAGCCGGGAATCGAACCCGGAAATTAATGCACCCAAAGATCAATTTGTCAGTTGTGCTACTACGGAATATTAATTATAATGCGCAATGTATTTAATATATATGATAATTAAAAAAGAAAAAGGTTAAAAAAAATTTCCGTAGCCGGGAATCGAACCCGGAAATTAATGCACCCAAAGATCAATTTGTCAGTTGTGCTACTACGGATTGTTAATTATAATGCGCAATGTATTTTATATATATGATAATTAAAAAAGAAAAAGGTTAAAAAAAAGTTTCCGTAGCCGGGAATCGAACCCGGAAATTAATGCACCCAAAGATCAATTTGTCAGTTGTGCTACTACGGATTGTTAAATATAATGTGCAATGTATTTTATATATATAATAATTAATAAAAAAACGTAAATGAAGTTTCTGTCGCCGGGAATCAAACCCGGAAATTAATGCAGCCAAAGATCAATTTGTCAGTTGTGCTACTACGGATTGTTAATTATAATGCGCAATGTATTTTATATATATGATAATTAAAAAAGAAAAAGGTTAAAAAACGTTTCCGTAGCCGGGAATCGAACCCGGAAATTAATGCACCCAAAGATCAATTTGTCAGTTGTGTTACTACGGATTTTTAACTATAAAGCGCAATGTATTTTATATATATGATAATTAAAAAAGAAAAAGGTTAAAAAAGTTTCCGTGCCGGAAATCGAAATCGGAAATTAATGCACCCAAAGATCAATTTGTCAGTTGTGCTACTACGGATTGTTAATTATAATGCGCAATGTATTTTATATATATGATAATAATAAAAAAATGTTAAAAAAAATTTCCGTAGCTGGGAATCGAACCCGGAAATTAATGCACCCAAAGATCAATTTGTCAGTTGTGCTACTACGGATTGTTAATTATAATGCGCAATGTATTTTATATATATGATAATTAAAAAAGAAAAAGGTTAAAAAAAGTTTCCGTAGCCGGGAATCGAACCCGGAAATTAATGCACCCAAAGATCAATTTGTCAGTTGTGCTACTACGGATTGTTAAATATAATGTGCAATGTATTTTATATATATAGTAATTAAAAAAAAACGTAAATGAAGTTTCTGTCGCCGGGAATCAAACCCGGAAATTAATGCAGCCAAAGATCAATTTGTCAGTTGTGCTACTCCGGATTGTTAATTATAATGCGCAATGTATTTTATATATATGATAATTAAAAAAGAAAAAGGTTAAAAAAAGTTTCCGTAGCCGGGAATCGAACTCGGAAATTTATGCACCCAAAGATCATTTTGTCAGTTGTGCTACTACGGATTGTTAATTATAATGTGCAATGTATTTTATATATATGATAACTAAAAAAGAAAAAGGTAAAAAAAGCTTCCGTAGCCGGGAATCGAACCCGGAAGTCAATGCAGCCAATGATCAATTTGTCAGCTGTGCTACTATGGATTTTTAACTATAAAGCGCAGTGTATTTTATATATATGATAATTAAAAAAGAAAAAGGTTAAAAAAAGTTTCTGTGCCGGAAATCGAACTCGGAAATTAATGCACCCAAAGATCAATTTGTCAGTTGTGCTACTACGGATTGTTAATTATAATGCGCAATGTATTTTATATATATGATAATAATAAAAAAAGGTTTTAAAAAGTTTCCGTAGCCGGGAATCGAACCCGGCAATTAATTCACCCAAAGATCAATTTGTCAGTTGTGCTACTACGGATTGTTAATTATAATGCGCAATGTATTTAATATATATGATAATTAAAACAGAAAAAGGTTAAAAAATAATTCCGTAGCCGGGAATCGAACCCAGAAATTAATGCACCCAAAGATCAATTTGTCAGTTGTACTACTACGGATTGTTAATTATAATGCGCAATGTATTTTATATATATGATAATTAAAAAAGAAAAAGGTTAAAAAAAGTTTCCGTAGCCGGGAATCGAACCCGGAAATTAATGCACCCAAAGATCAATTTGTCAGTTGTGCTACTACGGATTGTTAAATATAATGTGCAATGTATTTTATATATATATATATATAATAATTAAAAAAAAACATAAATGAAGTTTCTGTAGCCGGGAATCGAACCCGGAAATTAATGCAGCCAAAGATCAATTTGTCAGTTGTGCTACTACGGATTGTTAATTATAATGCGCAATGTATTTTATATATATGATAATTAAAAAAGAAAAAGGGTAAAAAAGTTTCGGTAGCAGAGAATCGAACCAAACAATTAATGCACCCAAAGATCAATTTGTCAGTTGTGCTACTACAGATTGTTAATTATAATGTGCAATGTATTTTATATATATAATAATTAAAAAACACAAACGTAAAAGAAATTTCCGTAGCCGGGAATCGAACCCGGAAGTCAATGCACCCAAAGATCAATTTGTTAGTTGTGCTACTACGGATTGTTAATTATAAAGCGCAATGTATTTTATATACATGATAATTAAAAAAGAAAAAGGTTAAAAAATTTCCGTAGCCGAGAATCGAACCTGGAAATTTATGCACCCAAAGATCAATTTTTCAGTTGTGCTACTACGGATTGTTAATTATAATGTGCAGTGTATTTTATATATATAATAATTAAAAAAAACATAAATGAAGTTTCTGTCGCCGTGAATCAAACCCGGAAATTAATGCAGCCAAAGATCAATTTGTCAGTTGTGCTACTACGGATTGTTAATTATAATGCGCAACGTATTTTATATATATGATAATTAAAAAAGAAAAAGGTTAAAAAAAGTTTCCGTAGCCGGGAATCAAACCCGGAAATTAATGCACCCAAAGATCAATTTGTCAGTTGTGCTACTACGGATTTTTAACTATAAAGCGCAATGTATTTTATATATATGATAATTAAAAAAGAAAAAGGTTAAAAAAAGTTTCCGTGCCGGAAATCGAAATCGGAAATTAATGCACCCAAAGATCAATTTGTCAGTTGTGCTACTACGGATTGTTAATTATAATGCGCAATGTATTTTATATATATGATAATAATAAAAAAATGTTAAAAAAAGTTTCCGTAGCCGGGAATCGAACCCGGAAATTAATGCACCCAAAGATCAATTTGTCAGTTGTGCTACTACGGATTGTTAATTATAATGGGCAATGTATTTTATATATATGATAATTAAAAAAGAAAAAGGTTAAAAAAAAGTTTCCGTAGCCGGGAATCGAACCCGGAAATTAATGCACCCAAAGATCAATTTGTCAGTTGTGCTACTACGGATTGTTAAATATAATGTGCAATGTATTTTATATATATAATAATTAAAAAAAAAAACGTAAATGAAGTTTCCGTGCCGGAAATCAAACCCGGAAATTAATGCAGCCAAAGATCAATTTGTCAGTTGTGCTACTACGGATTGTTAATTATAATGCGCAATGTATTTTATATATATGATAATAATAAAAAAATGTTAAAAAAAGTTTCCGTAGCCGGGAATCGAACCCAGAAATTAATGCACCCAAAGATCAATTTGTCAGTTGTGCTACTACGGATTATTAATTATAATGCGCAATGTATTTAATATATATGATAATTAAAAAATAAAAAGGTTAAAAAAAATTTCCGTAGCCGGGAATCGAACCCGGAAATTAATGCACCCAAAGATCAATTTGTCAGTTGTGCTACTACGGATTGTTAATTATAATGCGCAATGTATTTTATATATATGATAATTAAAAAAGACAAAGGTTAAAAAAAGTTTCCGTAGCCGGGAATCGAACCCGGAAATTAATGCACCCAAAGATCAATTTGTCAGTTGTGCTACTACGGATTGTTAAATATAATGTGCAATGTATTTTATATATATAATAATTAAAAAAAAAACATAAATGAAGTTTCTGTCGCCGTGAATCAAACCCGGAAATTAATGCAGCCAAAGATCAATTTGTCAGTTGTGCTACTACGGATTGTTAATTATAATGTGCAATGTATTTTATATATATGATAATTAAAAAAGAAAAAGGTTAAAAAAAGTTTCCGTAGCCGGGAATCACACCCGGAAATTAATGCACCCAAAGATCAATTTGTCAGTTGTGCTACTACGGATTTTTAACTATAAAGCGCAATGTATTTTATATATATGATAATTAAAAAAGAAAAAGGTTAAAAAAAGTTTCCGTGCCGGAAATCGAAATCGGAAATTAATGCACCCAAAGATCAATTTGTCAGTTGTGCTACTACGGATTGTTAATTATAATGCGCAATGTATTTTATATATATGATAATAATAAAAAAATGTTAAAAAAAGTTTCCGTAGCCGGGAATCGAACCCGGAAATTAATGCACCCAAAGATCAATTTGTCAGTTGTGCTACTACGGATTGTTAATTATAATGGGCAATGTATTTTATATATATGATAATTAAAAAAGAAAAAGGTTAAAAAAAAGTTTCCGTAGCCGGGAATCGAACCCGGAAATTAATACACCCAAAGATCAATTTGTCAGTTGTGCTACTACGGATTGTTAAATATAATGTGCAATGTATTTTATATATATAATAATTAAAAAAAAACGTAAATGAAGTTTCTGTCGCCGGGAATCAAACCCGGAAATTAATGCAACCAAAGATCAATTTGTCAGTTGTGCTACTACGGATTGTTAATTATAATGCGCAATGTATTTTATATATATGTTAATTAAAAAAGAAAAAGGTTAAAAAAAGTTTCCGTAGCCGGGAATCGAACCCGGAAATTAATGCACCCAAAGATCAATTTGTCAGTTGTGCTACTACGGATTGTTAATTATAATGGGCAATGTATTTTATATATATGATAATTAAAAAAGAAAAAGGTTAAAAAAAAGTTTCCGTAGCCGGGAATCGAACCCGGAAATTAATGCACCCAAAGATCAATTTGTCAGTTGTGCTACTACGGATTGTTAAATATAATGTGCAATGTATTTTATATATATAATAATTAAAAAAAAAACGTAAATGAAGTTTCTGTCGCCGGGAATCAAACCCGGAAATTAATGCAGCCAAAGATCAATTTGTCAGTTGTGCTACTACGGATTATTAATTATAATGCGCAATGTATTTAATATATATGATAATTAAAAAAGAAAAAGGTTAAAAAAAATTTCCGTAGCCGGGAATCGAACCCGGAAATTAATGCACCCAAAGATCAATTTGTCAGTTGTGCTACTACGGATTGTTAATTATAATGCGCAATGTATTTTATATATATGATAATTAAAAAAGAAAAAGGTTTAAAAAAAGTTTCCGTAGCCGGGAATCGAACCCGGAAATTAATACACCCAAAGATCAATTTGTCAGTTGTGCTACTACGGATTGTTAAATATAATGTGCAATGTATTTTATATATATAATAATTAAAAAAAAACGTAAATGAAGTTTCTGTCGCCGGGAATCAAACCCGGAAATTAATGCAACCAAAGATCAATTTGTCAGTTGTGCTACTACGGATTGTTAATTATAATGCGCAATGTATTTTATATATATGTTAATTAAAAAAGAAAAAGGTTAAAAAAAGTTTCCGTAGCCGGGAATCGAACCCGGAAATTAATGCACCCAAAGATCAATTTGTCAGTTGTGTTACTACGGATTTTTAACTATAAAGCGCAATGTATTTTATATATATGATAATTAAAAAAGAAAAAGGTTAAAAAAGTTTCCGTGCCGGAAATCGAAATCGGAAATTAATGCAGCCAAAGATCAATTTGTCAGTTGTGCTACTACGGATTGTTAATTATAATGCGCAATGTATTTTATATATATGATAATAATAGAAAAATGTTAAAAAAAGTTTCCGTAGCCGGGAATCGAACCCAGAAATTAATGCACCCAAAGATCAATTTGTCAGTTGTGCTACTACGGATTATTAATTATAATGCGCAATGTATTTAATATATATGATAATTAAAAAAGAAAAAGGTTAAAAAAAATTTCCGTAGCCGGGAATCGAACCCGGAAATTAATGCACCCAAAGATCAATTTGTCAGTTGTGCTACTACGGATTGTTAATTATAATGCGCAATGTATTTTATATATATGATTATTAAAAAAGAAAAAGGTTAAAAAAAAGTTTCCGTAGCCGGGAATCGAACCCGGAAATTAATGCACCCAAAGATCAATTTGTCAGTTGTGCTACTACGGATTGTTAAATATAATGTGCAATGTATTTTATATATATAATAATTAAAAAAAAACGTAAATGAAGTTTCTGTCGCCGGGAATCAAACCCGGAAATTAATGCAGCCAAAGATCAATTTGTCAGTTGTGCTACTACGGATTGTTAATTATAATGCGCAATGTATTTTATATATATGATAATTAAAAAAGAAAAAGGTTAAAAAAAGTTTCCGTAGCCGGGAATCGAACCCGGAAATTAATGCACCCAAAGATCAATTTGTCAGTTGTGTTACTACGGATTTTTAACTATAAAGCGCAATGTATTTTATATATATGATAATTAAAAAAGAAAAAGGTTAAAAAAGTTTCCGTGCCGGAAATCGAAATCGGAAATTAATGCAGCCAAAGATCAATTTGTCAGTTGTGCTACTACGGATTGTTAATTATAATGCGCAATGTATTTTATATATATGATAATAATAAAAAAAATGTTAAAAAAAGTTTCCGTAGCCGGGAATCGAACCCGGAAATTAATGCACCCAAAGATCAATTTGTCAGTTGTGCTACTACGGATTATTAATTATAATGCGCAATGTATTTAATATATATGATAATTAAAAAAGAAAAAGGTTAAAAAAAATTTCCGTAGCCGGGAATCGAACCCGGAAATTAATGCACCCAAAGATCAATTTGTCAGTTGTGCTACTGCGGATTGTTAATTATAATGCGCAATGTATTTTATATATATGATAATTAAAAAAGAAAAAGGTTAAAAAAAGTTTCCGTAGCCGGGAATCGAACCCGGTAATTAATGCACCCAAAGATCAATTTGTCAGTTGTGCTACTACGGATTGTTAAATATAATGTGCAATGTATTTAATATATATAATAATTAAAAAAAAACATAAATGAAGTTTCTGTCGCCGTGAATCAAACCCGGAAATTAATGCAGCCAAAGATCAATTTGTCAGTTGTGCTACTACGGATTGTTAATTATAATGCGCAATGTATTTTATATATATGATAATTAAAAAAGAAAAAGGTTAAAAAAAGTTTCCGTAGCCGGGAATCAAACCCGGAAATTAATGCACCCAAAGATCAATTTGTCAGTTGTGCTACTACGGATTTTTAACTATAAAGCGCAATGTATTTTATATATATGATAATTAAAAAAGAAAAAGGTTAAAAAAAGTTTCCGTGCCGGAAATCGAAATCGGAAATTAATGCACCCAAAGATCAATTTGTCAGTTGTGCTACTACGGATTGTTAATTAAAATGCGCAATGTATTTTATATATATGATAATAATAAAAAAATGTTGAAAAAAGTTTCCGTAGCCGGGAATCGAACCCGGAAATTAATGCACCCAAAGATCAATTTGTCAGTTGTGCTACTACGGATTATTAATTATAATGCGCAATGTATTTAATATATATGATAATTAAAAAAGAAAAAGGTTAAAAAAAATTTCCGTAGCCGGGAATCGAACCCAGAAATTAATGCACCCAAAGATCAATTTGTCAGTTGTGCAACTACGGATTGTTAATTATAATGCGCAATGTATTTTATATATATGATAATTAAAAAAGAAAAAGGTTAAAAAAAGTTTCCGTAGCCGGGAATCGAACCCGGAAATTAATGCACCCAAAGATCAATTTGTCAGTTGTGCTACTACGGATTGTTAAATATAATGTGCAATGTATTTTATATATATAATAATTAAAAAAAAACATAAATGAAGTTTCTGTCGCCGTGAATCAAACCCGGAAATTAATGCAGCCAAAGATCAATTTGTCAGTTGTGCTACTACGGATTGTTAATTATAATGCGCAATGTATTTTATATATATGATAATTAAAAAAGAAAAAGGTTAAAAAAAGTTTCCGTAGCCGGGAATCAAACCCGGAAATTAATGCACCCAAAGATCAATTTGTCAGTTGTGCTACTACGGATTTTTAACTATAAAGCGCAATGTATTTTATATATATGATAATTAAAAAAGAAAAAGGTTAAAAAAAGTTTCCGTGCCGGAAATCGAAATCGGAAATTAATGCACCCAAAGATCAATTTGTCAGTTGTGCTACTACGGATTGTTAATTATAATGCGCAATGTATTTTATATATATGATAATAATAAAAAAATGTTGAAAAAAGTTTCCGTAGCCGGGAATCGAACCCGGAAATTAATGCACCCAAAGATCAATTTGTCAGTTGTGCTACTACGGATTATTAATTATAATGCGCAATGTATTTAATATATATGATAATTAAAAAAGAAAAAGGTTAAAAAAAATTTCCGTAGCCGGGAATCGAACCCGGAAATTAATGCACCCAAAGATCAATTTGTCAGTTGTGCTACTACGGATTGTTAATTATAATGCGCAATGTATTTTATATATATGATAATTAAAAAAGAAAAAGGTTAAAAAAAGTTTCCGTAGCCGGGAATCGAACCCGGAAATTAATGCACCCAAAGATCAATTTGTCAGTTGTGCTACTACGGATTGTTAAATATAATGTGCAATGTATTTTATATATATAATAATTAAAAAAAAACATAAATGAAGTTTCTGTCGCCGTGAATCAAACCCGGAAATTAATGCTATAACGCCCCAACTAAAATACCTAGAATATTTAGTCGAGACATACATAATAGAATCTGAGTACAAATAAAATTTACTAAATGCATATGCAAGATACAGATTGCTTCAGATACATAAGATAACGAGTAAAATACAGCGGAGAAGTTTCTAATATAACAGATAACTAAAGCAAGGAAGAAAATAAAATCTTCTGATCTGACAATCCAAGCTCAGCTCCAACTGTCAGTCCCGTCCTGGTCCCTGCTCCGGAGAACCTGTCTACCTAAAAAAATTGTTTGGAGTGGGGTGAGACTACTAAGCCTCAGTGAGTCCTACTACCCTCCTAGAGGTGACTACACCGGGGGCACCTAATCAGTCGTATAATACTAATCATAGCATAATTCATCATGACATAAGTAAAGGTGTATCACAGATTAACTGAATCTTATTCATTTTAAACACAAGGACACTCTGAGGTGAGCATGTCTCAGAGGCCTGACATATCCGTCAACCGATTCGGTCACGGCATGAAGCTCACATATACATAACCTAATGGAGTATCCCATTGGGAGTCCATACTTGCGATATAATAAATCGCCCATAATGACTGACACTAAATTTGTGTTCTTACTACCATAATTCCCAAAATCCCGGGGAGCATACATTCCTAAATAATTCTAGGTTATGCCCTAAAGATTATCTGTGCTTAACATGCTATTCGACATTATGTCATTTACGTTAATACAAATTATCTGTCTCTAATGAGGGTATAAAACGAGTGTTTGAAGTTTCAAGAATAATTGTAAAATGTGGACTATTCTGTACAAGCTCGCTTTGGTGAGTCACCAGCTCGCTATGGCGAGATTATAGGTACTGACCTAAATCAACTCGCTGTGGCGAGCAATAGCTCGCCATGGCGAGTTTCATCAGCCCAGAACCCAGCTCGCCATGAACGCTCGCCAACTACTCGCTGGAGCGAGTTCATGCAGAATTGCCCTGTTTTTTGCAGAAATCATGATATTTCAAACTAACACCTACAACCCTCATTTTAGCCAGTGCATTAACAGATAACAACATAATACAAAATAGAACGGAGAGGGATTTGGGATTTAATCCCTCTCGCACAACATTTCCTAAATTCCTAATAGTTATCATGCATAATCATTAATTTTGGGAAACTAGCTAAATATAATGTGCAATGTATTTGTAACATCCCAACTTAAATTAATAAGAGAATATTAATTAAAGAAGATTATTGGGATCAATTGGGAATATTACAATTAAATAGAGAAAGGGAAAATCATGAATTAAGTGAGAACTGACCAACTAGTAAGTAATTAAAGGGGGCAAGTTGTATGGTATTTCTATTATAAGAGGTGCAAGTGGGACCCACCCTTTAATTTAAATCACTAGTAAACCAAGTGGCAAAACCACTTTCCTTTTATTTTCACTTTCAGAAAACAAACAGGAAGTGAAACCTTCCTTTCTTCTCCATCTCTTCTCCCTCGTGAGCTCATACTCCAAATCCAACCTTTTGGTGCTAGATCAACTCAAAACTCCACATGCAATTGAAGAATTAGACCCCTTAGTCCCCAAGAATCAAGGTAAGCATCTCAATAAACATCTCAGCCTCTTTAATTTGTTCTCACGCCCTAAACCCCCTTTCTAACCCTCTCTGTTGCAAACTCCTTCTCTTGGGTTGCATGTGTAAATTTGTGGTACTGTTGTGATGGGTTGTTGTTCTGAAATCAGAGATTATGAGGTAGTGGACATAAAGAAGTTCAATGGAAGCTTTAGGAACATTGGAATGGAGAAACTTTGCTCAAATCAACAAAAGGGTGTTTGTTTAACCATCACTTTACTGAGAACAGTTTATGAGTGGGTTAAATTGTTGTTGTTGATGATGTACCACAGAGCTAAGGTAATAAATCCACTTCCCTCAAAAACATGAGTTTTCCCTCTTTAAGATTCAATCACTCAATCTTAGCCTTACACTTGAAATTCCTTATTGCATGTGTGTTTTCCTCCAATAATATGCTTCGTGAGGCACTGGAATGGTTTTGGGTGTTATGGAAAAGTAGGATTTCAGAGCAAACAACAGAATTATGTTCGCTGTTTCTGATATACTCGCTTAGCGAGTGCCCACTCGCCGTGGCGAGCACAGCAGGGTACTGCTGCTCGCTATTGCTCTTCTCTGTTCAGCCATTTCAAACATTGGTAAGTGATTCTTAGCCCTCTTGATTTCCATTTTCTGGTACCTCTAGGAAGTTTCGTTCTCATAACCTTATCAAGCCTTGGATTGCTCATAATTTCATTCCTTTCTATTGTTGACCAAGAACTCAAATTGGGTTTCAAGTGAGTCCCGGACAAGAAGGTTTGATGCTGTAGCAGAGCTAATGTATGGGTTAAAGCTTCTGAGTTAAACTCATTACAGGTGGGTTCTTTAGGATAGTGTAGATAGTCTCCCAAAATTATGAATTTTTGCATGTTAACATAGGATTAAGAATAATTGTTGTGTGAGGAGAATTAAATCCCAGATTCACCTCCATTCTGTTTATATATTATGTAAATTATGCTACTGCACTGATAAAATGAGGATTGTAGGTGTAGTTTTAGTAAATATGATTTTTGGTAAAACAGGGTAAACTCTGCATGAACTCGCCACAGCGAGTAGCTGGCGAGCATTCATGGCGTGCTGGGCTCTGAGCTGATGAAACTCGCCATGGCGAGCTTCTGCTCGCCACAGCGAGTTGATTTAGGTCAGGACCTATAATCTCGCCAGAGCAAGCTGGTGACTCGCCGTAGCGAGCTTGTACAGAATTGGCCTATATTTTCCATTTTCTAAATAAAGTTTTCCACACTCGTTTTATATCCTCGTTATAATCAGATAGCTTGCAGTAATATAATTAATATAATGTCAAATAGAATGTTAATCACAGATAATCATTAGGGTATAACATAGAAATTAACTAGGTTTGTATGCTCCCCGGGATTTGGGAAATTATGGTAGTAACAACTAAATTAGTTTCAGTCAGTTACGAGCGATTTAGTGATATCGCGCTATGGACTCCCAATGGGACAATCCATTAGGATATGATATTTGTGAGCTTCATGCCGTGACCGAATCAGTTGACGGATATGGCAGGCCTCTGAGACCTGCTCACCTCAGAGTGTCCTCGTGTTTAAAATGAATAAGAGTTTATTAATCTGTGATACACCTTTATATCATGCTATTATGTTATGTTAGTTAAGTTTGTATGTTACGACTGATTTTAGGATCCCCCGGTGTAGTCACCTCTAGGAGGGTAGTAGGACTCACTGAGGCTTAGTAGTCTCACCCCACTCCAAACAATTTTTTTTTAGGTAAACAGGATATTCGGAGCAAGGACCAGGTAGGAGGCTGACAGTTGGAGCTGAGCTTGGATTGTCCGCCTTGAAGATTTTATTTTCTTCGTCTTGCTATTAGTTTATTATCTTGTTTACCCAGAATACTAGCATTTACCGCTGTACTTTATCTATTATCCCTTTTGTACTTGAAGCAATTTGTATCTTGCTAATTTAATTAGTAAATTTTAATTGTACTCAGATCCATATTATGTATGTCTTGACTAAATATTCTAGATATTTTAGTTGGGGCGTTATAATTGGTATCAGAGCAGGTCGATCCAGTATCGGACCTTGCCATGAGTCATTTCAACTCTCCCTATGTAATACAGACCCTTTGGATCTGAATTGTTTACGCTGAAACCGTCACGTGCTGAGCCTGATCAACTCAGTATTGTGTATGGTAGGCAGGGTATTATGGTTTAGAACTGAAGTGAACTCTGGAATTCCAACGTTAAATCCGTAGTGAAGCTGCAATCAAGGAGCATTCGTCGAAGAAGATTCTTATAAGGGGATATTGGGGCAGTGGCAAATGGTGCCACAGAAGTAAGTTGTGGATGGCAAGCGATGAATGCAAGTGTATCATTATACTGAAGTGTGTAGTACACGACAGTATTCAACTGACAGTGTCAGGTGAACTTCCTGGATTTGTAAGTAACCTTATCTTGTCGAGAGCTTAATTTCAGCCAAGTTTGTGGACCCATCAACACCAATGATAGTAGGCAGTAAACCAAAACTCATCCTAAATTCAAGTTAGTATACGACTGGGAGTTATGAGTGCTGTGCAAGGTAGAGAATTGGGCGAACCACAGAATTATCCTTCTACACTCTGTCAACCTCGCTTAGCGAGTAAATGCGCGCTGCAATGAGCTTAGCAGGCTGCTACTGCTTGATGCTGCCTTACCCCTTGTTCAGTTGTTTTGGTCATGGTGAATAGCTTCCAGCCCTCTTTCATAATCTCACCATTCTACCTTTCTAGTTTAGTGTATGTGATTCTAAACTACCCTGTGTGCACAAGAATTGTTGGGAAGATACATTTGGAGATGATATTGGGAGTTGAATGCAACCAGAAATTAGAATACGTATACCTTTCCTATTAGGAGCCAATAACCCTGTTGAACTATCAGGAACTTAATCGTAACTAATTGATGATTAGAATCCTTTGAATCCGTAGTCGTGCCCGAGGAAACACATTAAGTCCAATCACCTATAGGACTCCGAACCAGTAACCCAACATAGTGAACCTAATGGATATAATAGAAAGTCAACCAAACCGTTCGTGGTAGAGAAACCAAATTAGAAACAAATCACATTCCTATGTTCCCTCAAGTTACCTTATTAGGCACCCGTTTAGAATGCCTTCCCTAAGTTACTTCGACCTTTCATCTCGTGACAGTATTCCTAATTCACCATTAAGGACTAAACTTCATTTAAGTACAACAATTAGGAATTTCCTTTTCAACCACACCAGTCTTTAGTAGTAGACCTAGCAAACTCATTAAGTACCTTTACTATCATGTCCCTAAGGTAGTAACTCAATGGATTAGCACAAACCGATACTACATGTCTAGAATTTCAAATCGAACAACCTATATTAGAGAATCACATTAGAAGCCAACAATAGAACCTTGACACCTAAGGATAGGCCTTGCCTCACATTAAAATTAAATTCCTCCTTAGTGATACCGTTATCCAAATAGGTTGTTAAAGATCGTCAAATCAGCATCCAAACATTAGCGACCTAGAACTTTTGACCAATTTAATTACCCTGTGAAGAATAGGGAACCTCAGCACCCATACCTTAATAGTTTCTTATCGCAGAACCTATTAGGTGAACGCCTAAGATAACTACCTCTAGATGTCAGTAAATAGGAGGGGTCTATCAGTGTACACCAATAGTCGCACCAGACACTTGTAGATTAAGCTTTAACTAGTGTAACAGTTAAGGATTACCGTTAGCACTGTCAGACGCCAAGTCAATCCGTAGTTGCCTTGCCATTAGATGGATTAGAAACCGGAAACTCAATTCCATGTTAGATTGACCATTCAGTTTACGAACCCTTGCAGTTGGACCGTTTAGCTAAGAAATCAGTAGGATTAGTTAACCGCACATTCGAGAGTTGTCATCCAGTTACCGTTAGGCTAGTAATTCGATATTGTAGGCCCACTAGCCACCCAGTTGAGGATTAGGTTTAAACTACCATATTTTATTACTCTCTTGAAGCCAACCAAGCTATATTACCACCTAGGATAATAACACTAGATGCCAGCGGCATAGGGTCAACATTTTGCGTGGGACATTTCCTTTAGGTATATGTGTTGATTATCCAGACTTAAGTGACTAAGTTTGACCTTAGTCTTAGCCACCGACACTCCTCAGTATATTCGGACCTTTCCGCTAAGAGACTGTTAGAAATTAGTTAGACATACCGGTGAGAAATCGTCAGTAAGAAATTTGAGTGAGAATCCAGTTGACCTAATCTGAGAGCTCTGTCAGCAGAAATAGAAATGTGGAACATTAGTCTGAACCCAATAGGAAACCAATCTTCAATTACCTTTCAATCGTTCTGGAATCCTATTCAGCCAGCTTATTGGATCAAGCGATGTTCAATTCTACGTTCGTAAGTCCTGGAACACTATGGACATGTGTACTCTCTAACTTGACTGATTACGCGTCAGATGAGAAAATTCTTATCGTGCCTTAAATGACTTGTCAATCACGTGTTATGCCTAAATTCAGTTAAGATGCAAACTTTTCATATTCCTTGAAGCCAATTAGTTACATTAATAGTGATTAATATCACACTTAAGTAATCACATCAAGTGTTTTCAGTTTTCTCGATGTGTCATCATTAGCTACAACCTATCAGCGGAAGTTAATTATACTTGAGAAGGTCAGGAATAATTTCAATTCAATTCCGTACTCGTTGGTTGATCTGTTAACTGACATCCCTAACTATCCTGGTACAAAGGAATCAGCTCAGTATCAGTAGGTCCTTAAATTTCGTGCACTCGAGGTTGCTAAATCAATACTTCAATATAATTAGTTGTCTATCTCTTCGTACTCTTTGCAATCAAATTCGGAATTAAGTTCGGAGTCATTCCCAATCCAGTGGAGTTCAGTTGTTCTAGCGAAATCAGAGTTAAGGATACAAACCTGGTAGTTCCATTTTCTGAATTCATGTTAGATTAGCGTGTTAACCTTAAGTACCTCTGCTCGAACGTTTCAACTTTCTAGATTCTTTTCCTCTAATCTCGTAAGGTCTTGTGCTGAAGCCCGAACGCCTGAACCAGAACATTCCAATTCCAAATCTAGTTGCCAGCAATTAGTTAGTATAAATGTGAGAGTTAATTACTCGCTTGGAGTAATATGCCATTCTCAGTTGGAAACCTTCTCCATCCTTAATGAACAGTTAAGATAATTCAGTCAACCGTCCTAAGCTAAACCATTCAATGTAGCCTCAGCTTTGCAAGTTTACACTTTACGTATGCAATCAACCAAGCGGAGAATCTGGTTACCATATCCTAGTTTCACATATTAGTAACCAATAAAGGAAATTCAAACAAGATGGACCTCTGACCTGGAGAGATAATCTGAAGCTAAAGGCATCCGCATGTTAGATGTGCAACTGCGATCACCGTGCTGTACCCGAATAGATTAAAATTGTAGGTGGGATTTTATCGGATAACTATAGATTCGTCTGCTCATGAGTTCAACTCATTGACAGAAGAATCAGTAGTGTCTAGACGATTTTCCACTCGTTTTATATTTCAATCGATTCTGGAGTATTTGGACAACACGTGGTGCAGGTGTATACTTGACGTGTCATGCATAATAGTGTTCGGAAAGGGAGCGATCCTGGAGAGGAAGAACTAGAATTTGTTGTAATAACACTCGAGCTTAGACCATAGGTTTTAGCTTATACCCAACCAGGCCAGATACCGACATCCAAGTCCGATAAAGTTGGAATTATATACCAGTGGTAACGGAAGAAGACTGACCGTAATTGAGGTGTCCAGGGAATCATAGACTAAGATAATGACAACTCTGTCAGAAGATGACTGTAGGCAATTAATCAGAGTGCGCAGCACTGGAACCTTTGAGAATGTAAGGATAACCTTCCACCAGTAACCTTAAGAGAGGAAAGTTTTATTCCAAGAGATTGAATGCGTCTGGCCGGAGTTTAGACGAAGTGCAGAGTTGGACGCAGACATAAACAACCTACCCTGATGTGGAATAGAGAAGTTTGAATTTCGAGGACGAAATTTCTTTAAGGAGGGTAGATTGTAACATCCCAACTTAAATTAATAAGATAATATTAATTAAAGAAGATTATTGGGATCAATTGGGAATATTACAATTAAATAGAGAAAGGGAAAATCATGAATTAAGTGAGAACTGACCAACTAGTAAGTAATTAAAGGGGGCAAGTTGTATGGTATTTCTATTATAAGAGGTGCAAGTGGGACCCACCCTTTAATTTAAATCACTAGTAAACCAAGTGGCAAAACCACTTTCCTTTTATTTTCACTTTCAGAAAACAAACAAGAAGTGAAACCTTCCTTTCTTCTCCATCTCTTCTCCCTCGTGAGCTCATACTCCAAATCCAACCTTTTGGTGCTAGATCAACTCAAAACTCCACATGCAATTGAAGAATTAGACCCCTTAGTCCCCAAGAATCAAGGTAAGCATCTCAATAAACATCTCAGCCTCTTTAATTTGTTCTCACGCCCTAAACCCCCTTTCTAACCCTCTCTGTTGCAAACTCCTTCTCTTGGGTTGCATGTGTAAATTCGTGGTACTGTTGTGATGGGTTGTTGTTCTGAAATCAGAGATTATGAGGTAGTGGACATAAAGAAGTTCAATGGAAGCTTTGGGAACATTGGAATGGAGAAACTTTGCTCAAATCAACAAAAGGGTGTTTGTTTAACCATCACTTTACTGAGAACAGTTTATGAGTGGGTTAAATTGTTGTTGTTGATGATGTTCCACAGAGCTAAGGTAATAAATCCACTTCCCTCAAAAACATGAGTTTTCCCTCTTTAAGATTCAATCACTCAATCTTAGCCTTACACTTGAAATTCCTTATTGCATGTGTGTTTTCCTCCAATAATATGCTTCGTGAGGCACTGGAATGGTTTTGGGTGTTATGGAAAAGTAGGATTTCAGAGCAAACAACAGAATTATGTTCGCTGTTTCTGATATACTCGCTTAGCGAGTGCCCACTCGCCGTGGCAAGCACAGCAGGGTACTGCTGCTCGCTATTGCTCTTCTCTGTTCAGCCATTTCAAACATTGGTAAGTGATTCTTAGCCCTCTTGATTTCCATTTTCTGGTACCTCTAGGAAGTTTCGTTCTCATAACCTTATCAAGCCTTGGATTGCTCATAATTTCATTCCTTTCTATTGTTGACCAAGAACTCAAATTGGGTTTCAAGTGAGTCCCGGACAAGAAGGTTTGATGCTGTAGCAGAGCTAATGTATGGGTTAAAGCTTCTGAGTTAAACTCATTACAGGTGGGTTCTTTAGGATAGTGTAGATAGTCTCCCAAAATTATGAATTTTTGCATGTTAACATAGGATTAAGAATAATTGTTGTGTGAGGAGAATTAAATCCCAGATTCACCTCCATTCTGTTTATATATTATGTAAATTATGCTACTGCACTGATAAAATGAGGATTGTAGGTGTAGTTTTAGAAAATATGATTTTCGGAAAAACAGGGTAAACTCTGCATGAACTCGCCACAGCGAGTAGCTGGCGAGCATTCATGGCGAGCTGGGCTCTGAGCTGATGAAACTCGCCATGGCGAGCTTCTGCTCGCCACAGCGAGTTGATTTAGGTCAGGACCTATAATCTCGCCATAGCAAGCTGGTGACTCGCCGTAGCGAGCTTGTACAGAATTGGCCTATATTTTCCATTTTCTAAATAAAGTTTTCCACACTCGTTTTATATCCTCGTTATAATCAGATAGCTTGCAGTAATATAATTAATATAATGTCAAATAGAATGTTAATCACAGATAATCATTAGGGTATAACATAGAAATTAACTAGGTTTGTATGCTCCCCGGGATTTGGGAAATTATGGTAGTAACAACTAAATTAGTTTCAGTCAGTTACGAGCGATTTAGTGATATCGCGCTATGGACTCCCAATGGGACAATCCATTAGGATATGATATTTGTGAGCTTCATGCCGTGACCGAATCAGTTGACGGATATGGCAGGCCTCTGAGACCTGCTCACCTCAGAGTGTCCTCGTGTTTAAAATGAATAAGAGTTTATTAATCTGTGATACACCTTTATATCATGCTATTATGTTATGTTAGTTAAGTTTGTATGTTACGACTGATTTTAGGATCCCCCGGTGTAGTCACCTCTAGGAGGGTAGTAGGACTCACTGAGGCTTAGTAGTCTCACCCCACTCTAAACAATTTTTTTTTAGGTAAACAGGATATTCGGAGCAAGGACCAGGTAGGAGGCTGACAGTTGGAGCTGAGCTTGGATTGTCCGCCTTGAAGATTTTATTTTCTTCGTCTTGCTATTAGTTTATTATCTTGTTTACCCAGAATACTAGCATTTACCGCTGTACTTTATCTATTATCCCTTTTGTACTTGAAGCAATTTGTATCTTGCTAATTTAATTAGTAAATTTTAATTGTACTCAGATCCATATTATGTATGTCTTGACTAAATATTCTAGATATTTTAGTTGGGGCGTTATAGTATTTTATATATATAATAATAATTAAAAAAAACGTAAATGAAGTTTCTGTCGCCGGGAATCGAACCCGAAAATTAATGCAGCCAAAGATCAATTTGTCAGTTGTGCTACTACGGATTGTTAATTATAATGCGCAATGTATTTTATATATATGATAATTAAAAAAGAAAAAGGTTAAAAAAAGTTTCCGTAGCCGAGAATCGAACCCGGAAATTTATGCACCCAAAGATCAATTTGTCAGTTGTGCTACTACGGATTGTTAAATATAATGTGCAATGTATTTTATATATATAATAATAAAAAAAACGTAAATGAAGTTTCTGTAGCCGGGAATCGAACCCGGAAATTAATGCAGCCAAAGATCAATTTGTCAGTTGTGCTACTACGGATTGTTAATTATAATGCGCAATGTATTTTATATATATGATAATTAAAAAAGAAAAAGGGTAAAAAAGTTTCGGTAGCAGGGAATCGAACCAAACAATTAATGCACCCAAAGTTCAATTTGTCAGTTGTGCTACTACAGATTGTTAATTATAATGTGCAATGTATTTTATATATATAATAATTAAAAAACAAAAACGTAAAAGAAATTTCCGTAGCCGGGAATCGAACCCGGAACTCAATGCACCCAAAGATCAATTTGTTAGTTGTGCTACTACGGATTGTTAATTATAATGCGGAATGTATTTTATATATATGATAATTAAAAAAGAAAAAGGTTAAAAAATTTCCGTAGCCGGGAATCGAACCCGAAAATTTATGCACCCAAAGATCAATTTGTCAGTTGTGCTACTACGGATTGTTAATTATAATGTGCAATGTATTTTATATATATGATAATTAAAAAAGAAAAAGGTAAAAAAAGTTTCCGTAGCCGGGAATCGAACCCGGAAGTCAATGCAGCCAATGATCAATTTGTCAGCTGTGCTACTATGGATTTTTAACTATAAAGCGCAATGTATTTTATATATATGATAATTAAAAAAGAAAAAGGTTAAAAAAAGTTTCCGTGCCGGAAATCGAACTCGGAAATTAATGCATCCAAAGATCAATTTGTCAGTTGTGCTACTAATGATTGTTAATTATAATGCGTAATGTATTTTATATATATGATAATAATTAAAAAAGGTTTAAAAAAGTTTCCGTAGCCGGGAATCGAACCCGGCAATTAATTCACCCAAAGATCAATTTGTCAGTTGTGCTACTACGGATTGTTAATTATAATGCGCAATGTATTTAATATATATGATAATTAAAAAAGAAAAAGGTTAAAAAAAAATTCCGTAGCCGGGAATCGAACCCGGAAATTAATGCAGCCAAAGATCAATTTGTCAGTTGTGCTACTACGGATTGTTAATTATAATGCGCAATGTATTTTATATATATGATAATTAAAAAAGAAAAAGGTTAAAAAAAGTTTCCGTAGCCGAGAATCGAACCCGGAAATTAATGCACCCAAAGATCAATTTGTCAGTTGTGCTACTACGGATTGTTAAATATAATGTGCAATGTATTTTATATATATAATAATTAAAAAAAAACGTAAATGAAGTTTATGTCGCCGGGAATCGAACCCGGAAATTAATGCAGCCAAAGATCAATTTGTCAGTTGTGCTACTACGGATTGTTAATTATATTGCGCAATGTATTTTATATATATGATAATTAAAAAAGAAAAAGGTTAAAAAAAGTTTCTGTAGCCGAGAATCGAACCCGGAAATTAATGCACCCAAAGATCAATTTGTCAGTTGTGCTACTACGGATTGTTAAATATAATGTGCAATGTATTTTATATATATAATAATTAAAAAAAAAACGTAAATAAATTTCTGTCGCCGGGAATCGAACCCGGAAATTAATGCAGCCTAAGATCAATTTGTCAGTTGTGCTACTACGGATTGTTAATTATAATGCGCAATGTATTTTAAATATATGATAATTAAAAAAGAAAAAGGTTAAAAAAAGTTTCCGTAGCCAGGAATCGAACCCGGGAATTAATGCACCCAAAGATCAATTTGTCAGTTGTGCTACTACGGATTGTTAAATATAATGTGCAATGTATTTTATATATATAATAATAAAAAAAAAACGTAAATGAAGTTTCTGTAGCCGGGAATCGAACCCGGAAATTAATGCAGCCAAAGATCAATTTGTCAGTTGTGCTACTACGGATTGTTAATTATAATGCGCAATGTATTTTATATATATGATAATTAAAAAAGAAAAAGGGTAAAAAAGTTTCGGTAGCAGGGAATCGAACCAAACAATTAATGCACCCAAAGTTCAATTTGTCAGTTGTGCTACTACAGATTGTTAATTATAATGTGCAATGTATTTTATATATATAATAATTAAAAAACAAAAACGTAAAAGAAATTTCCGTAGCCGGGAATCGAACCCGGAACTCAATGCACCCAAAGATCAATTTGTTAGTTGTGCTACTACGGATTGTTAATTATAATGCGGAATGTATTTTATATATATGATAATTAAAAAAGAAAAAGGTTAAAAAATTTCCGTAGCCGGGAATCGAACCCGAAAATTTATGCACCCAAAGATCAATTTGTCAGTTGTGCTACTACGGATTGTTAATTATAATGTGCAATGTATTTTATATATATGATAATTAAAAAAGAAAAAGGTAAAAAAAGTTTCCGTAGCCGGGAATCGAACCCGGAAGTCAATGCAGCCAATGATCAATTTGTCAGCTGTGCTACTATGGATTTTTAACTATAAAGCGCAATGTATTTTATATATATGATAATTAAAAAAGAAAAAGGTTAAAAAAAGTTTCCGTGCCGAAAATCGAACTCGGAAATGAATGCATCCAAAGATCAATTTGTCAGTTGTGCTACTACGGATTGTTAATTATAATGCGTAATGTATTTTATATATATGATAATAATTAAAAAAGGTTTAAAAAAGTTTCCGTAGCCGGGAATCGAACCCGGCAATTAATTCACCCAAAGATCAATTTGTCAGTTGTGCTACTACGGATTGTTAATTATAATGCGCAATGTATTTTATATATATGATAATTAAAAAAGAAAAAGGTTAAAAAAAGTTTCCGTAGCCAGGAGTCGAACCCGGGAATTAATGCACCCAAAGATCAATTTGTCAGTTGTGCTACTACGGATTGTTAAATATAATGTGCAATGTATTTTATATATATAATAATAAAAAAAAAAACGTAAATGAAGTTTCTGTAGCCGGGAATCGAACCCGGAAATTAATGCAGCCAAAGATTAATTTGTCAGTTGTGCTACTACGGATTGTTAATTATAATGCGCAATGTATTTTATATATATGATAATTAAAAAAGAAAAAGGGTAAAAAAGTTTCGGTAGCAGGGAATCGATCCAAACAATTAATGCACCCAAAGATCAATTTGTCAGTTGTGCTACTATAGATTGTTAATTATAATGTGCAATGTATTTTATATATATAATAATTAAAAAACAAAAACGTAAAAGAAATTTCCGTAGCCGGGAATCGAACCCGGAAGTCAATGCAGCCAATGATCAATTTGTCAGCTGTGCTACTATGGATTTTTAACTATAAAGCGCATTGTATTTTATATATATGATAATTAAAAAAGAAAAAGTTAAAAAAAGTTTCCGTGCCGGAAATCGAACTCGGAAATTTATGCACCCAAAGATCAATTTGTAAGTTGTGCTACTACGGATTGTTAATTATAATGCGCAATGTATTTTATATATATGATAATAATAAAAAAAGGTTTAAAAAAGTTTCCGTAGCCGGGAATCGAACCCGGCAATTAATTCACCCAAAGATCAATTTGTCAGTTGTGCTACTACGGATTGTTAATTATAATGCGCAATGTATTTAATATATATGATAATTAAAAAAGAAAAAGGTTAAAAAAAAATTCCGTAGCCGGGAATCGAACCCGGAAATTGATGCACCCAAAGATCAATTTGTCAGTTGTGCTACTACGGATTGTTAATTATAATGCGCAATGTATTTTATATATATGATAATTAAAAAAGAAAAAGGTTAAAAAAAGTTTCCGTAGCCGGGAATCGAACCCGGAAATTAATGCACCCAAAGATCAATTTGTCAGTTGTGCTACTACGGATTGTTAAATATAATGTGCAATGTATTTTATATATATATATATAATAATTAAAAAAAAAACATAAATGAAGTTTCTGTAGCCGGGAATCGAACCCGGAAATTAATGCACCCAAAGATCAATTTGTCAGTTGTGCTACTACGGATTGTTAAATATAATGTGCAATGTATTTTATATATATATATATATATATATATATATATATAATAAAAAAAAACATAAATGAAGTTTCTGTAGCCGGGAATCGAACCCGGAAATTAATGCAGCCAAAGATCAATTTGTCAGTTGTGCTACTACGGATTGTTAATTATAATGCGCAATGTATTTTATATATTTGATAATTAAAAAAGAAAAAGGGTAAAAAAGTTTCGGTAGCAGAGAATCTGTAAGACCCAAGATTTTACTGTACGATTTTCTAAGGAACTCTAGTGTTGGCTACGAGTTTTAGGGTTTTTAGTAAAGCGGTTCTTGTGAGTATCGTCGCATTAATGGAATTTTTGCTGATATGGAGCCTGTTTTGTGCTCGTGCGCTGGAAAGGCACAGACTTTTGGGTCGTAGTCTTCTTTTGAGTATAAGAAGGTTTATGTGTAGTCAGAATAACGAGTTTTGGATTATTCTGGTTTTTGGAAAAACGAGTAGGAATTTTACCCGCTGATGGAAAATCTTACTGCGTCTGTTTTAAGTGAGGTTTCGGATGGAAGTTTCATATATCTGCGCGAGTTAGGATATGTTCTGAGATTAATTTTCCAAGGTGTGGAAGAAAATTACA
The DNA here is from genome assembly GCA_030408175.1 of Trifolium repens. Lineage (NCBI taxonomy): Eukaryota > Viridiplantae > Streptophyta > Magnoliopsida > Fabales > Fabaceae > Trifolium > Trifolium repens. Next base: position 34,244,080 of record CP125845.1, read on the forward strand.
GTCGCGGAAAAAGATTCGGCGATAAGTTTTGGAAATGTTTAACGATAGACGTTCTTTCCGTAGGTTTTATATTTTTGCGATTTCCGTCCGTTAGCGAGGCGCGACTCGTCTGTGAGGCGTGAGTTTCTCATGAGAAAGAAATATCTAAAGTGGATAGACTTGAAATGATCCAATGGCTAGGGTTTAATCTTGTAAGCTTTTGCTATTTGATCCAAGGGCTTAGAGTGACCAAGAGCACTTTGCATAGTAAGGAGGTTTAAGCATTGGTGGACTTAGAGAAAAATCAAAAACTACTCCCTCCTTCCTCTCTCTCTCACGGCAAACTCTTTCTCTCATTCACTCATCCATTTCAAAATTTCATTTTCTCATCTTCTCAAGCTTGGATCATTTGCTTGTTTAGGAATCATCATCTTCTCAAGGTAACTAACCCTTCTCTTCATTATTCTCCATGAAAACCTCTTGAATTTTGAGTTCTTATGATTATGTTCTTGAGAGAAAAAATTTTAGAATTTAGTTTTAATTAGTTTTGGTTCCATAGTAGTGTTTAAGAGTGTTATGTAGGATACATTAGTGAAGCATGTAAGTGATTCTCATGGTGACTTCAAATTTCACAATTTTGTTGGTAAGGTTTTGAAGAAAATTCCTTAAAGTGATCATATCTTTGAGTGTGATGTATGACTTTGGTTTTTGAAGTTAGTTTCAAGCTTTGTGACAAAATGGATTGGTGAATATGAAATTTGTTTTGAAAAATAAGAAAAAAAATTATTCTCGTGTTCTTGAGCGACTCGAAGAACATAATTTAGAAAAAGTTTATTTCGAGTTTCAAAAGGACTCGGATACACGATCGAATATCATTACGAACTAATGAATGTGGACTAGGGTTTCAAATGAAAAAAAAAATGTGTAGGGTTGCCTTTTGCCTCATTTGGCCGTGGCACCCATATAGGGTTCGCGGAATCGAATTTCGAAAATTGTTTAGAGGCAAATGGCTTCCCATGATCATTGTTTAATTGTTTGATGGATTATGGGATGTTTTGAAAAGAAAAATGATCACTTGCCTTAAGAAAAACCTTATTTGAGATTTCTCGAAAATTTGCGATTCGACTCTATAATTTCTAAATCGTTTTGATAAGTGCTAGTTAGGTATTATGGGATATTACCATGCATTTAGAAGTGAAAAATTTTGTGTGGGAGGGTGTTTTTCAAAATTTTGGCCGTGGCCTTTTTAGTGGTGGGGGAGAAATTCCAAAATTTTTTCTAAGTCCACAATTGTGTGAAAATTGTGTATGTGTTGGATAATCTTAGTTTTGAAGAAAAATGAGTATAGGAAAGGTTTTTAGGAAGAAAAAAAATGTGTAACTTGTAACGCAAGAAAACTTCGATTTTTTCTAAAAAAAATATTTTTGAAAAGTTTTAGTTGTGTTTCAAATGGTTTTGTTGTGTGTGAAACAAGTCCTTGAAGTGGAAAATCCAAAATGGTTTTAGTTTATGATTTGAAAACAAAATGAATTTCGTGTGACTAAAATAATGTCTTTAATTTCGTGAATTTTTATCGGATTGGGAAGAACTTGGAATCGCTAGGTGAGAGAGTTAGAATGTACCTAAAACCCCCCTAGACTTTTGAGAACAAGTTTCGTTCCGATAGGATGTACGATGAGTATTTTATTGATGTTACGCTACATATATTTTAGGTAGCGTGAATTGTAGATTTTCGCGAAAAAGAGTAACGGAAGCTTGCCGAGGTAAGGGCTCCACTTTATTTCTGTCTTTTCACTGAGTTATAACATGTTTGTTGGTTATTTTCGGTGATGCGTGTTTGTGTGTTTGGCATGTATGTGTGATGTATTCTCGGGATGAGAAATTGTTTACTATATGTGCGATGTTTACATATGATTGTGAGAATATATGCATGTTGTTGTGGTTGGGATTACATACGCTTGAATGGTATGTAAATGTTTGCATGAGCATATATGAATGTGCGTGTCAGATGGGACTGCACAGGGCATGTCAGACGGGACTGCCCGGGGTCTGTCAGATGGAGACTACCCTATATATGTCGAAATAGGATATTATGCTCATACATTTCATAGTTGTGTATGTCAGATGGGACTGCACGGGGTGTGTCAGATGGGACCACCTGATCCTGCGGGATTTTATTGAGTCGGTGTTTGTCAGATGGAGACTTCACCTGCCCTGCGGGGTTTAGTAGGGGATGGACCTACGACTCTCTGCGGAGAGGTTAAATTCCGGAATTCATGCATGTGGCGAACCAGTGATTGGTTGTCACGCTCATTGTAGAAGTCTGCATTAGGCTTGGTGTGCATTATTTATATAAGCCGTTGGTGGAAATTACTTTGTGTTTAAAGAGCTTTCTCTGTTGGTATTTGTGGAAATTTGTTATGTGTACATCTTTCGCACCGGATATATATATATATATATATACTTTTATTTTGTGGTGACCCTTTCTTTCATTTGCGGGCTCATCCCACCCAGATGATGGGTTAGGTCGTGGTGACGACGGTGGCAGTTATAGGCTATAGTGAGCACGTGGTGAAGCTTAGTATAGATAGACTATGCGCCGGTGTGTTTTGTGCACCGTGCTTTTTGGTTAGCATAGGGTTGTCTAACTTGTTTTGTTGTAAGTATTTGAATACTTAGACTTGGATTGTAATTATTCAGGAATACACTTTGCTTGTCGAAGCACCTTATGGTAATGAGTTCTTTTGTATATTTGAATGCTGGCTCATTGAAAAATATTCTATGCGCACTCTGAGTGTTAGTTGAAAAAGAAAAAAAAAATATACTGCCTTTTCAGGCCTTTGAAAAACGGGTTGTTACAGAATCGAACCAAACAATTAATGCACCCAAAGATCAATTTGTCAGTTGTGCTACTACAGATTGTTAATTATAATGTGCAATGTATTTTATATATATAATAATTAAAAAACACAAACGTAAAAGAAATTTCCGTAGCCGGGAATCGAACCCGGAAGTCAATGCACCCAAAGATCAATTTGTTAGTTGTGCTACTACGGATTGTTAATTATAAAGCGCAATGTATTTTATATACATGATAATTAAAAAAGAAAAAGGTTAAAAAATTTCCGTAGCCGAGAATCGAACCCGGAAATTTATGCACCCAAAGATCAATTTGTCAGTTGTGCTACTACGGATTGTCAATTATAATGTGCAATGTATTTTATATATATGATAATTAAAAAAGAAAAAGGTAAAAAAAGTTTCCGTAGCCGGGAATCGAACCCGGAAGTCAATGCAGCCAATGATCAATTTGTCAGCTATGCTACTACGAATTTTAAATATAAAGCGCAATGTATTTTATATATATGATAATTAAAAAAGAAAAAGGTTAAAAAAAGTTTCGGTGCCGGAAATCGAACTCGGAAATTAATGCATCCAAAGATCAATTTGTCAGTTGTGCTACTACGAATTGTTAATTATAATGCGCAATGTATTTTATATATATGATAATAATAAAAAAATGTTAAAAAAAGTTTCCGTAGCCGGGAATCGAACCCGGAAATTAATGCACCCAAAGATCAATTTGTCAGTTGTGCTACTACGGATTATTAATTATAATGCGCAATGTATTTAATATATATGATAATTAAAAAAGAAAAAGGTTAAAAAAAATTTCCGTAGGCGGGAATCGAACCCGGAAATTAATGCACCCAAAGATCAATTTGTCAGTTGTGCTACTATGGATTGTTAATTATAATGCGCAATGTATTTTATATATATGATAATTATAACACCCCACGTCTATGTCTAGAATAAAACGTAGAATATTATTACTGGTACTGAGTCATTATTATTACAATTAGGAAATTCAAGTACACGCAGGTACTAAATACAAAACAGATACGGAAACAACGGAAGCAAAATAACGATACAACATGATTTATTGAAAATACAACAACGGAAAGGAAACTAGAAGGCATGAAATAAATGCGATCCAAAGCAAAGCCTCGAGCACACCAACCAGCGTACCTTTAGCCAACCTGCTTATCTGAAAAAAATTGTTTGGAGTGGGGTGAGACTACTAAGCCTCAGTGAGTCCTACTACCTGTTGGAACAAAAGAGGTTCTGACCTGATCCAATTAAGTTTTGATGATAACAAAAGTATTAATATACAATAGGGTACACTAATTATTTAATCCAAGTGTGCAGATATTCAAGTTAATTTTTATATTCATTTAAAGCACATTGGAAGCTCTGATATGGCAAAGCAAACTCTGATCAGAACTTGAAGACATCAGAAGATGCATATTTGGTTCATCAGAAGATGCAAATTTTTATTCATCAGAAGATGCATATCAGACTCTGATAAAGAGCAGTGAGAGCCGTTTTTGTCAGAAGAACATTCTCTGCATCAGTGATTATACTCTGACATTCCAAAAGCTGATGGAATCAATCTTATCCACAGAAAAGTGACGTTAGTACTATTGTACGAACTCTTTACCTGATTTGGATAAATCTTTCCACCCAAGATTGATCGCATACAAGGTTACCTGATTTGGATATCAAAGGTACTATCCTACAGCTGGCGCAATCTCACTGTATCTAATTCAAATCAAACACGCTCCACCTTCTTCTATAAATTGGAGCAAGTTTGAAGCTTTGGGACATATACTTGAACAATTTGAAAAGAGCTGTTACTCTGCTAAATTCATCCTAAAGCACAAAACTGCAAATACAACTTGAACTCATATTCAAAATCCAAGACTCCAGTTTCAGCTTCTGTTAATTCATTAGTTGAACCTTAGAATTTTGTATTAAGATTCTAAGTTAAGTCTTGTATCAAAAGTTGTATTTAATTTGTAACTGAACATTGATCTTTATATCAATTATTCAGACTCTGTCTTTTTCTAAACTTGTGTATTGGAAGTCTCTTGCCTGCGTGCTTGAGCATTAGGAAGTCTCTTGTTTGTATACTTGAGCATTGGAAGTCTCTTGCTTGTGTGCTTGAGCAATTGTAATCTTTGGTGATTATAGTGAACTCTCTTGGAAGTACAAGAGGACTGGACTACTCTCGGATTGTGAGAGGAACCAGTATAAAAATCTCTGTCTCGATCTTTCTCTCTTTCTCTCTTCCCTAAAAGTTACTCGTAATTGTGTTTTGTTTTCTAATCCGCTGCAACCTCTGATAAGTTCTCTGTAACTTAGAAGAAATTTTTTAAACTACCCAAAACACAATTCAACCCCCCCTTCTTGTGTTTTTCACACCTTCAATTGGCATCAAGAGCCCGGTTCTGTTTTTAATCACCTAACAGTGAGACAGTTTTCTGTTGAAAAACACTATGACTGAGACTCCAAGTGGTAGCTTGAAAGCAGTTCCTCATGACTATGATGTTGAAGATAAGTCAAGCAACAAAGCACCAAAGTTCAAAGGAGATGCATCTACCTTTTCCTGGTGGAAAGATAGAATCTACAGTCATCTTATTGGTTTAGATGATGAGCTTTGGGACTTGGTTGAAGAAGGGGTAACTTTCCAAGGGCTAGATGAAAAGGGAAGGCTATCTGTTGAAGAAAGAAAGAAGTTCACTCCTACAGACAAGAAACTTTACAAGAAGCATCACAAGGTTCAGGATCTTCTCATTGGATGTATAACTCATGATGAGTATCTCAAGATTACAGACAAATCCACTGCCAAGAGCATCTATGACTCCTTGTGTTCCACATATGAAGGGAACAAACAGGTTCAAGAAGCAAAGGCTACTCTTTTGATCCAACAGTATGAACTCTTTAGAATGAAGGATGACGAGAATATTGAATCAATGTATTCTAGATTCAAAATTCTTGTGGCTGGTCTCCAAGTTCTAAAGAGAAGTTATACAACCTCTGATCATGTAAGGAAGATTTTGAGAAGCTTACCTTCAAGGTGGAGGCCTAAGGTAACAGCTATTCAAGAAGCTAAAGATTTGGACAAACTTGGCTTGGAAGAATTGATAAGTTCACTCATGAGTCATGAGATGGAACTATCTTCTGATGAGCCTCAGAAGAAGCTAAAATCTGTGGCCTTGCCATCTATTTCAGTTTCATCTAAGGCTCTGAAAGCCAAAGTTGTAGAGTCTGAAGCTGAGGAATCTTCCATAGATAATCAAGAGGAAGGATCAGATGATGACTTCTTTGCACTTGTAACACCCCGTTTTCATAACGCAAAAAGGGCATTATTTTTTTTTTTTTTAACAAACGCTCAGAGTGCGCAAAACATTTTTAATTGAGCCGACATTAAATATTACAAACGAGCCATATATATATCACACCATATATATATTGTATTCGAAAATGCTAAGTGTAAACCTGAATAATTACAATCCATAAGTCTATGTGCTTACAAGCACTAACCAACCAAAAGAAGTTAGAAAGTCCCATGCTAAACAAAAAGCACAGTGCACAAACACACCGGCGCATAGTCTAACTAAAACTACCACTCTAGCTCCAACACGAGCTCACTATGGCCTAGAGCTGCCAACACCATCCTCTCGACCTACATCGTCATCTGGGGTGGGATGAGCCCGCAAATGAAAGAAAGGGTCACCACAAAAAAAAGTATACATATATAACCGGTGCAAGAGATTGTACACATAACAAATATTTCCACAAAGCAGAAGAGAAAGCTCTTAAAACATTCAACAATTCCCTCTAACGGGCTTATATATATAATGCACAGCAAGCCTAATGCAGACTTCTACAATGGGTGTGGTACTACCAGAGCTACCACATGCAAATGAATTCCGGAATTACTAATCATAACCAATAAAACCGCAAAGGGTTAAGGTGGATCCACTCACGCAATCACACCCCGTGGTCCACTCACGCAACCACTTATTGTACTCAAAAAGATCCCGTAGGATTTTGGGTGGGTCCACTCACGCAACCAACACCCCGTAGTCCACTCACGCAACTACGCACAATGAATGCATGAGCATACGATTCCCTACATATGCTAATGCCACACATACATACCTCTCAAGCGTATGTAACTACATCATAGCAATTCATACATATATTTTCAAAATCATATGTAAATTGCACAAGTAATGTAAACACGTTCCCATCAACGGGCATACATAACACAAACATGTCAAACCGTTTTAAAAGACAGAATTAAAGTGGAGCCCTTACCTCGACAAGCACTCAAACGATCACACGATCACACAACACTTACTTGCTTCCTAAAACAAGCAAAGTTTTTCAATCAATACATTGTTCTCTAACCAATCGTATTGAAACTACACCAAAACCCCAAAAACCTAAAGGTTCCTAAGGAAAAACCACTCTTTCGGACATCGAACCAAAAACTACCGTATTGATCAACCCCCATGAGTTATTTGTACTATTTTTAGGACCCAAAACAATTGCCAAAAGTCTTAAATAATTTGAAATGCAAAATGGCCGTTTTCTTGCGTTATAAGTTACGTACTTTCCGAGTACCCGAAAAACTCGTTTCCAATCCCAACCACTTCCATAAATTAATAAAAAGGGATTAGAAGGCTAAAAACCAAGTTTAGAAATCAAAATCCAAAATCTCAACTCCCAGAGCTCGCCCTGGCGAGTTGGTGGCGAGTGGAGGCAGGGAGTACTGGTCTTACTCGCTCTGGAGCTCGCCCTGGCGAGTTGTCATGACCTGTGACACTCGCCCTGGCGAGTAACCACTCGCCCGACGAGTTGCACCTGTCATGACAGCACAAGACAGCAACTCACACCACCTTTTTCCACCCAAACCTAGTTTGATTCTATTAGTTCCCCACACTTTTTCAAAGCATAAAAGCAAACCATTTTCATAAGCAAGCAATTCGTTTTCCGAAAGCTTGTTGGTTGCTTCGAGTGCAAGTTATTTGATTTTCATTCCCAAAATCAAAACCAAATCCAAGCACAAGTTTTATTACGGGCCTTAACCGTCCGGTAATCATTTTCAAACATGTTTTCAAGGTAAAAAGCGACACCACATGTCACAATAGTTTTAAACCACTTTGACCCCAAAATACTCCCCAAAACACTTAGGAAAATATTTTCATAAACCTCAAAATATTTTTCATCGGATTTTCCAAAACAAAACCACACAACGCATTTCCCTTTCGCCCAAAGGTTCAAAGACAACTTTTCTTTTCAAAACCTTACAACATAACCTCATGAAATGGATCAATACATAAACAAACCAAAACCCTAACTTTTCTCATGAGATTTTTCACCAACTCATGGAAAACAAAAACAACAAAGCCTAGCATGCTTACTAAACTCTCATGAACAACTTTCATGAAACAAAACTAGCAAGAACAACCTTTCTCACCAAACCCTCTTAAGAACATAATCCCAAAAACTCTTAAACTCTATAAGTCTACCAACCTAAGAGATGAGAAGAGAGGGTTACCTTTAGAAAGTGATTCTCTACAACTTTCCTCAAAGCTCCAAAGCTTGAAATGGAGTGAAATGGTGAGAAATGGAAAATTTGTGAAGGTTGGAAAGTGAAATGGAGTTTCACGTACAAGCGAGAAAGAATGGAGATGTTTTGTGATGTTTTTCTAAGTGCCAAGGTCATCAAACCTCCTTACTATGACAAAGCTCTTGCTAACTCATGGCCATTGGATCAAAAACACAATGCCAAGACCAAACCATAGCCATTGGATCAAACCAATTCAACCCACTTGAGATAAAACTTAATATCTCATAGAAACACTCGCACGTTCAGCTCTCGCGCGCCGCGACGAACGTAAATCACAAAAACTTAAGACCTACGGAAAGAACGTCTATCGTCTAACATTTCCAAAACTTATCGCCGAATCTTTTTCCGCGACTGTAATTTTCTTCCATACCTTAGAAAATTATTCTCAGAATATATCTTAACTCGTGCAGATATATAAAACTCCCATCCGAAACCTCACTTAAAACAGACGCAGTAAAATTTCCCATCCGCGGGTAAAATCCCACTCGTTTTTCCAAAAACAAGAATAATCCAAAACTCGTTATTCTGAAACCACAAATAACTTCTTATACAAGAAACAGGATCACAAGACAAAAGTCTGTACAATTACGGCGCACGAGCACAAAACAGACTCAATTACAGCAAAACTTAATAATTACACGATGTTTCGTCACACGAACACATCGAAACCCTAATATTCCTTAAACCAACTATACAAAGAAATCTTGGGTCTTACAATACTACCCCCCTAAAAGAAGTTTCGTCCTCGAAACTTAGACATCGTCGAACAAACTGGGGTATAATTCCTTCATCTTACTCTCGAGCTCCCAGGTGGCATCTCCTGTAGCCTCGTTCCATATTACCTTTACCAAAGGTATCTCTTTCGTTCTCAAACGCTTCATCTTCTTATCCGCAATCTTGATTGGCGGAACCTCAAATGACAAGTTATCCCTCAGCTGGATGTCATCTGGCGTGATCACATGTGACGGATCCGGTGTATACTTCCGCAATTGCGACACATGGAACACATCATGAATCAAAGATAGTACCGGTGGCAACGCGATCCGATATGCTACCTTCCCAATCCGTTCCAAAATCTGATACGGCCCTATAAACTTCGGAGTCAACTTCTTTGCTTTCAAAGCCCTTCCAACACCAGTTGTTGGAGTAACACGGAGAAATACGTGATCTCCCTCCTCAAACTCTAAAGGCCTCCGACGCCAATCCGCATAACTCTTTTGACGATCTTGAGCAACTTTCATCCTTGCCCTTATCTTTCGGACCTTGTCCGTCGTCTGTTGTACCATTTCCGGTCCTACTATCAAACCTTCCCCATCTTGGTACCAACACAAAGGAGTCTGACATCTCCTCCCATACAAAGCCTCATATGGTGCCATTCCGATAGTCGAATGGTAACTATTGTTGTACGTGAACTCTATCAACGGCAACACGTCGTCCCAACTCCCACGATCATCCAGCACACATGCTCTCAATAAATCCTCTAGTGACTGATTTGTTCTCTCAGTTTGCCCATCGGTCTGGGGATGATAGGCAGAACTCAACCTCAGTTTCGTCCCCAACGCCTCATGCAAAGTCTTCCAAAAATGTGAAGTGAACTTTGGATCTCTATCCGACACTATACTTGACGGAATCCCATGTAACCTCACAATCTCAGCAATATACACATCGGTCAACTTTGCCGCCGTATCCGTAATCCTTACCGGTAGAAAATGAGCGGACTTCGTCAAACGATCCACTATCACCCAAATGGAATCATGCTTCCTCCTGGTCTTGGGTAAACCAGTGATGAAATCCATAGAAATGCTATCCCATTTCCACTCGGGGATATCTAAAGACTGCAGCATCCCTGCTGGTCTCTGATGTTCAATCTTCGCTTTCTGACAAGTCAAACACGACGCCACAAACTCGGCCACATCCCTCTTCATACCCGGCCACCAGAAATCTTGCCTCAGGTCCTGATACATTTTCGTTGCCCCGGGATGCATACTAAGCTTACTCTTGTGTGCCTCCCCTAGAATGGTGTTTCTCAAGTTCATCGCATCGGGCACACACACCCTACCATTACATCTCAAGATGTTGTCCGATCCCACCTTGAAATCTCGGTTGGTTTCCCGAACAATCAAAAGTCTTTTCTCCATGAGAAACTTGTCATCTTGACAGTTAGCAATATCCTCCAACAAACCGTTTGAGATGGTAATCATACCCAGTCTCATATTCCCTAAAGCAAACTCTACCTCTAGGTGCAAGTCACGAAACTCTCTCAACAACTCCTGCTGACTAGCCATTTGTGCCGAACAAACCGACACACTCTTCCTACTCAAAGCATCGGCTACCACATTAGCCTTTCCCGGGTGGTATTCCAACGTAAAGTCGAAATCTTTCAAAGTTTCCATCCACCTCCGTTGCCTCATATTAAGCTCTTTCTGATCGAACAGATACTTGAGACTTTTATGGTCACTAAACACGACAAAAGTGCAACCATAAAGATGATGTCTCCAAATCTTCAATGCGAAAACAACAGCCGCAAGCTCTAAATCGTGCGTAGGATAATTCTTCTCATGCACCTTCAACTGCCGTGATGCATAAGCCACTGCTCTCTTGTGCTGCATCAACACACAACCCAAACCCTGATGAGACGCATCACAATAAACCTCATAAGGTTCATCAGACTGAGGTAACACCAACACCGGTGAAGTCGTCAACCGCTCCTTCAACAATTGAAAACTAAGTTCACACTGCTCAGTCCACGCAAACGGTTGGTCTTTTCGCGTAAGTTGCGTCATTGGTGCCACAATCTTAGCGAATCCTTCTATGAACCTCCGGTAATAACCGGCCAAACCCACAAAACTCCTCACGTCCGTCACCGTCTGCGGTTGCTTCCATGCAAGTACCGTGTCAATCTTGGCTGGATCCACGGCAATTCCCTCTTTTGATATTATATGGCCAAGGAAATTCACCTCTTCCAACCAAAAATCACACTTCGACGGATTCGCATATAACTTTCTTTCCCGCAACACTTGCAAAACCATACGAAGATCCTCTTCATGCTCCTCTTCGCTCTTCGAATACACGAGAATATCATCAATGAACACAACCACGAACTTGTCCAAAAATGAGTTGAATATCCGATTCATATACGCCATAAAGATAGCAGGTGCATTCGTCACCCCGAACGGCATCACTAGAAACTCATAATGCCCATAACGCGTCCTAAACGCCGTTTTCTGAATATCCTCATCTCGTACTCTTATCTGGTGGTAACCAGATTTCAAGTCAATCTTCGAAAACACTGAGGCTCCCCTCAACTGATCCATCAAATCATCAATCCGTGGCAATGGATATCGGTTCTTGATAGTCACCTTATTAAGCTTCCGATAATCCACGCATAGACGAGATTTCCCATCTTTCTTCTTAACCAATAAGACCGGTGCTCCCCAAGGCGACACACTAGGCCTTATGAAACCCTTCTCTAACAAGTCCTCGATCTGACCTTTCAACTCTACCAACTCGGCTGGAGCCATCCGATAAGCTGATTCCGAAATCGGACCCGTACCCGGTTGTAAATCAATAAAGAATTCCACCTCTCTACACGGAGGAAAAGCTGGAATCTCCGATGGAAACACATCTTGGAAATCCCGAACCACTCGAGTTTCCTCAATTCGGATCTCCGACGTCACTCATAAGCTAGCAAGTGACACTATCTCCGGCTCTCCATTACACATAACCACAGAAAGCCGATTAGCCGATAGGTATCTCCGCACACCTGGCTCGGGAAAGAAAACCAATTTCCGAGCACAATCTAGTATAACATAATGATAAGATAGCCAATCCATCCCGAGAATGATCTCGAGAGATGTAAGCGGTAAACACACCAAATTGACCAGAAACTCTCTATTCTGAATTACTACCAAACAATGCAAGCATGCAGTATTTACTACCAAATCCTTAGCAGGAGTCAAAACATTCAAATCAAATGGAAGAACAGAAACATTCAAACTCAACCGATTTGCACATGCCAAAGAAATGAATGAGTGGGTTGCCCCCGTGTCAATCAAAGCAGTTAAAGAATTACCTGCAATGTGACAGCTCTCGTGAATGGCATTGCTAGCCTGCCCACTCACTTCTGTGCCCATACAGTAAGCACGTGCCTTTGCCGCAGGTCTGGTACCTTGTGAGCCTTGTGCCACATTAGCCGACGGCCCGGCCTTCGGGGCTTTGCAATCTCTAGCAAAGTGTCCCGGCTTCTTGCAATTAAAACAAACATGCCCCTGATTCCAGCATTCATTCGCATAGTGGCCCACTTCACCACACTTAAAACAGCCCTGCTTCCCGGTATTCTGACTGTTCTGATTCACCGATCGACCCTGTCCCTTGTTATACTGTGGACGGTCATATGGCTTACTGCCTTGTTTTCCACGGTTCTGACTTTGATTCGGACCACCAGAACGACTTGGTCCCCCAGCACTAAAACCACCCTGACGGTTCACCCTTTTGTTTCTCATATCTTCAACCTCTTGGCACTTTTCAACCATGACTTGAAATTGCCGAATACCCAATGGCACAACCGCATCCTGCAGTTCGTACCTCAGCCCATCTTGGAAGCGACGACACATATAGACCTCATCTATCCCATCCCTAAAGAAGCGGAAGAAACGGGATAATGATTCAAACTTCTTGGAATATGCCTCCACATTCATACTCCCCTGTCGTAGTCTCAGAAACTCCTCACCATACCTTTCCCTTGCAGTCTCAGGGAAATACTTAGCCAGGAACCTCCTCTTGAAGTTCTCCCAGTTAATCTCCTCATATGCATTTTCCATAATCAGACGGGTGTTCCTCCACCAAAATTCGGAACCCCCAAGCAGCTGATAGGTAGCTAGAACTACCTTCTCTCCCTCCGGACAATGAATTGCCCCAAATATCCTCTCCATAGCATGGAGCCATATATCCGCTGTTTCTGGACCTCCCTCCCCATTAAACTTTGGAGGGGCCTGCTGATTAAAACTTGCGAGAACCCTAGACCCAGCGGCCAGGATCTCCCTGTCGCGCTTTTCAAGGTCTCTCTGCGCCTTAGCATGAGTTTGCGCAGTTACCGCTGCTGCCATTGTATTCATGGCATAAGCCATCTGATGGATGTCCACATCATCATCATCTCTAGCAGGTGCCCTTCTTGGAGGCATCGTTTCCTGCACATACCAATTCTCTTCGATTAGACCCTTATCCAAACATTTCTGAATTCCAACAGAAAACCTCACTCAACGGATTACTAACCCATAACCCGACACAGAACAAACACTAGAACTAACCCAACACTAGTTACGTTCTAACCGACTCTGAACTAACGACTCAAGTATACACTTTCCCTTTGAAGATTTAAAGCCGGGCTCTGATACCACAATTGTAACACCCCGTTTTCATAACGCAAAAAGGGCATTATTTATTTTTTTTTTTTAACAAACGCTCAGAGTGCGCAAAACATTTTTAATTGAGCCGACATTAAATATTACAAACGAGCCATATATATATCACACCATATATATATTGTATTCGAAAATGCTAAGTGTAAACCTGAATAATTACAATCCATAAGTCTATGTGCTTACAAGCACTAACCAACCAAAAGAAGTTAGAAAGTCCCATGCTAAACAAAAAGCACAGTGCACAAACACACCGGCGCATAGTCTAACTAAAACTACCACTCTAGCTCCAACACGAGCTCACTATGGCCTAGAGCTGCCAACACCATCCTCTCGACCTACATCGTCATCTGGGGTGGGATGAGCCCGCAAATGAAAGAAAGGGTCACCACAAAAAAAAGTATACATATATAACCGGTGCAAGAGATTGTACACATAACAAATATTTCCACAAAGCAGAAGAGAAAGCTCTTAAAACATTCAACAATTCCCTCTAACGGGCTTATATATATAATGCACAGCAAGCCTAATGCAGACTTCTACAATGGGTGTGGTACTACCAGAGCTACCACATGCAAATGAATTCCGGAATTACTAATCATAACCAATAAAACCGCAAAGGGTTAAGGTGGATCCACTCACGCAATCACACCCCGTGGTCCACTCACGCAACCACTTATTGTACTCAAAAAGATCCCGTAGGATTTTGGGTGGGTCCACTCACGCAACCAACACCCCGTAGTCCACTCACGCAACTACGCACAATGAATGCATGAGCATACGATTCCCTACATATGCTAATGCCACACATACATACCTCTCAAGCGTATGTAACTACATCATAGCAATTCATACATATATTTTCAAAATCATATGTAAATTGCACAAGTAATGTAAACACGTTCCCATCAACGGGCATACATAACACAAACATGTCAAACCGTTTTAAAAGACAGAATTAAAGTGGAGCCCTTACCTCGACAAGCACTCAAACGATCACACGATCACACAACACTTACTTGCTTCCTAAAACAAGCAAAGTTTTTCAATCAATACATTGTTCTCTAACCAATCGTATTGAAACTACACCAAAACCCCAAAAACCTAAAGGTTCCTAAGGAAAAACCACTCTTTCGGACATCGAACCAAAAACTACCGTATTGATCAACCCCCATGAGTTATTTGTACTATTTTTAGGACCCAAAACAATTGCCAAAAGTCTTAAATAATTTGAAATGCAAAATGGCCGTTTTCTTGCGTTATAAGTTACGTACTTTCCGAGTACCCGAAAAACTCGTTTCCAATCCCAATCACTTCCATAAATTAATAAAAAGGGATTAGAAGGCTAAAAACCAAGTTTAGAAATCAAAATCCAAAATCTCAACTCCCAGAGCTCGCCCTGGCGAGTTGGTGGCGAGTGGAGGCAGGGAGTACTGGTCTTACTCGCTCTGGAGCTCGCCCTGGCGAGTTGTCATGACCTGTGACACTCGCCCTGGCGAGTAACCACTCGCCCGGCGAGTTGCACCTGTCATGACAGCACAAGACAGCAACTCACACCACCTTTTTCCACCCAAACCTAGTTTGATTCTATTAGTTCCCCACACTTTTTCAAAGCATAAAAGCAAACCATTTTCATAAGCAAGCTGTTAATGTTTGTTGATTGGCTCATTTTTGTATGAACAATGTTGGATGCAATGTTTCAACATCCTGATACCTTTCCAGGCTGAGTGAGACGCGCGCTCATTTAATGTGAAATCTTTTAAATATGGAAAACGCGTTGTCCTGTTTATGGCTCATTTATTAGAAGATTTCTGCGTGATCATTTCCAGAAGAGCTCTGCATTGCTTATGGAAACAATTGACCAAACACATAAATGACGTGTGGAATCATGCAAAGAGATTGAAGCCCAAGTTTCAAAGAAGCCCATGAAGACTCTTAGTATATAAGCTTCTTTGTAATCCTAATTTCAGGTGTGTGTGTTGTATTCTGAAAGTAGATCTTTTTGTGTTAGGGTTTGTAACGTGTGAGCCTACCTTGCGTTTCCTTTATGCAAGTCTAGGACATAGGATATTGTATCTGTGTAAGACTACTCCAAAGCTTTGAAGTACGGAGTTGGTCTGGTTTTAGAGTGTGTACTCAAATTACTATATCTCTGTCTAGTATCACTAGGTGTGTGATGGATTAGGAGGTGAGATGGGATCTCAGACTTAGGAGTTCCTGAGTTGTAGTTGCACAAGATAGTGTCTAAGTCTTAAGGTGTGAACGGGTGTGTTTAGCTTAGGATTAGAACTATCATAGTGAACTTCTCTCCTGGATTGGTATCCCCCAGACGTAGGTCGCTGTTTTGCGCCGAACTGGGTTAACAATTGAACCGTGTCATTTATTTTCTGTCAACTTTATTTATTCTAGTATTTGCGTCGTTCAGTGAATGTTCCAACATCGTATTCAACATCTCAAGTGTTGGAACATTACATAGCACATCCTATACCTGTGTGCCGGAATTTCAATTGGCATCAGAGCAGGCACCCTGCCTGTACCTGGGTGAGATCTAGGGAAAATACTTTCTGGCGCTATGGAAAGGGAAGGAGGTTTTGTCAACAGACCACCCTTGTTGGATGGAACGAACTATGATTACTGGAAGTCTCGTATGGCTGCATTTCTCAAGTCCATTGACTCCCAAGTCTGGAGGGCTATACTCTCAGGTTGGGAAGCTCCCGTTGTTATTGACAAAGATGGGAACAAAACAAATGTCCTGAAGGCAGAGCTTGAGTGGACTAAGGAAGAACAAGAGCTGTCTACCTACAACTCCAAAGCCATCAATGCCCTGTTCAATGGGGTTGATAGAAGCATGTTCAGATTGATCAAGAAATGTGTAGTTGCCAAAGAAGCCTGGGACATCTTGGAAACTGTACATGAAGGTACATCTAAGGTAAAAATGTCTAGACTTCAACTCCTTACTACAAAGTTTGAAAGTTTAAAGATGAAAGAGGATGAAAGTGTTCATGAATTCTACATGAACATTCTGGATATAGCCAACTCGTTTGACGTCCTTGGTGAGAAGATGAGTGATGCTAAGTTGGTCAGGAAGATTCTTAGGTCACTCCCTAAGAGGTTTGATATGAAAGTCACAGCTATAGAAGAGGCACATGATATCAACACCATGAAAGTTGATGAACTAATTGGCTCTCTAGAAACGTTTGAATCGGCTATAAATGAAAGAAGTGACAAAAAGAGCAAGAGTATAGCTTTTGCCTCCAACACTGATGATTGTGAGTCTACAGGTGAGATTGATGAAGATGATGGTTTCTCTGAAGCTTTGGCCATGGTTGGTAGAAAACTTAGACAAGCTTGGAAACAAAAACCAAATGGGCAGAACATCCGATTCAACATCAACACTCAACCTGACAAGTTCAAAAAGGGTAAAGGTGATGATAAGCAAGCCCCTTCAAAAGGTATACAATGTCATGAATGTGAAGGGTATGGTCACATAAGGACTGAGTGTGCTACATTCCTCAAGAAACAAAAGAAGAGTATGACTGTCACTTGGTCTGATGAAGATGATTCTGAGGAAGAAAGTGAAACAGCAAAGTGTGTGACTGCTCTTGCTGGAGTTTGTGCATCAGATGTTGAGTCTGTTGATGAAGGGCTCTCATACGATGATCTTCTTGCATCCTATAGAGACCTATATGAGAAGGACTTGGAGATCAACAAGGTGCTGCGCAGACAAAAGAAAACCATTGCTCAACTGACTGTTGAAAGAGATGAAGGATTAACAAAGATAGCAGGATTATCTGATAAAGTCGCCCAACTCAATTCTCAGCTGGAAAGTGTCATGAAGCAAGTCAGAATGATGAATGTTGGAACAGATCTTCTTGAAGAAATTCTGGATAATGTACCAAGTGGGAAGTTGAAATCTGTTGGGTACAACTATTCAAGTCTGAACCAGTATCAACAGGATCCTGAAACCAAGTTTACATCAGCTGAAGAGGTTTTTGATCCTTGTACCGGAAAGAAGATGCCGAAGCATTCTACTCAACATTGCAGAACCTACCCCGTTCCAAAATTTGCGCTTGATTCAAAACCCCATGTGCATCAAAGACCTAAAAGTCAGAGGCGATATCGAAGGTGGGTGTGTCATCATTGTGGTGAGAAAGGACACATAAGACCTTACTGCTTCAAACTGTTTGGATATCCTAAATGGTATCATCACAATACAGAGGAGCAAGTCAACACTCCTACACATCAGCCTGAGAAGGAATGGAAGCCAAAGCTTGTGAATGAGGAAACAGCGCAGATTGCTCACATTGCTCTCAAAGCCACTTCTAGAAACTGTTGGTACTTTGACAGTGGGTGTTCAAGACACATGACTGGGGAAGATGATCATTTAGATGAACTTGAACCATATGCTACTAGCTATGTGACTTTTGGAGGTGGAGCCAAGGGTGAGATTGTTGGGATTGGAAAAACTGTCAAAAGAGGGCTACCTAAACTAGAAAGGGTGCTGTTTGTGAAAGGACTAACTGCAAACCTGATCAGTATCAGCCAGCTATGTGATCAAGGTATGAAAGTAGATTTCACTGATTCTAGATGTGAAGTTAAAGATGCACAGGGAAAGGTAGTAATGACAGGGATGAGATCAAAAGACAACTGTTACCACTGGGTTGATAATGAAGATTCAAACATCTCTACATGTCTGGTTAGTAAGGAAGAGGAAGTTTGGCTGTGGCACCAGAAGTTAGGCCATCTACATCTAAGAGGGATAAAGAAAGCTATTTCAACTGGAGCAATAAGAGACCTGCCTAAGCTCAACATTGAAGAGGGCAGAATATGTGGTGAATGTCAGATCGGTAAGCAAACCAGAATGTCCCATCAGAAGTTGGAACATCAGGTAACCACAAGACCACTTGAATTACTACATATAGACCTTATGGGACCAATGCAAGTGGAAAGCATGGGGGGAAGAAGGTATGCCCTGGTAGTTGTTGATGACTTCTCCAGATTCACATGGATTGAATTCATCAGAGAAAAATCAGATAGTTTTGATATTCTCAAGCTTCTCTGCTTACAACTTCAAAGAGAGAAGAATCTGTCTATTGTAAGAATCAGAAGTGATCATGGGAGAGAATTTGAAAATGCCAAGCTCTCTGATTTCTGTGAGTCAGAGGGAATAAAACAAGAGTTTTCCTCACCAATTACCCCACAACAAAATGGAGTAGTGGAAAGGAAAAACAGGACCATCCAAGAATCTGCAAGAGCCATGCTACATGCCAAGAAACTTCCATATCATTTTTGGGCTGAGGCTATGAACACAGCATGCTATGTCCACAATAGAGTGACCATGAGAAAAGGTACTAACTGCACTATCTATGAGCTATGGAAGGATAGGAAACCAACTGTAAAGTACTTTCATGTCTTTGGAAGTAAGTGTTACATTCTGGCTGACAGAGAACAGAGAAGAAAGATGGATCCAAAGAGCGATGAAGGGATTTTTTTGGGATACTCAAGAAATAGCAGAGCCTACAGAGTGTATAACTCCAGAACCAAAACCATGATGGAATCAATAAATGTAGTAATTGATGATCTTGGTACTGATACTGAAGCAGATGTTGCAGAAGATGTTGAAGCATTCCCCCCAACAGGAACATCTGGTGAAAGTAGGACAAATGCTCAAGAAGATGAGGAAGTAAGGGAAACTCACACTGTCAACAAAGGTCCCTCAGTCAGGGTTCAGAAGAATCATCCTCAAGAACTCATCATTGGTGATCCTCAGCAAGGAATCACTACCAGAAGAACCAATGAGGTAATTAGTAATTCTTGTTTTGTATCTCTGATGGAACCAAAGAATGTCAAGGAAGCTCTTAAAGATGAATACTGGATTGAGGCAATGCAAGAAGAGCTCAACCAATTTACAAGGAGTGAGGTTTGGGATCTAGTACCTAGACCAAATGGAGTAAATGTCATTGGCACTAAGTGGGTCTACAAGAACAAAACTGATGAGAAAGGAGTAATCACTAGAAACAAGGCTAGGTTAGTTGCTCAAGGATACACTCAGGTGGAAGGTCTTGATTTTGATGAAACCTTTGCACCAGTAGCTAGGTTGGAGGCTGTCAGATTATTACTAGGAGTTGCATGTATTCTAAAGTTCAAACTGTATCAAATGGATGTCAAAAGTGCCTTTCTAAATGGGTACTTACAGGAAGAAGTTTATGTTGAGCAACCCAAAGGATTTGTGGACACCAAGTATCCTGACTATGTGTACAAACTGAAAAAGGCCTTGTATGGTCTAAAGCAAGCCCCTAGGGCTTGGTATGAGAGACTCACTCAATTTCTGGTAAATAATGGATACAGGAAGGGAGGATCAGACAAGACTTTATTTGTTAAAGAAAGTGAAGGAAATCTGATGATAGCTCAAATATATGTTGATGACATAGTGTTTGGAGGGATGTCGAATCAGATGGTTCAACATTTCATATCCCAGATGCAGTCAGAGTTTGAAATGAGCTTGGTAGGAGAATTAACTTATTTTCTAGGCCTACAGGTCAAACAAATGGAGGATACAATATTCATCTCTCAAAGCAAGTATGCTAAGAATATTGTGAAAAAGTTTGGTCTAGACTCTGCTAGTCACAAGAAGACTCCAGCACCCACACATTTAAAGTTGACAAAGGATGAGAGTGGCATATCTGTTGATCAAAGTCAGTATAGAAGTATGATAGGGAGCTTGCTCTATCTCACTGCAAGCAGACCAGACATCACTTTTGCTGTTGGTGTGTGTGCCAGATATCAAGCAGACCCAAAAGTCAGTCATTTAGCTCAAGTGAAGAGGATTCTGAAATATGTCAATGGAACCTGCAATTATGGAATCCTATATTCTCACAGTGATTGCTGTAAGCTCATTGGGTATTGTGATGCAGATTGGGCAGGAAGTGCAGATGATAGGAAAAGTACCTCAGGTGGTTGTTTCTTTCTTGGTAACAATCTAATCTCTTGGTTTAGCAAGAAACAAAATAGTGTAGCTTTGTCTACTGCAGAGGCAGAGTACATTGCAGCTGGTAGCTCATGTTCTCAAATGATGTGGATGAAACAAATGCTCCAAGAATACAATGTTGAACAGGATGTTTTAACATTGTACTGTGATAATTTGAGCGCAATTAACATCTCCAAGAACCCTATTCAGCATAGTAGAACTAAGCATATTGACATTCGTCATCACTTTATAAGGGATCTTGTTGAAGATAATGTTATTACATTGGAACATGTGGATACAGAAGAACAAATCGCAGATATATTCACAAAGGCATTAGACTTGAAGAAATTTGAGAAACTCAGGGGTATGTTGGGTATTTGCCTGCATGAGGAGTTATAGCAGTTAATGGGCTTTAGGCGTGCAACTGTCATTTTTCCCTCTTTCTTATATTTTTGCACGCAATCCAAGGAAAATCAAAATCACATCATTACCTTCCTTTTTCAACTGCTCCTCACACGTTATATACTCCACTTCTCAACTTCTCAGGTTTCTAATCCTAGTTTTTCTGTTGCCGTCATAAAACTCCCCATCTCCTTGTACTCTCTACAACGATTATCAAACATTGGTCAAATCATGTCTTCATCCACCAAAACTCCCACAAAGTCACGATCCACTACCACTGCTCACATCAAACCAACTGTCACTAATGAAGTTCCTTTGAATGTTGATCCCATCACCACTGTTCTTCCTGATGAAACTATTGAGATTACGCCTCCTAAGACGAAATCAAAGAAGAAGAAATCAAAGAAGAATAGCAAATCTGTTCAAGAATCTCAAACGACCGCTGAACCCGAAAAGAAGGAACGAAAGCTGAAAAGGGGTGAATGCCGTTTTCCTTTGAACATGGATGATCTTCTCACAAAGGATGATCCCTTTAATCTCAAGGCAAAAAGCAATGTTGAGTCATCTGAGAACACTATCAAAGATGGCGATGTTGAAGCGTCTTCTAAAGCCTCTACTGGTGCTGACACTACCAAATCTGACAAAGGTAAATTTTCTGAAACCCTAGGATCTGCTGAAAACCTAGGTTTAGATGCCTTGAATGATGCTATAGATGATATGGATGTTGATATGACTGGTGTACGAGTTGAAGAAAAAGGGGATGATACTGTTCATCAAACCCCTGAGATTCCAGAGAAAACTCAGGATGTTGGACCGGATGCTGAAACATCCTTGGATCAACAAGCCAACATCTCTGAAGGGAATACAGAAGTAGATGCTGGAAAGGATGAGACCTTGGTTAGTACTGAGAAAGAAGCTGGTAAACCATCTAGTGGCTCTGATTTGGCTAAGGGTGCTCAGGCTATGCCTGAAACCACTGTTGAACTTCATTCTGAAGATGAAGAAACCTCTGTTCATCAGGAATATGAGGTCATTAATGTTGCTGATACTGCAGATGATGGTGTTGATGAGGTCCCTATCTCTCAAGCTTTTGGGATTTCCAAGCGTTTGAGGAGTAGTAAGGGTAAATGTGTTGCTGGGCCACAAGAAATACCTCAATCTGTGAGGAAAACTGCTGGTAAAAGTGTAGGTGTAGGTCCTAAGAAGGGTTGGAGTAAGGTGACCTCTCCGGTCTCTGGTGTTAAGACAAGGAAAAGGAAGGCCGCTGCCTCAAGTGATACAGAGTACAATGTTGAAGAAGATGTGCCAAACATCCCTGCTCCTGACACTGGTATGAAAAAGTCTGCTGTCAAGTCTACTGTGAAGAGAGCTCCTACAGCTGTGAAATCTGTGCCAACTGACAAGATTTCCTTCCACTATCCTGAGTACTCGTACAGGTGGAAATACATTTATCACAGAAGACTGGCCTTGGAAAGAGAACTAGGAGAGGAAGCTCAGAAAGTTGTGGAGGTTGTGGATTTAATTAGAGAAGCTGGTCTTATGAAAACCATTTCTAAGCTGGGTCCTTGTTATGAGCAAATTGTCAAAGAGTTTCTGGTCAATATTCCTGAAGACTGTGATGATCCTGCTTCTGATGATTTTCAGACCGTGTTTGTTAGAGGTGAAGCCATAAAATTTTCTCCTAAAATCATTAACAACTATCTGGGTATTGTGGAGGAAGAGTGTCAACCATTGCAGGTGACTGATGCACAGGTTTGCAAAGTGATAACTGCAAACCAAATCAAGGTCTGGCCAAAGAAAGGTTGATTTTTGCTGTTGGTACTCACAAAAGGATCAATATGGCCTGCTCTCAAGACTGTTGATGATGTGGCTAAGCCTAGAGAGGCCCCCTTGTCCTTCCACTTCAAGCTGTTTGCCAAGCATCATGTTCCAGACATTGTTGGAACATCTGGTACTCAAGCTCCAGAAGTCACTATGTCCAGGAAAGATATTGTTGTTGCTCTGAAAGACACCTGTGTCATGCTGGATGAGAAGAAAGCCTTGTTTGAAAAGATGATAGCTGCTCTTGAGAATGAAGAAGAGGCTGCAGAATCTGGAGATGAGGAAGAGAGTGCTGAAGACAACCCTGAGTCTGAGGCTGCAGAATCTGGAGATGAGGAAGAAACTGACAGTGACCCTGACAATTGATCATCTTCCTATCTGTGTTTTTTATTTGCTTTGTTAATTCTGCTCCTGTGTTGGACAAATTTTTTTTGCTGGTCTGTAATATTGGGCTCAGCCCTGACTACTTGTGTGGATCTATGCTTTATTTCCTGATAATATTATGCCTTTATTTGGCAAAATTTCGTGGCAAAAAAGGGGGAGTAATGACTGATTTCATCAATGTATTTGGTGTGTATGTTTGAGGGGGAGTGATGTTCTTGCAGGTGATCTTTGATTGAGGGGGAGTGTGCTCATGTTGTTATCCCTCAATGTGATACATGATGTTGAAACATTCTTGCATGTGATTTAGAACCTTATGGCAAATTCTGTGTGCTTCTGCTGTGTGTTTTGCCTCTGATGTTCATCTTAAGTAATAACTGTAGTGTATGAATGCTCCCTTGATTTGTGTGTCTGTGTTGATCAGGAGATTCATGCCATCTGTGCTATAGATGATTGTCTACCAGGTTCTAGAGTGTTTTAGCCAAAAATTTCGCCAAAGGGGGAGATTGTTAATGTTTGTTGATTGGCTCATTTTTGTATGAACAATGTTGGATGCAATGTTTCAACATCCTGATACCTTTCCAGGCTGAGTGAGACGCGCGCTCATTTAATGTGAAATCTTTTAAATATGGAAAACGCGTTGTCCTGTTTATGGCTCATTTATTAGAAGATTTCTGCGTGATCATTTCCAGAAGAGCTCTGCATTGCTTATGGAAACAATTGACCAAACACATAAATGACGTGTGGAATCATGCAAAGAGATTGAAGCCCAAGTTTCAAAGAAGCCCATGAAGACTCTTAGTATATAAGCTTCTTTGTAATCCTAATTTCAGGTGTGTGTGTTGTATTCTGAAAGTAGATCTTTTTGTGTTAGGGTTTGTAACGTGTGAGCCTACCTTGCGTTTCCTTTATGCAAGTCTAGGACATAGGATATTGTATCTGTGTAAGACTACTCCAAAGCTTTGAAGTACGGAGTTGGTCTGGTTTTAGAGTGTGTACTCAAATTACTATATCTCTGTCTAGTATCACTAGGTGTGTGATGGATTAGGAGGTGAGATGGGATCTCAGACTTAGGAGTTCCTGAGTTGTAGTTGCACAAGATAGTGTCTAAGTCTTAAGGTGTGAACGGGTGTGTTTAGCTTAGGATTAGAACTATCATAGTGAACTTCTCTCCTGGATTGGTATCCCCCAGACGTAGGTCGCTGTTTTGCGCCGAACTGGGTTAACAATTGAACCGTGTCATTTATTTTCTGTCAACTTTATTTATTCTAGTATTTGCGTCGTTCAGTGAATGTTCCAACATCGTATTCAACATCTCAAGTGTTGGAACATTACATAGCACATCCTATACCTGTGTGCCGGAATTTCACAAGCAATTCGTTTTCCGAAAGCTTGTTGGTTGCTTCGAGTGCAAGTTATTTGATTTTCATTCCCAAAATCAAAACCAAATCCAAGCACAAGTTTTATTACGGGCCTTAACCGTCCGGTAATCATTTTCAAACATGTTTTCAAGGTAAAAAGCGACACCACATGTCACAATAGTTTTAAACCACTTTGACCCCAAAATACTCCCCAAAACACTTAGGAAAATATTTTCATAAACCTCAAAATATTTTTCATCGGATTTTCCAAAACAAAACCACACAACGCATTTCCCTTTCGCCCAAAGGTTCAAAGACAACTTTTCTTTTCAAAACCTTACAACATAACCTCATGAAATGGATCAATACATAAACAAACCAAAACCCTAACTTTTCTCATGAGATTTTTCACCAACTCATGGAAAACAAAAACAACAAAGCCTAGCATGCTTACTAAACTCTCATGAACAACTTTCATGAAACAAAACTAGCAAGAACAACCTTTCTCACCAAACCCTCTTAAGAACATAATCCCAAAAACTCTTAAACTCTATAAGTCTACCAACCTAAGAGATGAGAAGAGAGGGTTACCTTTAGAAAGTGATTCTCTACAACTTTCCTCAAAGCTCCAAAGCTTGAAATGGAGTGAAATGGTGAGAAATGGAAAATTTGTGAAGGTTGGAAAGTGAAATGGAGTTTCACGTACAAGAGAGAAAGAATGGAGATGTTTTGTGATGTTTTTCTAAGTGCCAAGGTCATCAAACCTCCTTACTATGACAAAGCTCTTGCTAACTCATGGCCATTGGATCAAAAACACAATGCCAAGACCAAACCATAGCCATTGGATCAAACCAATTCAACCCACTTGAGATAAAACTTAATATCTCATAGAAACACTCGCACGTTCAGCTCTCGCGCGCCGCGACGAACGTAAATCACAAAAACTTAAGACCTACGGAAAGAACGTCTATCGTCTAACATTTCCAAAACTTATCGCCGAATCTTTTTCCGCGACTGTAATTTTCTTCCATACCTTAGAAAATTATTCTCAGAATATATCTTAACTCGTGCAGATATATAAAACTCCCATCCGAAACCTCACTTAAAACAGACGCAGTAAAATTTCCCATCCGCGGGTAAAATCCCACTCGTTTTTCCAAAAACAAGAATAATCCAAAACTCGTTATTCTGAAACCACAAATAACTTCTTATACAAGAAACAGGATCACAAGACAAAAGTCTGTACAATTACGGCGCACGAGCACAAAACAGACTCAATTACAGCAAAACTTAATAATTACACGATGTTTCGTCACACGAACACATCGAAACCCTAATATTCCTTAAACCAACTATACAAAGAAATCTTGGGTCTTACAGCACTCTTATCCAAAAACTTTCAAAAGTGGTCACTAAGGAAGGGCAGAAATTTTCAAGGCAGAGGATCTGGATCAAGATACAATACCAACAGGGAGAAGAAGGATGACTCCAAAAATTGTTTCAATTGTCACAAGCCTGGGAACTTCATGGCTGATTGTCCTGAACTCAACACCAAGGGTAAAGGAAGAAAGAGCACAATCAAGAACAAAGCCAAGAAGAGCCTAATGGCAACATGGGAAGATATAAATGAATTATCTGAGGACGAAGACTCTGAGGAAGCAAACCTAGCGCTTATGGCCATTGGTGAATCAGACAATGAAGATGATTCAGAGTCTGATACTGACGACATTGATGAGGTAATATCTAAAATGTCTAATACTCAAATGACCAAAGCTTTGAAAGATGTAATGGTGAAGTACATGGAAAAATTGAGTGAGTTAGATTTTTGCAAACAAAAAATGAAACTTCTCAATGAAAATCTCACCCAGACTCAAGCAAATTATCAAAAATCACTCAAAACAATTAAAGTGCTTGAGACTGGATGCAGAACATGTCACAAACCTTATGACGAGTATGAAATCTCTCTACAAGAGTTTGTGCACCATAACATAGATAAGACTAGGGTAACTTCTATAATTCATGGTGGGCTCGGCAACTATTATAAAAGGCAAGGACTTGGTTCTCTTGCATGTCCTGATGTAGGAAAATCAAGTAAACCTGTCGTGTTGAGCAAGTCACCATCATAATCTTATTCAAACTTCACTAAGGGTACATCAGAACCTCTGACTGTGTCTGGTACTCTTGCGAGCTTGGAACCACAAGATAAGGTATCAGAAGATGATTCATCTTCTGAACCTAAGTCTTCTAAAACTAAGGTTCCCCTCACATCAGTACCCATGTCTACTCAAGTTAAAGCTGTCAAAGTACCAAAGCCTGTTGATAAGCGAGGCACTAGTACTTCTAAGGCAAACTTGGTAACTGGTTCTCTGACACACTCAAGAGGAAAGTCTCAAAGACAACATAAGCCTAAACAATTTTCTAAAGGCTCAGTTGACTCCAGATCTTCTGATTATTCTAACAAGAAGGATAAGATTCTCAAAACTAACCAAAAAGGACCCATCAGAGTATGGGTACCAAAATCTGAAATAGTGTATGCTGCAGGTATGCACCCAAAGAAGAAAAGAAAGCTCATGGTATCTGGACTCTGGCTGCTCACGTCACATGACAGGAGACAAGCTCTTATTCCACACCCTGAATCAGCAAGAGGGAGGAACAGTAGGGTTTGGTGGCAACCAGAAGGGAAGGATCATTGGTATAGGTACAGTTGGTAATTCTTCTTTGTCAATTTCTAATATTTGGTTAGTAGATGGACTACATCATAATTTACTTAGCATAAGTCAATTGTGTGATAGTAATTATGATGTTATGTTTAATAAGGATTCATGTACAGTAATCAGAAACTCTGATCAATCCATTGTTTTCAAGGGAAATAGAAAAGGCAATGTATACAAAGTAAATTTTTCTGATTTAAAGGAACAACAAGTGCTTTGTCTTTTGACACTGAGTGATGAAAAATGGATCTGGCATAAAAGATTGGGTCATGCTAACTGGAGATTAATTTCCAAGCTTAGCAAGGACAATCTTGTCAGAGGTCTTCCAAAAATAAAATATCACTCAGACTCACTTTGTGGTTCCTGTCAAAAAGGAAAAATTGTCAAAAGTTCTTTTAAAAACAAGAACATTGTCTCTACCACTAGACCTTTGGAACTCTTACACATTGATCTCTTTGGACCAGTCAGCACTGCTTCTATCAATGGTAAGAAATATGGATTAGTCATTGTGGATGATTATAGTAGATGGACTTGGGTAAAATTCCTGAGAAATAAAGATGATACATATGAAGTGTTTAGCATCTTCTGTACCCAAATTCAAAATGAAAAAGATTCCAAAATTTTGAAAGTAAGAAGTGATCATGGTGGTGAATTTGAAAATGAACCTTTTGAAAAATTTTGTGAAGAACATGGAATTCTCCATGAATTTTCTTCCCCTAGAACTCCACAACAAAATGGAGTTGTAGAGAGAAAGAATAGATCTTTACAAGAAATGGCACGCACCATGATGCATGAAAATAATTTAGCAAAATTCTTTTGGGCAGAAGCTGTTAACACTGCTTGTTATATTCAGAATAGAATCCATATTAGACCTATTTTGAACAAAACAACATATGAACTCTTTAAAGGAAGAAAACCAAATATTTCTTATTTTCATCAATTTGGTTGTACATGTTACATTCTGAATAACAAAGTCCATCTTAAGAAATTTGACTCTAAAGCCTGTAAGGGTATCTTCATTGGATACTCTGAACGCTCTAAGTCATACAGGGTGTATAATTCTGAAACTAATATAGTGGAAGAATCAATGCACGTAAAGTTTGATGACAAAGAGCCTGATGATAAAAAGTCAGAGCCTGTTAAAGATTTGTCAGGATCTGATGAGTCAGAAGATGAAGCTCCAGAGTATGATAACAACATAGAATCTATAGAAGACTCTGAAGCTCAAGAAGATGCACCTTCTGATGCTGCTCAAGAACATCAAACTATGGATGATAACTCTGAAGAATCTGATATTCCAAGGAACACATTCAAATATAAATCATCACATCCTGAAGAGCTCATTTTAGGAAACAAGAACAGTCCAAGAAAAACAAGGTCAAACTTCAGAATTGAAGAATCATTATTTGGATTAGTTTCTTTAATTGAACCCAAGACAACAAATGAAGCTCTCTCTGATGATGCTTGGATAATTGCAATGGAAGAAGAGTTAAATCAATTCAAGAGAAATGATGTGTGGGATATGGTACCCAAACCCAAGTATAAGAACATTATTGGAACAAAATGGGTATACAGAAACAAATTGAATGAACAAGGTGAAGTCACAAGGAACAAAGCAAGACTTGTTGCACAAGGATACAGTCAACAAGAAGGAATTGATTTCACTGAAACATATGCTCCAGTAGCAAGACTGGAAGCAATCAGGTTACTTTTATCTTATGCAGTCAATCATGATATTACATTGTATCAAATGGATGTGAAAAGTGCATTTCTAAATGGTGTCATTTCTGAAGAAGTGTATGTCAAACAACCTCCTGGTTTTGAGGATTTAACAAACCCAGACCATGTGCTTAGACTAAAGAAATCACTCTATGGACTCAAACAAGCTCCCAGAGCTTGGTATGAGAGACTGAGTACTTTCTTGGTTGAAAATGGTTTTGTTAAAGGACAGGTTGATAATACACTCTTCAAAAAGACCCTTAAGAAAGACATTTTGATCGTTCAAATATATGTTGATGATATCATTTTTGGATCAACTAATGCCACTCTATGCAAGAACTTTTCTAAGATGATGCAGGATGAGTTTGAAATGAGCATGATGGGAGAATTGAAGTTCTTTCTTGGAATTCAAATAAATCAAACAGAGAAAGGAACCTTCATTCATCAGTCCAAATATATAAAAGATCTTCTGAAAAAGTTCAACCTAGAAGATTGCAAACCTATGAATACTCCTATGCATCCTACATCAAGTCTAGGCATAGAAGAATCTGAAGGCAAAGTTGATCAGAAACTGTATAGAGGTATGATTGGATCTCTTCTGTATCTAACTGCCTCAAGACCTGATATTTTATTCAGTGTATGTTTATGTGCAAGATTTCAATCAGATCCTAGAGAATCTCATCTCACTGCTGTGAAGAGAATCTTTAGATATCTGAAAGCTACATGTAACATTGGGTTACTGTATCAGAAATCCAATGATTACAAGCTGATTGGATTCTGTGATGCTGACTATGCTGGTGATAAAATTGAAAGAAAATCCACCAGTGGTAACTGCCAGTTTATTGGTGAGAATTTAATTTCATGGGCTAGTAAAAGGCAAACCACCATAGCTATGTCAACAGCGGAAGCTGAATACATATCAGCAGCTAAATGTTGCACACAATTACTCTGGATGAAATATCAATTGGAAGATTATCAAATCAGCAGTAACAATATTCCTTTATATTGTGACAATACTGCAGCTATTCACCTTTCTAAAAACCCTATTTTACATTCAAGAGCTAAGCATATTGAGATTAAACATCATTTCATCAGAGACTATGTTCAAAAAGGTGTAATTGATCTAAAGTTCATTGAAACTGAAAATCAATGGGCTGATATCTTTACAAAACCTTTAGCTGTTGAACGTTTTGATTTTATCAAAAAGAATCTGAACATGATGGAAATCTCTGATTAACTTAGACTCTGATGAAAAATTGAGTTTGTGAGAATCTAATAGTAATCAGAAGATGAAGTCATCAGAACCTTCTGTATCAGAAGTTGTGATGAGAATATCTTCTGACATACTATCAGAATCTGATTAGAAGGTAAATGGTTCTAGCGCGTAAGTAAAAAATCTTTTATAAAAACCCTTTCGTTTTCTCAAACTTACGTGTCAGTCATTTAACAATCTTCTAATACACATGTCTTGTTGCAAGAGGGTAAAGAAGTTGGTTAATGATGATTAGCATTTCATATTCCCAATTGTGGTAAAATACTCTACTACCCCTATGTATGTGTACTTGTTTTTGCGCGTAAGTTTCTATTTAAACACACTAACTGTTCACATTCACACTCTTGCACTCTCACAACCTACACTTTCATTCTTCTAAACCACAGAGATATTTCTTTCTTCCTCTTTAGTAACCCTAAAATTCATATCTCATCCATGGCATCCTCATCAACTTTCTTGAATAGAACATGTATGATCTTACCAAATGAATCCAACCCGACTGAATTTGCTAAAGATCAACGACCGTACAAATATGACGAAATCAATGTGGCTATTGAGAATCCCGTTGATTTAGAAAGCATAAGGGTAAACGGTTTCGCTGAAGTGGTAAACCTCTTCAAAAAGCAAGGTTTGGAATATTACTTTGATTTTCTCAATGGACCAACCTATACTGAATTGGTAAAGGAATTTTGGATGAAAGCTTCAGTCATTACAAGAGATGTTTATGATAAGAAAGTTAGGGAAATGATGGAAAAACACCCTGAATGGAAAGAAAGAACCCCAGAAGAAATGGGTTTGAGATCCTTTTACTCAACGGAGATTGAATCCTTCGTGGCTGGATTCCGAATCTCAATCAGACTCTGCCACATTCTTGAGGCTCTGAAGCTCAAGCGTGATGGTGTGATCATCAAGCAGTCTGATGTAGTAGGTCCTGAAGTGGAGGAATATCTGTTCAAACCTAAGACCGATCCTAAGGATAAGTTTGAATGGACAGACAATTGTAAGATAATCTACAGGATCCTGATTGATAGTGTTCTGCCCAAGTTAGGAGGCACTGATCAAATATCAAGTGTTCAGAAGCTGTTCACCTACAATGTTGCTAAAGGAAATATTGTTGATATTGGAAGGCTTATTTTTGATAACTTGTGCATATCTATTGTCTCTAGCAAAGCTATTGTTAGACACTCAAGACTACTGAGCCACATGTTTGCACAGTGTGGTTTGTTGGATGCTGTTACTCCATATCTTCCTGGATTAGGTACCTTTCTGCTTGGTTCCAAGATTGTGAACAGTACTTCACTAAGGTATTTAAGGCTGGTGAAGAATAATGAGATAATTCATCCAACACATCCTCTGTTACTCAGAAACTCTGAGAAAGGCATTGGTGAAAGTTGGCTTGTGCATGTCAGAGATAGTGAAGCAAAGAGAGTAATAGAAGCACATGCAGATTTCATGAAAAAGCTGGGTGCTGATATAGGTGATGGAGAACCTACAAGACTTACAGTTCGTCAATCAAGGCTTTTGGAACAGCCTCTTAAGCTAGCACCAGTTAAGAGAAAGGCTGCCAAAAGTCCTGCTGGAAGAAAAGCTGCTAAGGCTCCAAAGACCACAGCTCCAAGAACTTTAAGGAAACCAAAGGTCAAGAAGTTGTTGTTGGATCTAACAGAAGAAGAAAAGGAAGAAGCTAAGACACAGGAGGCTCTGGCAAAGGTTGCAGAGCTTAGTAAGAAAGAAGAGGCTCTCAAGGATAGTTATGACTGTGGTATAGAAGCATCTGCTTTTGATAATATGCACAAGAAGCTGCCACAAAGGAATGATCCTCATAATACACTGGAGCAACAGACTCTGTTTGGTCCAGCATTTGGTAAGTATTCTTCCTTGGGAGGAACGTATGTACTCAAGAATTACTTCCAATCAGAATCCCATTCAGATTCTGACCCAGATAAGGATTCTTGTTGTTTAGCCTTGAATCTTGTTTGATATTTGACTCTGACAGGAGCAGAAGTTGATGCCCTCATCTTCTGAAGTTTCTTCTTAGACTCTGAGTCATGTTGAATCTTCACTTTCCTCTTCTTCTCCTGCACTCTCTTACTTTTGATCACTTTTCTATCCTTCTCCATTGTTTTTTTTTTTTTACAATAAAATGGAAGTGTTGAGTGAAATGACAAAGTTCATGGTCCTTATATAGTAGTTTCAAAATGGACAAGTTCTTGGTTCTTACGACAAGCCATTTAATTGGAGTAGTTGTAACCACCTTGACTGCATTGAAACTCTACTTTTGACCATTTTTTTTCAAAATTGTCATTTATTTCTTGTCAGTTTTATCTTTTTGTTTAATGACAAAAGGGGGAGTAAGAGCTGTTATTAATTTATGAGATGCTAAACTGAAACCAAATTCCAAATTTTTATTTTTTGCGTTATTATCTATATACAATATGATTTTGAGGAAAATATCAATTGAAATTTGAACTTCTGATACATGGTACGTATAAAAGAAAATTGCACTTTTCTTTCATAGGTATCAGACTTAGGGGGAGAGCTTGCAAACCTAGCCTCTGAAAGTCTAGTGTATTAGTTTAAGTTCAAAATTCAAATGAATATTTTTAAACTGATTTAATTAATCATTGCTGAACTTAGGGGGAGCTTGCAAAACTCATCAACCTAAGAGATGCTTGATAAATTTTATCAACAACCATTGTAAATTAATACTTGGTTTGTCATCAATCAAAAAGGGGGAGATTGTTGGAACAAAAGAGGTTCTGACATGATCCAATTAAGTTTTGATGATAACAAAAGTATTAATATACAATAGGGTATACTAATTATTTAATCCAAGTGTGCAGATATTCAAGTTAATTTTTATATTCATTTAAAGCACATTGGAAGCTCTGATATGGCAAAGCAAACTCTGATCAGAACTTGAAGACATCAGAAGATGCATATTTGGTTCATCAGAAGATGCAAATTTTTATTCATCAGAAGATGCATATCAGACTCTGATAAAGAGCAGTGAGAGCCGTTTTTGTCAGAAGAACATTCTCTGCATCAGTGATTATACTCTGACATTCCAAAAGCTGATGGAATCAATCTTATCCACAGAAAAGTGACGTTAGTACTATTGTACGAACTCTTTACCTGATTTGGATAAATCTTTCCACCCAAGATTGATCACATACAAGGTTACCTGATTTGGATATCAAAGGTACTATCCTACAGCTGGCGCAATCTCACTGTATCTAATTCAAATCAAACACGCTCCACCTTCTTCTATAAATTGGAGCAAGTTTGAAGCTTTGGGACATATACTTGAACAATTTGAAAAGAGCTGTTACTCTGCTAAATTCATCCTAAAGCACAAAACTGCAAATACAACTTGAACTCATATTCAAAATCCAAGACTCCAGTTTCAGCTTCTGTTAATTCATTAGTTGAACCTTAGAATTTTGTATTAAGATTCTAAGTTAAGTCTTGTATCAAAAGTTGTATTTAATTTGTAACTGAACATTGATCTTTATATCAATTGTTCAGACTCTGTCTTTTTCTAAACTTGTGTATTGGAAGTCTCTTGCCTGCGTGCTTGAGCATTAGGAAGTCTCTTGTTTGTATACTTGAGCATTGGAAGTCTCTTGCTTGTGTGCTTGAGCAATTGTAATCTTTGGTGATTATAGTGAACTCTCTTGGAAGTACAAGAGGACTGGACTACTCTCGGATTGTGAGAGGAACCAGTATAAAAATCTCTGTCTCGATCTTTCTCTCTTTCTCTCTTCCCTAAAAGTTACTCGTAATTGTGTTTTGTTTTCTAATCCGCTGCAACCTCTGATAAGTTCTCTGTAACTTAGAAGAAATTTTTTAAACTACCCAAAACACAATTCAACCCCCCCTTCTTGTGTTTTTCACACCTTCACTACCCTCCTAGAGGTGACTACACTGGGGAACCTAAACAGTCATAACATGCTTCTAAACATAACATAATACATAAGCATAAATAAAGGTGTAACACAGCAATCTTATTCATTTTAACTCAAGAGCACTCTGAGGTGAGCATGTCTCAGAGGCCTGACATGTCCGACAACCGATTCGGTCACGGCATACAGCTCACATAATCATAACCTAGTGAATTATCCCATTGGGAGTCCACAGCGCGATAACACAAGATCGCTCATAATTGACTGTCACTAAAGTAGTTATTTCTACCATAAATTCCCAAAGTCCCGGGGAGCATACATTACTAACATTTCCTAAGTTATACCCTAAGGTCATCTTTTTAGAAAATTTGAAATAATTTCCGTTTCTGTCAAGCTCGCTCAGCGAGTTGTCACTCGCCAGAGCGAGTTGTTACAGGTCATGTCCTGTGTAAGCTCGCTGCAGCGAAGGGAAGCTCGCCATGGCGAGATTATAGGTTCTGAACCAAATCCACTCGCTCAGCAAGCAGAAGCTCGCCAGAGCGAGGTTCATCAGTCTGAAGAACCCAGCTCGCCATGAAGGCTCGCCCTGAGCTCGCTAGAGCGAGTTTACCCAGAACCTGCCCTGTTTCACGAAAAATTACATTTTAACAGTTTAAACACCTACAATCCTCTTTCTAAGTCATGCCATTACACAATAGAAATAATATAACACAGAATGCAGAGAAATTTGGGGATTAATTCCTCTCACACAACATTTTCCTAAAACTTAAGTGAACATGCATAATTTCATATTTTGGGAAAACTATCTAAACTAACTTAAGAACCCACCTGGATTGAAGCTTTAATCTAGCTCCTGAGCTCCTAGAAACAGCTTCTGCAACCTCCTAATGTGCCCCACGAACCCCAGACCAGAATTGGATACTTGACTCTTTGAAACCCTTAAGCTTAGCTCTATGAATTTGGAGAATTGTTTGGTGATTGGTACTGGTGTTGTTGAGGGCTATTTATAGTTGATTTCTGATGCTATGTACAGGAGTGATTTTGTTCTAATTTGGTGCATGCAAGGGTTTTCATTGGTGAGTAATGAGGTGTGGTGGAGTTTGTTGTTGTTATGTATCATGTGATGTATAGGGAG
This sequence comes from Trifolium repens, assembly GCA_030408175.1. Classification (NCBI taxonomy): domain Eukaryota; kingdom Viridiplantae; phylum Streptophyta; class Magnoliopsida; order Fabales; family Fabaceae; genus Trifolium; species Trifolium repens. The sequence continues at coordinate 34,279,636 of CP125845.1, forward strand.
AGTGATTTTCAGAGATTCTTGCTCTGATATTGCAGTAGGAATCTCTGCATTACATTAGTGTTATGGGCTTGTGATAGAAAGGGACAAGCTCTTGTGTTAAGTGAAGGAAAATTTTGGAGTTTTGCTACACTTGTTGTTGTTGATTTTGGCGTGAGAAATGAGGGAGTTGGAGAGAAAGCTTGCTTCAGATTTCTGAAGTGATGAGAAATGTAGGAAGTTGGTCTCTTGCATGCTTAATTAGTGGTTGAGAAAGTGAGTGGAAAATGAGTCATAGCAAGAGTGAGTCACTAGCAAGAGGAATGGAGGGAGAGTGACACGTGAGGGAGGAGGGAGTGAGGTGGATAAATTGAATCTCTTCCTTGGTTAATTAGTTCTTAATTGTATGATAAGTGATTTAGGGTGTAATTTAGATGAAATCATAAGTCCTAACCTTACACATAATACACTTAATCCCAATTTAATTAATTAACCACCCAAGAAATTAATTCTAATTTTATTAGACCATTTCTAATTAAAATTAGTTAGATAGTTTAGGAGTTGGGATATTACAACCTACCCCCCTTAAAGAAATTTCGTCCTCGAAATTAAGAAATTACCTCGTAAACAGATAAGGATAACTTCTCTGCATGTCTGACTCTAGTTCCCAAGTGAATTCACCGTCAGGAGATTGAGCCCATTCAACTTTGACAATGGGAATTCTCTTGTTTCGGAGTATTTTAGCATCACGTTCAACAATCCGAACAGGATCCGGCTAGTAGGTTAGATCTGGCTGAAGATCGATCTGTTCCAGTTCCACTGGTCGATAAGGATCAGGAATATATTTCCGAAGCTGAGACACATGGAACACGTCATGTAACCCTGACATAGATGGAGGTAGAGCTAACTGATAGGCTACAGGACCGACGCGTCGAAGAATCTGATAAGGTCCAATGAATCTTGGACAGAACTTTTTGGTTTTGAACACACCTCGCAAACCCAACTTAGGAGTAACTCTCAAGAACACATGATCACCTTCCTGAAATTCCAGAAATCTCCTTCTCTTGTCGGCATAACTCTTTTGCCGACTTTGAGCAATTTTCAACTTATCCCGAATAGACTTAATCTTTAAAGTGGTCTCTTGGATTATATCCGGTCCCAAGAATCCACGATCACCGACTTCCGTCCAACACAAGGGAGTTCTACACTTCCTGCCATACAGAGCTTCATAAGGTGCCATACCGATGCTGGCATGGTAACTGTTATTGTAAGCGAACTCAATTAAGTGCAAGTGATTGCTCCAGGCACCACCGTCCTCTAACACACATGCTCGAAGCATATCCTCAAGGGTCTGAATAGTTCTCTCCGATTGACCATCAGTTTGAGGGTGATGTGATGTACTCATCTTCAACCGAGTACCCAACGCACTCTGGAATGCTTTCCAAAACCTCGAAGTGAAAATTGGATCTCGATCCGATACAATACTTAAAGGTACACCATGCAGTCTAACAATCTGCTCCATGAATATAGCTGCATATTGAGGGGCCTTGTAGGTGGATTTCACTGGAATGAAATGAGCTGAGTTAGTCAACCTGTCCACGATTACCCAGATCGAATCTTGACCTCTCTGGTTACGTGGCAGTCCTCCTACAAAGTCCATGGTGATATGCTCCCATTTCCACTCAGGTATTTCTAATGGTTGCAACGGTCCTCCAGGTTTCTGATGTTCAATCTTCACTTGTTGGCACACAATACACCTCGATACGAATTCAACAATCTCTGCCTTCATGTTAGGCCACCAATAGTTCTCCTTCAAGTCGTGATACATTTTGGTGGATCCAGGGTGAATAGAAAATCCACTCTTATGTGCCTCTTCCAAAATCAACCTTTTCAACTCATCATCCCGAGGTACACAGAGTCTTCTTTCGTAGAGAATGGCACCGTCCGTAGCTATTGAGAACTCTGGATGGTTCACTCTCCTTTGCAGTTCCGCATCATCCTGCTGAGCCTGCACTACTCTCGGACGCAGTTCACAGGATACCTCAAGTCTGTTGATTCGGATTCCGCCCTTCCGGTACACAACATTCAAGTTAAGGTCTCTGAATTTCTCGTACAAGCCACACTGGTGCATCAACAACTCTGATGCATACAAGGTCTTTCTGCTTAAAGCATCTGCTACAACATTTGCCTTTCCAGGGTGGTAATTGAGATTAAAATCAAAGTCCTTGAGATACTCCATCCATCGGCGTTGCCTCATATTCAACTCCTTCTGATCAAACAAGTATTTCAAACTCTTGTGATCGCTGAATAAATCAAACTGTACTCCGTACAGATGATGTCTCCAGATCTTAAGGGCAAAGATTATGGCTGCTAACTCCAAGTCATGGGTAGGGTAGTTTTTCTCATGAGGTATCAATTGTCGTGATGCATATGCTACAACTGCTCCATCTTGCATAAGAACGCACCCAAGTCCTTTGTTGGATGCATCACAGTATACCACATACTTACGGGTTGGATCTGGAATAACTAACACTGGTGCAGTCGTTAGCTTTTCCTTCAAGGTTCTGAAACTCCATTCACAGGCGGCATCCCAATCAAAGGCTGTGCCTTTCCTGGTTAAGCGGGTTAAAGGCAAGGCAATCTCCGAAAATCCTAAGATGAATCTCCGGTAATAGCCTGCTAAGCCAAGGAAACTTCTAACTTCTGTTACACTTCTGGGTCTTTCCCAATTCAACACAGCTTCTACTTTGGATGGGTCAACAGACACACCGCCTTGCGATATCACATGCCCCAAGAATTTGACTTCAGAGAGCCAGAATTCACACTTGCTGAACTTTGCATACAATTGCCTCTCCCTAAGCACTTCCAACACGATTCTTAAATGTTCAGCATGTTCTTCGGAATCTTTAGAATAGATCAGAATGTCATCAATGAAGATAACAACAAACTTGTCCAGGTAAGGCTGGAATATCCGATTCATGTAGTCCATGAATATGGCTGGAGCATTGGTCAAACCGAAAGGCATAACTGTAACAGCCCGTTTTTCAAAGGCTAAAAAGGCAATATTTTTTTTTTCTTTTTCAACTAACACTCAGAGTGCGCATAGAATATTTTTCAATGAGCCGGCATTCAAATATACAAAATAACTCATTACCATAAGATGCTTCGACAAGCAAAGTGTATTCCTGAATAATTACAATCCAAGTCTAAGTATTCAAAACAAGTTAGAAAACCCTATGCTAACCCAAAAGCACGGTGCACAAAACACACCGGCGCATAGTCTAACTACTCTAAGCTTCAACACAAGCTCACTATGGCCTAGAGCTGCCAACACCATCCTCTCGACCTACATCGTCCTCTGGGTGGGATGAGCCCGCAAATGAAAGAAAGGGTCACCACAAAATAAAAGTATATATATATATATATATATCCAGTGCGAAAGATGTACACATAACAAGTTTCCACATACACAAGAGAAAGCTCTTTAACACAAAAGCAATTCCCACCAACGGGCTTAATATATAATGCACACCAAGCCTAATGCAGACTTCTACAATGAGTGTGGTAGATTCCCCATTACCACATGCATATGAATTCCGGAAGTCAGTAATCATAATCAATAAAACCACAAAGGGTTAGGATGGATCCATTCCCGATAATCGCACCCCGCAGTCCATTCCCGATAACCGCTTATTGGACTCAATAATTCCCGTAGGAGTAAGGTGGATCCATTCCCGATAATCGCACCCCGTAATCCATTCCCGATAACCACGTACTATGAATGCATGAGCATACGATTCCCCTTATATGCTAATGCAACACATACATATCGTACACGCATATGTAATCACACCACAACAACACATACATATACATCTAATCATATGTATTTAATCACCTGTTCATACACATATTTCACCAAACATATGTAAGACAACGAATCATGTATTTACCACGATCTCATATCGAGAATACATCACAAAAACATGCCAAGCACACCACAATTGCATACACAGCAAAACAAAGCATGTCGTAACCGTTTTAAAGACGAAAATAAAGTGGAGCCCTTACCTCGGCAAGCTTCCGTTTACAACAACTCGTCCAAACAACACAACGCGCTTTCTAAAACAAGCAGCGTACCATCAATACATCGTTTCCAAACCCAATGTATTGAAACTACATCAAAACCCCAAAAACTCTAAAGGTTTCTAAGGAAAATTCACTCTTTCGGATACCATACCAAAATCTATCGTATTGATCAACCACCATGAGTTATTTGTACTATTTTTAGGACCCAAAACAATTGTCAAAAGTCTTAAATAATTTGAAATGCAAAATGGCCGTTTTCTTGCGTTACAAGTTACGTACTTTCCGAGTACCCGAAAAACTCGTTTCCCATCCCCGCCACTTCCATAAATTAATAAAAAGGGATTAGAAAGTTAAAAACCAAGTTTAGAAATCAGAATCCAAAATTTTAGGTCCCAGAGCTCGCCCTGGCGAGTTGGTGGCGAGTGAAGGCAGTGAGGACTGGTCTTACTCGCTCTGGAGCTCGCCCTGGCGTGTTGTCATGACCTGTGACACTCGCCCTGGCGAGTAAACACTCGCTCAGCGAGTTGCACCTGTCATGACAGCAAAAGACAGCAACTCACACCACCTTTTTCCAACCAAGCCTAGTTTGATTCTATTAGTTCCCAACATCTTTTCAAGGCACAAAAGCAAACCATTTTCATAAGCAAGCAATTCATTTCCGAAAGCTTGTTGGTTGCTTCGAGTGCAAGTTATTTGATTTTCATTTCCAAAATCAAAACCAAATCCAAGCACAAGTTTTATTACGGGCCTTAACCGTCCGGTAATCATTTTCAAACATGTTTTCAAAGTAAAAAGCGACACCACATGTCACAAGAGTTTTAACCCACTTGGACCCCAAAACACTACACAAAACACTTAGGAAATATTTTCATAAACCCCAAAATATTTTTCATCGGATTTCCTAAAACAAAACCATACAACGCATTTCCCTTTCGCCCAAAGGTTCAAAGACAACATTTCTTTTCAAAACCTTACAACTTAACCACATGTTATTGATCAATACTTAACCAACCCAAAATCCTAACTTTTCTCATGAGATTTTTCACCAACTCATGGAAAACAAAAACAACAAAGCCTACACATGCTTCTCTAAACCTCATGAACAACACTCATGAAACAAAAACCAATTCCTAACCTTTCCATCTCATGAACATAATCTAAACTCATAACCCTAAGAGTTTTAACCAACCAAAATGAAAAGGAAAAGAGTGGTTACCTTAAGAATGTGATTCTCTACAACAATTCCACAAAGCTCCCAAGCTTGAAATGGAGTGAAATGATGAAGAATGGAAAATTTGGTGAAGGTTAGAAAGTAATGGAGTTCTCACGTGAAAGAGAGAAAGAAAAGGAGTGAAGTTTGTGATTTTACTAAGTCCACAATGTCACTAAACCTCCTTACTATGTTAAGCCTCTTGATAGCCAATCCACCATTGGATCAAAGTCAAAAGTCCAAGCTTAAACCCTAGCCATTGGATCAATTGCTTTATGAGAAATCACAAGATAACATCAACTCATCCATAACAAGTCTCGTACTCAGCTCTCGCGCGACGCGACGAACGTAAACCACAAAAACATAAAACCTACGGAAAGAACGTCTAACGTTTAACATTTCCAAAACTTATCGCCGAATCTTTTTCTGCGACTGTAATTTTCTTCCATACCTTAGAAAATTAATCTCAGAATATATCCTAACTCACGCAGATATATAAAACTCCCATCCGAAACCTCACTTAAAACAGACGCAGTAAGATTTTCCATCCGCGGGTAAAATCCTACTCTTTTTCCAAAAACAAGAATAATCCAAAACTCGTTATTCTGAATACACATATAACTTCTTAATCAAGCAACAGGATCACAAGACAAAAGTCTGTACAATTACAGTGCACGAGCACAAAACAGACTCGATTACAGCAAAATCCTATAATTACACGATGTTTCATCACACGAACACATCGAAACCCTAATATTCCTTAAACCAACTATACAATGAAATCTTGGGTCTTACAATACTACCCCCCTAAAAGAAGTTTCGTCCTCGAAACTTAGACGTCGTCAAACAAACTGGGGTATAATTCTTTCATCTTACTCTCGAGCTCCCAGGTGGTATCTCCCGTAGCTTCGTTCCATATTACCTTCACCAAAGGTATCTCTTTCGTTCTCAAACGCTTCATCTTCCTATCCGCAATCTTGATCGGCGGAACCTCAAATGACAAGTTATCCCTCAGCTGGATGTCATCTGGTGTAATCACATGTGACGGATCCGGTGTATACTTCCGCAATTGCGACACATGGAACACGTCATGTATCAAAGATAGTACCGGTGGCAACGCGATCCGATAAGCCACTTTTCCAATCCGCTCCGTGATCTGATAAGGCCCTATAAATTTCGGAGTCAACTTCTTCGCTTTCAAAGCCCTTCCAACGCCAGCCGTTGGTGTAACTCGGAGAAATACGTGATCCCCCTCCTCAAACTCTAAAGGCCTCCGACGCCTATCCGCATAACTTTTCTGGCGATCTTGAGCAGCCTTCATCATTGCCCTTATCTTTCGGACCTTGTCCGTCGTCTGTTGTACCATTTCCGACCCTACTATCATACTTTCCCCATCTTGGTACCAACACAAAGGAGTCTGACATCTTCTCCCATACAAAGCCTCGTATGGTGCCATTCCAATACTCGCGTGGAAACTGTTGTTGTATGTGAATTCTATCAAAGGTAACACATCATCCCAACTTCCACGATCATCCAACACACATGCTCTCAACAAATCTTCCAAAGATTGATTTGTTCTCTCGGTCTGCCCATCTGTCTGAGGATGGTAGGCGGAACTCAATCTCAATTTCGTCCCCAACGCCTCATGCAAAGTCTTCCAAAAGTGTGAAGTAAACTTTGGGTCTCGATCCGACACTATACTCGACGGAATCCCATGTAACCTCACAATCTCAGCAATGTAAATATCGGTCAACTTTGCCGCTGTATCCGTAGTCCTTACCGGTAGAAAATGAGCGGACTTAGTCAAACGATCCACTATCACCCAAATGGAATCATGCTTCCTCCTGGTCTTAGGTAAACCAGTGATGAAATCCATAGAAATGCTATAACACTTCCACTCGGGGATATCTAATGACTGCAGCATCCCTGCTGGTCTCTGATGCTCAATCTTCGCCTTCTGACAAGTCAGACACGACGCCACATACTCAGCCACATCCTTCTTCATACCCGGCCACCAGAAATCATGCCTCAGGTCTTGATACATCTTTGTTGCTCCGGGATGTATACTAAGTTTACTCTTGTGTGCCTCCCCTAGAATGGTGTTTCTCAAGTTCATAGCATCGGGTACACACACTCTACCTTGACACCTCAAGATGTTGTCCGATCCCACCTTGAAATCTCGGTTGGTTTCCCGAACAATCAAAGCTCTTTTCTCCATGAGAAACTTGTCATCTTGACAATTAGCAATATCCTCCAATAAACCGTTCGAGATGGTAATCATACCCAGTCTCATATTCCCTAAAGCAACTCTACCTTTAGGTGCAAGTCACGAAACTCTCTCAACAACTCTTGTTGACTAGCCATTTGTGCCGAACAAACCGACACACTCTTCCTACTCAAAGCATCGGCTACCACATTAGCCTTTCCAGGATGATATTCTAACGTAAAGTCGAAGTCTTTCAAAGTTTCCATCCATCTCCTCTGTCGCATATTTAGCTCTTTCTGATCAAACAAGTACTTGAGACTTTTATGGTCACTAAACACGACAAAAGTGCAACCATAAAGATGATGTCTCCAAATCTTCAATGCAAAAACAACGGCCGCAAGCTCTAAATCGTGCGTAGGATAATTCTTTTCATGCACTTTCAGTTGCCTTGACGCATAAGCCACTGCTCTCTTGTGTTGCATCAACACACAACCCAACCCTTGATGAGACGCATCACAATAAACCTCATACGGTTCCTCCGACTGTGGTAATACCAACACCGGTGAAGTTGTCAACCGTTCTTTCAACAACTGAAAACTCAACTCACACTTCTCTGTCCAAGCAAAAGGTTGATCTTTTCGCGTAAGTTGTGTCATCGGTGCCACAATCTTAGCAAATCCTTCTATAAACCTTCGGTAATAACCGGCCAAACCCACAAAACTCCTTACATCAGTCACTGTTTGAGGCTGCTTCCATGAAAGTACCGTATCAATCTTGGCTGGATCCCCGGCTATTCCCTCTTTTGATATAACATGGCCAAGGAAATTCACCTCTCCCAACCAAAAGTCACACTTTGACGGGTTTGCATACAGCTTACTTTCCCGCAAAACTTGCAAAACCAAGCGAAGATGCTCTTCATGCTCCTCTTCACTCTTCGAATACACCAAGATGTCATCAATAAACACTACTACGAACTTGTCCAAAAATGAATGGAATATCCGATTCATGTAGGCCATAAAGATAGCCGGTGCATTCGTCACTCCGAACGGCATCACTAAGAACTCATAATGCCCATAACGCGTCCTAAATGCCGTTTTCTGAATATCCTCATCTCGTACTCTTATCTGGTGATAACCAGATTTTAAGTCAATCTTTGAAAACACTGAGGCTTCCCTCAGCTGATCCATCAAATCATCAATACGCGGCAATGGATATCGGTTCTTGATAGTCACCTTATTAAGCTTCCGATAATCCACACACAAACGAGACTTACCATCCTTCTTTTTAACCAATAAGACCGGTGCTCCCCAAGGCGACACACTAGGCCTTAGATTTCAGTTCACGAAGCTCTAAAGGAGACATTCTATAAGGGGCAACTGAGATAGGCTGGGATCCAGGAACAAGGTCGATGGAAAACTCAACTTCCCGTTCAGGAGGTAAATTCATAATGTCATCTGGAAAAACATCTAAGGACTCACTAACGATAGGAATATCACTGGGGCTCAGACTGGGTTCCGGATCAATGGTGAACAAGACACTGAAACATTTATTGCTAGCACCTAAGTACTGGATCATCTGATGAGTGTTTTGAAGCAAGGCAGTGAGTGCCCTACTTTCGGCAGAAGTTTCAGTTGGAATGAACAAGTTCTTCTCAGCACATCCAATGTACACAGTATTGGCGGAAAGCCAATCCATGCCTAGGACCACATCTATATCCTTCAAAGGTAGACAGATCAAATCTATATGATAGACTTTACTGCCCACAAGAACAGGACAATTCTGACAAACACGTTTAAAAGTAACCTTGCCTCCTGTGGCAACAGTCACAGTCATCGGGGGAATTAAAGGGACAGAAGGTAATTGCAGTCGCTGGACACAGTCAACAGCTATAAAGGAATTAGTGGCTCCACAATCAAACAAGACAAGAACTTCTGACTGACCTAACATGCACACATCCATAATTAAAGCATTATTAGATTTTACTTTCTCACCGTCAAGTGAGTATAACCGACCTTTGCTCTTAGAAGCACCGCTGGAATCCCCGTGTCTCTTCAGCTTAGGACATTCATGCTTATAGTGGCTTGGCTGCTTGCAGTAGTAACACATATTCTTCCCCTTCATACATTCACCGCTATGAGGGAATCCACATTCTGCACAGTTCCTTGGTGAGCGCTGAGAGTAACTCTGCTTCCCTTTGTTGGTAGTACCCTTCGTTCTCACTTGTAGGTTGAACTTCCCAAAGTCCTTCTTCTTCTGAAAAGCTTCACTACGCTTCTTATGAATGTTACCCAGATCAGCTTCTGCATGATAGCTCTTTTGCACCAAATCACCAAAGGTAGTGATATGTTGCATAGAGACGTCATGCGCTATATCAGCTCTTAACCCGAACCTGTACTTCTTCATCTTCCATGATTCGCTTGGAGCATCATTCCCATCCATCACATAACGGACCAACTCATTGAATTTCATCGTATACTCCGCCACTGACATACTCCCCTGCTTCAACTCAGTCAACTCTCGTTCCATCTGGAATTGGTAACTCTCTGGGATGTACTGTCCAACAAAGAGACGTAGGAAATTATCCCAGGTCATTTCCATTTGGCTGGCTTCCATATATGCCTTCGTTCCATCCCACCAATTACAAGCGTCACCCCTAAAGAAGCGGGATACAAACACCACCTTGTCAGCTTCAGTGCAATCCATGGATTCTAGGATCCCACTCATTCGCTGAATCCATTCACGAGCCTTGGCGGGATTGTACTCTCCATAAAACTCTGGTGGACTCATGCGGCAGAACTCTCGGAATGCAGCACTTGATCCTTGCTGCTGAGGTGGGGGATTGTTCATGTGTTGCTGAAACATGGTCATGAACTCTTGATGTTGTTGAGCCTGCTGGGCTTGAAACTGTTGTTGCTGGTACATCATCTCAGCCCACATGTTAGCATCTGCATCTCCGTACATCTCAGGCTCCTCATCAACGTTCCTCCTAGGCCTTCCAGGTCCTCGTCTTGCTCCTGACATAGTGCTCTAACTGCCAATATCAAGTCAAGTTAGCTAGGCTTAAAGTGACATGACACCTAGAACAGATGTTAGAAATCCAGACAACGACTGGGATTGGATTCGTAATATTAATGAACACAAGCGCGATCTGAATCGACCTGCTCTGATACCAATTATAACACCCCACGTCTATGTCTAGAATAAAACGTAGAATATTATTACTGGTACTGAGTCATTATTATTACAATTAGGAAATTCAAGTACACGCAGGTACTAAATACAAAACAGATACGCAACGGAAGCAAAATAACGATACAACAGGATTTATTGAAAATACAACAATGGAAAGGAAACTAGAAGGCATGAAATAAATGCGATCCAAAGCAAAGCCTCGAGCACACCAACCAGCGTACCTTTAGCCAACCTGCTTATCTGAAAAAAATTGTTTGGAGTGGGGTGAGACTACTAAGCCTCAGTGAGTCCTACTACCCTCCTAGAGGTGACTACACCGGGGAACCTAAACAGTCATAACATGCTTCTAAACATAACATAATACATAAGCATAAATAAAGGTGTAACACAGCAATCTTATTCATTTTAACTCAAGGGCACTCTGAGGTGAGCATGTCTCAGAGGCCTGACATGTCCGACAACCGATTCGGTCACGGCATACAGCTCACATAATCATAACCTAGTGAATTATCCCATTGGGAGTCCACAGCGCGATAACACAAGATCGCTCATAATTGACTGTCACTAAAGTAGTTATTTCTACCATAAATTCCCAAAGTCCCGGGGAGCATACATTACTAACATTTCCTAAGTTATACCCTAAGGTCATCTGTGATTAACATACTGTATAACATTATTTAATTGTGCTACTGCAATATACCTAACTCAGATGAGGATATAAAACGAGTGTTGGAGTTCTTTTTAGAAAATTTGAAATAATTTCCGTTTCTGTCAAGCTCGCTCAGCGAGTTGTCACTCGCCAGAGCGAGTTGTTACAGGTCATGTCCTGTGTAAGCTCGCTGCAGCGAAGGGAAGCTTGTAAGACCCAAGATTTCATTGTATAGTTGGTTTAAGGAATATTAGGGTTTCGATGTGTTCGTGTGATGAAACATCGTGTAAATTATTAGGTTTTGCTGTAATCGAGTCTGTTTTGTGCTCGTGCACTGTAATTGTACAAACTTTTGTCTTGTGATCCTGTTGCTTGAAAAACAAGTTATATGTGGATTTAGTATAACGAGTTTTGGATTATTCTTGTTTTTGGAAAAACGAGTAGGATTTTACCCGCGGATGGAAAATCTTACTGCGTCTGTTTTAAGTGAGGTTTCGGATGGGAGTTTTATATATCTGCGCGAGTTAAGATATATTCTGAGATTAATTTTCTAAGGTATGGAAGAAAATTACAGTCGCGGAAAAAGATTCGGCGATAAGTTTTGGAAATGTTAAACGTTAGACGTTCTTTCCGTAGGTTTTATGTTTTTGTGGTTTACGTTCGTCGCGTCGCGCGAGAGCTGAGTACGAGACTTGTTATGGATGAGTTGATTAAATCTTGTGACTTTCTCATAAAGTAAATTGTTCCAATGGCTAGGGTTTAAGCTTGGACTTTTGACTTTGATCCAATGGTGGTTTGGCTATCAAGAGCTTTGTAATAGTAAGGAGGTTTATGACTTGTGGACTTAGAAACATCACATATTCACTCCATTCTTCCTCTCTTTCACGTGAAACTCCATTGCTCACTTCTAACCTTCACTAAATTTTCCATTCTTCACCATTTCACTCCATTTCAAGCTTGGAAGCTTTGAGGAAATTTGTAGAGAATCACTTTCTAAAGGTAACCCTCTCTTCTCATCTCATAGGTTGGTAGACTTATAGAGTTTAGGAGTTTTTGGGTTTATGTTCTCATGAGGAGTTGTTAGGAAATGTTACTTTACATGGTTTTTGTTTCATGAATGATGTTCATGAGGTTTAGGGAAGCATGTGTAGGCTTTGTTATGTTTGTTTTCCATGAGTTGGTGAAAAATCTCATGAGAAAAGTTAGGGTTTTGGTTTGGTTATGTATTGATCAATAACATGAGGTTAAGTTGTAAGGTTTTGAAAAGAAAAGTTGTCTTTGAACCTTTGGGCAAAAGGGAAATGCGTTGTATGGTTTTGTTTTAGAAAATCCGATGAAAAATATTTTGGGGTTTATGAAAATATTTCCTAAGTGTTTTGAGTAGTGTTTTTGGGGTCAAAGTGGTTTAAAACTCTTGTGACATGTGGAGTTGCTTTTTACTTTGAAAACATGTTTGAAAATGATTACCGGGCGGTTAAGGCCCGTAATAAAACTTGTGCTTGGATTTGGTTTTGATTTTGGAAATGAAAAATCAAATAACTTGCACTCGAAGCAACCAACAAGCTTCGGAAATGAATTGCTTGCTTATGAAAATGGTTTGCTTTTGTGCCTTGAAAAAGTGTTGGGAACTAATAGAATCAAACTAGGCTTGGTTGGAAAAAGGTGGTGTGAGTTGCTGTCTTTTGCTGTCGTGACAGGTGCAACTCGCTGAGCGAGTGTTTACTCGCCAGGGCGAGTGTCACAGGTCATGACAACACGCCAGGGCGAGCTCCAGAGCGAGTTAGACCAGTCCTCACTGCCTTCACTCGCCACCAACTCGCCAGGGCGAGCTCTGGGAGTTGAGATTTTGGATTCTGATTTCTAAACTTGGTTTTTAGCTTTCTAATCCCTTTTTATTAATTTATGGAAGTGGTGGGAATTGGAAACGAGTTTTTCGGGTACTCGGAAAGTACGTAACTTATAACGCAAGAAAACGGCCATTTTGCATTTCAAATTATTTAAGACTTTTGACAATTGTTTTGGGTCCTAAAAATAGTACAAATAACTCATGGGGGTTGATCAATACGGTAGTTTTTGGTATGATATCCGAAAGAGTGGATTTTCCTTAGGAACCTTTAAGTTTTTGGGGTTGTTGGTTTAGTTTCAATACGATTGGTTGGGAAACAATGTATTGATGGTACGCTGCTTGTTTTAGGAAGCGCGTTGTGTTGGTTGGACGAGTTTTAATAAACGGAAGCTTGCCGAGGTAAGGGCTCCACTTTATTTCCGTGTTTCGAAATGGTTACGACATGCTTTGTTTTGTTGTGTGCTTTGGCATGTTTGTACTTATGTATTCTCGTTGATGAGAACGTGTTTATAAAAATGTGTGCAATTTACATATGATTGAGAAAATGTACGTATGTTGAGATGCTTTGTACATAGGCTTTAGGCTATGTGATTGTTTGCATGAGCATATATGAATGCGTGCGTCATATAGGACTACGCGAGGATTTTGTCTTGTGTGACTATCCCGTATATGCCGAAGAGAATATATGCCATGCATTTCATAGTTGCGTGCCTAGGTGTATGTCTGTGTGACTTGCCTTCGTACCGGGCGGTTGTCTGTGCGACTTCGCCAAATCCTACTGGATTTTATTGAGTTGGTGGTTGTCTTGTGTGACTCACCCAGTGTTATCCCACCGTGATTGTTTTGGTATTGTCTTGTGTGACTCTACCTGGTGTTATCCCACCAATAGTAGGAGGTGTTATCCCACCAGAGACCTACGCCTTCTATAGAGAGGTTGAATTCCGGAATTAAATCATGCATGTGGCTAACCAGAGATCGGTTGTCACACCCATTGTAGAAGTCTGCATTAGGCTTGGTGATTTATTTATATAAGCCCGTTGGTGGGAATTACTCTTGAGATTAAGAGCTTTCTCTTGTGTTTGTGGAAATATTTGTTATGTGTACAATCTTTCGCACCGGTTATATATATATATATACTTTTATTTTGTGGTGACCCTTTCTTTCATTTGCGGGCTCATCCCACCCCAGATGACGATGTAGGTCGAGAGGATGGTGTTGGGAGCTCTAGGCCATAGTGAGCTTGTGTTGAAGCTTAGAGTAGTTAGACTATGCGCCGGTGTGTTTTGTGCACCGTGCTTTTGGGTTAGCATAGAGTTTTCTAACTTGTTTTGAATACTTAGACTTGGACTGTAATTATTCAGGAATACACTTTGCTTGTCGAAGCACCTTTTGGTAATGAGTTCTTTTGTATATTTGAATGTCGGCTCATTTAAAATCTTTTATGCGTAACTCTGATTGTGTACAAAAAAAAAATATATATATATAGTGCCTTTTCTGGCCTTTGAAAAATGGGTTGTTACAATTGGTATCAGAGCACGGCTTTAAATCTTCAAAGGGAAAGTGTATACTTGAGTCGTTAGTCCAGAGTCAGTTAGAACATAGCTAGAGTAGTGTCAGTTCTAGTGTTGTTCTGTGTCGGGTTATGAGTTAGTAACCGTTGGATGAGATTTTGGATTCTGATTTCTAAACTTGGTTTTTAGCTTTCTAATCCCTTTTTATTAATTTATGGAAGTGGTGGGAATTGGAAACGAGTTTTTCGGGTACTCGGAAAGTACGTAACTTATAACGCAAGAAAACGGCCATTTTGCATTTCAAATTATTTAAGACTTTTGACAATTGTTTTGGGTCCTAAAAATAGTACAAATAACTCATGGGGGTTGATCAATACGGTAGTTTTTGGTATGATATCCGAAAGAGTGGATTTTCCTTAGGAACCTTTAAGTTTTTGGGGTTGTTGGTTTAGTTTCAATACGATTGGTTGGGAAACAATGTATTGATGGTACGCTGCTTGTTTTAGGAAGCGCGTTGTGTTGGTTGGACGAGTTTTAATAAACGGAAGCTTGCCGAGGTAAGGGCTCCACTTTATTTCCGTGTTTCGAAATGGTTACGACATGCTTTGTTTTGTTGTGTGCTTTGGCATGTTTGTACTTATGTATTCTCGTTGATGAGAACGTGTTTATAAAAATGTGTGCAATTTACATATGATTGAGAAAATGTACGTATGTTGAGATGCTTTGTACATAGGCTTTAGGCTATGTGATTGTTTGCATGAGCATATATGAATGCGTGCGTCATATAGGACTACGCGAGGATTTTGTCTTGTGTGACTATCCCGTATATGCCGAAGAGAATATATGCCATGCATTTCATAGTTGCGTGCCTAGGTGTATGTCTGTGTGACTTGCCTTCGTACCGGGCGGTTGTCTGTGCGACTTCGCCAAATCCTACTGGATTTTATTGAGTTGGTGGTTGTCTTGTGTGACTCACCCGGTGTTATCCCACCGTGATTGTTTTGGTATTGTCTTGTGTGACTCTACCTGGTGTTATCCCACCAATAGTAGGAGGTGTTATCCCACCAGAGACCTACGCCTTCTATAGAGAGGTTGAATTCCGGAATTAAATCATGCATGTGGCTAACCAGAGATCGGTTGTCACACCCATTGTAGAAGTCTGCATTAGGCTTGGTGATTTATTTATATAAGCCCGTTGGTGGGAATTACTCTTGAGATTAAGAGCTTTCTCTTGTGTTTGTGGAAATATTTGTTATGTGTACAATCTTTCGCACCGGTTATATATATATATATATACTTTTATTTTGTGGTGACCCTTTCTTTCATTTGCGGGCTCATCCCACCCCAGATGACGATGTAGGTCGAGAGGATGGTGTTGGGAGCTCTAGGCCATAGTGAGCTTGTGTTGAAGCTTAGAGTAGTTAGACTATGCGCCGGTGTGTTTTGTGCACCGTGCTTTTGGGTTAGCATAGAGTTTTCTAACTTGTTTTGAATACTTAGACTTGGACTGTAATTATTCAGGAATACACTTTGCTTGTCGAAGCACCTTTTGGTAATGAGTTCTTTTGTATATTTGAATGTCGGCTCATTTAAAATCTTTTATGCGTAACTCTGATTGTGTACAAAAAAAATATATATATATATAGTGCCTTTTCTGGCCTTTGAAAAATGGGTTGTTACAATTGGTATCAGAGCACGGCTTTAAATCTTCAAAGGGAAAGTGTATACTTGAGTCGTTAGTCCAGAGTCAGTTAGAACATAGCTAGAGTAGTGTCAGTTCTAGTGTTGTTCTGTGTCGGGTTATGAGTTAGTAACCGTTGGATGAGATTTTCTGTTGAGACTCAAAAATGTTTGGATAAGGAATCTAATCAGAATTGGTATTGTGCAGAGTAGAATGCCTCCAAGAAGGGCACCTACAGCACCTATGGCGGACAATGCTGATATAAACCAGATGGCTTATGCCATGCATACGATGGCAGCGGCTGTGACTGCTCAGAGCCATGCTAAGGCGCAGAGAGATCTGGAAAAGCGCGAAAGAGAAATACTCGCTGTTGGATCTAGACTTCTTTCAAATTTCAACCACCAAACTCCTCCAAAATTTAATGGGGAGGGAGGTCCGGAAACTGCTGATTTGTGGCTCCAATCTGTGGAGAGAATATTCGGGGCAATTCATTGTCCAGAAGGAGAGAAGGTGGTCTTAGCTACCTATCAGTTACTCGGGGGTTCTGAGTATTGGTGGAGGAACACCCGTATTATCATGGAGAATGGTCATGAAGCATTGAATTGGGAGAACTTCAAGAGGAGGTTTTTAGCCAAGTACTTTCCCGAGACTGCAAGGGAAAGGTATGGGGAGGAATTTCTGAGGTTGCGTCAGGGGGGCATGAATGTTGAAACATAAGCCAAGAAGTTCGAATCACTATCCCGTTTCTTCCGCTTCTTTAGGGATGGGATAGATGAGGATTATATGTGCCGTCGATTCCAAGATGGGCTGAGGTACGAACTGCAGGATTCGGTTGTGCCATTGGGTATCCGACAGTTTCAGGTCTTGGAAGAGAAGTGCCAAGAGGTAGAGGACATGAGGAATAAGCGGGTGAACCGCCAAGGGAATTCTAGTGCTGGAGGACCAAGTCGTACCAATGATCGTGGTTCGACTCAGAATAGTGGGAGACAAGGTGGTAAGCCTTATAACCGTCCTCAACACAGTAAAGGACCGGGCCGATCGGTAAATCAGGGAACCCAGGGAAAATCTGATGGTGGTAAGGGGACTTGCTACAACTGTGGAGAAGCGGGGCATTTTTCTAATGAGTGCACGCGACCGAAGGGGGGAAGCGCTTGTTTCAATTGCAAGAAGCCGGGACACTTTGCTAGAGATTGCAGAGCCCCGAAGGCCGGGCCGTCGGCAAATGTGGCACAAGGCTCACAGGGTGTCAGACCTGCGGCGAAGGCACGTGCTTACTGTATGGGCACTGAACTGAGTGGGCAGGCTAGCAATGCCATCCATGAGAGCTGTCACATCGCAGGTAATTCTTTAACTGCTTTGATTGACACGGGGGCAACCCACTCATTCATATCTTTGGCATGTGCAAATCGTTTGAGTTTGAATGTTTCTGTTCTTCCGTTTGATTTGAATGTTTTGACTCCTGCTAAGGATTTGGTAGTGAATACTGCATGTTTGCATTGTTTGGTAGTAATCCAGAATAGGGATTTTCTGGTCAATCTGGTTTGTCTACCGCTTTTATCTCTCGAGATCATCCTTGGGATGGATTGGTTGTCTTATCATTATGTGATTCTAGACTGTGCTCGGAAATTGGTTTTCTTTCCCGAGCCAGGTGTGCGAAGGTACTTGTCTGCAAATCGACTTTCTGTGGTTATGTGTAATGGAGAACCGGAGATAGTTTCACTTGCTAGTTTAGGAGTGACGTCGGAGATCCGAATTGAGGAAATTCGTGTGGTTCAGGATTTCCAAGATGTGTTTCCATCGGAGATTCCAGCTTTTCCTCCGTGTAGAGAGGTGGAATTCTTTATTGATTTGCAACCGGGTACGAGTCCGATTTCGGAATCAGCTTATCGGATGGCGCCAGCTGAGTTGGTAGAGTTGAAAAGTCAGATTGAAGACTTGTTAGTTAAAGGTTTCATAAGGCCTAGTGTGTCGCCTTGGGGAGCACCGGTCTTATTGGTTAAAAAGAAGGATGGTAAGTCTCGTTTGTGTGTGGATTATCGGAAGCTTAATAAGGTGACTATCAAGAACCGATATCCATTGCCACGTATTGATGATCTGATGGATCAGTTGAGGGGAGCCTCAGTGTTTTCAAAGATTGACTTGAAATCTGGTTATCACCAGATAAGAGTACGAGATGAGGATATTCAGAAAACGGCGTTCAGGATGCGGTATGGGCATTATGAGTTCTTAGTGATGCCGTTTGGAGTGACGAATGCACCTGCTATCTTTATGGCCTACATGAATCGGATATTCCACTCATTCTTGGACAAGTTTGTGGTGGTATTTATTGATGACATCCTAGTGTATTCGAAGAGTGAAGAGGAACATGTAGAGCATCTTCGTCTAGTATTGCAAGTTTTGCGGGAATGTAAGCTGTATGCAAACCCGTGAAAGTGTGACTTTTGGTTGGAAGAGGTGAATTTCCTTGGCCATGTTATATCAAGAGAGGGAATAGCCGTGGATCCAGCCAAGATTGATACGGTACTTTCATGGAAGCAACCTCAAACAGTGACCGATGTGAGAAGTTTTGTTGGTTTGGCCGGTTATTACCGAAGGTTTATAGAAGGATTTGCTAAGATTGTGGCACCGATGACACAACTTACGCGAAAAGATCAACCTTTTGCTTGGACAGAGAAGTGTGAGTTGAGTTTTCAGTTGTTGAAGGAGCGATTGACGACTTCACCAGTTTTGATGTTACCACAGTCGGAGGAACCGTATGAGGTTTATTGTGATGCTTCTCATCAAGGGTTGGGTTGTGTGTTGATGCAACACAAGAGGGCAGTGGCTTATGCGTCAAGGCAGTTGAAAATGCATGAAAAGAATTATCCTACGCACGATTTAGAGCTTGCGGCCGTTGTTTTTGCATTGAAGATTTGGAGACATCATCTTTATGGTTGCACTTTTGTCGTGTTTAGTGACCATAAAAGTCTTAAGTATCTGTTCGATCAGAAAGAGCTTAATATGAGGCAGAGGAGATGGATGGAAACATTGAAAGATTTTGATTTCACCTTAGAATACCATCCGGGGAAGGCTAATGTAGTAGCCGATGCTTTGAGTAGGAAGAGTGTGTCGGTTTGTTCGACGCAAATGGCTAGTCAACAAGAGTTGTTGAGAGAGTTTCGTGACTTGCACCTAGAGGTAGAGTTTGCTTTAGGGAATATCAGACTGGGTATGATTACCATCTCGAGCGGGTTATTGGAGGACATTTCTAATTGTCAAGAGGACAAGTTCCTTATGGAGAAAAGAGCTTTGATTGTTCGAGGAACCAACCGAGATTTCAAGGTGGGATCAGACAACATCTTGAGGTGTCAAGGGAGAGTGTGTGTACCCGAAACTATGGATTTGAGAAACACCATTCTAGGGGAGGCACACAAGAGTAAACTTAGTATACATCCCGGAGCAACAAAGATGTATCAAGACCTGAGGCATGATTTCTGGTGGCCGGGTATGAAGAAGGATGTGGCTGAGTATGTGGCGTCGTGTCTGACTTGTCAGAAGGCGAAGATTGAACATCAGAGACCAGCAGGGATGCTGCAGTCATTAGATATCCCCGAGTGGAAGTGGGATAGCATTTCTATGGATTTCATCACTGGTTTACCTAAGACCAGGAGGAAGCATGATTCCATTTGGGTGATAGTGGATCGTTTGACAAAGTCCGCTCATTTTCTGCCGGTAAGGACTACGGACACAGCGGCAAAGTTGACAGATTTTTACATTGCTGAGATTGTGAGGTTACATGGGATTCCGTCAAGTATAGTGTCGGATCGAGACCCAAAGTTTACTTCACACTTTTGGAGGACTTTGCACGAGGCGTTGGGGACGAAATTGAGATTGAGTTCCGCCTATCATCCTCAGACAGATGGGCAGACCGAGAGAACAAATCAATCTTTGGAAGATTTGTTGAGAGCTTGTGTATTGGATGATCGTGGGAGTTGGGACGATGTATTACCATTGATAGAATTCACATACAACAACAGTTTCCACGCGAGTATTGGAATGGCACCATACGAGGCTTTGTATGGGAGGAGATGTCAGACTCCTTTGTGTTGGTACCAAGATGGGGAAAGTATGATAGTAGGACCGGAAATGGTACAACAGACGACGGACAAGGTCCGAAAGATAAGGGCAAGGATGAAAGTTGCTCAAGATCGTCAAAAGAGTTATGCGGATAGGCGTCGGAGGCCTTTAGAGTTTGAAGAGGGAGATCATGTATTTCTCCGAGTTACTCCAACAACTGGTGTTGGAAGGGCTTTG
This sequence comes from Trifolium repens, assembly GCA_030408175.1. Lineage (NCBI taxonomy): Eukaryota > Viridiplantae > Streptophyta > Magnoliopsida > Fabales > Fabaceae > Trifolium > Trifolium repens. The sequence continues at coordinate 34,300,289 of CP125845.1, forward strand.
AAAGCGAAGAAGTTGACTCCAAAGTTTATAGGGCCTTATCAGATTTTGGAACGGATTGGGAAGGTAGCATACCGGATCGCGTTGCCACCGGTACTATCTTTGATACATGACGTGTTCCATGTGTCGCAATTGCGGAAATATACACCGGATCCATCATATGTGATCACACCAGATGACATCCAGTTGAGGGATAACTTGTCATTTGAGGTTCCGCCGATCAAGATTGCGGATAGGAAGATGAAACGTCTGAGGACGAAAGAGATACCTTTGGTGAAGGTAATATGGAACGAAGCTACAGGAGATACCACCTGGGAGCTCGAGAATAAGATGAAAGAATTATACCCCAGTTTGTTTGACGATGTCTACGTTTCGAGGACGAAACTTCTTTTAGGGGGGTAGTATTGTAAGACCCAAGATTTCATTGTATAGTTGGTTTAAGGAATATTAGGGTTTCGATGTGTTCGTGTGATGAAACAGCGTGTAAATTATTAGGTTTTGCTGTAATCGAGTCTGTTTTGTGCTCGTGCACTGTAATTGTACAGACTTTTGTCTTGTGATGTTGTTGCTTGAATAAGAAGTTATATGTGGATTTAGTATAACGAGTTTTGGATTATTCTTGTTTTTGGAAAAACGAGTAGGATTTTACCCGCGGATGGAAAATCTTACTGCGTCTGTTTTAAGTGAGGTTTCGGATGGGAGTTTTATATATCTGCGCGAGTTAAGATATATTCTGAGATTAATTTTCTAAGGTATGGAAGAAAATTATAGTCGCGGAAAAAGATTCGGCGATAAGTTTTGGAAATGTTAAACGTTAGACGTTCTTTCCGTAGGTTTTATGTTTTTGTGGTTTACGTTCGTCGCGTCGCGCGAGAGCTGAGTACGAGACTTGTTATGGATGAGTTGATTAAATCTTGTGACTTTCTCATAAAGTAAATTGATCCAATGGCTAGGGTTTAAGCTTGGACTTTTGACTTTGATCCAATGGTGGTTTGGCTATCAAGAGCTTTGTAATAGTAAGGAGGTTTATGACTTGTGGACTTAGAAACATCACATATTAACTCCATTCTTTCTCTCTTTCACGTGAAACTCCATTGCTCACTTCTAACCTTCACTAAATTTTCCATTCTTCACCATTTCACTCCATTTCAAGCTTGGAAGCTTTGAGGAAATTTGTAGAGAATCACTTTCTAAAGGTAACCCTCTCTTCTCATCTCATAGGTTGGTAGACTTATAGAGTTTAGGAGTTTTTGGGTTTATGTTCTCATGAGGAGTTGTTAGGAAATGTTACTTTACATGGTTTTTGTTTCATGAATGATGTTCATGAGGTTTAGGGAAGCATGTGTAGGCTTTGTTATGTTTGTTTTCCATGAGTTGGTGAAAAATCTCATGAGAAAAGTTAGGGTTTTGGTTTGGTTATGTATTGATCAATAACATGAGGTTAAGTTGTAAGGTTTTGAAAAGAAAAGTTGTCTTTGAACCTTTGGGCAAAAGGGAAATGCGTTGTATGGTTTTGTTTTAGAAAATCCGATGAAAAATATTTTGGGGTTTATGAAAATATTTCCTAAGTGTTTTGAGTAGTGTTTTTGGGGTCAAAGTGGTTTAAAACTCTTGTGACATGTGGAGTTGCTTTTTACTTTGAAAACATGTTTGAAAATGATTACCGGGCGGTTAAGGCCCGTAATAAAACTTGTGCTTGGATTTGGTTTTGATTTTGGAAATGAAAAATCAAATAACTTGCACTCGAAGCAACCAACAAGCTTCGGAAATGAATTGCTTGCTTATGAAAATGGTTTGCTTTTGTGCCTTGAAAAAGTGTTGGGAACTAATAGAATCAAACTAGGCTTGGTTGGAAAAAGGTGGTGTGAGTTGCTGTCTTTTGCTGTCATGACAGGTGCAACTCGCTGAGCGAGTGTTTACTCGCCAGGGCGAGTGTCACAGGTCATGACAACACGCCAGGGCGAGCTCCAGAGCGAGTTAGACCAGTCCTCACTGCCTTCACTCGCCACCAACTCGCCAGGGCGAGCTCTGGGAGTTGAGATTTTGGATTCTGATTTCTAAACTTGGTTTTTAGCTTTCTAATCCCTTTTTATTAATTTATGGAAGTGGTGGGAATTGGAAACGAGTTTTTCGGGTACTCGGAAAGTACGTAACTTATAACGCAAGAAAACGGCCATTTTGCATTTCAAATTATTTAAGACTTTTGACAATTGTTTTGGGTCCTAAAAATAGTACAAATAACTCATGGGGGTTGATCAATACGGTAGTTTTTGGTATGATATCCGAAAGAGTGGATTTTCCTTAGGAACCTTTAAGTTTTTGGGGTTCTTGGTTTAGTTTCAATACGATTGGTTGGGAAACAATGTATTGATGGTACGCTGCTTGTTTTAGGAAGCGCGTTGTGTTGGTTGGACGAGTTTTAATAAACGGAAGCTTGCCGAGGTAAGGGCTCCACTTTATTTCCGTCTTTCGAAATGGTGACGACATGCTTTGTTTTGCTGTGTGCTTTGGCATGTTTGTACTTATGTATTCTCGTTGATGAGAACGTGTTTATAAAAATGTGTGCAATTTACATATGATTGAGAAAATGTATGTATGTTGAGATGCTTTGTACATAGGCTTTAGGCTATGTGATTGTTTGCATGAGCATATATGAATGCGTGCGTCAGATAGGACTACGCGAGGATTTTGTCTTGTGTGACTATCTCGTATATGCCGAAGAGAATATATGCCATGCATTTCATAGTTGCGTGCCTAGGTGTATGTCTGTGTGACTTGCCTTCGTACCGGGCGGTTGTCTGTGCGACTTCGCCAAATCCTACTGGATTTTATTGAGTTGGTGGTTGTCTTGTGTGACTCACCCGGTGTTATCCCACCGTGATTGTTTTGGTATTGTCTTGTGTGACTCTACCAGGTGTTATCCCACCAATAGTAGGAGGTGTTATCCCACCAGAGACCTACGCCTTCTATAGAGAGGTTGAATTCCGGAATTAAATCATGCATGTGGCTAACCAGAGATCGGTTGTCACACCCATTGTAGAAGTCTGCATTAGGCTTGGTGATTTATTTATATAAGCCCGTTGGTGGGAATTACTCTTGAGATTAAGAGCTTTCTCTTGTGTTTGTGGAAATATTTGTTATGTGTACAATCTTTCGCACCGGTTATATATGTAAGACCCGTAATTCCACTGTACCTTTTGGTGAATAAAATAAGTAATGGCTACAAGTTTTAGGGTTTTTGATGAAGCTGTTTTTGTGAGTATCGTCACATTAAGGAGATTTTTGCTGAAACGGAGCCTGTTTTGTGCTCGTGCGCTGGAAAGGCACAGACTTTTGGGTTGTAGTCTTCTTTTAAGTATGAGGAGATTTCTGTGAAGTCAGAATGGCGAGTTTTGGATTATTCTTGTTTTTGGAAAAACGAGTAGGAATTTTACCCGTTGTTGGAAATTTTTTACGATGTCTGAATTCCGTAGAAATTTAGATGGGAGTTTTATATATCGGCGTGAGTTAGGATATATTGTCAGAATAATTTTCAAGAGTGAGGAAGAAAATTACAGTCGCGGAAAAAGATTCGGCGATAAGTTTGTGAATTGTTTTTATTAAAAGGTTTACGGTAGAATTTTTTTATGTTTCCGTAAAATTTATCGGTCCGCGAGATACGGCTCGTTTAAGCGCGAGCACAGGGACTGAGCGAGCTAGTGGGCTAAGACCATAAGAATATCTAGATATTTTGTGAAGAGATGGATGACTAGGATTTAATCTTTGAACTTTGCCTTTTGATCCAATGGTTGCCATGAACCAAGACCACTTTATAGTAAGATTTTTGGATCACTTTGGAGACTGCTTTTTCCTTATGCATAAATAAAACCTAGACTTTTGGCCCATGGTCTTTATTTATCAATTTGAACATTCCTGTGCTTTCAGAATTTTGAGTTTCGACTTTCTCCGTTTATTGGAAAAACGAGTAGAAAACTGTACCCGCTTCTTAAAATTTTACGGTTTCTGTTTTCCGTCGAATTTTAATTGGAGACTTTATATATCGGCGCAAGTTGGAACCTAGTCTCAGAATATTTTTGGGAGCTAAGGAAATAAATTTCAGTCGGAGAATAAAGTTTAGCGATAATATTTGGAAACGATTTACGACGGACGTTTATTGGTGAGATTTTCTATTTTTGAGATTTCCGTCCGTTAGCGAGGTGCGACTCGCCGAGAACAAACGCGATGATCGGAGTGGCGTAAAGTGGATATTTGTTCAAAAAGCAATCATGACTAATTAGATCCAATGGTTAGGGTTTGATTAGAAAACTTTACACTATTTGATCCAATGGCCTAAATTTCACAAGAGTGGATGTAAATAGTAAGGAGGTTTATCTATTTGGTCATAGAAGCAAAAAATCACAAAACTCTTCCTTCCTCTCTTCATTCTCACGGCTCACTCACTCACTCATTCACTCATCCATTCAAAAAATTCCATTTTCTCATCTTATCAAGCTTGGATCATTAGCCTATTAAGGAATCATCATCTCCTCAAGGTAACTAACAATTCTCTTCCTTAATTCTCCATGAAAACCTCTTGAATTTAGAGTCTCATGATTATGTTCTTGGGAGAGAAATTTTGAGAATCTAGTTTTAATTAGTTTTGATTCCATAGTAGTGTTTAAGAGTGTTATGTAGGATATATTAGTGAAGCATGTAAGTGATTCTCATGGTGATTTCAAATTCCACAAAAATTTTGGTGGAGGGTTTTGAAAAAAATTTCTTGAAATGATCATAACTTTGTGTGTGTTGTATGATTTTGGTTTTTAAAGTTAGTTTCAAGCTTTGTGACAAAATGGATTGGTGAATATGAAATTAGTTTCGAAAAATGAGAAAAAAATTATTCTCGTGTTCTTGAGCGACTCGAAGAACACAATTCAGAAAAAATTTATTTCGAGTTTCAAAAAGAGTCGGGTATACGATCGAATATCTTTACGAGCTAACACATGTGGGCTAGGGTTTCAAACGAAAAAAAATGTGTAGGGTTGCCTTTTTGCCTCATTTGGCCGTGGCACACATATAGGGTTCGAGGAATCGAATTTCGAAAATTGTTTAGAGGCAAATAGCTCCCCATGATCATTGTTTAATTGTTTGATTGGTTATGGGATGTTTTGAAAAGAAAATGATCACTTGCCTTAAGGAAAACCTTATTTGAGATTTTTCGAAAATTTGCGATTCGACTCTATAATTTCTAAATCGTTTTGATAAGTGCTAGTTAGGTATTATGGGATATTACCATGCATTTAGAAGTGAAAAATTTTGAGTAGAAGGGTGTTTTTAAGAAAAATGGCCGTGGCCTTTTCCTTGTGTGGGGGAAGAAATTCCAAAATTTTTCTAAGTCCACAATTGTGTGAAAATTTTGTGTGTGTTGGATAATCTTAGTTTTGAAGAAAAATGAGTATAGGAAAGGTTGGTAGGAAGAAAAAAATGTGTAACTTGTAACGCAAGAAAACTTCGATTTTTCATAAAAATATTTTTGAAAAGTTTTAGTTGCGTTTCAAATGGTCTTGTGGTGTGTGAAACAAGTCCTTGAAGTGGAAAATCCAAAATGGTTTTAGTTTATGATTTGAAAACAAAATGATTTTCGTGTTATAAAAATAGTACAATTAACTTCGTGAATTTTTAAACACTATGAGAATAACCTGAAATCATTGAGGGATAGTTTTAGAAAGTACCTTAGACCCCTCTGGAGCTTTGAGAGCAAGTTCGTTTTGATAGGTTAAACGAGGAATATTTTATTGATTGTACGCTGCTTAACTTTTAGGTAGCGCGTATCGTAGATTTGACGAGAAAAAGTAACGGAAGCTTGCCGAGGTAAGGGCTCCACTTTATTTCTGTCTTTAAAACGGTTACGACATGTTTTGTTTTGCTGTGTGTGCAATTGCTGTGTGCTTTGGCATGTTTGTACTTATGTATTCTCGTTGATGAGAACGTGTTTATAAATACGTGTGCAATTTACATATGATTGAGAAAATGTATGTATGTTGTGATGCTTTGTACATAGGCTTTAGGCTATGTGAATGTTTGCATGAGCATATATGAATGCGTGCGTCAGATAGGACTACGCGAGGATTTTGTCTGTGTGACTATCCTGTATATGCCAAAGAGAATATATGCCATGCATTTCATAGTTGCGTGCCAAGGTGTATGTCTGTGTGACTTTGCCTACGTACCGGGCGTTGACTGTGTGACTTCGCCAAATCCTACTGGATTTTATTGAGTCGGTGGTTGTCTGGTGAGACTCACCCGGTGTTATCCCACCGTGATTGTTTTGGTATTGTCAGGTGTGACTCTACCTGGTGTTATCCCACCACTAGTAGGAGGTGTTATCCCACCTGAGACCTACGCCTTCTATAGAGAGGTTGATTCCGGAATCCATGCATGTGAAAAAGACCCAGCTAGGGTGATCACAATCATTTAGAGTCTGCATTGATAGGCTTGGTGTGCATTATAAATATGAACCCGTTGGTGGGAATGGCTATGTGTTTAAAGAGCTTTCTATGTTGGTATTTGTATATTTGGTAATTGTATCCTCTCTCGCACCGGTTATATATACACATACTTTTTATTTTGTGGTGACCCTTTCTTTCATTTGCGGGCTCATCCCACCCAGATGATGGGTTAGGTCGTGGTGACGACGGTGGCTGTTCCAGGCCCCAGTGAGATGTGGGAGCTTTAGCTTAGTTAGACTATGCGCCGGTGTGGGTTGTGCACCGTGCTTTTTGGTTAGCATAGGGTTTCTAACTTTGTTTTGTTGTAAGTATTTGTATACTTAGACTTGGATTGTAATTATTCAGGAATACACTTTGCTTGTCGAAGCACCTTATGGTAATGAGTCTTTTTGTATATTTGAATGTCGGCTCATTGAAAAAATATTTTCCGCGCACTCTGTCTCGTGTTAAAAAAAAAAAAAAAAAAAAAAAGTGCCTACTTTTGGGCCATGAAAAACGGGGTGTTACAATTGGTATCAGAGCACGGCTTTATATCTTCAAAGGGAAAGTGTATACTTGAGTCGTTAGTCCAGAGTCGGTTAGAACATAGCTAGAGTTGTGTTAGTTCTAGCGGTTGTTTTTGTTGTGTTGTGGGTGAGGTGGTTGGTTGTTTTGAGTCTAGCATGAGATATGCTTAGACACTGGTTTGTGTCTTCCTGAAGTAATGCAGGGAGTGATGCTTCAGTAAGTGGAATTGTGAAACCCCGAGCATTGGTCGAATTTAGTCGTCAAGTGTCTCTGAATTCCTTAGATACGGCAGTCCGAAGATGACGGACTTGAGCGAACAAGAACTACAAGTGATTCTTGAAAGTAATATAATGGATGGGAAGTGGCGTTAGATGTTGCCACTCAGAGGTGCTGGTTATGGACGAGTGAACGTCAATTGATAAAGGATTTTAAGTAAGGATCAGATTGGGACGACCTTCTGAAGATGATATTGGATGTCCGTCTGGTGAGTTCAGACGAGACTTGATGAAGTCGTTCAGTTGTCAAGAGGATGCAACCACTGTAGATGTGGTGGAACATGCAGAGACGTCAGTTGGATTTAATTACAATGATTGGATAATAATTGAGGCAACTTGAATTGGAATTAAAGGACGTTGTACGTCCAGAGTGAGGAAACCTGGTGGTGTTAAACGGCGTTTAGGACACGGTATGGGCATTATGAGTTTCTAGTGATGCCGTTTGGAGTGACGAATGCACCTGCTATCTTTATGGCCTACATGAATCGGATATTCCACTCATTTTTAGACAAGTTTGTGGTGGTGTTCATTGATGACATCCTAGTGTATTCGAAGAGTGAAGAGGAGCATGTAGAGCATCTTCGCTTAGTTTTACAAGTTTTGCGGGAAAGTAAGCTGTATGCAAACCCGTCAAAGTGTGACTTTTGGTTGGAAGAGGTGAAATTCCTTGGCCATGTTATATCAAGGGAGGGAATAGCCGTGGATCCAGCCAAGATTGATGCGGTACTTGCATGGAAGCAACCTCAAACAGTGACTGATGTGAGGAGTTTTGTGGGTTTGGCCGATTATTACCGGAGATTCATTGAAGGTTTCGCTAAGATTGTGGCGCCAATAACACAACTTACGCGAAAAGATCAACCTTTTGCTTGGACTGAGAAGTGTGAATTGAGTTTTCAGTTGTTGAAGGAGCGGTTGACGACTTCACCAGTTTTGATGTTACCACAGTCGGAGGAACCGTATGAGGATTATTGTAATGCTTCTCATCACGGGTTGGGTTGTGTGTTGATGCAACACGAGAGAGCAGTAGCTTATGCGTCAAGGCAGCTGAAAGTGCATGAAAAGAACTATCCTACGCACGATTTGGAGCTTGCGGCCGTTGTTTTTGCATTGAAGATTTGGAGACATCATCTTTATGGTTGCACTTTTGTCGTGTTTAGTGACCATAAAAGTCTTAAGTATCTGTTCGATCAGAAAGAGCTTAATATGAGGCAACGGAGGTGGATGGAAACTTTGAAGGATTTTGATTTCACCTTAGAATACCATCCGGGGAAGGCTAATGTGGTAGCCGATGCTTTGGGTAGAAAAGAGTTCGTTAGTAAGAGTACTAAGACAATGAGAGTATTTGGATTGTGTGCGGCGAATTAAAGATGTTGTTTTGATTTAACAAGTTATTGGTCATGGTGGTTTGGGAACTAACTCTAGACAGTTGTTGAACTAGAAAATTGCAAAGTAGTAGATTGATGATACAGGCCTGATTGGAGTTTTGTAGAGGTTATGACATCCATGAGTTAGTCGTAAAAGGGAGGTTAGTCATGGAAAGAATGTGTTAACAATAAGTGTGGCTAGTGGTGTTTCTAGCCGAACTCGTAGAGAAAATGTTCCATTGTTTGGTTGTCTTTCATTTGATGAATTCATCTTCAGAGAGGAGAAAGAGTGATGGAGATGAAATGGTTTGTGGATCTGTTTCTGGGTCTAGAAAAGAATGGGGATTTAGAGAGAAGCCCATGAAGATGTGGCTTATGCCAATTGAAGATTGGCGAAGGGATTTGTCTCACACCTAATCTTGGAAATAAGAAGGATAAGAAATTGTCTAATGACAAAGTTGTTGGAAACTATTAGAGCTTCGATTCATTGTAGTGGTTACAATGAAGAGAGACGTAGCATAAGGGAAAATCTGTATTGAGTAAGTAAAGGAATGCGGATATGGACTACATGGACAGTGGAACAATAGTGATGTGATGAGTACCTTAAGATTTATTTTGGAAGTAGGTATCTCGACAGAAAGGGTGATGTTGGGAATGATTAAGAATGGTCAGGGTGACAAGCTCTTTTGAGTAAGAGAGGATTTAATTGTAAGAGAAAAAGGAACTCAGGAGAGTTCAGAATTAGAATGGAAATACGATGTGAAGAGGATGTGCGCCGACGATGGTGGTCGACGAGGATAAGCGTTTTGTTTAAGGCACGCGAGATTTATCTAAGTGTCGTTTTGGAAGTAATGTGAGCATATAAGGAACCGATCCTGGGGAATTGGAGTTTTGGATAAAAGGAGTACAAGAGAAAGAGATGGTATAGTTTGGCAAGTGACAAGACTATAAGGAGCTGTAATCACCAACCGGAGGTTGGGATGGTATTATTTAAGTCGTGTTTGGAACGAGATTCGAATGTGAACAGACGGTTCGGCATATTCATTGAGTCACGGACTGATGGATATTGGTAAAGTGGGAAAATTCTTCTATAGAGAAGACAACTTGTTCGGAATGAAATGGTTTTGGTGGTAATTGCCATGGTAGCATTATGTTACTGTTGAATGATGTTCAACGGATGTTTCATGAGTGGAATCATGAGAGCTTGAACGATGTGTTTTGAGTGTTGTGTCTTACGACTTCGACCTTGTATTCGTAAGAGATCGAGGGAAACTCTAAGAAAAACCTCGAAAGGTTTGTGGAACCCTTGTGACTCGGAGGACCTTGAGCACAAGTGAAATGAAGTATCACTTAAGTTGGGTAAAGATGGTCTAGACCACCATCAGGATTGTCGACTGTCTATTGACAAATTGAGGGACTGGCCGTCCTTAATTTATTGTTGATGGTAGACGAGAATCGTGTTGATTGGAATTGACTAGTTTTGCTAGCTTTGGTGGTGCACAGAGAACTTCAGTGTTTCTTTTTGGGGGGTAGCCACTCACAACTTCGTGTGAAACTAATGGAGTGGGCTATGCCGCGGAGACGAAAGAAGTGACTTTGGAAATTTTTGTTTGTGGGCACGAGGATTTTGGGAACTAGAGGTTGTGAACCTCTGTTGTAAGGTTAATTTTTGAGTGGTGAACTCGTTGAGAGTGGCGGTTGAAGCACGGTTGTGCCAGTGTGTTGGTGAGAGTATCTGTAGGACTTCACCCGGTGTTAGCATCTGTGTGGCTGCACCTAATCCTGTGGGATTTTGTTGTGTTGGTGATGGTAATAATTAGTTGAGTTATTACTCTTACCTTTAGTTTCGAGGACGAAACTTCTTTTTGGAGGGTAGTAATGTAAGACCCGTAATTCCACTGTACCTTTTGGTGAATAAAATAAGTAATGGCTACAAGTTTTAGGGTTTTTGATGAAGCTGTTTTTGTGAGTATCGTCACATTAAGGAGATTTTTGCTGAAACGGAGCCTGTTTTGTGCTCGTGCGCTGGAAAGGCACAGACTTTTGGGTTGTAGTCTTCTTTTAAGTATGAGGAGATTTCTGTGAAGTCAGAATGGCGAGTTTTGGATTATTCTTGTTTTTGGAAAAACGAGTAGGACTTTTACTCGCTGTTGGAAATTTTTTACGATGTCTGAATTCCGTAGAAATTTAGATGGGAGTTTTATATATCGGCGTGAGTTAGGATATATTGTCAGAATAATTTTCAAGAGTGAGGAAGAAAATTACAGTCGCGGAAAAAGATTCGGCGATAAGTTTGTGAAATGTTTTTATTAAAAGGTTTACGGTAGAATTTTTTTATGTTTCCGTAAAATTTATCGGTCCGCGAGATACGGCTCGTTTAAGCGCGAGCACAGGGACTGAGCGAGCTAGTGGGCTAAGACCATAAGAATATCTAGATATTTTGTGAAGAGATGGATGGCTAGGATTTAATCTTTGAACTTTGCCTTTTGATCCAATGGTTGCCATGAACCAAGACCACTTTATAGTAAGATTTTTGGATCACTTTGGAGAATCCTTTTTCCTTATGCATAAATAAAACCTAGACTTTTGGCCCATGGTCTTTATTTATCAATCTGAACATTCCTGTGCTTTCAGAATTTTGAGTTTCGACTTTCTCCGTTTATTGGAAAAACGAGTAGAAAACTGTACCCGCTTCTTAAAATTTTACGGTTTCTGTTTTCCGTCGAATTTTAATTGGAGACTTTATATATCGGCGCAAGTTGGAACCTAGTCTCAGAATATTTTTGGGAGCTAAGGAAATAAATTTCAGTCGGAGAATAAAGTTTAGCGATAATATTTGGAAACGATTTACGACGGACGTGTATTGGTGAGATTTTCTATTTTTGAGATTTCCGTCCGTTAGCGAGGTGCGACTCGCCGAGAACAAACGCGATGAGCGGAGTGGCGTAAAGTGGATATTTGTTCAAAAAGCAATCATGAATAATTAGATCCAATGGTTAGGGTTTGATTAGAAAACTTTACACTATTTGATCCAATGGCCTAAATTTCACAAGAGTGGATGTAAATAGTAAGGAGGTTTATCTATTTGGTCATAGAAGCAAAAAATCACAAAACTCTTCCTTCCTCTCTTCATTCTCACGGCTCACTCACTCACTCATTCACTCATCCATTCAAAAAATTCCATTTTCTCATCTTATCAAGCTTGGATCATTAGCCTATTAAGGAATCATCATCTCCTCAAGGTAACTAACAATTCTCTTCCTTAATTCTCCATGAAAACCTCTTGAATTTAGAGTCTCATGATTATGTTCTTGGGAGAGAAATTTTGAGAATCTAGTTTTAATTAGTTTTGATTCCATAGTAGTGTTTAAGAGTGTTATGTAGGATATATTAGTGAAGCATGTAAGTGATTCTCATGGTGATTTCAAATTCCACAAAAATTTTGGTGGAGGGTTTTGAAAAAAATTTCTTGAAATGATCATAACTTTGTGTGTGTTGTATGATTTTGGTTTTTAAAGTTAGTTTCAAGCTTTGTGACAAAATGGATTGGTGAATATGAAATTAGTTTCGAAAAATGAGAAAAAAATTATTCTCGTGTTCTTGAGCGACTCGAAGAACACAATTCAGAAAAAATTTATTTCGAGTTTCAAAAAGAGTCGGGTATACGATCGAATATCGTTACGAGCTAACACATGTGGGCTAGGGTTTCAAACGGAAAAAAATGTGTAGGGTTGCCTTTTTGCCTCATTTGGCCGTGGCACACATATAGGGTTCGAGGAATCGAATTTCGAAAATTGTTTAGAGGCAAATAGCTCCCCATGATCATTGTTTAATTGTTTGATTGGTTATGGGATGTTTTGAAAAGAAAATGATCACTTGCCTTAAGGAAAACCTTATTTGAGATTTTTCGAAAATTTGCGATTCGACTCTATAATTTCTAAATCGTTTTGATAAGTGCTAGTTAGGTATTATGGGATATTACCATGCATTTAGAAGTGAAAAATTTTGAGTAGAAGGGTGTTTTTAAGAAAAATGGCCGTGGCCTTTTCCTTGTGTGGGGGAAGAAATTCCAAAATTTTTCTAAGTCCACAATTGTGTGAAAATTTTGTGTGTGTTGGATAATCTTAGTTTTGAAGAAAAATGAGTATAGGAAAGGTTGGTAGGAAGAAAAAAATGTGTAACTTGTAACGCAAGAAAACTTCGATTTTTCATAAAAATATTTTTGAAAAGTTTTAGTTGCGTTTCAAATGGTCTTGTGGTGTGTGAAACAAGTCCTTGAAGTGGAAAATCCAAAATGGTTTTAGTTTATGATTTGAAAACAAAATGATTTTCGTGTTATAAAAATAGTACAATTAACTTCGTGAATTTTTAAACACTATGAGAATAACCTGAAATCATTGAGGGATAGTTTTAGAAAGTACCTTAGACCCCTCTGGAGCTTTGAGAGCAAGTTCGTTTTGATAGGTTAAACGAGGAATATTTTATTGATTGTACGCTGCTTAACTTTTAGGTAGCGCGTATCGTAGATTTGACGAGAAAAAGTAACGGAAGCTTGCCGAGGTAAGGGCTCCACTTTATTTCTGTCTTTAAAACGGTTACGACATGTTTTGTTTTGCTGTGTGTGCAATTGCTGTGTGCTTTGGCATGTTTGTACTTATGTATTCTCGTTGATGAGAACGTGTTTATAAATACGTGTGCAATTTACATATGATTGAGAAAATGTATGTATGTTGTGATGCTTTGTACATAGGCTTTAGGCTATGTGAATGTTTGCATGAGCATATATGAATGCGTGCGTCAGATAGGACTACGCGAGGATTTTGTCTGTGTGACTATCCTGTATATGCCAAAGAGAATATATGCCATGCATTTCATAGTTGCGTGCCTAGGTGTATGTCTGTGTGACTTTGCCTACGTACCGGGCGTTGACTGTGTGACTTCGCCAAATCCTACTGGATTTTATTGAGTCGGTGGTTGTCTGGTGAGACTCACCCGGTGTTATCCCACCGTGATTGTTTTGGTATTGTCTGGTGTGACTCTACCTGGTGTTATCCCACCACTAGTAGGAGGTGTTATCCCACCTGAGACCTACGCCTTCTATAGAGAGGTTGATTCCGGAATCCATGCATGTGAAAAAGACCCAGCTAGGGTGATCACAATCATTTAGAGTCTGCATTGATAGGCTTGGTGTGCATTATAAATATGAACCCGTTGGTGGGAATGGCTATGTGTTTAAAGAGCTTTCTATGTTGGTATTTGTATATTTGGTAATTGTATCGTCTCTCGCACCGGTTATATATACACATACTTTTTATTTTGTGGTGACCCTTTCTTTCATTTGCGGGCTCATCCCACCCAGATGATGGGTTAGGTCGTGGTGACGACGGTGGCTGTTCCAGGCCCCAGTGAGATGTGGGAGCTTTAGCTTAGTTAGACTATGCGCCGGTGTGGGTTGTGCACCGTGCTTTTTGGTTAGCATAGGGTTTCTAACTTTGTTTTGTTGTAAGTATTTGTATACTTAGACTTGGATTGTAATTATTCAGGAATACACTTTGCTTGTCGAAGCACCTTATGGTAATGAGTCTTTTTGTATATTTGAATGCCGGCTCATTGAAAAAATATTTTCCGCGCACTCTGTCTCGTGTTAAAAAAAAAAAAAAAAAAAAAAAGTGCCTACTTTTGGGCCATGAAAAACGGGGTGTTACAATATATATATATACTTTTATTTTGTGGTGACCCTTTCTTTCATTTGCGGGCTCATCCCACCCCAGATGACGATGTATGTAATATCCCACATTCTAAATTACCTAATTAATTTTAGATTAGAGCTTTTGCCTAAATTTTCTAAATTAATTAGTGGAAGTTATTTAATTAATTTTGAGAATTAAGTGAATTGTGTAGCATTGGAAAATTTGATTAAACCAAACTATACAATTAGTGTTCTATTCTCATGATTAAGTAACCCAAGAAATTCAAATTTCTCTCTTTAGTGACTCACATTTCCACTCACTTCTCTAACTCTTCCTTAAGCTAACACCTCACCTTAGTGTAATGAGTCACTAATCCATTACTTTGAACTTGGCATTACATGCAAACCAACACTACTACTCTTGCCAAAACAGAAATTCTGCTCTCTCCACTTTCCTCTCCTCCCACGCCATTTCCAAACAACAACACAAGTCACATGAGTTTGGCTTTGACCATCACATGCAACCACCCACCCATTAACTCCAAAATTCTCAATTAACATTTATAATATCAATTCAGACCTGCATAAACACCAACTCTGCAACATCACAGTCCAGATTTAACCAAGGTTCACTTGTCACAAAACAACAACCACACCAATCTCACATATTTCCACAACCAATGAGAAAACATGCAAGGGCATTGAGAACAAACCTTCTACGGTTCAAACCCTCAGAAAATCCACTATATAAACCCCATTCACTCAGTTGAATTCATCATCAACACCATCAAATTCGTAGAGCTTAGCATAAGGGTTTCAAAGTGTCAAAATCTCAATTCTTGTCTGGAGTTCGTGGGGCTTTAGGAGGGGTTTCAGTAGCTGTTAGGAAGCTTAAAGCAAAGGTTTAAAGCTTCATTCCAGGTGGGTTCTTAAGTTTAGTTAGTTAGATTTCCCAAATTACAAAACTTTGCATGTTAACTTAAGATTAGGGAAATTGTTGTGTGAGAGGAATTAGCTCCCAAATTCCTCTCCATTCTGTCTTGTATTATATATATTGTGTAATGGCATGACTTAGAATGAGGATTGTAGGTGTTAAAACTATTAAAATGTGAATTTTCGTAAAACAGGGCAGGTTCTGAGTGAACTCGCCACAGCGAGCTCAGGGCGAGCAATCATGGCGAGCTGGGTTCTTCATGCTGATGAACCTCGCCCTGGCGAGTAACAACTCGCCGGGCGAGCGGATTTGGTCAGGACCTAAAATCTCGCCATGGCGAGCTTCCCTTCGCTGCAGCGAGCTTACCCAGAATATGACCTGTAACAACTCGCCAGGCGAGTGACAACTCGCCAAGCGAGCTTGACAGTACAGCAGCTTTTTCTGATTTTTGAAAATTACCTTCAACACTCGTTTTAGATCCTCATTTAAGTTAAATACACTTGCAGTAACACAATTATATAATGTTATATAGTATGTTAATCACAGATAACCTTAGGGTATAACTTAAGGAATTTAGAAATGCATGTTCCCCGGGATCTTGGTAAATTATGGTAGATATAACTAAACTAGTATCAGTCAGTTCAGCTGCGATCTATGTCGCTTTATGGACTCCCACTGGGATAATCCATCAGGTTATGTTTTGTGAGCTGTATGCCGTGATCGATCCGATCGACGGACAAGGCAGACCTCCGAGATATGCTCACCTCGGAGAATCCTTGCGGTTAAAATAAATAAGACTAATTTCTGTGACACACCTTTATTTATGCTTGTATATTATGTTATGTTATGAATATATGTTGTGACTGATTAGGATTTCCCCCGGTGTAGTCACCTTAGGAGGGTAGTAGGACTCACTGAGGCTTAGTTGTCTCACCCCACTCCAAACAATTATTTTTCAGATAAGCAGGTTGGTTAAGGTATGCTGATCGGTGTGCTTGCAGCTGTGCTTGGAGATGACATTTCGTTCTTGCATTTCTAGTTGTCTTGTGTTGTTTAATCCTATTCAATAATGTTTTGTTGTTTCTTTTCCGATAATTCCGCTGTATTTGAATCTTTGTTGTACTTAGCACCTGCGTGTGCTTGAACTTTTCAAGTTGTAATAATAATGACTCGGTATTCAATAATAATATTTCACGTTTTATTCTAGATTTAGACGTGGGGTGTTATAATTGGTATCAGAGCAGGTCGATTCAGATCGTGGCAGAGTTCATTAGTATTACTATCCGAATCCCAGTATTTGTCTGGATTTCTAACATCTGTTCTAGGTGTCATGTCACTTTAAGCCTAGCTAACTTGACTTGATATTGGCAGTTAGAGCATTATGTCAGGAGCAAGACGAGGACCTGGAAGGCCTAGAAGGAACGTTGCTGATGATGGTGACGAACCTGAAATGTACGGTGATGCTAATGCTAACATGTGGGCTGAGATGATGCATCAGCAGCAGCAGTTTCAGGCCCAGCAAGCTCAGCAGCATCAAGAGTTCATGGCTATGTTTCAACAGCATATGAACAATCCTTCCCCTCAGCAGCAAGGATCTAGCGCTGCCTTCAGAGAGTTCTGCCGAATGAGTCCGCCGGAGTTCTACGGAGAGTACAATCCAGCGAAGGCCCGTGAATGGATCCAAAGGATGAGTGGGATCCTAGAATCAATGGATTGCTCTGAAGCTGACAAGGTTGTGTTCGTCTCCCGCTTCTTTAGGGGCGACGCATGTAACTGGTGGGATGGAACGAAGTCATACATGGAGGTTAGTCAGATGGAGATGACTTGGAGTAATTTTCGACGCCTTTTTGTCGGACATTACATTCCAGAGAGCTATCAATTCCAGATGGAGCGAGAGTTGACCGAGCTGAAGCAGGGAAGTATGTCTGTGGCGGACTATACCATGAAGTTCAATGATCTGGTTCGCTATGTGGCGGACGGCAATGATGCCCCAACTGAGTCATGGAAGATGAAGAAGTACCGGTTTGGTTTAAGGGCTGACATAGCACATGACGTCTCTATACAGCATATCACTACCTTTGGTGATTTGGTGCAAAAGAGCTACCATGCTGAGGCAGATCTTAACAATATTAATAAGGAGCGCGGCGAAGCTATTCAATGGAGGAGAGACTCTGGAAAATTCAATCTGCAAGTAAGGACTAAGGGAAGTACCAGTAAGGGAAAACAGAGCTACTCTCAACGTTCACCAAGGAACTGTGCCGAATGTGGTTTCCCTCACAGTGGAGAATGCATGAAGGGAAAGAACATGTGTTACTATTGTAAGCAGCCTGGCCATTACAAGCACGAGTGTCCTAAGCTGAAGAGACAGGGCGATTCCAGCGGCGCTTCTAAAAGCAAAGGTCGGGTATTTTCACTTGATGGTGAGAAAGTCAAATCTAATAATGCCTTGATTATGGATGTATGCATGTTAGGACAGTCTGAAGTGTTAGTTTTGTTTGATTGTGGAGCTACTAATTCCTTTATAGCCGTTGACTGTGTTCAGCGACTTCAACTACCCTCTGTGCCTTTAATTCCTCCAATGACTGTGGCTGTTGCCACAGGAGGCAAGGTTACTTCTAAACGTGTTTGTCAGAATTGTCCTGTTCTTGTGGGCAGTAAAGTCTATAACATAGATTTGATCTGTCTACCCTTGAAAGATATTGACGTAGTCCTAGGCATGGATTGGCTTTCCGCCAATACTGTGTACATTGGATGTGCTGAAAAGAATCTCTTCTTTCCAACCGAAACTTCACCAGAAAGTAGAGCTCTTACCGCTTTACTCCAGAATACTCATCAGATGATCCAGTACTTAGGTGCCAGTACAAAATGTTTCAGTGTTCTATTCACCATCGATCCGGAGCCCAGTTTGTGTCCTAGTGATATTCCAGTTGTTAGGGAGTTCTTAGATGTTTTTCCAGATGATATTATGAATTTACCACCCGAAAGGGAAGTGGAGTTTTCCATCGATCTAGTTCCTGGTTCCCAGCCGATCTCAGTTGCCCCGTATAGGATGTCTCCCTTAGAGCTTCGTGAACTGAAATCTCAACTTGAAGAGTTGCTTCAGAAACACTTTATCCTACCCAGTGTCTCACCCTGGGGAGCACCGGTGTTACTTGTGAAGAAGAAAGATGGTACGATGCGTCTGTGCATTGATTATCGTCAACTCAACAAGGTCACAATTAAGAACAAGTATCCCTTACCAAGGATTGATGACCTGTTAGATCAACTCAGAGGTGCTACTATCTTCTCCAAGATTGATCTTCGTTCCGGTTATCATCAGATCCGTATCAAGTCCTCGGATGTTTCCAAGACAGCGTTCAGGACTCGCTATGGACATTATGAATTCCTGGTCATGCCGTTCGGTCTGACTAATGCTCCAGCCATTTTTATGGACTACATGAATCGGATTTTCCAGCCGTACCTTGATCAGTTTGTTGTTATCTTCATTGATGACATTCTGATCTATTCCAAGGATTCACAGGAGCATGCAGAGCACCTGAGAATCGTGTTGAGCATTCTTAGAGAGAAACAACTGTACGCCAAGTTCAGCAAGTGCGAATTTTGGCTATCTGAAGTTAAATTCTTGGGTCATGTCATATCGCAAGGCGGTGTGTCTGTTGATCCATCCAAGGTAGAAGCAGTGTTGAATTGGGAACGACCCAGAAGTGTTACCGAAGTCAGAAGTTTCCTTGGTTTGGCAGGCTATTACCGGAGATTTATTTTAGGGTTTTCGGAAATTGCTTTGCCACTAACTCGTTTGACCAGAAAGGGTGCAGACTTTGATTGGGATGCTGCTTGTGATTGGAGTTTCAGAACCCTAAAGGAAAAGCTAACCACAGCACCAGTGTTAGTAATTCCTGACCCAACCCGCAAGTATGTGGTGTACTGTGATGCGTCCAACAAGGGACTTGGATGTGTATTGATGCAAGATGGAGCAGTTGTAGCGTATGCATCCAGGCAGCTAAAACCTCATGAGCAGAATTATCCTACCCATGACTTGGAATTAGCAGCCATTATCTTTGCACTCAAAATCTGGAGACATCATCTGTATGGAGTGCAGTTTGATCTGTTCAGTGATCACAAGAGTCTGAAGTACTTGTTTGATCAAAAAGAGTTGAATATGAGGCAGCGACGTTGGATGGAGTACCTCAAAGATTTTGACTTCAATCTCAACTACCATCCAGGAAAGGCCAATGTTGTGGCAGATGCTCTAAGCAGAAAGACGTTGTATGCATCGGAGTTACTAATGCAACAGTGCGGTCTGTATGAGAAGTTTAGAGATCTCAATCTGAATGTGGTATATCGTAAGAGCGGTATCCGTATTAACAGAATTGAAGTGTCCTGTGAGTTACGCCCAAGGATTGTGCAGGCTCAGCAGGATGATGTAGAGTTGCAGAAGAGGATAAACCATCCGGAGTTCTCAGTAGCCACGGACGGTGCTATTCTCTATGAAGGCAGACTTTGTGTACCTCAGGATGATGAGCTGAAACGGTTGATTCTGGAAGAGGCACACAAAAGTGGATTTTCAATTCACCCTGGATCCACCAAGATGTATCACGATTTGAAGGAGAACTATTGGTGGCCTAACATGAAAGCAGAGATTGCTGAATTCGTGTCCAGTTGTATTGTTTGTCAACAGGTGAAGATTGAACATCAGAAACCTGGAGGACTGTTACAACCGTTGGATATTCCAGAGTGGAAATGGGAACACATCACTATGGATTTTGTAGGAGGACTGCCACGTAACCAGCGAGGTCAAGATTCGATCTGGGTAATCGTGGACAGGTTGACGAAGTCAGCTCATTTTATTCCAGTAAAATCCACCTACAAGGCCCCGCAATATGCAGCCATCTTCATGGAGCAGATTGTAAGGCTGCATGGTGTACCTTTGAGTATCGTGTCGGATAGAGACCCGATCTTCACTTCAAGGTTTTGGAAAGCATTTCAGAATGCGATGGGGACTCGACTGAAGATGAGTACATCGCATCATCCTCAGACTGATGGTCAGTCAGAAAGGACTATTCAGACCCTTGAGGATATGCTTCGGGCATGTGTGTTAGAAGATGGTGGTTCGTGGAGTAATCACCTACATCTCATCGAATTTGCTTACAATAACAGTTACCATGCCAGTATCGGTATGGCACCATATGAAGCTTTGTATGGCAGGAAGTGTAGGACCCCGTTGTGTTGGACAGAAGTTGGTGATCGTAGTTTCTTGGGACCGGATATTGTCCAAGAGACCACTTTAAAGATTAAGTCTATTCGGGATAAACTGAAAGTTGCTCAGAGTCGGCAGAAGAGTTACGCCGACAAGAGAAGGAGATTTTTGGAATTCCAGGAAGGTGACCATGTGTTCTTGAGAGTTACTCCTAAGTTGGGTTTGAGAGGTGTATTCAAAACAAAGAAGCTCTGTCCAAGATTCATTGGACCTTATCAGATTCTTCGACGCGTCGGTCCTGTAGCCTATCAGTTAGCCCTTCCTCCATCTATGTCAGGGTTACACGACGTGTTTCATGTGTCTCAGCTACGGAAGTATATTCCTGATCCTTATCAACCAGTGGAACTTGAACAAATCGATCTTCAGCCAGATCTAACTTATCAGCCGGATCCTGTTCGGATTGTGGAACGTGATGCCAAAATACTTCGGAACAAGAGAATTCCTATTGTCAAAGTTGAATGGGCTCAGTCTCCTGACGGTGAATTCACGTGGGAACTGGAGTCAGACATGCGGAAGAGTTATCCGTACTTGTTTTCAAGGTAAAATTCTTAATTTCGAGGACGAAATTTCTTTAAGGGGGGTAGGTTGTAATATCCCACATTCTAAATTACCTAATTAATTTTAGATTAGAGCTTTTGCCTAAATTTTCTAAATTAATTAGTGGAAGTTATTTAATTAATTTTGAGAATTAAGTGAATTGTGTAGCATTGGAAAATTTGATTAAACCAAACTATACAATTAGTGTTCTATTCTCATGATTAAGTAACCCAAGAAATTCAAATTTCTCTCTTTAGTGACTCACATTTCCACTCACTTCTCTAACTCTTCCTTAAGCTAACACCTCACCTTAGTGTAATGAGTCACTAATCCATTACTTTGAACTTGGCATTACATGCAAACCAACACTACTACTCTTGCCAAAACAGAAATTCTGCTCTCTCCACTTTCCTCTCCTCCCACGCCATTTCCAAACAACAACACAAGTCACATGAGTTTGGCTTTTACCATCACATGCAACCACCCACCCATTAACTCCAAAATTCTCAATTAACATTTATAATATCAATTCAGACCTGCATAAACACCAACTCTGCAACATCACAGTCCAGATTTAACCAAGGTTCACTTGTCACAAAACAACAACCACACCAATCTCACATATTTCCACAACCAATGAGAAAACATGCAAGGGCATTGAGAACAAACCTTCTACTATTCAAACCCTCAGAAAATCCACTATATAAACCCCATTCACTCAGTTGAATTCATCATCAACACCATCAAATTCGTAGAGCTTAGCATAAGGGTTTCAAAGTGTCAAAATCTCAATTCTTGTCTGGAGTTCGTGGGGCTTTAGGAGGGGTTTCAGTAGCTGTTAGGAAGCTTAAAGCAAAGGTTTAAAGCTTCATTCCAGGTGGGTTCTTAAGTTTAGTTAGTTAGATTTCCCAAATTACAAAACTTTGCATGTTAACTTAAGATTAGGGAAATTGTTGTGTGAGAGGAATTAGCTCCCAAATTCCTCTCCATTCTGTCTTGTATTATATATATTGTGTAATGGCATGACTTAGAATGAGGATTGTAGGTGTTAAAACTATTAAAATGTGAATTTTCGTAAAACAGGGCAGGTTCTGAGTGAACTCGCCACAGCGAGCTCAGGGCGAGCAATCATGGCGAGCTGGGTTCTTCATGCTGATGAACCTCGCCCTGGCGAGTAACAACTCGCCGGGCGAGCGGATTTGGTCAGGACCTAAAATCTCGCCATGGCGAGCTTCCCTTCGCTGCAGCGAGCTTACCCAGAATATGACCTGTAACAACTCGCCAGGCGAGTGACAACTCGCCAAGCGAGCTTGACAGTACAGCAGCTTTTTATGATTTTTGAAAATTACCTTCAACACTCGTTTTAGATCCTCATTTAAGTTAAATACACTTGCAGTAACACAATTATATAATGTTATATAGTATGTTAATCACAGATAACCTTAGGGTATAACTTAAGGAATTTAGAAATGCATGTTCCCCGGGATCTTGGTAAATTATGGTAGATATAACTAAACTAGTATCAGTCAGTTCAGCTGCGATCTATGTCGCTTTATGGACTCCCACTGGGATAATCCATCAGGTTATGTTTTGTGAGCTGTATGCCGTGATCGATCTGATCGACGGACAAGGCAGGCCTCCGAGATATGCTCACCTCGGAGAATCCTTGCGGTTAAAATAAATAAGACTAATTTCTGTGACACACCTTTATTTATGCTTATATATTATGTTATGTTATGAATATATGTTGTGACTGATTAGGATTTCCCCCGGTGTAGTCACCTTAGGAGGGTAGTAGGACTCACTGAGGCTTAGTTGTCTCACCCCACTCCAAACAATTATTTTTCAGATAAGCAGGTTGGTTAAGGTATGCTGATCGGTGTGCTTGCAGCTGTGCTTGGAGATGACATTTCGTTCTTGCATTTCTAGTTGTCTTGTGTTGTTTAATCCTATTCAATAATGTTTTGTTGTTTCTTTTCCGATAATTCCGCTGTATTTGAATCTTTGTTGTACTTAGCACCTGCGTGTGCTTGAACTTTTCAAGTTGTAATAATAATGACTCGGTATTCAATAATAATATTTCACGTTTTATTCTAGATTTAGACGTGGGGTGTTATAATGTAGGTCGAGAGGATGGTGTTGGCAGCTCTAGGCCATAGTGAGCTTGTGTTGAAGCTTAGAGTAGTTAGACTATGCGCCGGTGTGTTTTGTGCACCGTGCTTTTGGGTTAGCATAGAGTTTTCTAACTTGTTTTGAATACTTAGACTTGGACTGTAATTATTCAGGAATACACTTTGCTTGTCGAAGCACCTTTTGGTAATGAGTTCTTTTGTATATTTGAATGCCGGCTCATTTAAAATCTTTTATGCGTAACTCTGATTGTGTACAAAAAAAAAATATATATATATATAGTGCCTTTTCTGGCCTTTGAAAAACGGGTTGTTACAAAGCTCGCCATGGCGAGATTATAGGTTCTGAACCAAATCCACTCGCTCAGCGAGCAGAAGCTCGCCAGAGCGAGGTTCATCAGTCTGAAGAACCCAGCTCGCCATGAAGGCTCGCCCTGAGCTCGCTAGAGCGAGTTTACCCAGAACCTGCCCTGTTTCACGAAAAATTACATTTTAACAGTTTAAACACCTACAATCCTCTTTCTAAGTCATGCCATTACACAATAGAAATAATATAACACAGAATGGAGAGAAATTTGGGGATTAATTCCTCTCACACAACATTTTCCTAAAACTTAAGTGAACATGCATAATTTCATATTTTGGGAAAACTATCTAAACTAACTTAAGAACCCACCTGGATTGAAGCTTTAATCTAGCTCCTGAGCTCCTAGAAACAGCTTCTGCAACCTCCTAATGTGCCCCACGAACCCCAGACCAGAATTGGATACTTGACTCTTTGAAACCCTTAAGCTTAGCTCTATGAATTTGGAGAATTGTTTGGTGATTGGTACTGGTGTTGTTGAGGGCTATTTATAGTTGATTTCTGATGCTATGTACAGTTGTGATTTTGTTCTAATTTGGTGCATGCAAGGGTTTTCATTGGTGAGTAATGAGGTGTGGTGGAGTTTGTTGTTGTTATGTATCATGTGATGTATAGGGAGAGTGATTTTCAGAGATTCTTGCTCTGATATTGCAGTAGGAATCTCTGCATTACATTAGTGTTATGGGCTTGTGATAGAAAGGGACAAGCTCTTGTGTTAAGTGAAGGAAAATTTTGGAGTTTTGCTACACTTGTTGTTGTTGATTTTGGCGTGAGAAATGAGGGAGTTGGAGAGAAAGCTTGCTTCAGATTTCTGAAGTGATGAGAAATGTAGGAAGTTGGTCTCTTGCATGCTTAATTAGTGGTTGAGAAAGTGAGTGGAAAATGAGTCATAGCAAGAGTGAGTCACTAGCAAGAGGAATGGAGGGAGAGTGACACGTGAGGGAGGAGGGAGTGAGGTGGATAAATTGAATCTCTTCCTTGGTTAATTAGTTCTTAATTGTATGATAAGTGATTTAGGGTGTAATTTAGATGAAATCATAAGTCCTAACTTTACACATAATACACTTAATACCAATTTAATTAATTAACCACCCAAGAAATTAATTCTAATTTTATTAGACCATTTCTAATTAAAATTAGTTAGATAGTTTAGGAGTTGGGATATTACAACAATTAAAAAAGAAAAAGGTTAAAAAAAGTTTCCGTAGCCGGGAATCGAACCCGGAAATTAATGCACCCAAAGATCAATTTGTCAGTTGTGCTACTACGGATTGTTAAATATAATGTGCAATGTATTTTATATATATAATAATTAAAAAAAAAACGTAAATGAAGTTTCTGTAGCCGGGAATCGAACCCGGAAATTAATTCAGCCAAAGATCAATTTGTCAGTTGTGCTACTACGGATTGTTAATTATAATGCGCAATGTATTTTATATATATGATAATTAAAAAAGAAAAAGGGTAAAAAAGTTTCGGTAGCAGGGAATCGAACCAAACAATTAATGCACCCAAAGATCAATTTGTCAGTTGTGCTACTACAGATTGTTAATTATAATGTGCAATGTATTTTATATATATAATAATTAAAAAACAAAAACGTAAAAGAAATTTCCGTAGCCGGGAATCGAACCCGGAACTCAATGCACCCAAAGATCAATTTGTTAGTTGTGCTACTACGGATTGTTAATTATAAAGCGCAATGTATTTTATATATATGATAATTAAAAAAGAAAAAGATTAAAAAGTTTACGTAGCCGGGAATCGAACCCGGAAATTTACGCACCCAAAGATCAATTTGTCAGTTGTGCTACTACGGATTGTTAATTATAATGTGCAATGTATTTTATATATACGATAATTAAAAAAGAAAAAGGTAAAAAAAGTTTCCGTAGCCGGGAATCGAACCCAGAAGTCAATGCAGCCAATGATCAATTTGTCAGCTGTGCTACTACGTATTTTTAACTATAAAGCGCAATGTATTTTATATATATGATAATTAAAAAAGAAAAGGGTTAAAATGTTTCGGTAGCAGGGAATCGAACCAGGAAATTAATGCACTCAAAGATCAATTTGTCCGTTGTGCTACTACAGATTGTTAATTATAATGTGCAATGTATTTTATATATATAATAATTAAAAAAACAAAAACGTAAAAGAAATTTCCGTAGCCGGGAATCGAACCTGGAAGTCAATGCACCCAAAGATCAATTTTTCAGTTGTGCTACTACGGATTTTTAATTATAAAGTGCAATGTATTTTATATATATGATAATTAAAAAAGAAAAAGGTTAAAAAAATTTCCATAGCCGGGAATCTAACCCGGAAATTTATGCACCCAAAGATCAATATGTCAGTTGTGCTACTACGGATTGTTAATTATAATGCGCAATGTATTTTATATATATGATAATTAAAAAAGAAAAAGGTAAAAAAAGTTTCCGTAGCCGGGAATCGAACCCGAAAGTCAATGCAGCCAATGATCAATTTGTCAGCTGTGCTACTACGGATTGTTAACTATAAAGCGCAATATATTTTATATATATGATAATTAAAAAGAAAAAGGTGAAAAAAAGTTTCCGTAGCCGGGAATCAAACCCGGAATTTAATGCAGCCAAAGATCAATTTTTCAGTTGTGCTACTACGGATTGTTAATTATAATGTGCAATGTATTTTATATATGTAATAATTAAAAAACAAAAACGTAAAAGAAGTTTCCGTAGCCGCGAATCAAACCCGGAAATTAACGCAGCCAAAGATCAATTTGTCAGTTGTGCTACTATGGATTGTTAATTATAATGTGCAATGTATTTTATATATACGATAATTAAAAAAGAAAAAGGTAAAAAAAAGTTTCCGTAGCCGGGAATCGAACCCAGAAGTCAATGCAGCCAATGATCAATTTGTCAGCTGTGCTACTACGGATTTTTAACTATAAAGCGCAATGTATTTTATATATATGATAATTAAAAAAGAAAAGGGTTAAAAAGTTTCGGTAGCAGGGAATCGAACCAGGAAATTAATGCACTCAAAGATCAATTTGTCCGTTGTGCTACTACAGATTGTTAATTATAATGTGCAATGTATTTTATATATATAATAATTAAAAAAACAAAAACGTAAAAGAAATTTCCGTAGCCGGGAATCGAACCTGGAAGTCAATGCACCCAAAGATCAATTTTTCAGTTGTGCTACTACGGATTTTTAATTATAAAGTGCAATGTATTTTATATATATGATAATTAAAAAAGAAAAAGGTTAAAAAAATTTCCATAGCCGGGAATCTAACCCGGAAATTTATGCACCCAAAGATCAATATGTCAGTTGTGCTACTACGGATTGTTAATTATAATGCGCAATGTATTTTATATATATGATAATTAAAAAAGAAAAAGGTAAAAAAAGTTTCCATAGCCGGGAATCGAACCCGAAAGTCAATGCAGCCAATGATCAATTTGTCAGCTGTGCTACTACGGATTGTTAACTATAAAGCGCAATATATTTTATATATATGATAATTAAAAAGAAAAAGGTGAAAAAAAGTTTCCGTAGCCGGGAATCAAACCCGGAATTTAATGCAGCCAAAGATCAATTTTTCAGTTGTGCTACTACGGATTGTTAATTATAATGTGCAATGTATTTTATATATGTAATAATTAAAAAACAAAAACGTAAAAGAAGTTTCCGTAGCCGCGAATCAAACCCGGAAATTAACGCAGCCAAAGATCAATTTGTCAGTTGTGCTACTACGGATTGTTAATTATAATGTGCAATGTATTTTATATATACGATAATTAAAAAAGAAAAAGGTAAAAAAAGTTTCCGTAGCCGGGAATCGAACCCAGAAGTCAATGCAGCCAATGATCAATTTGTCAGCTGTGCTACTACGTATTTTTAACTATAAAGCGCAATGTATTTTATATATATGATAATTAAAAAAGAAAAGGGTTAAAATGTTTCGGTAGCAGGGAATCGAACCAGGAAATTAATGCACTCAAAGATCAATTTGTCCGTTGTGCTACTACAGATTGTTAATTATAATGTGCAATGTATTTTATATATATAATAATTAAAAAAACAAAAACGTAAAAGAAATTTCCGTAGCCGGGAATCGAACCTGGAAGTCAATGCACCCAAAGATCAATTTTTCAGTTGTGCTACTACGGATTTTTAATTATAAAGTGCAATGTATTTTATATATATGATAATTAAAAAAGAAAAAGGTTAAAAAAATTTCCATAGCCGGGAATCTAACCCGGAAATTTATGCACCCAAAGATCAATATGTCAGTTGTGCTACTACGGATTGTTAATTATAATGCGCAATGTATTTTATATATATGATAATTAAAAAAGAAAAAGGTAAAAAAAGTTTCCGTAGCCGGGAATCGAACCCGAAAGTCAATGCAGCCAATGATCAATTTGTCAGCTGTGCTACTACGGATTGTTAACTATAAAGCGCAATATATTTTATATATATGATAATTAAAAAGAAAAAGGTGAAAAAAAGTTTCCGTAGCCGGGAATCAAACCCGGAATTTAATGCAGCCAAAGATCAATTTTTCAGTTGTGCTACTACGGATTGTTAATTATAATGTGCAATGTATTTTATATATGTAATAATTAAAAAACAAAAACGTAAAAGAAGTTTCCGTAGCCGCGAATCAAACCCGGAAATTAACGCAGCCAAAGATCAATTTGTCAGTTGTGCTACTATGGATTGTTAATTATAATGTGCAATGTATTTTATATATACGATAATTAAAAAAGAAAAAGGTAAAAAAAAGTTTCCGTAGCCGGGAATCGAACCCAGAAGTCAATGCAGCCAATGATCAATTTGTCAGCTGTGCTACTACGGATTTTTAACTATAAAGCGCAATGTATTTTATATATATGATAATTAAAAAAGAAAAGGGTTAAAAAGTTTCGGTAGCAGGGAATCGAACCAGGAAATTAATGCACTCAAAGATCAATTTGTCCGTTGTGCTACTACAGATTGTTAATTATAATGTGCAATGTATTTTATATATATAATAATTAAAAAAACAAAAACGTAAAAGAAATTTCCGTAGCCGGGAATCGAACCTGGAAGTCAATGCACCCAAAGATCAATTTTTCAGTTGTGCTACTACGGATTTTTAATTATAAAGTGCAATGTATTTTATATATATGATAATTAAAAAAGAAAAAGGTTAAAAAAATTTCCATAGCCGGGAATCTAACCCGGAAATTTATGCACCCAAAGATCAATATGTCAGTTGTGCTACTACGGATTGTTAATTATAATGCGCAATGTATTTTATATATATGATAATTAAAAAAGAAAAAGGTAAAAAAAGTTTCCATAGCCGGGAATCGAACCCGAAAGTCAATGCAGCCAATGATCAATTTGTCAGCTGTGCTACTACGGATTGTTAACTATAAAGCGCAATATATTTTATATATATGATAATTAAAAAGAAAAAGGTGAAAAAAAGTTTCCGTAGCCGGGAATCAAACCCGGAATTTAATGCAGCCAAAGATCAATTTTTCAGTTGTGCTACTACGGATTGTTAATTATAATGTGCAATGTATTTTATATATGTAATAATTAAAAAACAAAAACGTAAAAGAAGTTTCCGTAGCCGCGAATCAAACCCGGAAATTAACGCAGCCAAAGATCAATTTGTCAGTTGTGCTACTATGGATTGTTAATTATAATGTGCAATGTATTTTATATATACGATAATTAAAAAAGAAAAAGGTAAAAAAAAGTTTCCGTAGCCGGGAATCGAACCCAGAAGTCAATGCAGCCAATGATCAATTTGTCAGCTGTGCTACTACGGATTTTTAACTATAAAGCGCAATGTATTTTATATATATGATAATTAAAAAAGAAAAGGGTTAAAAAGTTTCGGTAGCAGGGAATCGAACCAGGAAATTAATGCACTCAAAGATCAATTTGTCCGTTGTGCTACTACAGATTGTTAATTATAATGTGCAATGTATTTTATATATATAATAATTAAAAAAACAAAAACGTAAAAGAAATTTCCGTAGCCGGGAATCGAACCTGGAAGTCAATGCACCCAAAGATCAATTTTTCAGTTGTGCTACTACGGATTTTTAATTATAAAGTGCAATGTATTTTATATATATGATAATTAAAAAAGAAAAAGGTTAAAAAAATTTCCATAGCCGGGAATCTAACCCGGAAATTTATGCACCCAAAGATCAATATGTCAGTTGTGCTACTACGGATTGTTAATTATAATGCGCAATGTATTTTATATATATGATAATTAAAAAAGAAAAAGGTAAAAAAAGTTTCCATAGCCGGGAATCGAACCCGAAAGTCAATGCAGCCAATGATCAATTTGTCAGCTGTGCTACTACGGATTGTTAACTATAAAGCGCAATATATTTTATATATATGATAATTAAAAAGAAAAAGGTGAAAAAAAGTTTCCGTAGCCGGGAATCAAACCCGGAATTTAATGCAGCCAAAGATCAATTTTTCAGTTGTGCTACTACGGATTGTTAATTATAATGTGCAATGTATTTTATATATGTAATAATTAAAAAACAAAAACGTAAAAGAAGTTTCCGTAGCCGCGAATCAAACCCGGAAATTAACGCAGCCAAAGATCAATTTGTCAGTTGTGCTACTACGGATTGTTAATTATAATGTGCAATGTATTTTATATATACGATAATTAAAAAAGAAAAAGGTAAAAAAAAGTTTCCGTAGCCGGGAATCGAACCCAGAAGTCAATGCAGCCAATGATCAATTTGTCAGCTGTGCTACTACGGATTTTTAACTATAAAGCGCAATGTATTTTATATATATGATAATTAAAAAAGAAAAGGGTTAAAAAGTTTCGGTAGCAGGGAATCGAACCAGGAAATTAATGCACTCAAAGATCAATTTGTCCGTTGTGCTACTACAGATTGTTAATTATAATGTGCAATGTATTTTATATATATAATAATTAAAAAAACAAAAACGTAAAAGAAATTTCCGTAGCCGGGAATCGAACCTGGAAGTCAATGCACCCAAAGATCAATTTTTCAGTTGTGCTACTACGGATTTTTAATTATAAAGTGCAATGTATTTTATATATATGATAATTAAAAAAGAAAAAGGTTAAAAAAATTTCCATAGCCGGGAATCTAACCCGGAAATTTATGCACCCAAAGATCAATATGTCAGTTGTGCTACTACGGATTGTTAATTATAATGCGCAATGTATTTTATATATATGATAATTAAAAAAGGAAAAGGTAAAAAAAGTTTCCGTAGCCGGGAATCGAACCCGAAAGTCAATGCAGCCAATGATAAATTTGTCAGCTGTGCTACTATGGATTGTTAACTATAAAGCGCAATATATTTTATATATATGATAATTAAAAAGAAAAAGGTGAAAAAAAGTTTCCGTAGCCGGGAATCAAACCCGGAATTTAATGCAGCCAAAGATCAATTTTTCAGTTGTGCTACTACGGATTGTTAATTATAATGTGCAATGTATTTTATATATGTAATAATTAAAAAACAAAAACGTAAAAGAAGTTTCCGTAGCCGCGAATCAAACCCGGAAATTAACGCAGCCAAAGATCAATTTGTCAGTTGTGCTACTACGGATTGTTAATTATAATGTGCAATGTATTTTATATATACGATAATTAAAAAAGAAAAAGGTAAAAAAAAGTCTCCGTAGCCGGGAATCGAACCCAGAAGTCAATGCAGCCAATGATCAATTTGTCAGCTGTGCTACTACGGATTTTTAACTATAAAGCGCAATGTATTTTATATATATGATAATTAAAAAAGAAAAGGGTTAAAAAGTTTCGGTAGCAGGGAATCGAACCAGGAAATTAATGCACTCAAAGATCAATTTGTCCGTTGTGCTACTACAGATTGTTAATTATAATGTGCAATGTATTTTATATATATAATAATTAAAAAAACAAAAACGTAAAAGAAATTTCCGTAGCCGGGAATCGAACCTGGAAGTCAATGCACCCAAAGATCAATTTTTCAGTTGTGCTACTACGGATTTTTAATTATAAAGTGCAATGTATTTTATATATATGATAATTAAAAAAGAAAAAGGTTAAAAAAATTTCCATAGCCGGGAATCTAACCCGGAAATTTATGCACCCAAAGATCAATATGTCAGTTGTGCTACTACGGATTGTTAATTATAATGCGCAATGTATTTTATATATATGATAATTAAAAAAGAAAAAGGTAAAAAAAGTTTCCGTAGCCGGGAATCGAACCCGAAAGTCAATGCAGCCAATGATCAATTTGTCAGCTGTGCTACTACGGATTGTTAACTATAAAGCGCAATATATTTTATATATATGATAATTAAAAAGAAAAAGGTGAAAAAAAGTTTCCGTAGCCGGGAATCAAACCCGGAATTTAATGCAGCCAAAGATCAATTTTTCAGTTGTGCTACTACGGATTGTTAATTATAATGTGCAATGTATTTTATATATGTAATAATTAAAAAACAAAAACGTAAAAGAAGTTTCCGTAGCCGCGAATCAAACCCGGAAATTAACGCAGCCAAAGATCAATTTGTCAGTTGTGCTACTACGGATTGTTAATTATAATGCGCAATGTATTTTATATATATGATGATAATTATAAAAGAAAAAGGTAAAAAAAGTTTCCGTAGCGTGGAATCGGACCCGGAAATTAATGCATCCAAAGATCAATTTGTCAGTTGTGCTACTACGGATGTTAATTATAATGTGCAATCTATTTATATATATAATAATCAAAAAAGAAAAACGTAAATGAAGTTTCCGTAGCCGGAAATCGAACCCGAAAGTCAAAGCACCCAAAGATCAATTTGTCAGTTGTGCTACTACGGATTGTTATGATAAAGCGCAATGTATTTTATATATATAATAATTTAAAAAAAAATGTAAAAAAAGAAAAAGGTAAAAAAAGTTTCCGTAGCCGGGAATCGAACCCGGAAGTCAATGCAGCCACAGATCAATTTGTCAACTGTGCTACTACGGATTATTAATTATGAAGCGCAATGTAACACCCCAACCCATACACGTAATAAAATAAACAAATAAATAAATAAACACGTATAAGCATCAAGGTGTATACAATTAAATAATATAGCATATCATATCATCTTAAAGTTTAAAACATAGCGGCGGATATAATATCATATCATGACATCATGAATCTTCATACACATATGAATAAAATCCATTGACGAAGATCAAATGTCATAAGCAAGGTCATAGAAGTAATAATACTCAAATACATCGATCACGGAATATAACTACCCGACACGATGCTACAAGTACCAGAGCACTAATTATTACAACCCAAAACTAGTAAGAAGTCTAGGAGAAGCATAATGCTAACTCCTTACCGCTAATAGCTAAACGCACCGACAAAGCTACTTCTCAAGAGATACGTCCTCACCCTGCACCTCTGAACCCCCAAAGGTTCAGAAATTACACAAAACAGAGAGTTAGTATAACATTCCAAAATAAGCGTAAGTATAAGCAATACTATACAACTTCATACAAAATAATGGAGAGACATTCAATACTTCTCATGATAGGCACATAGTTACATAGGCAATAAGCATAAGCAGTAGATACACATATAAACCAAAGGCCACGAATCAAGTATACACAATTTAATCACAAAAGATTAATGAAGCACAAATACTAACAATTACCATTTAGTTCACACAATTATTCACCTTCATCTCCTAATGCAATCTAATGCCACATTCATGCAATGCATCCTAGTAACATTACTAAGTGCATGTGGTACCTTATGGTTATTGGAAAACTTATTCCAAATATATTTTAGTCAACCGCAGCTACTAAATTATCTGTTATACTTTAGGGCTCATCTAAAGTATCTGTTCATCATACAAAATGATGCATGTATGCAAGATTACCAATCACATAATTTAATCGTCTCATCCTACAAGGATATCACAACATAAACATATCTCAATAACTTAATTGAAGATATACAATCCCATTGATTAAATCATATTCAATTAATCTCACAAGTAATCAAGCATACATATTCAATAATTACATTATCACAATCACTTATTCATAATTCAATACTAACTCAAGTATCCAATCATATTATCTTCAATAAGACATTCATATATAAGCTATCATGCCATCCTATAATCAAAAGATCATAATTAAGACATGTTAAAAGCATAGGATTCTCCAAATTAAACTTGTACTAAAAATTGGTTCAGGGCACCATCGCTTGGCGAGCACCAGCGAGTGACTAGCGAGGAGTTACAGATTGATGCTCGCCCCCAGCGGACCGAAAGCGAGGAACAATCGCTACCTCTCGCCACCCCTCGCCGGACGAGCACAGGAAATTTCTGGGTAACATCAAGAACGATGAATGCTCGCTCCAGCGACCATAGTAGTCGCCCAGCGAACAAGCCCAGAAAAGACCCCTGTTTTCGGTTTAAGCTTAGAATCACCTAAAGACATCACTTTTCATCATATAAATTCTTAAAGCTATCAACTTTAAGCATACATAGGTCATATAAGCCTAGAAGTACAACTATAAACATCAATTAACACCAAAAGGATAAGAATCATGAATTTTCATACATTACTTCAAAAGTTTCATAACAACACAAAATCTCTAACAAACATCTACACATTCCCATTATTACTCCCCAAATTCGTGTTGTACATTTCAAGGAGAGTACTAATAATTCTAATACCTAATAAAAATCATTACTTGAATTCAATTCCCATCCCAAAAGAGAAAAGAGTGAGAGAAGATTGGGTTGGAGAAAAATAGATTTTCTCCCCTTCTCTTGATCACCCTAGAATGAAATACAACTCTCTTACCTTGTTGAGATGAAATCTCTAGCTTTCTAATCCTTAGCTTTAGCTCCCCTCTTGATTCTATCCTCTTCTCTTGTTCTTAGCTCTTTCTCTCT
Source organism: Trifolium repens (assembly GCA_030408175.1). Classification (NCBI taxonomy): domain Eukaryota; kingdom Viridiplantae; phylum Streptophyta; class Magnoliopsida; order Fabales; family Fabaceae; genus Trifolium; species Trifolium repens. The sequence continues at coordinate 34,334,787 of CP125845.1, forward strand.
CTACCTCCTTCTTCAAAAATGTGGTTTGTGTCTAATGACAACTCTACTCTAGGTTTACTATCTTCTTTTCTTATCATAATACTATTATTGTAATATCCCAACTCCTAAATTATCTAACTAATTTTAATTAGAAGTGGTCTAATAAAATTAGTAATCTTTTAGAGAAGGTTAATTAATTAAATAGTGGAATTAAGCGTATTATGTGTATGAGTTAGTAATTTTAATCAATTTAAACTACACAATTAATACCTTACTACTACTCTTAAGATTAATTAACTTTGAGAAATTCAAATCTTTCCTCATGTGACTCACTCTTATGCTAGCTTGACACCTCTTTGTAAACCATGACTCACTATTCCACTACTCCCCCAACCACTACCTAAGCATGCAACTCAACTACCTTTCATTCACACTCATCACTTCAGAAAAATCTGAAGCAATGCTCCCTTCAATTATCTCCTCTCACGCCCAAAACAACAACAAGTAGAAAAACAACAAAACCTTCAATCACAAAGAACCCTCACATGCCACAAGCAACCAAACTACTCAATCACTTACCTTCACATGCAATACAGAACAAACTCATTCTGAAACCACTCAGAAAACTCTGATCCCTCTCTTTCCAAAGAGCTCACATGAAGCTATACAACAACAACCCCTTCTTCACCCAATAAAAATTTCATGCAAATTCTGAAGCAAACAAACCCCATACTGTTTAGATATCAGAAAACCCGCTATAAATACCTCCCTTCCCAGTTGAATCAAGCATCGAACCAACTCAAATTCGTAGAGCAAATATAAGGGGTTTCTAGTGTCAAAGTTTCAAATTCTGGTCTGGGGTTCGTGGGGCACTATAGGAGGTTACAGTAGCTGCTAGAGGAGCCCAGAAGCAAGGACTAAAGCTTCAATTCAGGTGGGTTCTTAGGTTAGTTAGTTAGATTCCCCAAAATTATGAACTTTGCATGTTAACTTAGGATTTAAGAAAATTGTTGTGTGAGAGGAATTAACTCCCAAATTCCTCTCCATTCTGTCGTATATTATATGTATTGTATGATTGCATGCCTTAGGATGAGGATTGTAGGTGTTTGAAAGGTTAATTTTTGAAATTTCGCAAAACAGAGCAGGTTCTGAGCAAACTCGCTCTGGCGAGCTCAGGGCGAGCCTTCATGGCGAGCTGGGTCCTTCATGCTGATGAACCTCGCTCTGGCGAGCTTCTGCTCGCTGAGCGAGCGAATTTGGCACAGGACCTATAATCTCGCCATGGCGAGCTCCTCTTCGCCGTAGCGAGCTTACACAGGGCATAACCTGAACAACTCGCCGTGGCGAGTGACAACTCGCTGAGCGAGCTTGACAGGAACAGAAACTTTTCAGAATTTTCTAAACAGAACCGTAGCACTCGTTTTATGTCCTCGTCTGACTTTGGTATAGACAATAGTACAGTTATATAATGTAAAACAGCATGTTAATCACAGATAACCTTAGGGTATAACCTAGGGAATTTTAGAAAAGCATGCTCCCCTGGGACTTTGGTAAAAATATGGTAGAATCAACTAATTTAGAACAATCAATCATGAGCGAACTTGAATTATCGCGTTATGGACTCCCAATGGGATAATCCATTAGGTTATGATTATGTGAGCTGTATGCCGTGACCGAATCGGTTGACGGATATGTCAGGCCTCTGAGACATGCTCACCTCAGAGTGTCCATGAGTTAAAATGAATAAGATTAATTGTGTGTTACACCAATATTATTATGCTTATGAATTATGCTATATTAGAAATTTATGCTATGACTGTTAGGTTTCCCCGGTGTAGTCACCTCTAGGAGGGTAGTAGGACTCACTGAGGCTTAGTTGTCTCACCCCACTCCAAACAATTATTTTTCAGATAAGCAGGTTGGTTAAGGTATGCTGATCGGTGTGCTTGCAGCTGTGCTTGGAGATGTCACTTCTTTCATGCATTTCTAGTCGTCTGTGTTGCTTAATTCTAATCAATAAATGTTTTGTTGTTTCTTTTCCGATAATTCCGCTGAACTTTGTATCTTTGTTGTAATCAGCACCTGCGTGTGCTTGAATTTCAATTTGTAATAATAATGTACTCAGTTACCGGTTATAATATTTCACTGATATTCTAGATATTTCATGTGGGGTGTTATAATTGGTATCAGAGCAGGTCGATTCAGATCGTGCCAGAGTTCATTAGTATTACTATCCTAATCCCAGTATTTGTCTGGATTTCTAACATCTGTTCTAGGTGTCATGTCACTTTAAGCCTAGCTAACTTGACTTGATATTGGCAGTTAGAGCACTATGTCAGGAGCAAGACGAGGACCTGGAAGGCCTAGAAGGAACGTTGCCGATGATGATGATGAACCTGAGATGTACGGAGATGCTAATGCGAACATGTGGGCTGAGATGATGCATCAGCAGCAGCAGTTCCAAGCCCAACAGGCCCAGCAGCATCAAGAATTCATGAATATGTTCCAACAACATATGAACAATCCTTCCCCTCAGCAGCAAGGATCTAGCGCTGCCTTCAGAGAGTTCTGCCGAATGAGTCCGCCGGAGTTCTACGGAGAATACAATCCAGCGAAAGCCAGGGAATGGATTCAACGAATGAGTGGTATCCTTGAATCCATGGATTGCACTGAAGTTGACAAAGTAACATTCGTCTCCCGCTTCTTTAGGGGCGACGCGTGTAACTGGTGGGATGGAACCAAGGCGTATATGGAGGCCAGTCAGATGGAGGTGAATTGGGAAAATTTCCGACGTCTCTTCGTTGGACATTATATCCCAGAGAGCTACCAATTCCAGATGGAACGTGAGTTGACGGAGCTGAAGCAGGGAAGTATGTCAGTAGCGGAGTATACCATGAAGTTTAATGAGCTGGTCAGATATGTGATGGATGGAAATGATGCCCCCTCAGAATCTTGGAAAATGAAGAAATACCGGTTCGGGCTGAGAGCTGATATAGCCCACGATGTCTCTATGCAACACATCACTACATTTGGTGATCTGGTGCAGAAGAGCTATCATGCGGAGGCTGATCTTGGTAACATTCATAAGGAGCGTAGTGAAGCAGTTCAGAAGAGAAAGGATTCTGGAAAGTTCAACCTGCAAGTGAGAACTAAGGGCACCACAAGCAAAGGGAAACAGAGCTATTCCCAACGCTCACCGAGAAACTGTGCTGAATGTGGTTTCCCTCACAGTGGAGATTGCATGAAGGGGAAGAACATGTGTTACTATTGTAAGCAACCTGGCCATTACAAGCACGAGTGTCCTAAGCTGAAGAGACAGGGCGATTCCAGCGGCGCTTCTAAAAGCAAAGGTCGGGTATTTTCACTTGATGGTGAGAAAGTCAAATCTAATAATGCTTTGATTATGGATGTATGCATGTTAGGACAGTCTGAAGTGTTAGTTTTGTTTGATTGTGGAGCTACTAATTCCTTTATAGCCGTTGACTGTGTTCAGCGACTTCAACTACCCTCTGTGCCTTTAATTCCTCCAATGACTGTGGCTGTTGCCACAGGAGGCAAGGTTACTTCTAAACGTGTTTGTCAGAATTGTCCTGTTCTTGTGGGCAGTAAAGTCTATAACATAGATTTGATCTGTCTACCCTTGAAAGATATTGACGTAGTCCTAGGCATGGATTGGCTTTCCGCCAATACTGTGTACATTGGATGTGCTGAAAAGAATCTCTTCATTCCAACCGAAACTTCACCAGAAAGTAGAGCTCTTACCGCTTTACTCCAGAATACTCATCAGATGATCCAGTACTTAGGTGCCAGTACTAAGTGTTTCAGTGTCTTGTTCACCATCGATCCGGAACCCAGTTTAAGCCCCAGTGATATTCCAGTTGTTAGTGAGTTCTTAGATGTTTTTCCAGATGATATTATGAATTTACCTCCCGAAAGGGAAGTGGAATTTTCCATCGATCTAGTTCCTGGTTCCCAGCCGATCTCAGTTGCCCCGTATAGGATGTCTCCCTTAGAGCTTCGTGAACTGAAATCTCAACTTGAAGAGTTGCTTCAGAAACACTTTATCCGACCCAGTGTCTCACCCTGGGGAGCACCGGTGTTACTTGTGAAGAAGAAAGATGGTACGATGCGTCTGTGCATTGATTATCGTCAACTCAACAAGGTCACAATTAAGAACAAGTATCCCTTACCAAGGATTGATGACCTTCTGGACCAACTCAGAGGTGCTACTATCTTCTCCAAGATTGATCCTCGTTCCGGTTATCATCAGATCCGTATCAAGTCCTCGGATGTTTCCAAGACAGCGTTCAGGACTCGCTATGGACATTATGAATTCCTGGTCATGCCGTTCGGTCTGACTAATGCTCCAGCCATTTTTATGGATTACATGAATCGGATTTTCCAGCCGTACCTTGATCAGTTTGTTGTTATCTTCATTGATGACATACTGATCTATTCTAAAGATTCACAGGAGCATGTGGAGCACCTGAGAATCGTGTTGAGCATTCTTAGAGAGAAACAACTGTATGCCAAGTTCAGCAAGTGCGAATTTTGGCTATCTGAAGTTAAATTCTTGGGTCATGTCATATCGCAAGGCGGTGTGTCTGTTGATCCATCCAAGGTTGAAGCAGTGTTGAATTGGGAAAGACCCAGAAGTGTTACCGAAGTCAGAAGTTTCCTCGGATTGGCGGGCTATTACCGGAGATTCATCTTAGGATTTTCGGAGATTGCTTTGCCATTAACTCGTCTAACCCGAAAGGGTGCAGACTTTGATTGGGATGCTGCTTGTGATTGGAGTTTCAAAACCCTGAAGGAAAAGCTAACAACAGCACCAGTGTTAGTGATTCCTGATCCAACCCGCAAGTATGTGGTGTACTGTGACGCGTCCAACAAGGGACTTGGATGTGTGTTGATGCAAGATGGAGCAGTTGTAGCGTATGCATCAAGGCAGCTAAAACCTCATGAGCAGAATTATCCTACCCATGACTTGGAATTAGCAGCCATTATCTTTGCACTCAAAATCTGGAGGCATCATCTGTATGGAGTGCAGTTTGATCTGTTCAGTGATCACAAGAGTCTGAAGTACTTGTTTGATCAAAAGGAGTTGAATATGAGGCAGCGACGTTGGATGGAGTACCTCAAAGATTTTGACTTCAATCTCAACTACCATCCAGGAAAGGCCAATGTTGTGGCAGATGCTTTAAGCAGAAAGACGTTGTATGCATCGGAGTTACTAATGCAACAGTGCGGTCTGTATGAGAAGTTTAGAGATCTTAATCTGAATGTGGTATATCGTAAGAGCGGTATTCGCATTAACAGAATCGAAGTGTCCTGTGAGTTACGCCCAAGTATTGTGCAGGCTCAGCAGGATGATGTAGAGTTACAGAAGAGGATAAACCATCCGGAGTTCTCAGTAGCCACGGACGGTGCTATTCTCTATGAAGGCAGACTTTGTGTACCTCAGAATGATGAGTTGAAGCGGTTGATTCTAGAAGAGGCACACAAGAGTGGATTTTCAATTCACCCTGGATCCACCAAGATGTATCATGATTTGAAGGAGAACTATTGGTGGCCTAACATGAAGGCAGAGATTGCTGAATTCGTGTCCAGGTGTATTGTTTGTCAACAGGTGAAGATTGAACATCAGAAACCTGGAGGACTGTTACAACCGTTGGATATTCCAGAGTGGAAATGGGAACATATCACTATGGATTTTGTAGGAGGACTGCCACGTAACCAGCGAGGTCAAGATTCGATCTGGGTAATCGTGGATAGGCTGACGAAGTCAGCTCATTTCATTCCAGTGAAATCCACCTACAAGGCCCCGCAATATGCAGCCATCTTCATGGAGCAGATTGTAAGGCTGCATGGTGTACCTTTGAGTATCGTGTCGGATAGAGACCCGATTTTCACGTCAAGGTTTTGGAAAGCATTCCAGAATGCGATGGGGACTCGACTGAAGATGAGTACATCGCATCATCCTCAGACTGATGGTCAGTCAGAAAGGACTATTCAGACCCTTGAGGATATGCTTCGAGCTTGTGTATTAGAAGATGGTGGTACGTGGAGTAATCACTTACACCTAATAGAGTTTGCCTACAATAACAGTTACCATGCCAGTATCGGTATGGCACCTTATGAAGCTTTGTATGGCAGGAAGTGTAGGACCCCGTTGTGTTGGACAGAAGTTGGTGATCGTAGTTTCTTGGGACCAGATATAGTCCAAGAGACCACTTTAAAGATTAAGTCTATTCGGGATAAGTTGAAAGTTGCTCAGAGTCGGCAGAAGAGTTACGCCGACAAGAGAAGGAGATTTTTGGAATTTCAGGAAGGTGACCATGTGTTCTTGAGAGTTACTCCTAAGTTGGGTTTGCGAGGTGTTTTCAAAACAAAGAAGCTCTGTCCAAGATTCATTGGACCTTATCAGATCCTTCGACGCGTCGGTCCTGTAGCCTATCAGTTAGCTCTTCCTCCATCTATGTCAGGGTTACACGACGTGTTTCATGTATCTCAATTACGGAAGTATATTCCTGATCCTTATCAGCCAGTGGAACTTGAACAAATCGATCTCCAGCCAGATCTAACTTATCAGCCGGATCCTGTTCGGATTGTTGAACGTAATGCTAAAATACTTCGGAACAAGAGGATTCCAATTGTCAAAGTTGAATGGGCTCAGTCTCCTGACGGTGAATTCACGTGGGAACTGGAGTCAGACATGCGGAAGAGTTATCCTTATCTGTTTTCGAGGTAAATTTCTTAATTTCGAGGACGAAATTTCTTTAAGGGGGGGTAGGTTGTAATATCCCAACTCCTAAATTATCTAACTAATTTTAATTAGAAGTGGTCTAATAAAATTAGTAATCTTTTAGAGAAGGTTAATTAATTAAATAGTGGAATTAAGCGTATTATGTGTATGAGTTAGTAATTTTAATCAATTTAAACTACACAATTAATACCTTACTACTACTCTTAAGATTAATTAACTTTGAGAAATTCAAATCTTTCCTCATGTGACTCACTCTTATGCTAGCTTGACACCTCTTTGTAAACCATGACTCACTATTCCACTACTCCCCCAACCACTACCTAAGCATGCAACTCAACTACCTTTCATTCACACTCATCACTTCAGAAAAATCTGAAGCAATGCTCCCTTCAATTATCTCCTCTCACGCCCAAAACAACAACAAGTAGAAAAACAACAAAACCTTCAATCACAAAGAACCCTCACATGCCACAAGCAACCAAACTACTCAATCACTTACCTTCACATGCAATACAGAACAAACTCATTCTGAAACCACTCAGAAAACTCTGATCCCTCTCTTTCCAAAGAGCTCACATGAAGCTATACAACAACAACCCCTTCTTCACCCAATAAAAATTTCATGCAAATTCTGAAGCAAACAAACCCCATACTGTTTAGATATCAGAAAACCCACTATAAATACCTCCCTTCCCAGTTGAATCAAGCATCGAACCAACTCAAATTCGTAGAGCAAATATAAGGGGTTTCTAGTGTCAAAGTTTCAAATTCTGGTCTGGGGTTCGTGGGGCACTATAGGAGGTTACAGTAGCTGCTAGAGGAGCCCAGAAGCAAGGACTAAAGCTTCAATTCAGGTGGGTTCTTAGGTTAGTTAGTTAGATTCCCCAAAATTATGAACTTTGCATGTTAACTTAGGATTTAAGAAAATTGTTGTGTGAGAGGAATTAACTCCCAAATTCCTCTCCATTCTGTCGTATATTATATGTATTGTATGATTGCATGCCTTAGGATGAGGATTGTAGGTGTTTGAAAGGTTAATTTTTGAAATTTCGCAAAACAGAGCAGGTTCTGAGCAAACTTGCTCTGGCGAGCTCAGGGCGAGCCTTCATGGCGAGCTGGGTCCTTCATGCTGATGAACCTCGCTCTGGCGAGCTTCTGCTCGCTGAGCGAGCGAATTTGGCACAGGACCTATAATCTCGCCATGGCGAGCTCCTCTTCGCCGTAGCGAGCTTACACAGGGCATAACCTGAACAACTCGCCGTGGCGAGTGACAACTCGCTGAGCGAGCTTGACAGGAACAGAAACTTTTCAGAATTTTCTAAACAGAACCGTAGCACTCGTTTTATGTCCTCATCTGACTTTGGTATAGACAATAGTACAGTTATATAATGTAAAACAGCATGTTAATCACAGATAACCTTAGGGTATAACCTAGGGAATTTTAGAAAATCATGCTCCCCTGGGACTTTGGTAAAAATATGGTAGAATCAACTAATTTAGAACAGTCAATCATGAGCGAACTTGAATTATCGCGTTATGGACTCCCAATGGGATAATCCATTAGGTTATGATTATGTGAGCTGTATGCCGTGACCGAATCGGTTGACGGATATGTCAGGCCTCTGAGACATGCTCACCTCAGAGTGTCCATGAGTTAAAATGAATAAGATTAATTGTGTGTTACACCAATATTATTATGCTTATGAATTATGCTATATTAGAAATTTATGCTATGACTGTTAGGTTTCCCCGGTGTAGTCACCTCTAGGAGGGTAGTAGGACTCACTGAGGCTTAGTTGTCTCACCCCACTCCAAACAATTATTTTTCAGATAAGCAGGTTGGTTAAGGTATGCTGATCGGTGTGCTTGCAGCTGTGCTTGGAGATGTCACTTCTTTCATGCATTTCTAGTCGTCTGTGTTGCTTAATTCTAATCAATAAATGTTTTGTTGTTTCTTTTCCGATAATTCCGCTGAACTTTGTATCTTTGTTGTAATCAGCACCTGCGTGTGCTTGAATTTCAATTTGTAATAATAATGTACTCAGTTACCGGTTATAATATTTCACTGATATTCTAGATATTTCATGTGGGGTGTTATAATTATGCCCTTCTCTACTTTCTTAATTAACATTGGGCTTGGCCCATAAACTTAATAACTCTACTCATGTCTTGTGACTAACTCACTAACTCTATCTCATTCTATTATTGATTACCCAAAATACCCTCACACTTATAAATCAAATAAATCACAATATCATTCAAATAAATAATTAAACACATAAATAATAAATAAGCTTAAAAATGCTATTTATTCTATCATGGGCGTTACACGCAATATGTTATATATATATATGATAATTAAAAAGAAAAAGGTAAAAAAAAGTTTCCGTAGCCGGGAATCGAACCCGGAAATTAATGCAGCCAAAGATCAATTTGTCAGTTGTGCTACTACGGATTCTTAATTATAATGTGCAATGTATTTTATATAAATAATAATTAAAAAACAAAAACGTAAAAGAAGTTTTCGTAGACGGGAATCGAACCCGGAAATTAATGCAGCCGAAGATCAATTTGTCAGTTGTTCTACTACAGATTGTTAATTATAACGTGCAATGTATTTTATATATATAATAATTAAAAAGAAAAACGTAAAAGAAGTTTCTGTAGCCGGGAATCGAACCCGGAAATTAATGCAGCCAAAGATCAATTTGTCAGTTGTGCTACTACAGATTGTTAATTATAATGTGCAATGTATTTTATATATATAATAATTAAAAAACAAAAGCGTAAAAGAAATTTCCGTATCCCCAACTAAAATATCTAGAATATTTAGTCGAGATATTAATAATTGAATCTGAGTACATTAAATTAAATGGAATAATTACTTGAATTACAAGAATCTTTCACAATAAGGTAATAATCTGATACAAGACAGCAGAATGATTAACTTTAGAATATACAAATCAAACTGAAAACAAGAAGAAGACTAAAATCTTCTAATCTGATGATCCAAGTCCAGCTCCAATCATCAGCTCCCTCCTGGTCCTTGCTCCAGTTAACCTGTCTACCTAAAAAAAATTGATTTGGAGTGGGGTGAGGCTACTAAGCCTCAGTGAGTCCTACTACCCTCCTAGTGGTGACTACACCGGGGGAACCTAGATAGTGTAATATTCTAAGTTCAACTGTTTTACATATAAATGTAATATTAATAAAACAAAAGTGTATCACAAAATTATTATCTAGTCCAATTACTCTTCAAAGGACACTCCGAGGCAAGCCGGTCTTGGGTGCCTGACTCCGCGTAATACCGAATATTGAGGTTCAGATTCTGCCGTTGGCTCACATAATAAAATGATTAGAATTCAGAGGAATTCTTTAATCATGGCATATAATTACCATTTAGTTTTAATGATTATAACAGTTCTAACCAATATATCCCGCCAGGGTATCCTAACATGTTACTGATACTTATAAAATATACATATTGTCTCTGACTATATAATCTGTTAAACATTATTAAACAGGTTCAAGAAACCAAGTTGCATTCGGGTATAAAACGACTGATATGATAAGTTTCAAAATTATGTAGGTTCTGCTCCTGGTACACTCGCTACGGCGTGTTCTCACTCGCTACGGCGAGTTTTTAGGTCAACAGACTCGTAACACTCGCCCTGGCGAGTCAAAGACTCGCCTGGCGAGTTATACAAGACGTTAACACTCGTTGTGGCGTGTAATCACTCGCTGCGGCGAGTGCAGCAGCACAGACCCTTGTTTCTGCAAAAGTGATGTTTTTTCCAAAATTCACCTACCACCTCTATGCAACTCGTTTTAAACATGTCTTATAATATATAATAGATTATATAGGAGCAAGAATTGGGATTTATTCTTGCTCTCTCACTAATTCGATCCTAAAATTCCTATATTTGCATGCAATACATATTTTGTGGAAAACTATGCTTTCTAAAATTAACTATGGTTTAGAACTTAAGAACCCACCTGGAATGAAGCTTTAAACTTGAATATGAGCTCTGTTGCAGTACAAAAGCTCTCTGACCAGAACTCGCATGAAAACCCCAATTTGTGTTCTTGAGCAAAATAGAAAAGAATGGAATCATGAGTGTTCTAGAGCTTACTAAGGTTAAGAGAATGAAAACCGTCCTATCAATATCTGAAAATGCATCAGAATGGTTAGGAATAACATACCATGGTTTGGAACTAGGCATCAGAAACAGAAAACACATGCAGCACCTGGAGCTGTTCTGCAGCACTCGCTGGAGCGAGTACTTCTGCTCGCTGAGCGAGCGTGACAGAAATGCAGAACAAGGTTCTATAGTTTTTCCAAAAACTCTACTTTTCCACAGCACCCATAGCATTCCAGTCGTCTCCAAACTCGTATTTTAGAAGATAAACACACATGCAACACGAAATTCAAGTGATGGATTGAGAATGGGTATTTGGTTGTTAGAAGAAGGTTTAAGAGTAGTTATAAAAGGGAAAGAGATTCTCATCCTTACCTTAAGATTTTGAACCATAGCCTCACCCATAAATTCACGGTTCTTTTAATTCCTTAGCACCTCAAAGCTTGAATATCAGTAGCATTTCACACATGCATGGATTTGGAATTGAGAAATTGCAAGAGATTAATGATCTGGGTTTTTCTCCAAATTGGTTAATCGAAGGGTTGGAGAAGAGATAATGAGTAGAATTGGCTCTTGGAGATTATTGAGGAGGTTGCATGCAAGAATTTCCATGGCTAGAGAAGGAAGAAGTATGAGGTTGGTGGTGAGGGTGGTATGCGTGAGAGAGAAAGAACAAGGGAGAGGTGTGTTTAGTTTTTCTGAACTTTCAGTAAAATGGGAAATGAATGAAGGCTTGGTTCTAGACTTTGCCTTAAGTAGCTGAATGTGGGACCCATGGTTTTCTTTGTTCACCTTCCATTGGCCAAGACTAGGCTACACTATTACTTTTATCACAATGGTTCAACACAAATTTTACTCAAATCACATCTCTAACTATTAATACTTCTAATAATTAGATTGGGTTGTTACAATCCCCCCCCCCCCCCCCCTTTAAAAGAATTTCGTCCTCGAAATTCAACACATCTCCATTTTACTTCAGAGTAACTCAACTATTTCCACATCCCAGGTCTAACTTCATTTATTCTCCGGTCAAAAGTATCTAATCCCTTAGAATAAAACTTTCCTCTCCTTTAGGGTCGTTGGCTAAAGTCTGGTCAATTATCCATACTTACAACTAGTTTTATGTTGTGCACTCTGATTCGAATACTTACCGTCACCTCTGACAGCGTCACTACCATCTTAGTCTATAATTCCATGAACACATTCATACATCAATCTTGTTTTATCCACTTCTACTTCTTCCACTAAGATTTAAACTTCTTCCATTACTACCGGTATTAATCATACTACTTCATTGTCTTAGTAGGTCGGTATCTGGCCTGGTTGGGTACACACTAAAACCTGAGGTAATGATGACGTTGAATAATTAGCTGAAGGGTTTAAGCTTGAGTATTCCTATTGGCAACTTTAAAATCTTTCTTCCCAAAGTCGTTCACTTTCCGAACACTACCATGTATAACACATCAAATGTACCCTTGTACCTCGTGTTGTCTAAATACTCCAAGATCGATCGAAATATAAAACGAGTGGAAAATTGTCCAGACACTACTGATTCCCCTGCCAACGAGTTAGACTCATTCGCATGCGAGTCTATAGTTATCTGATAAAATCCCACCTTCAATTTTAACCCATTCTGGCACGACACGACGATCGAGTTGTACATTTAACATGCAGATGCTCTTGGGTTCAGGTTTCCTCTCAGGGATAATGGATAATATTGTTTGAAGTCCCTCACCGATACTAACGTATGGAAACTTTGCTAAAGCAATCAGATTCTAAACTTGGCTAGTTGAATACGTAAGGTTTGAATTTGTAATGTTGAGGCTGAATTGAATGGTTTGGCTTAGGATGGTTTACTTGTATTATCTAACGGATCACTAGGGATAGGAAAGGGTTTCCAATGAGGATGAAACATTACTCTAAACGAGCAATTAACTCTTTCACTTATATGAACTGGTTAATGATAACTAAACTTGGAGTTAGAATATTCTGGTCACGATACTCAGGCTTAACACTTGGTCTCACAAGGTTACAGAAAATAAATCTGGAAGGTCGAAATGTTCGAGTAGGGATACTTAAGGTTAACATACTAATCTAACATGAATTCAGAAAACGGAACTGACAGGTTTGAATCCTTAACACAGATTTCACTTGTAAAGCTTAATTCCACTGAATTGGAAATGATTCGAATTTAATTCTGAATTCGGGTGACAAGGCTACGAAAAGATATACAACTAATTATATTGAAGAATTGATTACCATACTCGAGTGCACGAAGTTTAAATGGATTGTTGATACTGAGCTAAGTCATTTGTATCAGGACAGTTGAGGATGCTAATCAACAGATCAACCAACAAGCGAGAAATTGAACAGAAGTCATTCGTGGCTACCCAAGAGACTGGCTTCCACGAATCTGTTGTGGTTACTAACGATATAGCTGAAAGGCCGGAGATATTGGATACAGTTACTTAGGAGGGACGTTCCAAACAATTCATGCGACTGACGTGATGAATTTGGAAAGTTGCATAAGAATTAAATTTGTGGGTGATACTTGACTGACAAGTATCTAAAGTACGGAAAGAAATTATCCATCTGAGGCATAATCAGACAAGTTAGGGAGTACACACGTTCGTGATGTTCCAAGACTTATGAACGTAGAATTGAACATTGCTCGATTCGACGAGTTGGCTGATAGAGGATCCAGAACGAATGGAAGGTAATTGAAGATTGGTCTCCTATTGGGTCCAGACTGATGTTCCACAATTCTATTTCTCCTGTCAGAGCTCTCAGGTTTAGGACAACTAGGTTTTCACTCACGTTTCTTGCTGACAAGTTCTCACCGGTAGGTCTCACTGATTCTAATAGTCTCTTAGCTGAAAGGTTTGTAGGTGTGGAAGTGACAAGCGTCTGGCTGCAGCTAAAGTCAAACTTAGTTACTTGTTTCTGGATAACTACCATCTATACCTGAAAGATTGGTCTAGGTGGTTGGTGTTATTAACAGTGTCTCTTATTTGTTCATCTCATCAAGTCGTGTTCTCTATTGTCTGGCACTACGGTAGGGGTAAAATAAGGCTGGCCAAAACTAATCCTCAACCGGTTAACTAATTGGTCCATAATACTGAATTACTAGCCTAATAGTAACTGGATGGCAACTCTTACATCTTGGTTAAATGTTTCTATCGGTTCTTTAGTTGAACGGTTCACATAGATGAGTTTGTTTGGTTCACAGTCAAACTAAATTTGAACTGAATTATCGGTCTCTAAGCTACCTAATGATAAGGTTCGGTGGATTGACTTTGGTGACTGGTAGTGCTATGGGTAATTCTTAACTGTTATTACTGATCAAAACTTAACCTATGATGTTTTGGTGTATTTCCCGTCATTAAGTAATAGACTGATCCTATTTATTGGAATCTAAAAGTGGTGTCATAAATGTTACCTTATTAGGTTTTGTTACTAAACTATCCTATGACAATGTTCCAGAAATTTTGACTTAAGAGTTCTCATGATGCTATATAGGACTCCTAACTGTAGACTAGTCAGAGTTTGGGTCTCTAAAGATTTGCTGGGTTTATTGCTAACGACTGGTGTAGTTAAAGGTAATTCCTAATTGTCGTACTAAATGAAACTTGACTCTTAGTAGTGAGGTAGGAATGTTGTTATGAGTTGAAGGGCCGAAGTAACTTAGTTAATGGCATTCTAAAGGGAAGTCTAATAAGGTGACTTTGAAGAAATATTGGAATGTACTTGTGTTCTAATTTGGTTTCTCTAGCTTAGGTAGTTCGATTCGAATTTCTATAACAAGGATATCTATTTGGTCCACTACACTGGGTGCTAATTTAGGAACATGGAAGTGGTTGAACTTAAATGCGTCTTCACGGGTAGGGAGTCTGTCAAAAGAATTATAGTCGTTTTACTAGTTAAAGCTAAGTCTCTAATGGTTTAGTTTAAATATTGGTTCCTATTAGAAAGAATGTACTTATTCCATTGAGAACATTAAGGTTTGATAATCTTGGGATAGTCTAATCAAATTGGAATCTCAGAAATTAACGGGACAGGTATGAGGTCTAACTAAGTTTTCCTAACACATGTGAATTTCTCGCTTGCACTGAACAACTAAATATTCATGAAAGAATTTTGTTTTACTACTACTATTACTAGGTGTTACTCAGTCCATCAAGCTTGGATAAACTACGCTCTCAAAAGGGTGAAGTTACTTCTAGGTTCAGGAAGTTTACCTGACACACAGTGTTAGTGAAATACTGTTATGCACTTCACATTTCAGTATAAGGGTACGCTTGCAACCCTTCAGTTACGACTCTACTCCTGACTTGTTGCATCACCGGATTGCTTCACTCATCAGACTACTCTTAATCCTCACATTCTCGTCAGCTGCTTCAATACAACCTTCGGACGTACTTCTTACTACTGGTTCAAACCACTTACTACGTCTGAATTCCTTGCACACTTACTGGGGTTACACAACTTACTCCTGTGGCACCATTTGCCAATGTTCCATTATCCACTTATAAGAATTTTCTTCGACGACTACTCCTCGATTGCATCTTCACTACGATCCTAACGCCGGAATTTCAGAGTCCACTTCAGTTCTCAACCATAATACCCTGCCTACCATATGCAATACTGAGTTGATCAGGCTCAGCACGCGATGGTTTCTGCGTAAACAGTCCAGATCCAAAGGGTCCGTATTACTTAGGAAAGAGTTGAAATGACTCATGGCGAGGTCCGATACTGGATCGACCTGCTCTGATACCAATTATAACGCCCCAACTAAAATATCTAGAATATTTAGTCGAGATATTAATAATTGAATCTGAGTACATTAAATTAAATGGAATAATTACTTGAATTACAAGAATCTTTCACAATAAGGTAATAATCTGATACAAGACAGCGGAATGATTAATTTTAGAATATACAAATCAAACTGAAAACAAGAAGAAGACTAAAATCTTCTATTCCGATGATCCAAGTCCAGCTCCAATCATCAGCTCCCTCCTGGTCCTTGCTCCAGTTAACCTGTCTACCTAAAAAAATTGATTTGGAGTGGGGTGAGACTACTAAGCCTCAGTGAGTCCTACTACCCTCCTAGTGGTGACTACACCGGGGGAACCTAGATAGTGTAATATTCTAAGTTCAACTGTTTTACATATAAATGTAATATTAATAAAATAAAGGTGTATCACAAAATTATTATCTAATCCAATTACTCTTCAAAGGACACTCCGAGGCAAGCCGGTCTCGGGTGCCTGACTCTGCGTAATACCGAATATTGAGGTTCGGATTCCGCCGTTGGCTCACATAATAAAATGATTAGAATTCAGAGGAATTCTTTAATCATGGCATATAATTACTATTTAATTTTAATGATTATAACAGTTCTAACCAATATATCCCGCCAGGGTATCCTAACATGTTACTGATACTTATAAAATATACATATTGTCTCTGACTATATAATCTGTTAAACACTATTAAACAGGTTCAAGAAACCAAGTTGCATTCGGGTATAAAACGACTGATATAATAAGTTTCAAAATTATGTAGGTTCTGCTCCTGGTACACTCGCTACGGCGTGTTCTCACTCGCTACGGCGAGTTTTTAGGTCAACAGACCCGTAACACTTGCCCTGGCGAGTCAAAGACTCGCTTGGCGAGTTATACAAGACGTTAACACTCGTTGTGGCGTGTAATCACTCGCCGCGGCGAGTGCAGCAGCACAGACCCCTGTTTCTGCAAAAGTGATATTTTTTCCAAAATTCTATGCAACTCGTTTTAAACGTGTCTTATAATATATAATAGACTATATAGGAGCAAGAATTGGGATTAATTCTTGCTCTCTCATTAATTCGATCCTAAAATTCCTACGATTGCATGCAATACATATTTTGTGGAAAACTAGGCATTCTAAAATTAACTATCGTTTAGAACTTAAGAACCCACCTGGAATGAAGCTTTAAACTTGAATATGAGCTCTGTTACAGTCCAAAAGCTCTCTGACCATAACTCACATGAAAACCCCAATTTGTGTTCTTGAGCAAAATAGAAAAGAATGGAATCATGAGTGTTCTAGAGCTTGCTAAGGTTAAGAGAATGAAAATCGTCCTATCAATATCTGAAAACGCATCAGAATGGTTAGGAATAACATACCATGGTTTGGAACTAGGCATCAGAAACAGAAAACACATGCAGCAGCTGGAGCTGTTCTGCAGCAGTCGCTGGAGCGAGTACTTCTGCTCGTTGAGCGAGCGTGACAGAAATGCAGAACAAGGTTCTGTAGTTTTTCCAAAAACTCTACTTTTCCACAGCACCCATAGCATTCCAGTCGTCTCCAAACTCGTATTTTAGAAGATAAACACACATGCAACACGAAATTCAAGTGATGGATTGAGAATGGGTATTTGGTTGTTAAAAGAAGGTTTAAGAGTAGTTATAAAAGGGAAAGAGTTTCTCATCCTTACCTTAAGATTCTGAACCATAGCCTCACCCATCAATTCACGGTTCTTTTAATTCCTTAGCACCTCAAAGCTTGAATATCAGTAGCATTTCACACATGCATGGATTTGGAATTGAGAAATTGCAAGAGATTAATGATTTGGGGTTTTTCTCCAAATTGGTTAATCGAAGGGTTGGAGAAGAGATAATGAGTAGAATTGGCTCTTGGAGATTATTGAGGAGGTTGCATGCAAGAATTTCCATGGCTAGAGAAGGAAGAAGTATGAGGTTGGTGGTGAGGGTGGTATACGTGAGAGAGAAAGAACAAGGGAAAGGTGTGTTTAGTTTTTCTGAACTTTCAGTAAAATGGGAAATTAATGAAGGCTTGGTTCTAGACTTTGCCTTAAGTAGTTGAATGTGGGACCCATGGTTTTCTTTGTTCACCTCCCATTGGCCAAGACTAGGCTACACTATTACTTTTATCACAATGGTTCAACACAAATTTTACTCAAATTACATCTCTAACTATTAATACTTCTAATAATTAGATTGGGTTGTTACATGCGCAATATATTTTATATATATGATAATTAAAAAAGAAAAATGTTAAAAAAAGTGTCTGTAGCCGGGAATCGAAGCCGGAAATTAATGCACTCAAAGATCAATTTGTCAGTTGTGCTACTACGGATTGTTAATTATAATGTGCAATGTATTTTATATATATAATAATTAAAAAACAAAAACGTAAAAGAAATTTCCGTAGCCGGGAATCGAACCCGGAAGTCAATGCACCCAAAGATCAAATTGTTAGTTGTGCTACTACGGATTGTTAATTATAAAGCGCAATGTATTTTATATATATGATAATTAAAAAAGAAAAAGGTCAAAAAAAGTTTCCATAGCCGGGAATCGAACCCGGAAATTAATGCACCCAAAGATCAATTTGTCAGTTGTGCTACTACGGACTGTTAATTATAATGCGCAATGTATTTTATATATATGATAATTAAAAAAGAAAAGGTAAAAAAAGTTTCCACTCATGCATTTATGCAGACTCATTACCAAAATCAGGCATACAGTCCAATTTTACATTAGCTTTGCATTATAGGCGTAAACGCATAATCATGAATTATACCAAGCATGCATTCATGAAACATGTTCAAAACTTCTCCTTGCAGAATATATCTTCTAGTCTCCTAATTACGAGAAAAGCGGTTTAACACATCTCCTCAGTAAATGGGTTAGTAAACCATATCCACAGCAAACTTGTCAAGAAAAGACGAGGCATACGTTTTCCTACCCCAGTGAATCTTAAGATTTCCTTACGAACCCGTACACCTTAGGGTAGTGGTTTTCTTCATGATATACAACACTTATGTGTTACATCCGCTTCTCTTAGGACATACAACACCTAGTTTAGGCGTTAGCTCCTCTGCAATCAAACATGTACACCTTAGGGTAGTTGTTTTATTCAGGATATACAACACTTAGGTCTTATATCCGCTTCCTTTAGGACATACAACACCTGGTTTAGGCGTTAATTAGTTCCTTTGCAGCAAAACCCGTACACCTTAGGGTAGTGGTTTTCTTCAGGATATACAACACTTAGGTGTTACATCCACCCCTTTCAGGACATACAACACATGGTTTAGGCGTTAGTTCCTTTGAAGCAAAATTCGTACGCCTTAGGGCATTGATTTTCTTCAGGGTATACAACACTTAGGTGTTACATCCGCTCTCAGAATCTAAGCACCTGCGAGGCGATGATTCATTACTTTCAAGAATACCTGGTCGGAGTTCCTACAAAAAGGATACCAAACAAGTATACCGGTTCCTCTTATCTCATCATGGTCATGCAAAATTAGGGCATTCTGTATTTAATTATCTTTCACCAAAAGAATATGAATACCGAGGTCATTCGCATTCTTAAGGTCTAAGCTAATTAAATAGGGGCAGCTGTCATACCCTAATTTTGCCTCATGTCATTCTCATATTTTTACATTTTTACCCTTTTGCCAACATTTTGCATTTTTTAGAAAAAGTCAACAAAAGTCAACTATTGACCTAAAAAGTCAACCTTTGACCCCAAAAGTCAACTTTTGCATAAAAACTCATAAAATTATTTTCTTTGCATATTTTCCATGGCATTATCACTATTTTCATTTTTCTTGACATATTTGCTATTTTTCCTTATTTTATGAGCATTTTTCATTTATTTTTTATTCTTTCATTTTTGTTACTTCTTCTCCAAGAAACCTCCAGTCTATCACTAAACTTCAATCAAACCCAATCTAACTCAAACCCATTTTCCATCATAAAATCATCTCATCATCCATGACCCAAAAATATTTCATTTCTCAAAATAATTTTTAATTCCCTTTTATCCATTTTTTCCATTTTTCAAAAATCACCAAAACTAAGTACACTAGAATGTTCTAATTCTCCAAACATCATCATCTCATCACAAGTACACTAGAATGTTCTAATCCCTTCCACCTCATCACTACAAAAAATTAACCCATGTGCTACCAAAAAATCACACAAAATATCATAACTTAATTTCTCCAAATTACCCCCTTCTTAATCAACAATCCCAACCCATTCTAACCCTAATCATTTCCTATAAATAGAGAGCTTCATTCATTGCTCATAGGTTACCAATTTTCTCACCAAAAGCTTCAAACCCGTTTTCACCATTTACACTCAAAAAATCAAAAACTGAAAACCAAGCTCTAAATCCAAATCTAAATCATCAAACATCTTCTAATCACTTCCAGAAACACGAATCCACAAAAAAATCATCAAAAACCATGATCTAAAGCTCCAGATCAACACCACAGTGGCTAGGAAGAAGATCACATCCTCTAGACCAATTCATAGCTTAAAAAACGTAATAAACTTTGGAATCTCACTTCTGGACTTGTTCTTATGCTTTTCAGCATGTTAGTTTGCTTAATTTCGTGCTAATTTTCACTTTTGAATTTTTGAGTTTCAAACTTGTTGTTATCGTTTTTTAATTTCTAGGTTGTTTTAGCAAAAACTAAGGTTAGATTTGGATTCTACGTGAAAAATCGAGAGAGATAGACCCTTTGATTTGTTGTTTTGGTGACGGAAAAAAGCTCCGGTGGTGCAACCACAGTGCCGGGCCGGAGCTGATCGGAGAAGATGAAGATTCATCTTCTTCGATACATTTTAAATCCCAGCTGTCCGATCCAACGCGCGCAAACTAACGGACAAGATCTAATCTCTTTTTTTAAAACGTGTCCGTTAGATTTATCCGTGTGTTAGGAACGCGTCGCATAGCATAGACCTCCTTTGGCAACCGCACCGGATTATTTTTCTTTTGACTTTTGTTCTGGATGCGCTGAACTTGGGCTTTTTGGCCCAGATTTGCTATTTGCACCACCCTTTGCTTACTTTCGGCACCCCCCTTGAACTTAATTTTAATTAATTTTTAGCTTATTCCAAAAGCACTTATTTGGCCAGTAGCTTATTTAAGCTTATTGGGCCATTTTTGTTTTGCTAAACTTTATTATGTTAATTTTGAGCTTTATTTTTATTTTTAGCTTATTGCTTAAGTCATTTTGAGTTATTTACTTATTTTAGCTTATTCCAAAAGCACTTATTTGGACAGTAGTTTATTTAAGCTTATTGATCCAATTTGTTTTGCTTAAATAATATTTAAGATTCTGATTTGCCTTTTATTATTTTTAGCTTATTTCCATAAGTCATTTTGTGAATTAATTGCTTTTCTAGCTTATTTTCATAAGTGCTTAAGTGGGACAATCACTTTTTCAAGTGCTTTGAGCCATTTTTTCTTGCACAAACAGATTTGTTATCTTTTGGTTAGCTTAGATTGATCTCATTTATTTGCTTTCACTTGATTATACATGTTTATGCTTATTTATTTCATTGTTGGCTACATTAATTCCTGCATTTTTAGTTAATTATTGCATCATCCATAATTATTCATTCATGCATATTTAATTATGTCATATTGGTTCATGCATTCTTATTCAAGTACTTGCATTCATGCATATTTAATTTAATTGCCGCTTTATTATTATATCAATTGTTATTATTATTTTAATTTTGCGCATTCTTTTCTCTTCTAGTCTTTTCCTTTGGACTTTATTTTTCATAAGAAATTAATAACGGACTTTTTATAATAACTAAGGATGAAAAAGGGGGAATTTAGCATTTTCTTCTTTTCGCTCCGGATGACTTGGATCCTGGACATTTGACTGGTGATCGCAAGTTGTTCTCATCTTAATTAAGCGTTAAAATTAACCAACACTCGTCTTTTCCTTTTGAAACATTTTCTTAATCAAATTTAATCAAGATTTTCATAATAACACGGATGAAAAAGGGGGAATTTAGCATTTGCTTCTTTCCGCTCCGTATTACTTGGATCTTGGACATTTGACTAGTGATCGCAAGTTGTTCTCATCCTAATCAAACGCTAAAATCAATCCAACACACTTAAACCAAATTTTTCAGTCAAACATGGATATACGCTTTATTCATTCCTCTGACACATTCAAGCTTAGCCTCTGTTTAGAGCATACAAGCACTGTTGTATCAGCGGAATGCGAAATAAGCAACATTCGTTAATCAACTCTTTTTTACAATTGATACACGTTTTATCTACTCCTCTAACACATACACAGCTTAAGCCTCTGGTTAGAGCATAGAAGCGTCGTTGTATCAGCGGAATACGAAATAAACGTTACCCGCTAAAATCAACCAACCACACAAATATTTTTTATCAGAACTACGTGAGCATTGAATTTCCCATTGCACTCTTGGAAATACGTAGGAGCGGGCTCCTACAACCGTCAAGCTCGTCATTAGTAAAAAAAACCTTTTTATTTAAAAACGAAGTAGAAACTAGCCAACGATTGAGAAATTTAATCTGAAACCACGCGGACAACCCTAAACCACCTAAATGGTTCCCGTTGAGTACAACGGATGCGAGGGGTGCTAACACCTTCCTCTCGCATAACCAACTCCCGAACCCGCCATGGTTCTTTAACCATGTTAACCAAGGTTTTCGTGATATTTTCTTTTCCCCTTCCGGGATAAATAAACGTCAATGGCGACTCCATTATTTTATGAAATTTTCCAGCCGCGACAGACTGGTATCGTAAAAAGGGAATTTCTAATTGTTATACTAAATAAAGCTTGACTTATAGCGGTATGGTAGGAATACAGGTTACGAATTGAAAGGCTGAAATAACTTTATTGAGGGCATTTAGAGTTTACATTCTATAGGGTAGTCTAATACGATGACATCGGACAAATACGGGTATGTGATTGTGTCCTAATTTGGCTTCTCTAGTATAGGTGATTGATTGGTCTAACACACTGGGTGAATTTCTTGGCTGCGTTGAAAGGTTAAGTATTCAGAAAGAGTCTTGGTTTACCGATGGTTAGAAATTACTTGGTTCACTCACATTCCTCTATGTACAACTTGTAACAGCCCGTTTTTCAAAGGCCAAAAAGGCAATATTTTTTTTCTTTTTCAACTAACACTCAGAGTGTGCATAGAATATTTTTCAATGAGTCGGCATTCAAATATACAAAAGAACTCATTACCATAAGGTGCTTCGACAAGCAAAGTGTTTTCCTGAATAATTACAATCCAAGTCTAAGTATTCAAATACTTACAACAAAACAAGTTAGAATCATATGCCTAAACCCAAAAAGCACGGTGTACAACCCACACCGGCGCATAATCTAACTAAGCTAAAGCTCCAACATCTCACTGGGGCCTGGAACAGCCACCGTCGTCACCACGACCTAACCCATCATCTGGGTGGGATGAGCCCGCAAATGAAAGAAAGGGTCACCACAAAATAAAAGTATATATATATATATAACCGGTGCGAAAGATTGTACACATAACAATAATTCCACAAACACAAGAAAAAGCTCTTAACCACCAAAACAACTCCCACCAACGGGTTCATATAAGCAATGCACACATAGCCTATAATGCAACCTCTACAAAGCGTGGTACTAACCCTAGCAACCACAATGCATGAGTTCCGGAATCGTAGGTCCAACCCACTAAAGCCACAAGGGCAGGTGATGCCACACAGACGCTATCACCAGGTGAAAATAGCCACACAGATGCTACCAGCCACACAGATGCTGTCAGCCACACAGATGCTGTCACCAGGCGAAAATAGCCACACAGATGCTACCAGCCACACAGATGCTGTCAGCCACACAGATGCTGTCACCAGGCGAAAATAGCCACACAGATGCTACCAGCCACACAGATGATGTCGCCAACTATGAAATGCATGAGCATACTTTCTAATTAAGCATATATAGGGCAGTCACACAGACACAGCCCCGGCGGAGTCACACAGACACATCCACCCGTGTAGTCCCAGCTGACTTACACGTTCCATACATGCTCATGCAACAATTACATATCACACAGATATATGTAAACCAAACACAACGACATACATACATTTCCAATCATATGTATTCCAACAACCTGTTCATACATATATTCTCATAATCATATGTAAACAGCGCAAGTATTTTAAACACGTTCTCATCACGAGAATACATCAACCAGACATGCCAAACACAAAGCAAAGCATTACAGCAGAAATCCAAGCATGTCATAACCAGTTGAAAAGACGGAAATAAAGTGATGCCCTTACCTCGGCAAGCTTCCAACACATCAACTTATGCTATGCGAGCAATATCCGTCTCTCTCGACGAAGTCCCCAATTCGGCTAATCCTTTTAACCTTTTACAACACATAACTTATCTAAGTTAATACACAATTCTAATTGATCACTCCAATAGTCCTAGATCGGCTACTAATGGATTCGAGACCTATGGTTGTTCCCGCACAACTAACAGGCCCGACTCATTTTCAAAACGACTCTTAAAGATACAACACTTTAATAAATAGCTTTTCTCGTAAAAGCGCTATAACAAATAGTTTTATCCAAAAACGTCGCCAAATAAATTCAAACTATTTTAAAGCTTTTCCAAAAGCAAATCTCTTTTCAAACAACTTATGCCTCAAACCATAAGTTTCAAAATCTTTTAAAACTAAACAAGTCCGAACTAAAACTTTTCTCGTTCGACTTATAACAAAATACTTTTCGCGTGCACGTAACTAAAACGTTTTCTGGATAGTTCACAAACATCAAACTCTTAAAACTATAAATCCTCGACAATACCGTTTCAAACTAAAATGGCCATAACTCATTCAATCTTTATCCGATCGAGACGAGCCATACGCCGAAATCATCGTCTCGAAAAGGCGGATCAAATGGTTAGGTTTTCAGGACACAACTACAATTTTAAAATGACAGAAATACCCTTTTCAATTTCGGCCAGAATTGAATTAACCTCAAAATCATCATTTTCAAGAATCAAAGATAGCTAAAACACTTATACAAATATTAATTTCACATAAACCAACTCAAATTAGTTTGATTCTATGCTTAAAACATTTTCCAAAACCCTAAACTTCAAAAATCATAAAAATTAGGGGCTTTTCTTTTCATAGCATTTTCTTTTCAAAATTAAACCATTAAAACAACTAAGGCCAATTTCGATTGCAAGAAATGAACTCAATTGAACAAACTCAAAACTTACAAAATATTTCCTCAAAATTATTTCCATAAACTCATGAACCAAATCCTTTATCAAACCTTTCTAGATGATAATTTTTCTTATGGATCAACCATTAACTAGCATGGATCTATACTATTAATAAAGGAAAAATTTGTAACTAACTCTACACCAAACAAAAGGCCCACGGCCAAAGAAGAGAAGGAAGAAGGAGAATTTTTCTTACCATGAAACTTAGCTCACAAGCACCACCAAGGAGAGGGGATCAACTTTGGTTCCAAGCTTTCTTTCTAATTTCATCTAGATTTCTCACACAAATTGGATTTTCTACACTTAATAATTATTTGGAAATGAAGAATGAGAGAGGGAGTATGTTCACGGTTCATGGAAGGAAAAGAAAAGTCTCATGATCAATTCTATATATAGATCCTCTTATTTACTCTAAGCCTTTGGATCAAATAGTAAAAGTGTCTAAGACTTAATCCTAGCCAACCATAATCTCTTGGTCACCAAACAACTCTCCTAAAATATCTTAGATATTATTTGGGCTTGCCAACTTATCTCGCTCAGTCCCCCCGTTCGCTCTTAAACGAGTCGTACCTCGCTAATGGACGAAAATCGCAAAAATAGAAAAACTACGGAATAAACGTCCGCCGTAAACCGCTTCTAAAAATTATCGCTAAAACTTTTTCCTCGACTGTGATTTTCTTCCTCACCCTCGAAAAATAATCTGAAGATATATCCTAACTCACGCCGATATATAAAACTCCCATCTAAATTTCTACGGAATTCAGAAACCGTACAAATTCCTGACAGCGGGTAAGATCACTCTACTTCCGGTATACTCTAATCATGACTTGTTACTTCACAAGATTATCACATCCACCAGACTGTTCTTAATCCTCACAATCTCGTCAACTACTTCATTACACTCTCCAGACTTACCTCGTACTACTGCCTTCAATCCATTTACTACGCCAAAATTCTTTTCGCACTTACTGATACTACACAACTTCAACCGGTTTATAAAGATGTTCACCCACAACTGCTTTTGAATTCGTGCTTCTAATACGTTCTTACTACTTGATCTCCTTGGTCGACTTCGAATCTAAATTGTAATAACCCGCCTACCATGCGCAATACTGAGTTGTACGGGCTCAGTATGCGATGATTTCAGGGTAAACAGTCCAGACTCCAAAGGGTCCGTACTACTTAGGAATGAATTCTAATGACTCACGCGAGGTTCGATACTGGATCGACCTGCTCGGATACCAATTATAACACCCCAACTAAAATGTCTAGAATATTTAGTTGAGACATACATAACTGATACTGAGTACATTAAAATTACTGAATAATATGCACATGACGGTGCTGAATAAATGAATTCCACAATTAAACAGATGACCGAGTCATAACATAATACATAAATCTAACGTCGTACTAATAATAATACAACATGACATAAATCCTTCTGATCCTGCAGAAGCTACTCCAAAGCGTGCTACCATAAGTCACCTGTTTAACTGAAAAAAATTGAAAGGAGTGGGATGAGACTACTAAGCCTCAGTGAGTCCTACTACCCACCTAATAGTGACTACACCGGGGATACTAACCTGAATCTGACAGCATGCATCATATTTTCAGTTTTGTAAATATATATACATGAAAGAAAGGTGTAACACATAATCATTATCTTGTTCATTTTATTACTCACAGGATCACTCCGAGGTAAGCCGGTCCCGGAGTGCCTGGCCTGATACTCCGATAATAATGTACGTCGGAGCACTTCCTAGGCTTACAGTTCTTAATCATAAATTGGATTCCGAAGGAATCCCCTGAAATGGTAATATACCATTCATCTGATACATAATCATATATTCCTGAGAAAGTTATAAACTACCCAAAAATATCTCTTCCCAGGGCTTTACTAAACATGCATAATTTCCTATGTTATCATTTCCTAAGGTGCGACAAACATTCTAATTTCATAACATATTAATATAATGCAAATAAAATCTAATTAGTAAGTATATGGATCTAAAACGAGTGGCATGAATTAAGTTATCAAAATTTCCATGTTTTGTTCCTGCTACTCTCGCTTAGCGAGGTTCATCCTCGCCTAGCGAGCTTACCAGAAAAGCCCATTGTTTTACAAAATCATTTTAAAGTCAGTACATTTAACCACCTACAATCCATGTACTTACTAATATGCATCTATTAATACAATTATCAATTAGAATGGAGAGGATTTTGGGATTAAATCCTCTCACACACAATTCATCCTAATTAAACTTAATATTGACATGCAACGGTTTATTTGGGGCAACTAACTACCTAGCCTAAAGAACCCACCTGAATAGAGGCTTGATCAATCACTGAAAGGCTCGATTTTCATGAAAAATTGTGGATTTGCCCTGATATTTTCGCTTAGTGACGCCCAATCTCGCTCAGCGAAATAGCCCAAATTTCCAGCACGAACTCTGCATCTGACTTCCAACTTCAAATGTGTCCACAGAGCTCATTTCTTAACCAAATTTCACGAGCCTGGTACCAAAATCACCGGAATTTCATTATCTAACTTGTCCAAAACTAATCATTACAATCGGAGTTATGAGGATAGAATAATCACCGTTTTACTGGAGGGTATGTTTCCATTACGGGTTTCACACCTTTCTTCCAAATTGAACTCATAATCTTTATCCATGGGTTCTTGGACACTACCAGCTCTCATGCAACATTAAATTAAGGTTTAGGCTTGAGAAATAAGCACGAAATTGAGAAGGACTTGAAGCATTGGATTGATTCTTACCTCTCCTTGGAGCTATGAACCTAAGCATTTCAAATTTGTGATTGCATGCGACATTTAGAGTTTGGATGAATGATGGTCATGGTATGTGTATTTTGCGTGACATAAAGAGAAGAGAGGTTTTATCAGAGTGAACTTTACTGAACATAGATGGGAATGAATGAAGTGGGTTTTTCACATGTCCTTATATAGCCTTCTTTAATGTATTACTATCTTTCTCTTCCACTTAACACCAAAGTATGCTTATGTGCCTTAGTTATCTCATTGATTTGTTCATTTGTTTTCAATTAGTCTTCAATAATTGTCTCAAATTAATATTAATTAAAGTTGGGATGTTACAAAAATTCATACTGAATATAGAGATATAAAAAATCCAAGCTGAGTACACAAAAAAATTATAGATACAAGCTCCAAACTCTGATTATTTGTTGTTGTTGCATGTGTGCGGGAAGTGGCGTGGAAGAAGACGACACAAAATGAAAGCAGAGCATTGTTTGAGCGCGGAGGTTGTTTGTTCCGGCGTGGTGGCTATTTTTTCAGGCACGGTGGCCGCTATAAAAGGTGGTGAGATCTTGAAATTTTTTTGTGGGTTTTGTAAAGGAGAAGGAGGATATTTTTTATATGGTTATGATGTTTCAAAAGATTGTCTATGGAGGTCAAGATCTAGCTGGAAAAGTGGCAATTGAGATTTTTAAAAGTAGAATTTTTAGGTGAAAGAATGGAACCATGTCATGGATTTACCGTTAAAAGAAGAAGAAGAAGAGATGGTTGAAGAAGTTGAGGTTATGATGAAATATTGAAGAAAGATGTTGAAAAAAAAAACAAAACAAAAAAAAGAAGAAAGGAGCGGCTGATGAATTGAGTGAAAATTTAGGGTTTGAGATAATATAATAAGAATAATAAATATTTGAGTTGGGTAATGAGTGTTGGGCTTGGGCTGCAATATGAGTCTCTTCTCACCAAACAATGGAACCCAACTCTAATTATTTTTTACAAAATCAATTTTATTAATTAATAGGTAAACATTTATTTTAGTATTTTGAAGTAAATAAAATATACACTAAATATACTATTGATTCCTTACCAAAAAAAATTATACACTTGACAAAATATACTATCACATACATAACAAATTATAAGTGGTACAATTTTAAAAATAACTATCATATAAATAATAATGTACTAATACGGGAAGCATTCAACTATAATGTACTAAATAAAGTATACACTGGACAAAATATATTATCAATACGGAAAAATTTATAAGTGATACAATTTTAAAAATAACTACCATATAAATAATAATGTACTAATACGGGAAACATTTAACTATAATGTACTAAATAAACTATACACTGGACAAAATATACTATCACATACAGAATAAATTATAAGTGGTACAATTTTAAAAATAACTATCACATAAATAATTGTAACATTCCAATTTAATTATCAGAAGTAATAAAATTGGAGGTGTAAATTGAGGTAAATTACATCAAATTTATATGAGAAGAATTCTAAAGTATGTTAGAGCTACCAATAGGAATTGAACAAAGGAGGTCATGGGTCCCACAATTACTCTACTTAAGGCTAAGAATAGAACCAAGCCTTCATTTTCTCTCATTTTACTGGAAACATCAGAAAAGCAAAAACCCACCCCTTACTCTCATCTTCTTCTTCACGCCAAAACACAAACCCCACTCCAACATCTTCAACTCTCAAACATATAGGCATGCAATTTCATTTCTAAAAACCCCAATGAGACATAGAGTCAAGCAAGCTCCATCTTTCCTTCTCCTTCTCCACTTGGCCGAAAATCCCTTTTCTTGTACCAACCCTTGATTTCATCTTCTTCATAATCTAAGAGAGGATTGTGATACATGGACACTATTCCCTCTCTGTAAGTCACAAATAGTTGGTCTGATTCTGATGTTGTTCATATAACAAGGTAAGAAACTCAACTTTCAAATTCTCATAAAAACCCTTTTTTCAATTCAATCTCTTAAACTTACTCCCATGTTTCAATTTCTGAGATGCATGTGTAATTACCTCCCAATTATACAATCCTTATGGCACTGGGAGTGTCTTGGGTGTTGCAGAAAAGCGAGATTCCGAGCCAAAACGACAGAACTTGTTTTTCGTTCCTGTCGTGCTCGCCCCAGCGAGCTGGTACTCGCCCCAGCGAGTTTAGCAGCTGCTGCTGCATGTGTTTCACTCTATTCGTGCTTAATTCCAAACCTCGGTAAGTTATTCCTAACCTTTCTTTTACCCTTCTCAGAATGGTATTGACTACTTCATTTCCTTGACCTTAGAAATTGTTCAGAAACTCATGAAAATCTATTTTCCTTCCCCTTCTCATGAGCACAAGTTTTAGGGGTTTCAAGTGAGTCCGGGACAGAGATGTGTTGATGCTGTTGCAGAGTATTAGTACCAGTGTAGAGCTTCTATTTCCAGGTGGGTTCTTTAGGATAGTTAGTTAGATTTTCCCCAATTTAATACATTGCATGTTAACTTAGGAAAATAATTAGGAAAAGTTGTGTGAGGGGAATTAATCCCAAATTTCCCTCCATCCTGTTTTGTATATTATGTGAATTATGCTACTGCACTGTTAAAATGAGGATTGTAGGTGTATTTTAGAAAAATATGATTTTTGGCAAAACAGAGTAAATTCTGCATGAACTCGCCACAGCGAGTAGCTGGCGAGCATTCATGGCGAGCTGGGCTCTGAGCTGATGAAACTCGCCATGGCGAGCTCCTGCTCGCCACAGCGAGTTGATTTAGGTCAGGACCTATAATCTCGCCATAGCGAGCTGGTGACTCGCCGTAGCGAGCTTGTACATAATTGGCCTATATTTTCCATTTTCTAAATAAAGTTTTCCACACTCGTTTTATATCCTCGTTATAATCAGATAGCTTGCAGTAACATAATTAATATAAGGTCGAACAGAATGTTAATCACAGATAATCATTAGGGTATAACATAGAAATTAACTAGGTTTGTATGCTCCCCGGGATTTGGGAAATTATGGTAGTAATAACTAAATTAGTTTCAGTCAGTTATGAGCGATTTTGTGATATCGCGTTATGGACTCCCAATGGGACAATCCATTAGGATACGTTATTGTGAGCTGCATGCCGTGACCGAATCGGTTGACGGATATGGCAGGCCTCTGAGACATGCTCACCTCAAAGTGTCCTTGTGTTTAAAATGAATAAGAGTTAATTTCTGTGTTACACATTTACTTTCAGTTTCAGGATATGATTATGTATATGCCAGTATGATATGACTGATTTAGGTGCCCCCGGTGTAGTCACCTCTAGGAGGGTAGTAGGACTCACTGAGGCTTAGTAGTCTCACCCCACTCCAAACAAATTTTTTTAGGTAGACAGGTTAACTGGAGCAAGGACCAGGAGGGAGCTGATGATTGGAGCTGAGCTTGATTCATCAGACTTGAAGACCTTAGTCTTCCTCTTTGTTTTAGTTTATTCTGTTTATTTTGGAATCTTATTTGTCTCCGCTGTATTCTTTAAATCCATCTATTGATGTAAGGAATTCTTGTATTCCAGTTGTTTAAACTCGTTAATTTAATGTACTCAGATCCATTTATTAATGTCTTGGCTAAATATTCTAGATATTTTAGTTGGGGCGTTATAATAATAATGTACTAATGCGGGAAACATTTAACTATAATGTACTAAATAAATTATACACCAGACAAAATATATTATCACACATAACTGAGAAAAATCTCAAAATAAATCATACATGAGACAATATATGCTATCGATTCATATATAACTGATAAAAAAATTATATATATGAAATAAATTCAATTTTTTTAAATTTTAATTAGCAAAGTGTAACTTCCAAAAATATAGGCGTAACGTCACGATAGCACGGGTCTATTACTAGTTGTTCAATATAAGAGTTAAAAAAATGTTATGATTGCTGAATTAACAAATGTTGAATTCAATGATTGATTTGAATATTTTACAAGTGTTAAGGATGTTGTTGTTTTTGCAACTGTTCTCCCTCTTATTCCGTCACTCTATAACTCTCTCTCTCTCCCCTCTCCCTCTCTTTCTTTTTATGCAAATTAAATTCCAATCGATTAACCTCTTGATTTTGCAATTTTTATTCAATTGCCCCCTGTGACGTGCATTATGATCAATTATCCCATGTGATGTGGTGTCACGTTGGCAGATTTTCCATATACAGTTAACAGTGAGTCATCAAAACAGACAGAGTAAACGGAGCAGGGATGTATTTGATAGACGTCTTACAAGTTACAAATTTAGAAGTGTATTTGACAATTTTCAAATTTCTGGAGATATTTAATGAATTCATAAAAAATAATCTTATTCATAAAAAAAATAATATAGTATATCCCAAAATAAATAAACTAACCCAAAATGAAGAGAAAAATATAAATATAGATCATCAAAATTATTCGTAAAAAATACATAAAAACTATCCAAATAAATAGAATGACTTTTTAATTTTTTTTTTATGGTACTCTTTTTCGTTAAATTATAAAAATCATAAAAAGATGTTCATTTTATTGTAGTAGTAGAGAAATGAACTAGAAAGTTTAAAACAAGTGAGAGAGTATGATTTGGTTAAAGAGGTGAGGAGAGAACAGAGATGAACTTGTATGTTATGGTGTTTGTCTAAGGTTGTGTTGCGTATGGTGTATGTTGTAACTTGTGAGAGAGAACAATGGGAAGATGAGAAGAGTGGTCTCTTCACTGCCTTGGAGAGAAAAAAAAATAAACGGGTAACGTGTAATGAATGCAATGATGAAATTAAAAATAGTGTACTTTGTGATTTTGAGTCTCAATAGGGTTATGTGTCAGCAACTTTTCGGTATATGAGTAGAAAAAAAGAGCAACTCTTCAGTTTCATTGGACAAATAATAGTAGACAGAAACATTACAACAACAAACAATTTTTTTTACAATTATAAGTATTTTTTTTAGCTTTACTTATAAATAATTTATTGAATAATAATAAATAAATAAAATTTATAGGTGTCGTGTGACTGACTTGTGGGGATTTGACGTGAGATTGACATGTGATGAATACAATTTAATTTTTATTTAATAGATGGCAACAGGTGATGTGACAATATTAATTTTAGTTTAAATTTTATTCGTTTGTGAGTGTGTATGTCTAAAAGTATTTTTTTAGGTTTGTGCCAACTAATTATTGCTCGGGGTGATATATGTAGATTTTTATATTTGATAATAACAAGTGATATCAACATATGAAGTGTGAAAGAAATTATGAGTTTTACTACTAATATTAATATTAATAAATAAAATTTAATTTTATACATTTCTCCTTCCGGTCTTTTTTTAAAAAAAAAGTAATAATTTACTTTTTAGATTCATCGAACAATTTACATTTGAGATTCATGGAATTATTGAATGAATTTAAAAATCAATTGTCTCTTATAAAAATGACCGAAGAGAGTAATGGTGTAAAAAGTTTTATTATCCCCATAAGCATAGTTCAACGGATAGGAATATTGCATTTTATATACTAGACACGTTGCAATTAGACAGGAAGAGTGGTATAGTTACAATTATTCAAACACTTAAAAATGTGAGTTGCTAACAAATGAGTTAAAAATATATGAATAACAATGTGTGTCACTAAGTAAAATTTATACAATACAAAATGTAATTGCAACAAATGACACATACACATTGCAATTATATGAGAAGACTGAAGAGTGTTATATGTACATTGTCCAATCACTTAAAATTTTGAGTTGCTAACAAATGAGTTAAAAATATTTGAATTGCAATGTACTTCCTCCGTCCCAAAATATAAGCAAAAGTGAGTCAAAGAAACTTGATGTATTTGGTTCAAAATTCGAACTAAATACATTCACTTTTGTTGACCAACTTTTGCTTATATTTTGTGCCGGAGGGAGTATATCACTAAGTATAATTATGCAATTAAATAGGAATTGCAACAATGTGTTTCAATGATACAAACACATTGCAATTATACGCAAAGTGTTTTGTAATTACAATTATTCAAACACTTAAAAATGTGAGTTGTTAACTAATGAGTTGAAAATATTTGAATTGCAATGTATGTCACCAAGTATAATTTGACAATTAAAATAGTAATTGTAACAATATGTGTCAATAATACAAACTCATTACAATTATACGGGAAGAGTGTTATAGTTACAATTATTCAAACACGTGAAAATGAGTTGCTAACAAGTGAATTAAAAATATTTGAATTTCAATGTATGTCACTAAGTAAAATTTATACAATAAAAATAGTAATTGCAACAATGTGTACGAGTCGAGGATATAGACACATTGCAATTATACGGGGAAAGTGTTGTAGTTACACATTCAAACACTTGAAAATGTGAGTTGCAAACAAATGGATTAAAAATATTTGAATTGCAATGTATGTCACCAAGTATAATTATACAATAAAAATATTAAAACTAGTAATGACTTCTCAAAACTACTAATAACTACCTATATATTTAAATACATAATTAATAATTTAAATTAGATATTACATATAAAATACATTTTTAATAATTTATTTAATATATGTATCATATCATCACCTTGATTAATTGGAGCAGCTACATCTTTTTCCTTTTCAAGAATCATAATGGCTACAATGAAAGAGTTAAAACCCCAGTCCTCCTCTTCCTTTACCTGTGAATGGGTTTACGATGTTTTCCTCAGTTTTCGAGGAGAGGACACTCGAAAGGGTTTTACTGGAAACCTTTATAATGCTCTTTGTGGAAAAGGAATCAACACTTTCATAGATGATAAAGAGCTAAGAAAAGGAGAAGAAATCAAACTAGCTCTCATGACAGCAATCCAACAATCAAGGATGGCAATTGTGATTTTTTCAGAAAACTATGCATCATCCACTTTTTGCTTGGAAGAACTTACAAAGATCATGGAGTGCATAAAACACAATGGCAGGTTGGTTTGGCCAGTTTTTTATCTAGTTGACCCTTCTGATGTGCGCCATCAGAAAGGGAGATATGCAAAAGCACTGGCCAATTATGGAAGACAAAAAACCATTGACAAGGAGAACGTCAAACAATGGAGGTCAGCTTTGGAAGAAGCCGCTAACCTATCAGGTTGGCATTTCAAACACGGGTAAGTGGCTCAGTTCTCTTTCGTAGATAAATTAGTTTGTCCAACAACATTCTTAATTAATATTATGATATTAATTTCACTTCAGACATAAATTTTGTGATTGACCAGGTACGAGTATGAGTTGATTGAAGAGATCGTTAAAGAAGTCTCTAAAAAGATTAATCGTAGACCTTTACATGTTGCTAAATACACTGTTGGGTTAGAGTCTCGAGTGCAAAAATTGAACTCGCTTCTAGAAGTTGAATCAAATGAGGTGGTTCAAATGGTAGGGATTTTTGGAATGGGTGGATTAGGCAAAACAACACTTGCATGTGCCGTATACAATTGCATTGCTGATCGATTTGATAGTCTCTGTTTTCTTGCTAATGTTAGGGAAAATTCAAAGAAGTATGGGTTGGTACAAGTACAGGAGATGCTTCTTTCGGAATTAGCTGGGGAGAAAGATCTTAATTTGTGCAGTTTAAATAAAGGAATTTCAATTATAAAAAGTAGACTTTGTGGGAAAAAAATTCTATTGATTCTGGATGATGTTGACAGATTGGAGCAACTAAAAGCACTTGCTGGTGAACTTGACTGGTTTGGTTCAGGAAGCAGAGTTATTATCACAACAAGGAATAAGCATTTGCTGCATGTTC
Organism: Trifolium repens; assembly: GCA_030408175.1. Taxonomy (NCBI): domain Eukaryota; kingdom Viridiplantae; phylum Streptophyta; class Magnoliopsida; order Fabales; family Fabaceae; genus Trifolium; species Trifolium repens. Next base: position 34,370,341 of record CP125845.1, read on the forward strand.
AAGGCATTGAAAGAGTCTACGAATTAGAAGGATTGAAGGATGGAGAAGCCCTTGAATTATTTGCTTGGAATGCTTTCAAAACAAAAGAAATTGATCCTAGTTATGTGGACATTTCAAAGAGAGCAGTGCATTATTCTAATGGACTTCCATTGTGTGTTGAAATTATAGGCTCTGACTTGTATGGCAAAACAAAATCGGAGTGGAAATCTGCTTTGGATACTTATGAAAAAATTCCTCATCAAACAATTCAGGAAATCCTAAGAGTAAGCTATGATGGCTTAACAGAACGTGAGAAGGAAATCTTTTTAGACATCACTTGCTTCTTCAAAGGATACAAACTAAGTGATGTCGTGAACATACTAACCAGTGGTCGTGGCTTCGACCCAGATTATGCTATCCAGGTGCTGATTGATAAAAGCCTGATAAAAATTGATCATTATCATGTGAGGATACATGACATGATTGAAGATATGGGAAGAGAAATTGTACGGCTGGAATCAGCCTCAAAGCCGGGTGAACGCACTAGATTATGGTTCTCCACAGATATTCTTCATGTTTTCAAAGAGAACAAGGTATGTGAAGGGATTATTGTGTATAGGATTCTTATTCTTTTTACTTTTTGACAAAACCCATCTAACTTATAACCCAGTATATCTCCATTGTATGATGACTCTTAGAATTTGAATTGGGGTCTAACTTGGCCGAGTCTATGGTGCACAAGTGATATATATCTTGCATAATGGACAAGTTGGTTTCTACCATTTGATGTAAGAGATCACCCCATTGGATCAAATGAGATATGATGTGATGTGATTTATTGATCCAATGGTAAAAACACACTTGTTCATGACGCAAGACACTTTTGTTTGTGCACATTAGACAACGCTGTCTAACTTAACCCCAAAAGTTTGCTCATGAAGTGAGGTTGGCCCCCACTTATAACCGTTGTTCAACACACACCCCACACCTAACATTAGATGCCAGGAGGGTGACATCTGTATCAGATATATTCTAATATCATTTTAAAATAGGTTTGAACTACTTATAACCATTTATCAGGTATATCACTACTCATAACCATTACACATAATTTTGTATATGGTATCAAAGTCCAATAGTCTTGGGAGTGAAGGTGAATCCATTTATACTCACACACTAAGCCCAATAGTCTTGGGTGTGAGGGTGAATCCAAGTCCCACAGAGAATAAAGATAGAGCCTAAAATGAGTTTATAAGGAGTGATACCCTTCACCTTATAAGCCAGTTTTGTAAGAATGCGTTAGACTCAATATAAAAACTTTATAGATAATATCCTGTTTAATCAGAGGTGTATAATATTTGTGTCTGTTGGTTTGAAGGGATCTGATAAAACTGAGGTCATCATGCTACGTCTACTCAAAGATAAAGAAGTCCAATGGGATGGAAATGCATTGAAGAAAATGGAAAACCTCAAAATACTGGTAATAGAAAAAGCTCACTTTTCCAGAGGACCTAATCATCTCCCAAAAAGTCTAAAAGTGCTAAAATGGTGTGATTATCCTGAATCATCATTGCCAGCTCGTTATGATCCAGAGAAACTTGTGATACTCGACTTGTCTATGTCCCATTTTACATTTGGCAAACAAAAAATCATGGTATTGATATTTTATTTATTTTCTGAGTTTAAATGATAAGACCTACCTACTTAAAAATTCATAAAATAGTTATTGATTTCATTTTTCAGAAATTTAAATTTTTGACGGAAATGAAGTTAAGCAGTTGCCAATCATTAAAGCAAGTACCTAACATGTCTGGAGCTCCAAATTTGAAGAAACTGCATCTTGATTCCTGCAAGAGATTAGTTAAAGTTCATGATTCTGTTGGGTTCCTTAGAAAACTTGAAGATTTGAATCTTAATCGTTGCACCAGTCTCAAGATTCTTCCTCATGGCATCAACTTACCTTCTCTTATAACCATGTCTCTTAGGAATTGTACAACTCTCAAGAATTTCCCAGAAATATTAGGGAAGATGGAAAACATAACATACCTTGTTTTGAGTGATAGTGGAATATGTGAATTGCCCTTATCCATTGGACTTCTTGTGGGGCTTGCAAAACTGGCTATAGACAGATGCAACAAGCTACTTGAACTACCGAGTAGTATTTTTATGTTGCCAAAACTTGAGGCCTTGGAGGCTTACAGTTGCAAGGGTCTTGTGCGAATCAAGAAGGGAAAAGGTCAATTGCAGGAAACATCTTCAGATGTGAGAAGTGTTGTTGACTTTAGCTTTTGCCATCTCTCAGATGAATTTCTCGTTACACTTCTTCCTTGTTTTCACTGTGTCACAAATTTATCCCTTGATTACAGCAGTATCACAATCCTTCCATCATGCATCAATGTATGCCACTCTTTGGAGGAACTTACTTTGAATAATTATAACGCCCCAACTAAAATATCTAGAATATTTAGTCAAGACATAAATAATTGAATCTGAGTACATTAAATTGACGAGTTTAAACAATTGAATTACAAGAATACAGCGGATACAATAATGATTCTAAGATAAGCAGAATAAAACTAAAACAAGGAAAGACTAAATCGTCTGATGCGATGATCCAAGCTCGGCTCCAATCATCAGCTCCCATCCTGGTCCTTGCTCCAGATAACCTGTCTACCTAAAAAAAATTGGTTTGGAGTGGGGTGAGACTACTAAGCCTCAGTGAGTCCTACTACCCTCCTAGAGGTGACTACACCGGGGGCACCTAATCAGTCGTAACATACTATCATAACTAATATATCATAAGTAGCATAATGTAAAGGTGTATCACAGATTATTAAACTCTTATTCATTTTAAACACAAGGACACTCTGAGGTGAGCATGTCTCAGAGGCCTGCCATATCCGTCAACCGATTCGGTCACGGCATGCAGCTCACAATAACGTATCCTAATGGATTGTCCCATTGGGAGTCCATAGCGCGATATCACTAAATCGCTCATAACTGACTGAAGCTAAATTAGTTCTTACTACCAATATTTCCCAAAGCCCGGGGAGCATACAAACCTAAATAATTTCTATGTTATACCCTAATGGTTATCTGCGATTAACATTCTGTTCGACATTATGTTAATTATATTTCTGCAAGCTATCTGATACTACTGAGGATATAAAACGAGTGTAGAAATCTTTATTTAGAAAATAGAAAATGTAGGCCAATTCTGTACAAGCTCGCTACGACGAGTCACCAGCTCGCTATGGCGAGATTATAGGTCCTGACCTAAATCAACTCGCTGTGGCGAGCAGAAGCTCGCCATGGCGAGTTTCATCAGCTCAGAGCCCAGCTCGCCATGAATGCTCGCCAGCTACTCGCTGTGGCGAGTTCATGCAGAGTTTACCCTGTTTTGCCAAAAGTCATATTTTTCTAAAACTACACCTACAATCCTCATTTTATCAGTGCAGTAGCATAATTTACATAATATATAAACAGAATGGAGGGAAATTTGGGATTAACTCCCCTCACACAACTTTCCTAATTATTTCCTAAATTAACATGCAAATTTATAATTAGGGGAAAGCTATCTATACTATCCTAAAGAACCCACCTGTATTGAGATTAACTCAGAAGCTTGAACAAGTTGTGATCATGCAGTCCCTATGCATTAGTCTTTGGCCAAAGTCCTCCATTGAAAGCTCAAAACAACCCCCGAGAATAAAATGGTAAGACATGTGAGGCATCTAATCACTTAAAGAAATGGAATGACCATAAATACCAGGTTTTACTCAGATTTCTCACCTGACAACATGTGGAAAATGGCACGAATTAGGGGTAAAACAACGCAATTGGCACTGATGCCCTGTCAGGCTCGCCAGGGCGAGTAAGTAGCTCGCTGAGCGAGTTACTCAGTGGCAGAACGCAGCTTCTGCTGCTGTGCTTTAACTTCATTCACATTGTACCCATGATGATCCAACACTTTAAAGCCCATAGCTCAGGAGGTAAGACACAAGAAATAACGATCCCAAGTAAGAGCAAGAATTGAATTTTGGAATTGAATAGAATGGGAACTCATGAACAAGCATGGAGTTAGAGATGGAGAATAGCTTCTTACCTCAACTTATAATCAGCTTTGATAACAATTCATTCCAAGTACTGTCAGCTAAGAGTTATCAACCATGCTTGAGAACATTCTTAATGATGGTTTGAGTAGAACCTCCAAGCTCCAATGTTTCCAAAACTTCCTTTGACTACCCTAAGTCCAAAATCCTTTAATCTCTGTTTTCAGAACAACAACCCATTACTACAGCACCACAAATCAAACACATGCAGCCCATGAGAAGTAGTTTGCAACAAAAAGGGTTAGAAAGGGGGTTTGGACGTGGGAACAAATTGGAGGGAAAGGAGTGTTTGTTGAGATGTTTACCTTGATTCTTAAGGTCTAAGGAGCTTATTTCTGGTTTTGCATGTGAAGTTTGGAGTTGATTTGTAAAGTTTGGTGAGGAGGGTGAAGGGTGGCGTGAGTTTGCAGAGAGAAAGAGGAACAAGTTCTGTTTCTTCTTGTTCCCAAAGAAATGAAAATATGAATAATGAGATTGGTTGGTTTGTGTCTTTAAAGAAGGTATGGGTCCCACTAGTCTTGGGTTGCTTTCACGTGAGAGAAGAGGAAGGAAATGTGAATAATTGGTTTCTACACTCTCTTGGCATAAACTTGTGCTTCCATTTCCATATAATTAGTCCCAACATTTATTCTTAAATAAATAATACTCATATTAATATTCTCTTATTAATTAGAGTCGGGATGTTACAATCTACCCCCCTTAAAGAATTTCGTCCTCGAAATTCAAAACTTCTTCATTCCACATTGGGGTAAAGCGTCTAATCCGTATTCAACATTCACACTCCTCCTATTTATCGGTCAGTCGTACGCAATTCCTTGGAATAAAACTTTCCTCTCTTAGGGGTTACAGGCTAAAGGTCATTCTCGCAATCTCAACTGGTTTCGTGCTGCGCACTCTGATTCATTCTACTATACCATTCTTTTAACTGCGTTCATGCATTCTTAAGTCCAAAACCTCTGATCAAAAGTTACTTCATCTGGTCTGTGTACTTTTACTCCTTCTACTACTACCGGCATTAACCAAAAAACTTCACCGTCATAGGAGGTCGGTACCTGGCCTGGTTGGGTACAACTAGAACCTATGGTATAAGCTTGAGTGTTATTACGGGCAAATTCTAAATCCTCTTTCCAAGGTTGTCCCCTTTCGAACGCTATCATGCATGACACGTCAAATGTACACCTGTACCCCGTGTTGTCTAAATACTCCATAATCGATCGAAACATAAAACGAGTGGAAAATTGTCTAAACACTACTGATTCTTCTGCCGACGAGTCAGACTCGTCCGCAGACGATTCTATAGTTATCCGATAAAATTCCACCTACAATTTTAATCCATTCTGGTTCGACACGATGATCGAGTTGTGCATTCAGCCTGGAGATGCACTTAGGTCCAGATTGTTTCTCAGAATTATTGATCAATCTTGTTTGAATCCTTCACCGGTAACTCATGTATGGGATTTTGGCTAAACAGTTGGGTTCTAAACTTGGCTGGTCGAACACTTAAGGTTTGAACTTGCACGGCTGAGGCTGAACCGAATTGTTTTGCCTGGAATGATTAGCAGGCTAATTGACAGATTTCTCATGATAGAAAATGGTTTCCCAGGGCTAAGGTATTGTTTCTAAACGAGCGATTAACACTTATACTTATCTGAGCCGGTTGGGGATAACTAAACTTAAAGTTTGGAAAGCTCTAGTCAAGGTGTCCGAGTTAGGAACTTGGTCTTACGAGGTACATGAACTGAATCTGGAAGGTCGAAATGTTCGGCAGAGGTGTTCGAGATTAAAACACGGATCTAACATGGTTACGGAATACGGAACTGAAAGACAACGAGCACAGATAGTATTCTTATTCTCTTGGTTTCTCTTAAGCTGGTGAAACTGAAACTTATCCTGGTTTTAACTGACAAGGCTCGGTAGAGAAAAGTTAACTAATTCAGCTGGAATAATGATTTTGACGAATGCGACTATGAAAGTCTACAGGGTTTACTGACACTAGGCTGGGTAAGTTTTTACCGAAGTAGTCTTAAAGCATGTGGATTTAACGGATCAACTGAAGCGGGCACGAAATTGAATTGAAATTATTCGAGACCTTCTCAAGAATAACTGACTTCGGCAGATAGGATGGAGTCACTGATAACACAACTGAAAGAAACTGAGAACAAATACTATGCTTACCTAAGAATGACGTTGATTACCATTAGTTTAACTAACTGGCTCCAAGGAAGTTTGGAAAGTTGCATCCTAATTAAATTTAGACATTGCACGAGGTTGCCCAGTTATTACGGCACAGGATGAATTTCTCATCTGATTCGTAAGCAGATAAATTAGAGGGTACCTACATCCATAGTGTTCCAAAACTTATGAACATTGAATTGAACATTGCTCTCAGGGTAGTACAACTAGGTTTTCACTCACGTTCCTCGTTGACAGTCCTCACAGGCATGTTGAACTGATTCTAAAAGGTCCTTTGGCTGAACGGTCTGAATGTGTGAAATTGTCGGTTGGCTGATTAATGCTAAAGTCAACATTAGTCACTTGTTCCCGGTTAACTAACATGTATACCTAAAAGATTCATCTAGATGATTGGTGCTAATGATACTGTCTCTTGTTAATTAACCTAAACAAGTTATGTCTTCTATCCTCTGTCTTACGGTTGTTTCGTACAGCAATGTTGGCTCAACGTCTTAGGTGTCTATTACTAATCTCCTATATGATATCCTAACTGGCTGTCTTCAAGGCGGTGATAAAATATGATGGGTCAATTTTGTTCTTCAAATCACGGTACCTAAGTGGTCTGTAATACTGAGCTACTAGCCTATTAATAATGGAATGACATTCCTTAAGGTATGGTTAACTGACTATACTGTTTTCTTAGTCCAAAGGTCCGAATACAAGAATTTGTTTGGTGAATGGTCAACTACTCTTAAACTGGACTTATAGGTTTCCAGACTACTCTAGAATAAGGTCCAACTGGTTGACTTCCGCGAATGATGGTGCTATCAGTAATTCTTAATTGTCATTCTAATCAAATTTAACCTATAATGGTTTGGTGTGTTTCCCGGTATGAATTGGCAAGGGATTCTACACTATTTACTAAGCTGCCTGAGTTTTATTACTGGTTTGGTTACTTAACTATCCTATGATGATGTTCCAGGAATTTTGACTTAAGAGTTCTGATAATGCTAGTAAGGACTCCTAACTATAGGCTAATCAGAGTTTGGGTCTCTAAGGATTTTCTGGCTTACTGCTAATGACCGGTGTAGTAAAAAGGTAACTTCTAATTGTTTTACTAATCTAAGCTTGACTCTCAGTAGTGGTGTAGGAATGTCTTAGTTAAGGCATACTAGTGGTTAGTCTAACAAGATGACTGGAAGAGGTATTGGAATGTGCTTATGTCCTAATTTGGTTTCTCAAATCTAGATAGTTCATTTGGAATTTCTATTGCCAAGGTATCTATTTGGTCCACTACACTGGGTTGCTAATTTAGGAACATAAGGGTGGTCGAACTTAAGACGTTTTCTCGGGTACGGTACCGTTAATAAGGGATCCTAATCACTAGACTAGTTAAAACTGAATTTTCTAGTGGTTGAGTTTAAAATATGGGTTCCTATTAGAAGGAGTGTACTTGTTCCATTAAGGTTTGATATCCTTGGGATAATCTATCTGGTTGTCGTTAGGACATAATGAAACACGGTTGTGGTCTTACTAAGCTTTCCCCTCACAGGTGAATTTCACGGCTGCGTTGAACGACAGAATACTCAGAAAAGAAATTTTGGTTTGCTGCTTACTAAAGTTGGGTGCTACTTGGTTAACCAAGCTCAGAAAAATTTGGTGTTGAAGTTGTTCCTAGATCCAGAGAGCTTACCTGACACACAGTGTCAGTCGAATACTGTTATGCACTGCACATTTCAGTATAATGGTACACTTGCATTCATCGCTTGTTTTTCACAACTTACTCCTGTGGTACCATTTGCCACGTTCCAATATCCATTTATAAGAATCTCCTTCGACGACAGCTCCTCGATTGTAGTTTCACTACGGATTTAACGGTGGAATTCCAGAATTCACTTCAGTTCTAAACCATAATACCCTGCCTACCATACACAATACTGAGTTGATCAGGCTCAGCACGCGATGGTTTCAGCGTAAACAGTCCAGATCCAAAGGGTCTGTATTGCTTAGGAAAGGATTGGAATGACTCATGGCAAGGTCCGATACTGGATCGACCTGCTCTGATACCAATTATAACGCCCCAACTAAAATATCTAGAATATTTAGTCAAGACATAAATAATTGAATCTGAGTACATTAAATTGACGAGTTTAAACAATTGAATTACAAGAATACAGCGGATACAATAATGATTCTAAGATAAGCAGAATAAAACTAAAACAAGGAAAGACTAAATCGTCTGATGCGATGATCCAAGCTCGGCTCCAATCATCAGCTCCCATCCTGGTCCTTGCTCCAGATAACCTGTCTACCTAAAAAAAATTGGTTTGGAGTGGGGTGAGACTACTAAGCCTCAGTGAGTCCTACTACCCTCCTAGAGGTGACTACACCGGGGGCACCTAATCAGTCGTAACATACTATCATAACTAATATATCATAAGTAGCATAATGTAAAGGTGTATCACAGATTATTAAACTCTTATTCATTTTAAACACAAGGACACTCTGAGGTGAGCATGTCTCAGAGGCCTGCCATATCCGTCAACCGATTCGGTAACGGCATGCAGCTCACAATAACGTATCCTAATGGATTGTCCCATTGGGAGTCCATAGCGCGATATCACTAAATCGCTCATAACTGACTGAAGCTAAATTAGTTCTTACTACCAATATTTCCCAAAGCCCGGGGAGCATACAAACCTAAATAATTTCTATGTTATACCCTAATGGTTATCTGCGATTAACATTCTGTTCGACATTATGTTAATTATATTTCTGCAAGCTATCTGATACTACTGAGGATATAAAACGAGTGTAGAAATCTTTATTTAGAAAATAGAAAATGTAGGCCAATTCTGTACAAGCTCGCTACGACGAGTCACCAGCTCGCTATGGCGAGATTATAGGTCCTGACCTAAATCAACTCGCTGTGGCGAGCAGAAGCTCGCCATGGCGAGTTTCATCAGCTCAGAGCCCAGCTCGCCATGAATGCTCGCCAGCTACTCGCTGTGGCGAGTTCATGCAGAGTTTACCCTGTTTTGCCAAAAGTCATATTTTTCTAAAACTACACGTACAATCCTCATTTTATCAGTGCAGTAGCATAATTTACATAATATATAAACAGAATGGAGGGAAATTTGGGATTAACTCCCCTCACACAACTTTCCTAATTATTTCCTAAATTAACATGCAAATTTATAATTAGGGGAAAGCTATCTATACTATCCTAAAGAACCCACCTGTATTGAGATTAACTCAGAAGCTTGAACAAGTTGTGATCATGCAGTCCCTATGCATTAGTCTTTGGCCAAAGTCCTCCATTGAAAGCTCAAAACAACCCCCGAGAATAAAATGGTAAGACATGTGAGGCATCTAATCACTTAAAGAAATGGAATGACCATAAATACCAGGTTTTACTCAGATTTCTCACCTGACAACATGTGGAAAATGGCACGAATTAGGGGTAAAACAACGCAATTGGCACTGATGCCCTGTCAGGCTCGCCAGGGCGAGTAAGTAGCTCGCTGAGCGAGTTACTCAGTGGCAGAACGCAGCTTCTGCTGCTGTGCTTTAACTTCATTCACATTGTACCCATGATGATCCAACACTTTAAAGCCCATAGCTCAGGAGGTAAGACACAAGAAATAACGATCCCAAGTAAGAGCAAGAATTGAATTTTGGAATTGAATAGAATGGGAACTCATGAACAAGCATGGAGTTAGAGATGGAGAATAGCTTCTTACCTCAACTTATAATCAGCTTTGATAACAATTCATTCCAAGTACTGTCAGCTAAGAGTTATCAACCATGCTTGAGAACATTCTTAATGATGGTTTGAGTAGAACCTCCAAGCTCCAATGTTTCCAAAACTTCCTTTGACTACCCTAAGTCCAAAATCCTTTAATCTCTGTTTTCAGAACAACAACCCATTACTACAGCACCACAAATCAAACACATGCAGCCCATGAGAAGTAGTTTGCAACAAAAAGGGTTAGAAAGGGGGTTTGGACGTGGGAACAAATTGGAGGGAAAGGAGTGTTTGTTGAGATGTTTACCTTGATTCTTAAGGTCTAAGGAGCTTATTTCTGGTTTTGCATGTGAAGTTTGGAGTTGATTTGTAAAGTTTGGTGAGGAGGGTGAAGGGTGGCGTGAGTTTGCAGAGAGAAAGAGGAACAAGTTCTGTTTCTTCTTGTTCCCAAAGAAATGAAAATATGAATAATGAGATTGGTTGGTTTGTGTCTTTAAAGAAGGTATGGGTCCCACTAGTCTTGGGTTGCTTTCACGTGAGAGAAGAGGAAGGAAATGTGAATAATTGGTTTCTACACTCTCTTGGCATAAACTTGTGCTTCCATTTCCATATAATTAGTCCCAACATTTATTCTTAAATAAATAATACTCATATTAATATTCTCTTATTAATTAGAGTCGGGATGTTACAATAATTGTACAGAGCTTCAAGAAATCAGAGACCTGCCACCAAACATAAAACATCTTAGTGCAATAAATTGTACATCATTGACTTCCCAATCCAAGAAAATGTTACTGAAAAAGGTATCATATATTTAACATTATCAATAGTTTTTCTTTTAAAATTAAAACAAATGTATTCCATAATCCAACAGGTTTAATTCAAAGTTTTCAATTATATTTGATTGACAGATACTACACAATTCTATGGCCAAATATATCTGTTTTCCAGGATCAACTATCCCAAGTTGGATCCACCGATATAGACGGGAACCATCCCTGTTCTTCAGGTTCCGAAACAACTTTCCACAGATGGCTCTTTGTACTATGGTAGTTTCTGGTGGTTATTTTTTTTCGAAACGTTGTGTTAAGTACGAGTTCGACCTGATCATTAATGGCAGTAAACGGCTCACGAACTTTCTCCATGTTAGGTGGTCCAAAGCTAATGCAGTTGATACAAATTTAAATCATATAATTCTGTTGGATCTGCAGCTCAAAGCTAGCCTTGATATGATTGGAAAACTACATATTAATAATGAATGGAACCATGCTGAGATTTCATTAGTAAAAAATAGTGGAGAAGATATGAAATGGATGAGACTTCATGTACAGGAACAAAAAACAAACATGGCAGATATTCAAATTATCAATCCTGAGGTTACATTAGAAGGAAAAGAAAACTAAAACGTCACAATTGGGGATAAAAGATAACCCAATAATATCGCAAGATCTAGCCAGTAGCTACTCTCATCAGGTATGAATATAGATAGATGAGTGAACAGAAGCTCGTGAAAATTGACAATGGTTTGTGGTGTGTTTGTAGACCTCTAAAAAATTAATGAATGTATGAATTCCAATGTTTTATGGTTTAAATTTTATTGCATTTATTTAAAAGTGTAATTATATACCCTATCAAAAAAGTGTCATTTTACATATCTCTAGCTCAAATAAATATTTCTGTCAAAAAAATATCTTCCTGATCATCTGTATCAGATTTTGGATAATTTTGGCATTAATAGGCATGTTATCTAGCAATGAACAACCATGAACAAGTAACCGTTGAATTGGATGGAGTTACTATCTTACTTGTCTTCATATCCATGTAAATCTCTACTGTTAGGGCACTGTTAAGAACATATTTTAATGTTGGAAATCCTGCCTTCATTGCGGTCCTCGCCTAGCCGCCTAATTGCAGCATTGGGGTAGCCTTCATTGCAGCTGTTAAAAGTCAGTGTGTTTTTACTATTCCTTGACTTCACATCGTCCTACGCTATTTGTTAGTATTCCTAGTCATTACAACTTCCTAGACATTTAATAAAATTATTGCAGCATCATTATATATAGAAGGTGTGATCTTCTAGACAGTTTTTACATATTTTACATGGTATCGGAGCAGGTTCTGATTTTCTGACCTGACTTTGTGCTTCACTATCGCTGCCGGTGGCACCATTTGCCACCGGCAACACCCACTTTCTAGCAACCTTCCGATGTCATTTCCACCATCAAATAGTGTTGCAAGTCTGCAAGCCTTACCAACGACCAGAAACCACCAACAACTTCCGTGGAATAGTCCAGCGAGCCCGGCGACGTTTTTCCCGTCGCCAACTGCCACAACACGCATAGCCACTCCCACAAGCAACCACCAATCGCCGCAGAATATTTCGGCATGTCCGGCAGTGCTTTTCTCGTCGCCAACCGCCGCAGAATAGTTCGGCGTGCCCAACGGTGCTTTTCCTGTCACCAACCGCCTCCACAAGCACTTCTGCGCGCCGCTGCCTTTCCTTCAAGTGGGTCCCAAATGCAGCTCCTAAATCTGCATGTGAGCTTCTCTCCGTCCACCGTTGTCAGCAACAGTCACTGCAGGACTCCCTCTGCAAGTGGGTCCCTCTGCAGCGACTAGATATCAAAATAATTGTCTCGCATGCACCAATTTTAAGTACATACCCATATAGTTTTAATTTTAACAACTTAAAAGTATCACTTCTTTAATATACTAACAATAACAGGTTAATTTTGAAAATTTTCATTTAGATCATTCCTAATTCCTACCGTGTTCTCCAATTAAAAAGGGAAGATAGAAAGAAAGCTATTGGAGACCTGGTTGAGATACTAGGGTGTTTGAAGAAGGGGTCAAGAAAGGTCTTGATGAGAAGTTCTGATTCTTCAACAACGAAACACTGAAGCTCCTTGAAATTGTGCTCGCCGCAACTTGTTGCATCTACGAAGCATTTTACGAGGCCTGTAACACAGAGGCCTTCACGCCCTAAATGACGCCGAAATGTTTCAGGTGGCTAAATGTCAATATCCTCTCGTGAAGGAGATACTTCCTCCTCATGACAAATTGGTGCACTGTATATATAGATAAAGTAACTAGCTTAGTATTTAATTTACTATTTTTTCTACACCATATTTTTCTTCACAAATAAAAGCTTTGTTTATATTTTGGTTTCACATGTTGGCCTGATTGATCTTAAGTGTGGTCATGATTTATTTAGCATGCTTTGAAACACGTTTGCTGCAATAAGGAAATATATTCTTCCTTCCTGATTTGTCTATCTGCATTAGATATATTCACTATGTGCTAACAGTTCAAGCTCTTAATCAAAAAAAAGTTCAAGCTAATGCCAACCATATACCTGCATTTTTTTTTCTCGGGAAATTAATTAAAAATTTCAATCAAAACCAAAAGACTGTAAAATTTATGGGAATTTTTTTTATTAAATTTCAATTAAATAGTTGCAGAAATATAACAAATATATAAAACATCACCTTCTTACATTAAAAAATGTTATCTAGTATTAAAAAATGTGTAGACGTCACTTGTGTGAAAAGTTTTGTCTCGTATATTTGTCACATTTTATGAAAAACACGTTTATTAGAAAAGTTATTCTACAAACCTACAATTTCCTACCTGTATAATCACGAAATTTTAAAAATTTAAACTAAACGATAACAAAATTTAATGAAAGTTATATTGAAATTTCATCAAGATAGCTGCTGTAGTATTTAATATACAAGGAAGGCTGGCTCAAACTTTTCTAAAGTTATCCTAAACTAGATTTATATAATTGATCCACTCTTTAAAAACCAAATCATTTGACTTGGTAAAAATATAGTCAATCTCAAGTGTAATTAGGATTTAGGAATGTGTTTATCTATCTCTTAATTAGAAAAATGTTATCTTGTATTATAAAACAGAAAATTTGAACATATATCAAACTGCGGAAGAAAGGAAATGATATTTAAGGCAATGCAATTGTCTGATACACAGATTTCATTGTAGCTCAAACAGATTCCTGCATCTTATATACATATTGTATCTCCTAGCTGATTGGAGTTGCTACATCTTTTTCCCTCTCAAGAATCATTGTTATGTCTATGATGAAAGAGTTAAAATCCAGGGTTTCATCTTCCTTCACCTATGAATGGGTTTATGATGTTTTCCTGAGTTTCGAGGAGAGGATACTCGCAAGGGTTTTACAGAAAACCTTTATAATGCCCTTTGTGAAAAAGGAACCAACACTTTCAGAGAGCTAAGAAAAGGAGAAGAAATCAAACTAGCTCCCATGACAGCAATCAACAATCAAGGATGATTTTTGGTCAGTTTTTTATCAAGTTGACCCTTCTAATGTCCGCCATCAGAAAAGGGGCTATGCAAAAGCACTGGCCAAATATGAAAGACAAAAAATCATTGACAAGGAGAAGGTCAAACAGTGGAGGTTAGCTTTGGAAGAAGCAGCTAACCTATCAGGTTGGCATTTCAAACACGGATGCATGGCTCGGCCCTCTTTCATAGATAAATTAGTTTGTCAAACATTCAAAATTATGGTAGTAATTTCATTTCAGACATGAATTTTGTGATTGACCAGGTGCGAGTATGAGTTGATTGGAGAGAACATTCAAGAGGTCTCTAAAAAGATTAATCGTAGACCTTTATGTGTTGCTAAATACCCTGTTGGGTTAGAGTCCTGAGTGAAAAAATTGAACTCGCTTCTAGAAGTTGAATCAAATGAGGGGATTAACATGGTAGGGATTTATGGAATGGGTGTGTTAGGTTAAACAACACTGGCATGTGCTGTATACAATTATATTGCTGATCAATTTGACCGTCTCTGTTTTATTGGTGATTTTAGATAAAATTCAATGAAGCGTGGGTTGGTACAAGTACAGGAGATGCTTCTTTTGGAATTAGCTGGGGAGAAAGATCTTGATTTGTGCAGTTTAAATAAAGGAATTTCTATTATCAAAAGTAGGCTTCGTGGGAAAAAGGTTCTATTGATTTTGGATTATGTTGACAGTTTGGAGCAACTAAAAGCACTTGCAGGTGGATTTGATTGGTTTGGTTCTGGCAGCAGAGTTATTATCACAACAAGGGATAAGCATTTGCTTCATGTTTATGGTATTGAAAGAGTCTATGAAGTAGAAGGATTGAAGCATGAAGAATCCTTTGAATTGTTTGCTTGGAATGCTTTCAAGACAAAGGAAATTGATCCTAGCTATGTGGACATTTCAAATAGAGTAGTGCTTTATTCTAATGGCCTTCCATTGTCTGTTGAAATAATAGGTTCTGATTTGTGTGGTAAAACAAAATTGGAGTGGAAATCTGCTTTAGATACTTATGAAAAAATTCCTCATCAAAATATTCAGGAAATCCTAAGAGTAAGCTATGATGGTTTAAAGGAATTTGAGAAGGAAATCTTTTTAGACATCGCTTGCTTCTTCAAAGGATACAAACTAAGTGATGTCATGAACATCCTATGCAGTGGTCGTGGCTTCGCCACAGACTATGTTATCCAGGTGTTGATTGATAAGAGTCTGATAAAAGTTGATGATTATCGTGTCAGAATGCATGACATGATTGAAGAT
Source organism: Trifolium repens (assembly GCA_030408175.1). NCBI lineage: Eukaryota > Viridiplantae > Streptophyta > Magnoliopsida > Fabales > Fabaceae > Trifolium > Trifolium repens. The sequence continues at coordinate 34,385,937 of CP125845.1, forward strand.
ATGGGTAGAGAAATTGTGCGGCTGGAAGCACCCTCAAAGCCAGGTAAACGCAGTAGATTATGGTTCTCCACAGATATTCTTCATGTTTTCAAAGAGAACAAGGTACATGAAGGGATTATTATCTATAGGATTCTTATTCTTTTTCCTTTTCTGCGAAAACCCATCTGACTTATAACTATGTATATATCCATTGTTTGTTGACTCTGAGAATTTGTATTGGGGCCTAACTTAACCCAAGCCCCCACTTATAACCATTGTTGAACACACACGCCACACCTAAAATTAGATTTCAGGAGTTTGAAGTTTGACATCTTCATCTGTGGGTAGCCCACATCAACTTAGATAGACTCTGATATCATTTTAGAACGGGTTTGTGCTAAACTTAACCACAAAAACTAACTTCTGGGGTAGGATGAAGATTGCCACCACTTATAAGTTATAACCATTTATCAGGTCATATCATTATCCAAAGTGGGATTCTTATTCTCAACATTGACAATATTTAATAGTGCTAAGGTAGTATCCTGTAAAATCAGAGGTGAGTAATATTTAACTAATTAGTGCTTTTGGTTTAAAGGGATCTGATAAAACTGAGATCATCATACTAAACCTACTCAAAGATAAAGAAGTCCAATGGGATGGAAATGCATTGAAGAACATGGAAAACCTCAAAATACTGGTAATAGAAAAAGCTCACTTTTCCAGAGGACCTAATCACCTCCCAAAAAGTTTAAGAGTTCTAAAATGGTATGATTATCCTGAATCGTCATTGCCAGCTCATTATAATCCAAAGAAACTTGTCATACTTCACTTGTCTAAGGGCCTTTTTACATTCGGCAATCAAATGATCATGGTATTGATATTTTATTTGTTTTCCGAGTTTAAATATTAAGACCTAGCTACTCAAAAATTAATACAATAGTTATTGTTTGCATTTTTCAGAAATTTAAATGTTTGACGGAAATGAAGTTAAGCAGTTGTCAATCCTTAAAGCAAGTACCTGACATGTCTGGAGCTCTGAATTTGAAGAAACTGCATCTTGATTCCTGCAAGAGTTTGGTTGAAGTTCATGATTCCGTTGGGATCCTTGAAAAACTTGAAGATTTGAATCTTAAACATTGCACCAGTCTCAAGATTCTTCCTCATGGAATCCACTTACCTTCTCTTAAAACCATGTCTCTTAGGAATTGTACAACTCTCAAGAATTTTCCAGAAATTTTAGGGAAGATGGAAAACATAACATGCCTTGTTTTGAGTGATAGTGGGATATGTGATTTGCCCTTCTCCATTGGACTTCTTGTGGGGCTTGCAAACCTGACTATAGATAGATGCAACAAGCTATTTGAACTACCGAGTAGTATTTTAATGTTGCCAAAACTTGAGACCTTGGAGGCTTATTGTTGCAAGGGGCTTGCACGAATTAAGAAGGGTGAAGGTCAACTAACGGAAACAATATTTTCAGATGTGAAAAATCCTAGCTCTCTTTTGATTCAAAGAGATGTTGACTTGAGCTTTTGCCATCTGTCATATGAATTTCTTGCTACAATTCTGCCTTGCTTGCACTATGTCACAAATTTATCCCTTGATTACAGCAGCATCACAATTCTTCCTTCATGCATCAGTGCATGTCACGCTTTGAAAAAACTTACCATGAATTATTGTATGGAACTTCAAGAAATCAGAGAGCTGCCACCAAACATAAAACATATTAAAGCAATAAATTGTACATCACTGACTTCCCAATCGAAGGAAATGTTACTGAATCAGGTATCATATCTTTAATTTCGTCATTTTTTCATGGTAGTGCAGTATAAAATAAGTTTTCCTTTAAAAAGAAGAGTGAAGGCCCAAATTGATCTTAAAATATGAAACAGACACTTATTTGATCTCGGAGATATGAAAAATACCAATTAAATCGTCTAAAAACTTGAAATGCCAGACACTATTTCAACATATTATGGATAACCAAATTAGTACATTTCATTTCCACCACATAGATCTTCATTTTTTTTTCTCGATGGCCAAGTTGACTATTTATTATAAGAATAAAAGAAACTTATTTGATAGTGCCAAAACGTTTAATTCAAACTTTTTAATTATATTTGATTGGCAGATGTTGCTCAATTCTGGGATCGAGTATATCATTTTTCCAGGATCAACTATCCCAAGTTGCTTCCATCAACATACATGTGAACCACCCTTGTCCTTCCGATTCTGTAATAAATTGCCAGTGATGGCTATCTATGTTGGAGTTTTGGGCCGTCCATTTTTACCCCAATGTATTAGATATGCTTTTAACCTGATCATTGATGGCAATCGACGAATCAAGACCACCCTCAATGTTAAATGGTATGAAAATAGTTTAATTGATACAGATCATATAATTTTGTTAGATCTGCAGCTCAAAGCTAAGCTTGATAGTATTGGAAGACAATACTTTGAGAATGGATGGACTCGTGCCGAATTGCAGTTGGGTGAAAGTCGTGAAAAATATAAGAATTTGATAGTTCGAGAACAAATAAAAAACATGCCAGACATTCAATTTATAAATCCTAAGGATCCAATAGGAAAAGAAAATGAAAGGCCACCTGTGGGCATAAGAGATCAGGTGTGATTTAAGATAGAGGAGTGGATAGAATATCAGAAATGTTGATAATGCTTTTTAGAATTGTTACTTATTTTGTGTTCATTAATTTTGAGTGGGTCCCTTACTTTAATGTACTTAAAATTTAGTATTTACACTTAAATTTATTTGAATTAAAATATTAATTGCATGATTTATTTCATATAAATTTGAGTAATATTTTATAGCAATTTAATGCTAAGAGACAGTGTACTTGTGTCTCTTATATAAGGGATGAAGAAGAAAAATAAAGGACATGCAAGGTCCACATGTATAAGAGACATCAAGCTCCAATGCTAAAAATAAATAAGCGATACCACATAGATGCTAAGGGACGCATCAGGGCTAGCATTGGAGATGCTGTTAGTGTATGTTTAATATTCCTCTTAAAAATCAATGAATATATGATTTCCTTTATTTTCTGTTTTAACCTTTTTTTAGCAGTAGGAAACTGAGAAAAATCAAAGAAATGCAGCAAGACAAATTCAAGAGGTGACAAAATTCATGAAATAGACCAAGAACAAGGCACAAACCAAAAGCATATAAGAGCTATATAAAAGCATTTTAGATGTACCAAAATTGCTGCCAGATGGATAGTCAACTGTTACCACAAAATTTATAGTACATGCATGCAGATGCAGGGATGGGCATGGTTCAGTTCAAGAGGAAAACTTGAATCAAACTGAACTGAACCAGAAATTAATTCAGTTATTCACAACTAGGCTGATATTTTATATTCTAAACTGAACTAAACTGATTGTTTAACCAAACTTTGCTTACCGTTAACGCAGTACGATGCTAAGTTTCTGACCAGCGCCAGCCAAAAGATTAATAAACAGCTGTACACTGTACTTGCCTTTTCTTTCAATAGTCATTTTTCGTATTAAGAAAAATCATTTTGATTTTATTCATTATTGATATTTCAAAGAGTTATGTATATAAAAATAATAATAAATATCCCAAATAAATTAAAACTTCATGATATACAAAGAAAATCTTAGTTCTTAACTTCTTATACTGTCTAGATTTAAAATCCAATGCTCGAAAAATAATGATAATTTCAGTTGACAAATAAACAGTCCAACAGAACTGCATCATAATCTTGATAATATTCATAACAACATTGCAAGAAATGACAAGTCATTAATAATTTACACACACAAAGTGGAGGAGATCAGGGGTTCGAACCCCAGTCATGGCGTTTTACCTGCCAATTTCAGCATTTCTACCAATTGAGTTAGAATTTATGAACTACTTTCTACTTCTTTTATTATTGAGTAAGGAAAAAAAATATCATGGAGTAAAAATAATTTTGGTCTTTGAATTGTCACAACAATTTTTTTATAGGTTCTCTTCAGGCGCCCAATGGTCAAACTGCTAAAACTAGAGTTTTGGGCCAAATATAAAACGTAACAAAATTCAATTTAGCTATAATTATATAATCATATAACAAACAATTAATATATGTTTGTTTATCTTAGTAGTCAAGATAAAGGTCCCATGACATCCTTAACTCAAGTTCAAATCTTGAACTTGGCAAAACATTTTTTTTTATTTTGTTAATATAAGTTGTGTTATTTTTTTAATAAAATTTCTCACTATAAAATTAGCTTTGAACCTCTAACGGTTAACGAATCAGGAATCAAAGTTTTAGCAAGTGTGTTTATGAAAATGGGGAATTGCTTTCTCTCTTCCTTTCTCTCTTTGTTGGTTGTTCTTTCTCACAAAATTTACTCACCTATAACCCTAGTATGACCACTTTCCACTTATATAAGTGAGACACAATGGGCTAACAAACTTTGATTTTTTCTCCACGTAGGAAGGGAGCCCAAACCCAACCGTTTGGCATCTGCATTTGTGGGTGGCCAACTTCAACTCGGATAGATTCTACTATGATTTTAGAATAGGTTTGACCTAAACTCAGCCTCAAAATCTAGTTCTTGGGTGGGGTGAAGATTGCCACTACTTATAACCATTTCTCAGGCCATATCATTGTCCAAAGTGGGATTCTTAATCTAACCATTAACAATATTTATTAGCGCTAAGATATCCTGTATAATCAGAGGTGTATAATATTTAGTGTTTTGGAAGGGATCGGATAAAACGGAGGTCATCATGCTACGTCTACTCAAAGATAAAGAAGTCCAATGGGATGGAAATGCATTGAAGAATATGGAAAACCTCAAAATACTGCTAAAATGGTGTGATTATCCTGAATCGTCATTGCCAGCTCATTATGATCCAAAAACACTTGTCATACTTGACTTGTCTATGGGCCTTTTTACATTCGGCAATCAAAAAAATCATGGTATTGATATTTTATTTGTTTTCTATAAGTTTAAATAAATAATAAGACCAAGCTACTTAAAAATTCATAAAATAGTTATTGATTTCATTTTTCAGAAATTTAAATCTTTGACGGAAATGAAGTTAAGCAGTTGCTAATCCTTAAAGCAAGTACCTGACATGTCTGGCGCTCCAAATTTGAAGAAACTGTATCTTGATTGCTGCAATAGTTTAGTTGAAGTTCATGATTCCGTTGGGTTCCTTGAAAAACTTGAAGATTTGAATTTTACGAGGCCTGTAACACAGAGGTCTTCACGCCCTAAATGACGCCGAAATGTTTCAGGTGGCTAAATGCCAATATCCTCTCGTGAAGGAGATACTTCCTCCTCATGTCACTCTTTGAAAAAACTTACTATGAATAATTGTATGGAGCTTCAAGAAATCAGAGAGCTGCCACCAAACATAAAACATATTAAAGCAATAAATTGTACATCACTGACTTCCCAATCGAAGGAAATGTTACTGAATCAGGTATCATATCTTTAATGTCATCATTTCTCATGGTCACGCAATATAAAATTAGTTTTCCTTTAAAAAGAAGAGTGAAGGCCCGAATTTATCCTAGCGAAAAAACACCGAACATATTTGATCTCGGAGATATGACAAATAACAATTAAATCCTCTAAAATTTGAAATGCCAGACAAGTTAGTCATTTTATTGATAATATTTGTGGATGTTTTAATTCTATTAGAGACTATTCTGACATATTATGGATAACCAAATTAGTACATTTTATTTCCACAACATAGATATTGGTGTTTTTTTCTCGATGACCAATTTGACTATTTACTACCAAAATAAAATAAACTTATTTCATAGTACCAACACTTTTAATTCAAACTTTTTCATTATACGTATTTGATTTGCAGATGTTGATACGTGGGATCTTGAAATCGCAGAAAAGTCACAAGGTCTAACTCTTGGATACTATCATGGTGATCATATGGGAATTTAAGATAGATGAGTGGATAGAAGATCATGAATGTTGATAATGCTTTTTAGTGTGTTTATTCATATACCTCTTAAAAATCAATAATGTACGATCTCCTCCATTGTGTTTTGAACTTTATAGCATTTAAAAGTGTGGTTTTACTCTATCAAAATGAAAGTGTTCATTTACTTATCTCTAACTTAAATAAATATTTATGTTGAAAAACTTAATATAACTAATATAATGATATTTATTGTTGTTTTCTTATTGTTAATATTATTGTTATCTTGGATGGTTATTATAAGATGCTATATATGTTTTTTAATATGTTGCATTACATATAGAGTTTAGAATTTAAATTATTCAGTAATAACTTTTATGACTTATTTAAATGTCTTATTATATAGATTTAGATGTCTTTTGGCCTTACTGTATAGCATCGAAGGATCAAGGTAACACATCTAATATTAAAACATAATATAAAGCAAAATAACAAATAAGTTCTAGCCTCCAAGGCTCAAATAACATATCTAAGCATTTAATTAAACATTCTCCCTCACCATCATGTTGCAGAAAACAGAGGAGAATGGGGAACAGAGTTGCGGAAAACAGAAAACAGGGGACAGGGAAAACAAGTATCAACCTTTTGCACTTAACTATTGGGGTTGGAGAATTAAGGAGTGGAGTGATGAGGGTGGTATCGGGTTTGAGTCCCACCTCCAGTAAATACTAACAAATTAGCATACTAACATTGGCTATTTCAAAAAATAAAAACTATTTATGACTCAATGTAGATAGTAGGGAGATAAACTAATTAATTCAAGTATTTAATCATGTAAAATTAATAAAAACTGAATTTGAGTAGTCCAAAAAAATAATTAAATGTGAAAAAACCAGTAAACTTAACTAAATCTATAAACATGTACTATGACATGGTTATTCACTTCACAGTTTCACCCCTTTTAAATCTATATGTGCAAGCCAACTCGCAATTAGCACACAACTGTAATGGATGAACACAAGTTCTTTGCTCTAGCAACAATTTTCATGACCGCGCGTATTAAATCAAAAGAATTTTATTTTGGACTGGAATGTGAAGCTACAAGTTAATAGTATAACTGCAGTTATCTGTACTAAATAGGTCAATCTAATACCACAAAATTCATCATCGGGAATTAAAGGCTAAAATTGGGATAAAAAGCACAAAAGCAACACAGACAAAGTATCCATGTGAGTAGTCAAAAGCAGTAGGAAACTAAGAAAAGTCAAAGAAATGCAGCAAGTACAAAATTCATCAAATAGACCAAGAACACGGCACAAACCAAAAGCAAATAAGAGCTAAAAAAAACATTTTAGATGTACCAAAATTTGTAACAGAGTGACTTTGGATATTAGGGATTTAACCGATAATAATCCTAATCTTACCCAGGAATCCTATCAATGAAAAGAATCCGATGGCATAAGAAAAAATAACACAGGTAGAAAATAAGAAGAAGAGATATTTTGGATTAAAATTGAGTATATTATTCTTTCTTGGACTTTTGCTTTAAATAGAAATTGGCTACAACGGTTCAAAGCCACACCACTACAGCTCAACAAAAATAACAAGTGTCCTACATCCTTATCCAAACGATACAGCTCATCAAAATTGGAATAATCTAGCTTAGAAAGACAAAACATAAAAACATGACATAAGTCTAAGTAATTAAAGCAATTATTAATTAGTGATAGTAATTATACTATCACAATACCCTCTTCTTCAAGAACACCCGTGACCTCAAGGGTGAAAGTTAGGAAAGCGCTTCAACAAATCATAATAGTACTCCCAAGTTGCCATTTCAGGGGGAGTGTCTTTCCATTGGACCAATACTTTAGTAGCAGCAACTCTACCCCTTTTGACCATCTTCCTATCTAAGATGCTTTCGGGAATTCGAGCAGGAGGTTTGGTCATGAAACCTGGAATGCTATGGGCCTCTGCTGTTTCTGGATTGTAACATAGCTTCAGTTGGGAAACATGAAAGACATTGTGTATTTCAGCATCGTTAGGTAACTCTAATTGGTATGCTACTGCCCCGATTTTGTCCAGAATTTTAAAAGGGCCGTAGTACTTTGGGAGAAGCTTGTGGAATTGAGTCTTCCTCAATGAGTGCTGTTTGTAGGGATGTAACTTGAGGAACACATAATCCCCTATAGAAAATTGTCTATCACTTCGATGCTTGTCAGCTTGTTGTTTCATTCTATTCTGAGCTCTTAATAAATGAAACTTGAGCAACTTAATTGCTTCTTCTCTAGCAGTCAAAGAGCGATCAACACTCAAATTTGTAGATTCACCGGGGAGGTAGGGTAAATTCATGGGTGGTGGCTGGCCATATACCACCTCAAATGGAGTGGACTGAATTGCGGAGTGAAAAGATGTGTTGTACCACCACTCTGCTAATGATAACCATTTGGACCAAGCTTGAGGTTTTTCAGCACACATGCATCTCAGATATGTTTCGAGGCTTTTGTTCACAATCTCGGTTTGTCCGTCGGTTTGTGGATGGTAAGCAGTAGATTTGTTGAGAGCTACCCCTTGTAAAGTGAAAAATTCAGTCCAAAATTGGCTCAAAAAAATCGGATCGCGGTCACTTGTGATGGAGTTAGGCATGCCATGTAGTTTAAAAATATTATCCAAGAACACTTGTGCCACATCAAGTGCTGAATAAGGGTGAGATAATGGTATGAAATGAGCATACTTGCTTAGGCGATCAACAACCACAAAGATGACATGTTTACCTGAAGATGCGGGTAAACCTTCAATAAAATCCATGCTAATGTCAGACCATATGAGTGATGGAATTGGAAGTGGTTGAAGTAAACCGGGAGATGCTGCCAGATCAGGTTTGCAAGTTTGACAAATCTTGCAATTCCTAATATATTGTTGAACATCTTTAACCAATCCTTTCCAAAAGAATAGAGACTTAATTCTAGCTGAAGTATTGTCCCTACCAGAATGACCACCGGCTGCAGAATTATGCATCCAATGCATAATCTGTTGTTTGAGCTCAACATTGTTCCCAACAACTAACTTGCCTTTTCTTCTAAGTTCTCTATTAGCCCAACTGAATTTGGAATGTGTGCTAGGATCCACTTGAAGTTCAGAAATGATCTTGGTTAAGGTAGCATCAGAATCCCAAGAAGCCTTAATTTGATCCATCAAACTCGGAATGTTTGAATCAAGTAATGAAACTAAAAGTTCAGCACCTTCTTTTCTGGATAAAGCATCAGCAGCAGTGTTAAATACTCCCTCTTTGTATTGAATATCAAATTCAAAACCCATCAATTTAGATACCCAAGCCTGCTGAAACGGTGTGTTGAGTTTTTGCTCTAAAATGTATTTAATGCTCTTTTGATCCGTTTTAATGGTAAAAGCAGCATGTGAAAGATAAGCTCCCCATTTTTGCACAGCATATATGATTGCTAAGAGTTCCCTCTCATAGACAGATAAAGCTTGTTGTCTAGGACCCAAGGATTTACTAATGTAAGCAATGGGATGCTTGTCTTGCATCAAGACAGCCCCTAAACCACACCCAGATGCATCGGTTTCGACAATAAATTTTTTTGAAAAATCAGGTAGTTGCAATACCGGTGCTGAAGTGAGGGCTTGTTTGAGTGCTTCAAAGGCATTGGTGGACATTTGATTCCAATGAAAATTGTCCCTTTTAAGTAAATCTGTCAAGGGCTGAGCAATTTTCCCAAAATCTTTCACGAAACGCCGATAATAACCAGCTAATCCAAGGAAACCTCTTAGCTGTTTCAAGTTTTTGGGCAAGGGCCAACTGCTGACAGCAGAAATCTTTGAAGGATCAGTTGAAACACCTTCCTTAGTGATGAAATGGCCTAAGTACTCAACACAAGTAGTAGCAAAATGGCACTTCGATCTATTAAGAAATAAACCATTATCTCGGAGGGTTTGAAAGACAAATTCTAGATGAATTTCATGATCAGCAGAACATTGGCTATAAACCAATATGTCATCAAAGAAAATGATGACAAATTTCCTCAAGTAAGGGGCAAATAAATGGTTCATGAGTGCTTGAAATGAAGCCGGTGCGTTGGTTAAGCCAAAAGGCATTACCAAATATTCATAGTGGCCACTATGTGTTTTAAAGGCTGTTTTGTGTTCTTCTCCCGGTGCCATTCTGAGTTGATGATACCCCGATTTCATATCTTACTTGGAAAATATGGAAGAACCGCCTAATTCATCCAAAAGGTCCTCAATTAATGGAATCGGGAACCTATCCTTGATAGTATGACTGTTGAGTCTTCTGAAATCAACACACAACCGCCAAGATCCATCTTTTTTTCTGACTAAAACAGTAGGTCATACGCATCTCCGAAACGGGTAGTCACGTCTGCTACGTACTGACTCCATGTTGGGTACATATCAAACTTGTGTCTCATGTAGTTCAGATGCCATTGTAAAGCAAGGCCGTCAAGGTGTATGGAAGCAAGGCGCACCATAGATGTTGGTGGCGTACCATCAAGAAGGAAAAATTGATCGCATTTGTATAACCAATCACGAACATTTTTACCGTCAAATCTGGGGAATTCCACCTTGGAAATGCGAGTCGCATAAGCATTACGATTATTCTCCGATGTCGGGGTTCCGTTATTATTATTATTATTATTATTATTATTATTGAAAGCTGAGAGTCTTCTCCATATATATGATTACACTAACCTGTTTTCAGCTCAAGTATAAAATCAAGCTTATTTATGATATTTGGATATAATCTTTATATCCAATTTGTCAGGAGGGTTGGTTTAGTTTTTCTTCACCCATTATACAAACTTCTTTATTTGCACTTTTCATTCTTCTATTTACTTGTTTGTCCTTTTACATTCATATATTATATTTTATGGCTTATACTTTATTAATTTATGCTATAAACAATTCTATTTCTTTTTATTAATTGCAGATGGTAGATAAAGCAAACGAAAGAGCTTCCAAGAATCATAAATCAAAACGTTTCAAAAGCACAAATCCACATATGTCATCTCATGATGCAACTCCTCACATGACATCTGATGATGTACCTCCTCATATGACTCCTCATGATGAACTTCCTCCGATGGTACCTCTTCATAGGACATCTAATGCTACCCATCCTCTTAAGAAACCCCCTTCAAACATGTCTCGTGTTCCACCTCTTTTTAGGACATCTAATACTAAGACATCTAGTGCTACACCTCATACTACGACATCAGCTACTAGGACGTCTAATGGCCCACATACTCATGCTGCAACACATACTACGACATCAACTACTAGGACGTCTAATGGCCCACATACTCATGCTGCAACTCATACTACGACATCAGCTACTAGGAAGTCTAATGGCACACATAATCATCCTGCAAATCATACTACGACATCAGCTACTAGGAAGTCTAATGGCGCACATAATCATGCTGCAACTCATACTACATCTAATGTCCCACCTCCTCATGATGTTCCTCATGCTGCATCTCCTACTAGGACATCTAATGTCCCACTTCCTCATGATGTTCCTCATGCTGCATCTGCTACTAGGACATCTAATGTGACACATCCATCTTCAAGGGTAGCATCACCATCTAATTCACAACCTTATGATTCTGATGGAGCACAAACCCAAAGATTAAGTGAAAATGTCGTTCCATCTGAGGCACAAAGTCGTGGCAGGAAGCAAACTTTATTCCTTGACTTAGATGGGTATATATATATATATATGTGTGTGTGTGTGTGTGTGTGTGTGTGTGTGTGTATTTTCAGTTCTTTTCATATACTATATGATTTTTTTAACTATTAATATGTATTATTTGTAGATTTTTGCCTTCGTATGATGCAGCTAATGCGATTGGAGATATGATGAGGAGTAATTATACTGAGCCATGGATCTCATGGAAACAGATACCCACTGAGACAAGGGACTTGTGGTTTGGAGAATTGAAGGTATTTTTCTAATTTTGAAATTATGACTATGGCACACAAGGCAAATAGGCTGTAATGAAATTCCCTATCCATAAATAAGCACTCGTCCAATACTTTCAGCAGCTTATACAAAAGCACTAATTATATATGCTTAAGACTAATTTATTTTTAAAGCAGCTTCAGATATTAAGTAAAAACACGTTCTTCAGTTATTATTATAAACTCAGTCAAAAATAGCCCCATTAAAACACTTGTTTCACATAATAAAAGTACCAGCAAACTTTTTAAAGCTTTGCTTAATCCATTATCGGAGCGCCACTAAATCCCGCCCAAGGAAAACAAATAAGGGTATTGAAAGCAAGAAATGAAAATAAATTTACTTTAAACAATGGAATGGAAAAAATAGGGCCAGAGTAACCATTTATACACATTCAAGTGTGTCACAAAAGCTATAAGGGTCTGTTTGGGTGGGGGGTTTTGGAGGGGAGGGCTATGGAGTGTTAAGTCTATATTTCAAAGAACAACATGGTCAATGATCATATAATACTTCAATCATACCCTAAGATACTAACAAATCTGATCTTGATCACATGCCTTTGTTGTGATACAATAAGCAATAAAAATGTATTAGAAAACTTAGATAACAGCATAACAAGACAAATTTAAAACTTGAAATCAGTATATATATAATAAATATCATATCTGAACAACTTAGTATTTTGAAAACATGCAATTGATGCACAAACCTCATTTAGCCATGAATAGACTTGCAAGTACGACGTCTTTTAGTGAGCAACTGCAACAAATTGTCAACCAAAGAAACCATGGCAATTTTCCGATTCACAAAAGCATTTCTTTCTCCGTCTGAGTGTACCACGACCAGTAGGGACAGCTCCATAATCATATGTCAACTCTAGATAATAAGGACAGAGGAAACAACTTCTAGATGTCCAACTTAAGTACAAAATGAATAGATTGAAGAAAAAAATGCAGAGAAGTTAAACTATAAAATCTTGTAGAGGAAAACAATAACATCGGAACGAAAAAAAAAACAAATAAACACAACCTGCTTTTGCAGAAATTACCTTTTTACTGGTGGTGGTAGAAGAAATTAGCTTTCTAGATTTTAAGATTTCATGAAGTTCTTTAAATTTTAAATAGCTTTTTATTACACACTTGTGTTTGCACTGCACATTTTGAAAATGAGAATTATCTTGTTTAAGTTATTGGTGGTACTTTCTATATATGAATTTGGGATGTTTTATATTTGCTTAGTTAATGGGGTGCATCAAATCACATATTTGAACACGCTATTTACATGCTTTTAATTTAAAATCTCTATATTCAAAATTGTTAGTATCACATTTCCTCCAAATACATACATATTCTCTGCATATTTGGCATGTGTTATGGACTTCTGGCAGGTGTTAGTTCTTTTATAGGAAGCAAACTAGAATGCACAACTTATCTTTGTTAGTTCTTTTATAGGAAGGGCATAGACAAAAAGCTCTGTAAATAAGTCTATGTTGCCTGAATAGAGTAATTTATAGCTTATTTGACTAAATTAAAAGTATGTTTAGATGTATTTGATATCTGATATGATACCTCAAGTAGAATTTAAACTTACTACTTGCTATTAGAGTAAAAACACATTCTAGTCTTTGACAAAAAAGTTGAGACTCATTTGGTCCTCACATTAAAAAATACAATATTTAGTCCGTCTGTTTGTTTATGCTTCCTATTTTTCTAACCCTCTTATTGTTTATATATACAGAAAAAGTTTAAGTTTTGTCCACCGGATGATGCGTGGGCTAGAAACAACTTTGAAACACGAGGTGCAGCAATAATGAAAAATAACTTATGCAAGGCTCGTCTCACAAAGAAAAGACCAAGTTGGATTGATTCGGATGTGTGGAATGCATTAGATGAGAAATGGAAAAATCCAGAATATAAAAAGAAGTGCATGCAGGCGAAAACAAATAGAGCATCTGACCGTGATGGTTTTGGAAAGCCCCTTCACACTTGTGGCTCTATCACCACATCACAACATAGAGCTAATTTGGTAAAGTTAATTTATTTTGTTTATATAAATATGGCGTGTATAAATATTTGTGATTATGTGTTAATGCTGCACATTCTATTTTAGATTAGTTTATTATTGTTGTTCCTAATGAGAATGGATATATCTACTTTCTAAGATCTTAGTTTAATAGGTAAATGTGTTGCCTTGGCCTTGTTGCATCAGGTGCCCATTTGTTTAATGGATCAGGCTTAATTTTAGGTTTGGTGTTGATACATTGGCATTTTAGCTTAGTATTTTAGTTTGTTGTAATAGATGATGGTTGAATTGAAAGCCTTTTTTTTTAAAGTGCTAATTTTATTAGAAACAAATAAGTACAAGTTGTACTTAAATATGGTACAAAGGCATTCAGCCCCAACAACAAATAACAGTACAGCAGCGGAATAAAAAACCAGAGAAATAAACAACACCCTCCTACACCTATAACACATCAAAAACTGGTGCAGAAAAGCTCACACAGCAGAACACCGCAACCGCCAAACCGCCCAACAGGAGGATTTATCGTTTTTGACACAGCCCCGGGTCCCAACACCACTCGTAAAAGAGGCATATCGGAATTGAAAGCCTTAGGGATCTGTACTTGTGACTGTGTTATAAATTGTCTCGGTTTGTAGTAGTGTTCTTTGCACATGTTGTGCATAATTCACTATTTAATAAATTTTGCTTTTAAAAAAAAAAAGTTTATTTTTTGTTTAATGATGTAAGTGAAATTTGTTTGGCTTCTAGTTCTAATTTATATATTCTTTGTTTTGTTATAGACGGAAGAGAATGGCACTCCCCCCGCTCCTTCAGATTTGTTTCTTCACACACACCAACATCGCAAGAATAAGACTTGGGTTGATCGAAAATCAGAACATGTCTATGTAATGAGTTCTCAACTTTAAATAATATTTCTACTTCAAGTTGATTTCATTTTATTTTACTTATTTTTAAAATATTAATTCGCCTTATATTTGTGTCAATAGGGAAAGTATAAACATAGATGGGAAGAATTAACTCAACAAGCATCTTTAGAAGGAACTCAGCCACCAAATGACATAGATGTGTGGACTGAGGTTGCAGGAATAAGGAAAGGACATATATATGGTCTTGGGAGTGAATCATCTTCATTTGTAGGCCGGCGAAATTATCGTGGTTCAAGCTCCGCTTCAACTGAATGGGTGCAAAGACATGAATTTGAAGAACTGAAACTTGAAAGGGAAGAAATGAGAATTGAAAGGGAAGAAATGAGAAAGGAAAGGGACGAACTTCGTGGTATGGTAAAACAATTGATGAAAAAATTTAACTTTCGGCCCAAGTCATATACTAGAGATCAAGTTCATGAAGATGATGTGGTTGACGATAATGATGATATGGTTGATGATAATGAGGATGTGACTAATGATAATGATGATATGGTTGATGATAATGAGGATGTGACTAATGATAATGATGATATGTCTGATGATGATAATGTCGTGTTTGATGATGAAGACTTAGAGCAAGAATGACAAATATAGTAGTGTGACTTACTTTAGTATGCAAGAATTGAAAGGAATTTATTCCATCTTTTTTGTGTGTCCGATGATACTTGCAAGATAGTGATAATTTAGTCTAGATTATGTTTTGGATTGATATTTTTTTCTAAGTATTTGATAATATTTAAACATATTATGCTTATATTGTTGTGTTCATGTCTAATTGTTTGGTGTTTATGAAATAGTTGATTAGATTTGAAAAATTGCTTTATTGAGAATGTAAATCAATAATAATAATAATAATATTATTGTTAAAAAAAAATTATTAGAGACCGAAATAGAAACCGAAATAAAGACTGAAATAGAGACCGAAATTATTACAAAGTGTTTCTCAATCGGTTGCAAAATTGGTTGCAATGAGTAAAGAAAGTAATGCAAATCAGTCACAAAATCGGTTGCTATAGCGTCAGAGAAAGCATCGCAAATATCGTCGCTAATTTTGGTTGCTATTTCGGTTGCTATTTCGGTTGCTGAAATCAGTTGCTAATTCAGTTGCTAAGAAATCGGTTGCTAATTTGGTTGCTACAGATCAGCGACCAAGGCTTTAGCTACTTCTTTAAATCGGTTGCTATATCGGTCGCTAATGTGATTAGCGACCGATTTTTGATTAAAATCGGTCGCCAAATCGGTTGCTAAACGCGACTTTTTTAGTAGTGGCAGCCAGATGGATAGTCAACCGTGACCACAAAATTCATAGCACATGGGTGGGCATGGTTCAGTTCAAGAGGAAAACTCGAATCAAACTGCACTGAACCAGAAACTAATTCAGTTACTCAAAACTGAACTGATATTGTATACTCTATACTGAACTAAACTCATTGTTTAAGTTGGTTCACTGTTTAAACTCTTTTGAACTGAACTGATTTTGTTTTGTGAATGAGAGCTAGCTTTTTTATGCGAGACTTTCGCGTAGATTTAAAATCCAATGCTAGAAAAGTAATGATAATTTCACTTGAAAAATAAACAGTGCAACAGAACTGCATCATAATCTTGATAATATTCATAATAACGTTGCGAATCATCACCTTAGATGTTGCGAATCATCACCTTAGATGTATGAAGCAAACCAATATTTAAAGGCAAATGAATATAACAACATTATGATATAAAATATACCATGGTTAGTAGAATTTCGACTTGAAATTGAAATCATAAACAGAAAATTTTGAAAATCACTTCAAAATTTACTTCATTTCTAAAATATAAAAATACATCCATGCATCAATAAATAATGTTAGCAAGTAGTAACACAAAGTCATGAGTTACTTGTACTATTGGTATCTGATTTTTGTATACAAACTCGTATTAAATTGAACTAATTATTATGATGATTGAGTAAGTATTTGTTTAAATTGAAGTAATTATGATAATTGAACTAATCTACTAGTATAAAATATGAAGCTAAATCGTATAAAATTAGGTCAGATTGAAACAATATGGCGAGTGAGTGGCGGGATGTAAAAGGGGGAAAAAGCAACTGACCTGCGGCGGCGGCAGTGAGAATTGAACGCGGTGGTGAGAATATTGGTAGAATGCGGCAGAATTTGGTTGAAGTTAATGATTTCGTTGGTTTCTTTGAAAGCGCAAAAAAAATTACAAAAAATTCCGCAGCCGGGGATCGACCCCGGAATTTCACCCAAAGAAATTATCAATTGTGTTACTCCGGATTATTGTTAAAGATGTGCAACGAATATAATATATAATAATCAAATGCGTCATTCTAACAGATCCTTTTGAAAGACCGGGTTAAGGAAAACACAACTGTACAGAAAATAAACATCATTTGTGGGAGTATTTTTTAAATGTGTAAGATGTGTGAAAATTGTTGAATTGAATTTGGCTTAAACATCATTTACGTTCTTGTAAGTTCGCGTTTTGTTTTGTTTTAATCTCTGTCTCTTTTTTTGTTGCAAATTAATTCCTGTATATTCGAATCTTTTGGTTTTAGTCCCTTAAAACTAAAATCAGTAGGAAAATCCGCAGAAAACCAACGAATTTTCCTGCAGATGTTCCTGCGGATTTTAGCTTTGGGGACTAAAATCAAAATGATTTGTATATGCATGGACTAATTTGCAACAAAAAAAATACAGGGACTAAAACCAAAAAATTATGAACTTGTAGGGACGAAAATTATGTTTAAGTCATTGAATTTTAGATTGATTTTTTAATACTGATTTATCAGATCAAACTGAATACATAAATTTTAATACTTATTTATTATTTTATTATTATGATATATTTCACTAACCTTGATTTTTAATTTTATTTTTTTTGCTTAATTAGTATTTTAGTCCCTTAAAGAATTTTTTAGTTATTCATTGATCCCTTAAAGATTAAATGTTCCTCTTTGATCATTTAAAGATATATTTGTTTGCCACATTGGTCCCTTCTATTAACTTTTAGTAGAAAACTTTAACATTGGTTTAATATTGGTCCTTTATATAGTTTAATAGTTTTTATATTGCTCCCTTATTTAGTTTCATATTAGTCACTTATCTAGTTTAACAGGTTTCATATTCACGCTAAAGTTAATATTTTTTACCAAAAACTAACGGAAGGGACCGAAATGACAATGGGAAATATCTTTAATGGACCAAAGCGGAACTTTTTTTCTTTATGGGACCAATGTGAAACTAAAAATATCTTTAAGGGACAAACGAACTAATTAAGCATTTTTTTTAATATTTACTTATTAGTTCAATTTAATCTTTTTTTGGGTCAAGTAGTTTAATGGCTGAAAATTTTACCTTTAAGGTTGTTGGAAAATATTTAATTTCCTAATTTGTTATTTTTAGGAGATTCTAAACTTATCTAACATTTCCTTTTATTTTTTCTTTGTAATTATTTTCTCCTTAATTCAAGGAAAGAATTAATTGTACCAGTTCTATTTAAATCAGCCTAAGGCTGAGGAATAAAATATAACAGCATTCACCCCTATTTTTCTACATGGCATCGGAGCTCCCGATTGGGGGTCTTGCTTCCGCATAAACCCTAACCGCCGCCATTGCGGGTTCTTGTTTGATATCCAACAAGCAAGAATTGTTCATCAGAAAATACTGTTCACTTCGAGCACTGTTCATAGCGTGGGCACTGTTCATAGCGAGATACTATTCATCCGCGGTACTGTTCATCCGTGTCTACTGTTCATCCGCGCGCTGTTTCAAAAAACCGCCGATTTAAAGCTTGTTTCTTTTTTTATCGGAAAAAGGATGAACCGATCGAAGTTCAAAAGAGAGAAGGCACGACAAAGAATCATGGTTGGTCGTACATTCCAAGCTAGTAATTATAATCAAGAGCAACAATCTTCTTCAATTCAGCTTTCATTCACGACGGAACAACTAGACAGACAGTACAAAATTCTTGAATCTAACACTCTTTCTTGCTCTATTGCCCCAAGGTAATTCTGCCATTCTTTGTGTTAGTCCCAGTCATGCTTGGATAGTTGATTCAGGTGTCAGTGATCACATGACAGGCGATTCTACTCTCTTTTCTTCTTATAGTCCATGTGCAGGTGAAGTTTCAGTTGTGTTGTCTCCAAGTCTAACCCTCAAAGATGTCCTTCATGTCCCAAATCTATCTTGTAGTCTCATGTCTGTCAGTAAATTAGCCCAAGATAGAAACTGTCAAACTAATTTTTTCCGTGCTCATTGTGTCTTTCAGGATTTGAACCCGGGGAAGATGATTGGTAGTGCTAAGGAGAGTGGAGGACTCTACTACTTTGACATTGAGCCTGAATCACAACTACCTTCCAAACCAATAAGTTCATGCTTTGAATCTTTTTTAGTTTTGAATAATAATGATGATGATGTTATGTTATGGCATTCACGATTAGGTCATCCTAGCTTTCCTTATTTAAAACACTTATTTCCTAAGTTATTTCGTAATAAGGATTTGTCTTTGTTTAAATGTGAACCATGTGAATTTGCAAAACATCATCGTTCTCATTTTCCATTACAGCCCTACAAACCATCAAAACATTTCTCTGTTATTCACAGTGATGTTTGGGACCCTAACCGAACGAGTACACTTTCTCATAAAAAATGGTTTATCACATTTATAGATGATCACTCAAGAGTATGTTGGGTGTACTTGTTAAAGGGGAAATCTGATGTTTGTCAGGCTGTAAAGGATTTTTTAAAATGGTGCAAAATTTCAAACAAATATTCAAGTCTTTAGAAGTGATAACGGCAAGGAATATTTTAACACAATGTTGAGTGACTTTTTTCATGAAAATGGAATTGTGCATCAAAGTTCATGTCCTAACACTCCCCAACAAAATGGAGTTGCATAAAGAAAAAATAGACACTTGTTGGAGGTGGCTAGAGCTTTGCTTTTCTCAAATAAAGTACCAAATTATTTGTGGGGTGAAGCAATATTAACTGCCGCATATTTAATTAACAGAGTGCCCTCCAAAGTTCTTAATTTTCAAACTCCAATTCATATTTTTAAAGAATGTTTTCCTATTGATCATGTTTCAAACGATGTGACTTTAAAAATCTTTGGTTGCACTGCATTTTTTCATGAACATAAGAATATTAGCAAACTTGAACCGCGTGCTATAAAATGTGTTTTTGTTGGGTACTCTCCAACTCAAAAGGGATATAAATGTTTTGATCCAAAAAACAAGAAAATGTATGTCACTATGGATGTCACATTCTTTGAAAACAAATATTTTTTTGATGATACTCATCTTCAGGGGGAGAACTTAAAGGAAGATTTATTTCAAACAGAGAACATAGATTTTCTAGACTCGTTTCAAACAGAGAACATAAGTTTTTTAAATAATTTGTCTTTGCCTATATCACAAAATTCTAAGATTTGTACTTCTGCACCAATAGAAGATGGCCAGGATTCACTACCTGAACCTACTCCTTCTATGAGTAAGGCACTTGATGAATCTGAGCCTACAATACCTCATGAAGAAAACAATGAGAATCTTGAAAACGAAAATAGCGATGAAATAAGTGAAATGCCACAAAATGACGAACCATCTAAAGAGAACAGGTTCGAAGCAGGAAACAAGACTTGGAAAGGAAAGGTTTTTTTGAGAAAGAACCACAAAGAAAGTGATGAGTCCACATCTCAACACTATCAAGAATCGGAACTGGGGAATGATCAACTTCCTAAACAAAGAAAAGGTAAGTCTATCTCTGTTTCTGAGAGTCGTATTTTGTATCCTGATATAGATGATCTTGTAGCTATTAGAAAACCTGTTAGATCTTGCACTAAACACCCTATGTCCAATTTTATATCATATTCAAATTTGTCTTCATCTTTTTCTGCCTTCACCTCAAAATTGTCTAGTGTAGAGATTCCAAAAAGTGTACAGGTTGCTCTAGAAGTTCCAAAGTGGAGGGAAGCTGCACTTGAGGAGATGAAAGCTCTTGAAAAGAACAAAACCTGGAGTGTTATGACACTACCTGATGGCAAGAAGACAGTTGGATAAAAATGGGTGTTTACTGTGAAGTATAATTCAGATGGGTCAATTGAAAGGTACAAGGCTCGATTGGTGGCTAAAGGTTTTACTCAGACCTATGGTATAGACTACTCAGAGACATTTGCTCCTGTTGCAAAATTGAACACTATTAGAATTCTCTTATCTCTTGCTGCTAACCTAGATTGGCCCCTACATCAGTTGGATGTAAAAAATGCCTTTCTCAATGGTGACTTAGAAGAAGAAGTATATATAGACATTCCTCCTGGCTTTGAAGACAAGTTTGGATCAAATGTATGCAAACTAAGTCTTTGTATGGATTAAAGCAGTCTCCAAGAGCTTGGTTTGAAAAATTCACTCAGTCCATGAAGAAACAAGGGTACATTCAAGGACAGGCCGATCACACCTTATTCACAAAGTTCTCACATGGTAAAATCGCTATCTTGATTGTTTATGTTGATAATATCGTCCTTACAGGAGACGATATAGCTGAAATGGAAAAAGTAAAAGAGAAACTAGCAATAGACTTTGAAATCAAGGACTTGGGATCCATGAGATATTTTCTTGGTATGGAGGTTGCTCGATCAAAGGATGGTATTGTAGTTTCCCAACAGAAATACATTCTAGATTTATTGAAAGAAACAGGAATGAGTGGATGTCGACCAGTAGATACTCCCATAGATCCTAATACAAAACTTTGGGAAAAAGATAGTGTTCCTGTTGATACTGGAAGATACCAGAGATTGGTTGGGAAATTGATTTATTTGTCACACACTAGACCTGACATTGCTTTCTCAGTTAGTGTAGTAAGCCAGTTTATGCATTCTCCTTTTGAGGAATATCTTGAGGCAGTCTATAGGATACTGAGATATTTGAAGGCAAATCCTGGAAAGGGATTATTTTGTAAGAAGACTAGTGAAAGAAATGTGTCTATCTTCACCGATGCTGATTGGGCAGGTTCAGTCACTGACAGGAGATCAACCTCCGAATATTGTACCTATGTTTGGGGTAATCTTGTGACATGGAGGAGTAAGAAACAAGGAGTTGTAGCAAGAAGTAGTGTAGAAGCCGAGTTTAGAGCTATGGCTCAAGGTATTTGTGAAGGATTATGGATCCACAGAGTCCTAGAAAAGCTTAAGATGAAAATTGAGCTTCCATTAAAATTATACTCTGACAGTAAAGCTGCTATTAGCGTAGCTCATAAACCAGTTGAACATGACAGAATCAAGCATATTGAGATTTATCGACATTTCATAAAAGAGAAGTTAGATGCTGGAATCATATGTCTACCTTTTATAACTTCAAGTCAGCAAACTGCTAACATTTTAACCAAAAGCTTGGCAACACCCACTTTTGAGCCTTTGATAGGCAAGTTGGGCATGATGGATATCTATGCACCAACTACTTGAGGGGGGTGTTGGAAAATATTTAGTTTCCTAATTTGTTATTTTTAGGAGATTCTAAACTTATCTAATATTTCCTTTTATTTTTCTTTGTAATTATTTTCTCCTTAATTCAAGGAGAGAATTAATTGTACCAGTTCTATGTAAACCAGCCTAAGGCTGAGGAATAAAATATAACAGCATTCACCCCTATTTTTTACAAAGGTGAATAAGTAGAGGTGTTCGGGGTTCGAATATCGGCCCTTGCAAATATAATGTGATGTCTCTACAAACTCTTGAAAACATCGCTTCCTTATTCTTTGTTGCACTTTTGATAGAATTTTATTAAGTTAAAATCTCTAATATAAATATTTAAGTTTATTGTTTGTCAAAATCACTCTTTTAATTTATAAATAAATGAATTTAAAATAACTTTTACTATTTTTAATTAAGTTATTATAAAATTTATTTTTAAAAATGCAAAGAAAAATTCACAAATACACACCCTACTTGGGAGATGAAAAATCTAAAATGCATCTCAGTCCTTAGTCCTTACATTAGTTCATTTAAGAAAATAACCGATAAATAAATTTAGAATGTTATAGAATTTATAACAAATAAACAAACGGATTTAATTTTTAATGTTCAGTAAAATTAATGGTTTAATTAATTGATAAATATGAAATATCATTAAAAAAATTAATTAACATTTAATTGTTCAATTAAATAATAAAAGATAAAATTGACAATTAAATATAAGCTATAAGGTAATAGCAATCATAAAAAAATGTTAGAGAAATAATACTTTTACGATAAATTTGTACAATTTTTGGGAAAACTTTCTTTCATACGCTCATTATTTTTACTCTCTCATATCATCTTTCTCACTTTATTGTTTTTGTCATAAATAAAGAAGTTGTCCGGTCCCATGAGCCTAGCTCAATTGGTGGACATTTGCATTATTATGTTGTCCTAAAAGTTGTCATAAATAAATGTTCAAGTATCATCACTCAAAAAGTTATAAGGTATTAGCTACAGCTAATTTATAGTTTAGTTTTGCCATAAAAAAATGTGTCTCATCAACCAAACAAATTAACTATTTAAATAATTTAGGGTGCTTAAGAAACATGAGATTCGGACTGCGGTCAATGCTTCATGTAGCTCTACAATCAGGATAAATTTGAATGTCAAATTAAGATTGAACGGTTCAAATTTAAAGCAGATTTATTCTTTTTATTAAAATGTTTTAAATTTATCTAGACCGTTTAATTTTGATTGAATGGTCAAATATGTCCTAAGTCCTAACTGCAAGACTGTACGCAATCCAAAAACATGGGTGTGTTAGAAGCTGGCCCAAGCTTTTTAGAGAATAAACTTCACCTTCTCTTTTAAGTGCTTTATTTCTTCTACATTCACCAAAAAAAAAAAAACAGGTCATTTTGTGTCAATCACCTCACTGCATCTATGTTTTCTTCTACTTTAACTCGTGGACGACAGACCTTCAACTTGTCAAAGGTTTTCCTGAAGTTGACCAACATTCTATGAAGCCCCGATACGCGACACGATATGAATACGATACGATACCGATACGGTGAATATTTTAAAAAACTCATATCCGATACTGGCGCGATACGTTAACTAAAAATTAATTTTAAAACTAAATATATAAATGCAAAATATATAAACATGACTAAAATCAATAATATTAATAATGATAATTTTTTTTTGAAAGACAAAAAATTATTATTATTATTATTATTATAAACGTCAATAGTTCATTGTACAAAGAGTAAACATAAACCAATTAGCTTGCACAAAAGCAAAACAGTTTGATGTTCAATATACAAGGGCTCCACAGTCCTAACTAAAGACATATAATAGCTCAAAAAACTTATAATAGTTATGACATCAAGCCTCTTCAACTCGTCCATCTTGTAGCAATATCAGACAATTATATAGGTCCTGCAGCTGACCAATTAAAAGCATAAAGCATCCATTCTTATACTAGAATTTTGGGACATGCCAAAATACTTAACAACCTGTTATATAGTATGACATCATAATGACTTCAGAACAGTGATAAAGACGAAAAATACTAATTATAATAAATTAAAATCATTAATACTAAGTTAAGTATTTGTGTTTCATTAATATTGTCCTAAAAAATAATGATCACCAGTACATTTTAAGTTATACATTTAAGTTAAGTATTATACAAAAAAAGCATATTAGTACTATCCAAAAAAAGATATAGTTAGTTACCCGTGTAACAAACATAATAGTTTGACATTTACTGGGAAACACAGATTGTATCAGATTTTTTTTTTAATTTAGAAATAAATATTTAACCGATACTTTTCCGATACGAGTATCGGGAAGTATCGGACGCGTATCGGATATTATTTTTTTATTTAAAAATAAAGATTTAACCGATACTCTTCCGATACGAGTATCGGAACGTATCGGAAGAGTATCGGTATCGGGTGCGTATCGGACACGATACTTCACCAATTTTAGAGTATCGGGGCTTCATAGGTATGTGGAGCAGCTCTGAACATTGTATGTTGAGCAGCTCTGAATTGAAATTTATAATTGATCACTTGATTTTGGAAGTGTTTATTTGTGGTTAAGCTAATTGATTTAAATATGTTGTGATACCAATGTCTAAAATTATTGGTTCATCTGTTGCTGGTTTAAGATGGTATATTTATGAGACACAATGAAATTTGATTAGTAGTACGTGTAAGTTACTCTTATTTTTTCGTGAATGAGCATAGTTATGACAAACTTTGCCTTTGGGAATTAGAGGTACATTTTAAATGGCAATAACTTTTAAGTTTTCTTGTGTTATGGTTTAACCTTTATTTGATTTCTTGATTAGATGCTATTCGTACCAAATAAAAGTTATTGCAAAACAATGAATTTGTAAATACAAAAAATAGCGAATTATTTGGTCGCTAATTTATGTAATTTTAGCTCTAAAACTTGAAAAAAAACAAATAGTGTTATGCCAAGAGGCAAATACTACTAATTATGGTCATACTAATTATGTTCCAAGAGAAACATTTAAGGTTGCATTTTAAACTTTGTTTATTGACTACAATTAGTTTTTAACATCGGATATACATAGTTTGTGTGGTCATACTACTTGGGAACCAACAAAAATCTGTTGAAATTGAAACAGTTAAAAGCAAATGGAAGTGACAATAAAGCATCAAGAAAATTGAGATAAACAAAACTGTATCACAATGGAATAGTAGACAATGTTAACAGTAGCTCTGGAATGAGTTCAAACAAAGCCAATTAAACACAATTAACAAGGGAAAAACTAATAAAATTTGTGATTTACTATAATCACCCAAATCTACGAGTCCTCCAAAAAGATCTGTATCTCATGCTTTGGTCCAAAATCATGCCTTAGTGGCCTGCTTTTCCTTTGCCTTCTGAATTTTGAGGACCTTCTTCACTATCTTTTGCTCTTCAACCAAGAAAGCCCTAATGATCCTATAGAACCGGAGAAAAATATAATCAAATTACACCAGCAATTTAACCAAATAAATAAATGTGAAAGATATAACAGCCTTTAAAAGGTGAGCATACAAACCTTTCCCTAACAGCACCTCCAGACAAAACTCCACCATATGCACGGTTAACAGTCCTACGGTTTCTAGGCAACCTTGATCTCTTGTACTCTGTAGGCCTCAAGTGTGGAATCTGCAATTGTCAAGCATATTTTGCATTAATAATCTTGCAAGTTCAGAATATCATAGGATTACCAAAAGCAAGAAACATAGTATGCCTCCACCAAATAATGCAAACATATATCACCAAGGAAAATCATACTGTACATAGTAAAAAATAAATTTAGCATCATATATTCACACAATGCTATGCTGACAGAGAAAGCATACTGTTCAACGTTAACATTTTTTCTGGAAACAAGGTGATCACAAGTCATTCAAAATCAATGGAAAAGAAAACACTATCAAGTTAAATTTTCCAACTTCGTATGTTAGAAACAACGGTAATATTGATTAAAAATGGTAGGCTGGGACACTCAATCTTGTTAAGGATAAAGGATTGAAGGCATGGGTATATATATCTATAGAGAATATCAAACTTTTGGCATGACAATGGAAATTACATTCACAATATATCTATGATTAATCTTAATAAAGGCTTGCATTGAAAGCCAAAGAAGTGCATAGGTTTAAAAGATAGAAATCAACATCATAAACAAAAACTAGTTGTTAACCAAGCACCGATAACCACATTTACAAGTTTGAAAGATAGTAAAACAAATCAAACACAAGATAGCAAAACAAATCAAACACAAGGGGCAAAACATATCAAACTCCATATTGCATTAGGTTGCAAGCTTTATTCAAGTTAGACAATCATGTCAATTCAGCTAAAAATACAACCAAAAAATCTGATCGACCTACAAAAAATACAATTAGCTACAAATCACAACATGAAGCTATGAACAATAGTAACATATGTTAATTTATAAAATACATCCATGAACTTGAAAAATTCCCCATTTCTTTAATTTCACACAGCTCAGTAACAAAAATTAATCAAACATCATACTAATCAAACATCAGTGTACCGATAAAATTAAGAGCAATAAAAAAAAACATGTAAAATCACACAAACACAAATTAAACACATTTCAAATCGGAAAAAAAAAATAAAAAATAAAATGCATACTCCTTGAATTCTCTTGCCAGTAACAGGGCACTTAGGTCCACTAGCTCTCTTCTTAGTAGTCTGATAAACAAGCTTACCACCTACATTTCCAAAACTCAAAATCAAAACGAATTTCAAAACAAAACGAAGAATAATAATAAATCTGAGATTGAGAATTTGAGAATGAAATTAATTACCAGGGGTTTTAACAACCCTGTGTTGATTGGATTTTGTTGCGTAGCTATGACGCCTGCGATAGGTGAGACGCTGCACCATCTTCGATCAACCTTTTTGCTGCGTCTCGCTGAACTTTTTTAGGGTTTTCAGAGAAACTCAACTATGCGCCGTAGTCACGTATAAAAGAGAGTGATTCTATTTGATACCCTAGATCTAACGGTTTTAAATAAACACTCATTGTACACCGTTGGATGTCTGCTATGTGTATTATTTTAAGGCTTAATTATACTTTTAGGCCTCTTGTTTTTCAATATTGCAATTTTAACCCCTTAATTTAATTTTTGAGCATTTTTTACCCTAGATTTAACCCTTTTTTTTATTTCTGAAGCCCCTCGCATTTATCCTCAATTTTATGCTTACATGGCCATTTTTAAGGACATGGCAATTTTCTTCCCTTTCTTCTTAAATTCTTAGATATTAACAAGTAAAAACTTAGAAATGAGTAACAAAAAACTGAATCAATTCACTCACAATAAAAGAATTTTTCACAACCATCATGTCCGACAATTGATCTTGAAGTTGCAACCTCTATCTCAACGCTCTCACAATCTTCATAGTCCCCTCTTCCTCCACATCACCTCTGCCATCACGTCAAATATGTCATGTTGCATCGCCAAAACTTCATCAATAATTTTCTCTCTTCAATTTCTCTCAATTTTGATTTTTACTGTTGTAGTGTTGGTAACTGAGAATTTAAATAAAAGTTTGGCTTAAATGCGGTTTTAATCCCTCTATTTTCAATTTGTTTGAGTTTTCATCCACCTATTTAATAACCGGTTTTTTTTATCCCCTTTTAAAAAAAATACTTTTGGTCCCTCATCCCAAATTAGGACCAATACTAATGACATGACAAGCTGGTAAGTTAGCTTATAGTTGATAGCTTATAAGCTAGATTTTAGCTTATAGTGAATAAGCTAGCTAATTGAATTTGTAGTGTTTGGTAAAATTAGCGGTTGAACTAGCTTATAAGTATGAAATGATACAAAAAAATATGTTTAATTAATATTTAATTTTTTTTCAAGTAAGATGATAGGGGTAAAATTGGAAAAAAATATGATAAGCTATAAGTTAATAAGCTACTTGAAATAGCGCTTGAAAAATAAATTATAAGCTCTTTTTTAAAAAATGTTACCAAACAGAGTTATTAGCTTTTAGCTTATAAGCTAAAAGCTGTAAGTTATAAGCTAGCTTATTTGCCTTTTTTTCCAAACAGAGCCAAAGTCAATGTGACATGTGTTGGAACAAAGTGGGTCTGACATGAACCTCTAATGTTTTAAGTGGTTTTGATGATAACAATGTATTAAAATTACAATTGGTATTACTAATGATTATTCTAGTGTGCAGAATTACAAGTTAAAATTCATTCAGAAGCACTATGAATAGTAGCAGAGAAGCCAGTCAAAACAAGCTCTGAAAGCACGACACGGTTCGTCAGAAGCTTGAATTTTGAATGCTGAAGAAAGTGACTCTGAGGATAAAACAAGGCTCTGAAGGACTCAGAAGCTAAAAGACCTCAAGAAGCTATGGCAACAGCATCAGAAGCAAAAAGAATTTATGTCACTCAAGAGCTGACCTATATAGAACCAATGATTGAAGAACAATCCACTTCAAGGCTCTGTCACATCCACAGGAAGGAATATTCGTTGGTACAACGTTAACCTTATCCATAAGTGGAGCGCATTTGAGGATTGTACTATCGTACTATTATTACTCAAAATGGATGAGTGATAAATTGAATAGCTAGGTAGTGGAATTGGAATTCCTTACCAAAGAAGGCAATATACAGCTATCAATTGTACGAGTAAATTCCAGCTGGCACCTCTCTCTCTGCAACGGTCATCATCTTCCTCCAAGTATAAATAGAAGACTCAAATGGAAGAAATGACTACTGTTACTATTACTGTTCCAACGACTGTTCTATTACTACGTTCAAAGACTAAGAAGCATTCTGACATCATAATTTAAATTTGTCATTCTAAGTCTTAGAACAATTTGAGTTGTATTTTGTAAACACCTCTGATAGTATATCAAGTGTTCCTTAACATTCATTCTTATTCTTAAGTTTGTTTGAGAAGTCTCTTGTTAAGTTTAACTTGAGCATTTGAGAAGTCTCTTGTTTAGTGAAACTTGAGCACCTGAGAAGTCTCTTGCAAGTGTGCTTGAGCAATTTGTAATCTTTAGTAGATTATAGTGAAAATCTCTTGTTAGTAACAAGGGGACTGGAGTACTCTCGATTTGTGAGGGGAACCAGGATAAATTCTGTGTCTTTCTTTCTCTCTCTCAGCATCCTCTTTTATTTCGTGTTTTATCCGCTGCAAACTTGGTTTTATTTCGAAAAAGTTTTAATTCTAAAAACACAATTCAACCCCCCCCCCCCTTCTTGTGTTTTTCCACCTTCAATTGGTATCAGGAGCTGGGCTGTTGCCTAACTCTCACCTATCAGTGAAACAGTTAAGATTCAGGGAGGAAAAACATGTCTGCTGAGAAGAATCTCAATGAAGTTCCATTTGACTATGATTCTAATTCTAAAGACAGAAGGTCTTCTGACAAAATTCCCTTTTTCAATGGAACTGAGACTGGTTATCCATTCTGGAAAACCAAGATGTACAGTCACATCATGGCGATTGATTGTGATCTGTGGGACTTGGTAGAAGATGGAGTGAACTTTGAAAATATGGACTTAGAAGGTGTTGTTAGCTCTAAAGACAGAAAGGCTTTTACACCTACTCAAAAGCTGGAATATAAGAAGCATCACAGTGTAAAAGGGATGATGACAAATGCCATCTCTCATGATGAGTACTTGAAAATTGGAGATAAGAGAACGGCTAAGTCTATCTGGGATTCTCTTAAATCCAAGTATGAAGGAAATAAACAAGTTAAGGAGGCTAAGGCCAACTTGTTAGTACATCAGTATGAATTATTTAAAATGAAGGACGGAGAGGACATTGAGACAATGTTCTCTAGGTTTCAAATTCTTGTTTCGGGACTTCAAGTTTTAGATAAGAGCTATACTGAGGCTGATCATGTAAGGAAAGTACTCAGAAGCTTGCCGCCAAAGTGGAGACCAAAAGTGACAGCGTTTCAGGAATCTAAGGATTTAGATACTGTGTCTCTTGAAAGCTTGGTTAGTTCTCTAAAGAGTCATGAGATGGAACTTATGACTGATGAATCGACTAAGAAGCTAAAAGGGATAGCCCTGAGCACCAAGAGTTCCTCTAAGGCTCTGAAGGCGAAGGTTATAGTATCTGATGAAGAAGCTTCTGAAGAAGGTCACGAGATGGACTCTGATGAAGAAGAAGAAATGGTTCTGATGGCTGCAAGAGTATCGCAATGGGCTAAGAGAAGCAAGAAGTATGCTGGTAAATTTGGAGGTTCTTCCAAGAAGGTTGGTGCTTCTAAGGATAAAAAGGAAGAACAAAACAAATGCTTTAAGTGCAACAAACCAGGACACTTCATTGCTGACTGCCCAGAGAACCTGAGTAAAACATCCAAGAGAACCTCTAACAAAGAAAGATACAAAAGTAAGCTCAAGAAGGGGTTCCTTGCCACTTGGGATGATTTGGATCAGGAATCAGATTCTGATGGGGAAGAAGAAGCAAACCTAGCCTTGATGGCAACCGCTTCTGACCAAGAGAACTCTGAGCACGAAGCTGACTCAGATTCAGAAGATGAAGATGAGGTACTTGCTAAACTTTCTCGTTCTGAATTAATAGATTCCTTAAAAGATGCCTTAAAACTTTTAACCAAAAAGGCAGGTGAGTGTAAGGTCCTTAAAAAGGCCTATAACAACCTGACCGAAAAGGCAAATGAAATAATTGAACAAAATGAGTCTCTAAAATCAAGAAATGAATTTATGGAAACTCATTATGTTCTTGATGATAAGGTTCCTCCAGAACATGAATGTGCTCTTCAGGAATTCCTTATCAATGGAATGAAAAGAAGTAAAATAGCCTCTTTGATTTATCATGTAAGTAGAAATAGAGGAGAAGGTCTTGGATTCTCACGTTTTAAAGATAATCCATTATCTTCAAAGTCCTCTAATATAGATAAATCAAAACCTAAGGTTGTCTTTGTAAAGAGTCAATCAGAGGTTCTAAATGAGTCAGCTTCTAATAGAACATCAAAGCCAGAGGCTCAAAAGTCAAAGACTCTGAAGGATAAAACCTCAGAACCTAAGATTTTTAAGCCTCAAGCTAATGTTAAATCTAAAGAAGCTCTGACACATTCAAGAACAAAGCTCAAGAGCTATACTAAACCCAAAAACTTTTCAACAAGGGTGGTTAACTCTAGAGGCTCTGATAGGTCTTTCAAACAAAGACCACCTGGACCTGTAAAGACTAACACAAAAGGACCCATAAAGATATGGGTACCAAAATCTCAAATAATATTTGCTTCAGGTTTGCACACCAAGAAGGCCAAAGCAGCAATGCTGGTACCTGGACAGTGGCTGCTCACGACATATGACGGGAGAAAGGCATATGTTCCAAACCCTGACTCTGAAAGAGGGAGGTACTGTGGGGTTTGGAGGAAACCAAAAAGGGAAGATCATTGGTACAGGTATAGTTGGTAACTCTTCTCTTTCAATTAAAGATGTTTGGTTAGTTGATGGCCTCAAACATAATCTACTAAGCATTAGCCAATTTTGTGATAGTGGATTTGTTGTTAAGTTTAATAAAGATGCGTGTACTGTAATCAAAGAGTCTGATGAGTCTATAGTATTCAGAGGCTTAAGGAAAGACAATGTTTATAAAATCAATCTGTCAGAACTCTCAGAGCAAAAGATAGTGTGTCTTCTATCTTTGAATGATGAGAAATGGGTTTGGCACCAACGCTTAGGACATGCTAACTGGAGATTAATCTCTAAGCTCAGCAAACTAAGCTTGGTTAAAGGTCTACCCAACCTTAATTATCATTCAAATGCTCTGTGTGGTCCTTGTCAGATTGGAAAGATTTCAAAAACTTCATTTAAACCTAAAAACATTGTCTCTACCTCAAGACCTCTTGAATTGCTTCACATTGATTTGTTTGGTCCTGTTAGTACAGCCTCAATCAATGGAAAGAAATATGGACTTGTTATTGTTGATGATTACAGTAGATGGACTTGGGTTAAATTTCTTAGAGTAAAGGATGATGCATATGATGTGTTTACCATCTTCTGCACACAAGTACAAAATGAGAAAAGTCTCAAGATCTTAAAGATCAGAAGTGATCATGGGGGTGAGTTTGAAAACGAACCCTTTGCAACCTATTGTGAAGACCATGGAATTATTCATGAATTCTCAGCTCCTAGAACACCACAGCAAAATGGTGTTGTAGAGAGAAAGAACAGGTCTTTACAAGAGATGGCAAGAACCATGATGCATGAGACAAAACTTGCTAAGTACTTTTGGGCAGAAGCTGTGAACACAGCTTGTTACATTCAAAATAGGATCTATATAAGACCTCTACTGAATCTAACAACATATGAACTCTTTAAAGGAAGAAAGCCCAACATCTCTTACTTTCATCAGTTTGGATGTACATGTTACATTCTAAACAACAAGGCCTACAAAAGAAAATTTGATGCCAAAGCTTGTAAGGGAATCTTTATAGGTTACTCTGAACGCTCAAAGGCATATAGAGTGTATAATTCTGAAACCAATACAGTGGAAGAATCTATACATGTGAGGTTTGATGACAAAGAGCCTGACAATAAAATGTCAGAGCAAGATAATAGTTATGCAGGTATTCCATATCTATATAACAATTCAGAATCTGAGAAAGCATCAGAGACAAATGAAACTTCAGACGCAGTATTGGAAGAAGCTTCTGAAGAAGAACCTCCAACAGAAGCATCTGAAGAACATGATGATATCTTAGAAGATAATACCCAAACAAATGCTGAAACTAATGAAGCTCCAAAGAGAAAATTCAAATACAGATCATCACATCCAGAAGATCTTATTCTTGGAAACAAAGAGAGTCCAAGAAAAACAAGATCAGATTATCAACAACATGATTCACTTCTAGGACTCATATCCATGATAGAACCTAAAAATGTTGATGAAGCTCTTTCTGATGATGGATGGATTGTAGCAATGCAAGATGAGCTCAATCAGTTTCAAAGAAATGATGTGTGGGATTTAGTACCAAGACCAACACACAAGAACATCATTGGAACCAAGTGGGTATTCAGGAACAAACTGAATGAACAAGGTGAAGTGGTAAGAAACAAAGCTAGACTAGTAGCACAAGGCTACAGTCAGCAAGAAGGGATTGACTTCACTGAAACATTTGCTCCAGTGGCAAGACTGGAAGCAATCAGGTTATTATTATCATATGCAGTTAACAATGGAATAACCTTATACCAAATGGATGTTAAGAGTGCCTTTCTAAATGGTGTTATTTCTGAAGAAGTATATGTCAAACAACCTCCAGGTTTTGAGGATTTAAAAAACCCTGATTATGTTTATAAACTTAAGAAATCACTCTATGGTCTCAAACAAGCTCCAAGAGCTTGGTATGAAAGACTGAGTAATTTTCTTTTAGAAAATGGTTTTCAAAAAGGCCAAATTGACAATACACTATTCAGAAAGACAAATAAGAAAGACATCTTAATTATTCAAATTTATGTAGATGATATAATTTTTGGTTCAACTAATGCTTCTCTTTGCAAGAATTTTTCTAAGCTTATGCAGGATGAATTTGAAATGAGTATGATGGGTGAGCTAAAATTCTTTCTTGGAATTCAAATCAACCAAGGAAAAGATGGCACTTACATACATCAAAGCAAATATACAAAAGAGCTTCTGAAGAAGTTTAATCTTGAAGACTGTAAGATAATGTCAACACCCATGCATCCTTCAAGCAGCCTAAGCAAGGAAGAAATTGGAAGCAAAGTGGATCAGAAGCTATATAGAGGTATGATTGGTTCATTACTCTATCTAACAGCTTCTAGACCTGATATTTTATATAGTGTATGCTTGTGTGCAAGATTCCAGTCAGATCCTAGAGAACCTCACTTAACTGCAGTTAAGAGGATCTTTAGATATCTGAAAGGAACTACTAATCTAGGACTCCTTTATAAAAAATCCCTAGATAGTAAGCTAGTTGGATTCTGTGATGCTGACTATGCTGGAGACAAGATAGAGAGAAAATCCACTAGCGGAAACTGCCAATTTATTGGTGAGAATCTCATATCTTGGGCCAGCAAAAGACAAACAACTATTGCTTTGTCTACAGCAGAAGCAGAATACATTTCAGCTGCTAAATGTTGCACACAGCTTCTCTGGATGAAATATCAGTTAGAGGATTATAATATAGCTGAGAGTAGTATTCCACTATATTGTGACAATACTGCTGCTATTCATTTATCTAAGAACCCAATTTTGCATTCCCGAGCTAAACATATTGAAATAAAACATCATTTTATAAGAGATCATGTTCAAAAAGGCACAATAGATATTCAATTCATTGATACTGAACATCAATGGGCTGATATATTTACTAAGCCTTTAGCTATTGAAAGATTTGATTTTATTAAAAAGAATTTGAACATGCACTATATCTCTGAAGAAAATTAGCTCTGAGATGTAAATTAGATTTAGCATCTGAAGCTCCTTCAGAACCTCTGGTAATTTAGAGTCTCCTTTGGGAAGCTCTGAATAAAACGGGTTCTGAAAAGTAACAGATTCTGATGAGGTGAAAGATACAAATGAGTTTGGCTCTGAACTAAACGGAAATGAAACGTTTAGTACTAGTTAGTGTACAACAGTTGTTTGTACACGTGTCAGCTTGATTAAGCCTCTCCTGCACGTGTCTAGATCCTGATGGGTAGAGAACAGTTAATGATGAAAATGCAGTTATGCAATTTAAAATTAATTTTAAAACTACTCACGCTCCCTCCCAATGTTTGCTTTCTCTGTGTATGTGTGCTAGTTACTATTTATAAGTCACTTCACTCACTTTGCACAACTTTTACACATAATCACTTCCCACACAAACCTAAAACTCAGAATTTCCCAAATTGCTTTGCGTTGAAATCATGGCTGCTAGATCGTCAAACGAAATCGTTCAACGTCCGTTCAACCCGGTCTTACCACCCGTTATTGATCTCAAGTCTCAAGAAAAACTTGTATTCAAAGATAACGAAACCGTCGCTGGTCCAGAATCCTTTGAGTTTATAACGGAAAAGTTTGTTGATTTTGAGAGTTTGAAGGTGAATGGAATCGACATTCAGAGTTTATTCTACGATCAACAATGGAAGAATTATTTCGAGATGCTGAATGGATTTGTCTATTATGACATTGTGAAATACTTCTGGCAGAAAGCTACCATCTTTGACAAGTTCAATGCTGATGAAGAGGTTAAAAAGATGGTAGAGAAGGATGGTTCTCTTAAAGGTAAATCTAGAACTCAACTTGGCTTAAGACCCTTTAGAGGAAAGGAGATAAGATCAAATATCATGGGTATCAATGTTCTTATCACTCAAGAACATATTGCCAAAATTCTGGGTCTGGACAATGAAGGTGAGAATGTGGATGAATATGGTGAGAAGAGCAAACACATTGAATCCATTAAGAAGGATTTATTCCTGCCTGGCTGTGCCAACAATGACTTTGGAAAAGCTAAATTCATGAAGCAAAACTTCAGTTTTGCCTTCAAAGTGTTTCTGGCCTCCATCATCACTAGAGAAGGAGGATATGATACTATTTCTCTACCACATCGTCACTTCATCTGGTTTCTGTACAAGAAGGTGAAGATAAATTTGGCAAAGCTTCTGTTTGATCACCTATGCTTTACTATATCCAAAAGCAGATCCAAATCACCTTCAATGATTCATCATCCAAGGTTGATTTCTGAAATCATTCGACAGACGAAGCTTACTCAAATTATCAGTACCAAAGAAAAACTAAGGGTTTTCAACACGGCTAAGTATGATGCAAGTGTTTTGGTAAACATGCATCTGAAGACAAAAGAGGAGCTGAAGTCAGCCAAGAGCCCTCTGGAGCAAGTAGCTAAGATTGCTCAGAGAAAGGCTGCTCAGAAAGAAAGAAGAACAAAGAAAAGGCAGGATAGGCCTGCAGATGCTGAGGAGGAACAACCTGTCAGAGCCACAAAAAGAAAGAAGTCAGTTGTATCCAAACAAAAGGCTGCTGATTCAGGTAAACATTCTATGCCTAATATTGATAGTACTGCTAGTGCTCATCCCTCTACCCAATCACCTCCCATAGACTATACACAGCCTATTCGAATGATCCAACCTTCCCCTAAATCATCATCATCTGAAGAAACTCTTTCTGACTCCAGCATTGACTCTACTGAGTTAATTGCTGCACTTGACAAATTAGAGAAAGAGAAACCTGTACATAAACCTACCAAAAGAATCACAAAAAAACCCATCCTCATCGTTTCTGATGAAGAATCCCCCACTATCATTGATACTTCCATCCTTGACCAACCTACCAACACAACAACAATAAAATCACCAACCATTCTTGATCATCTGTCCACTCACCTATCTGGTGATGCCTTCACTCACTCCAACACAGCATCACCTGACCATTTTCACTTTGTAAATACTACTTCTAATTTACCTAGTGATTCACCTCTTCCAGAACCACAAATTCAATCTCCACCCTCTTCTCTTGCTGACATAGAACAAGAAGATCCACCCACATTCACACCAGCCCAGGATGAAGTCATAACTCATTCTGATCATATTACTAAACCACCCACACCACAACCTGAACTTTCCACTCCTGAACCAACACCAGAACCACAAACAACTTCATCAGAACCCATCTATGACCCAGTTTACAAACCCTTAACCATAGAAGAACTCTGTCTACCCATTGACTTTGCCCTACCAATTCTGGAGGATCTGCTAAAAGCAGAAATTAATGTTGATGATGATATCATAACCATTGATCCCTTTGACAAAATCAAAAGAATCAAAATAATTCCCCTCAAAAGAAAAAGGCCTGAACCCACCATTCCTTTCAATAGAAACCAACCCTTCTTCAACTACAACTCTGAACCAAACCTTGAGCTTCTAGAAAGTGCTATTAATATTAGTCTAAGGAATTTTAAAAGCATGGAAGAAGAAGTACTGATATTTCCCTCAGATATTGATGCTAAGATCAGGGAATTAGAGGAGAAGTTCAGTCAGTCTCTGAGGTTGTTGGGAGGCTATGTAAAAAGAAGGATTGAGGGAAGAGGAATGGAAGCTCTGTCTCAGATTATGAATGCTGCTGAACGCTCTCATGCTCTGAGACTTACTTTTTTTCAACCATGAAGAAGAATGTCAGAGGTTAGCATTTTTAGCTGCTGTAAATGAAAGTATGAAAAGATCTCTGGATGAAGAGCAGGCTAAGATAGCTGCTGAAATGGAACGTCAGAGGCTTGCTGAACAAGAAGCCTTCAAGTTATTGGTTGATAGAGTTGTTCACATTGCTGTCATTGAGACTAATAAGATTATTGAGAATCAAGGAGTTGCAGAAGATTTTGTTATGAATGATCAGAATCTTAGTGAACCAGATTCTGATAAAGGTAAAGCTCCCATTGTTGCTTCATCTCCTCCTAGATCTCCACCTGTACTTGTCCAAGGCTCTTCTTCATCTGCTATACCTTCTGTTATGCAAGAAGCTCTGGATGTAATCAAGAATGACTTAAGAGATGAACTAAGAAATGAAATGGATGAGTTCAGGGCCGATATAAGAGAAGACATGAACAGATCTGGTGAAGCTACTAACAAGAAGATAGATGCAATGATGGAACTTCTTCTAAAGCTTACTCAACAGCAACCCAAACCTTAACCCTTATGTCTGAGCACTTATTTGTTATTAGTTCTTGTGTAATTTTTGGATATTTTTTTTTTAATTCATATCTATATTATCCATATTTGTGTGTTTGTTATTTGCTTATATGTTTGTTTTATATTTGTTTTTCAAAATTTAACT
This sequence comes from Trifolium repens, assembly GCA_030408175.1. Taxonomy (NCBI): domain Eukaryota; kingdom Viridiplantae; phylum Streptophyta; class Magnoliopsida; order Fabales; family Fabaceae; genus Trifolium; species Trifolium repens. Next base: position 34,424,076 of record CP125845.1, read on the forward strand.
TTTCTATATACCATGATATTGTCTGGTACTCTTGAGAATTCTGACTCTAGTGAAAGATGCTGGAGAGCATCTTAGTTTTTAAACTAATAAGCCTAGGATTTTCAAAACCTAAGAGTCCCTCTCATCAGTACTCCTGTTTACTCATGAAATAGCTTCTTAGTATTAAAGCCTGTTTAACAACGGGGCACCAATATCGAATGAGGCGTGTCTGGTAACTGGTTTTCTGACAATAGGAATGAGGTATATATATATAAGAAACTTGCTCAAAACAAAGGGAATTGATAGCATAAACTCCTTTATTAATATTATTGAAGAATTTCTATTACATAGACTGATAAGACTCTACTTAGAGCTAGGCTTAACTTCAGAAGACTCTGCATCTAGCTTCTTATGTTTCTCCTTAATGTAAGCAAGCAAGTTGGCAGTGGCTTTTTGCACTAGTTCTTCAGTGTTCTTCTGAACAGCAGCTTCGTACTCTTCGTATGGAGTATCATCATTGTATGTCCATAAAAATTCTTCCAGATCAGAGCCCATTTCCTCCTCCTCTGACTCTGTCAAAATCAGTTCTTGCTTGTTCCTTTCGTAGCGAAGCTTGTTTTCTTCGCAGCGCCAGGGCTCTGCTCCCTTCTTGCTCTCTCCTTTTGAGCCTGAAGCATCCTTGGTAACCTGCCTTTCCATTGTTTGTTTTTCTTTTGATGTTACTTGATTACTCTGGATGAGTAAAATGAGAGGAATCATCCCTTTTTATAGTGTCATCAAGCTCTCCTGTCAGGTCGTTATTCAACACAATTCATTAAATGAATTAGTTGTAACCACCTTTTTGACTTGACTGCCTTGTTATGACGAGTTTGACTGCTTGGTTTTCTGTGTCTTTTTGACTGATGCCAAAAGGGGGAGTAAGAGTAGCGTTAAAATTAATGTTGATTCATTCATATACTGCTCAATCTGAAACTGTAATGTTAAAAGCATTATGAATCAATATTTATCTCTTATGATTCTTTCTCATTCTGAACGATTATTGAAAGGGGAGAAAATTTAAGAACCTAAAATAAAATTCATAGACAATGTCAGAAGAGCTTGCAAACCGCTTCTGAGCATTATCAAACTCTAAGAAGCAAAGCTTGCAAAACTATGCTTCTGAGAGTTAAATATGAAAATTTATTTTAAGTTAATAAATCGACTCTTAAACTGTTTTAATTAATTATGGATAAAACTTAGGGGGAGCTTACAAACCTACCCTTATGGATTATCAGACTCAGGGGGAGATTGCAAACCTTTGAAACCTGAAGTCATCATAATTAAATTAAATCAACAACAATTGAATTTTAATGCTTTGGTTTGTCATCATCAAAAAGGGGGAGATTGTTGGAACAAAGTGGGTCTGACATGAACCTCTAATGTTTTAAGTGGTTTTGATGATAACAATGTATTAAAATTACAATTGGTATTACTAATGATTATTCTAGTGTGCAGAATTACAAGTTAAAATTCATTCAGAAGCACTATGAATAGTAGCAGAGAAGCCAGTCAAAACAAGCTCTGAAAGCACGACACGGTTCGTCAGAAGCTTGAATTTTGAATGCTGAAGAAAGTGACTCTGAGGATAAAACAAGGCTCTGAAGGACTCAGAAGCTAAAAGACCTCAAGAAGCTATGGCAACAGCATCAGAAGCAAAAAGAATTTATGTCACTCAAGAGCTGACCTATATAGAACCAATGATTGAAGAACAATCCACTTCAAGGCTCTGTCACATCCACAGGAAGGAATATTCGTTGGTACAACGTTAACCTTATCCATAAGTGGAGCGCATTTGAGGATTGTACTATCGTACTATTATTACTCAAAATGGATGAGTGATAAATTGAATAGCTAGGTAGTGGAATTGGAATTCCTTACCAAAGAAGGCAATATACAGCTATCAATTGTACGAGTAAATTCCAGCTGGCACCTCTCTCTCTGCAACGGTCATCATCTTCCTCCAAGTATAAATAGAAGACTCAAATGGAAGAAATGACTACTGTTACTGTTACTGTTCCAACGACTGTTCTATTACTACGTTCAAAGACTAAGAAGCATTCTGACATCATAATTTAAATTTGTCATTCTAAGTCTTAGAACAATTTGAGTTGTATTTTGTAAACACCTCTGATAGTATATCAAGTGTTCCTTAACATTCATTCTTATTCTTAAGTTTGTTTGAGAAGTCTCTTGTTAAGTTTAACTTGAGCATTTGAGAAGTCTCTTGTTTAGTGAAACTTGAGCACCTGAGAAGTCTCTTGCAAGTGTGCTTGAGCAATTTGTAATCTTTAGTAGATTATAGTGAAAATCTCTTGTTAGTAACAAGGGGACTGGAGTACTCTCGATTTGTGAGGGGAACCAGGATAAATTCTATGTCTTTCTTTCTCTCTCTCAGCATCCTCTTTTATTTCGTGTTTTATCCGCTGCAAACTTGGTTTTATTTCGAAAAAGTTTTAATTCTAAAAACACAATTCAACCCCCCCCCCCTTCTTGTGTTTTTCCACCTTCAACATGTTAGATGCAACATGGATAAAACATCACATGTGGCATTAAAATTTATTTTATTTTCAACTAATAACAATCGTGTTTTCCGCTACGCCGTCTCATTGAAGGGTACATGGTTGTGGGGGCTGGCACAAACGGGATACATTTTTCTTGTTCCCGGTCTATTGTCTACTTTTGTTGGGAGATGGCATGGAAACACTAGCAGCTTCCACATCCCTTATGGGAAGATGACATTGACGTTGGATGACGTGCATTGTCTACTACATCTCCCCATTCAGGGACGCCTGATGGATCACACAGGGATCCCCAACAAGACCACAACAAGGCACCTGAAAGTGATGACGAGATCGCACAAGGAGAAGGATTTCGTAAATGAGGAGAAGTATATGGCGTACGTGATGAGGGCCTACCTGATATTATTGGTTGGAATCATCATCTTCTCCAACAAGGCAAAGAATTACGTTGACATGACGAACCTGGCTTACTTTAGGTACTTGGATCAGGTTGCCACCTATTCTTGGGGCACTATTGCACTGGCATTCCTATATCAGGAGTTGTCAAATGCCACAGCCCCCTCCTACAAATATGTGGCTGGCTACATGAGACTGCTTCAGGTAACATTGATTTGATTTAATATAGTTTAATTTAGTTTGATTTTATTTAAGTTTGAGTGAATTTCATTTGTTTTAATTTAGTTTATTTTAATTTATTGAATTAATTTATTCTCATTTTATATCGATTTTAATTACATTGTAGTTTACTGATTATTTTGTAGGTTTGGATCTATGACCATTTTGAGAACATTGGTGGTGCGAAGGCAAAGAAGTAGAGGAGGGAATTGGCCCGAGCTTGCAAGTATGATTCGACAAAGGGGCGGACAAATGAGACGGATATGGGGGTTGCTGATGGATCGAGTCCTCCCGCACGACATCACATGGAGGTGTTATGAGGATTTCGGGATGTCATGTCGTTTGATGATATCGCACTATACTATGGGTTAGATCAGGAGTGCGCGAGTATAGCTAGATATCTGCCTGAGAGGGTCCCGCGTCAGTTTGGGTATGTGCAGAGCATCCTGCGTCATCCACACGCCACTGCAAGCATCGTGTCCACTGTGGAGCAGATTCATCAACACTGGATGCGGTACCCAGATCGTGTCCTGACACCTAATATGCTTGGCAGTCGTGTTGTATGTCTGACAGATACCGTGCCAGGCTACATGGAGTGGTATTTGCAGATATCACATCCTTATCCTAGAGGGATACTCAGTTAGGCCAGTTAATACATATGTTGTTGTGTAGGAGTCCCTGAGTCAGAGTCAGATATTCTCTCCGATGGCAGCTAGGTTGGGTAACATTTGGGACATATTACAGGAGTTGATGTCAAGTGATGAAATTGCAAACGACTCGTGTGTACCAACGTCTTATGGATGCTGAGGAGTTGACCATGCACTTTACTTTTGTTAAGAGGGGAGGATCGGGTTCTGGTATTGGTAGTTAGTTTGTTTTTTAATTAATGAACACCGTTTTGGTTTTGTACATTGGTATGTACGAATGGATATTTCCGGTTGTATAATATTTACACTTATTTTGGTTGGATTTTAATTTCTTGCCGTTTTTATTTTAATTGCGATTTTATGTCATTTTATTAAAAATATGTTTGAATGTTTGGTTGTCTGGTGCATAGATTATTTTTTGCGCAAAAAATATTGCGGGACATGGCTCGGATGCCAAAACAGGAAGTGCAATATTTTTGCTTCTGTTCTGTTTCCTGCATCAGTTCACTTTCTATGAAGCGAACACCCCCTATGTTCGCTTCTCAAGAGGCAAACACCCCCTAAATTCGCATGCTAGACAGCGAACCTGAACATTGTTGAATGCAACTGAATGGTCAGGAACGCATCAGATCATTATGTGGTCCAAAATGTGTCAAAAATTGTATAAATAGGTATGGGCACAGTAACAACTCAACTTATCAAAATGGAAAATTTAGAATTTCAACCGAACATCAACATAGCTACAGTGTACTACAACGGGGGAAAAGCGAATCTTTTCAGGGTCACGTCGAATCTATTTTCTACGGGGGAAAATTGTATAAATAGGTGACGTGAGAACAATGTTATCTATTTTCTATCATTTCATGACGAAGGGACCCATCGAGCTGGACGCAAAGTTGGTTAGATCCGTCGAATCTATATGTTCCAATTTGATCCGTCCGAGGACATTCGACAAAATTGCGGCTTGCATGGTTCAACCCAGAGAGGAAGACAAAGTTGAACTAGTTAATTCATCTGATTTCTAGTGTCTTTACATTTTATTTACTATTTTTTTTAACTTAACATCAACAGTAGTTTGTTGTTGTCGTTGTTTACCTATGTAAATTTTAAGCATTAATTTTAACTTTTGTTCTGTTAGCGTTCGCCATGTAGGTAGTAAATTAAGGGGGTGTTCGCGTTCCAGAAAGCGGACCTAATGGATTTAGAATACACAAATGATAATAAACAACATAAGATTTTATTTTATATCATATAAATGTGGTGATTACATCGCAAACCATTAAACAGAAAAATTACATCATAATAAATGTGATTAGACAAAAAAATTACATTAAAATTATAAAACAACTCTAAATCAAATTGGAAGTACCGCATAAAGGATAAAAGAGGTGTAGACACCTCTAGTCATTTTTAGTTCCCTCCCCAGCTTGAAACCTCAACGGTTTGAACCAGTGTACGAAGCAAAATTCATAAAAAAAAAATCGGACCTGCACAGTTTTGCAGTGGAGGTAGTTGTTCGATCGGTAATTTTTTTTTACACATTCTCCCTCCTGCCAAGTTTTTCCATGAGAAAACTTGTAGGATCGGTATCATCCTATTGGGCTAATCATATTGATCATAAGGAGGACACAAAAAATGACTCGTGGATTACCGTATCAGTTCCAACCATGGTGATAAAACCACACCGATGGGACTGATATAGTAACCAACAAAATTAACTAAAATTCTAAACAACAAACAAAAATTTAAAAATAAATGGAGGAAGAAAGTATATGGAGGAGGGAAAGAAGATTGTTGGCGTGAAATTTTTTCACACAACATCATCTCATTTATAGAAATTTTGTTGCATTTTCATTGGTTAAGCACTATTACTGTCTCTCACGTGGTCAATCATGTTTGACCACATGGCAACAACTTTTGACTGCTTTGAGGGCAGTGTTTTTTCACTGCCGACAGATTCGCTACTTAGGAAGCAAACACACCATTGTGTGCTACTTAGGAAGCGAACTGCAGCGCGCTTATTTTTTTGCAAATTACACATTCGCTTCCTAAGTAGCGATGGGGTAATTTAGGAAGGTCGGGGGGTGCGTGAGTGACATGGGGGTGCAAAAAGTATACCTCTTTTATTAAAATCAAAACCACAATTGATTGCAACCTACAAAATAATAGAAAATATTCTAACATGTTATAGGTACAAAATTTTCACTATCATTTATTGATGATTAATCTCTACCTAAGAATTTATAGAACACGAGTTGGATTCTCGCCTCGAAACTTTTCTTTCTTTTGTTTTAAGTGAATGTGATAATACTTCTTGGAATAACAAAAATAAGTTACTACATAAGAATAGGTTCATACATTTATTGAACTGGCCAAACTTGTTCCCAAATAACACAAGAACTTTGCACTTTTATTAGATAATAACTATGATGTATGAGCAAGGTGCTTCTATAGTTCTATATGCATATATACAAAAGTTGAGAATTTTATAACGACTCTTCAATTTCTGTATCTAGTATATCATTTTATGTAAAAAAAAAAAGTATATCTCTAAATTGGTTCAATCAACATGGAAAAAGCAAAAAGGAAGGTTCCACATGGACAATCTTCCTGCTTAAAAATTTGATTCGGTTCAACTTTTCACTACACCATAGTACTTGTTCTTTTCTCAATTGTGACATGTTTATCACCCTTGAAATCAATTTCAACCCAACTTGAGCAACCAATTGCTCATGATCAAGTTGATCTTCATGGTGCTTTTGGAACTTTTTCACTATGCAATTCCCACTTCTCACTATGTCCTTTAGCTTTTTCTCCTTCTGCAACATGTAACACAAGATTGTAACATGTATTCAATTGATATATATGGCTTGTTTAGACAAGTGTTTCCGCTCTTCAAAATCAGGTTTGATGCAAGAAAAATATGGTATAAACTTGTGAGAGAATATCGATATAAGCTTGTGAAAAAATGCTATAAACTTGTGAGAGAATAATTGATATATACCTTCTGCTATAAGCTTAAGCTAGCGGTTTGGCCTTATCAAACCTCAATGTTAGTAGTTAGTTTAAATGTTACGGTAGAATTTACTTATAGAACTCCTTCAGAGACACAAAACTTATTGAGTGGACTTAACTCAAACCACTGAACTACTCCTTCGAAGATATTATATCTTTCATATTAAATGTTACATCAAACTACCCCATATGGTTTCAAGTATAAGTAAAATTTATTTTTTAGATTCATTAATTATATTCGATTAATCTAAAAAGTAATTTTTTCCTCTATTTAAAATTAGATGGAGTAGGTCACTACACTAAATTAGTTTGCAAAATCTAATCATTTAAAACTAAATTTGTAGAAGGGTCAAAGCTTATGCAAACACACAATGAAAAGCATGCAAGTGTGTGAACATAAAATGTGGTAATCTAAGTAGAAATCTCACCTTCAATAGTTGTGTTCGAATGTCCACTAGAAGACTTGAAATTACAGGGTCTTTAAGATCACTTCCAATTTCCTTAGAAATCACATTCCCATTATCTTTATTATCTGCTCGGACAAATTCCCAAAACACCCTCATTGATTCCTTGATGATATCTTGCAACCTTCCACTTGCAATAGGATCCTCCTCACCACCCTTACTATCATCTAAGAATCACATTCACATGAGAGAAAAAAAATTAGCATCTCACTCGAGATTTGCAATGCGCAAAAAAAAAAGTTTCTACAAGTTCTTAAAAATTGGATTGAGTCTAACTCATTTTTACAAAATCGATTTGTAAATTGATTTAAAAATAGGATTGAGTCTGCTTCATCAAATTGAAGACTAGACATGAACGAAAATATATATAGAAACTAAACTTTATAGCATGAAATTAGAGATTAAAAATATATTTAACGAAATAAATGTATCACCTTTTATAGCTGGAACATGAAGTAGGTTTCTAATCACGCAACGGTTCTTTACATAATTTTGAATCCTTGGTCCACCTTGAAATGGCTCATTCTCTATGAACCTTTGCATCAATACTTGAAAAAGTTGAAATTCACCAGCAACATGATTATACCTATGAGACCCTTTTGAATCATATTGTTGCAACTCATTGGCTTTCATGTGTAGCCAACATAGAATTTCCCATGAGAGGCAAATTTGTCCAACATATACCAATTCCAAATCTCTATGAAGTTGATGAACAAGTTTTAGAAATGGGTCAGATGTGATCTTTGTTGATTTTCTAGGCCACAAATTTTGTGAGATTATTGCATTTGAGATAGTGGATTTTGGTATTGAAATTAATTTAAGAGGGTCTTTTAGTTGAAGTAAACCTACAATTAAGGGTAAAGTGGAATAGTTAGTTATAATAATCAAAGGGAAAACATGATGATTAATTGCTTAGTGCTAAATAAATAAGTCTTCTTTGCTTAGAAACAAACAAATCCCAATCAAAACTTTTTTAAAGTAATATTGAAGGTTTTTTGTTCAACTTTATTGAGTGCTTTGAATATTTAGGAGAAAAAAAAAGGAGAACAAATCTTAGTCACTGATTTTGATGTCTTTAGTTGTTATAAAGTAGACCTATGAAAAATAGGAAAAAGATTACTAGAAACTTGAATTTAAATCCATGATGTAGATTTGTCACTATCTCTAATTTAATTATTGAATTGAATAAATAAACAAGCTTTCTTTATGTGCACATAATTAGCAAAATATGTTGGGTATGAGTGAGATGAGTCATGGCCCACCATACTAAAATTACACCTAAGATATGTTTTAATAAATCCTCCAAATTGATTTACTTTTCAATAAACTATTTTTAGCTTATTTTCATAGGTCACTATAATAACTTATGAAAATAACTTAAAAACTTCTATAATAAACGCGTCACGCGTATGTTGTTTATCCAAATAGAATTTTAAACTAAAAATGATTTCAATACATTTTTTGGAAGTCTGAAATATAGAACTTCTAATTAAGCATGTACGCTTCATGTTTTGATCTTTAAACAACATGCTGGAAAATTTACTCTAACAAAAATGATATTGCATAAATCTAAAATGTTCCATGGCAAGAAATTAACAAAAATAAAATAAAATGAAGCTAATTTAATTCTTACCTAATGCATGCATGGTTTGATAATTCAAGATATCAAGTTTCCTCATTTTCTCTGCATAGCTCTTGTAAACTTTTTCAATCTCATTCATTTGATCCTTGTGTTCTACTAACTTCACTTCAATTTTCATTGGTTTGAATTCTTCAAGCACTTTTGGTGATGATTCTTTTTCATCTTGTTCTTCTTCATCTTCAACTTCTTCTATGATTGTAGCAAGTCCACCTTGTCTTGAATTCTTCAATTCTAACTTCAATTGTTCCACTATTTCTTCATGCTCCCATTCAAAATCATCTTCATCAGATTCTGATTCATGATTCAACTCCTCTTTCCACTTAACTTCTTCACTTTTCTTCATAACTTCTTTTTTATCTTTCACTTCAAAACCATGTTCTTCAAAGGTTTTTAAACCCTTCATTTCATGTTCTATTTCTATATACTCATTTTCAAAATCATCCTCATGAACTTCAAATTTTGAAACTTTATCATCAAATGAAGATTGGTTTTCTTCTACACCTTCTAATTTTTCAATACTCATTATCAACTTTCGAATCTCCAACTCAAAATTTTCGCTACCAAGAAACCGATAGGAAAACGAATCATCAATTTTGTTATTGGTATTGCCCCATATTAGACCACTTGAGCAAGATGATTCTGACTCAGAATCAGATGTAACTGAATTTTCATTGAAAATGAAATAATCTTCATCAGATGAATCAGTTACACCAAACGTTTCGCTCTCAAAGCCTAATGGAACATGTTTTGAATGAATAGTTTCCTCTTTTTCTTCTTCTTTTTCAGTTACAAAGTCTTTCTCTAACTCATGTTTTGAAAACTCTTTGTATGCATTATTGGAAACCGATGAGACATCCGAACTCGCGTAAAAGTCTCGAAAACTGAATTGTAATGACGATGGTTCTTCAACGAAACAACTTATATCTTTTCCTGAAAAGAATTCATACTTACTTGTGATTGTTTTTATAGTATCACCTTCCACAAAAACAGAGTCCTCTGTTTCTTGTTCTGTTTCCTCTTCTCTTTTACTATCATCATAAAGATCGAAAATTTTATCGCCGAAAACAAAATTCTCTTTTGCGATTTCATCTTTTTTCAAACTAAAATCATGAAGATTAGATCCACTATCCTTAGAAACATAGCCCTCTATTTCCTTTTCATCTATTTTCTTACCATCTTCATTTGCATCAATCTCCATGAAAACAGAGTGCTCTGTTTCATTTTCATCAATTTCGCATCCATCTTCATGAACATTAGAGTCAATCTCCAATATATCATCTACTATATCTTTTTCTTCTTCCTTCTCTTCATCTATCTTTATATCATCATAAGAATTCTCCATGGAAACAAAATTCTTGTTTTCAATTACTTGAAAATTTGGATCACTCTCTTTCGAAACAAACGCTTCTTTTTCTCCTCCATTTTCCTTTCCATCTTCATGAACAACAAAATTTTCAAACTCACTATCCATGAAAACTGATTCAATCCCCTCTGAAACTGAGTTGTCCATGTAAACCTCTGTTTTCACACTATCTTCATGAAAATTAGAGTGAATATTCTTTAAAACAGAGCACTCTGTTTTTTCTTCATGAACATGATCCATGAAAACAGAGTACTCTGTTTCTCCTTGATGAAAATCTTCACTCCCAAAAAGGAAATTAGTTAACTCTTCTGGAAAACCATCAATCTTAGAATCATCAACTAGTTGTTGTGATGCTGAATTTATGACATCTTTTTTAGCATCTCCTAAATGGAGAAACCTGAAATTAATCAACCAAACAAACAAAAAAAGAAATATTACTCATTTTTCATGCACTCATAATAAATGAATAAATAAATAAAAACTCAAAAAAATAAAATTCACCAAACCTGAAGAAGTATCTGAGTATCAATCCAAATGAATAGAACACATAATTGCTTATGAAAACCCTCAAAGAATCAAAAGCCAAAGACATGTTTCCATGAACAAAATCATTCAAAGAATCAAACATATTGATGAAACCAATGTGAAGGTTTTTCTTAAGCATAAAAAATGGTCTTATGAGCTATGACCCATCATTCAAATACCATCCAACTATTAAAAAAAATACTTTTTTATGTCAAAAATATTGTAATGACCAATTTAGAGTATGGAGAGAAAATGGGTCATGGGAAAAAATTCCAATATCAAATCAAACATTCTAGATAGTGGAAAAGTGGACTCATTTTCCATCTTGTAGAATGAGAATTTTGAGGCATAATATGTATTCGGACCAAAAATATACCGAAATTGTAGGAGAAGATTTTGCACACATGGACAAAGAAAGAAAGCAACGTGTGAGTTTTGATTAAGAAAACAAAAAAGTGAGGGATTTTGATTATCACTTTGTTTTGTTGTAACATAAACAGTTTTGAAGTTGTTAAATGGTTATAATGTTTGACACGTTTTGGAGAATTGAAATGAAACGGACTCTGTTATTGATTGATTCCTATTTAGGCAGTTTACCTATAATGGGTTGTGTTTGGAAATTGAAATAAGTGGGTCAGTGTGTTGGATGCTCTTAGGAAAATTTAGGAAAAATTCCAATTACTAGATTTGTAGGGATATATTCATATATACTCAAAGGGATGAGTATGATAGGAGTATGATAGAATCTCACCTTGTAATTTTTTCTAAGGGTCTGTTTGGTTCAACGGAGGGGAGGTGAGGGGAGGTGAGGGGAGGGGAGGGGAGGGGAGATATGTTAATTAAATATGAAAAATGCTAAACAGTGCCCCGGGGCACTAGTTAAGCATATAAATATGGAAATTCTGTTTCGGAACTTGTGCATTCAATGCATCGAGAATGTAAAAAGTTATTTTATCAATATTAATTTTATCTTTTATTTCTATTTTTGGTATGCTTAACAAGTGCCCCGGGGGCACCGTTTAGCATGACCCATTAAATATATGTTTGGTTCAACAGAGGGGAGGTGAGGTGAGGTATTTTAATTAAATAGATGTTTGGTTCACAAGGGGAGGGGAGGTATTTTAAAACTAATTTACTTTTTTATCCCTAAAATCTTATAACACTCATGTTTATATTAGTTTCATAGTTATTAATTCGATACATTATTTCTTCACGCATCATGTCTCTCTCAGAGCTCATATTATATAACTTAATTTTCACATAAACATATACTAATTTAACAAACTATCAATAATCCTATTAAAAAAAATTAACACTTACTGTTAAAGCATATATACTGTTTCAAAAAAAAAACCGCAAGTAATTAGTGAGGTACAGCAACATATATATATATATTACACGCAAGTAATTAGAAGAAGAAACAAATACATACACGAGCAAGCAGGGAGGGAGACAATGAGTATACAGTAGGCAATAAGGATACAATTCAAGCAACAAAAATCTAATAATCAAAATTGTAATAAGGATAATATTGGAATTCTAAAATATATTGAGGATAATTTTGTCGGTTTAATAAAATTTAGAAAAGCTCCCCTCCCCTCCAAATCCTCCCAATTTGGGGGGAAGTAAAAATTGCTCAATATTCCCTCCCCTCCCCTCCCCCTCATAAAAAATTGAACCAAACATAAAAAATTAAAATATTACCTCACCTCTCCTCCCCTCCCCTCCAAAACCCCCGAACCAAAGAGACCCTAAGCTTTAAAGTAAGGATTTGTGACAAAATATAAATAAAAATTATTTTTTTAGATTTATTGTATTAATCGGATATGTTAATTACCACGTGCAGAGTAATTTATATTGAAAATATGTAAGTTTCGCGTAATTCTATCATTTATACTATTAATTTTAGTCAATTTTTCGTAAATTGAGGTATCGTTTGACTAAACTTCAAATTAGTAAAAGTCTTTTTCCTATAGTCAATGGATAATTAAGACAAAAAAATAGATGTTTTTCAGATTTTATTATGAATCTGGTTCTTTAAAGTGTAAAATGAGTAATTTTAATAGTAGTTGATTAACAAATCAAAAGTAAATATATTAGGTACACTGTTCACGTATGTAAACACAGATGAGCTTAGAAATACACTGTTTATAATATCTTGGATCTGACCTCTCTTTTTCCTTCTAAGTGCCTCCTTTTATAGTCCACAATTCATTGGCTTAATGGGCCTTTCGCAAGATTTGAATGTCTAGGCCCAATAAGCTATAACTCTGATATACATTGGTAGCTCGTCCGTACAGGACACGTGGAGCTAAAGCACATGTGACCTACGTCACTCGTCCATGCAGATCACGTGGAGCTACAGCTCGCCTGACTCAAGTCATTATGTTCGTACATGATGCGTGGAAGACTAAGGGTGGAGCTCTGCATGACCACACTGAGCTTGTCGAGATGAAGGTTGAGCTTAACATGACCTTGATGATCCAACTGAGTTACACATGTTGAAGTTTGATCTTATGGTTGAGTTGAGCTAGACATGTTGAATGATGAGCTCATGGTTGTGCTGAGCTTAGCATGCTGAAGGATGGGCTGAGCATAGTATGTTGAAGATGGATGTCATGGCCGAGCTGAGCTGGACAAGCTAATGGGCAAGCTCATGGTCGAGCTGAGCTGGGCATGCTGGAGGAGGAGCTCAAGGCCGAGTTGAGCTGACTGAGTTGAGCTTAGCATGCTGAAGGAATAGCTCATGGTCGAGCTAAACTGGGCATGCTGGAGGAGGAGCTCAAGGCCGAGTTGAACTGATCGAGCTGAGCTTAGCATGCCGAAGGAGGATCTCATGGTCGAGCTAAGCGGGGAGTGCTGGAGGAGGAGCCCAAGACCGAGTTGAGCTGACCGGGCTGAGCTTAGCATGCCGAAGGAGGAGCTCATGGTCGAGCTAAGTTGGACATGCTGAAGGTGGAGCTCATGGTCGAGCTGAGCTGGACAAACTAAAAGGGAAGCTCGTGGTCGAGCTAAGCTGGACATGCTGGAGGAGGAGCTCAAGGTCGAGTTGAGCTGATGGGCTGAGCTTAGCATGCCGAAGGAGGAGCTCATGGTCGAGCTAAGCTTAACATGCTGAAGGAAGAGCTCCTTCTCGAGCTAGGCTGGACATGCTGAATGAGGAGCTCATGGTCAAGTTGAGCTGATCAAGCTGAAGTGGAAGCTTATGACCAAGCTGAGCTTGACATGTTTAAGGAAGAGCTCGTGGTCGAGCTCAGCTGGACCAGCTAAAGAATAAGCTCGTGGTCGAGCTGAGCTGGACATGCTTAAGGTTGGGCTTAACTGAGCTTGTGGAGAGGCTCTTGCTTGAGCTGAGCTGGACATACGATTACATGAATGATCAAAGTATAATAGAGTTCACAAGGTATGATCCTCCATACCAGTCCATACACTATAAAGAATAACGAGATTGTTTAAATAATGACTCTTGATTTTCTCACTTAACATTTTATTAACTTTAGAGTATATTTTAAATCGGTTATTTTGCATCCAAGGGGGGAAACCAAAAAATATATATTTTGCAAGGGGGAATCTTAAAAGAATTTTTTGCAGGGGTAAAGCAAAATTCGCATACTTTATAGGGGTTAAAGACCTATTTACCCTTTATAAATTTATTTTCTAATTATAATTTTATTTTTACTATGGAAGGGACAAATTGTGATTGCCAATACTATCTATTATTTTTTCCACATTTACCAATACTAATTTAAAACTATTTGTAAATCCAAAATAAAGAAATGTACTCCCACTACCATTAATTTATGCCAATAAACAAACCCCACCTGCTTGAAGAAAATAATGGAAGATGAATCAACCTAAGAAGAAATATCATTCATTAATTTAGGCACGCTTCACGCATAATGTTTATTTACTAAAAAAATACTACATTACAAAATGTTTATTTACTAAAAAAATACTACACTACAAAATTTTGTTAACCGATTAAAATTTAGTTGATAAATAAACCTAAATGTGTACGTGCAAGTAATATACTAGTGTTTTTGTTATTGAGGAGAAATCATAGACGAGAGTCAATAATACTATATTCATTATAAGAGTGACTTACTATAACTTAGACAAGAAGAAATTGATGTATAGCATGCAGCATCGTGACATATGGTATACACGCTTGGTAGTTGGTAGTAGTGGATGTACGCTTAACTTAATTTAATTTTTTTTATAATAGTTTTTTATTTTTTTTATAATAGTTTTTTGGGTTAGATTTGTTAAGTCTTCAATCGGATTGCGATTTACTACGGTAGAAAATCCCAATTTTTTTAACAGTTTAAAATCTCATTTGTTGATGATAAATCAGACGGTTCAAATTAATTAAGTTATAAAATTGTTCTAAAAGATCTCGGGCATACGCTTTAAATCGAATAATTATGATGTGAAACAGTGTGAAAACTGTGTATATATATTTTGACAGCATCAAATCCTGTTCATCCTCAATCTGAATAACGTTGTGATAGATTTCAAAATTTAAAAAGAGTTGACAGATCGTAATTACTTTCTACTTACTTACTACTAGTACATATTATCCACCATTAAAATCTCCATCCATTTTAATTTGAAATGTTCAATTCACGTTAGTAACTTCTTACTAACCGGATTCACCTCCAAATTTTAAGGGCACCATCAAATTAGAGACTAAATATTGGTGGGTTTTTCTTGTAATCATTTAATATTTGACATTTAACTTAAATGATTAAAAGTCAAAACTATTAATCAAACCGATTATGATTGATTACATGTATAATAATAAATTATTATTTTTTTACAATAGCCGTACAATAAAATCATATATATTAAGGGTACGGTACGTATTAGTATTTTTAGACGTACAATGCAACACTTTTCCATTTACAAGATGGGAGAAATTTGTTGATTATCATAAATACATTTCTTTCAATTAATGCATAAAATGGGTATTTTATATTGGATGTGACTCTGCACTGGTTAACAAATAAAGATGGTACATAATAACTTTCTGAAAAGCCTATACTACCTTCAAACCACCACGTTAAATCTCTTTTCTATAATGTTTTTATTGTGAATGAAACTTTAATTTTGAGGGGTTACTATTAGAGATTCTTACGTGAACTTTGTGATAGAAAATAAGCCACTTGGAATTTTTATTGGTCAATATTTTAATGGCATAATTCATATTCATGGTGCATGATGGCTATCGTCATATTCTCGAATTTGGACGGTGTGTGTGTATTTTGGCAGGATGTGGGTGTCATTTCAGTGTATCTAAACACATTAATGGGCTTAACAATCATTTAATTTATGAAAAACACAACGACTTAGTGCTAAGCAAGCTTATTGAAAATATCAAAATACTCTTTCCCTAACAAAACAGAAGTAAAATTCATTTTTTAAAGTTTATTACCATTTGCACCCCATTTGTTTAGAAAATAACTTTTTAAAGTTTATTATTTAATTAATGTATCTGATCTATAATATAGTATAAATATATTAAATATCTAATTAACTTTTAAAAAAGTAAATTTTGTTTATATTTTATCGTCAAGGAGTATTATGAAAAGAAAGTAGTTCGATATATTTATAAAGTTTTTTTCAATAACTTAAAGTGTAATATTATATTGATGTATGAATATAAATAGTAGGTGATCAATATATTTATTTTTATAGGTGTGCAAAGAGGGTAACCACATAACTGTCTTGAAAAATTTCGAGCCTACAAATTTTCAAATTGGTCTTTGATGACACAAAAAACCGTAATCAAATGAGATAAAATGATGATTGTAGTCCTTACTTACGAGAATGGTTTTTATTTTCCGTAGAGAATAGGTGTTGCCTATTCATGCGGGAATGGTTATATTATGCAAGGCAATGATCCAAGCCAACTCGTGAATAGTTCGAAGTTCGATTCGATATTTGACTCGTGAACTTGGTTCATGAACCAAATGAGCTGAACTTGAGTTAAAAATTCAGTTCGTTAAATAAATGAGCTGAACATAAACTATATATAGTTCGACTCGTTTGACTCATGAACCAACTCGGTTATATATATATAATATATATATATATATATATATATATATATATATATATATATATATATATATATATATATAACTTTCCAAATATTTTTAACTAGTGCAATTTTATTTTGAATGAGAGAACTATTGGAGTTTTGAAATGGAAGAATATTTTGAGAATAATTGTGGAATTTTGTTGGTTTTTGCTTTGTAACTTTGTTACTTGTATCGGTTTATGCCGATTTGAATTTTGTACGTGTTTATTCATTATACACTTGGGATGACATTTATTGTAATTTAATATTTGCCTTTTCTTTTTAAAAAATAGTTTAAATGATTAAAGATCAAATTTTGAAAAAAAAATTAACTTTAAAATGATGTGATTTAACTTAATGAGTTGAACCTAACGAGCCAAACCAAACTGTTCGTGAACTTTAAACGAGCCGAACTCAAGCCGAAAAAAGAGTTCGTGTCACAATTGAGTCGAGTTTCGAGCTGAACCAATTCCTAACGAGTCAAATCAAGCTCAGACGAGTTCGACTCATTTCCAGCCCTACGCAAAGATAACCGTATGCCAAAACACGTTGTGCTTTAATGAGGCATATAGAATGATTTCAATAAAATTAATAACAATGGTTTTTAACTGTATTAGAAACCGTTCACGATGTGCGAGTTTGACAATGATTTTTGTTGGTATATTTACATAACATTTTGAAATAGTTTTCGTTGATGATATGAATTCAAATTTTCACTTTGTTTTCATTAGGTGTGAAAATTTAAGATTAGATCAGGTCGTCCAAAGTGTTTAAAACGTGGGTGATCTGAACAAACTAAAGTTTTGTTTGACAAAAAAATGTGAATAGCTTATAGTGAAATCGCTAGCTAATTTAATTTGTAGATGTTTAAACGTACTAGTGGTTAAACTAGTTTATAAATTTAAAATAAAAAAATTATGTCTAGGTAATATTTAAATTTTTTCAAGTAAGACGACAAAAGTAAAATTGGGAGATGATAGATAAGTTATAAACTTTAAACTACATGCTAGTTGATCCGGCTTATCATAATAAGCTAAAGGCTACTAAAAAAAGTTAGACTTAACTACACATTTGATGTTTTACGTTTATTTTAGATTTTAATTTGGTCTTTTACGTTTAAAAAGTAACAATTTAGTATCTTACGTTTCCACAATTTGCATTAGTTAGTCATTTCTGTTAGTTTTGTCACTAACACTGTTTCAACTATATACGTGTCTAAATGTCTGAGTGTCTGTCGTGTTTGACAAAACTATTATGAAAGAGGTTCATCGACATATGTGGAAATTATGTATTAAAGTGTCTAACTTATTTAGACTTAAAATTCAATTTATTATATGTACAAGGCTTGTCTCAATAACTTGAAGAATAGTAAGTTTAATTGTACCAAAAAAAAATATAGTAAGTTTAACATTATAAATTGGAGCAACACTTGCCTATGCACAAACATTTAGGCACAAGATTTGAGCACACACACACAAATCAAAAATATTAAAAGAAAAATAAAATTGTCACATCAATCCATATCACTTTATCTATTATTTCTTTATTTTTATTTGTTTCTTGTGAGTGTGCCTAACAAATCATATTTGAGTTTGTGCCCATATAAGTATTTCTGTATAAATTGATATGCGAATATAAATTGTGAGTGATATGTAGGGTCGGTTTTATGAGTGTACAAGGAAGGACGGCCACAGCGTAAGATATCATTAAAACTTAAAATCTTATTTAATTCAAACAATTATAAAATGACTATTTACATATCTATAAAAAAAAATAGACTATTTATATCATTATAATTAATAATAATTTTTCAGATATGAAATTTTGAAATTAAGTGAGGGAAAATTTGGCAAGGTGCCAAAAATAGGGGACTAAATAAAACTAATGGTGCCGACTCCACTAATTAATAACCATATGGCTTAATTAGCTGAGTCTCAAATAATACGTTCTTAGCTCTCGCATGAAACATGAAGTCAATGGGAGAATGTTTTGGCAGCGACTCCATATGTCGACATGGAGCAAACTCCTAAATTGCCCTACTGCCTCCGTCCCATATTATATGGAAAAAAAATCATATTTCTCCATTACAGTATATAAGTAAAAATGTATTTTTTAGGTTCATTGTATAATTAATATATTTTGATAATTTATTGTCCAGATACATTAATTATACAATGAATTTAGAAAATAGAATATATTGTAACGGAGGGAGTATTTATTAAGAAAAGTAAAATGTGATTATTTGAAGTATGATTTTTTGTGTTTTCATTGAAGTAAGTTTCATGGGAAGATATAAGAAGAATTTTTATTGGTTATTGATTATAAGAAAAAGAAAAGAGATAATAAATTAAATGCAATTTGTATTAAATATATCAGAGTAAATAAAAGTAAATCTTGAAAATAATGAAAGTGAGTTGCTTTTGCTTATAATTTGGTACAAGAAAAAGTGATTTTTTTTTTCTTGTAATATGAGACGTAGGGAGTATGTCTCTATAACTTGGTTTTAATTCGTTTTAATATATCAAAATACTCTCTCTATTTGTCAATTTTTCTTTTTTAATTTAATCTTTTTGTGAATATTTGTTGAATAAATATCATATATGTGTCAAAAAAATTGATTGTTGACAATGTGTCACTTATATTTTATGATATCATTATTCATATGACACTTAATAATCCATATCAACATATTTAATAGTTTAGAATACGAATGTCAACAAAAAAATTAAATTGAAAAACATTCAACAAAAACAAAGACTAATTTAAGTTAAAGATTTATTTTAGAACAAATTACATAATAAACATAAACATAGACCAATTTAATAATTTTTTTCCTTTTATTTTAAAAAGGGAAGATATAAGCTCCAATTATGTGACTTTTCTTTTTCTTTTCACATGTCTTCTACAGCTTTATATGAATGGAAATAAAAGAATAATTTTTCAAACTTGGAGGAGAATGGATTGATATGTAAAGTAGGCACAATTGCATTTCAATTCATGAGGTCTTTAATTAATACGCGTAAAGAAAATTAAAGAACATCCATTTTGTACGTTGCCAAGGCTTTATGGTCATACATGGAAATGGTATCTTACATGTGAAGAAAAAGATTATAGAAAAAAATTAGGGTCATGCTAACTAGTGCTTCTGGGACACTAGTTATGAAACTAAAAAAAAATATTTTTGTATTGAAAATATAACCGTTTACTCTTTTAATAAGTTGACTACACAAATTTCAAAACAATTTTTAATATTTTTAACCTCCTTAACTAGTGTTTCAGGGGCACTATTTAGCATTTTCCAAAAAATTAAGGCAAATGCTAACATATGTCCTAAAAGCACATATTAAAGTGCATTAAAAAGCTATGATTCCACTTATTCAATCTTGATTGATAATTAAAACATAATTATTTCACTTTGATTAATAATTAAACTAAAGGGTCATGCTAACTTGAGCGTTGGAGTGTTAACACTCTTTATTATCTCTTTCAAATGCTGACTTGAGCATTGGAGTGTTAACAATCTTGCAGGTACTTTTTTCCCTATAAACTCCAAAGAATTCATCTTTTCAATATCATAAACCATGACAACCAACCGAATCAACACCAGCTAAGACTATCATTTCTGAGCAACCAGTTCATTACCAATTCATATAAGGAATCCAAAGAATTCTGTCTTTTCTCTCTCTAAAACTCATTTTCTCTGACCTCTTTCTAAAAACTCAGATCTGTCTTTCTCTCCCTCAAATCCAAACATTTTCTTTCACGATGTAGAAGGTGGTGGTGCGACGAGGATGCGGTCTGTCCTCCGCACCACCTGTGTACATATTGGCGACGAGTTTGTTTTGGTGTTCGGAGCTCCGGCGTGTCCAGAACGGCGACGGGTGTCTCCGTTCGTTTTCTTTGCTTTGGTGTTCGGAGCTCCGGCGTGTCTAGAACAGCGATGGGTGTCCCTCTGTTCATCTTCTTTATTCTTTCTCTGCTCTGGTTCTGTGGATCTGGAGGCTTGGTTGTGGAGTTTAGAGCTCCACCGAATCCAGAACGCAACGGGTTCTCTCCATTCGTTTTTCCTCGGCTCCGGTTCCGTGGATTGGGAGGTTTGTTCTGGCTTTTGGAGCTCCAGTGGTTAAGGTGTGGTACTATGGTTCTGTGTTGGAGGGTGTTTCCGGTGCCGTTTTGGTGTTGGATCTGGTGTGTTGGTGCTCCGGTTTGGTGTCGCCGGAGTTGGTGTGTTGGTGACAGATCTGTTGCTTTTCAGTTTTGGTGCAGATCTGGTTTTTACGTTTGCTTGTTTTTGGCGGTGGTGAGGAGTTGAGGTGGTGATGGCGGTGTTCGGGTTTGGCTTGCTGGGGTCTGGTTTCAGTGATGATTGTTGGTGATGAGGTGGTGGTGATGGCTGTGGTGAGGTGGTGGTGGTGGTTGGTGGTGATGAGGTTGTGGTTGATGTCGCGTGATTGGTTTTCTTTTATTCTAGATTCTCCGACCACTGTTCAAATCTGTTGAGATTTACAGGACTCTTTTCGAGTCGCTGAAAGTTTTCAAATCTGTTGAGATTTGCAGGTCTCATGGTGGTGCCTCTGAAAGGGTTGACCTCTTCCGCGTCGGCTGTTTTATCCTCGGTGGTGTTTTGTTTCTTTGGTGTTTTTTTGCCACTACTGGCCTCATGGTGGTGCCTCTGTTGTTGCCGCGACTTGTCTGCATGGGTTCTCGTTCTACCTTTGTTTAGTCAGCGGTTCGCCTGATGAAACTGGTTTTGGATTCTGATGGGCCGAACGCTTTTGTTTCGAGTTTGGGAGTTAGCGCCTAGTTGTGGCAACTTTCTGGGCTAGGTTGGTGACTGCTCTGGTAGTCTAGAATATGTAGGGTGCCTTTCTGATTTGGGATTAGGAGATGAATCTTGATTAGGTGGTGTTTGTTTAAGGGTTTTTTTTCTTTGGGTGTTCCACTGTTCCACATATATACGGCACCTATATTATGTAGTTCTTTTTTGCCGGTTTCTGTTCGTCTTGTGCAGAGACCTAGTTAATAATATATTTTGTCATTAAAAAAAAGTTATTAAATATAGTGTGATCTTAGCTTTTAATTAATAATTAGTATTAATTAAAGTTGACTATTACTTTTTTTAAAATACAGTGGTAAAATAAATGAGATCATGGTTGTTGCCCTCATCCTTATAAAAAATGGTATCGTACTTAATTTAATGCATCGTAATATGTGCCCTAAAAATACATATTAGCATACCTAAAAACTAATTAGATCAAAGAACATTAGGATGCTTTTGTTAGATTCAGAGATACAAAGTAGAGAAATACACAATGGAGACTAGGGTTTCATAGAATACCAATAGCTTGACATTACAAAAGGTTATTAGAGAATATATAAAACCTTATGGACTCTATACTAACAGGCCCAATAACATAGCCCAACTACCTATTATTATTTAACACCTACCCTCAAACTCACGATGCATCAACAAGAAGCATCGAGAGTTTGTCAAACAAAATACTAAAAACATTACTTAAAAATATAAACTTCAAACACTACCCCTCAAGCTTAAGCTTACTAAGCTTTAAGCTTGTTACAAAATTAACCCTATAAACCCGATTAAACTAATTAATAGCACTACCAACGAACCAAAACAACCAAAGATGAAGCAGCAGCCGAAGCGAAGAACCATCAAAAGGGAGTACCAAAGTCAAACCAACATATCAAATCCAACTCAACTGAACCAAACAAATTGCGAGCATACGCTCACCAGACAGATTCAAATTGCAAAATTTCGCTCACCAGACAAATTGCGAGCTTTCACCCACCAGACAAATTGCGAGCTTTCGCTCACCAAACAAACAAATTGTGAGTATTGTCCCACCAAACAAAACCAAAAGAAACATCATAACATGGTGTTTCACAAACAAATTGTGAGCACTGACTCACCAAACAAAACCATTCACACCAAATCAAACATAGGAACCAAACTAAACGAACCAAATAGACAAATCTAAATGAAACGAAACCAAGTCAAACCAAATTGAACTAAACCAAAAGTTTTTTTTTTAACAACAAAATGAACCATATGAAACTAATTCAACAAGATCAAATAAAACCGAGCCCAAGAGAATCAAATCAAACAAATTCAAACAATAGAGAGAACAATCAAAGATAGAGTTTTGTTCTCCTTTAATACTAGTTTTGTTCGGACATATCAACAAACACCCAGGGTATGAATTTTTTTTTTTCCACATGATATAAGAAAGGAAACAATCGACACAAAGTATAAGACCAAACAAACTATAACATAAGTTGAAGAGGCACCGAAACCTTAATCAACCACCGAACTTCAAAGCACAAACCAATTAGTGAATCCAAATTTATTTGATAAATTTGATTCACTTGACAAAGCCAATAGAAAGAAAAACCTGTAGCTCCACCATCGTTTTTCAACTTCCACCAAATCAAATATTCCAATTTTTTTATTGATAAACAGACCAACATGCTCTTTGAAGGCAAGACCAAAGAACCAACAACAAATTTCACTACCAACACACGATGCTTGCAAAAAAATTTAACCTCTTTTAGAACCAAATAAAACACGTTCCCAAACTTTTGAGAACACGGTAGCGGAAACAACGATTGGTTCAAGGCGGATTGAAACAAGCTCTAGATACCATGTTAGATTCAGAGATACAAAGTAGAGAAATACACAATAGAGGCTAGGGTTTCATAGAATACCAATAGCTTGACATTACAAAAAGTTATTAGAGAATATATAAAACCTTATGGACTCTATACTAACAGGCCCAATAACATAGCCCAACTACCTATTATTATTTAACAGCTTTGGGACAAAATTTTATTGTTAAAACAAACACATATCATCTCCAAAGACATTCAATTTTTGTTAAGATTTGCATGGTTTGGAGAAAATGGAGAAAACTTGAGAAAGTCATCAAGATAATAGAAATCATAAGGATTCATATTTGATAAAAGATGATGAAAATGAATACAATTGTGCTCTTATATAGAGCAATTTAAAGCTTAAGTAACTAACTACTTAGTAACAAACTTAACCAACTAATTGAACTCTCACTAACTAATGAGCAAAATGTTATTATTATTAACATCCTCCCTCAAACTCAACATTGGTAAATTCACCAATTTGAGTTTGAAACACAAAGAAAATTACAATTTATTCACTATACTCCAGACCAAGTAAACTAGGGGTGAACTAAGTAAAATGAAAAACTAATAGGAAATGATGCAGCCCAATGCAGAATTCAGACCCTTCCATAGCTCAGGTCCAGTAGAGAATTTGCAAGGAATTTCAACTAGGTACACACATGATAATCCTTTTCATATTCTGCAGCAAGTGACCAAGAGTTCCTTTAGCTTCAAAACTAGAATCCACTTCAATGCCAAGACATACCAAATGGCCATAACCATTGCAATGGATCACACCATGTATCAGATGACTCTGACTATCAATAGCATCTTCATTCTTCATTTAAGGGTCTATCCCACTCATTATCCATTGAAATTATGAAATGGTACCTTCTCTTTGATACAAGATCTCCTCAAGCAAATTGAATTCCAAATTGAATTCCTCAAATTAAAAAACTACATCTAATTTTGCAGAGATTCAATCCAACATTTCCAACACCAATAAGCTAAAATGCAGTCTAACTTTTGGTGAGAAGAATAATATGAAATCAATCAAATCCAATCAACTGGCAGTAATTTGAAACTACCTTCAAGTTTATTCACTAAACACAAGAATCAAGTCATCTTCAGTGAAAGGGAAACAGTTGTAGGAAATGAGTGAAATATTGTGGTGACGATGTCGAATTTTGCCGCAAAAATTGTGAAACACTCCAAGAGAATAACAGAGTCAGCACCACAGATGCAGAAGCATACAACACGGAGTTGAAAAAAGCAGAGCCACACATCACATAGTTGAAACACAATCAGAAGCTCTCTGAATCAATTCATCAAACAGTGAATGAGCATTCTCAAGCTCAAGAAGTTTCATAGCTTCCCTAACGGAACTGTAAGTTACTGACATAGTTCCACCGGGATCAAAAATAGTGATGACAAATTTGCCCGAAAATTCAATAGCTAACACGATAACCAAACGAAAAATTAACGGCAGAGATGTTAAGGTTATCGTATCACCAAACGTTGCGACGGAAGGAACCTCGACTACACCACCGGGATCGAAAACAGTTTTGACGGGGAGAGCGGTGTTGTTGATGCGGTGAAGCAAGCGACACATTTGTATCGAAACCAAATCTTGATCAAGAAGCATCGTACCTTCGAATTCGCAGTGATTTTTCACAGTGATGCTGAAAAAATCGCGGTGAGAATCTTGTACCAGATCCATTGATTCTTGAAAATCGTTCTTCAATTTTGCAATTGTTGCAAATGAGATATCACTGATGTGATTCGATGTTTCTGCCTTGAATTTCTGGAATTTCTCTCCTACCTTCACCTCTTGATTCAACAAATCAAGATGCTTCGATTTCTCATTTTCTTCTGAAGCGGAAATCGCAGATTCAATGCTGCAACTTGAATCAACGAGAATACATGATATTTCCCCGATCTTGATAGTGCAGCCTTTGATCTCTGGTTTCGCAAACTCAATTGATCTGATCGGAACAGTTTCAGAGTGAAAATTACCGAAACTGAAATTGCAGTGATGATTTGTTGAATGATTTGTTGAAGGATTTGTTGAAACTGATTCAGGTACAGAGGAAACTCTAGGTGAAGATTCCCCCTCTTCCTCTGAAGCTGAATCCAGCAAAGGTCCTTGAATATCAAACGGTGCTTGCAATGATTTATGAAGCGGTGGAAGAGGCAAGAATTTCTTCATCTTCCATTTCTTCCACAAATGACGAACAATTGAATAAACCATAAGAAAAGATGGAGGATAAAAAAGAACCGTGTAAATTTCTTTATGATAGGCACCGGAAGAATTTTCTGGTACCGGTAGAGAAGCGGAACGCGGTGATCGTAACCAGGCTCTGATACCATGTTAAGATTTGCATGGTTTGGAGAAAATGGAGAAAACTTGAGAAAGACATCAAGATAATAGAAATCATAAGGATTCATATTTGATAAAAGATGATGAAAATGAATATAATTGTGCTCTTATATAGAGCAATTTAAAGCTTAACTAACTAACTACTTAGTAACAAACTTAACCAACTAATTGAACTCTCACTAACTAATGAGCAAAATGTTATTATTCTTAACAATTTTGTCACACTTTTTAAGCACATTATTTAATATTATATTGAAGTAACTTAATATGATTTTTATTAAATCTTGTAACCGGATCTTTAATTAGTGGATTTGAACTCAATTCTAATATGTGGACCATGTAGAAAAACTTGTTTAAAATATCAACGATATAACTGTCGTCTCTTAGATTTAATTTGAAGATTAATCATGTATTCATAATTTTATGGTTGAAAAAAATGACTTAATTGTTATCAATTTGATTAAAACAATAAAAAATAAAAATACATTTAATATTGAATTGTTATCAATTAGTAGAATATTGTTTAAGCCGTAAAACAAACGAAGGTCATGAGTTTTTATTTCTTAGAAGTATATATTATTGACAATTATTAGAATTTCTTATAATTTTTTAAACTAATCCACAATGATCCATATTAGGACTTGTAGTGGATTTGGTATAAATTTTGGATTTGGATCCCCTCATTTTCAATTCTCTACATCTCTCTCATTTATCTTTATTTCTCTTAATTTCACTCTCTCTTAACTTGTTTATTATTTTTTATTAATGAGAGAGATAGAAATTAAGAAAGAGATAGAGAGGAATGAGAGAGATGTAGAGAATTAAGAAGAAGTTGATCCAATTTAATAAATTTCACTGCTTCTTGAATATATTAAAATGAAAAAGTTCTTTTGGCACCTCCTAAGTTTTCTCACACACCCCATTAAACTGCAATACAGAGACATCACATTTTATATGCAAAAGTTGAAATTTAAATTTCAGACACTTACTTATTCACCTTAAGGTGAAATCTAGCTACAAGAAAAAATATATTGATAGAGCACACAAAATGCGAAGATGAGGCTATTAGAAGAGTAAAAATCAACATTGTACACCTTTGGTACAAACGCAACATTCCAATTATGATTCTTCCATGTGGCATTTAACCTGAATTAGAGAAGTGTTTAAGTTGGATTATTGAATGTTGGATATTGAATTTGAAATATGATTGCACATGGCATTACAACACCACGAGGGAAATGAGATATAGTGTCAATTGTTCGAGTAAAAGGAATTTTTATGGTCATTTGAGAATTGAAACAAAAAGTACGGTTTTGGTGACTTTCAGCCCTTCTTTCATAATTATGAAAGAAAAAAAAAATTTGTTAAAAAAATAAGATTTTTGTTAAGTTCTTCTTCAAAAAGATTTTTGTTAAGTTACTAGTATAATACCCGTGCTTGCGGTTTTGCCGCAACTTTTTTTATATTATTGGACAAATATTATATATTATAAAATTAGTTCTGTTATAAAATTAATTATTATTGTAAGATTGTTGTTTGGTGTATGATAATTATAATTGTAATATTTATAAATGACAAATTTTTCATATATGAATAATACTAAACTTCTTGAGGTGATATTTCTCATTTTAATATAGCAATTTCTCATATGTGTGTCATACAAAAGATAAAACTAAAAAAAAAATTATAAATTAAAGTTCATTATAAATTATGAAAATAGAATAAAGAAGATTTGTAATGAGTTAAAATTTGGATACTATAATTCATTGGACTGACGCTCATTATATCTATCTAGAGTGAGATAATATTACTTGTGATAATATGATTGAAAACTATTATTTTATCATTTTGAAATGGATGAAGTAGTGATATGGGTTCCTAGCTACACCGTGCAGACTTGCAGTTATTTTAGACATCGTTGATAAATATATACCTGTATTTTTTTATCGTGTGTTTATTTGAATTATAAATATTACTAAATATTAAAGTTGACAAATTTAATTAAGAAATATTTTTGTTTATAATAAACAATTTGATATATTAATTACTTAAAATTTTCATCAACAACAACTTGTTCCCTATGTATAGTAGTTATTTAAATTTTTTATCAGTAAAACTTGCTCCCCATGTATAATAGTTATTTAAAATTTTCATTTGCACCAACTTGTTACCCCGTGTAATTATCAATGATAAATATATGTCACGTGTTAATTTATATAGGCTTAATTCAATATTTGGTCCCTTCTGTTTATTTTAGATTTCAACTTGGTCTCTTATGTTTTAAAAATTTCAATTTGGTCTCTTATGTTTATTTTAGGTTTCAATTTGATCCTTTCCGTCAGTTTTGTCACATGTGGCAGACGTTTTGCCTACGTGAAGTGGACACTTGGACACTTGGACACGTGTCCAATTGAAACGGTAGAAACATCAAAACTGACGGAAAGGACAAACCTATGCAAAAGGTGGAAATATAAGATACCAAATTAAAACTTTTAAAACATAAGGCACTAAGTTGAAACCTAAAATAAACATAAATGACCAAATGTTGAATTAAGCCTTTTATATATTAATGACTAACATAGTTCATTAGTGTTGTATTTGTTAATATCTCCAATGGTGACACCAGTTTGAGTTTCATACATTACTAATAAGTGGTTCATACAATGCATGTAATACTTTGGCAACTCATACATATTCAACTCCAATGATACAAAATTATGCAACTCATATATGTAGAAAATATCTAATATGATCCACTAAATAATCCAATATTATGTACAAAAAAATAATATTAATTGATGATATGATACCTTAAATAAGGTACTTGAATCATATTTTAGACACCCACTCTATCACGTCATGGTGGTTCTAGGTTAAAAAAAATAAGGTAAGAATTATTAATCTACGAAACTCCTTTAAATATCTTTTAAATTGGAGATGCTCTTACTATTATATCACATTGTACTACTTTTGTTTAAAAAAATTATTAATTTAAACAAATTTGTACTTATATATGGACTCGGTACAAATGTGGGCATAACTATTTTTGGTCAAATTTAATAAAAAATTATTTTATCATTGTTAACACCAAAATTATAAAGTTGATGATATTCATTTCGATTTGGTGTTATAATTGGAAAAGAATGAAAAACTCATTTTTACTAGCCATTTGAGTATTTCGACTAAGATTTGTCGAAATTAGCCATTTAAGTGGAATTCGATTAGACTATTTTGTGACACTCGACAAATTATATGTAGCAGATTGATGGATGTCGAAGAATTCGAGTTGGTGCAATAGATAGTAGGGTGCTGTCGAAGGCTTCATCTTCAGCAAGAAGTGACATATGATTCGAAGACGCCATTCAAAGAGTCGAATATTGACACGGTGCATCGATCAAGCAAATAACTTCTACAAGGAAGTTATTGGAAGTTATTTTAGAATAAGTATTCAATAAGACACTTGTCAAAATCTTGTATGTAGGAAGTTGTTTTCTTTTCTCTATAAATAGTTGTAACTTCTATGTACAAAAGATTGGATCCTATTTTCTAGAAACTCTATAATGCCCATGCCGCGTGTGCAAACGGGTTGAAGAGTGCATAGAGATGGATTCCTTCCACTATTTACATTTCATGCAATTTAATTTTGCTTTGTTCTTTCTCTATTTTCCTTTTTCTCTTGCAATTATGCATTTCTTTTCATCTTCTTTATTTTTCTTTCTTTTCAAAACTCACTTGTATAACGCCCCAAACTTTATAAACTATTATATTTTTATATTATTAATATAAGTATTTTTATAAAATGAATTTGATTATTTAGTTATATTTTTATAATGGTTTGAGAAAATAATATTATTAAATATGTATAGAATACTATGTTAGTACTAGTTAAGTGTCTAAAGTGTATGAGAATGTGTAAATAATTATTTTCATAAAACTAAACTTTAGATATAGAAATATATATCTAATCTATTAAAGTAACGTAAGCTATGGCTATATTTTGAAAATTTAATTTTAACAAATTTTGATTAACTTTTGTGTGTTCTTTGGTAGTATTTTTGCTTTGTATAGACAGATAACTAATTTATTATTTTTAAAGTAGATATAAGAAAAGTAATTTTAGAAATCAATTATGAAATATTTTAGTAGGTTGTAGTAAAATTTTTGGCTTAAAATTCTACCGAATTTTGGACAGTGATTTACTCGACAGTATAAATTTTTATCACATAAAAAGAAAAGAAAAATATTTTTGAAATCAAAAAAATATTTAGATGAAGATAGTATCACCAATTTTATCATTTATGTTATAAAAAAATAAATAAAAATTAAATGAAAAACTATAAGATAAGAATGAATTATAGGAAGATAAGAATGAACTAGTATGATAAGAATTACCCATGTGCATGTATTAACGTGGTTAAACTTTCTTTCACACATGAGAGTGAAAACGTGGCCTTAATTTTCTTCACAAGTGAAAGTAGAGTATGTGGCCTTTGATTTTACCATATAGAGGTAGAAGTGAAACTCTATAAATAGGATCTTAGTCTTCACTAGTTACACACTACAACTATCACTCTCACAAGAAATGTGTGAAAGAAAGTTTAATTAGGGAAGTTGTGTATTTAGTGTTAGTAATTATAAATTTGTCATGATACATGCAAAATGATGAGTGATTGATTTAGTTTGATTATATGTGTGAATAATCCTTCTTCAATATGTGATTTGAAAATGTCTTTTGAAGAAAAATAAATAAATAATCTATGTCTCTAATTGGTTTATTTATGATGATATCTAAGTGCTTGAGTGTTTATGGTGAAAGTTTGAGGTGGTTTCTCATAAGTTGGATTGTGAGTCTCGAGGATTAAAATGTCAAGCTGGATGTTGACTTGGACAAATTAAGTTGAAGAGTTATATAATAATCGCCTTGGGTTGGTGAAGAGCAAAACAGGATGTTTCTTACAGTACTATATTGTATGTAAGACTGAGGATAGGTTCGGCTGGGTCGCCTACAGACCTCCTGGGGTTCACCTACGTTTTGAACTCCTACCAATAGTCAGTGATAGCAACTCTGACTGGAGGAAATCATAAAACCCGACGTGGTGAAACCTGACTGTGCAGGACTATCTATAATAAGGTGCAGCGCTCGGGCCAGAATGGTTGAGACATATTTGATATATGTTCGTTGCAAACGACCATGTTATGGCAGTTGAAACGGCCTTACGCTCATAATAGAGGTCTCCATGGAGTAGGTTGAAAGAAGATATTACTAACTAAGTTAGAGGACTAACTTTGAGTGAAGAGTTTGGTTTGAATATTGTATTTATTATAAAAGATTAAATTTTGATGATTTATATATTTGGTATTTGATATATTTGATAAAGTATATTAGCTTTGTTTTTAACTATTTGTTGATTTGTGACGTTGATATAATGTTTTGTGTAATTGGTATCTTTGTGATTAATTGATTATATGTGACTATTTGATTACTTGATTCTATTTGATTTGAAATACATGATTAGGTACTATAGTATGTATATATACTAGTTAAATAAAAATGTATGTACTTGTACAATACTATGTGTAGCCTTGTGACATCATCACGATGGTAACTTGTGTACGAGTAATTCACCCCTTACAACAGTTAGTAGAGAGATGATGAAAGTATATATTTCATTATGTTGTTCAGAAGGTGTACAAGTAGTGTATATATACAAAATAGTAGTAACCTAATTGGAGTAAATCAAGCTAACAAATCTTCTCCAATGATTAAGCTAATTATTGTTTGACTTTTACAGATGTACAAATCTAAAATAATAATTGATAATTGAAATGCTAATTATTATTGATATCCTCCCGCAAGTTGGACGATCTGGATGAGAAGTGCAACTTGGATAGTAAGAGCTCAAACTGAGGACGTAGCAGGGGTTTTGTGAGAATATCAGCAAGCTGGTCATTGGTGGAGACAAATGACACACGAAACCGACCACGTTGAACATTTTCACGAACAAAATGATAGGCTAAGGCTATATGTTTCATTCGAGAGTGAAAGACAGGATTAGCACTGAGATGTGTGGCACCGAGATTATCACAGTTGATAACTGGGCTGGATGTAGGAATGTGACCAAGTTCGGTAAATAAGTAGAGGACCCAGAGTAATTCACTAGCGGTGTCGGCCAAGGCTTTATACTCGGCTTCGGTGGATGACCGAGCAACTGAACGTTGTTTGCGGGAGCTCCAGGAGATCGGAGTGTTGCCGAGATACAACAAGTAACCAGTGGTAGAAATATAATCATCTTTATCACCTGCCCAGTCCGCATCCGAGTAAGCATGAAAATTCAGTGGAGCAGTTGCCGAGATGAAGATTCCTTTGTCACAAGAACCGGCCAGATAGCGGAGTAATCGCTTCAGTGCCGACCAATGCACCGTGCTCGGTTTCTGCATGAACTGTGCAAGTTTGTTTGTGCTGAAGGCAATGTCTGGTCTTGTGAGGCTCAGGTACTGGAGATTGGCAACTAGTGCTCGGTACTCAGTTGGCGATGGCAGGGGATCACCAGAGTGCTTGAGTAGAGGAGGAGTTGCGGCCAACGGAGTGAGTGCAGGTTTGGCATTTGCCATGCCTGATTTGTGTAGAAGATCAGTGATATATTTCCGTTGTGAGAGAAACATACCCGCAGCGGAAGGAATAACTTCAACACCCAAGATGTAGTTCAGATAGCCGAGGTCTTTTAATGAGAACCGAGCAGCAAGTGTAGCAATAAGGCGTGATAATTCAACCGAGGAGCTCCCAGTAACAATGATGTCGTCGACATATACCAGTAAGTACAGTGTAGCGCGAGGTGTCTGGTTGATGAACAGGGATGCATCAGCCATGGAGTTGACAAAACCAATGGAGAGTAGAAATGCGCGAAGTTCAGTATACCATGCTCGAGGTGCCTGCTTTAACCCATAGAGTGCCTTTTTGAGACGACAAACATGATCAGGAAAGTGTTTGTTGACGAAGCCAGGTGGTTGTACCATGAATACTTCCTCCCTGAGCGTCCCTTGAAGAAATGCATTGTTAACATCAAGCTGACGGACAGACCACCCTTGACGAACGGCAAGTGTGAGGATGACGCGAATGGTCACTGGCTTAACGACGGGGCTGAATGTTTCTGTGTAATCACACCCCGGTCGTTGATGAAAACCCTTTGGCGACTAATCGAGCCTTGTAACGATCAATTGACCCATCCGGATTCCGTTTGATTCGAAAAACCCATTTACAGCCAACTAAATTTGGAGCAGAGGAACGGCTGACGAGATCCCAAGTGTTGTTCCGATGTAAGGCATCGAATTCGTTTTGCATGGCGAAACGCCAATCGGGGTCACGAAGAGCTTGAGTGATGGTGCTCGGTTCAACGGGCTGGGAAGGTCGGACATGTAAGTTGAGTTTTTGAATAGGTTTGACGTTGTTATTTTTGGACCGGGTGATGATCCCACCGTCATGGGGGGGGATGGTTGGTTGTGGTGGTGGAGACGGGGACACAGTGGTTGGTTGTGATTCTGGAGACGGGGAGGAGTGTGGAGATGGAGAGGAAACATCATGGCTGGGTTCAGGATGATTGAAGTCATTGGATGAGGATGTTTGAGCCAAGTGTGGTGAATGAGGGAAGGACGGGGAGTGAGGGGCAACAGGCAAGGTTGGGTTGGTACGAGCAGTGGGTGCAGGGATGCTCGGTAGGACGGGGAGTTGAAGCGGGGTTGTTTGTGGTTCATTGGGCGAGCTTGATGGAGTGACCAGAGTGCGAAATGGAAATTCATTTTCAACGAACTTCACATGACGAGAGGTGTAAATTCGTCCAGTTGAAGGATCAAGGCATAGATATGCATGTTGATCAGCTGAGTAACCTACAAAAACACACATAGCAGACTTTGGGGAAAGTTTATGATTAGCATAAGGTTTAATCTAGGGAAAACACAAACATCCAAAACATTTTAATTTATGATAATCCGGACTAATGTTGAGCAATTGAGAGTAGGGTGATTTGTGATTGAGGATAGGGGTTGGAAGGCGATTGATGAGGTAGGCAGCGGTGGTCATGGCGTGAGGCCAGTAGGTGAGGGGCATGCCCGAATGGTGGAGGAGGGAGAGGCCAGTTTCGGCGATGTGACGGTTTCGTCGTTCAGAGATACCATTGTGCTCGGGTGTATGGGGTGGAGTGGTGTGGTGACTTATACCATGAGTACTTAGAAAAGGACGAAGTCCAATGTATTCGCCACCATTGTCGGTGTATAGGATTTTGATTTTGTGGTTGTAAAAATTTTCAACGAGCAATTTGAATTTGGGAAATATGTGTTGCACATCAGATTTTAGTTTCATTGGGTACAACCATATATAGCGAGTAAAATGATCAACAAACATACAATAGTAACGAAGACCATCAATAGATAATACAGGGGAAGTCCATACATCTGAAAAAATTATTTCTAATGGAAACTTGGATTGAAGAGTGGATTCATGAAAAGGCAATTTGTGACTTTTACTGATTTGACATGAATTACAATCTGATTGCGGGAATTTATTAAAACCTAAAGAAAATTGTTGTTGAATAAATTTGAAAATGGAAGATGAAGGATGTCCGAGCTTGTGATGCCAGGATGCCGGGGAGTCCGTGTGAATGGTGTTGACAGATGGTGAGGGTGTGGGCCAGAGATAAAGTCCATTGACACATGAGCCTTTATGAGTTGTTTGCCGTGTCTGCAAGTTCATGACATAAAAGGAGTTTGGCAGGAAAACAACAGCAGAGTTAGTTTGTTTGGTAAGCTTAGAGACAGAAATAATTTGTTGTTTCATAGAGGGAACACACAGAGCATTAGATAAGGATAAATCACTAATTAAAAGTGTTCCAGAGTGAGAGATGTTCAAACCTGAACCATTACCCATGAATAGTGAGTCAGGGCCGGTGTAGGGATGGTGAAGAGCTAGATTGGCAAGATCGTTGGTGACGTGATGAGTGGCTCCACTGTCGACCAGAAAGTCCGTCTGAGATGGGCCAGCACTGACAGTGTAGGCTTGAGCCTGGTCGTGGTGACGAGGAGGTGGTGGTACACTGGGATGATGTTTCTTGAAGAGGGAACAGTCAGACAAAACATGTCCCTTGATATTACACCATTGGCAACGACCGAGGAAGGGTTTGCGATTGCTGGTGCATTGGTTTGATGGTGCAGAAGACTGACCAGATCGAGGCTTATTGTTGTTAGACCGAGCCTGGGCATGCAGTGCTGTAAGCGGAGCAGGTGGTTGCCTTTGAGCATCACCAATGGAGAGTTCCTAGATGAGGAGATTTTCGAGGAGATCATCAAAGGTAATGAGAGTATCCCTGTCATTGACTCCATCAATAACTGCTCGGTAACCATCATCAAGACCACGTAGAACATGATCGGTCATGTCTTCAACCGAGACAGGGAATCCAAGTGATGCAAGGAGGTCGGCGGTTTGCTTCAGAGAGTGCATATAAGTTGTGATGGATTGGGTACCTTTTGAAGCCAACCGAAGACGTTCCTTGAGCTGTTTGAGATGGCTGCGGGAAGCTTTTGCATAGGTGTTTTTGAGGAGAAGCCAGAGATCATGCGAGGTCCTTGTCTGAGACACCAGAGAGGCCACTTCGTCGGAGAGAGTGGTAAGGATGGCGCCATAGATGAGACGATCTTGTCGTCGCCATGTGTGGTAGGCAGGGTTCTCCGTTGTCACAGGAAGTGATACGGTAGTGGTGGTTGGTGGGTTGGCCGATGTTTCTGAAGGCGTAGCAGTTGTGGTGATCGTCATCGACGGCGCGGGGAACGATCCATCTGGGTATTTGAGGAGATCAAAACCATCGAGGAAAGCTTAAACCTGTAGGTGCCAATTTTGATAATTGGTCGGGAGAAGCTTGGTGACACTACCGAGAGTGATGCACGCAAGAGGTTTGGAAGGCTCATAGGGGTTGGCGATATAGTGAGAGCTGTCGGAAGCCATGGGAGGCGAGGATGACGACATAGGGGAGAAAACGGCGTTTCTGCTTTAACAGGGTAGGGCTGGAACTTTTCCAACTGATACCATATAGAGAGATGATGAAAGTATATATTTCATTATGTTGTTCAGAAGGTGTACAAGTAGTGTATATATACAAAATAGTAGTAACCTAATTGGAGTAAATCAAGCTAACAAATCTTCTCCAATGATTAAGCTAATTATTGTTTGACTTTTACAGATGTACAAATCTAAAATAATAATTGATAATTGAAATGCTAATTATTATTGATACAGGATACCATAGACCTCAAGTTAAAGTTCATTGGAAAGAGGAAAACGGCATTGTGAGAGACATTAATATCAAGACAGTTAGTGTTGATTAGAGATCTAGTTTTATTTTTGGAGTCCGAAGAGAAAGATCTCTTTGAGATTAATGTATTGATGGTGTCATTGGAGTACTCTCTCGATGACATCTTTAGTGTTTGACCAGCTCGTGATCAATTGTGGGTTAGAGTCTTTTGTAGATATTATCTTTTGATTATTTTCAATTGGAAGATTGTAAGATACTTATGTGCAATAAAAATATATATTTTATGTTTGCAAATCTTTTAGTTATAAATGATGCATATTATTCATGGGCTTACTTTAACTTTGAATTTATATAAAGAGAATTTTGAAAAGTTTTTATAGACAAAAAATATAGTATATTATTTCTCACTTGTAATTTTCCTTTCACAAAAATAAATCAACATAATTGCAATTGCTTGTATTTAAGCATTTAAATTTGGGTAGAGAACTGTGACGCTCTTCTTTTCAGTCTCTGAAAAGGGGGTGTTACAATAGTGGTATCAGAGCTGGTCGAGTCTTTCGGAAGTCTTTGGGAAATAGGTTCACTAGCTAGGCTTGTGTTGTGTTTGTGTTGTGTGATCTTTGTTTAAATTTTTATTTTGGAACGTTTCTACATGTGTTTTCCTTCTAAATTTGTTTATTAGCTATGAGATATAAGGAGTATCTAATCATAGCGGAAAATTTGTGAGTCGTTTAAGTGCAGATAATGGCAACATGGATATATGTTGAGAATGGATTGAACTCTTATGGTTAGTCAATTATTCTTTTCACGTAGATTAAGAAACTATTGAAAGAAGTTGATACCTTTAAGTTATTGAGAATAGTTGGTTTGATTGATTAACATAGATTATAATGGAAGCTACTGATTTTTCTATAAGCATAATTAGTTCGTAGAGAATGAGGAATGATTGAGAACCGAAGAAAGATCTTAGAATGTTAAGAAATTATTATCTTTACATGATTAGCAAGTAGGATAATGCTTTGTCAAAAAAAAAAAAGGAGGAGATTGTGATGATGAAAAACTTAGAGTAAGGTTTTGTTTGTTTGAGAATCTTATAGATAATTTTATTTCACAAAAAGAATCAATAGTCATAAGTGCAGGTGAATTTGTAATTAACTATTAGTATTGGACATTTAAAAAGTACATAGCATTGTGTTAAAGCTTATGATAATTGATTATGTGAGCATGAAGATTAGTTAATTTTCATTTTCGGATACCAATTTTTAATTAGAGTTAGTATTAAGGTAGAAAAAAAAATAATAAACAAAAAAATTTCATTGTGAATCCTAATGATATTTTAATTTTAGGGACAAGATTTTGTTTTGCTAATCTTTGTTTTTGGTGGTAGTATATTGTTTTTGTTTCATTATTTTTCAAATTGTAGGGCAGGCTGTGTGTTTGCTCGGCTTTATGGTTGGGTAAGCACATCTTGGTTGTTTGGTTTCTAGAGTAAGGTGTATTTATTTTGCCTTGTTTTGTTTCCCTACTATATGCTTAAGTAATTTATGTTTCTTGTTGTGTTCCTCCTATTAGCTAGGCATCTTTTGTATTTAAGTAGGAATTATTATGAATAAAATTGTGTGGTTTCAAAAATAAATAAATCAAGACTCATAAATTAAGGTTCATTCTGTTAAATTTGGAGGAGAGTGTCTAAGGTCAATTTTACTTTGAGTAAATTAGGTAAACTAGTTCTTGAATGAAAGGAAGAAAAAAAAAATAGCAAGAGTAAGTTTTAGAATTGGTGAGTTATATGATTTAGATTAAGCATGATTGTTTTGATAAAAAAATTAAAATGAATATAAGTTTGAGATATTTTATTGTGGTGTATCTTAGAAAGTTTAGTTACACTTATTAATAATATGATTGGATATCTTTTAGGCAGAAAAGAGAACACTTACTGCAAGTATAAGTAGATATTTTATTTTTAAAATAAAAAGTAGATTCAGAGTTAGTTGTAAGAACTATAGTTTGAAAAAAGTATTTTTATTGGATAGTATGGATAAGAGAAGTATCTGAGTTTTGAGTGTCCGTTATAAGTTAGTGTGTAGACTTAGCTTTAAATAGTGATGTAGTAAATAATAAGTTTTGAAGAGAGTAAAAAAAAAAAAAAATGGAAGTCTTGGTGCTTTGGTTCAAGATGAGTGATTTAATTTGTAATGGTGTTAGGTGATCGATACAGTAGCTATATTAATCTTATGATGATCTCTTAGAATGAGTGCCTTTATTTATGGAATTTTTTTTAGATGAAATTTAGTTTCCACTAAGAGAAAATATACATAGTTGAAAACATGAATAATATTTTGATTCATCTTTGAATGTGTAAAATGAACTTGTGTGGTATCTAAGTTTGGAAATCTAGTTTTTTTCCTCTCACTAACAACTTCAGATCTGCCGCCCATCTTTCTTTCCCTTTTCAATCCAAAAGTTTCATTCCAAGATGTAGATATGGTAACTAGTGGTGGTGCGATGAGGGTTGCTTAGAGATTCTCCGCATCATCTTCTCCGGTCGCATTATTCCTCGACGACGGTGGTTGGCTCGTCGTCTTCGACGGCGGTTGGTTTGTCACCAACAGTGGGTTTTGTTGCAGGAGCTTCGTAGTGTTTGTTTCTCTTTGTTCGTGGTGTTTTCTTTCTGTTCGTGGTGTCCTGCCATCTTCTTTTCAGTTCGCGGCTGTTCACTACTTTTGGGTCTGTTCATGTTGTGGATCGATTTGTTTCTTTTTCAGTCACCACTGCATCCCTTGTGGTGGCAGTCGGTGGCTCATATGGTGGCTCTAGCATCCATGGGTATCGAGGTGTCAGGTCTATCTCTACTCCGACACCGTCTTCTTATCCGTCTTAGCCCCTGTGGCTGTTTGGATTGTTTTACTCGAAAAAGCTTTATGCCTGCTGCTTAGTTCAGGGAGTTGTTGGTACGTGGGTCATTTTTCTGTGTTGGCGGTTGATTCATTTGCTAGTCTCAAACCTTTTGGATCCTCACTGATTCTCACTTTTCATATTTTTGTAATTTGGTTTTGCGCTCGTACGCAGGTTCGCTTGGTTGCACTCGTGATTAGTGCTAATTTTGTTAAGATTCATTATGGTAGTTTTCACCTGGTATGCTTGTTCACGATGTATTTGGTTGTAGCTGGGTCAGGTTTTATGTACCCTGGTCTTTGTATCTCTTCTTTTTAGTTAATATATTTCAACGTTTGCTTAAAAACAAAATTAAAATTAAAAGAATAAAAATCTAGCTTTATATAAGAAAGATAAGATAGTTGGAAGTGTATTAATTGGACTAGGAATTTTGATTTATATTAGAAATTTGCAAGACTTAGAATTGTAGTTAGGATATGAATATATATCTTTCTAGAGATACATGTGAATTCAAAATTAGTTATAGAAAGTTGAACTTATATAAGAATGAATTTTTTAAGTAGCATAGAGAATAGTGATAGTATAAGTTTTGATTTCACTATACAATATTTGAAAACTTAAGTTAATGTTAAAAGTAGTAACTATTGTTGCCTGATAAAAAGATCATGGTAATATGATTTTAGTGATAAAGATGAATGATTATTTTTGAATGATTATAAATAGTTGAATAGTGGAGTCAATTATTGATAGTGATTAGTTCATTATTAGTTAGGTATTGCTTTATTTGAACAAAATTAATTACATATTTTCGAATATGTTTAGATTTTGAAGCTTTAATTATAGCTTTAGTATGGTTATAGAAATTAAAGGTACATGATATCTTTAGAATTTAGTCCATCAGCTTGATAGAAAGATTTGTCAAAAAAGTATTTATTCTATTAAGTATACTAAAGTGTTTATGTATATAGTAATGATAGAATTTGTATGAATAATAAAATTTCTCATAAGATAGTTGTCTTAAGTTTCTTTACTTACGAATTTCGAGGACGAAATTTTTTTAAGAAGGGTAGTAATATAACGCCCCAAACTTTATAAACTATTATATTTTTATATTATTAATATAAGTATTTTTATAAAATGAATTTGATTATTTAGTTATATTTTTATAATGGTTTGAGAAAATAATATTATTAAATATGTATAGAATACTATGTTAGTACTAGTTAAGTGTCTAAAGTGTATGAGAATGTGTAAATAATTATTTTCATAAAACTAAACTTTAGATATAGAAATATATATCTAATCTATTAAAGTAACGTAAGCTATGGCTATATTTTGAAAATTTAATTTTAACAAATTTTGATTAACTTTTGTGTGTTCTTTGGTAGTATTTTTACTTTGTATAGATAGATAACTAATTTATTATTTTTAAAGTAGATATAAGAAAAGTAATTTTAGAAATCAATTATGAAATATTTTAGTAGGTTGTAGTAAAATTTTTGGCTTAAAATTCTACCGAATTTTGGACAGTGATTTACTCGACAGTATAAATTTTTATCACATAAAAAGAAAAGAAAAATATTTTTGAAATCCCAAAAATATTTAGATGAAGATAGTATCACCAATTTTATCATTTATGTTATAAAAAAATAAATAAAAATTAAATGAAAAACTATAAGATAAGAATGAATTATAGGAAGATAAGAATGAACTAGTATGATAAGAATTACCCATGTGCATGTATTAACGTGGTTAAACTTTCTTTCACACATGAGAGTGAAAACGTGGCCTTAATTTTCTTCACAAGTGAAAGTAGAGTATGTGGCCTTTGATTTTACCATATAGAGGTAGAAGTGAAACTCTATAAATAGGATCTTAGTCTTCACTAGTTACACACTACAACTATCACTCTCACAAGAAGCTAGGAATTTTAAGGTTTGAGTCTCTTTCTTTTCATTCTTTTTATATTCTCTTATTTTGTTTGTTTTGTTCTTTTAAAAGTTAGTGTCTTTCATTCATTTTAAAATCTTTAGTGACTCTTA
Organism: Trifolium repens; assembly: GCA_030408175.1. Taxonomy (NCBI): domain Eukaryota; kingdom Viridiplantae; phylum Streptophyta; class Magnoliopsida; order Fabales; family Fabaceae; genus Trifolium; species Trifolium repens. The sequence goes on from CP125845.1 coordinate 34,465,232, forward strand.
CTATACCTTTCATAGTTTTCAAGTTTAGGTTCTTTAATTTCTTCTTTTCTATTCTCTTATCTATTAGTTTATACATTTGGCTTCTAGATTTGTTCCACGATCTTCTAGTTTAAGATTCTGTTGGTCTTTCTTTCGAACTTCTAAAACAGCCCAGTGTATTCAAATGTTGGTTATGTCATTAGTTATCTATTTCTTTTAGTTTTGAACTTTGACAATTAACTCAATGAAGCTAAAAGTTTTTCTTTCAAGATTTCTAAAAAAAAAAATCAGGGTATTGATTTGAATACTTTTGGTCACTAGTTTTGTTTACTTTTCCTTGGTTTGAGTTTAGATATTTGAAGCATGATTACTATTCTATATTAGTTTCCTAAGTTTTAACTAAGCAACACTTATTTATTTAATTGTTTAGAAAAGAAAAACGAAAACGGGGGTAACAGAACCATATCCTTCTAAACATTTGGATTATTTTGATGAGTTGAAATTGAAAGTGTTTGTTTAATGATCTGAAGCCATATACACATTAAAAATATAGGAAGCAGATGACATGAAATTCTCTTTATTAATGTTACAGTGTTAGTTTTTAGTTCTTGAATAATTTACTTTTATCACTTTAATAATGTTAGGATTTAATTATCATTATAGTTAGTTAAGACACGGTTGTTTTGATGAGTGATCAATAGGTATCCTAGATGAAGGTGATTGCTCAAGTTAATTTGGAAGGCTTTGAGGTAAGGGGAATTGCTAATAATAAGTTTCGATGAGCACAAGAAATGTGTTATTTGTATATATCTATTATTAGTTATAATTAGGGAAGTTGTGTATTTAGTGTTAGTAATTATAAATTTGTCATGATACATGCAAAATGATGAGTGATTGATTTAGTTTGATTATATGTGTGAATAATCCTTCTTCAATATGTGATTTGAAAATGTCTTTTGAAGAAAAATAAATAAATAATCTATGTCTCTAATTGGTTTATTTATGATGATATCTAAGTGCTTGAGTGTTTATGGTGAAAGTTTGAGGTGGTTTCTCATAAGTTGGATTGTGAGTCTCGAGGATTAAAATGTCAAGCTGGATGTTGACTTGGACAAATTAAGTTGAAGAGTTATATAATAATCGCCTTGGGTTGGTGAAGAGCAAAACAGGATGTTTCTTACAGTATTATATTGTATGTAAGACTGAGGATAGGTTCGGCTGGGTCGCCTACAGACCTCCTAGGGTTCACCTACGTTTTGAACTCCTACCAATAGTCAGTGATAGCAACTCTGACTGGAGAAAATCATAAAACCCGACGTGGTGAAACCTGACTGTGCAGGACTATCTATAATAAGGTGCAGCGCTCGGGCCAGAATGGTTGAGACATATTTGATATATGTTCGTTGCAAACGACCATGTTATGGCAGTTGAAACGACCTTACGCTCATAATAGAGGTCTCCATGGAGTAGGTTGAAAGAAGATATTACTAACTAAGTTAGAGGACTAACTTTGAGTGAAGAGTTTTGTAACAACCCGTTTTTCAAAGGCATGAAAAGGCAGTATATATTTTTTTTTTCTTTTTCAACTAACACTCAGAGTGCGCATAAAATATTTTTCAATGAGCCGGCATTCAAATATACAAAAGAACTCATTACCATAAGGTGCTTCGACAAGCAAAGTGTATTCCTGAATAATTACAATCCAAGTCTAAGTATTCAAATACCTACAAAACCAAAACAAGTTAGAATCCTATGCTAACCAAAAAGCACGGTGCACAAAACACACCGGCGCATAGTCTAACTATACAAAGCTTCACCACGTGCTCACTATGGCCTAGAACTGCCAACACCAACCTCTCGACCTACATCGTCATCTGGGGTGGGATGAGCCCGCAAATGAAAGAAAGGGTCACCACAAAATAAAAGTATATATATATATATATATATAACCGGTGCGAGAGAGTATACAAATACCAAACATACAAATACCAACAGAGAAAGCTCTTTAAACACATAACCATTCCCACCAACGGGCTCATATAAGCAATGCACACATAGCCTATAAATGCAGACTCTACATGATCGTGACACCAATCACTGGCTGCCACATGCATGAATTCCGGAATCGTAGGTCCAACCCACTAAAGCCACAAGGGCAGGTGATGCCACACAGACGCTATCACCAGGTGAAAATAGCCACACAGATGCTACCAGCCACACAGATGCTGTCAGCCACACAGATGCTACCAGCCACACAGATGCTGTCGCCCCCCAAAAGTGTAGCCACACAGATGCTAACACCAGGCGAACATAGCCACACAGATGCTATCGCCAACTAAGAAACGCACATACATAGGGCAGTCACACAGACACGGCCCCGGCGGAGTCACACAGGCACATCCACCCGTGTAGTCCCAACTGACATACACGTTCCATACATGCTCATGCAACAATTACATATCACACAGATATATGTAAACCAAACACAACGACATACATACATTTCCAATCATATGTATTCCAACAACCTGTTCATACATACATTCTCATAATCATATGTAAACAGCGTAAGTATTTTAAACACGTTCTCATCACGAGAATACATCAACTAGACATGCCAAACACACAGCAAAGCATTACAGCAGAAATCCAAGCATGTCGTAACCAGTTGAAAAGACGGAAATAAAGTGGAGCCCTTACCTCGGCAAGCTTCCGTCAACAACACACGCTCAAACAACACAACGCGCTTCCTCAAGTGGAGATGAATTCCTTTCAATCTCTATGATCCAACAAGCCAAAAATCCAAGCTTTTGGTGAAGAATTGCAAAATTTCTCAAGTTGGAAAGGTGGAAAGAAAGCCACGGCCAAAGAGGGAAAGAAGAAGTGAATTTGTGATTTTCCTAAGTCCACAAATCATGAACCTCCTTACTATTTACAAAGCTCTTGATATCCAATCCACCAATGGATCAAAGTCAAAAGTCCAAGTTTAAACCCTAGCCATTGGATCAACTTGCTTTATGATTAAGTCACAAGATATCATCAACTCATCCACCACAAGTCTCGTATTCAGCTCTCGCGCGACGCGACGAACATAAATCACAAAAACATAAAACCTACGGAAAGAACGTCTATCGTTTTTCCATTCCAAAACTTATCGCCGAATCTTTTTCCGCGACTGTAATTTTCTTCCATACCTTAGAAAATTAATCTCAGGACATAACCTCACTCACGCAGATATATAAAACCTCCATCCGAAAACTCACTGAATTCAGACGCAATAAAATTTTACAACGACGGGTAAAATCCTACTCGTTTTTCCAAAAACCAGAATAATCCAAAACTCGCTATTCTGAATCCACAGAAATCTCCTCATGCTTAAAAGAGGATCACGGCCCGAAAGTCTGTGCCTTTCCAGCGCACGAGCACAAAACAGGCTCCCTTTCAGCAAAAATCTCATTAATGCGACGATACTCACAAAACCGCTTCACCAAAGACCCTAAAACTCGTAGCCATCACTAGAGTTCCTTAGAAAAACTGTACAGTAAAATCTTGGGTCTTACATTACTACCCTCCAAAAAGAAGTTTCGTCCTCGAAACTAAAGGTAAGAGTAACAACTCAACTAATTATTACCATCACCAACACAACAAAATCCCTCAGGATCAGGTGCAGCCACACAGACGCTAACACCGGGTGAAGTCACACAGATACTATCACCAACACACTGGCACAACCGTGCACCAACCGCAACTCTCAACGAGTGCACCACTCAAAAATTTACTTTACCACGAAGGTTCAAACACTCTGGTCCCCCAAGGACCCTAGGTCAACATGACAATTCACGAGGTCACCTTTTTCCGCCTCCACGGCATAGCCCACTCCATTAGTTTCACACGAAGTTGGGAGTGGCTACCCTCCAAAAAGAAACATCAAAACTCTTTACGCACCACCAAAGCTAGCAAAACTAGTCAATTCCAATCAACACGATTCCCGTCTATCATCAACAATAAATTAAGGACGGCCAGTCCCTCAATTTGTCAATAGATAGTCGACAATCCTGATGGTGGTTTAGACCATCTTTACCCAACTTAAGTGATACTTCATTCCACTTGTGCTCAAGGTCCTCCGAGGCACAATGGTCCCACACGTTTCCCTCAACCTCTTACGAATACACGTCGAAATCGCAAGACACAACGCTCAAGACACGTAGCTTAAGCTATCATGCTCCCTTTCTTGAAGCACCCGTGGAGTATCATCCACTAGTAGTACCGTGCCACTACGGCAAGTACCACCCAAAACATTACATTCCGAGCAAGTTATCTCTTCTTAGGAAGAACTTCACACCTTACCAATATCCATGAGTCCGCGACTCAATGAATACGCCGAAACCTCATGCTCACCCACGAGTCTCATTCCAAACACGACTTACATAACACAATCCCAACCTCCAGTTGGTGCTTACACTCCTCATAGTCTTGACACTTGCCAAACTATACCATCTATTTCTCTTGGACTCCTTTTATCCAAATCCCCAATTCCCCAGAATCGGTTCCCTATACGTTCACATTACTTCCAAACCGACACTAGGTCCGCTGACCCTTGACGTGTGACGCACATAATTCCAAATTACTACTAACAGGGCAACGTGCTATAACCACTACTAAGTTCTTTACACAGTAGCACATTCAAAACAAAAGCAAAGACAAACAAACAATACCCAAACAAACAACATACATCCAACTATGCAAGAGTGGGTTGCCCCCAAACAATAAGCAATGCAGTAAAGTGTTACCTGCAACCTGGCAAACCCGCTGTATGGCCATACCAGTCTGACCGCTCACTCCAGTGCCCATACAGTAGGCACCTCCTCTAGCAGCGGGTCGAGCTCCTTGTGCCACATCCGCCGACGACCCGGCCTTTGGGGCTTTGCAATCTCTAGCAAAATGACCCGGCCTCTGGCAATTGAAACAAACGGTTCCTTCCTTTGGTTTCGAAACCCCACACTCATTAGCAAAATGACCCTCTTGTCCACAGTTGTAACAAGTTCGCTTCCATCCACCCTGACTCCCTTGAGTCCCTTGGTTCACAGAGCGAGTTGGTCCTTGATTATCTTGGGGACGGTTATAAGGCTTATTCCCCTGCCTCCTCTGATTCTGACTCGAACTCTGAGTCTGACCACTTGAATTACTAGGTCCTCCTGCACTAAAACTTCCTTGGCGGTTCACCCGCTTGTTTCTCATATCCTCTATCTCTTGGCACTTCTCTACCAAGACCTGAAATTGTCGAATGCCCAATGGCACCACTGCATCTTGCAGTTCATACCTCAGTCCATCCTGAAACCGACGGCACATATAATTCTCATCTATCACATCCCTAAAGAAGCGGAAGTAACGGGATAGTGATTCAAATTTCTTGGCATAAGCCTCAACATTCATGCCCCCCTGACGCAACTGAAGGAATTCCTCCCCATACCTTTCCCTAGCAGTCTCGGGGAAGTACTTGGCTAAAAACCTTCTCTTGAAGTTCTCCCAATTTATTTCCTCATAGGCGGCCTCCATAATGAGCCGGGTGTTTCCCCACCAGTATTCAGAACTACCCTGCAACTGATAGGTAGCCAAGGTTACCTTTTCTCCTTCCGGGCAATGGATTGCCCCAAAGATCCTCTCAATCGCCTGGAGCCACAAATCCGCAGTATCAGGACCTCCCTCCCCACTAAACTTAGGAGGAGCCTGATGGTTGAAACTGGTGAGAAGCCTAAATCCAGCAGCAATGATCTCCATCTCACGCTTTTCCAAATCCCTCTGCGCCTTAGCATGGCTCTGCGCAGTCACAGCCGCTGCCATCGTATGCATGGCATAAGCCATCTGGTTCACATCAACCTCTGGTACTACAGGAACTGAATTCGCCCTTCTTGGCGGCATTCTATTTCTGCACAATACCAATTCTGATTAGATTCCTTATCCAAACATTTCTGAGTCTCAACAGAAAATCTCATTCAACGGTTACTAACCCATAACCCGATACAGAACAAACACTAGAACTAACTCAACACTAGTTACGTTCTAACCGACTCAGGACTAACGACTCAAGTATACACTTTCCCTTTGAAGATTTAAAGCCGTGCTCTAATACCAATTGTAACAACCCGTTTTTAAAAGGCCTGAAAAGGCAGTATATATTTTTTTTTTCTTTTTCAACTAACACTCAGAGTGCGCATAGAATATTTTTCAATGAGCCGGCATTCAAATATACAAAAGAACTCATTACCATAAGGTGCTTCGACAAGCAAAGTGTATTCCTGAATAATTACAATCCAAGTCTAAGTATTCAAATACCTACAAAACCAAAACAAGTTAGAATCCTATGCTAACCAAAAAGCACGGTGCACAAAACACACCGGCGCATAGTCTAACTATACAAAGCTTCACCACGTGCTCACTATGGCCTAGAACTGCCAACACCAACCTCTCGACCTACATCGTCATCTGGGGTGGGATGAGCCCGCAAATGAAAGAAAGGGTCACCACAAAATAAAAGTATATATATATATAACCGGTGCGAGAGAGTATACAAATACCAAACATACAAATACCAACAGAGAAAGCTCTTTAAACACATAACCATTCCCACCAACGGGCTCATATAAGCAATGCACACATAGCCTATAAATGCAGACTCTACATGATCGTGACACCAATCACTGGCTGCCACATGCATGAATTCCGGAATCGTAGGTCCAACCCACTAAAGCCACAAGGGCAGGTGATGCCACACAGACGCTATCACCAGGTGAAAATAGCCACACAGATGCTGTCAGCCACACAGATGCTGTCACCGGGCGAAAATAGCCACACAGATGCTACCAGCCACACAGATGCTGTCGCCCCCCAAAAGTGTAGCCACACAGATGCTAACACCAGGCGAACATAGCCACACAGATGCTATCGCCAACTAAGAAACGCACATACATAGGGCAGTCACACAGACACGGCCCCGGCGGAGTCACACAGGCACATCCACCCGTGTAGTCCCAACTGACATACACGTTCCATACATGCTCATGCAACAATTACATATCATACAGATATATGTAAACCAAACACAACGACATACATACATTTCCAATCATATGTATTCCAACAACCTGTTCATACATACATTCTCATAATCATATGTAAACAGCGTAAGTATTTTAAACACGTTCTCATCACGAGAATACATCAACTAGACATGCCAAACACACAGCAAAGCATTACAGCAGAAATCCAAGCATGTCGTAACCAGTTGAAAAGACGGAAATAAAGTGGAGCCCTTACCTCGGCAAGCTTCCGTCAACAACACACGCTCAAACAACACAACGCGCTTCCTCAAGTGGAGATGAATTCCTTTCAATCTCTATGATCCAACAAGCCAAAAATCCAAGCTTTTGGTGAAGAATTGCAAAATTTCTCAAGTTGGAAAGGTGGAAAGAAAGCCACGGCCAAAGAGGGAAAGAAGAAGTGAATTTGTGATTTTCCTAAGTCCACAAGTCATGAACCTCCTTACTATTTACAAAGCTCTTGATAGCCAATCCACCAATGGATCAAAGTCAAAAGTCCAAGCTTAAACCCTAGCCATTGGATCAACTTGCTTTATGATTAAGTCACAAGATATCATCAACTCATCCACCACAAGTCTCGTATTCAGCTCTCGCGCGACGCGACGAACATAAATCACAAAAACATAAAACCTACGGAAAGAACGTCTATCATTTTTCCATTCCAAAACTTATCGCCGAATCTTTTTCCGCGACTGTAATTTTCTTCCATACCTTAGAAAATTAATCTCAGGACATAACCTCACTCACGCAGATATATAAAACCTCCATCCGAAAACTCACTGAATTCAGACGCAATAAAATTTTACAACGACGGGTAAAATCCTACTTGTTTTTCCAAAAACCAGAATAATCCAAAACTCGCTATTCTGAATCCACAGAAATCTCCTCATGCTTAAAAGAGGATCACGGCCCGAAAGTCTGTGCCTTTCCAGCGCACGAGCACAAAACAGGCTCCGTTTCAGCAAAAATCTCATTAATGCGACGATACTCACAAAACCGCTTCACCAAAGACCATAAAACTCGTAGCCATCACTAGAGTTCCTTAGAAAAACTGTACAGTAAAATCTTGGGTCTTACAAGTTTGGTTTGAATATTATATTTATTATAAATGATTAAATTTTGATGATTTATATATTTGGTATTTGATATATTTGATAAAGTATATTAGCTTTGTTTTTAACTATTTGTTGATTTGTGACGTTGATATAATGTTTTGTGTAATTGGTATCTTTGTGATTAATTGATTATATGTGACTATTTGATTACTTGATTCTATTTGATTTGAAATACATGATTAGGTACTATAGTATGTATATATACTAGTTAAATAAAAATGTATGTACTTGTACAATACTATGTGTAGCCTTGTGACATCATCACGATGGTAACTTGTGTACGAGTAATTCACCCCTTACAACAGTTAGTGCAGGATACCATAGACCTCAAGTTAAAGTTCATTGGAAAGAGGAAAACGGCATTGTGAGAGACATTAATATCAAGACAGTTAGTGTTGATTAGAGATCTAGTTTTATTTTTGGAGTCCGAAGAGAAAGATCTCTTTGAGATTAATGTATTGATGGTGTCATTGGAGTACTCTCTCGATGACATCTTTAGTGTTTGACTAGCTCGTGATCAATTGTGGGTTAGAGTCTTTTGTAGATATTATCTTTTGATTATTTTCAATTGGAAGATTGTAAGATACTTATGTGCAATAAAAATATATATTTTATGTTTGCAAATCTTTTAGTTATAAATGATGCATATTATTCATGGGCTTACTTTAAATTTGAATTTATATAAAGAGAATTTTGAAAAGTTTTTATAGACAAAAAATATAGTATATTATTTCTCACTTGTAATTTTCCTTTCACAAAAATAAATCAACATAATTGCAATTGCTTGTATTTAAGCATTTAAATTTGGGTAGAGAACTGTGACGCTCTTCTTTTCAGTCTCTGAAAAGGGGGTGTTACAACTTGAGTATCTTTCTTTTATGTTGTCATGAGACAACTTGTTATTAAAAGTGTTGGATGCGACTCTAACACTAAAAAGAACAATAATTTTGTTCTTAAAGACACATGAAATACATCGTAAATCCCGAGACTTGAACGAACCCTTCAAAAAGGATTTACTAGTTGATCCTGCCAGTAATTTTCAAACTAGCGTTTGTTTACCAAAAATCGGTGTAAACAATCATATATTTATCATTATCATTATCATTATTATTATTATTATTATTATTATTATTATTATTATTATTATTATTATTATTATTCTTAATTCAACATTTGGTCCCTTATGTTTATTTTAAGTTTTAACTTGGTCCCTTATATTTTAAAAGTTTCAATTTGATCCTTTCCGTCAATTTTGTCACATGTGGCAGACAGTTTGCATACGTCGACAGACACGTGGACACTTGGACACGTGTCCGAATTAAATGGTGTTAATGACAAAACTGACGGAAAGAACCAACTTATGCAAACAATAGAAACATAAGGGACCAAACTTTTAAAACATATGGGACCAAGTCGAAACCTAAAATAAACTTAAAGGACCAAATATTGAATTAAACCTTATTATTATTATTATTATTATTATTATTATTATTATTATTATTATTATTATTATTATTATCATCATCATCATCATCATATAATAAATCTAATAAAGGTAGATACTTGTGAAGTATCCTCTCTACCCCTTCTCCTTTGTTGACACATAACTAAATTAAAGTAGCTATTGTATTTTTTAGCATTTATATTTTATTTTCGTTATTTATATGAAACCTATATTTTTACTTATATATTAATAAGATTGTTTTTTTTATAATTTTTACGAGACCTATATTTATACTCATATATTAATATGATGACCTTTTTTGTGATTTCTATAGAACCTATGTTTTATTAATATATTAACAAAATTGTCTATTTTTTGATAATTTCTGTGACACTTATATTTATACTCATAGTACGTATCTTTATAATAAATTATTGGTTTCATAAATACTAAATGAAAGATGTTAAATTGAGAATTGTAAAAGTAGTAATAATTAGAGGGTACTATTGTAAAATAAGATTATAAATATACTCTTATTTATATAAAATAAGAGCTTTTCCATTATCGTAGGTCGAGCCAACGCTTGGACTCTTTTTCTTCCTGGTGGATGGGAACCAAGGAAACCTCCAAGCGTAAATTCATTGTGATACTTTTCGATCTTTTCAAATTCCTCGTACAACATAGGTGTCAACCGAGGATCAAAGCCAGTTGCTGCCATTAGTAGAAGCCCAATGTAATTAGCTTCCATTTTCAAGCCTGTAAATTGTTAATAAATTGGGTTGAGAACAAGTATGAGAGATTGAGCATATATTTAAAGAACAAGTAAACATTGACTGAAAAAAATGAGAAAAGATGCACCAAGATGCAATTCAAAATGAACCAAAGAAGCATGTCATGATCATGGTTAGATATTGACGTAGTATGAAATGCAAGTATGTTGCTTATATTAAGGTTGTTTGGATTGATAAATGATTGCCTAAAAATATTATTGTGTGTATAGTTTTGGATCAAATGGTAACCATAACAAATATGACCCTTTTGTTGCTCTAATCCAAACTGAAATTCATGGAACATTTTATAGTAAATAATAAGTAGTGTTTATATTTTGTCAAAATCTATATGTTTTAATATAAATATTACTCCACATAACTTTCTCCCTATCCAAAAACCTAAATACAAGACACAAGAAGGGAAATTAGAGGTATAAATATAATGAAAGATCCTGCCACCATGTAAAAACAGAGGAGGGTAATGCATGCTATTTAGATCAACATAGACGGTAAATCGTCTTCTTATCAAGTAGGGACTCCAATGCTTAATAGACAATACCAAAGACACTAGTTCTTTCTCATAAATAGACTTTGTAAGGAAGAATGCTTCTAATGTTTTGCTGAAAAAAACTATAGGAAGCATCAAAGTCGAGCTCGTGTACCCATTGTATCCGTATCTAAATAACTCACTCTATACTATGTGTAACGACCCGTTTTTCAAAGGCCCGAAAAGGCATTTTTTTTTTTTGTACACATCAGAGTTACGCATAAACGATTTTAAATGAGCCGGCATTCAAATATACAAAAGAACTCATTACCATAAGGTGCTTCGACAAGCAAAGTGTATTCCTGAATAATTACAGTCCAAGTCTAAGTATTCAAAACAAGTTAGAAAACCCTATGCTAACCCAAAAGCACGGTGCACAAAACACACCGGCGCATAGTCTAACTAAGCTAAAGCTCCAACCTCTCACTGGGGCCTGGAACAGCCACCGTCGTCACCACGACCTAACCCATCATCTGGGTGGGATGAGCCCGCAAATGAAAGAAAGGGTCACCACAAAATAAAAGGTATATATATATATAACCGGTGCGAAAGATGTACACATAACAAATTTCCACATACACAAGAGAAATCTCTTTAACACAAAAGCAATTCCCACCAACGGGCGTATATATATAATGCACACATAGCCTACCAATGCAGACTCTACATGATCGTGACACCAATCACTGACTGCCACATGCATGAATTTTAATTCCGGAATTCAACCTCTCTATAGAAGGCGTAGGTCTCTGGTGGGATAACACCTCCTACTATTGGTGGGATAACACCGGGTAGAGTCACACAAGACAATACCAAAACAATCACGGTGGGATAACACCGGGTGAGTCACACAAGACAACCACCAACTCAATAAAATCCAGTAGGATTTGGCGAAGTCGCACAGACAAACGCCCGGTACGAAGGCAAGTCACACAAGACATACACCTAGGCACGCAACTATGAAATGCATGGCATATATTTTCTTCGGCATATACGGGATAGTCACACAAGACAAAATCCTCGCGTAGTCCTATCTGACGCACGCATTCATATATGCTCATGCAAACAATCACATAGCCTAAAGCCTATGTACAAAGCATCACAACATACATACATTTTCTCAATCATATGTAAATTGCACACATATTTATAACCACGTTCTCATCAACGAGAATACATAAGTACAAACATGCCAAAGCACACAGCAATTGCATACACAGCATCACAAAGCATGTCGTAACCGTTTTAAAAGACGGAAATAAAGTGGAGCCCTTACCTCGGCAAGCACTCAAACAATCAACCGATCTCACCACACTTACTTGCTTCCTAAAACAAGCAAAGTACACAATCAAAACCATTTTCAATCATTCCCCAATGAATTGGACTCTAAAACCCCAAAAACCAAAGGTTTTCTAAGGTAAAACTACTCTTTCGGATATCATACCAAAAACTACCGTATTGATCAACCCCCATGAGTTATTTGTACTATTTTTAGGACCCAAAACAATAGGCCAAAGTCTTAAATAATTTGAAATGCAGAATGGCCGTTTTCTTGCGTTATAAGTTACGTACTTTCCGAGTACCCGAAAAACTCGTTTCCAATCCCAACCACTTCCAAAAATTAATAAAAAGGGATTAGAAAGTTAAAAACCAAGTTTAGAAATCAAAATCCAAAATCTCAACTCCCAGAGCTCGCCCTGGCGAGTGAAGGCAGTGAGGACTGGTCTAGCTCGCTCTGGAGCTCGCCCTGGCGTGTTGTCATGACCTGTGACACTCGCCCTGGCGTGTAAACACTCGCACGGCGAGTTGCACCTGTCATGACAGCAAAAACAGCAACTCACACCACCTTTTTCCCCAACCAAGCCTAGTTTGATTCTATTAGTTCTCAACACTTTTTCAAGGCACAAAAGCAAACCATTTTCATAAGCAAGCAATACTTTTCCGAAAGCATGTTGATTGCTTCGAGTGCAAGTTATTTGGTTTTCACTTCCAAAATCAAAACCAAATCCAAGCACAAGTTTTATTACGGGCCTTAACTGTCCGGTAATCATTTTCAAACATGTTTTCAAAGTAAAAAGCGACACCACATGTCACAAGAGTTTTAAATCACTTGGACCCCAAAAACACTACTCAAAACACTTAGGAAATATTTTCATAAACCCCAAAATATTTTTCATCGGATTTTCTAAAACAAAACCATACAACGCATTTCCCTTTTGCCCAAAGGTTCAAAGACAACTTTTCTTTTCAAAACCTTACAACTTAACCTCATGTTATTGATCAATACATAACCAACTCAAAACCCTAACTTTTCTCATGAGATTTTTCACCAACTCATGGACAACAACCATAACAAAGCCTACACATGCTTCTCTAAACCTCATGAACAACTTTCATGAACAAAAACCATGTAAGGTAACATTCTCTAACAAACCTTCATGAGAACATAAACCCAAAAACTCCTAAACTCTATAAGTCTACCAACCTATGAGATGAGAAGAGAGGGTTACCTTTAGAAAGTGATTCTCTACAATTTTCCTCAAAGCTTCCAAGCTTGAAATGGAGTGAAATGGTGAAGAATGGAAAATTTTGTGAAGGTTTGAAGAAAGTAATGGAGTCCACGTGAAAGAGAGAAAGTATGGAGTGAATATGTGATGTTTCTAAGTCCACAATAGTCATAAACCTCCTTACTATTACAAAGCTCTTGATAGCCAAACCACCATTGGATCAAAGTCAAAAGTCCAAGCTTAAACCCTAGCCATTGGATCAATTTACTTTATGAGAAAGTCACAAGATTTAATCAACTCTTCCATAACAAGTCACGTGTTCAGCTCTCGCGCGTCGCGACGAACGTAAATCACAAAAGCATAAAACCTACGGAAAGAACGTCTAACGTTTAACATTTCCAAAACTTATCGCCGAATCTTTTTCCGCGACTGTAATTTTCTTCCATACCTTAGAAAATTAATCTCAGAATATATCCTAACTCACGCAGATATATAAAACTCCCATCCGAAACCTCACTCAAAACCGACGCAGTAAGATTTTCCATCCGCGGGTAAAATCCTACTCGTTTTTCCAAAAACAAGAATAATCCAAAACTCGTTATTCTGAATTTACATATAACTTCTTATTCAAGCAACAGGATCACAAGACAAAAGTCTGTACAATTACAGTACACGAGCACAAAACAGACTCGATTACAGCAAAATCCTATAATTACACGATGTTTCATCACACGAACACATCGAAACCCTAACATTCCTTAAACCAACTATACAATGAAATCTTGGGTCTTACACTATGCTTTACACATACCCTCTATCATTGCCCTCAATATCTCTCAATCACTAATTCTATTAGTGTACCTTCAAACTTTATTTTGTTCGTGAGGCATGGAATCTCTATCAATGGAATGAATTTACTACAATTAAAACACAAGAAATCAATGGATCACAAAAGACAAATAAGGAATTAATCATATCGTCGGTTGAACGATAGTCGTATGAAAAGTGGAAGCACTCTTTGGGCAAATCAATGGTGAAAAATAGATTAAGCATATCATGTATAAAATAAACTCATGCTCCTTGTTTCCAATTCACCATAGTGTCCAGCCACAATATGTGCAACCTAAATAACAAGAAAACCCGATATATATATATATATATATTAAATCATAGATCTAAATAGAGTGATATCTTAGTAACAAGAGCAATTGCGGCCGTAATGGCTACATTTTACTCAAAATTGACAATGTAAATGCAACCTCAATTTTGAATCAGCATCATGTAATAATAGAATTGTAGAAATCAAAATAATAATAATAAAAATAATAATCAAACACCTCATGTGGAAGAACAATTGCTAACTGTGCATCACTTGGATAATGGCAAATTGAAGAAGTGGTTGAAACAATCTTGCCACCAACGTAACAATTTGTAGTAATATCAGGTTTATTGACTACCAAAACCTCCCAATTTAATCCATCCAAATGGGACATAGAAGGCGGTAAGCTTCGAGTTAAATGCAATGAAACAATATACTTTGAAGAAGCAGAGCTCATTTTGTTCTTCTCAGTATGCAATGCATGAATAATTTCATTTAAAATGCTTGTAACCCTAACAGTATCTAGATGAGTTGAAGGCATAATGTCAACATTTTGTTTATTTTCTTCAAACATTATCTCACCAACTTTCCTCTCAACAGAAATTATAAAAAAAATAGACAACTTTATTAATGTATGAGTAAAACATAGGTCCTATAGAAATCACAAAAAAAATCAGGTCATCATATTAATATATAAGTATAAATATAGGTCTCGTAGAAATTATAAAAAAATAGACAACCATATTAATATATGAATAAAAATATAGGTATCATATAAATAGAGAGAATGATATATATATATATATAAATAAGCTAAAAAAAGACAAAAATTACTTTAATTTAGTTATGTGTCAACAAAGGAGAAGGGGTACAAAGGATATTTCACAAGTATCTATCTTTGTTAGATTTATATGATTCATTGGATCAATGAGTTAATCTCGAACAACATAATTTTTCAGTTGGATTTTAAACTGATGGTAGAGTTTTATTTTCAAGGCCAGTTGCTGCCATTAGTAGAAGCCCAATGTACTTAGCTTCCATTTTCAAGCCTTTAAATTGTTAATAAATTGGGTTGAGAACAAGTATGAGAGATTGAGCATATATTTAAAGAACAAGTAAACATTGACTGACAAAAATGAGAGAAGATGCACCAAGATGCAATTCAAAATGAATCAATGAAGCATGTCATGATCATGGTTAGATATTGACGTAGTATGAAATGCAAGTATGTTGCTTATATTAAGGTAGTTTGGATTGATAAATGATTGCCTAAAATTGTTATTGTGTGTATAGTTTTGGATCAAATGGTAACCATAGCAAATATGACCCTTTTGTTGCTCTAATCCAAACTGAAATTCATGGAACATTTTATAGTAAATAATAAGTAGTGTTTATATTTTGTCAAAATCTATATGTTTTAATATAAATATTACTCCACATAACTTTCTCCCTATCCAAAAACCTAAATACAAGACACAATAAGGGAAATTAGAGGTATAAATATAATGAAAGACCCTGCCACCATGTAAAAACAGAGGAGGGTAATGCATGCTATTTAGATCAACATAGACGGTAAATCGTCTTCTTATCAAGTAGGGACTCCAATGCTGAATAGACAATACCAAAGACACTAGTTCTTTCTCATAAATAGACTTTGTAAGGAAGAATGCTTCTAATGTTTTGCTGAAAAAAACTATAGGAAGCATCAAAGTCGAGCTCGTGTACCCATTGTATCCGTATCTAAATAACTCACTCAATACTATCCTTTACACATACCCTCTATCATTGCCCTCAATATCTCTCAATCACTAATTCTATTAGTGTACCTTCAAACTTTATTTTGTTCGTGAGGCATGGAATCTCTATCAATGGAATGAATTTACTACAATTAAAACACAAGAAATCAATGGATCACAAAAGACAGATAAGGAATTAATCATATCGTCGGTTGAACGATAGTCGTATGAAAAGTGGAAGCACTCTTTGGGCAAAATCAATGGTGAAAAATAGATTAAGCATATCGTGTATAAAATAAACTCATGCTCCTTGTTTCCAATTCAACATAGTGTCCAGCCACTGTAAGACCCAAGATTTCATTGTACAGTTTTCTAAGGAACTCTAGTGTCGGCTACGAGTTTTAGGGTTTTTGGTGAGGCGGTTTTGTGAGTATCGTCACATTAATGAGATTTTTGCTGAAAAGGAGCCTGTTTTGTGCTCGTGCGCTGGAAAGGCACAGACTTTCGGGTCGTGATCCTCTTTTAAGTATGAGGAGATTTCTGTGAAGTCAGAATGACGAGTTTTGGATTATTCTTGTTTTTGGAAAAACGAGTAGGATTTTACCCGCTGATGGAAAATCTTACTGCGTCTGTTTTAAGTGAGGTTTCGGATGGGAGTTTTATATATCTGCGGGAGTGAGGTTATGTTCTGAGATTAATTTTCCATGGTGTGGAAGAAAATTACAGTCGCGGGAAAAAGATTCGGCGATAAGTTTTGGAATGGAAAAACGATAGACGTTCTTTCTGTAGATTTTCTGTTTTTGTGAAAATATTTTGGGGTTTATGAAAATATTTCCTAAGTGTTTTGTGTGGTGTTTTTGGGGTCCAAGTGGTTTAAAACTCTTGTGACATGTGGTGTTGCTTTTCGCTTTGAAAACATGTTTGAAAATGATTACCGGTCGGTTAAGGCCCGTAATGAAACTTGTGCTTGGATTTGGTTTTGATTTTGGAAATGAAAATCAAATAACTTGCACTCGAAGCAACCAACATGCTTTCGGAAAAGTATTGCTTGCTTATGAAAATGGTTTGCTTTTGTGCCTAGAAAAGGTGTTGGGAACTAATAGAATCAAACTAGGCTTGGTTGGAAAAAGGTGGTGTGAGTTGCTGTTTTTGGCTGTCATGACAGGTGCAACTCGACGGGCGAGTGTTTACTCGCCAGGGCAAGTGTCACAGGCCATGAACACGCCAGGGCGAGCTCCACAGCGAGTAAGACCTGTCTACACTGCCTTCACTCGCTGCCAACTCGCCAGGGCGAGCTCTAAGACCTAAAATTTTGGATTCTGATTTCTAAACTTGGTTTTTAACTTTCTAATCCCTTTTTATTAATTTATGGAAGTGGTTGGGATTGGAAACGAGTTTTTCGGGTACTCGGAAAGTGTGTGGCTTGTAACGCAAGAAAACGGCCATTTTGCATTTCAAATTATTTAAGACTTGTGACTATTGTTTTGGGTCCTAAAAATAGTACAAATATCTCATGGGTGTTGATCAATACGGTAGTTTTTGGTATGATATCCGAAAGAGTGGATTTTCCTTAGGAACCTTTAGGTTTTTTGGGGTTTTTGGTTTAGTTTCAATACTATTGGTTGGAGAACAATGTATTGATGGTACGCTGCTTGTTTTAGGAAGCGCGTTGTGTTGTTTGGACGAGTTTAGTAAACGGAAGCTTGCCGAGGTAAGGGCATCACTTTATTTCTGTCTTTTCACTGAGTTATAACATGTTTGTTGGTTGTCTTCGGTGATGCGTGTTTGTGTGTTTGGCATGTATGTGTTATGTATTCTCGTGATGAGAAAGTGTTTACAATACGTGCGTTGTTTTACATATGATTGGAGATGTATGTATGAACATGTGGGTGAATACATATGATTGTAAATGTATGTATGTTTGTTGTGGTTTGTTACATATGATGAGAAATGTATGTATGTTGTTAGGTTTGGTTTACATATGCTAGAGAGGTATGTATTCATTGCATTAGCATATATGGGGAAGCGTATGCTCATGCATTCGGTAGTTGCGTGCCGGTGTGGTGATCGGGAGAGCCCACCCTAATGGTTTGTAGTGATCGGGAGAGCTACGAGATTTTTGTTGAGATCGATACGTAGTGATCGGGAGAGCTATGGGGTGTGGTGATCGGGAGAGCCCACTCTAATCCTTGTAGTGATCGGGAGAGCTACGGGATTCTATTGATACTTATGGTAGGGGTGTGGTGATCGGGAGAGCCCACTCTAATGGTTTGTAGTGATTCGGAGAGCTACGGGGTTTTCATTGATATTGTTAGTGGGTTGGACCTACGATTCCGGAGCTCATGCATCGTGGTAGCTAGGGCTAGTACCACGCATTGTAGAGGTTGCATTATAGGCTATGTGTGCATTGATTATATGAACCCGTTGGTGGGAATTGCTTTGGTGGTTAAGAGCTTTCTCTTGTGTTTGTGGAATTATTGTTATGTGTACAATCTTTCGCACCGGTTATATATATATACAAACTTGTATTTTGTGGTGACCCTTTCTTTCATTTGCGGGCTCATCCCACCCAGATGATGGGTTAGGTCGTGGTGACGACGGTGGCTGTTCCAGGCCCCAGTGAGTGGTCGGAGCTTTGGCTTAGTTAGACTATGCGCCGGTGTGGGTTGTACACCGTGCTTTTTGGGTTTAGGCATAGGATTCTAACTTGTTCTGTTGTAAGTATTTGAATACTTAGACTTGGATTGTAATTATTCTGGAATACACTTTGCTTGTCGAAGCACCTTATGGTAATGAGTTCTTTTGTACATTTGAATGCCGGCTCACTTAAAATCTTTTATGCGTAACTCTGATGTGGTATAAAAAAAAATATAATAATGCCTTTTCTGGCCTTTGAAAAAACGGGTTGTTACAGCCACAATATGTGCAACCTAAATAACAAGAAAACCCGATTTATATATATATATATATATATATATATATATATATATATATATATATATTAAATCATAGATCTAAATAGAGTGAGATCTCGGTAACAAGAGCAACTGCAGCCGTAATGGCTACATTTTACTCAAAATTGACAATGTAACTGCAACCTCAATTTTGAATCAGCATCATGTAATAATAAAATTGTAGAAATCAAAATAATAATAATAATAATAATAATAATAATAATAATAATAATAATCAAACACCTCATGTGGAAGAACAGTTGCTAACTGTGCATCACTTGGATAATGGCAAATTGAAGAAGTGGTTGAAACAATCTTGCCACCAACGTAACAATTTGTAGTAATATCAGGTTTATTGACTACCAAAACCTCCCAATTTAATCCATCCAAATGGGACATAGAAGGCGGTAAGCTTCGAGTTAAATGCAATGAAACAATATACTTTGAAGAAGCAGAGCTCATTTTGTTCTTCTCAGTATGCAATGCATGAATAATTTCATTTAAAATGCTTGTAACCCTAACAGTATCTAGATGAGTTGAAGGCATAATGTCAACATTTTGTTTATTTTCTTCAAACATTATCTCACCAACTTTCCTCTCAACAGAAATTATAAAAAAAATAGACAACTTTATTAATGTATGAGTAAAACATAGGTCCTATAGAAATCACAAAAAAAATCAGGTCATCATATTAATATATAAGTATAAATATAGGTCTCGTAGAAATTATAAAAAAATAGACAACCATATTAATATATGAATAAAAATATAGGTATCATATAAATAGCGAGAATGATATATATATATATAAGCTAAAAAAAGACAAAAATTACTTTAATTTAGTTATGTGTCAACAAAGGAGAAGGGGTACAGAGGATATTTCACAAGTATCTATCTTTATTAGATTTATATGATTCATTGGATCAATGAGTTCATCTCGAACAACATAATTTTTCAATTGGATTTTAAACTGATGGTAGAGTTTTATTTGAATAAAATTGATAATTTTTGTTTTGGTTTTACTGTTCGTGAATGTATTTGTTATTTATTATGTATTTTTAGTCCAAACTTTTGAAGAAGTTCACTAAAAGGCAAACTAATATTGTGGCTCATAACTGATTCGAGCGGCTACATGTACCGTTCATGCTTATGATTTTCAGGCCCGGTCTTAACGGGGGTGTAGGGTGAGCGACGACATCGAGCCTCAGAATTTTGGGGGCTTCAACTCAAAATGTTGAGATTCTATATTAATAGTTATACATTGTTAGTGTTTATAAAATATCATAAGTATTCAATATATTAATTTTGAGGCACTATAATAATGGTTATATATTACCAATGTTCATAAAATACCATATGTTTTGTAAAAAAAATCCTAATCAAGTACAAAAATAATAATTTAAATAGAGAATGAATCTTTTTAATTTTTTAACATTTTTTATCAGAGAATCATTTTTAATATTTAAACCGGGCCTCCAAATAGTCAGAGTTGGCCCTGATGATTTTACTGACTTGTATTGAACAAGAAGATACTAATGATATGACATAAGTTTTTTCTCAAAAAGGTTTAATAAGCTTTTTTTTATTTTGTAAAATAAAATTTAATAATATTTTTTCATTTTAATTTTAATTTTTGTTTGATTTGATTTTTCGTTCCATTCTGAAGTATCTGAAGATTCGGTTAGAAAATATATTCACGCAACTTGTGCGCCAAGACGCGCATATTTTACTTGAACCAGCAGAAAGGTTGTTTATGTGTTGCTTGTTCCTTAAGATGTTAAAACATTTAAGGAATAAAAGTATTGTTCAAAAATATGTGTGCGGATTATTCCATTGGATCAACTATTTTGCCTAGCCCCATTGTTCATCAAGCCTATGTTGCTCAGGCTATTTAAAGGAAGATGCAAAACCTAATTTGACTACTGAAGTCATTATTTGAAGAAGAGTCTTTAGGGTTTTAGTCTTTGTTATTTGTGAGCCACTCTTGTATCACCTTGATACTAGAGTTGGACTGTTTTAGTTGAGTTGTAATTGTGAACCACTCTTAAGCTTTTAAATACGAAGTTAGGTTTGTTTTATTGGAGTTGTCTCCTTCTTGTGTGAACATTTTCGTAATATACCATAATTTCTGTTGTATGAACATTTATCCAAATTTATTATTGAACTAATGTTTAATGTTACTCGACTCTTTTTATATGCATTTTAGTATTAAAATTTTTATATCGTATTTCTATTGTAAAATATTACGGCGAATTAGACACGTGCACCACACAGGTCGATGTTCTAGTACTCCTACATTTCATTCTCACACAACAAATCCCAAACCCTAAATTTTTGCTCACCACAACAACAATTCAACTCTTCACATTTTAGACTCTCAGTGTTGTCATCATTCAAATTTTCATTAAATTATTCAATACTATCTTCTTTTACCGAAAATATGTAACTTTTTGAAGGTTCTTTTACTCATCTACAAACAAATTTATCCATTTTCCCCACTCATTATTTTATCATGTAATGTTGTCGCAAAAAATAAACATCTGGTAGTAAAAAAAGGAAAAAACATAATGAACATTAAAATTGACATAATCACAAAAGGGGAAATGGATAAATTTGTTTGTAAATGAGTAAAAGAACCTTCAAAAAGTTACATATTAGCGGTAAAAGAAGATAGTATTGAATAATTTAATGAAAGAGTGATGCTATATAGTGCGAATAGCATATCACGAAAATCTCACCAAAGCCTGTTGTACTCGCAAACCTACATTTTTTCTTTTGGGTACAACTCACAAACCTACATTTTATCGGTTTACTTTTTAATAAAAAAATTTCTAACATACTGCAAAGCAAAATTAACATCACCACTACTGCATCATAGACTCACCGTAATCGATCTATACACCATGAATAGGATGTCCTTTCTTTCTTAAATGGAAAAATTAAGAGGAAAAGAAATACCATTTGGAAAAATAGAAATTCCTATGTTGAATTGTATTGCCATAATCATGTATGCATACTCTATCTCTTCACTTTTATCTAATTTTCTTCAACCCCTCTGTAACCAGAGAGCTCTAAAAAATTGTCAAAATCTATGAGGAAGTTGATTGTTGAAAACTATCATGTCTTTGGAAAGGTAGGAATCTTAATGGCATCAGCGTTCTTGGAAGTTGATCAGATCCATCTTCCACTATGCCATGGAAACTAGAAAGTGTGTGTAACACCCCGTTTTCAAAAGCAAATGAGGGGCATTATTTTATTTTTTTTAAAACACTCAGAGTGCGCATAGAATATTTTTCAACGAGCCGGCATTGAATTACAAAAGAACCCATATATATATAACACAATATATATATTGCATTCAAAATGCAAAGTGTAATCCTGAATAATTACAATCCCAAAAAGTCTAAGTATCAAAACAAGTTAGAAACCCTATGCTAACCCAAAAGCACGGTGCACAAAACACACCGGCGCATAGTCTAACTACACTAAGCTTCAACACGAGCTCACTGAGGCTCTGAGCAGCCGCCGCCCTCATGACATATCGCATTGTCTGGGGTGGGATGAGCCCAATAAAGAATATGGAAAGGGTCACCACAAAATAAAAGTATATGTATATATAACCGGTGCGAAAGATGTACACATAACAAATTTCCACATACACAAGAGAAAGCTCATTAACACAAAAGCAATTCCCACCAACGGGCTTACACATATAATACACACCAAGCCTAATGCAGACTTCTACAATGGGCGTGGTACTATCCAAGCTACCACATGCATGAATTCCGGAATCAACCTCTCTATAGAAGGCGTAGGTCTCAGATGGGATAACACCTCCTACTATTGGTGGGATAACACCAGTATAGCTTTCGCTACTATACAAACACAATCACGGTGGGATAACACCGGGTATAGCTTTCTTACTATACCAACTCAATCAAAATCCCGTAGGATTCGGGTGGGTCCACTCACGCGACAACACCCCGTAGTCCACTCACGCAACTACGTACTATGAATGCATGAGCATACGATTCCCCTTATATGCTAATGCAACAAATACATACCGTTCAAGCATATGTAAATAAATCATAGCAATTCATACATATATCTCCTAATCATATGTAAATTGCGCAAACATCATAAACACGTTCTCATCAACGAGAATACATAACACAGACATGCCAACCACACAACAAATGCATTACAGCAACTTTTCTAAGCATGTCAAAAACCATTTGAAAAGACGGAAATAAAGTGGAGCCCTTACCTCGGCAAGCTCTCACAACAGAAACTCGTTCAAACAACACGACGCGCTTCCTAAAACAAGCAGCGTACACAATTAAAACCAATTCCAAAGAATCCTATTGAAATGGAATCAAAACCCCAAAATCCTAAAGGTTTTCTAAGGAAATCCAACACTTTTGGATACCACACCAAAATCCACTATATTGATCAATCTCCATGAGTTATTTGTACTATTTTTCGAACTCAAAACCATTGGCAAAACTCTTAAATAATTTGAAATACAAAATGGTCGTTTTCTTGCGTTACAAGCTACACACTTTCCGAGTACCCGAAAAACCCGTTTCCAACCCCAACCATTACCATAAATTAAGAAAAAGGGATTAGAAACCTCAAAACAATTTTAGAACATCAAACTCCAAAAATTACAACCCAGAGCTCGCCATGGCGCGCTGGTGGCGAGCTGGTGGCGAGACAAGTCTGGGATCACAGCCCTCGCTCGCTGTGGAGCTCGCCCTGGTGAGTTCATGGCGAGTTGCTTCAGGACACGCTTGCCATGGCGAGTAACAGCTCGCCTGGCGAGTTGCACCAGTCATGACAGCAGAAAACAGCAAAACACACCACCTTTTTCCAACCAAGCCTAGTTTGGTTCTACTAGTTCTTGACACATTTTCAAGGCACATAACCAATACATTTCCATAAGCAAAAGGGTTAATTAAACCACTAGTTTCTAGTTTCCATTTTCAAACCAAAACCAAACCAAAACATTTGTTTTTTTCTTACCAACTTCCAAAACCATCCTAAACCATTTTCCGACATGTTTTTCAAAGCAAAACACAACCACACAAAACCATTTCTCGCAAGCGATCAAAAACAACATTTTATACACCAAAACACTTAGGAAAATATTTCCAAAAACACCAAATTATTTTTCATCTCATTTTCCCAAAACAAAACCATACAACACATTTCCCTTTTGCCCAAAGGCTCAAAAACAACCTCGTTTTCCAAAACCAAACAACATAAGCTCATGTAATTGATCAATATACTAAACTTTCAAAACCCTAACTTTTCTCATGAGATTCTCACCACTCATGGAAAACAAAAATAACAAAGCCTACACATGATTCTCTAAACCTCATGAACAACTTTCATGAAACAAAATAATTATGAACCATTCCTAAAATATTCCATCTCATGAACATCCACTAATAATCCATCAAACTCCAAGAGTTTGGCTAGCAAAGAGAAGGGAAGAGGTTCTAGTTACCTTAGGAGATGATTCCTAGCAATTTTCTCTTGATCCAACAAAACAAGAATGAGTTGATTTGGTGAAGAATTGCAAAATTTCAATGGTGGAAGGACCAAAGAAAACTCACGGCCAAGGAGAGAAAGAATGGAGTGAAGTTTGTGATTTTTCTAAGTCCACAAAGTGACTTCCAAAAGTCTACTAAATAATGGTCTTGTTTCATCCTAGCCATTGGATCAAATAGGAAAAGTTCCAAGACTAATCCTAAGCCATTGGATCAAAAACATCACCATCTACTTAAGATATTTTCCACAACATCTTACAACAAAACGCACGTTCAGTTCTCGCGCATCGCGACGAACGAAACTCACAAAAACAGAAAACCTACAGAAAGAATGTTTGTCTTTAAACATTTCCAAAACTTATCGCCGAAACTTTTTCCGCGACTGTAATTTTCTTCCACACCATGGAAAATTAATCTCAGAATATATCCCAACTCGCGCAGATATATAAAACTCCTAACTAAAAATCTTACTGAATTCAGAACCAGTAAAATTTTACAACAGCGGGTAAAATTTCCTACTCGTTTTTCCAAAAACGAGAATAACCCAAAACTCGGATTTCTGGCTTCACAGAAATCTCCTCATACTTAAAAGAGGATCACGACCCGAAAGTCTGTGCCTTTCCAGCGCACGAGCACAAAACAGGCTCCGTTTCAGTAAAAAATGTCATTTTTACGACGATACACACAAAACCGTTCTACTAAAAACCCTAAAACTTAGCCGACGCTAAAGTTCCTTAGGAAAACCGCACAGTAAAATCTTGGGTCTTACATTACTACCCTCCAAAAAGAAGTTTCGTCCTCGAAACTAAAAACAAGAGTAACAACCCAACCAGTTATTACCATTACCAACACGACAAAATCCCTTAGGATTAGGTGTAGCCGCACCATAGCTAACACCGGGTGGAGCCACACACATGTTATCACTAACACACAGGCATACTCGTGCCCTAACCGCAACCCTTAATAAGGTCGCCACTCCAAAAAGAAACACAGCACTCTCTGTGCACCACCAAAGTTTAGCAAAACTAGTCAATTCCAATCAACACGATTCCCGTCTACCATCAACAATAAATTAAGGACGGCCAGTCCCTCAATTTGTCAATAGACAGTCGACAATCATGATGGTGGTTCAGACCATCTTTACCCAACTTAAGTGATACTTCATTCCACTTGTGCTCAAGGTCCTCCGAGGCACAATGGTCCAACACTTCCTTCGAGGTTTTTTTTTCTCCACACGTTTCCCTCAATCTCTTACGAATACACGTCGAAATCGCAAGACACAACGCTCAAGACACGTCGCTTAAGCTACCATGCTTCCTTTCTTGAAGCACCCGTGGAGTATCATCCACTAGTAGTACCGTGCCACTACGGCAAATACCACCCAAACCATTACATTCCGAGCAAGTTATCTTCTCTTAGGAAGAACTTCACACCTTACCAATATCCATGAGTCCGCAACGCAATGAATACGCCGAAACCGCATGCTCACCCACGAATCTAATTCCAAACACGACTTACATAAAACAATCCCAACCTCCGGTTGGTGATTACACTCCTCATAGTCTTGGCACTTGCCAAACTATACCATCTACTTCTCTTGGACTCCTTTTATCCAAATCCCCAATTCCCCAGAATCGGCTTCTTATGCGTTCATATCACTTCCAAACGACACTTAGATAAATCTCGCGTGCCTTAAACAAAACGCTTATCCTCGTCGACTACCATCGTCGGCGCACATCCTCTTCACATCGTATTTCCATTCTAATTCTGAACTCTCTCTTGAGTTCCTTTCCTCTTGCAATTAAATCCTCTCTTACTCAAAAGAGTTGGTCACTCTGACAATTCTAATTGCTTCGACATCACCACTCTCGTCGAGGTACCTACCTTCAAAACAACTCTTAGGGTATTCCTCACATTACTATTGTCCAACCATCCTTGTTGACAACATCTGAATCCCTTATACTTACTCAATACCGATTTCCATCATACCACGTCTCTCTTCATTGTAACCACTACAATGAACCAAAGCTCTACTAACTTCCATCAACTTGCCATTAGACAATTTCTTATCCTTCTTATTTCCACATACAACACACGCACCGTCATGACATCCATTCAGGTGGTGCTTTTGAATCCGTACTATACCCGCACAACCATGATTTTCCAACTAGGTGTGAGGCAATTCTTTCCGCCAATCCTCCATTGACATAAGCCACATCATCATGTGCTTTTCTCTTACTCATTCTCAGCGACTCTTTCCAACGACTAACATTCCTTCGCGGCTAACTCATCGATCTACTAGATCCCACACGCTTACCTTAACCCTTAAGGTATCCACTATTCGCATACTCGTTATCTAACGACACTAGGTCCACTGACCCTTGACGTGTGACACACGTAATTCCAACTTACCACTAACAGCGCAACATGCTATAACTACTACTAAGTCCTTTACATAGTAGAACATTCAAAACAAAATAAAAGCCATGACAAACCAACAAAACCCAATCAAAACAGCATACATCCAAACATGCAAGAGTGGGTTGCCCCCAAACAATAATCAATGCAGTAAAGTGTTACCTGCAACTAGTAATCCTCATGCATGGCATTACCGGTCTGACCGCTCATTCCAGTGCCCATACAGTAGGCACCTCCTCTAGCAGCGGGTCGAGCTCCTTGTGCCATATCCGCCGACGACCCGGCCTTTGGGGCTTTGCAATCCCTAGCAAAATGACCCGGTTTCCGACAGTTGAAACAAATATCCCCCGGACTCGGACATTCGTTTGCATAATGCCCCGCTTGCCCACATCTGAAGCAACCTTGCTTCTCTCCACCCCGACTCCCCTGAGTCTCTTGATTCTCAGAGCGACCCGGTCCTCTATTATTTTGGGAACGGTTACCAGACTTATTCTCTTGCTTCCTCTTATTTTGACCCGAACTCGGATTCTGACCACTTGAATTACGAGGTCCTCCAGCACTAAAATCACCCTGGCGGTTCTCCCGCTTCTTCCTCATATCCTCCACCTCTTGGCACTTCTCTACCAAGACTTGAAACTGACGAATGCCCAACGGCACCACTGCATCTTGCAGTTTATACCTCAAATCATCCTGGAAGCGACGACACATATAGGTCTCATCTATCCCGTCTCTAAAGAAACGGAAGTAACGGGATAGTGACTCAAACTTTTTGGCATAGGCTTCCACTTTCATGCCCCCCTGCCGCAGCTGCAGGAACTCCTCTCTGTACCTCTCCCTCGCAGTCTCGGGAAAGTACTTAGCTAAGAACCTCCTCTTGAAGTTCTCCCAATTTACCTCCTCATCAGCATTTCCCATAATGAGCCTGGTGTTCCCCCACCAATATTCAGAACTACCCTGCAACTGATAGGTAGCTAACACCACCTTTTCTCCTTCCGGGCAATGGATTGCCCCAAAGATCCTTTCCATCGACTGGAGCCACGAATCCGCTGTATCAGGACCTCTCTCCCCACTAAACTTTGGAGGAGTCTGCTGATTGAAACTCATAAGAACCCGAGAAGCAGCAGCTATGATCTCCCTCTCACGCTTCTCTACATCCCTCTGCGCCTTAGCATGAGTTTGCGCAGTCACAGCAGCTGTCATTGTATTCATGGCATAAGCCAACTGATGAATATCCACATCCTCTGCAGGTGCCCTTCTCGGAGGCATTCTTTCTTTACTGCACATACCAATTCCTCTTGGTTAGATCCTTAACCAAATATTCTGAGTTTTCCAACAGAAATCTCACTCAACGGTTACTAACCCATAACCCGATACAGAACCATCACTAGAACTAACTCAACATTAGTTACGTTCTAACCGACTTAGGACTAACGACTCAAGTGTACACTTTCCCTTTGAAGATTTAAAGCCGAGCTCTGATACCACAAATGTAACACCCCGTTTTCAAAAGCAAATGAGGGGCATTATTTTTTTATTTTTTTTAAAACACTCAGAGTGCGCATAGAATATTTTTCAACGAGCCGGCATTGAATTACAAAAGAACCCATATATATATAACACAATATATATATTGCATTCAAAATGCAAAGTGTAATCCTGAATAATTACAATCCCAAAAAGTCTAAGTATCAAAACAAGTTAGAAACCCTATGCTAACCCAAAAGCACGGTGCACAAAACACATCGGCGCATAGTCTAACTACACTAAGCTTCAACACGAGCTCACTGAGGCTCTGAGCAGCCGCCGCCCTCATGACCTATCGCATTGTCTGGGGTGGGATGAGCCCAATAAAGAATATGGAAAGGGTCACCACAAAATAAAAGTATATGTATATATAACCGGTGCGAAAGATGTACACATAACAAATTTTCACACACACAAGAGAAAGCTCTTTAACACAAAAGCAATTCCCACCAACGGGCTTACACATATAATACACACCAAGCCTAATGCAGACTTCTACAATGGGCGTGGTACTATCCAAGCTACCACATGCATGAATTCCGGAATCAACCTCTCTATAGAAGGCGTAGGTCTCAGGTGGGATAACACCTCCTACTATTGGTGGGATAACACCAGTATAGCTTTCGCTACTATACAAACACAATCACGGTGGGATAACACCGGGTATAGCTTTCTTACTATACCAACTCAATCAAAATCCCGTAGGATTCGGGTGGATCCACTCACGCGACAACACCCCGTAGTCCACCCACGCAACTACGTACTATGAATGCATGAGCATACGATTCCCCTTATATGCTAATGCAACAAATACATACCGTTCAAGCATATGTAAATAAATCATAGCAATTCCTACATATATCTCCTAATCATATGTAAATTGCACAAACATCATAAACACGTTCTCATCAACGAGAATACATAACACAGACATGCCAACCACACAACAAATGCATTACAGCAACTTTTCTAAGCATGTCAAAAACCATTTGAAAAGACGGAAATAAAGTGGAGCCCTTACCTCGGCAAGCTCTCACAACAGAAACTCGTTCAAACAACACGACGCGCTTCCTAAAACAAGCAGCGTACACAATTAAAACCAATTCCAAAGAATCCTATTGAAATGGAATCAAAACCCCAAAAACCTAAAGGTTTTCTAAGGAAATCCAACACTTTTGGATACCACACCAAAATCCACTATATTGATCAATCTCCATGAGTTATTTGTACTATTTTTTGAACTCAAAACCATTGGCAAAACTCTTAAATAATTTGAAATACAAAATGGTCGTTTTCTTGCGTTACAAGCTACACACTTTCCGAGTACCCGAAAAACCCGTTTCCAACCCTAACCATTACCATAAATTAAGAAAAAGGGATTAGAAACCTCAAAACAATTTTAGAACATCAAACTCCAAAAATTACAACCCAGAGCTCGCCATGGCGCGCTGGTGGCGAGCTGGTGGCGAGACAAGTCAGGGATCACAGCCCTCGCTCGCTGTGGAGCTCGCCCTGGCGAGTTCATGGCGAGTTGCTTCAGGACACGCTTGCCATGGCGAGTAACAGCTCGCCTGGCGAGTTGCACCAGTCATGACAGCAGAAAACAGCAAAACACACCACCTTTTTCCAACCAAGCCTAATTTGGTTCTACTAGTTCTTGACACATTTTCAAGGCACATAACCAATACATTTCCATAAGCAAAAGGGTTAATTAAACCACTAGTTTCTAGTTTCCATTTTCAAACCAAAACCAAACCAAAACATTTGTTTTTTTCTTACCAACTTCCAAAACCATCCTAAACCATTTTCCGACATGTTTTTCAAAGCAAAACACAACCACACAAAACCATTTCTCGCAAGCGATCAAAAACAACATTTTATACACCAAAACACTTGGGAAAATATTTCCAAAAACACCAAATTATTTTTCATCTCATTTTCCCAAAACAAAACCATACAACACATTTCCCTTTTGCCCAAAGGCTCAAAAACAACCTCGTTTTCCAAAACCAAACAACATAAGCTCATGTAATTGATCAATATACTAAACTTTCAAAACCCTAACTTTTCTCATGAGATTCTCACCACTCATGGAAAACAAAAATAACAAAGCCTACACATGCTTCTCTAAACCTCATGAACAACATTCATGAAACAAAATAATTATGAACCATTCCTAAAATATTCCATCTCATGAACATCCACTAATAATCCATCAAACTCCAAGAGTTTGGCTAGCAAAGAGAAGGGAAGAGGTTCTAGTTACCTTAGGAGATGATTCCTAGCAATTTTCTCTTGATCCAACAAAACAAGAATGAGTTGATTTGGTGAAGAATTGCAAAATTTCAATGGTGGAAGGACCAAAGAAAACTCACGGCCAAGGAGAGAAAGAATGGAGTGAAGTTTGTGATTTTTCTAAGTCCACAAAGTGACTTCCAAAAGTCTACTAAATAATGGTCTTGTTTCATCTTAGCCCTTGGATCAAATAGGAAAAGTTCCAAGACTAATCCTAAGCCATTGGATCAAAAACATCACCATCTACTTAAGATATTTTCCACAACATCTTACAACAAAACGCACGTTCAGTTCTCGCGCATCGCGACGAACGAAACTCACAAAAACAGAAAACCTACAGAAAGAATGTTTGTCTTTAAACATTTCCAAAACTTATCGCCGAAACTTTTTCCGCGACTGTAATTTTCTTCCACACCATGGAAAATTAATCTCAGAATATATCCCAACTCGCGCAGATATATAAAACTCCTAACAAAAAATCTTACTGAATTCAGAACCAGTAAAATTTTACAACAGCGGGTAAAATTTCCTACTCGTTTATCCAAAAACGAGAATAACCCAAAACTCGGATTTCTGGCTTCACAGAAATCTCCTCATACTTAAAAGAGGATCACGACCCGAAAGTCTGTGCCTTTCCAGCGCACGAGCACAAAACAGGCTCCGTTTTAGTAAAAAAATGTCATTTTTACGACGATACACACAAAACCGTTCTACTAAAAACCCTAAAACTTAGCCGACACTAAAGTTCCTTAGGAAAACCGCACAGTAAAATCTTGGGTCTTACAGTGTGAAGTGAAGGAGTCGAGGAAGAACAAAATTGAGAATAAAATGGCGCTTGTTGCCATACGTGTGACACGTCCTTCACAATTATTTCGTGAAACAACCATTCGCTACATATAGTATTTTCCTAAAATAATTAAACAAAATGAATGAATAGCATAATAGCACATGAATCGTGCATCGTGCTCACTGACAAAGCTCAACTATTCATTTTGGGACCAATTTTGGCATTAATTTTTAAAGGAGTGGTGTTATTTGTATACGCAAAAGTTGACAACTTTTGGGACAATCCTATTTTTTCTTTTGCAACAAAAAAAGTAAGAGGAGGAGATAGAGAGTAAAAATATAATGGGAGTATGAGAGAGTTGTCCAAAATTATTCACTTTTTGGTTGTACAATCTTTTCTCTTTCTAAAAACTTGGGTGGTAGCCTTCTTTACTCTTGCCTTAGATACGACTTTGCACCTATTTATTGCTTCTATAACTAAATGTTGCGATGGATGGATTTTTAGACGATCCAATCAACCGAACCAAATAGTATATCATTGATTTAGTTTAAATCGGCTCTACTTCTAAAAAATGCCGAAAACCAAACAAAATTGAACCGATATAAATTTAATCAATTTAGACATTTTTTGACTGAAAACTAAACCAAACTAAATCATTAACATTATGTAATTTTGATTCTTCAAATATTCCAATCAAGTCTCTATATTTTAGAAGCCTTCGGCGTTCCCGGCACTGCTACCTCACGATCTTCTCCAACCCCCTTCACTATTGGAGTTTTTGCCTTCCGTGGGAATCGAACCCATGTACCTGGGGATAAGTACATTGTTCATTCCATTCCCACTACCAATTGGGCTAGTAGCTTCTAAAATTAGTAGCTTCTTCAAATATTCCAATCAAGTCTCTATATTCCAATCAAGTCTCTATATTAAATATAGTTCTATTATCAAAATGGAAAGAGATATTTTTGAAAAAGAAATTTAAAGGAAGTGGGAGTACTAAAAAAGGAAAGTGGGGGTAATATAATATCACCGAAAAAAAGAGTTCAAGTCTTCAAGATGATCCTATAATGATTTATAGTCCAAGTCAAACAGAAAGCCCAATTCTGGCCCATTCAATGTCATGAACAGTAAAACGGTGCGTTTTCCGTAACGATGTCGAAATCGCAGAACTCTGAAGTAAGGTTAAGATCCTCTTCTGAATCTTCTCTGTAATTTTTTTTTAGCTTTGTTTCAATTTTATTTTATAACCATATCGTTCTTCCTATGTTGATTTTCGTCTGTTTTTGTATAAAAGAAATTTGATTCATGTGCAATTTTCTCTTGCTGCAAATTTGAGTAATTTACCTAGAAAATATTGAAATAAATTATTGGCAAATAGAAATCAAAATTATTCATATTCATAATTTGATTTGGATCATTTGATGATGTAGAATGTAGATTGTACAGTGAAATTTTGTAGCTAGTAACAATCTGGTTTCTTCTTTGGAAGAGTCATTTTCTGCTTGTTATTGTAAATTCTATTTTGAATTGGTTAATGGTAGATTCTATGTTTTTGAATTAGTGGCGACACGGTACATGCAACGGTGGTGTTAAATAGAAGATATAGAACCTGTTTGGATTGACTTATTTGAGCTTATCTATAGTGACATAAGTTTTGTGACACTGTTTTAGAGAACTTATGAAAACAATTTATGACAATTTTGGTAAATTTTTTCAACTTATTTTCATAAGTTTGCCAATATAGCTTACGAAAATAGCTCGTAGCATATATAAAAGCAATTTGTCTTTATTTTATCTTTTGCTTTAAAAATATCTTATTCAAGCTTATACATAAGTCCGTTCAAGTTGGTCATGATCTGAGTCGGTTACTTCGGTCCTTCTGGTTCATCCTCTTCTTCTCCTTCAGCATCATTACTTCCACCAGCATCAAGGAGAAGAAGAGGAAGAGACAGAAGGATCGAGGCAAGGAACATAAGAAGAATATGAGCTCTGATTGAGTAGAAAGAGATAGATAGATTGAAAAGCTCGCCATTACCGAGTGATATCTTTAAAAGCTTTCAGTCATTTATTTCTTAGTTTATAATAGCCTTAGCCATTTATCACATGTTTCCTTGTCTTGTGTGCACTTTAATTTGGTTTGGATTTGTATTGTTGTGTTTGAACAACTGTGTCTTTTTGGATTAAATTGTAGTAGTTTGTTTTATTTATATTGTGGTTAAGGTTAGTAAGTATTAGATGTCTTAAATATGTTTTGATATTTGATATCCTATGTTATAAATTGCAAAATAAGCTGTTTATCCAAATAGGCCCACAGTCATATAGCCTAGTGGAATTTGAACAGATTACTATTGTTCCGCAATTCATAATTTAGTATTTTAGGTGCTGTCAAATTGCAGCTATAGTGACCCTGTAAAGTAGTGAAATTTGAACAAACTGCTATTTTCTGTGATCACGAATCGATAACATTGACATGCAATTATGTAGGATTGTAGATTTCTAAACTATAACCCTTATTTATCATCTTTGGTAAATTGGATATATTTGAACTAAATGGTATTACATACTGTGGCGTGACTCATTGGGAAAACTATCTAGTATGAACGTTTTAGTCTCTTCAATTAGAGTAAGGATCCCTTTACACATCCTGATCATCAGATTCTGAAATATTTGCACATGTTCCTTTGTCTGGGTTTAGTGAAAACATTTTCCTTGTCACACTTAGATTCATGTTGCCATCTTTTTAGATAACATAAATATATAGGCGGCAATGCTGAACTCATGCCGATATAAATGGGAGAGGGAATATCATTATGCAGTGGTCTCAACTAGAGATATTTCCGTTACAAGCTAATCAATTAGGTATCAAATGGGATTTTGTGGTTTTAGTTTATACATTAATTGTCAATTCTTCAGTAGAAACCCTATAGGGAACTGGGTGGTGGGGAGATAAAGGAAGTATTTGGAAGAAATAAAATGAATAAGCAGATTAACATCATTGTTATTAATTTTTCTGTTTTCATGGCCAAACTGTAATTGCTTTTCACAAAACATGCACCCCAGAATTACAAGAAGCAGAACAAATAAGAAGAGAAAAACTGTAAAGTGTAAAGACAAATTCCTATTAAATAACGTTTTACATGATGAGACACATTTGCTATGAATCTATAATGCTTAACAACTGTACTTTTGTTGGTTAAGTGACAAGACTTGTCTGTAGAGTCCAAAAGACTGAATATACGAAAGTTCGTTAGATTTGAATTCCTCCAAAAGATGACATTACAAAAGAATTTCACTATAATCTCGCTCGCTGAAACTGAATAATAGTGCAAATAGATCTTTTCTTTCCCTGAATGAAACTAAAAGAAAACATTTTCTGTTGGAGGAGATGGGATCAGCATCTATACTTTCTTTTTAGATGATGCTGGTTCACTGAATTGCTTTCCAAAATTTATGTAGTTTCTTGACTGTACAAAATACATGGCTCTCTATTACAAAACTCTTAAAACTTAGATTGAAACAAGAGAAAAAACCAACCAACTGCTGTGAAGAACTTTTGAGAATGCAGGTACAGCTCTCTATTTTTCTAACTTGCTCTGCATTTCGAAGCTTGCCGACTTTTGTTTCTCATTCTTCTGAATGTTAGCCACTCAGCATAGTTTCGCTTTCTCTCCTAGTCAAGAGAACAGGAAATGTTAAGCCCTGTTGTGAATAGGATCTGATCCTCTTCGTACTCTTCTTTTGCTCGATTGATTTGGATCGAGCTTGTTGTTGACATTTGCTGAACTCTTCTTTGTAGGAACAGACACATTGTTGACACTTGCCGAATTCTTCTTTGAGTTCAACATTTCATTCTCTGTTGCTTTCGGAGTATGTTGATTCTGCAGCAATAACCTGTTCTCTTTTTGGCTTTCTCTTGGTGCAATTTCTAAACTTCTGAGGCCTGACACTTCCTGTGGTTGAAATGATATTAAGAACCCAACAAAGAGAAGAAGAATTATTCTAGAAGGATAGAACACCATATTCACTTCACTCTAAAACAACAATAGAAGTTATGTTCTTTTGGTTTAGAGTGGACACAAGACAAGAGAGTAAACACCTCTCTGCTAATACTATCTGTTTTCTTATGGTCCATTCCTGTAGATATAAGCTTGTTATATATGTCCCACTAGATTTGGAGTAAGCTTTAAAGTGTAAAGCAAGGAGGGCCTACAAGAATTTTAGATTCATCTCGAATCAGAAGCCTGAAATCTTAACTAATTAAGGCTGTTATTTAAGAATCTGACAAGAATGAATAAAGGGGTTGGGATAATATCCTAGAGAGGCCAAGTATCTTTCTTTTTTTGCATTTCTTTCCCTACACATCTATCATTTACATGCTTTTTTCAATAAAAGAAACCAAACCTAGTCTCTTGGACCCTTGGCCAACTTGCCACATCACAATATTATACCTGTCTGCATATGGATAAATATACTTGTCTTACATTTTTCTTGTATAGGCTGGATTTTTTTAAATAACAGGATATATTGTTGGCAAAAAAAGGAGGTAATATTATCTAGGAAGAGAAAGATTGAGATTATATATAAAATATTAATATGTTTATCTTAACCTAATTAAGGATTTGTGTTAATTTTATTATATGTCCAATATGGATTCAGATTCTTTCCTGTTGTCTGTTCTGCACTAATTGCAACCGTTGGATCTTTGTTGTTGTTTCTCTCTCTCTAGACCACTTTATTTTTCTTTACAAGGCAAGAGAGATGGCAGAACACATTAAGGCAGCAGAGGATCCAACTCTGGCCAATCTATAAGTGCTACTATCACAGGTCTTGAATGGGGTTAATAAGGTAAATTATCATTTCTTTGTGATTAAGAAAGGGCTTATTAAACATTAAGTTGCTTTTGATTGTAATGAGCAGGCAGACAAAAAATGGGCCATCCAGAAGCGGGAGATTAAAACAGTGGAAGCAGATCATATAAAGAATATAAATAGAGGAATAGAACAGTCCCCAAAAGAAACAAACTATTGCTTTATGCTCTTTACTTACTTCTAAGATCTCCCCTTGTTGGCTTTAGAATTCCAAGCTCTCTTCCCAAGTTAACAAAAATTAACAACAGTGCTTGTTTTCTTGGGCTTAATGTGTATCTTTATGCTTTCTTCTACTTTTAGAGATGTTGCCAAGCCATATTTGTCCCTTCAAAATTTCCATACCCTCTCTCTTTTTCTTACTTATTTTACTTTCTTTTTAACTCAAAAATATCACATGCAGCTTAGAACTGTCCAAAGCATAAATTCTCCCACTTTATCATAACTAGGTGACATAGTTTCTTAAGATGAAGGGTGACTGGTCATAGTCCAATATAGTGAAACAAACAAACAAATAATCAGCGCATGAACAATTTATGTTCTCTATCTCTTTTTTTGTTTTTTTGTTTTTTTGCTTTTTTTTTTTTTTACTTTTTAATCATCCAATCAAAGTGAATGTTTGTATGATTTGTTGCTTTCCAATTTTTTCATTTTTCATCTTAACGTTTGAAACTTCCTTTTGAGTGTCACCTTGTTGCAAACCACATTCCCTTGAAGAATATGCTCTTTCTTTTTATTCTCCCTCTGAATAGTTGTTAACTTGCATTGGTATTATTAGGGGTGTAATTGGACCGGTTTGGATCGGTTTTGAGTGAATCCAATGTCCGAACCAATGAACTCTTGATTGGTTCGGTTTGGTTTTTAGTGTTTTTCAAAATTTAATCCGAACCAAACTCGTCGGTTTGGTTCGGATACTATAATCGGTTTTTATCGCGCATTTTTTTCCGATATATTTCATGCTATTATTTTTTTTCCCGATATATTATTTTCTCATAAGCTCATCAAATAAGTTCATCAGATACAAAATAAAATTTTTTCCTATAGGTTTATCAAATACAAAATATAATTCATTAAATACAATATTATATAACCAATCAAATTAGCGCTTGTGTTTGATTATATAACCAAAATAATGAACCAAGACCAAATTAGTACTAATCTAAAAAATGAGCTAAATTATAAAGTTGCAAAGTAAAAATAAAAAATAAAATGAGATGAGAGCAGAACAACTCTTGAGAGTACATCGGAAAAGGGAAATTACATAACCAAAATGAAAATCAGAAATCACAAACAAGTAGAGCAGAGTAATGCTTGAGAGTAAATAGAAACAAAATATAAAACAACACTTAATAGAAGGTTGTTTGCGGCTGTGACCATGAGGGAGAGAAAATTTGAGAGTTTCTGAGTTAGTGTTTGTAATTTGATGTGAGTGAGGAAGATTATTTTCTTTTTTACAAGTAGTTGGCCTTGTTTTAATTTTTAATAGATGTGAGTTGCCTATATATATATATATATTGGTTTGGTTCGGTTTGTTCATCGGTTCTTAAAATTGGAACCGACAACCGAACCAAACCACGTCGGTTTTCAATTGGTTCGGTTCGGTTTTTGATCCGATCCATAATTATTGGTTTTTTTTCGGTTTGGATTGGTTTGGATCGTCGGTTTAATTGGATTTTTCTGATCCGCTTACACCCCTAGGTATCATAACATGTTGTGACATTCTAATGTTGGAAAGCACATAATGTGCCAAAAAAATAATCACAATGTACCAAAAGAAACAAGCACATATGACAATGGAAAGGGAGTGGTTCGAACGAGTAGTGTTCTCTCATTTGATGAAAATTTGTCTCGTACTTGTCACATTCACATATTCATGCTAATATATGTGACATAAGATTTAAGAATCTCGGATAGTAACTATAGTGTGATTTGATTGGATACGTGTAAAAAAGTTTTAACCGTTAATACATAGAAATTAATCTTATAATAAAAATCGGAAACAAAATATTATATCAAATTTCTAAAAGAAAACTTAAATTTAACACTTCAATCAATGGATTTAGTCTCACAAAGAGAGCTGGTTACAGAATATTTAGTGGCCTTTTACACCCCACCCAAACCATAAAATAAAAGAAAAACAGGTTTCTTTTATTTAAATAAAGATAAAGATATTTTGAATGTTATGTTTTTTTTTTTGTGGTCTTTTTCTTACATGGTTTCTAAGGGGATCCTAGTGGCTTCACTTTTTTTCTTCTTTTGACTGAGAACTGTTTCATTAGAAGGATTTTGGGAATAATCAAATTAATACTATTGTGTCCCAAAAAAGTCTTATTGATCCAAGGGATGCCCTATTAATTTACATATGATTTAGATATCATTTCATGTTACTGTTCATTTGCTTTTGCCAAATTAGGAAATAGAAAAGAAAAAAAAAATGCTGAGTGGGGTCTTAAGGATTATGATAAAATAACATGTAACATGTGGTACGGTACGTACAATAATGAGGTTAACTTGATTTATACGTTTGATTTCAGTTAAAGAACAAGACCCTATCCATTCTAAAAAATCATAGTGGGGCCCACTTTGTTGCTAGTACAGTTTAGTAAGTAACAAATTAACAAAGGTGAAAATTTTGCACATAATGGCTTTCATAGATTCTCAAGACCGGTCTTAAAGTTGAATGCTCTTTGTGTAAATTTGTTTTGAATCAAAGTGTGATCCATAATGCTAAGCATGATGGTCTTGGTACATTGAGCACTGACTGAATAAGGTCACCACACAACTTCTATAAAGAGAGAAAAAGAAGAATGACAAAGCAAATTAAAGAAGATAAAAGCAAAAACAAAAAACAATCAAAAGAATTGTAATTGTTACGTTTGTATCACCTATTTTGAATAGTTTTTTGCTTAGTTATTTTTGATTTGTTCTTTGATATGAATGAGAACTTCTATGATACTAAATGGACAAAGGTTTATGAAAAAGATGTTATTTGTAATTAAGAAAATGATGTCTTATTATCATTTGAATGTCATTTTCTACTTTTTTTTCTCTTTAATATCATTACTAATCCACTCATAATTAATTAAGGTTCTTTAAAAATCCCATTTACTATAAAAAAAAAAAAAATTAACTTAATCAATCTTGTGATATAGTATTAAATTGCAAATAAGATTTTAACGATTTTAAGTTAAAAAACTTCTCTCAACCGATGTATTAGTAAGGAACACAAATTTTATATAAAGATGATGGTGAAGGTTTGCAAACATCAAAGTAGGAGAAATGATCTCAACTAGGTTGAAATTGGCGAGAAAAATATGTGCTCATCAAATGTAGGTTTAACACTGGGGCGGGGTACGAGTTCAGGTGCAAGGTGGATATTAAGACTCCCATTACTAACTTTGAATGTCGGGAAAAAATCTACATAGACACCCGATCAAAGTGGGGATTCCCCTTCGATAATAGAATCTTAAATAAAATTGTCTACATTTTCTAAAATAAAAGTTATGTATGCATGTCTAAAATAATCAAATATCATATTGCAAATATGAGGGAGTATTTTATAAGTTATAACCTTATAAAATCTAGTTAGATCAATAGTGTAAAGTGGGAGAGAAATTGTCGGGAAGAAAAGAGGACCGTTTGATTTTTTTATTTTAAATTTGTATTATTCCTACTTGATAACAAAAAGATAAGAGACTCTTGAACTGAAATTGTCTGCATTTTTAAGAAACAATGAAAATGTCAATAGTGAAAACAATTTTTTGAAATGCACAATCCCTGATCAATATTTATCTTCTCTCCATCATAATAATTCACTTCAAGAAATTGTCAGGAAGAAAATGAAAGGACCGTTTATTTTGTGAAAGTATTTTTTATTTTTTAAAATTTGTGGTAATTTTACTTGTGATAACAAAAAGATAAGAGAATCTTAACTAAAATTGTCTACATTTCTATAAACAATGAAAATGTCGATTGTTTTCACTATTTCTAGAATCACACAATCTCTAATCAACATTTAACATGCTTATTGCCGTATCGGCAAAAATGAGTGATGAACATGGATGAAGTATGATCCAATCTAGTTGAGGGATTTGTATTATTTGATCACAAACACAATCACTAAAACAAAATTGTATAACCGCCGCCGCATACTCAATCCAACTGTCGCCGCTTTCCAGTTATTTTTAGTGAATAAATAAAATAAATACTACTAATGAAGATTATGTGACAGTTTTGAAGCTTAAGAATGAATCACAAGTTTGGAACAGATGTGATGATTTGAGTAAGTATGATTAGCAAGGATTTGATGATAAGGCTCTTGGCTGCTAAAATCTTTACAAAAAGAAAGGGAAAAATTGAAGCTACAAAGAGAATGTCACCAAAACATAAGCTAAAGTGAGAAGTTTGTTTGTATGTATGTTCTATCTTTGATTTAAAATTGATCATGACCATCTTGAATTATAATCATCACTAGTGTGAGTTGGAATATATGCTTTATTTGCTTTGTTCTAAAGAAAAATTTGAAGAAGATAAACTATATAATGATGTCATAATAATAAGAATGGTTACAAATGAACAAAAAAAACAAGTAAAAGAACGGTTACAATTATGTAGCACTTTTGATCGAATGTGTATTCGATATATTGATATAAAATCAATGCATATGATTATATTCGATCACACTTGACATTGGCATTGCTGTGCTTTTATGGACTCATTAGATGCCTCTTCCTACATCCACCAAATAAACCATCTTGGGAAAGAAATTTCCCCGTCCCCCAAAACTGAAAATACTGTCTCAACTACAACATAACAAAACATCATAAACTCAATCCTTGCCTTGTTTTATCATGCTCAAAATAAGGTTGGCGAGCTTTTTTGTTGTCGCATATATACCCGCATATATACCCCCCAAAAACTAGAGAGTTGTGCTCAAGAGAAAAATGGACCATAGAAATAGAAAATTCAGGAGAGGTTTCAAACCATCCCAATTATAGTTCAATCATAGATTCAACTCTGTTCGGAAGAATCGAAACACTTAGTAGTCAAAATAGAACTAGACAGATCAAGGAGTACTTATCATATAAGTTTAATCGAAAGGTCATGTAATTAGATTCCATTTGCCCTACTTGTCATGTTGCTTCGTTTCCTTTTGTAGAATCATTCAAGTGCTATCAAAATAATCCTTAACTGAACGAAAATGAGATCATTAATCATCATTGTACATATAAACCTCTAGTTATTATAGCCGTATAAATTCAAATACATTCACATATCGATAAATTGAATGGATAGTAATGCATTCATGCAGATTTACCGCCGCTGGTATATGTACATACATATAGTAGAGCTGTGAAAATCAAGATTAACAACATATGGCATGTCAACAAGCCTTCTTCATATGGCATACATGCCATGACGTCTCTCACATAAAACATACATACTACACTTGTTCTTGCTGTACTGTAGGTCCTGGTGCTGATGCGGGTGCCGGTGCTATCGCAAAGTGTAGGCCTCTACGCTGCCCAGAATTTAGAACAAAAGCAACTTGGGTTGCTGCTAGTGCCGCTGCCTCCTGTACAAAATACAAAAACAGTAAGAAAATCGCAGAACATATTTCAGAATGTGTTGCAGTTTACCAGAACACATTGTATGCGACTTAAAACAGAAGAATATAACATACTTTGAAAACAAAACCAACAAACAGACTAGGCAAAATTGTAACAAAATTTAATCGTAAATACAATGAACACTGACTTGTCTTTGTCGTCGGCGTTGCAGAATACTGATTGCCCAAGCCATAATATAGCAAGGTAAAAGATATCCAGCAGCTGGAAGCAAGAAAAGCTGCAGAAGATGGTAGGTAAGTTAGGTATGCTCCCCATCACATTTGAAATCAATACAACTGTAGGCATGTGAAAAATTAACGAATGAGACTCAAATCACTTACAGAGAAAAAATTGGATGGATCATCATCAGAAGAATCACCATCTGTTACAGAGAGTGCATGCCGCAGAAGTAAAAGGGCCATCAACTGTACCAAATAAAAACAAAATTGGGATTAAAATCATGTCTACTAGCTAGCATACTGGCATGCCAATACAAACACTGAAAAAGTGAAATGAAGTATCAGGGATCTTGGCAATAGCAAGTATTATTCATTTCTTAGCTTGACATTTTTATGCGATGAAATGGAATGCAAGGTTAACAGTGCCTTACAATTAGAGCAGCTTAGCGGCAAAATGCAGCTCCACTAGCATTAGAAGCAGCATACTCATCATATTCGGCATCCAGGAATTGACGTTCTGCCTCTGCAATTGCCAATAGTCGAGGATCACACAAGTCCAAGGGTGATCCAGGTAATGTCCAGCCTTAAATTTGAATTTTTAAATGAGTATGTAGAGAGGGAAAACAATTGAGTGTAATATATGAAAGAAGATAAAATGAAGAAGTAAGGACTAAGGAGTTGTCTGTTGGATTTTGCAGAAGCTTTGAAACCAATTGTCCAATCATAGGTAGTAGCTAGAGGTCTCTCCCTTCCAATGTTGAGTTGTTGGGCAGTGTGAATAAGTTAATGGGAAATCCCACAAGTATCCTTGTAATTAGCTTTTTTTAAATTGTAATCTCAGTTGAATAGAGGCAGGGTAAAATTGACAAACGGTGAAAAATAAGTGTGAGGATGAATTTGGGACTTTTCATTCAAATATGATAGTTCTGTCCTTACTTTTATGCAGTTAAAAAAAAAAGAGCCAAAAATTAGTAGAGAGGGTAATCAAGATATTTACTCAGCATATTATTATCTTTGATTAGTAGTTGATAGTTGATGATTGGATATAGTTGGCTCCACGGTACGTCGTCTATGTTCCGCTCTCCCAAGTCCCAACTGCATCGTGGTCCGTGGATGTCCTATTTTATTGATCATGTCATGTGTTGCATGGTACATCCTTCTGACTTAAAATTTTGTTCTGTGGAGAACCAGGATCACAGTGTAGCTTCTATAAGAAAAGAGAAACATCCCATCATGAGTCACAAGTGGAAAAGTTTCACACATGATGAAAAACAAATCAC
This sequence comes from Trifolium repens, assembly GCA_030408175.1. NCBI lineage: Eukaryota > Viridiplantae > Streptophyta > Magnoliopsida > Fabales > Fabaceae > Trifolium > Trifolium repens. The sequence goes on from CP125845.1 coordinate 34,508,992, forward strand.
TTTGAACCATAGTAAAGTTGTAGCTGGAACTCAAGCACTTTCTACAAGTGAAAGTGAGAAGGTGACAGAGAATCGTATATTAATGAGGAACAAGTTGCTATAATTGATATGAGAAGCCAATAACTACACCGATCATCGGTTGACGAGGTAATCAAAAGACGGTTATTCAAGACAAATATTGGATATCAAACATCTTATGAAATTACAAGTAAAAAGACGCGGCCAGAATGTGGTAATTTAAATGTAACCACCAATATTGTGGTAACATCCTCCTAGTTACAATCTATTACAAATTTAACTCTGAAAAAAGAAAAGATTATCTTAATCAAAAATAAGTTCATGAATCAAATTACATGTAGAAATACATAACTGAGAACAGTGGAATAATTAATAGCCATGAGATATGACTATTTATTGTGGAGACCATCAATAATAATTATGCTCATCACTTAATAACCTCTCAACTACTTGACTCATGGTGGGTCTAACATCTTTATCTTCTTCTACACAATCCAAAGCCACATTTGCCAAAGTCTCCATTTTCTTTACATCATAATTTGATCCCAGTTTAGGATCAACAATTTGTTCTACCCAACAACCAACTTCTAATCCTTTTCTCCTGTTCTCCCTAACCCATGTTACCAACCTCTCATGACACAACTCTTCTTTGATTTGGATATCTGTTGTTGGACTCTTTCCAGTAATCATCTCCAACACCACAATTCCATAACTATAAACATCGACTTTAGAAGTGATTTGCAAGTTGAAAACCCATTCAGGTGCCATGTAACCTCTTGTCCCTCTTATCCTCGAGAAATTGGAATTATCAAGGCCGTCTCTATTCAATAGCTTAGACAAACCAAAATCCGCTACCTTGGGCTGGTAATCTGAGTCAACAAGTATGTTTTGAGGTTTTATATCGCAGTGCAAAACCCACTCTAAACACTCTTCGTGTATATAAGCAAGACCCTTGGCGGTTCCCATAGCGATGTTATACCTCTTACCCCAATCAAGTTCATTTGACCATAGATTATTTGCTAAAGTACCCTTTTCCATGTACTCATAAACCAACAATCTGTGCTTTCCCTCTGCACAATAACCCCACATACCAATCAAATTCATGTGGTTAAGCCTTCCAATTATGCTAACTTCAGCAAGAAACTCACTCTCACTCTCTCCTTGATTTGCTTCATGCAAACGCTTTATCGCAGCAATTCGATTATCAGATAAAACACCCTTATACACAGATCCTCCAGCACCTCTTCCAATCTCTTGACTAAACCCTTTTGTAGCTTGTTTCAATTCAGAGTAACTGAATTTCCTAAACCCTGTTGCTGCTAGAACATAATCATGATCATCTTCACCAGAACTTTTCCTACTCCTAAACAAGAAAAACCAAACCAGAAAAAATCCCAAAAGCTCAACTCCTCCTAAACCACCAGCAAAACAAAGCATGAACTTCAATGAACCATTTTCTTTCTTTTTTATGTAATCTCTTTCAAGATTTACCACTCCATTCCTCTCACAAACCATTCCCATTCCATTTTCCTGAATCCTCATCTCATCAACAAAACCACCACTTTTTGGCAATTTCAAGTAGAATGTTCCAAGAAAACTCTGAGAATTATGGCCATTAAGTAACTGAATTTTCGGGTAACACAAAAAATTACCACCATAATCAGCATTAAAAGTAAACTGAAATCCTGCACAACCACACAAACTCAAGCACAAATTCTCACATTCTTTGTAAGTTTTATTAGGATAAAACCCATAATCATATCCATAAAAATCAACATGAGGTAAAGCCAAAAACCATGACTCATCATGACTCTTGTTATTACTACAAGAAAGTTGAAAATTGGGTTTACAACCTTGACTATTATCTTGATCATCATTCCAAACATAACCAGGTAGACAAGAACACTTTCTACCATTTAATGGATCATAACTACAAGAACTATTGGGTCCACAAATCCCATGAATAAAACAAGGTTGTTGACGAAATTGACCAGAAACAAACCAACTTTGTTCCTCATCTTTTCTACTATAAATGCGAACATTACCATCATGATCAACTCTAATTAAACGTTGCAAATAAGTTCCATAATCAGAATTATTAAAAACAAAATTATCAGAAGATCTAAATCTACCAAATGAATCCAACAAAGCAATTCTACTACTGTTGAAAGTTGATCTGGTACCACTACCAACAGCACCATTGCTAGTAGTCCAAGGATCTGGCCAATAAATGCTTGAAACTCTTGGACCTACATAAAGAAGTCTCAAAATGTTATCATTATCAAAGAAAAGTTTATAGAAACCAGACGAAAAATTCGTTTCGCTTGTTGAAGAAACAAGATTGGTGAATCTTGTTAAGGGTTGGTATGGTAGAAGTGTATCAGTTGGAAAATCAAAACTTTGCCAAAGAATATCATTGTTATTGATTGAACTGGTTGTGTTTTGTTCTTGAAGAACAAGGTTTCCATTTTCATGTAAGATTAATTGTAATGGATTTGGTGAGACAGTGTTTGTGGACCAAACAATGGATTGAGCTGCGTCTGTTAAGACAAGGTTACCAGTTTTGAGAATGGAAAGTGTTGAGCGTTTACCGTTAACCGGTTTGTCGCGGTTCGCCATCCAAACAATGGTGGTTGTGATGTTGCCGTTAAGGTGTTTGTGTTTTTGTGTGAACCAAATAGCGAAGGAGTAAGCATTTTGGCCTACTGGGTAGAAGCCTGCAGTGAATCTGTTGTTGGGTGAGAGTATGGTGTTTTGTTGTGGGTTTTCTACTGAGAGGGAGAATGATGAAGTGTGGTGGAAATGGATGAGAATGAGAATGATGAGGAGAGTGATTAAGATTGTTGATGGTGAAGAAGAGGACATTGTTGAGTATGGTGGATGAGGAGGGAAGAACGAAGATTTTGTTTCGTACTTATATTGCTGGATAAATACACTGTAGTTCTAAAAGGATTTTAAGTGTTTGAATTACTCCCTCCTATCCCAAATCTTTGACGGTTTAATGCACAAGATATGATAGAGACGTGATATAATAAGAAATTGGATAAGAACATGATAGAATAATGACATGATATACTTATCATATCATGTTTTAACTTTTGTTTCAAAATTTTGGTCTTTTTAAGAAATTAACTTCCAATTAATGATATTTTACCATTTATATCCTTACAAAAACTAAAACATTAATATTAGATATGTAAATATATAAAGATAATTTAGGCTCTCCTTTTCATTGATCAGATAAACATCAAACAAATATGTTATCATGATATGATTATCTGATCAATGAAAAGAGGGTCTAAATTATCTTACATGATTATTTTACATATCTAATAATTTATTTAATGAATTTTCTCTTTCTTAATAAAGAAAGAATAAAAATAACTTAACTTATCAATTTTTATTATTTCTTAATCCATGTGCAAAATTCTAGAAGAACAAAAGTTTTGGAGCGAAGGGAATATTACAGGGGCGGATGCAAGGCAAAGGAATTGGGGGCTCAAGCCCCCACAAGAAAATAATTATTTTGTCTAATAATACTATTATTCTAAGATAATTTCTATTATACATTTATATTAGCCACCATAAAAATTTAGTTAGCTTATTAACTTACACTTACCACAAGTTCACATTTTTACTCTTTGACTTTTCATTATCTTAAGTAAAAAAATCAAAAAACTTATTTTATTTTTTTTTAATTTTATTTGTGTGTATGTTTGCATGTTCTCCAATCAAATTATCCATACACCTTCTTTTCTCTCTTAACTTTAACTCTTCTTTATTTGTGTGTATGTTTTATTTTTGTTCTTTAGTTTTTTCCAATCAAAAAGGATTTTATTTTGTGGTACTTAAAAATTATTTTTTTTTGTCTCTTCTGCTTTGTGATTCTCTCCCGCGTTGTCTAGGTGCGAGTACGCACCGGTACAAAATACGACTTTTTAAAAATATTAAAGTACGGGTTCGTCACATGAAAAAAAAAAATACAACTTCGGTGCGGATCATACGAATATTGTACGCATATCAGTACCTGATACACACTCGGAACTGATACTCTCCTTCAAATGGTGTACTCATACTCCACAAATTTTCTCACAACCAATATTTAAAAGTTATAATTTTTAGTTTAATCAATTTTATTTTTTCTTCTTTTTCTGTTGAAGAATTGCAAATGGTTAGGGTTTTTTTGTGTTTTTTTAATTGTGATTTATTAAAATAAATAAAAAAAAAATATCACAATAAAATATTAGCTGTAATATTTTTTATCCCCCACTAAAGAATATTTCTGGATCCGCCATTGGAATATTATTTATATTTTCTAGTTATATGAAAGTATTTTTATTATAAGAAAAATTAGATGCATAATAGTGTATATGAAAGTAGTTTTACTCGCTTGTTAATAATCCTGTAGTTCCTACATTTCAAAAAAGTTTTAAGAAATTCAGTTTACTTGTTACTAACACCGTTTTAATTGTACATGTGTTCAAGTGTTTGTCAATATATATAAATTGTTTGTCACATGTCATAAAACTGAAGAAAAGGGTTAATTAATGCAAACGGTGGAAATCTAAAGACCAAATTGATACCTTTCAATCGTAAGAAACATTAAAATTCAAAATAAATTTAAGAGACCAAATATGCAGTTAAATTATTAATATCTTTAAATAATCTACAAAATTGAAAACATTCAATAATATTAATCCTTTTAAAGCGTTTAATTAAATTTAAAAGCTAGAGAATTTTCAAATGTAATCATGAATTAGTAGTATAAAATTTCTTTAACTACATAGACTAAGAAGAGATCAGTGCACAATTTTATAAAGTATAATAATAAATTGATGAATCACACAAGTCAGTCATCATGCATTTGGGTCGATGTAGTTATTAACATTGATGACTGTCGGACATATATTTATTTAACTGTCCCGGCCCGGCGACTTTGAGGAGAAGACTGAAGTGCAAATAGAAGTCAAGCTTTGGACTGTTCTGCATGTACTATATTTTTCAGCTAGTAATTATTACAAACTGAATTGATGTATGGTTGTAGGTGACAAGTTAATAGTAACAGTGAGTAATGTTTGTCATACACCCAGCCAATCGGTTGCAGGCTTGCAGCGGCGGAACTATAAAAATTAATTTGAATGGATCTATAAAAAAATTATAACATATAAATAAAATATGAAAATTATATTACAAGCAAAAACATAAGTTGTAAAAATAAAAATTCTATTTAGCAATACCAAATTTTGAACTCGTGACTTTAAAACTTATAATCTAATTGAAAAAATTATCTTAAATAAAAAAAATTAAATATATATTAAACATTTTTTTTGTATGTTAGTTCAATTGTTAATTCAATTAGTTCAATCAAATAGGAAATCTACTTCGTTGATAGTAAATTGCGTTTCTAACTCTCAGAATTTTCTTTTGCAGGTTTTGAACACAACTAATAGGTCGGACATCACTCGGCAAGTGGCATGGATTCAACCAACGGCTCTGTGTTTGAAGTTGAACGGGGATGGTAGCTCTTTCGGAAATATGGATCGTGCTGGTTTTGGAGGTCTTATCCACAATGATATTGACGAATGGATGCATGGTTTCTCTGGATCGCGTCGACGTGCTTCTAACCTTTTGGTAGAGCTTTATGCCATCCTCAAAGGGCTTCAATTGGCTTGGGGCTTAGGCTATCATACCATTACTTTGGAATCTGATACTAAATCAGCTATTGATCTCATCCTTGAAGATGACAATAATTTTCACCCTCACGCAATTATTCTTGGTCAGATTTGTATGTTCCAGGCGCGATATTGGTCTTTATCGTTCTCTCATACTCTTAGAGAAGGAAATGAATGTGTTGATTGGTTGGCTAAACATTGTGTTCAGTCAGATGTTAATCTTAAGTTGTTGGCTTTTCCCCCTCCGCAAATAGCGCATGTGCTGCTTGCAGATGCAACATGTGTCTTGAGACAGCGTTCTCGTTAGTATGTTTTTGTTGTCTTTTTTCCCATTATTTAAAAAAAAAATATCCAACACTAAAATTCAATCAATTATCTACTATTTTATCTCAAACAAAGTCAAAGTTGATTATTATTATTATTATTATTATTATTATAAAATTAAATTGTATATCTTAAAATAATGCTCTACGTATACTGAGTGACTTGAAATCATCAATAATAGATTATGAACTAATATTTGAACTAATATATATATCGAGCGACTTATAATCACCATTTATAATTGTACCAGACAAAATACCGGTGTCACGACCCGAATCTGCATCGTGACCGGCGCACGAACTAACACACTAGTTCAGCAAGCCTTATGACCAAACTTATCAAACGATAGATAAAATATTTCCAAAAATGACTTTTATTTCAAAAATAGTATTTACTGAAATTTCGACAGAGTATCCTCTATATTTTCAACGTTTCCAAATTCAAAATACATCCTGTTTAATATTACAAACGCATATTTTTCAGTCAGCAGTTCAAAGTTTACAAATTTAGTATTTATACACCTGAAATTAAGATATTCCTAGACTCAAAATAGCTGCAGATACACTGACTCAACATAAACATAAACAAAGATTATTCAACCAAAGGAAACCTACCGAAACAGCTACAATCTGGAACTTTGAATCTATTAGGAGATTGCTACTCTTCTGAATCTGAAAAAAAAAATAGAATATGAAGGGGTAAGCCACGAGGACTTAGTGAGAGACAACAACCACCACCAACTAGAAGGGAAACACACAAAGACACGAATAATTAGTTTTCTCAAATCTGATTTCAATTAATAAAGATAGTAGCCATGTATAGTATAATTAATCCAAAAACAGGTATACACGTGAAAATTCACTAACTTGTAAATTTGTTCAAAAATAAGACTATTCAAAAATCCAATGTTAAAAAGAGGTGAAAATCAAATCAATTACTCTATCGAAACTATAAAACCTTGTATAATTAAAATAATCATCCTTGAAGAAAGTATATAAATCTGATACAATTTAATAGAATCAAAATAATCAACTTTAAAGAAAAATGTAGAAATCCAATAAAATAAAATAGAAGAAAAAGATCGTTGCGAGAGAATCGAGAGATGGCTCCATCTCGTTGATAGCCCTTTCCTCCTAAGAGTGGCCTCTCACTTAGTGGCGGCTCCATCTAACGGATAGCCCTTTTCTCTCGACTAATGGAACATCAAATCTATCGATTAGGGAGTTTACATCTCGTTGATAGCCCTTTCCTCCTAATGGTGGCCTTTCCATAGGGGCGGCTCCATCTAACGGGTAATTCTCTCTAACCGAATTCACATTACTAGGTGCACCTAGGTTGTCATCAGTATAATCGTGATTCTTAAAATACATCGCTTAAAACCATATTTCGATACCTTTTGAAAACCTTTGTCGAAATACATACGGTCCAAACAGAAATGAAAATATTCCACTTTATAAACCATAAGTAAAATAAAATCCAAACGGAGAATACCACATATATCTCAAAACTATATTTCTCAACTTATCAAACTTATGCCGAAGTACATAAATCAAATCTCAATTTCAAATCCACTACGTTAAATATCATAAGTAAATCCAATTAGAAACCGTATTAACATCGATAACTTTAAAAATTTAATAATAATGATGAGAAAAATGTTCAAAGGTTGTGTTTCCCGGTTTTCATAAATACTTTAGCAGAGAAACTGAGTAACATAAAATTGATAATATAAAACAAGTAGTAATGATCATCGTCAACTCACAGTTATGAAGAATCAACTAAGTTTGCTCTCCAACCACTCCTGAGAAGCATGCCAAGTTTCTGGCGTCATATCTGAGTATCAATAATATTATAATTTCTTTAGACTTGCAGACTCATTATAGAACTTTAGTAACAATAGCTAACCATGAAATCCTCTAATATATACCCAAATTTCTGGAATTAATTTATAACCCACTACTCATGCCTAAATATGCACTAATTGATGTAAGTTGGTAAATATACCTCAAAAGAATCTCAATGAGCAACTTTCACAAAAATGGGTATTATTCTTCTTCTTCAAAGCACAAACCTTAACTCCAAAATCTCACCAAACCTCCCTTGTATTATGAAATAGCTTAGCTTAGATGATTAATTTTTCTTGTAGGTGTTTGATTGTGGAAGAAAATTTATGGTTTGAAAGAAAGAGAAAAAAAAGAAATGGAAAAGAAAAGGAAGGGTTCAGGAACAGAGGGAGTGTGAGAGAATAGAAAGTGTGGGGTGAGATACGGTGGGTTTGAATTCTAGACCCTTCTTTTTTTCTTTTTTTTTTTAAGCAAAAAGGGTGTAAATGGTAGACCATCTACAACACCCAGATATATTAACAAAACCGAAAAGAAAATATAAAATACTGGGGGGACATTAACCAAAACCCAGTCAAACCACATTTCAGCCCAAAAGGATATACAAAACAAATCAAATACCAAAAGTGGTTTAAAAAACACAGATGCAAGAGCACACACAACACGAGCACTATTTAGCGAACCCACACACAGGCACGAAACCAAATAGCAAAAAAAAAACGGTTGTGCGAGCCTTACAAGTAATAGACCCTTCTTTGTTTGTTTGTTTATTTATTATTATTATTATTATTTTTTATATTTTCAACTTACTAGTATTATTATTTATTTTATTTATTGGAACGGTGTGTTACAACCGGGGTACTATTCACCTAAGCCCAACACACCCAATTGGGCCACCCACCTAAGTTAGAGGAGGCCCAAAAAGACTATGTCATAAAAACTAGTCCACTACTCCACATAGGCTGAATTCACCCACTACTCTCCACTACTCCACTACTCCATCATCACCCCACCTTCCTCAAAAATAGAGACCATGGGATCATGGGATCATGGGGAGTTATTCAATTAACATGGCTCCACTATAGACCTATAAATACAACCCCCAAAGCAATTAAAAACTCAAGCAATATCACTATTTTACACCATTGTATAATCTTAACCCTCAGCAAATATACACCCCCTAGTGTTCTATCAGGAACATTTGGCGCCCACCGTGGGGCCTCGGTAAAACGATTCACAGGCCTCAAGTTTCATTCAACATAGAAATTCTGTTTCATGTTATTTTGGTCGATGCATACATGTATAATATGGATTTTTCAAACAGTTTTTTCTGGGGAATTATTTCTCTCTTTCACAAGACCGACAACAACCGCTTCAAGTTCAAGTTCTATGTAAGCTAAGAGAAGAAGAATAAACCGAAACTGGCTTCAACTTCAAATGGATATCACTGCTAACATACTCTTCAGGCTTGATATCATTGAAATACTTAATACTGCACGTAATGTGTGTCCACTTTGGTGGAATATTTGCAAGAATCCTCTCATGTGGAAAACCATTCTTCAATGACATTTAACTTTGCCAACAAAAGAGGGATTCATCTTAAGAGTTTTTCGACGTAGTTTGTGTTAACTATTCACCATAAATATGTTGTAATGGCGAGAAGAGGTGTTTACAAGATAGAGAGTACGAGACACAAGTGTACAACAGAGAGAAAGTACGAGCCAGGAACCGCCATATCACCGTCGGATTTGTGAAGGAATCGCCGTGTTGACGTCGGATTCGTGTCGGAACCACCCCGTCATCACCAGGTTTATAAGCCCGTGAAGCATACAGAGGTTTATCAACCACAATTTACTTGGACAATGCGAATGAAGCGGTTCTCACTTCTCTCTCGCTCCTGCCCTTTATATGTATACTATATGAAAATTGTGTTGCATATTCAGTTTTAAAATGATTTATTGAATTTGGTTTGTGAATTAATCTAAAGAAAATGGAAGGAAAATATATGAAGGCTAACAAATGTGTGAATAAAAGCCAATGGAGCATGAAACATGTAATTTTAAAACCGTTAAATACTTTATAATGACAAGAGGCGATGGCGATATTGCCAAAAAGTCTGCCGACTTGTATTGTATCTTTGTTAACAAGAAGTAATATGATTTAGTCTAATAATGGTTATCTCTTAATTAACATAAGATGCATGTTTATAAATTAGTCATGATACAACACATGTAAAATGAAGAGGAAAATTGTGGCTTCCTCAGCACCGAATGTGTTTTTCAACGTATATATAATTTATTTCTTTAATGGACTATGAAATATGAATCACTACTTAGCAATTTGGAATGATTATCTATTTAAGAAAAAGTAAGTAGTGGTTCATATTATTAGCAATTTGATTATCTAAACTTGCCTTTTCATATTCCAATTTATGCATATAATCTTGCAACTTCAATATTGATAATTAGCATTTGATTCCATTTTGCGCCTATATAACTAATGTTTGGTGTCATGATGTTTGTTTCTACTCTAATTGGGTTCATCCATATGTTTTCTCTATTTTAATTGGTTACTCATGCTTGATCCGTTTTAACAATGACATGGACTTAAAATCTTTGTGCTGTCGCTGAAATGATGTCCAACACCATCATCTCGCCGTCAATCATTGGTGTTGCGACATATCGCCTCTTTCAAACATGGACATCATCACTATCAAAATCATGTAACTGCCTTATGGAAACCGAGCACACAAGCGAAAACAATATTGGATCACTCGTCGGCGTGAACGATGATAAGTCAGCCTCAAAGCGGTTTGATTGGTGTAAGAGGGAGGTAGCGGTTACAGCGAATCCGACCATGATAGCGGATGCAGCGGTGTTACAAATTCGGAAGACAACGGCGGGTAAAATGTCGCCGCAGCAGTAAACAACCGAGAGAAATGAAGGTGGGCGACTTAGACCCCGAAAAGCCAATGCGAATAAACAAAGGCGGAAAGTTAAATTGGGAAGGCCCTTATTGCATTCACGCAAAGCTTGGAGGAGGAGCGTACATGCTAAAAATGATGAAAGGCAAGTACTGCTCAGAACTTGGAATATCCTCTACCTCTGATTTTATTACAGTAGTTACTATCTCCCAACATCGCGAGAAAAAACTCCTACGGCGAGGACGACGGATGTAGCAGCACAAGTTTACACACATGACCGCCTGATCAGAGATTCGTGTTATTAAGGGCGAGTCCCTCCCGATCGAGAGCATTCGTTGCTAAACTAAAAACTGATTCCGCAATTGTATCTCGCCATGGCTATGTTACAATAAAATCAAAGGTATTATCGATGGAGTAAAGGTAAAACAGGAAAGGAAAGTACTTAAATGCTCAAATTTTCTTTTGTTTTCCAACCTGCGTTTTGGTCTATGATTATCAAATATTTATCTTCTTTATAAGAATTGGATCGGAAATGTTAATAAGAATTAGTTGCCTTTTTAGTTGTTTTTCTCAATCCTACCATGATGCTTCTGAATTGGTGATGATATTTTAGGATAGCTTATTTGTTTAAGCCAAAATGATAGCCACCTTATTTTCGATGAATTAAAACTCATACACAAGCTTCAATATACGGATGAATTACAATCTAGGTAAGAGAGTCAATTTTTTCTTCCTATGAAATGACTATTAGCTTAGTCACTTTGAACATAATGCATAAATTGAAAACTACTTGCTAGCGAAGATAAAGACATGATTATTCTTATAAACTTAAAAGTAGAGGTGATATTCAGCCACTACATAATTGAAATTATTCACCAGAATCAAATTGAAATAACATGCATACATTTATTTGGACCTTCATTTAAAGAATTGAGTTTAAGCTAAAATATCTAAACTAGTGTTAAATCGAAATTTATGAAACCAAACAAATTTTGAGCGTCCAGGTGCATTCAATCCTTTATTTTTGTTTGTAAACAAACTACTTAATTATGACCATAAAGACTGTACTGAGAACTCTTTTTATGCATCATATAGCATAGTCCTCAATAACTTCAATAGTAACAACCAAAATATAAGTATCTTAATGCATAGAGAATGTTGAAGGACAAAAACAAAGTCCTCAAATTTAAATCGATCTTCATCCTAGAGATTGAAGGGCAGAAACAAAGTCCTCTTGTATCACTCAGCAAGCGCACATTCGAGAATGAATATCGAAGATACTATTCCGAGTTACAACGTACATCAGGTGCAAGCATTCACTTATTTAATATTTAATTATGTTTCTCCATCTTTTATGATGCAATCGAGAGTCAAGATGTGGGGGATGCTTCAATCTCTGCCAATTTACTGGTTTTGTTGTTATTTTAAGTTTTGAAATTGAATATCAGCATATAATTATAACCTGTGAAGAATATTTAAAGGTTAGATTTTGTACTGCTAGAATACGAAAGGTGGCATATTTGGTTTATATAACAAAAGGTTAATTTTCTAGATAATATCAAGTTTGTATACTTGTTTTGTCTAAAATTTGTGGAAGCTTTGGTTTCTTTGTTGTTCTTATTCAAATCTTGGAGAAAAAGTGATATATCTTGATAAATATTATTCTCGGCCACACTTCTCATAGATACTTAAAGGGACAAGCAATTTCTAATTGAAATTTCAAGGATAACAGCTCGCCGAACTTCCGTCATTGTTCAATGCCGCCGTCTCGCAGTAAACCGCTGGCGCCACTTCACTCATCATTTTCTAAAAATGACGATCTCATTAAACAAGAGGCAGTGTGAACTGATTTCATCCAGGTACGAGCTGATAAATGCTAATGGAATGTTGTGGCGACCTAAAAGGTCATAAGCCAATAAGCTAAAGGAACGTAACTGTGAATAGAAAACATCTCAACCGCTACGACGCGCATATGATATATATATATAAAACGACATTGTTCGTCCAAACCGCCTTTGAGTGTGATAAAAATAAAGTGACTTTGTTCGTCCAAACCGCCTTTGGGCGTCATAAATTATTAAAGCCATCATGTTAGACTACGGCGTTGATGTGCATATCGTCATGGCCGCCATATAAGACTACGGCATTGGCGTGCAAAATTATTAAAGCCATCATGTTAGACTACGGCGTTGATGTGCATATCGTCATGGTCACCATGTTAGACTACGGCGTTGGTGTGCAAAATTATCAAGGCCGCCATATAAGACTACGGCATTGGCGTGCAAAATTATCATCGCCATCATGAGAGCACAAGGGCATCACCAACGATTCATTCAAGAAATCATCAGGCGAGTCAAAGCGAAACGCCCAAATAATCTCGCCAAAGAAGCAAAGAAAAGCCAACGCCAACGTACTAAGGCACGCGAGCAAAAAGAAAAAGAAAAGGTGTGAGCCAATAAATGCTATTTAATGGTATGGCGACCTAATGAAAGGTCAGAAGCCAATAAATGCTATGGAATGTTGTGGCGACCTAATGAAAGGTCATAGCCAATAAAGCTAAAGGAACGTAACTAATGCTATGAAATGTTGTGGCGACCTAATGAAAGGCACGACTTAATAAACTCAACGATAAAGCTCTGATTGATAAAGTGACGTTTGAGAGAAGATGTCAAAAGATAAAGCGTCATCAACGACTCAAAAAAGGGTCTAAAGCTAAGAATTACTACAACTTTGGTTGCGTGATGACCATTATAAGTTAAGGTGACATTGCCATCACTTATTACTTGGCAAAATTTTAAACAAATCTCCAACTCTGAATATTACAATTAAAGTCGTCTCGCCAAAAGTTATTGTTATAGTAGAAATGATGTTATTCGTTCGGGCCGATCTAGAGTTACATTAAAACGCCGTCTCGCCAATAAGAGTAAAAATTGTCTCACCTCTGAAGATTTGATGAAAACAAATGTGTCAACCATGGTTGTTACCTTAAGTATTTCGCCCTTACAGACCTCATGCTTGGGGGGCTGTGTACCGGACAAAATACCGGGGTACTATTCACCTAAGCCCAACACACCCAATTGGGCCACCCACCTAAGTTAGAGGAGGCCCAAAAAGACTATGTCATAAAAATTAGTCCACTACTCCACATAGGCTGAATTCACCCACTACTCTCCACTACTCCACTACTCCATCATCACCCCACCTTCCTCAAAAATAGAGACCATGGGATCATGGGATCATGGGGAGTTATTCAATTAACATGGCTCCACTATAGGCCTATAAATACAACCCCCAAGGCAATTAAAAACTCAAGCAATATCACTATTTTACACCATTGCATAATCTTAACCCTCATCAAATATACACCCCCTAGTGTTCTATTAGGAACAATAATAAACTCTAAAATAGTACTCCCTCCGTTACAATATATAAGCAAAAATGCATTTTCTAGATTCATTGTATAATTAATGTATCTGGACCATAAATTTTCCAAATACATTAATTATACAATGAATCTAGAAAGTAGATTTTTGCTTATATATTATAACGGAGGTAGTAAATGCGAACCAAACTTTCACTTAATTTACACCCCTCTCGATTGAAGCAAACTTCGGTAAATGCAATGTTTAACATATCAAAAGTCATAATTACAACCAAAATTCCAATTACATATCAAAAGTCCAATACATATTGTTTAACATAAATAACATCAATAACATTTTCTTTGACTTAAATAGATGTCCTTTACTTAAATTGTAAATAACATCATTGACATTTGGTGTTTGTTTTTACAATTTTATCTTTTAATTGAGAAAATAAGTTATTGTATTTTCTTTAGAGTATTAATTATAAATTATAGAAAAGATATCTTTTTTTGTCCTTTAATTAGATATATGTTGATAAAGAAATAATTAATGTCATTGATAATTTAAAAAATATCTCTATTAAAAGGAACAAAAAAAAATTCAAATATTTAAAGACGGAGTTAGTACAAATTAAGCCACATAACTTGATAGTTTACTCATTTGCACATGATGTGAGCTAATTTTTTCTCGCTAATAAATTTCTTTTTATTAAAAAGAAACCTCATGGACAATTGCAATTAAGTAGGATTTGTTTCCTCATGGATTCATGAGTAAACTATATTGGACAGTTAATTGAACTGAGCTTACGGCATTGCCTAATTTGCTATACACACTAAAGCAGTTATAATAATACATTTGAATTGAGCTCACGGCATTGCCTAATAAAGTTTATACCCAAAAATAATAATTAAGTTATAAAATCGAACTTTGTTTCATTACACTCAAGAGGTGGTGGTAGTAATTAAAAAAAAGGACGTAGGTTTAAAGGGGTGGTGTGTTAGTATGTAGCTCAAGAAATATGTAAAATTGAAATAGAGTTGGTAAGACTTAAGCCTGATTAGACAACACAATATAAAACTCAAATTTTATATACTATAGACTTGTTTTTAGTTTTGAGTCAGACATTTTTTAAAAACTAATATAATTTGTAAACTTATTTCATATTAATGTCTTTAAAAGTATAATCTGATCTATATTTAAATAGATTAATAAATTGACATGTCAATGATATTAAGTTTTATTTTGATATTTAAAACATGACATTTAGAGATTATGATTTTTCTATTACGAGTTTTAGAGATTATGATATTAAGTTCTCACCTTTTTTTTTTCTTTTTTTGTCTTATACTATCATTCCACCGGAGATAATCATATTATAGAATTTTGGATATTATATAGAAGCGATTGGATAAATGAAAATATATGAACAAATGAATAGGAGATGAAGATCACGGTCCATCAAACAACAACACTCCTATCAACACATTTGTAAGAAGACTTTTAATGTTTTGATATTGCAACACAAACGCGATTGAGATTGTTCAAACACATTTAGCTCCAGTTCTCTAAAGATCTACGATAGTAACACGACTGCAACCACAAATGTGATTTAGAACGATACAACTCTAAATCGGGTGAGATTCATATCTAACATTTGTTGATGTTGACAATTGATTTAATCATAGTTGGTTTTGTCAATCGTGATATTGTGCTTTTATGGACTCATTAGATGCCTCTTCCTGCATCCACCAAATACACCATTTTGGGAAAGAAATTTCCACGTCCCCCAAAACTGAACTAAAACATTACAAAATATCACAAACAATCCTTGCCCTATTTTATCAAGCTAAAATAAGGTTGGTGGTGAGTTTTCTCTTGTCACATGTATACCCCAAAAACTAAAGAGTTGTGCTTTTATCATCCTTGTCTCAAGAGAAGTGGACCATAGAAAGAGAAAATTCAGGAGGTAATCAAACCTTACTAATTACTGTTCTAATCATAGTTTAAACTCGAGCACTTCTTATCATATAAGTTCAATCTAAAGGTTGTGTAAATAAATTTCACTTGCCCTTTGGTTAGATGCACCAAACCAAACATATTTGTTACTTCGTTTCCTTTTTTAGAATCCTTCAAGTGCTATCAAAATAATATCCTTAATTGAAAGAAATGAAGAAACCATTAATCACCATTGTACATATAAGCCTCTAGTTATTATAGCCGTATAAATTCAAATACATTCACATATCGATAAATTGAATGGATAGTAATGCATTCATGCAGATTTACCGCCGCTGGTATATGTACATACATATAGTAGAGCTGTGAAAATCAAGATTAACAACATATGGCATGTCAACAAGCCTTCTTCATATGGCATACATGCCATGACGTCTCTCACATAAAACATACATACTACACTTGTTCTTGCTGTACTGTAGGTCCTGGTGCTGATGCGGGTGCCGGTGCTATCGCAAAGTGTAGGCCTCTACGCTGCCCAGAATTTAGAACAAAAGCAACTTGGGTTGCTGCTAGTGCCGCTGCCTCCTGTACAAAATACAAAAACAGTAAGAAAATCGCAGAACATATTTCAGAATGTGTTGCAGTTTACCAGAACACATTGTATGCGACTTAAAACAGAAGAATATAACATACTTTGAAAACAAAACCAACAAACAGACTAGGCAAAATTGTAACAAAATTTAATCGTAAATACAATGAACACTGACCTGTCTTTGTCGTCGGCGTTGCAGAATACTGATTGCCCAAGCCATAATATAGCAAGGTAAAAGAAATCCAGCAGCTCGAAGCAAGAAAAGCTGCAGAAGATGGTAGGTTTGTTAGGTAGGCTTCCAATCGCATTTGAAATGAATACAACAGTAGGCATGTGAAAAATTAACAAATGAGACTCAAATCACTTACAGAGAAAAAATTGGATGGATCATCATCAGAAGAATCACCATCTGTTACAGAGAGTGCATGCCGCAGAAGTAAAAGGGCCATCAACTGTACCAAATAAAAACAAAATTGGGATTAAACTCATGTCTACTAGCTAGCATACTGGCATGCCAATACAAACACTGAAAAAGTGCAATGAAGTATCAGGGATCTTGGCAATAGCAAGTATTATTCATTTCTTAGCTTGACATTTTTATGCGATGAAATGGAATGCAAGGTTAAAGTGCCTTACAATTAGAGCAGCTGAGCGGCAAAATGCAGCTCCACTAGCATTAGAAGCAGCATACTCATCATATTCAGCATCCAGGAATTGACGTTCTGCCTCTGCAATTGCCAATAGTCGAGGATCACGCAAGTCCAAGGGTGAGCCAGATAATGTCCAGCCTCCTCTGCAAGAAAGTTAATAACAAATTAAGGACAAGTTCCAAATGTCAGTAAGTAAATCATCACTGTAGACTCTACATAACTTTGCAAACTAAATAATGGGCATAGAACTAACGCAACATAAACAATAAAGTGCTGTTTTAAAAATAAAAATAAAAATATCATCTTACCCTATTTCAATAGTGGTTTCTTCAGGGTTAGGACGAGGTGGTGGGGCAGTATACCCAGGTTGATAAGGCTGAACATTACATGAACAGACGAAAAAGAAGGAAACCATCAGAAACAAGAACAAAAATAACATAATTGAAAGGAAACCATCAGAGACAAGAACAAAAATACACACATGATACTGAGCATCTGGTTCAATTCAAAATGTCAAGTAAAACCACACAGAATACAGTTACAATCTAAGAATACAAAATGTAAAACATCTAAGTATAATTTAGATATGCACATGCCTAAAGTTTCCCTGTTCCCCCCAATTTTTTCTTTCTTAGACAAAATGCAGAAGTCTAAGAGGTTGAATAACAAATGAATCCTCATTCACGGTAGAAATCTGTCAGCATTATATTCCATCCTTAAATCCCATTTCCCAAATAAACTGAAAATCAGGATATTTTTTGAAGATGGATTTTCCATTTATAACATGAGTCTAGGAACATATGATAGTTGTGAAATGTGATACCAAATACACGGACCATTTGGTGCTACAAAGCTCTTACCAGATAGAGTCCACAAAAGGAACGGATCCATTAGATCTATCTATGTTGGAAAATGGAAACAATGATGTCGTCACATGGACCATCTTAAACCCACTTAAATCACTCTGTGGCACCCTATCTGTTAGATACATCATCTCAACTTTAAGCAATGGAAGGTTTATAGTTACTAAAGGAAGGCCATCTAATGGCTTGTTTATTAAAGAAAAAAGGGAATTACATTGCAGAAGAGAAGACACAATTAGTAGGGTGGGACCAAAATTCTATTAGAATGAAGACACATATGTATAGGACGGTTAGACAGAAGGGTGTTTGAGTAGAGTTAGACTCCAATAAAACTAGCTACTTCTGAAAAACAAGCATTCACATAATTTCCCATCACCAACAAAAAGATAGCAGATTAAGAAAATTATCATACAGAACACCATACCTGATGACATATCTCACAAGTAATGTCTCCTTTCTCATTGCACCAATGCTGGACACACTTTCTGTGAGCATACTGCAAAATCAAACACCAACCATTCAAGAATCAGCAAGACCAAAATATATATGGAAGAAATAAAAGTCAGCATCACACACAACAACAATGTTCCCCGACACCCTTCTCTGTAATCGTAAACCTCCATCTAAACCCGGGTGATGAATATTGAATACAATCACATTAAAGCATTAGTCAGCTCAGTAGCATGAAGCAGTCAAGCACAGAATTTTTATTTTTTTCACAATAACATGTTCTCAATATACAACTTCTCTAATGTGCAACTCAATTAATTAAGAATACTAAGGGCCCATTTGGAATAGCTTATTTTTGAGCTTATGCAAATAAATAAGTTTTTATGTTAATTTATAAGTTTCCACTAGCGAAAATTGTATTTTATAAGCTATTTTTTCATAAACTACCTTGACAAACATATAAAAATACATAAAAACTTGTTTATTTGCATAAGCTGTTTTGCACAAGCTCAAAAGTAAGCAATTCCAAACGGGCCCTAAATATATCCAACAGAATATTTCATAAACTCATTTAGATCAATGTAGAAACCGGGTTAATAATTCATATACATGCAAAGCACACAAAGCATAAAAATCTTCTACCAAGAAAGCATATACTCTTTTATTAACACACTTACACACAAAATCCACCCCCCAAAAATGCCAATTTTCACATTGATCAATCAATTTTGAATCAAACATCATTAATATTTTACAGTACATACCGGATGCAAAAATCATAATAATTTTTTTAAAAAAATCAATTTTTCCCTTTCTAATCTTACAATAAAATCCTTCAAAAAAACAAATCCTACAAATTACAATACCTAAAAAACAAAAACTTCAAAATGATTATTAAAAAAAAAAGAAAAAATTGATTATACCTTAAGACTACCGCTACAGGCGCAAGGAGTCTCCAAATTGGAAACGCTATCTTCTTCCTGACAAATACGGCACTCAACCGTCTGGATCAACGGCTCCTCTTCATCATGACAATCATCGCCATCCCGATTCTCCGTCAATGAAGCAGATCCGGATGATCCGGAAGCTTCATCGACGATAGGTGGAGATGACGATGGTTCGGAAGGAAGGTGAGCAGGGTTAACAGAAACTGGGCTGACGAGTTGGTCAACGATGAGTACCAAGTGATCGCTCATTGGATAAATCAAAACCCTAAGAAAATCAAAAATTGAAATTGGAAAAGTGAAATTATGAAATGGATGAGAAGAAGAAGAAGATGGAGATGGAAAAGGAGAGAAAATTTTACCGGAAAATTGAAGAATTGGAAAGAGAGAAGAGAAAATGAAAAGCGATTGAAAGTTGAATTGAAATTCGAAACAGTGTGCGTTGTTGTTGTTGGGTTAATTATCTTGTTTTTTATATTGAGATTATTTAATTATTATTATTATTGAGATTAGATTTTTTGGATAAAGGAAAGTGGGAATGGGTATGGTGTTATGTTATGTTACGCGTTTGTTCTCACGCTTCATGGCTGGCTGTCTGGCTTGGACAATGTCGAAACACGTGCGAGTAGTCTTTTTCTTTTTTGTTGAATTTAACAAATTGATTTAATGAATTTATCACCTATTCAATTTCTATTTATTGAATTTTATGATACCATTTGCATACTTGGTTATGCACTTGTTATTATCGTATTAAATACGGTTAGAAAATGTCACGAGTTTGATTTTTGAGTTTAATTCGGTAGATAGAGATATCGTATCATTTTTTCTCTTAATTTTTATATTTCAATCTTTAGTTAATTTTTTTTTTTAAAGGGTTTGCTAAACGGTACCTCGGGGCACACTCTTTAAGAATTTCATTTAAAAAAATAATTTAATTTTTTAAAAAGGTTGAAAATTTCAATTTTCAATTTTGTTGACTTCACATATATTCCTCAAGTGCTCATAGAAATTTATTTGTGTTTTAAACTATGAGCCCAGAAGAGCCATAGTGTGATGTGCTTTACCTAAGAATCCAGAAGATTCATAGTACAAATGAAGATAGAACATGATTTATTTATTTACCTTTTCAATTAAATGATGTTATCTTTGTAAAATGAGATACAATATCATGTGTATTCTACAACCATTATTCATTGTAAATTGGTTGATAAATCTATGGATTATTGAGATATTTCCTGAAGCAAATATTTCATCAAAGTTGTGATCTTTTATCAAAGTATGATTAAATTGTCCCAGAAGGACATGTTGTTGTATACGAAATTGTATGGTGATTCTCCGGCAGAGATCTATGAAATCCCAAACAATGTTTATGAGATGTTGTGGAAATCACACATGAGGGGAAGAATATTGAGAATTCAAGTGTGATTTAAAGTCTCTCTTATTTTCCCCAACTATTGGTATCAAAGTAGGGCGATAAAATGAGGAAATATGAAAATCCCTGAAGGATTCAAATTGTGAGAAAATATTATCTGAAATACTAAAGTATCATTTTATCTAAGACAGTTCTACATTTGAAAAAGCGAATATAATTGGTATGACCGGTTAGACCATCCCGAGTCTTATGATGCAATCAAAAAGTATGAACATTCTTCAATATAATGAATTATCAGATGTTGTTCTCAAAGCCAATAAAAGGCGAAATAAAGGGTTTGAAATTCCCATTATTTGATGTGATACATGTGCATAAATCCAATGTTTTTGTTGGCCAATTGGATATGATATAAGTTTATCGATGCATCGACTAAATGACCAAGTAAATGTCACCAACTTTGATCAAGTTGGTGTGTGACATGATTTTGAATGTCAAGTTGTGCATGTTCATATTTAGAATGGTCTCGGAAAGATATTTAGCTAAATGCTTTATATTTATAGCCGAACAATTATTATGAGAACAAATGTCCTTACTTGGACATGTTACTTTGCTAGTAGTAACATCTATGTGCATCAAGCCAATGAATTATTAAAATTCTCCCCATTACAATTTGTTCATGGTCAGGAACTTAATATCTCTCATCTAAGATTTTTTTATGTGAAATATATGTTCTCCATTGTCCAGCAGACAATATTAGATGAAACTATAGAAAACTGAGATTATGTAATAAATTTGAGTCTTTGCCATAAGATATTTCATATCTTGTTATTAGTTATCGGCATTAGGGGGAGAGAAATAAATATAAGCAGCTCTGAAATATTTGTATAGAATGCATTCAAATACTCGCACACAATAACGTGAACTCGAAGTTCAAAATATGCATTCTCTGACCTAAAAGGGATTCCTAAATTCCTTTATGCTGCAAATTTCCTTTTCTATTGAAATTTGAATAGGCTAAGGCATGCCTAAAACTTGGTTCCAAAAATAAAACTTAGAGAAGGAAGATGGTCTTGTTGGTGAGAAAACAATCATGAAAAATGTAGAGATTGCAAAATGTTTATACCTCCCGAAGAGGTTCAGGTACCTGTAATTTCTGATAATAAAAGAGATCTCAATCAGTTATATCTCTACAAGTTAAAACAAGGAACCAAGAACTTGAAAAATAGTCGACAAATGAGGTAGCGCTAATTAAATATTATAAGTGCGAGAACATTGAACCCAAATTAAAGGGTGTGGTTAGCCAAAAATATAAAGAAGCAATTCATTTGCAAATATAATGGTTTTGGACTTGAAGTCTATGTCCTCAAGGTATAAATCCAATAAGCATATATGAGCCTTCGTATTCAAGTGAAATGAGAAATATCCACCTGAAGTGAAATTAAAATATTTTCTTATTTTAGTAACACAAAAAAGACTCACTTTATTTGAAAATTGTGTTACAATATATTTACATGGCTCACTTGTTGTTAGTGACGATTATATGCAACTCCTTGAAGGAATTAATTTGCATGAGGCATGCAATTAAAATATTAAAGAGATGACTTAATAAAATGAATAAGCCTCTTTATATATATACATACAATCAAAAATGCATGTTGTATAATAATTTTAGTGAATATTTCCAAATGAGAAATATGAGAATGACATTTATCCATCATTGAAAATGAATTTGTTATAATTAATTTTTTATGATAATAATATAAACTTGACCAGAACTCCTGAAGAGCTCTTGAAATTCATTGGTTAAAGAAAAGTTTGAAATGAAATATGTTGGATGGTCAAAGTTTATTTTGAATTGCAAATTTAGTATTTCAATGAGATTTTATGTACCAAGACACTCATATGAAATAAGGTACTAAACACATTTTATATGAAAATATATAATTTGTGTATCAATGTCACTTGATGTGAACAAATGTTATCACACGTCTCAAGAAAATGATGACTTACTTGAATTGGTCCTGAAGTACCAAATTTTAATTCAAAAGGAGACAAACACATTGTTGACGTATTATTTGTTATTATATATATTTTTTGTTATTTTGAGATATGCAGGTTATTTGTATAATACAAACTATATGTTTACATGAGTAAATACAGTCGCTCATGAAGATCTGTGAAACTAACTACAATAACAATCTTATGAAATAAAATGACGAGGAAAGTTTAGAACTACATGAGATAATCAAGAATGTGATTTGGTTCAACTACGAGATCCATCAGATACAAGAGATTTGTGAATTTTCGTCAAAGGACTCTTGCAACAATTCAGTATGAAGATAATGACGCACAAAATGCAAATTTGGAGAAGCGTACAAGAAATAAGATATGATAGATCTTTCTATGAAGTCAACTTCAAGTAAAGCTTTTGAGAAACTAATATAGAAGATTATTTAGTTTTTCTTCACCTCATATATAATTGTCTTTATGAGGGGGAGACACAAATATGTTCTGCACTCTTTTTCCCTTCACCATGGTTTTATCCCACTGAGTTTTCCTGGTAAGGTTTTTAATGAGGCAGTTCACACACACAAAGGATGATGTACTCTTTTTCCTTCACCAGGATTTTTTCCCAATGGGTTTTTCTCTAGTAAGGTTTTAATGAGGCATATCCTCGATGGACATCAAGGGGGAGTGTTATGAATAATTGTAGGTGGATGTCCATAGTCTTGGCCCATATCATTGGCCCATATGTTTTCCTATATATAGAACCTATGTTACAATGTAAAACACACTTGTGAATGAGAAATACAATAGTTCTCTATTCTCTTTCTCTCTTCCATCTTCTCTCTATCTCTATTCTTTTGTCTATTACTTTATTTCATAACATTCTCCAATTTATTTTTTTAATTTGTTGAATAATTAATGTATTAGATCTATAACATTAGATCTATAATGTAGTAGTAGTCATTAATGTTCTTAGAATTTGGAGGCATTACTTAAAAAATTTACTTAAAAATAATAGTTGCTACTCTCTCTCTCTCTCCCATGTCATCTCTTACAAAGAAAAAACTAGTTGTATTTTTTACAAGTACACATGAACAGTAATGGATAAGAAGAAGTTCCAACTATTATTTTCTGTCCTACAAAGATATCTTGGTGAGCAAACAACATCTCCTTTGATATAACCAACATACAACAAAATTCAGGAGAACGTTATGAGAACGTTCACATTTCTAGACCTCTTTTTGCACATTCTTTGGTATTCTAAGACCAGTTGTCTCCAATAGTTATATTTCGAATATAAAAACTATTTTGCAATGTCTTTACTTGGATAACAAGATTAAACAACATGATACATCTCATGCAAGCTCATTGCCCATGCTCCTCTTTAATAAATCCTGAAGAACACTTCGAGATCGTTCCAACAGACTTACTCTCTTTCATCAACTTTGTTTGATATGCTTTTGTGAAGGAACAACAACTACTTTTTTGATACTCAACATACATACTTGATTGCCAAGCTACTCAAGGCAAGACATATCTATAAATAGCACACATTGGTGCCTTTGAAGAGCAAGAGTTTACGCTACAGCATTCTTTCTACAACTTGTCTTTATTTGTGAACATTATTAAGCTATTCTTAACCACTCTCACTCTCAACTCTCTAAATCAATACATGGATCAATATATTATTTGAGTGAACCGAGTGCATTTGTATTCTAAGCTTCTCAACTCGGTTGAGTTTATTTGTAAGTTTGTGGTCCACAACTCTTTATAAAAAGAAAGGTGCTCAAGTCAATATGCAATCATTGATTGAGTGGTTACCCTTACTGGCTTATAGCGCTAAGGTATATTTAAGCTTGTAGGACTTGTAGGTTATTGATCTTGGTTTAGATCAATGAGGTTTGTATTTTGAGATCGGTAGTACCACAAATATCACAGTGGACAAACTCACGGAGTGTGAGGATTGGACGTAACCCAAGTTCGAGGTGAACCAATATAATCATTTGTGTGTTGATTCTCTCTTTCCCTATCTTTTAATTAAGTGCATACACTACACACACAACATAATTTTTATTTGTCTTTATTACTAATCAGATCAATCTGAGATCATTCTAACGTTTGTATTTGAAGTTAAATTTTTTATAAGGCAAATTTTAAAAGGTTCACAATTCAAATCCCCCTTCTTGTGAAAAATACTTTGCTACTTCAAAAGGGACTAAATATTAGGGCTTGTTACTTTGATTTTGTCTTCACTAATGTTTTAACTGTGATTTGATTTCTTCATTTTAAAAATTACATTTACTACTATAGAGCTTGTGTAATCTTTGTTTTGACGACTGCTTAATCTTACCTTTTATGTGTTGAATTGTTTAATTGGAGTAATATATTTGTTTAAATTGTGTGATTATTACTAAATTATTCTTCATGTTAAATGTGTTTAATGATGATTTTTCATATTTAAATACAAATTGATGACATTAATGAGTGATATATTTGGAAAATGAATAATAAATACATCTAACAATTTGGCCCTAAAATTAGGGACCGGGGTACTATTTATCTAATATCAAGGCCGACCAAAACTAATGTCAGTTGTGTTGCGGTTCCTCTTTATTTAATATAGAGCGTCCTCGAAGGATTTTGGAAAAAGTGAATTATTCTTGATCACTATAAATCTTGTAAGCTAGTTCTGAAGAACCAAAAGTTCATAGCATCCTAGAAGGATTGCTCAAAGAATGATTTTTTCTTGAAGAAATTATGAAAATCATTGTGATATAGTTCTTGAAGAACTAAAGTCTTAATATTAACGCATCCCTGATGGATTGCTCAAAGGATATGGATTTCCTTAACCATATTGTTAGTAAAAAAATTATTTGTATAGTTCTTGAAGAACTTAAAATACAATATTAAAGCATTCTTGTAGTATCGCTCAAAAATAATTTTTCATAAACAATGTTTATGAATATTGGTGGTGTAATTCTTGGAGAATTAATAATTTAATATCAAGTACCCCTAAAGGTATTGAATAACCAAAAGTTTAATATCAAGTATCCCAAAAGGATCGGAAAATTGTAATTTTTCATTACCGTTGTTGATAGCCATATACGGTTAAGTTCTTGAAGAACAAAATATTTGGACCATGATCAAAGTCCATAAGATTTATTTGATTTTAGTATATGGGATGTAGGACCAAAGAAAATTAGAGGAATTTTTTTTCCTTGAATATGCTCCAGAAGTAGCAAACTTGAGATAAACTTTATTCCTAGATTGCGAATATTTTTTTAATTTATGCAATTTTGTATTTATACATTCTATTATTTTTATTCACTCATTTAGTTGTTAGTCTTCTATTTTTTTTATACCCATTAAATAAATCGAAACTATCGGTTTATCATTCATTTTAATGGTATTATTATATCTTGTGATAATTGTCTTATTTTAATTGATAAAACAACAAGAAGTAGAAGTAAGAACAGCCGGGAAATTCTAAAAGAAATATATTTCTCTTTTGGGAGAAATTAATGTTAGTTCTATATTATAAAATATGATATTGAAGGCTCCGAAAGAGCTAAAAATTGTTATCCGAAGAAACTCAAGTAAAAAATGCATTATATTCCTCAAGTGCTCATAGAAATTTATTTGTGTTTTAAACTATGAGCCCAGAAGAGCCATAGTGTGATGTGCTTTACCTAAGAATCCAGAAGATTCATAGCACAAATGAAGATAGAACATGATTTATTTATTTACCTTTTCAATTAAATGATGTTATCTTTGTAAAATGAGATACAATATCATGTGTATTCTACAACCATTATTCATTGTAAATTGGTTGATAAATCTATGGATTATTGAGATATTTCCTGAAGCAAATATTTCATCAAAGTTGTGATCTTTTATCAAAGTATGATTAAATTGTCCCAGAAGGACATGTTGTTGTATACGAAATTGTATGGTGATTCTCCGGCAGAGATCTATGAAATCCCAAACAATGTTTATGAGATGTTGTGGAAATCACACATGAGGGGAAGAATATTGAGAATTCAAGTGTGATTTAAAGTCTCTCTTATTTTCCCCAACTATTGGTATCAAAGTAGGGCGATAAAATGAGGAAATATGAAAATCCCTGAAGGATTCAAATTGTGAGAAAATATTATCTGAAATACTAAAGTATCATTTTATCTAAGACAGTTCTACATTTGAAAAAGCGAATATAATTGGCATGACCGGTTAGACCATCCCGAGTCTTATGATGCAATCAAAAAGTATGAACATTCTTCAATATAATGAATTATCAGATGTTGTTCTCAAAGCCAATAAAAGGCGAAATAAAGGGTTTGAAATTCCCATTATTTGATGTGATACATGTGCATAAATCCAATGTTTTTGTTGGCCAATTGGATATGATATAAGTTTATCGATGCATCGACTAAATGACCAAGTAAATGTCACCAACCTTGATCAAGTTGGTGTGTGACATGATTTTGAATGTCAAGTTGTGCATGTTCATATTTAGAATGGTCTCGGAAAGATATTTAGCTAAATGCTTTATATTTATAGCCGAACAATTATTATGAGAATAAATGTCCTTACTTGGACATGTTACTTTGCTAGTAGTAACATCTATGTGCATCAAGCCAATGAATTATTAAAATTCTCCCCATTACAATTTGTTCATGGTCAGGAACTTAATATCTCTCATCTAAGATTTTTTTATGTGAACTATATGTTCTCCATTGTCCAGCAGACAATATTAGATGAAACTATAGAAAACTGAGATTATGTAATAAATTTGAGTCTTTGCCATAAGATATTTCATATCTTGTTATTAGTTATCGGCATTAGGGGGAGAGAAATAAATATAAGCAGCTCTGAAATATTTGTATAGAATGCATTCAAATACTCGCACACAATAACGTGAACTCGAAGTTCAAAATATGCATTCTCTGACCTAAAAGGGATTCCTAAATTCCTTTATGCTGCAAATTTCCTTTTCTATTGAAATTTGAATAGGCTAAGGCATGCCTAAAACTTGGTTCCAAAAATAAAACTTAGAGAAGGAAGATGGTCTTGTTGGTGAGAAAACAATCATGAAAAATGTAGAGATTGCAAAATGTTTATACCTCCCGAAGAGGTTCAGGTACCTGTAATTTCTGATAATAAAAGAGATCTCAATCAGTTATATCTCTACAAGTTAAAACAAGGAACCAAGAACTTGAAAAATAGTCGACAAATGAGGTAGCGCTAATTAAATATTATAAGTGCGAGAACATTGAACCCAAATTAAAGGGTGTGGTTAGCCAAAAATATAAAGAAGCAATTCATTTGCAAATATAATGGTTTTGGACTTGAAGTCTATGTCCTCAAGGTATAAATCCAATAAGCATATATGAGCCTTCGTATTCAAGTGAAATGAGAAATATCCACCTGAAGTGAAATTAAAATATTTTCTTATTTTAGTAACACAAAAAAGACTCACTTTATTTGAAAATTGTGTTACAATATATTTACATGGCTCACTTGTTGTTAGTGACGATTATATGCAACTCCTTGAAGGAATTAATTTGCATGAGGCATGCAATTAAAATATTAAAGAGATGACTTAATAAAATGAATAAGCCTCTTTATATATATACATACAATCAAAAATGCATGTTGTATAATAATTTTAGTGAATATTTCCAAATGAGAAATATGAGAATGACATTTATCCATCATTGAAAATGAATTTGTTATAATTAATTTTTTATGATAATAATATAAACTTGACCAGAACTCCTGAAGAGCTCTTGAAATTCATTGGTTAAAGAAAAGTTTGAAATGAAATATGTTGGATGGTCAAAGTTTATTTTGAATTGCAAATTTAGTATTTCAATGAGATTTTATGTACCAAGACACTCATATGAAATAAGGTACTAAACACATTTTATATGAAAATATATAATTTGTGTATCAATGTCACTTGATGTGAACAAATGTTATCACACGTCTCAAGAAAATGATGACTTACTTGAATTGGTCCTGAAGTACCAAATTTTAATTCAAAAGGAGACAAACACATTGTTGACGTATTATTTGTTATTATATATATTTTTTGTTATTTTGAGATATGCAGGTTATTTGTAGAATACAAACTATATGTTTACATGAGTAAATACAGTCGCTCATGAAGATCTGTGAAACTAACTACAATAACAATCTTATGAAATAAAATGACGAGGAAAGTTTAGAACTACATGAGATAATCAAGAATGTGATTTGGTTCAACTACGAGATCCATCAGATACAAGAGATTTGTGAATTTTCGTCAAAGGGCTCTTGCAACAATTCAGTATGAAGATAATGACGCACAAAATGAAAATTTGGAGAAGCGTACAAGAAATAAGATATGATAGATCTTTCTATGACGTCAACTTCAAGTAAAGCTTTTGAGAAACTAATATAGAAGATTATTTAGTTTTTCTTCACCTCATATATAATTGTCTTTATGAGGGGGAGACACAAATATGTTCTGCACTCTTTTTCCCTTCACCATGGTTTTATCCCACTGAGTTTTCCTGGTAAGGTTTTTAATGAGGCAGTTCACACACACAAAGGATGATGTACTCTTTTTCCTTCACTAGGATTTTTTCCCAATGGGTTTTTCTCTAGTAAGGTTTTAATGAGGCATATCCTCGATGGACATCAAGGGGGAGTGTTATGAATAATTGTAGGTGGATGTCCATAGTCTTGGCCCATATCATTGGCCCATATGTTTTTCTATATATAGAACCTATGTTACAATGTAAAACACACTTGTGAATGAGAAATACAATAGTTCTCTATTCTCTTTCTCTCTTTCATCTTCTCTCTATCTCTATTCTTTTGTCTATTACTTTATTTCATAACATTCTCCAATTTATTTTTTTAATTTGTTGAATAATTAATGTATTAGATCTATAACATTAGATCTATAATGTAGTAGTAGTCATTAATGTTCTTAGAATTTGGAGGCATTACTTAAAAAATTTACTTAAAAATAATAGTTGCTACTCTCTCTCTCTCCCATGTCATCTCTTACAAAGAAAAAACTAGTTGTATTTTTTACAAGTACACATGAACAATAATGGATAAGAAGAAGTTCCAACTATTATTTTCTGTCCTACAAAGATATCTTGGTGAGCAAACAACATCTCCTTTGATATAACCAACATACAACAAAATTCAGGAGAACGTTATGAGAACGTTCACATTTCTAGACCGCTTTTTGCACATTCTTTGGTATTCTAAGACCAGTTGTCTCCAATAGTTATATTTCGAATATAAAAACTATTTTGCAATGTCTTTACTTGGATAACAAGATTAAACAACATGATACATCTCATGCAAGCTCATTGCCCATGCTCCTCTTTAATAAATCCCGAAGAACACTTCGAGATCGTTCCAACAGACTTACTCTCTTTCATCAACTTTGTTTGATATGCTTTTGTGAAGGAACAACAACTACTTTTTTGATACTCAACATACATACTTGATTGCCAAGCTACTCAAGGCAAGACATATCTATAAATAGCACACATTGGTGCCTTTGAAGAGCAAGAGTTTACGCTACAGCATTCTTTCTACAACTTGTCTTTATTTGTGAACATTATTAAGCTATTCTTAACCACTCTCACTCTCAACTCTCTAAATCAATACATGGATCAATATATTATTTGAGTGAACCGAGTGCATTTGTATTCTAAGCTTCTCAACTCGGTTGAGTTTATTTGTAAGTTTGTGGTCCACAACTCTTTATAAAAAGAAAGGTGCTCAAGTCAATATGCAATCATTGATTGAGTGGTTACCCTTACTGGCTTATAGCGCTAAGGTATATTTAAGCTTGTAGGACTTGTAGGTTATTGATCTTGGTTTAGATCAATGAGGTTTGTATTTTGAGATCGGTAGTACCACAAATATCACAGTGGACAAACTCACGGAGTGTGAGGATTGGACGTAACCCAAGTTCGAGGTGAACCAATATAATCATTTGTGTGTTGATTCTCTCTTTCCCTATCTTTTAATTAAGTGCATACACTACACACACAACATAATTTTTATTTGTCTTTATTACTAATCAGATCAATCTGAGATCATTCTAACGTTTGTATTTGAAGTTAAATTTTTTATAAGGCAAATTTTAAAAGGTTCACAATTCAAATCCCCCTTCTTGTGGAAAATACTTTGCTACTTCAAAAGGGACTAAATATTAGGGCTTGTTACTTTGATTTTGTCTTCACTAATGTTTTAACTGTGATTTGATTTCTTCATTTTAAAAATTACATTTACTACTATAGAGCTTGTGTAATCTTTGTTTTGACGACTGCTTAATCTTACCTTTTATGTGTTGAATTGTTTAATTGGAGTAATATATTTGTTTAAATTGTGTGATTATTACTAAATTATTCTTCATGTTAAATGTGTTTAATGATGATTTTTCATATTTAAATACAAATTGATGACATTAATGAGTGATATATTTGGAAAATGAATAATAAATACATCTAACAATTTGGCCCTAAAATTAGGGACCGGGGTACTATTTATCTAATATCAAGGCCGACCAAAACTAATGTCAGTTGTGTTGCGGTTCCGGACCTCTAATTTGTAGGAGTCTCAAAATTTTAATTATATGGTATAAGGTTTATTAAGAGTAACAATAAAAGTGAAAAAGTTCAACTTATGACAATACACATTGGTTCTCTCTCTTCCAATGAAAATGCTTCCAATAAAAAATGTTGCATATTGGCACCCTCTTGTCCGTACTGAATCACAAAAGAACAAATCTCTCTCACGTAAATCTTTTTGACTTTTAATAATTTTTTAAAAATAATTTATCCCAAACACACAAATCTCTCTCACGTAAATCTCACTCTCAGCAATCACACTCTTCACTCTCACACACAATTACATTTACTAATATTGAGCTTGTGTAATCTTTGTTTTGATGACTGCTTAATCATACCTTCTATGTGTTAAATTGTTTAATCGGAGTAATAAATTTGTTTAAATGGTGTGTGATTATTACTAAATTATTTTTTATGTTAAATGTATTTAATGATGATTTTTCATATTTCAATACAAATTGATGACATTAATGAGGGATATATTGGGAAAATGAATAATAAAAATATCTAACAATTTGTAAAGATCTTAGAAACAATTGTTGTCACAAAAGGGCCCTAAAATTAATTTTGAGAATAATTGCATTGATTAAATTGAAACCATAAAAATATTTGAAATCATTGAATGTATATATTTGAACCGTTTAAATTAATATTTTACAGACTATACTCTATGCCAAATTGTTGAAACACTTCCAAAGGGTCGTTCGTTTACGTTTATAGCAAATTGTTGTTGTTCAGGCGCACTTCTAGAAGTAGAAAAGAGAATCCTTAGAAATAGTACATAATTCCCTTTAACTGACAAAATTCCGGCACCAAAGAATGAACATCTAGATCTAAAACTTGTTGACCCGGCAAATTGTTGTCCACTTGGGATATTATTGTTAGCTTGTCAGAATAATGAAACGATTAGTGTAAATATTGTGATGTTAGAAAGAAAAAAATCTTATTTTACTAACACGCTTATTTCCACAATCAACAAATTTGAAGTCAACATCTCTCCAACAAAGTTCTAGTTGAGGAGATAAGAAAGGTTGTTGCTAAGGACGAAAGGAAAGAGTCACATGGGTTATACTGCGATATAATTCAGATGAACTTGAAATTGTTAAGTCTTGATCGAAGAGGCATAAATAACTCAACTTCTTGAAGATAGTGAGCAAGCTGAATTGATAGATAATTAACCGAGTGGATCATTGCATCAAATTCAAGGGGAAGAGGTAGAAAGACAAGGTGATGAGACGCAGAAGTATTATAATTGAGTAGAATTACTTATTCTTAGAAGGATTATCATTATATGCAGCGACAGAGATAGGGCTGGTCTGGCTGGACCATGGCGCACCCCATAATAATTGGAAATTACTAAAATACCGGGTATTTTAGCAAAATTACGCGAAAATCTTATATATGTTAGGATTTGAACATAACCCAAAAAATCATTTACGGCTTCTTAATTTCATGTTACCGACATCTATATTCACATTTTTACATTCTTTGTTGTTTCGTTTCTCAATTAATATTCCAAAAAATTGAGATATTACACAAAACTTATACTAATATTGAGCTTGTGTAATCTTTGTTTTGATAACTGCTTAATCATACCTTCTACGTGTTAAATTGTTTAATTGGAGTAATAAATTTGTGTAAATAGTGTGTGATTATTAATAAATTATTTTTTTATGTTAAATGTGTTTAATGATGATTTTTCATATTTCAATACAAATTGATGACATTAATGAAGGATATATTGGGAAAATGAATAATAAAAGTATCTAACAATTGTAAAGATCTTAGAAACAATTGTTGTCACAAAAGGGTCATAAAATTAATTTTGAGAATAATTGCATTGATTAAATTGAAACCGTAAAAATATTTGAAATCATTGAATGTATATATTTGAACTGTTTAAATTAATATTTTACAGACTATACTCTATGTTATATTTTACAGACTAGAAGTAGAAAAGAAAATCCTTAGAAATAATACATAATTCCCTTTAACTGACAAAATTCCGGCACCAAATAACGAACATCTAGATCTAAAACTTGTTGACATCTCTCCAACAAAGTTCTAGTTGAGGAGATAAGAAAGGTTGTTGCTAAGGACGAAAGGAAAGAGTCACATGGGTTATACTGCGATATAATTCAGATGAACTTGAAATTTTTAAGTCTTGAAGAAGCATAAATAACTCAACTTCTTGAAGATAGTGAGCAAGTTGAATTGATAGATAATTAACCGAGTGAAGAAAGACAAGGTGAGGGGACACAAAAGTATTATGATTGTTTTAGATTTTTTGTGTAGAATTACTTATTCTTAGAAGCATTATCATTATATGGAGCAACAGAGATAGAGCTGGTCTGGTTGGACCATGACCCACCCCAAAATAATTGGAAATTGCTAAAATACTGTGGGTATTATAGTAAAATTACGTGAACATCTTATATATGTTAGGATTTGAACATAACCCAAAAAATCATTTCCGGCTTCTTGATTTCATGTTACCAACATCTATATTCACATTTATACATTCTTTGTTGTTCCGTTTATCAATTAATATTCCAAAAAATTGAGATATTACACAAAACTTATACTGTCTAGTTTTTAGATGTGATAATCCATAAAATGAAGTAGAAATATTTTTATTAATTAAACATAAATTAGATTAAATTTACATAAATATCAACATAACCATGAAAAAGATCTCAATAGGAAAGAAATAATGTTTAATCATACTATAAGAACAAGAGATCATTGATTGACTAAACATCAACAAAGAAACCAATAACTTCATATAGCTATATTGTTTCCCTCCTAAACATACTGCCCGCCTAATCATCTTATTCCACTTCTTTCATTTATTTTATTTATTTATCTTAATTTAAACCGCCTAAGATCTGTTCCCTATTTTCTAGGATTTTGAATAAAATAATGGATAAATAAAAGAAGTTGAACAAATGAAGGATTATTAAGCGGGCTGAGTAGTATGTTTAGGGGGAAAACAAAACCAATTCATTTAGCTCAAGTGGTGGTTAATGAAGTTAACCACAAGATGAATTTCTGGAGAACCCGAATTCGATTTCTGGGAGGAATAATTTCTTGGTTAGACTTTATCTACCTTGCGACTGAACTCTGAATTATTATGGTCCCCTTTCCCTAGAAACCAGAGGGTTAGAATATATATATAACAACATTATCTTTCAAATAAAAAAAACACATAATTATAGCAATTAATTATACCAAAGAAAGAGTGACGAGATTAAGGACTCTGCAACTTTCATAGTGCTTAAGCACCCTTGTAGTGAACAAACCCTAGAAAGGTGTTGAAAATTTGACGGTAAACCCTACTTTCCTGTTCTCCTTGTTTCTTTTCCTCTCAAAACCCTTGTTCACCGTTTTCATGAAATTTTTCTCTAATCTAATATTTTTAATGCCTTATCCTATTTTTATCCATCTCCTTTTCTATTTATAGAGACCTATTAGGTTTGTTTATAGTAGAAGTCATAAAACAGACTTGTTACCTACACCCCTTTACTTTCTTAATTTTACTCAAACATTACATAGGGATGTGAATTTCATCCGTAAATGGGGATTCCGGCGGACATTGTCCCATTTGGAGATCTGAAGTTGGGGAATTTTTCCCTGTGGGGATGGGGATGGAGGTGAAAGTCCCCCCGAAAGAGGTTTTGGGATGGAAACGATATTTCACCCTCCGCCCCGCAGAGACTCTGTCCCCGAAAACTATTAAAATAACATTTATAAATTTATATTTTAGTGTTTTATAAATTATTTTTAATTATATTTTCACACAATATGTGTATACATTTGTTTATATATAATGCTTATAAATGTCACATGACTCAGAATAATATTTTAATACTTTTAGTGGTTTTATAATTAAATTTGAATATTTTTTTACAACTAGTTCGATTGAAAATAATAGAAATTTGATATATTTTTTAAAGTTGGTGGATATCGCGAGAACTGTGGGGATCCGCGGAAATGAGGATGAAGGAAGAATTCTTCCCGAAATGGAGAATGGAGACAAGGATAGGGAATATTTTAGATGGTGGGGAAGGGGTGGTAAAATATAATGCCCATGTAATACAGACTTGCTACTTACACCCCATTTCTTCTCAGTTTTACTAAAACTCTATTTTCTCTTATTTTTCTTACTTAATATAGTTACCAAAATCAAATAAAATTCTATTTTATGATTCCTTCACTAATTCACCACCACTACCCCACCTAACAATTTTATTGATAGATAAAACACACTATAATTAAGTTCAAATAAAATAACTATTTTAAAAAAATTGGGGTGTTAGAGCATGACTTTGACTAATTCGGAAAACTAGACTATCGAATGATCTACTACTTAAAGCAGCATATGATATTGGCAAAATTTTTAAACAATTTCTCATTTTTATAACGTCCACTACATAAATAACGCAAAGGTAAAATTTTGAAAGTCGTAGGGCTCGCGAGAAACAGATGGCACATTTTTTTTGTTTTAATATTACATGGGCATTATTTTTTTTTAGGGTAAAATGTATTTTTTATCTGTGTAAAATTGTCGAATTTGAGTTTTAGTCCCTGTAAAAAAATCCTCCCATTTTACCATTGTAATTTCAAATTACTTAGATTTTAGTCCTTAATGTGAAAATATCACACAAATTACAGGGACGAAAATCAAAATTTGCATAAATTACAGGACAAAAATCTAAGTAATCGCACAAATTACAAAGACGAAAATCTAAGTAATTTTTTGACATGGCCACATTAACGACTAAAACCTAAATAATTTGAAATTACAAGGGTTAAATGAAAGATTTTTTTTAAACTCCAATTCGTCAATTTTACTGGGACGGAAAACACATTTTACGCTAATTTGAATCGGACTGGCCGGGTAACCATTATATAATATTTTGGTTGCACATTTGAACTCATACCTCCCGCGAACTCAATCTCCCGCGTTCTTCACCGATCTGCATTCTGTACTCATCTCTCAACGACTCCATATCCAGTTGCTGCTTCGTTTTCTTCTCGTTCTTCACCGTTCTCTCATTTTAATCATTATTTGCATTTTTCAATTTCAGGTATCGTAATATTTTTTCAATTCTACTTCATGATTGAATCTCTTATGTGTTGCATGGAATTAGGGTTTAAAAGCTTTTATTTTAATAAATTCACTTTGTTTTCATGAAATTAAATCCTCAATCGCACTAAATATTCGAATATGTTCTGTTATGGCTGAACATTTTCAAATCTTCTCGAATTTTAGTTTAAGTTGTTTTGGGGATTAGGGTTTAAAAGCTTTCATTTTGTGGGATTTTCTATGGCTGGGAGAGATTTTGAGAAATTGAGTTTGTTTTGATGGAATTAAATCCTCAATGGCACTAAATATTCGAATATGTTCTGTTATGGTTGAAAATTTTCAAATCTTCTCGGATTTTAGTTTAAGCTGTTTTGGGGATTAGGGTTTAAAACCTTTGAATTAGGCCTTTTTTAAGACTGCGAGAGATTAGAGAACATGGGTGTGTTTTCATGAAATCAAGTTTTTGCCTAAGAATTTTGTTTTTTCATCGTTAGTTGTTCTATCTGTTGGGATTTAAAGGAACGTTGCCACATGCCGATTCTCTCCTCAATCATTGTCATCTCACAACAAGCGCCACAAATGGGTAACTCAAATCACCTCTTTTTATTTTATTTTATATATAAACCAATTTAAACCGAAACTCAGTTTTCTCAATGCTGTAATGTTGTATTAATACATTCTTTGAAGATAAAATTCATCCATATTACATCTCTTATGGTTTAGATATTGACTTTAGAACCTTATGAAGATACAATTTTGTTTGCTTTCCTATTTTATGAAAATGCAAGCTCTCGATTGGGTGCTAATATATGCACATGCGTTGGTTATGTTTATTTTGCCATTGTTGCCAGACTTGGAAAATTAGCCCATTTCATTCTCTATCTTTTGTTGTTGCTGTTTTCTCGGTCTTCTATTGTGTTTTTGGGAGCATTTGGCTGTTGTGCCTTGCTTTTTTTTTTTTTAACTTTCAGCCAAATTAAAATATCCTCACCCTTTGTTTTCTTGTTTGATCAAAACAATAAACAGAAGTTGCTTCGAAGCGGAGCATAGATGGAGAGCCTCATGTGACAACCAACATGTTTCTTGCTGAGAAACAAGTAGAAGGTAAGTTTACTCTATGCTGTATTAATATGTTCTTTGCAGTTGAATTAATTTTCATTTCATCCATCTGTTATGATTTATATTTTGACTTTAGAACCACAATTCTTTTTGCTCTTGATTTAGTGTCAATATACACATAAGTTGGTTATGTTTATCTTGCTATTGTTGTCAGACTTAGAAACTGATCCCATTTCATTCTCTATTTTTTTTTTTTTGGTGCTATTTAGTCTGTCCCCTGTTATGTTTTTGGCTTTTTGATAAATGCATTTGGCTGTTCTATTAATACATTATTATGGTAGAATTGACTTGTACTTCATCCATGTTCCATTTCTATTTATAATGATGCTGCAACAATTACATTCAATGTCTAGGAAGTTGTAATGACTAGGAATACTAACAATCAGCCTAGGATGCTGTAAAGTCAAGGAATAGTAAAAACACACTGACTTTTAACACTTATGATTTAGATATTGACTTTAGAATCTTGTGATGATACCATTCTGTTTACTTTCTTGTTTTATGAAATGTTGATAGAATTGGTAAGGTGTATGTAAAGAGGGACATGGAGGTGCAGCAGAGAAACATTCTCACTAGTGCTGTAACTAATTTGTGAAAGGAATGATGAGGTGGCAGAGGTATTATTTGTTGTGAGGATAGAGAATATAGATTTGATAGTATATGTAGTAGAGGCATGTGTTAGGAGTGCTTAGACTGGAATTTGGTTGTTACTCTTGGGAGAGCTTAGGCCTCTCTAAGTGCCTATTACCTTTACATTTTCTGCATTTTATATGTAATTTCTACCATAGAATCACTTGATTCTATTGGATAATCAATTAAATCACAGTTGCTATTCTATTCTCTATTTTCCTACTTATCAATGTTCTGTCGTAATCGAGATTGGATCCTATCAAATGTAAGCTCTTGATTTGGTGTTAAATGTTAATATATGCACATCAGTTTGGTTATGTTTATCTTGCTATTTTCGCCAGACTTGGAAAATTAGCCCATTTCATTCTCTACTTTTTTTGCTGTTTGTTCCGTCTCTTATATGGTTTTGGGTGTTTGATGTATCACTTCGCTGTTGTGTCTTGTCTTTTTCTTTTTTAACTTTCAGCCATATTAAAATATCTCAACCCTTTGGTTTCTTATTTGATCAAAACCAGGAGTTGTTATGAAGCAAAATGTAGAGACCATAGAGGGAAAGCCTCATGTGACAACCTACCCGATTCTTGCTGAGAAGCAAGAAGTAGAAAGTAAGTTTTATTCAAGGTTCTAATGTTGTATTAATATGTTCTTTGCAGTTGAATTATTTTGTACCTCATCCATATATTATTTTATGTTTTGTCTGTCTTCTATTATGTTTTTTGGCCGTTTGATGTATGTAGTAGACTGTTGTTCCTTTTCATTTTCATTTTTAACTTTCAGCTATATTAAGATATCCTCACACTTGCGTTTCTTATTTGATCAAAACGATAAATAAACAGATGCTGAGAAGCCTCATTCAAAAAACAAAAATGAAGAAATTGCTAAGCCAGAAGTAGAAGTTGCTAAGGTAGAGAGCTCAGAGTGCTCAAATGAGGCTCTTGAGCCATGTACGGTATGGCAATGGTCTCCTTGCACTGGTTTTGAAGAGGATTACGAAGATGAGGCAAGTTTTTTCTGGACGTCTCAACAAAGTTTGTGTGGCCTTTAGCAATGCTTTTGATTTTCACAAATTTATTTTCCGTGCGTATGTTTTAATTCTTTATTTTCAATCTCTAACAGACTAAATATTATGAAAGTTGGGGGAATCTTAAGATTAGTGCTAATAGCAAAATCGGCAGTGAAAGCGACAAAGACAGCGACAGCGACAGCGACGATGATACGAGTTCAGAAGATGAATGATTAAAGAAGTGGGAAGAAGAATGAGAACTGAGAAAGAAAAGCAATTTTTAATGCAGGGGTAGTTTTTAAAGTACTTTTGGTTATAGGTTTGAATCATGTGTATTAGTATCTTATGTTGTTGGCCCGAGAATTGTATTATCTCTATTTAGGATAGTTGTCGATGTCGTGTTGTGTTTAGAGAAGACTGTTGTGAAATAGTAGTAGTTATGATAAATTATTAGCAGCTTGGCAGTAGTGTTGTGATTTTTTTTAGTATATTATCTTATGTTGTTGGCCCGAGAATTCTATTATCTCTATTTATAGGATACTTGTCAAATGTATGCCACAATCTCAGACTTCATAGTCGATGCAGCAATGTGCATTCACTTTTGCTAATCAAATAATATTCCAAAAATTTGGGATATTACACCAATCCTATACTGTCTAGTTTATAAAAGTGATAATCCATAAAATGAAATAGAAATATTTTTATTAATTAAACATAAATTAGATTAAATTTACATAAAAATCAACATAACCAAGAAAAAGATCTCAATAATGTTCAATAACTTCATATAGTTATGGCAAAGAAGGGAAAAGAACAATTTCTTGCTCACACCTTTTACATAGAAAAATATGAGGAACTTCTTCATCATTTGGAATTCTTACACACCTAGTGTGTTGCCAAATTTCACAAATATCACAAGATACCATTCTCTCACCATCATCTTCTTTAGTTCCACAAATGCACTCCACAATGCCTTTATTTGGATCCCTTTCACATATTTGCTCAACCATATTGATTCCAATGTCACCACCATGCCAACCTTCAAGTACAAGTTTCCTACCAACTTCAAACATCCCAAAAACCATTTCATTCCCTTTTGCGTTCATTAAATTTCCATTGGATTCCACTACAAAATTCCTTAACCCCCAATAGATTTCCCTAAAATTCCTTTCAACTTCTAGCTTTAAGTCATTAATTGTAGTACAACTTTTCAATGTGATACATTCATAAGGTGGCATTGGCATATCCTTGTTCAAATAATACTCATGATCATGTCCTACATTGTTAACATTCCTTAACAAAATTGTACAATAAAGATTGAATTTTCCTTCTGATCCTAATTCAACTTGCAAAGGAACCTCTCCATAGTCTTTGATAAAATATTTAGTGTCAAGAATTATTCTAGCTGCCAAAGGTATAGCTGAAAGAAATTCTGACCCTATAATTGGTTTTGTGTCAATTAGTATGTATTTATACAAACAAATCATGTCTTTCATGAGTTGACCCCTTGTGATCTTGTACTTGTCCTTAACTTTATTACTACTACTCATAACCAACCCTTCATGACAAGGGTAAACATTAGAAATGTCTTCTAAACAATACTCCAAAACTTTGGTAACCGGATTCAAACTTCGACGAACCAAGTAGTTTCCAACAATGTGGTTTCCTAGCGACTTCAAAACAAAATCCAACAAACCAGTGTCGCCAATGTAAGCGCGTGCGGCATCTCTAACTTCTTGTCTTGAAATCCACCTGAATTCCGTTCTTTTTAAGGCCTCGACAATGACCCTAGTTGCCATTTCGATCCTTTTAGGGGACCAACGACAATTTGTTTCGACTAAAGCACTTGTGTTGTAGGAACCAATGCATGTTTCGCGTGGAAGCCGCGACTTGAGCTCTAACATGTAGTGAAATAAATCACCAAGTGTGATAAGAGAGTGATCAGAAAGTGTTTGATATCTTGAGAAGATTAATGGGATTTCATGATTGAAATTTGCAATGTGATGTGTGAGTAGGTATAGTGGCATGCTTCTTATTGCTTCTATGGCTTTTTGGTACATTGATTGTGTTACACCAAAACATCCTCGACCAAATTTGTATCCCCAATGACCGAACCATGGCTCACTGTATGCTATTCCATTCACAAGTCTCAATTCCATGCCTCTTTTTTGTGATGTGTCATTCAAACTTACTTTCCTATCATGTTTGGTACAAAATAATAATTATACTTTGTTTAATAATTAGACTTTTATCTTTTTGTTAAAAAAATGTACTAGAACTTCCGTCCTTACATATTACATTTTAATTGGTGGGGCAATTCTATTTCTCTATAAATAGATCCATCATTCAATTGAATCCGTATTTATGGAGGAATAGAATAAACATAAACAAATATTATTGCGACTAATACCAAAACAATAGGGATAAAAATCATTTTTTTTTTCTTTTCTTGAGACTAAAACAAAACAATATCTATATTTGAGGTACTAACTTAGTGTGAGAATTTAACTAACGTTGAAGTACTAACAAGTAAGTTCAAATTTTCTCATTATAAAAAAAAATGTTCAAATTTTTTCAAAAAACAGTTGTAAGTTTTTGGTATAATTAAACCGAATATTTTCTGTGTGTAATTGTAAACACTATTTCTTTGAGTTGGGTAGGACAGTAAAGGGTGACAGATCTCTCCCTCAAAAGAATAGTTGTAAATTGCTAATTATTATTACTTTAATTAATTAATTAAAATTTTCTCATTTTCCCAATTTTTTGAAAACAGAAAACAATCTTTAAAGAAAAATTTTAAGTGAAAATTGTTATATTTAGTAGGGCAAAGATAATTATTTATATATTTTGTTGATAAAAATAAAGAAATATATTATGGGTAGTATGTATTGGAGTACTATATAGTGATTGTTCACCTCTTGTAAATAGGAACTAATCGTGTAACTATCATGTGAATACCATAGACTCAATCTATCTCTTTGCCAATTATTAGGATTCAGTTACCATTTATTTCTTTAA
Source organism: Trifolium repens (assembly GCA_030408175.1). Lineage (NCBI taxonomy): Eukaryota > Viridiplantae > Streptophyta > Magnoliopsida > Fabales > Fabaceae > Trifolium > Trifolium repens. The sequence goes on from CP125845.1 coordinate 34,551,473, forward strand.
ATTCTTTAAATACAAACTGATGTAAAGCATTTTGAACTCAATTAAATATATACAAGTTTATTTTTTTACTCAAAATTAAATATATACAAGTTATTTCTTCTATAGTCCCAAATATAGCTCATTTCCATGCAAAGAATACAAAAAAGTGAAAAGAAAGCATGAATGAATCTTTTTTTTTTTTTTACAATAAGAATGAATCGTGTTGAAATTAATCAAATGATCACTGTCTTCTTCAAGCAAGCATATATTACGAATTCATATTTGCTCCATTTATTTATTTAGTTTAACATTTGTTTATGAGTTGGTTATTGAAGGAAAGTAATGCCCGGAAGAGTTAATTTTTCATTTCTAAATAAATAACACTATAAAATATTTTCTAAAATGATATAAGTGTGATTGAAATATTATGTGATCATTTATCATTTTTTTCTTTTTTTTTTGGGTGCTAATTTTATCATTTTTTTTCAATTATTTTATAATATTAACCATAAATCAAAATATAGACTCAATCCTTTAAAATTCTCTCCTCCAAAACACTCCAAAAACCAACTCGTAAACCACAAATTTAACTTATTATAGTAAGTAAAAATAAGTGAAATGAACTAACCTTGCTTGCAATCCATTGCACAAACGATTCCAAAACTCCATGATTTGATTTCCACCTAAATTGGAACCAGTTTCCAACCCATTAACACATAACAAATGTCCAAATCCATTAGAGTGAAATACACCATGCATCATATGTCCCTCTAATTCTATTAATTTCATTGTACCAATTGAATCACAACAACTTTCACAGCTTGTGCAGCTATTTAGTGCTTCCTTTGAGGGTAATAGGAAATGATACTTCTTATTGCAAATGAAATTATTGCCCCACCCTAAACCTCAGTCAAATTGAAGTAGTTAAGATGATAATCAAAAGTGATCAGCAAAGTAACATGTACTAGTATTAGATATAATTTTATTTTTTAAAATTTGTATGTACTTATGTTGTGAAATCATTCCAAACGTACATTAATATTAAATCATATCTCCCTATTTAGATATTTGTTTAAATGTCTAACTATTTTATAAAATAATATTTTGACATATTATAATGGTGGAATATAATTGAATTTATGTGTAAAAATAAAGTATACTATCAGAGAATCTACATATTAAACTCTAGATATATATATATATTGATATTTTCACCTAAGCATCTTAATTATTTTGAGAAAATATAATTTTTGTTTTTATTTACATTTTTTTACTTTAAATTTCATAATTGGCCTTTACTTTTTTATTCTTTTTCAACATTTACACAACAATTTTCTATTTTATATTTCCAACTCAAATATTTGAAAATTAAATAGATGTAAAATAGAGTGCGACTTCACAAATAAAAATGAAAATTGAAGATAAAAATATAAAGAATTATGATAGCGAACATATTGTTCTTAACATATACTCTCTACATGATTTAGTGATGCTCATTTAAATTTTAATAGATAAGATAATTTTTTTTGACACAAATAGATAAAATAATGTGAGTTGATAAGTTAGAGAGTGTGCTGATACCACTCCCCCACTAGAAAATAATAGAAAATATTTTCTCCAATCAAACTAATTTTGAAGTAAAAAAAAGTTAGTTCAATTATACCATTTAAAAAAAGTTAGCGAGTCACATGATTTTTTTTGTTACCATTTTTTCTTCAATCCAATTTTTTCCTTACACAGAAGTTAGAAATCGAACTTCCGACCACCTGTTTAAGAAGTCTAAAATCCTTACCATTTATATCAATTTATTGTTAGTAAGTCGCATGATTATTATACAAGTTATACTTATAATAATAAACTAACTTTATGTAAGCTAATTACGATGCAAATTCAAATACTATCATATAATTAACATTACCAACGTATTGACAATGGTTGCAATGACGATTGAGAGCAGCCTCAATAGATTCTTCAATCACAAACAACAAAATATGCAAAGGTGGATGATGATGCAATTCAAGTTGAAAAGACCACATTACCATTCCCATATTTAAATTACTCTCCAAATTTGCATATTCAAGTAAAGCATTAACATTCTCACGAAATGATGTTCCATTAAACATAACGGGGTACCCTTGTTCACCAAAATTCTTGAACCTAAAAACTCTCCCACATCTTTTCCTTTTCTTGTTACCAATTACATCAACATTCAACATTGCCTAAAAACTTTTTTTGAGGAAATTAGTGTTGTTTCAAGCATGTTGTAACAAATGTGAAGTCTTATTATATATATACACTTATGTTATGTTTTATATACTCACATGTAACACTCACACACTTAGTGCCTTGGAAATAAAATTGGACATGTTAAAAAAGAGTTGCAATGACTTATGTAGCTTCTATTTGCATGACTTGTTTCAAAATCTAGTTTACTTGAAAATTTATCGTAGTAACCTACGAAATGGTTGGTTTTTTGAAGTAAATTATAGGTACCATGCAATTATAGCCTCTTATATTTTCCTACTAATTCTATAGTCAAATTAATGGAGTAGTTAGTTGATTCCTTTCTTGTAGGATTAGAGGGAAATGCAACATTTCTTGTCTAACTACCGTTTTGGAACATAACTTTGTTAATTAAGTTGAACTTGCATTTCATGCATTGGTTTGTTGAATAAGTTATTAAAATTTGTGAGTGTTTATAAAAGTGATTGATTGCTATTATATGGTGTTTGTGCAAAGGGTGTTTCATCTATCCTGTTTAAAACATATTTTTTAATGAAATCAAACTTGTATTTCTTTTCATATACTTCACGGATCTAGTTATTTCTTCAATTTCTTAACGGATTTTTTTACGAATAATAAGGAAAGAGAAGGAAAATATTTAAAGAGAAATGGGAGTTTATGATTTTGTAATTATTTTTTGTCTTTAACTCTCAAATTTTTATGAGATGGGAGTTTAGTAATCTAAGATTCTGAAGTTCAATCAGAAGATAAATAAAATATGAGTACAGACTTGTGCAATTTGTGCAGGTTAGAAGTCTTGAATCAAATGAGATATGATGTGACATATTGATTCAATGGTGAAAACAAATTTGTGCATAGTAAAACATTTGTCTCACCTATAGACACAATACGAGTATCTGATACGATACGTATCCAATACAGCAGTGTCATTTATTGAAAAATATAAGATACAATACATACGCATATAGTCCACCATTTTTAACATTGACTTTCAAAAATCTAAACAAAAATATTGACTAGTATCAATTTAGTAAATAGATAATTGGTTGAAGTAAAATTAAAAAGACAATCGGTAATGGAGTCAAATGCTAACTATTTAGTTTTATGAAAGAATGTTAACATTTTAGTGAAATTTAGCATTGCCAATTACAATTATATTTTGTATTTCACAATGACTATGACTATGACTATTAATAAAAGTCGAAATTAAACTTTGTAACATGCGGGGCTCTTGTATGTTGTTGTGTCTTGGGTAAAATCCAAAGATGGCACGAGAGTTTCAATTATCAATAATGTTGCTGAATCTTGTAGTTTCACAATGAATGTCATGCATATAAAAAAGTATTGTAGCAACACTTATATAAAACAGAAACATTTCCCACAGCCTCCACTAAGATTTGGACACTTTAAATCAAATTATATAATCCGAAAGTACAAGTTCATCCCAACTTTTATTGTAACAAATATACCATATCTATTACTTAGTATTTAATCCAATTAAACTTTGAACTCAAATCCAATAAACTATTTTATTCACTTGTAATTTAACATTTAACAAGTCTAACAAGTAGCATATGACCACATTAAAGGTTTTTTAGTAGACCTCACTTCATATCATTGATTTCTGCTTTTCCATAGCTGGAAATAGAGGAAAATTAAAAATGCTAGCAATATATTCACTGCCACAATCTTTTCAACAAATACACTTATATTGGTCGAAATTTATGAATCCCACCAAATATATATGGGACTTGCATGATTTAGTGAGACCCATTTAAATTTAACCAATAAGAATAATTGTGTTGGAATGAGTGTGTTTCTCTTTGCCTTTAGCAATTGGCAAATATAACAGTTGAGTGATTTTTAGGGTACACAAAGTTGGGTACAATTACAAAGATCACATAACATGGTTGTTTTCTGTTGAAGGATGCAGCATCCAATTCCACAAGGCAATTCTCTGGGCTGACTTACTCCACTTCTTGCCCTATTGTTGTTATCTGTAACCAGTATAGCGAGCGGCATGACACACAAATGAAACTTACTACTCTACACTAGTTCCTCAATCTCCACATGCTGCATCCAAATCGAATGTTGTACAATCTCAGCCCAACTAGCATGGCCTTGATGGTGTGACGCACGCGGGCATCAAGTGAGAAAGTATAAATATTGTCGTCAAAATCACAACATGCTGCCATGTATGTATACCAAGAACCAAGATCTGATCTACTATCAAACATTATCTACCAACTCGCGTAGTTATATAACGTCCCTTTTCTAGGTCATAAATAGTCTTCAACTGAGGTTTCCTGCACCTAGATATAGACCATGCTGTAAACAACAATATTATAAATATTCCAAGAAGTGAGAAGAGAGTAGGTGATTCATTGCTGAAAATGGCGGAAATCCAGTTATGGTTCTGTGGATCTGCATCTGCTGTAGTTTGCATAATAAAAGCTCCCAAAGCCCAATCGAGCGGAATATTTCCCACCTGACTAGCAACTTTGATCCTGGTCAACAGTGATTTTAATCCATTAAGATTCAACCAATCGAGACAGAAACAAATTGATATGAGAAAACCAAACAACATGTATGCATGAACCCAGAAAGATTGCTACCAAGTGAAGCCAGGAAACTAGAGGCATTCGAGTCAAGTACAAAAAAAGACACAAAGGGGCAGGCAGTAATTCCCCTATAAATTTACATATTTTGGAAGCATGATATAGTGCAGTACAGAAAAACTAATGGTAACCAAGTCAACTGATCATAAATGTGGCAACAGAATTGAGAATTCCCGATAAGCTATATCTAAGACCAGATCGATCCATCTAGACATCACAAAGTTTTAGGCAAGTTATAGATGCTACCCAAGATTTGGGAAAATTACACATGATACCTACCTTGTTTGCATATACCTACACCACCTTCCCTTAATTTATGCATTCTATCATCCATCATGGAATACCCTCCTTCTACATAGCATGCCATTAAAAGATAAAGCAGGACTAGTATTACGCCTTTTTAATGAAAATGGGTTACCATTGAACTAACAGAACAGCCGGCCCACAATGAAGCTTCCATCTATTTATCATACACACAGCCACAAAAACAAACTCTAAACTCTGCTTCATTCAGGCACCAAAACAGCAACAAATAAAAACCTCCATACAACCACCGAAGCACCATCCTCTTTGATATCAACCAGCCAAGCCTCAACAGGAATCAACAATTTATAAACTCCCAAAATTATCAAAAATGATTATGATACTCCATCACCATCACCTATTCCACCACAAAAATAACTTTGACGAGCTAATATCCAACAGCAACAACTTTCATACAGACAATAGGCTCCTCTTTTCAAGTTCTTCATCTAGCACTAGGACGATGGAGAAGTTTGGGATGGCAACTGAGCTTGTGGAAGTGGTTTCAAATTCCAATGCTGGCATTTGAGCCCAGAATGATACCAGCCACAAACCCACAAGCTCCTGCAAATCCCCTGAACTGAACAGCCTTCATCTGCCTAATAGAGCACCTGTTTGGTGAGAAGCCTCCGCTGCCTCCTTCATCCACAGAAACCGAGAAATCTTAATCTCCTTGTGGTTGAATAGGAGGGACTTGAATCTCAGCAGGAACTTCATCTCCTTGTGGTTGTGGTTGAATCGGAGGGACAACAGGAACTTCATCTCCTTGTGGTTGTGGTTGAATCGGAGGGACTTCTTAAACTTCTGGAATCTGAAAATCGAGTGGAATAGGATCGTTCATACCAAATCCAACAAGAACATCGTACTTCTGAACCATACTCGTCCACTTCTTCTGAAGAGCATTCGATGTTAGGCCTGGTCTAGTTCTTAGAGCTAGTTCTTGGTCGGCAAGAATTTGATCCCAATGTAACCCCCATCTCGCAACACCCTTGACGATGATTTTTTGTTCGTTGATTGTGTAAGAACGACGATTCATGGTTTCAGTGTGAGTTTTTCCAGTAAACTTGCCCACTAAGTCTATATCCGATCTATATATACTAATAACAAAACGGTGCGTTTCTTTCTTTGGTTTGTACCAAACTAAACGGTGCGTTTAATGCAACTGAGTTTGTTAGTTTTTTTTTGAAGAAAAACAAAAACATTAATTATGTTTTTGTTTTTCTTCAAAAAAAAACTAACAAACTCAGTTGCATTAAACGCACCGTTTAGTTTGGTACAAACCAAAGAAAGAAACGCACCGTTTTGTTATTAGTATATATAGATCGGATATAGACTTAGTGGGCAAGTTTACTGGAAAAACTCACACTGAAACCATGAATCGTCGTTCTTACACAATCAACGAACAAAAAATCATCGTCAAGGGTGTTGCGAGATGGGGGTTACATTGGGATCAAATTCTTGCCGACCAAGAACTAGCTCTAAGAACTAGACCAGGCCTAACATCGAATGCTCTTCAGAAGAAGTGGACGAGTATGGTTCAGAAGTACGATGTTCTTGTTGGATTTGGTATGAACGATCCTATTCCACTCGATTTTCAGATTCCAGAAGTTTAAGAAGTCCCTCCGATTCAACCACAACCACAAGGAGATGAAGTTCCTGCTGTCCCTCCGATTCAACCACAACCACAAGGAGATGAAGTTCCTGCTGAGATTCAAGTCCCTCCTATTCAACCACAACCACAAGGAGATGAAGTAACCTACAGTGTCACAACCAAGACGGAAGTGCCCATTGCTCTTCCTCCCAGCCAATGACTGCACAACAACTATGAATTGCTCTATCCTTCAAACAACGCTAGCTGCGCCAGCAACTGCCTTGAACCTTCATCCGTTCATAACCTTTCTTTCTATGGTTGCTTTCAGTTGACCGGAGAGAATAGATAGAGGGTTTCATTGGAGAATCAAAAAATATAAAAATAAACACGCTGCTTTATCTTTTATATCTCTCTTCTTTCTCTTTTCACAAACTCTCTTTTACTTTCTCCTTCCCACTTTCCTCTCACAACCAAACAACCTGAGGAGGCTAATTATCCCACATGTGTACAAACAAGAAGGGTATCATGCGTAGTTTCACCAAACTCCAGGAAGTTATTGTAATTTACCCTATATTGTTGTTTTGTGTAGGAATGGGACTGAATGTTCAACGCCCATAAGGCAATACTATCTATTTCCGCACTGTACATATTCAAATATCTTATAAGAAAAATAAGTGGAAATACCTCTCATCATCCATACCAATCCCAAGACTGTCATGAAGCAGAGCAACAATGTAAGCCGAAGAGAAGCAATGTCGAAGTAAATCTTCCCTATCATGGGAGATATATTTTTTCTTCAGCTTTAACCAATCCTCTCCGCAGTATTCTTGCCCAGCAGTCATCAACTTGGACAGATAGGCATGTGGCCCCAACCCAAAAAACTAATACAGCACCAAAAGAAACGAGAATCAGTTTAAATGATGTACTCGCCGGACTCAAATATAAGCATAAAATTAACTTGAAAAAGAAAAATAACTAAATGCATACTAATTGAGAATATTAGTTAACCTCATTTAATTTTCTTGATGTAATAAAAAATAATTGCATTCTCAGAACTACCTTTGCTATTCGTTTAATTTTCTGAGAACTTATTTCATGAGATATTAATTGAAGGGTATTTAGAGAATGATAACGTAACAATAAATATGGTGAAGTTGGTTGGAATTTGTTTATAATTGAGTCCACCAAACACTACTTTTTTATTGTATGAGTCGAGAGGGTGTATCATATCAATTATCAAAACATAAAAAGTAAAACTGAGTGTGCTGTGTGACAGTTGTTAAAAATATAATAGAGTTGTGGTAGATTAATATCATTCCAAATGCATCTATTTTAGACCAACAACAAAAATGCACATTCATAAATACAACACTATGAATGAAGATAACATATTAACCATGACCATAAAGTATAAAAAGAACCTTTGATGTGTGAAAGAAATTTTCTGTAGCCAAAAATTTCCCCTGAAGCTTAGGTATAAAATTTGATCCAATGTCGCAATGCTGATAAGAACATGATTCTGCAAAAATCAAAATGAAATAACCAACTTTAAGACAAAAACAACAATGAGGAAAATCTCGATTAAAAGGGAACCTAACAATACAAGTTAGGTAAAGTGAACACAACCTTTCCCTTTCTGTAATAGCTTCAATGCTGCAGATCTGCACTCCGAAAAGTTTCCCTTTGTTTGGACAGTGGGCTGATGTTGGTTTTTTTCACTGTGTGAGCTAGGAGACGACTTCCATGAATCAACATTATAAGAGTACCCTGCAGGAGTACAAGGATCTATGTGCAACCCCTTCTGAATATATTGAGAAGCTGCACTGAGGAGAATAACGGATCAATACCAAATCATTTTGCCATCTGAAGAGATTATGTAACAATGCTGCATGCTTGCAATTGGTTGTTAAACAACAAAGATTGCAATTGGTTGTTAAACAACAAAGATTGCAATTGGTTGTTAAACAACAAAGCAAGAGGAAAAGGATGCCTCCTAGTGAAAAAATTGACAAATGAAAACAAAAGCATTTTAAAGTTTTCCCGTGTTCACCAGTATAAAGAAAGATAGTACTGCATATGCAAGGAAAAACACCAGCTAGAATGAACTCAGAAAAGTTGTAAAGTCACTACATTAACGTTTAAAAGTAAAAGAACAGTGTTAGAATGTGTGGATAGTATTTTGTCCAGAATAACCTTGATGGCAAGTAAAATATCGTTATATATTATATTTTATGGGAAAAACAGCTAATAATTGTCTTAGAGGAATTTAATGGTTAAAACTGCAAAAGTCGTGCCACAAATTAAGAAGAAAAAAATTATCACGGTAATTAAGTTCACAGGTCTTTTAAATTCGGCATGTGTAATTACCCAAGTTTAAATCTCCTGATGTAATTGCTTCTCTCCATGAGTCATGAGCAACATTCTGCAAAATGAAATAACAATCAGAACAAAAAGCATCAAACACTGTGGTGTCTTTCCAACTATAGAACACGAGCAGCCATATGACTCGCAAAGAGAATCACATTGAATTAAAAGAAACCAATCAGTAACCTTTTGATATGGGTAGGATATTAAAGCAACAAAATTGTGAACATTACCATCCCCTCTTATAAGTAACAAAATCAAAACAAATATTTCATAAGTTGAATATCTATCCAGTGGAACGTCATTGGTAAATTGTGATTAAGAATCCAGTACATTAGTATACACAAACATGCTAATGAGTCTTAAGAACATACTCAACACAAAAAAAGAAAGAAAGAGAGATTAATAATCACCAGGCCAAAATGAAGCAAGCTGTGGCTGTAAAGGTTGTAAGTGACATTCCCAAATTTAACGGTGCGCGAGAACAAAGGCAGCATCGCTTCTCTTGATACAAAGGTCACCTAAAATAAGAGTAAAGTAGAAATGCATTTGTTATGCTCCCCATTAAGTGGATCATTCTCTAAAGCATAGGATTTATCAAGCGATTGCGGTCAAACCGTGAACAATTATGTATTAAAATAATTTGGACCTAACCAAATTGAAATTTTTGAATAATAATAAATCAGAAAAAAGAAGTCTTACCTGAGCAGAAGCACCACCAAGTTCGATAATCCCAGTTGTCTCCAAAGGATCACCTCCCAGAGTTCCAAGTGCATAATTAGCAACAACCCAAGCATACACTCCTTCATCAGAACCTGTAAAACCACAATACAATAACATAATAAGAAGTATATAAAAAGTCAAAATGTAGACACTATGAATGATCTTAAAACTACAAAAAAATATCACAAAATTAAAAAGGAGAAAACAAAAGAAGCATCACATTAATATTATGATTCTGCTAACACCAAGAAAATGGGCATGGCAAGCCAAACTATGATTGAAGAAAAAGAGTGAAAGAGATGATACAATATGACAAGTCGCAATTGGGTTCACTACATTGTAAATACTTGAGATATCCACAAGAATTCTCTTTCACCATTCAATCTTATGCAAATATTTGATCTCCAATCACTTTATCGAAATACATTCCATTTTCCCATTTTCCCACTCTGCCTTCCACATTCTCCCTTCTAAAAACTTAAATGGTCACATCCTAATTCAAAACCAACACCATTGATATATACTAAACATGCTGTTGGTGATATCAACTCTGACATTTCATCATTAATGCCAGCAAGACATAAGTAAATTAACAAAGCTCCGTTTTATATAAACACCAACAATATAGTTACTACTCTCTCTAGTCTCAAATATCACCAAAATAAAGTCCCTAATGGTCTCAAACATTAACAAACTTAATTACTTTCACTGTACTTAAAAATGTCATTCCTAAAATATCATTCAATTCGTTTACGTTTTGGTTTCTAACTACTAAGGCTCTGTTTGGCAATGCCAAATTTTGAGCTTATAGCTTATAAGCTCATATGACAAAAATACCTGTTTGGTAACATTTTTTCTTCACAAGCTTAAAGCTTATAGTTTATCATTTTTTCTCTCAAATTTACCCGTCATCTTGAAAAAAAATTAAATATTTACTCAACATATCTTTTTTATGTCATTTCATATTTATAAGTTAGTCCAACCGCTAATTTAACCAAACATTACAAATTCAATAAGATAGTTTATAAGTTATTCACTATAAACAAGCTTATCAACTACCCGCTATTTTTTGCCAAACAAAGCCTAAACTAAACAAGTTTCAATGACTTTTCACTACACTTGCTTTTCCATAAAATGGAGAAAATTAATTGACCAAACTAAATTTCTTAACAAGTGCAAAGTAAAGTTGGTTACTTTTGCTTATAATCAACACCAAATGGAGTATTTCATAAGCAAACAAATCTCTCATTCAAAATTTCACACATCTAACTCACCTAAACATCTCAATTAAAAAGAAAACCTCAACTTTATCAATATCAAGTACCAAAATAACATAAAAAAGACAAATTTAACTTCACCATCATAATAGATATATATAAAAAAATCCCATAAAAAAGAAAAAGAACCTGTTATAACAGAAGCCCAATTATCACTAAACTTGAATCCAGAAGAACGCAAAACCTTCCTACAAGAATCTAGAATCTTCTCCTGCACTTCAATATCCAACATCCTCATCCCAGCAGTAGCCATAAGCCGAATCTCCGTCTCCCTCCAGCTCTCCTTCGGGATCCGATTTTTCGCAAACTCCACCAGCTCCAAAACTGACCTACCCGCTCCATCCGGATCCTCCGCAAACGACGATAAACCCGGATTCACTCTCATCGAATCCAACCCTTTTTTCCCAAAATCCAACGCATTTTTAACCTTATATTTAAATAAATGAACCCTAGTTCCCGTACTTCCACCGTCGATAATAATCCGGTACCGGAAACCGGTTCCCGATGACGGAGAATTAAAGAAAGTGTAATATGAAAAAATGAGGAGGAATGAGAAAAAGAGAGAAGCGATGAACGCGTTGTTGAAAAAGAAACATTTTGAATTGTTGTTGTTGTTGTTGCGAGCGAAGAGATTTGTGGAACGGATTTGGAGCTTTTTCACCGTTGGATCCATTTGCTTTGGATTTGAATCAACCCGATTTCGAGCATTCAATCGTCGCATCAAATGGATTTCGGAAGATGGAGAAGGATGATGGAATTGTTAATCATGTCAAGGGATTGAGGTTTGCCGGAGATGTTGCCGGCGGTGATGGCTCTGTTCTCTCTCCAGGCGTCGACGGAGAGAGAGAGATTTACGGAGAGGAAGAGAAAGAATTAACGCGTGTGTGTCATTTTAATAATTTTAAGAAGCTGTATTTTTTTAATTTTGTGTGCAAAATTTAATGTGTTCCATTGTTTTTGACGGAACCAGATTTTAATTTTAGTGCTGGAGTTTTTTTTTTCTTTCCAAAAATAATGACAGTAATTAGGATTCATTTAAATTGATTTATTTTTAAGTTTATATAAAATGGCTTACTTAAATAAATAAATTTTTATGTATTATTATTGTAAGTGTGTAAAACTAATTTGTGAAAAATTAATTCATAAAAATATAATTATTATTAGTGGAAAATTGTGAATCATCATAAAACTGTATTTATTTTTAGAAGTTGTTTTATATAAACTCAAAAATAAATAAATTCAAAAGTCTTTTAATGTGTACATATTTTTAACTTTTTTAAATAAATAAAATGACAAAGTTATTCTAGATTCACACACATAAGCATTCACACACATAAGCTTAAAAAAAAAAAAGATTCACACACATAAGTGGAAGAGTCGGATGTTCGAACCCCTTTCATAACATTTAGCTTAACAATTTCGATATTTTTTGTCAATTCAACTATAAGTTATGAGTTTCATATCTATCAAATTTGATCAATTGATTTAATTTCACAAGTGATGTACCTTTTTTTGTTTTCGCACCGGTTTTCGACCCATCAAGGATGAGCGATTAATCCGGCTCGTGCATAAAATCATGATCACTGGCCAAACATTGTTCCCTTGGGAATCAAACCCAGTATTCCTCGGATACGTCCTTGAAAGGAGATCCTTGCCACTGAAACCGAAGCAACTTGGTTCGCAAGTGATGCACCTTAGACAAATAGTTTTCTTATTAAAAAAATTGAAACAAAAATTTTGTTATAAAGCAATAACTATCATTTTCTTACAAGAGATCCTTGCCACTGAAACCGAAGCAACTTAGTTCGCAAGTGATGCACCTTAGACAAATAGTTTTCTTATTAAAAAAATTGAAACAAAAATTTTGTTATAAAGCAATAACTATCATTTTCTTACAAGAAAAAAATGACTAGTTATTATTTTAAAAAATATTTAAGACATAATTTATGCTCTATTCCACGTTATTGATTTTTGTTTAAGCTTTGTAACAATATCATTATTATCAGCGGTTTTCCACCATTCTCACACAAAATCATCATAATCATATTTCTATATGTACAATATTCATATTTACACGAAAGTTGACCCAACATTTACCACTTCACAAAAAAGAAATTTAGGGTTCGTTTGTTTAAGCTTTAAAAGTGATTTTTTCATAAAGAAATTTAGAGATTATTTTTAGAGATCTTGAAGGAAATTTAAGCTACTTTCCTTTTGTTTACAATTATAAAAATCTATTTTCTTCTATTGACTTCACTTTGCACATGTATAGATGAAGAGACAAGAGGTGCGACAAAGAAGAAAAAACATGATTTGGGGTGAGTGAGACGAAAGAAAGGAAAAAAAAAAAAGGAATGGAAAATAAATTAGGGTAAAATAAGAATGAAGGCAAGTTTTTTTTTTCTAATAATAAAAAAGAGGTAAAGTTGAAAGTTTTGGAAAAGGAAGAAAAAAAAAGATAAATAGGTTTTTATCCTGCAACGTTCCCTCTAATATTTTTTTTAGATTACTCTTGTAATTTTTGTTTTAGATTATCCTTGTAATTTTTTTTTTTAGATTATCCCTGTAATTTAATTTTTTTTTTCTAATTTATTTTACCCGTGCCAAATTTTTTTTTCTCAACAGAGGGGGTAAAATACACAAAAAAAATATTATAGGGGATAATCTTAAAAAAAAATTACATGGGGTAAAATAAAATTTGTCTACTTTGCAGGGGAGTAAGAACTTATTTAGCCAAAAAAACAATCATACACCACAAAAGATAAAGCTCGTCAAACCTAAGAGAATCATCTCCTGTCACATGAGAGTCCAATTGAATTTAAGCCATTCATTTTATTCTTTTTGCAGCAAATCAATGATTAAAAAAAATTTGAAGGGTGTAAATTTAGACATTTCCTACTCCAGTGCTACGGGAGGCAACCCGCTCTTTAAGAGAAAAGGATCCAAGTCTTAATTTATACACTTTGAACAGGTGTGTTCCGACGGAGATTAGTTAATGTTAAACAGCGTTAGAAACTTCATACCGTGGTCGATACAAATTGTGCCATATTGATAGTAACATAGTTTATTGTTGATTAAATTCGCAGCAGACAAAATAAACTGCATTTAGCACCATATCCCAGATACATCACAATGGTATTAAATTTAACATGTTCAAAATTCTTGAGGGTATGCTACCACATTCAAATTGCCAATATATGCATTTTTAGCTGTATTAAAGCTTGACAATGTGCCATATCAGTACATATATCATCACAATTTGATTAATACGAACCTAAATAATAAAAAGACAAATAATTTTTTTTATTAATCATTATAAAACACAATGGATAACTCTAACATTGTGAAGATTTCACATGTATGAGCTATCATGATCTGGGTTTGAAACAAATTAGTCTGCACAACTGAAAATTTACTTTAGCTATAGATCACCAGAGAATCCCATCTTATCAAGCAAAAGTGAACTACAAGCAATAGATTCTCGCATCCAAGATATGCAGACAGTTGTGACATTGTGGTTTAACAGAATTAGCATAAACTTCTATCTTTGTATAGTCTAAAGAACTAGCATCATAACGAGTTTATACCCTGCATAATCTAAAGGCTGCACCACCTACGTGATCAATTCATCAATTGTAATTTTAGTACCCGCTTATAAGAGCTCACATGCATGGTTGTTAGACTCGCAAGTAGACTCTTACGTTACGAGTCTACGAATCTAGGAGACAAAAAAACGAGTGGAATCGCTCAAAGAATCGTTTCCATTGTAAACTCGTACAAACTCATATAGACTCGAGTTTATGGCAAGTTTAATTACAAGTCAATAAGTTTTTTTTTTGAAAAAAAAACAATTTTTTGCTTAAAAAAACCAAATATGGCCTAAACTCAAACACAACAAAAATTGTAAAAATCCTAAAGCCTATTTTGAAGGAACACGCCAACTATCAAACATTGGTTAAGTCGTTAAGTCATTACTCTTTATTATGAAACTTGGGTAATTTTGTGTAATATTTTCCATGGTCATATGACTCATATCAGGAAATTGGTAATGGTGTACCTATTGGTGCAATTGTAACAACTCTTGAGATTGCAAAGGTTCAGAAATATACCTACTATTTTAGCACATTTGGAGGAAATCATGTTTGTACTGTTGTGGCATTAGCTGTTCTGAATGTATTGAGAAAAATAAACTTCAGCAAAATGCATATGTTGTTGCCTGTTGGATCATACATCTTGAATCTACCAAATCAAATTGCTAAACAAGCATAATATGTCATTCACCAACAAACATATGGTTCAGTTATAGTTCCAAAATTAAACAAAAAAAATATGTGACACAAACATTAGAAATATAGAAGCAAACAATTCAACCAAGCAGCACCCAGAAATGAATAGCACTCATAATAATAATTCAACCAAGCAGCATCCAGAAATGAATAGAACCCATTAGAATTCATTTTCCCCTTCATTCAAGGAGACAACACCATTCAGAAAAACTAAAGAGTTTTTTACATTTGCAAATCACATTCCCTATTAAACTTTGATCAATCAATCAATGTCGTAAAAGAGAAGTTGCATGTTATGGCCAGGCTACATAATTAGTACTCCTATTTGGCTTTTTCCATCAAACCAAGTAACCAAAGATGGTCCAAGCTGTACACACATGGCACATCTCATCACACCCCACCAAAACCTCATTCTCATATGAGAAACTTCATTAATTAATGTCCAAAAACAAAAAAACTCTTCTTAAGACTGAAGATATGTATATTAATATAATGATAAGAGTACTAAATTGGCATATACAAAATGTTGAAATCCCGACCCAATCGATGCCGGTCTTTGCATATACATACTGAATACTGATACCGATAATAATTGATAAATAATGGCATATATATACTTTATCAATCAACAAATCGGCTATACAATGCCTGTATAACTGCATTTCATACTGGTAAGGGAAACACAATCCAGAGAAATTTAACAAAAGAATTATGATAACACATACCATTTTAATGTTACTATATATAGAAAAAAGAAATCTCAAAACGTAAAAGGAAGAAAAAATGAAGCTAAACACATAATAAGCCACACTGAGACATCTTTAATCTTCCAAAAATTAATGAATCAGAAATAATAGTCAACTACCTTTTGCGAATAGGCTTGTGTTATACTCATGCCCAACATTTATTCCAGTAGCACCAAGCCTTTGGTTAATGTTTCCCAATGTAGTGCAAGACAACCACATTGGGAAGTAAAGCTTGATCTCGAAAATGCCGATAAATACAGGGAACACAAACCAGACAGTTAAGCAGAGTGCACCTCCCAGTTTCAGTTTCTTAGGGAGATCATATGTCTTTTTAAGAAACCTAGAAGTTGATTAATCATTTCTATAGCATAAAACACGTAATAATGTATTTGGTTCAGATGGATTCCACTGTCCAGAAGTTGGAGGTAATGGAATTCTAGACCGGGCGGAAGATTTATATGTCTCGAGTGTTATCCGTCTAAACTGCTCAGTTCTGCTGTGACAGTTCTTTGTGACTAGAACAATAGAAAACAGAATGTTGGCACAATTCTTATCAGTGTCTACTTTTAGAATTGATGGTAGAAGTTGCTCGATGAGTTTTTTAATGAGAGTCTATATTGTGAAAATATTTTGTAGTGCAGAAACAAGAAACTAAAGTATTTTATTATGTGCAGAAAAACACAAGCATTTTTTCATAACTAAAATCATCTACAAATAGTTATAGTTCTATATACCAAAATTGAACTTACTTTTGTATATAGATGAAACGAAGTCACATGATTTATGGTGAATCATTTGTCTTTGCTTTCACCATATCATGTTATGCTCTCTCTCTGCACTTTTGCCATAATGCATTGCTTAAGCAGTGGAATAGAACAGAAAAATCAGTCACCAATACACAATTTGAACAAAAGGAAAGGGGCATAGAACTACTTTTGCCTTAGCAGTACAGTAGTAAATTGATATTATATACTTTCCCTTTTTCCACACACAAGGAAAATGCAAAAGCATATGATATTTTAATTCCAATCAAGAGAACATAAGTGATTTTTTGCACATTCAATAATGCATTATGAACAAAGAATTCACATTGCAATAGAATCTAGTTCGTTGGTCATCGAACAATATCTTCCATGAAATTAAGTTTCCTTAAGGATTATCAAGACATCTCATCCCTTACGGGAATCAAGGAACAAAGTATCCATCTTGGAGTCAGATTTGGGGTTATTATTAGGCTCATAATTAACACCCCTCAAATTGTGAAGAAATTTTTTTAATCTCACAAAAGCAAAACAAAGTCAAAGGTTCTTGACTAAGAAATGGATACTAATCATAGTCTTAATGTTGCCTTTAAAAACATATCTGCATAAAACAAATGCAGTAAGCATGTTGTATTGGCTGCACATTGTCATCGAGAATACAGTAGTACGGTATTCTCTCATTTCAGTGAATTTGACTTTTTTTAGGGAAATTTTGGACCTTCCATATCCAATACAGTATAATTTAAGACAATTGCATTGATCTCCACACAAATTGTTATAAAATTTATACCAAGCATCAACAAATGTGTCTTCAGAGATTACAATCCGCTATTGCGAGAAATCTTTAAATTTAACAAAAAAATGTTGACCAAAGACTAGAATTGTTGGAGCTGACAATTACTTTTTATCATGAAGTCTAAGTTAGCATCCTATAGTTCTTATAAATCCAATCCCACCACAAACCTTGGAGCTGATATATCCTTCTGCTATTACATTTTTCATTTTGACCATATAGCTCAAATTATACCATCTCAATTTTAGATGATGAGCATATTAAGAATAAATTAAAGATTTCAAATTGCCGATGAATGAATAAGCTGAAACATGTATCAAGTTTGCATTATGAATTGCATTTCATCATATGCATGTGCCATCCCAAGAGTTACATTTTGAAAATTTGAATAGATACTATACTTAAGGGTCAAATTGAGGCTACACTTTACAATCGAGGGTAAATAAAGAATTCATTTTGCAATACCATCTAGGTTTAGAGTCATCAATGGCTCAAACATTTCATTTAGGACCACCAAGGCTTACATTTAACCATTCATGTGATGTGTTTACGCCAAAAGAGATAGGCGGTTGTCGGTAACTCTAAAATTTGAGTATATTTATTCCAATGAAAGAATGCTCCTTTTGTAGGAGAGTCGAAAGAGTTCATAAAGACACTCTACAAATTATATAGCCAATAAAAATTGGACTTAAGGGTCATTGAGGCGACGTTTAAGCATCTCAGAAATTTATATAACCAATAGAAAGTTGACTTAAGGGCCATCGAGGCAACGTTTAAGCATCACAGTCATCAATACAACATATAGTAATCTCATCATTTATATATATAGCCAATAGAATTTGGTAAGGAGTACCCCATCTGTCAATTGACCAGTAACCATACTAAATAACTACAGCTCCTTCCATGTCATCAAATAAATATCTTAGTACAATATGGTGGTTAAATTAGCATAACATACTTGTTATCAGTTGTGTTCCTGTAAAAGGAATCCCAGTGTTTTGCCTTCCAATACAAAATCATAACATGTAAGTAATTAGAAAGCAAATAGAATGCATCAAAACCTAAGGGCCAGTTTGGTGGTTTTGTTTCACAGTTTCACAGTTTCACAGTGCTCTAGTTAATATACCTTCCAAACAATTTTAACTACATGATATGGAGACACTAGTAAAAGCAATATGATTAAACCATTTCAAGTCAATAATTAGATAACATAGACTCCTAGAGAAACATTGGTACTTTCCCTAAGGGCTGTTTGGTGTTACCTGAAAATATTGTTCAGACTTCAGATGTTTAATGGTTTGATTAAAAAATGGTTTTTTTTTCTTTCTTTCTTTCTATGTAGTTTGAGGTTTAGACATATAGTCTCCATTTGCATCTTTTCAAACTCTAGCCTCTATACTCTGCACATGGGTCAAAACTGGAGACTATAAGCTGCAATCCACCCTTAGTTTGACTTTGACTACTAACTTATGATGATGAAAAATATGCTACCATGATATCAGAAAATTTTGTGTCATAGGAAAAAGTGCAATGTAATTCTGATATATCCTATCCAGTGTAAAATTTTATTCTCATAGGCAAGACAAGCAAAGAGCTACGAAAGTTGATACAAATTATCCATCCTACTATAAGACTGCTGGAAGACATGATAAGTTGCACCCTTACACCCATAAAATGAAACATGAGATTTTATATACTTCTTTTTTAAGCCGTCAACATTGATTTTATAGTATGTTGTCTCCTAAAACTATTCATCATTGTAGCTAAACAAGGTATTTGTTGTACTAATACCAGTTTGAAATCTCATTTTGTAAATTAAAAATAACTGAAAATCGCTCCAAGTAAGTAGTGTTTCCATCATCCCTAATACAACTTATAGTAATGCCATGAAAATAGAAGCTTAATTTGGCATGCACGGAATATTCAGCTATTCAAGATAAATCAGTTTTTTATCTGCAAATTTAATAACTCGCGGTAAATCTATACTTGTTAGATCCACCTTTACTAATAGATGTTGTTACAAGATTACTTTTTTTGAGTCGGTCATATTAAGACTCGTATAGTTTATTAAAAAAACCATAACTTACCTTATCCAATGTATAAGTGTAATGCTCCCATAGATGGCAGCCAATGAAACTAGAAAATTCAATATCGCAGTGAATGACAAGTTTCGGTATGGACCTATAAGGCCACCAAATACATTATTTAGTCAAACATCTTTATCTGGAGCCAAAATGCATCGAATTTCCATTTCTAAGGCAGATGATTCAACCCATCCACCCATCCTTAATGCTATTGAGATTTATCGACTAAAAGACTTCTCACAATCAGAAACTAATCAGGATGATGGTAAGCTAGCTAGTCTTTAGTTTATTTCAACACATATATAGGAATTTTTCATTTGAAGATTAATGTTCAAGTGTTGAGCCCACTGGATGACAGAAAAAGAGACACTTTACTTTTTTTTTTGACAAAAAAAGAGACACATTATTAAATCTCATAAATTCTTTAAAAAATTGTGTCTAGATATTTATTTGATACTTGTTATCCATACTGAAACTCTAAGCCACCTCCCCAGATATTATGAATAGAAATTTACTCAAAATTCATTTAACTCACCCAACCAACTTTTACAATCTGAATAAACAATTCACATTTCAGTTTCCAATAGAATCATCGAAACATCTCATCCATTACAAGAATGAAAAAATGGGTATCCGGTAAAAATCATAAACCACCTCTGGGTTTTTTTCCCAAGTAGAAGATTAAATGTTCTTGAACAATCAAGAATAAAAAAATGGGTATCCCCAACAACGTATCAATTATAAACCAGCATGATGCAATCAAAAAGGGTCTTGGGACTGATCATATTTTCTCAAGCAGAAGATTGAATAATGTTCTTGAACAATAAAAAATGAGAAAAATGGGCATTTCAATGTGTAGAACCTAAATAGTTTCTTGACCAACATTCATACATGTTTGATCAAGAAATTGGTAGAGTATGTTTCTTCAATCAATGTGTTTATTTTTTTTAAGTAGAAGATTGAATGTTCTTGAATTATCAAAAATGTAAAAATTGGTACCTTCTTTAAGCAGAAGATCGAATGTTCTTTCTTCCAAGAAATTTCCACTTTTTCTTTGATATTCTCGACAAGACATCTGCTTGCTTAGTGTTCCAATCCGTTGCACCTATTTTCGCCAGAATTTTACATAAGATGGAGTATGCATTGAGGGTCTCGATGTAGAACAACGTTTGATCAATCTGTGTTTCGTTATTTTCTGTTCTTTAAGAAAAAAGAATGAATTAGTTCTAAACGGCGGTAGAAATTTCACACCAATAATATTGTAAAAAAAAAAGCCTTATAGAGTCTACATTATTTACCTAATAAGCATAAAATCTAGAGACTTTGGTATAAATTGTGCCATAGCAACATAGTTTATGGCTGAATAAATTCGCAGCAGCCAAAATAAACTGCAAAATTCTTGAGGGTATGCTAGCCAATATATGCATTTTTAGGGAAAAGATAACCTATTATTCATTGTAAATAGGTTAATTAACTACAAGTGCAACTTATAAACATAACCTATTATTCATTGATATCAATTATCCCCCATAGAAACGATTAGGTGAACCATATTGCGCTTACTAGACAAAACTTATGGTTACTTTCAAAATTTAGCAATAAAGTAATACACGATTTGCAGGCAAAATGCAGTCTGCCTAATTATTTAAAGTCAAATATATTTTCTATGGGAAAAATCTTCGGACAGCTGCACTCATTCTTGTATAGTATGCAGTCATAATGAACAGAAAGTCAGTAATTGTTTATAATGAAAAGTTAAAAGTAAGAGGTGTTGCTTCACAAGAACGTATAATCAATTTCCTCTAGGGAAAAGATAGTCATCTATTTTCATTTGCTTTTACATAATATAGAACCAACACATGCATTACCTTCAAGACACATGCTTACATTTTCAGACACCAGAACAACCTTCCTAAATTATGAATGGCCGTACTATATAACATTGACTAATTAACTTCACAAAGGTCATTCTAGACCCCGTCAGACATATCAATATAAATTATTTATAGGTCCTTTGCCTAACAGCCCAAGTTTTTTATATATTTGGATGCTAAACATCGTATCAGAAACCAAATGTCCGAGTTCAAGAGTTGACTCCTCACTACCCTTAATCTATGGATTAAACTAATTTCGGCATATGATTTAGGATGGCCTATACTTCTTTCATGTTTGGCTTTTGGGTGAGGACACATTAGATAAATTGAATAAGCTACTCTCGGGACATATTATGAACAGAAATTAATATTAACTCACCCAAAAATCTTTTACACTATGAATATTTAAAGAATTCATATTGTCACAACATCTCATCCATTACAAAGAATAAAAAAATGGGTATCAATCATTTCGTAAACCAACATGGCTAATCCCAAACAATATTGGTACCAAACTGAGTCTTTAGACACAAAACATTTGCTCAATTAAAGGTTTCTGTTTTGTAAGGTAGAAGGTCGAATTTTCTTGAATAAGGATGAAAAAAATGGGTAATCCTAAAAATACTGTGGCAAACAAAAATTCCAAAATTGAATGTTGTTGAATTATCAAGAATGACAAATTCAGTATCCGGGATCAATTGTAAACTATACGTAGGAATGAAAATTCCAAAATGACCTTAGCAGACAAAATAAAATTCAAAACATTGGTACCAAACTAGGTCTCGGGACAGAACGTTATCTCAATTAAATGTTTTTTTTTTCTCAAGCAGAAGATTGAATTGAATGCCCTTAAATAATCAAGAATGAAAAAAAAAAAATCGAAAATTGTTTTTCAAAATATTCTTTTTGTTTTTTCCTTGGAGAAGCGGCTCATCAAACAAAAAGTTACAAGTCTCAATATTACAGCACCTTGGGAATATTGTCATCCAAATGATTTGAAACTATATTGCCAGATTTTGGAAAGTAAGCATCTCTGGTTACTTAATCATACATTCAAAAATTGGTTCATAGTTGTGCATACATTACCAAATAAAGCTTCAAATTCTCATGCCACTTTAATTTCCAGTTTCGGGGAAAAATTCTTATATTGCAACATCCAGAGTTTTTGAACATTGGCCTTAATTAGAAGAAATTTTTGAAAAAGAAAATAAACTTCAAAATTCCACCACAACCGGTTTGAGCCCCAAAACACACACACCAGAATATATTTCTTAATTTGATAAAATATGATTTTAACTCAACCAAGGATCCTCCCAAACAAGCATAGTTTTAGAAATAACTCTTTTCAGTTTCATAGCAAAGTTAAGCACGTCTTCGGTCACATATAAGATGTTGAGTAGAATAAATCGTTCTAATAATGCAGTAAGTATACCTTTGGCAAAATGAGTTGCAACCATTCTATCTTGTTGATTTTCTTTCATTTCACAAGAGATGCACCAAACAAATCAACAAAATCTTTTTATTAAATGTAGAATATTAATCAAGCCAACGACTGATCAGAGTCAGACCTGAAATATTTGTAGAATAATAATCAAGCCGGTGCTTATTTCTTTCAATAACTTTGCATCTATTACGTAGAATAATAATAAAGCCAATGACTAACTGAACCTGAAACTTTTTGCAAAAATGAAAGAAACAAAATTACAAATGAGGTTTACCTTAAATTGCAGAGAATTAACTTAATGAGAGTATTGTCCTTCACCTCCAACTGGATGAATGGGCTGATCATCATCATCTGCATCTATTGTAGAAGTTGATTTCTTATTTTGAAATAGAATAAAGAGACTCATATGCTCTCACAAAACGCATGAACAAAAGTAGCCAATCCTTCAACTACAAAGCTTTAATGAAAATGTACCTCTATTACTTTAACTTTCTCCTCAAAACTCTCTTCAGAACAAGATTACCATCCATTATAATAAAGCACCGACATCAATATTACCATCCAAAATGAAAGCCTTGCCTAAACCTATCCCCAGCATAAGCATCGTTTGTTTGGAAGTACATGATCAAGAATGATTAAAAAGTTTATACTGCAAATGCTAGGTCCAGGGTCAACCATCGATGGCACAAAGATACCACCTCAAAATCAAATAACGAATAACAATTGGTCTTGAGGGACATCGAGCCGACATTTGGCCATATCAATTATATGTTTTGAATAAAATATTACACATTGCAATATCATCTAGGTCAATGGCTCAATTATATCATCCCACAATTTTCATAGCCAATAGCTATTGAATTTAAGGGTCACGAGACAACATTTAACCATCCTTGAATTTACATGGCCAATAACAATTGGACTTAAGGGACACCAACGCTGCATTATAAATAAAGAATTCATATTGCAATATCATCTCATTCTAGGGTCATTAATGACATAAAGATATCATTTCAAATTATGTGTGAATTCACATAATGAATATCAATTGGATTTAAGGGTCATTGAGACCACATTTACACATATTTTGAATAAAGTATTCACATATTATAATAGTGTCTAGGGTCAGGGTATCAATGGCTCAAACATATCATCCAACAATTAGCAAAGTCAATAGCTATTGAACTTGAAGGTCATCAAAACAATATTTTACCACCCCAATTTATATAGCCAATAGCAATTAGAATTAAGGGTCATTGAGGCAACATTTAACCATCTCAAGATTTATATAGCCAATAGCAATTGGACTTGAGGGTCATCGAGACAACATTTAACCATTTTGGTATTTATATAGCATACCAATGGGACTTTAGGGACATCAAGGCAACAAATATATAGCATACCAATGAGACTTTAGGGACATCGAGGCAACATATATCCATCTTAAGGGTAGTGAGGCCACATTTAACCATATACCGACGCAACATTATATAGCAATTAGACTTGATCGAGGCAACATTTAACCATATACCGACGCAATATTATATAGTCAATAACAACTTGGACTTAAGGGTAGTGAGGCCACATTTAGCCATCATTTATATAGGGTCACTAAGGTTACATTTAACCAGCCAATTAAACCAGGAGCTCACATTGCAATAGCATCTAGTTCCAAGACCATCAATAACCAAAAGATACGATTTCAAAATTCCCATAATGAATAATAATTGGAGTTAGGGTCATAAAATTTAACCATTTTGTCCGAATTTACATCACACAACCACACTTTGCAATTGCAAGATTGCATTTGGGTGATGAATAAAATATACCTCCCCAGATATTGTGAATAGAGATTTACTCAAAATTCATTTAACTCACCGAACCAACTTTCACAATTAATGTGAATAAAGAATTCTAATTTCAGTTTCCAATAGAATCATTGAAACATCTCATCCATTACAAGAATGAAAAAATCAATATCCGGTAAAAACCATATACCACCTCTGTGTTTTTTTTCCAACTAGAAGATTAAATGTTCTTGAATAATCAAGAATAAAAAAATGGGTATCCCCAATAACGTTTACATCATAAACCAGTATGTTGCAATCAAAAAGGGTTCTGGGACTGATCATATTTTTCTCATGCAGAAGATTGAATAACGTTTTTGAACAATAAGGAAAATGGGTATTTCAATATGTGGAACTAAAAAATTTCTTTAATATTTCTTCAGTTAAAGTGTTTTTTTAAGCAGAATATTGAATGTTGTTGAATTATCAAAAATGTAAAATTGGTACCTTTTATAAGCAGAAGATTGAATGTTCTTTCTTTGGAGAAATTGTCACTTTTTGTTTGATCACTATCAACAAGGCATCTGCTTCCTGTGGGTTCCAATCCGTTTGCACATAAACATAGAACAACGTTTGATCAAATCGTTTGAACAATACATCTGATACCATTTTCTTGACCAACGTTTGATAATGTGTGTTTCGCCAAAAGATAGAGAGCGTAGAAACAAAGAACCCTAACATAGTGACAAAAGGCGTGTGCTTATATAGCATAGCTATCTCATGGGCTTTTGTGTTTTAGTGGGCCAAGGGCATCCAATTAGGTTTCTAAATATATTCATCCAATTACAAATTACTTAAAGGAATAATGAAAAAAAAATTGTATAAAAATGATAGCAAATTTTGATTTTAGTATATGTTTCGTCCTCTAAAAAATATCCTCTTAATAATCATCATATTTAATGTGAATTAGAGATGAAAAATGAAAATGAAAATTATATCTATAAGGATACAAATTTTTGGGATGACTTTTTCATTATACCTATTTTACCCTTAAAAAAAACTACCAAAAAAAAAACTAAATATTTGTATATGTTGAAAAATAACTTCCACATAAAAATATATTTTCAGTTTTTTTTAGTAAATAATTTTTTTTCCTCTTAATAACTAAGCACAACTTCCACATAAAAGTATGTTTTCAGTTTTTTTATAGTAAAAAAAATATATATTTTTTTTCTTCTTAATAACTAGCCACAACAAAAAAGGAGGTTAAGTAGTTATCAATTAACTAAGTCAAATAAAAAAGGAGATTAAGTAGTTATTTATATTTGCACTATAGAGAATTTCGATCACAGCAAATAAAAAAAAAGAATATCGATCACACAAGATAAAAACATTTTGTTTTTATTTTTAACGGCTCAAATCAAAATTCGTTATATTTTTATAGACAAAAAACTTATTTAAAATTTATTTAAAAGTTTCTACATTTAATTTAACATTCTTTAGGGATATTTTGACTAAACAGTTTTCAAGGATCTAATTAATTAAGCATTTTTTTAAGTTAATAAAGGGTATAATTTATTTTTAAAAAATAACAAGGCAAAATTATTGAAAAAATGGCAAATTATTCAAAAGTTTATGAACTCGATTTAATATATTTTTAGTTTGAGTACCTAAATATAAATAGTCAATATAAGATTAGAAATTCAATTTTTTTGTTGTTGCATAAATCAGGTATTTTCTACTCGCAGCAACATAGATTAATCTCTCAAGTCTTGTGAGACTCAAATGAGCAGCATACTCTCCCTAAAAAATTTAACATTATTGCATGCCTAAGACATAGATCAAACTCAATATTTAAATTAAACTAGAAGAGACCTGCGACATCTCAACCGAGTGTTATTGGGTTCAATATGCAATTAAACCAAATTAAAATTTGCCAACAAATTTATTAAATTGTTAAGTGCTATCAATAAATGAAAAAAAATGTCAGACTACTCGACTCAGAGTCTACGTCATGATAAGACCAAACTAAACTGAGAGTTTCGTTTAAACTTTACAAAGATAATGTCAATGTTTTTTTAAACCACTTGAAAAGCACTCTGTAACTTCTGTAAAATCACGCCGTGATTATGACATATCTACATAATACCAAACATAGGCTTAGAGCTTCCAAAGCCATTAAACATCCAAATCCATCATTATAGAACTCATCCCCTAGGTATATTACATGACTCATGTTAGATATTTTTAGATTCTTCAAAGAAGCTAGTATCCCCAGCTGCAGAAGGTGTAAACAATTTTTGCAATCCACAAGCTCTAAAGAAGTTAAGCCTTTTAGAGAAGGACTAGACATCCACTGTGGGAAATATGTACCTGTATATCCTCCTACACCCAAAATAATCAAGTTGTTGGCTGTGAGGTTGCAGCACTTCCAGAACTTGCTCAACATTTTCTTGTAATTGTGACTCTTCATTTCTCCCCCACGACAACCTCAATTGGTTCAAGTGTTAACTGGACATATTGGCTTCTTTGGCATGTGCTACACTTTTTACTATCTCTAGGTGCTTCATGTGAAGCTCTCCTTTAAGTTTTAGTTTTAGCTTGTTAATTTAAAGCTCTCCTTTGTGTTCCTAAATCATATCTTTTTATTTTTTTATACAACTCTCGTATAGGATTTATACTGTATCAAACAAATGTATTATCCTTGAAACGCGCAGACTGCATTCCCTGCAATTCTTTTAGAACATTTTTTTAGTACCATTCATCGAGTTAAAACTTAAAAGTATCGTTTTCTTTTTTTAGAAAAAAGAGTAAAAGATATCATGCTCAAGATTATTATGAACCACACAAGTAGAACAATGCTTGACTCCATATATGTTCAGCTCATTTGATTCTTTAGCTATGTTTTGCATTGATATATCTCAAAAGAGAAATAATTGCCAAACAAGTGAAGGGTCTATACAAAACATTATCTTAAAATAGTTCATTCAAAAAACTATATGGTGGCACAAATTTTCCATATCAGCTTTGCAGGACTTGTTCTTGCATGCTTTCTATCCCCCTAAAATGCTTGCTACCATTTACCAACCAAATCACATCTGCACAAAAACACAAGAAACATAATGTTGATCTCCCATTTAAGGATCGAGAAGATTTGCAAGGCGGATCTTCTTGGGGACAGAAAGTGCCCATGAGATCACTCCAAAGTGTTCTTATTCCTAATAGATAGATATACACATTATAATAGTTATACATGTATATATAAATTATTTGTTTCTCATTATCTTAAAGTGTGAAGCGGCGGCACAGTGGCCATCAAACATTTTGTAAATACGAGGTTAAGGGAATTTGAGTACTCCCTCGGGTCTCATATATAAGCAACTTTTCAATTTTTAGATTCATTTAATAACCGATGAATCTAGTCATTATTATAGACTAGATACAACTATTATTGAATGTATCTAAAAAGTGAAAAGTTGCTTATATATGAGATCAGAGGAGTACTTGTTAACCATTGCATTTTATTTCCCAAAAATGTTATAGTGAGGATTTGAACCACTGCACAAGCATAGTATAGTACAGTAACATTGCATGAATGTTTAGTGCACGGAATTTGATATGAAACTTCTGTTACAACAATCCCTTCTTAAGTTGAATATTGATCAAAAGAAAAGACATGAGAGATATATGTCATGCTTGTTTAGAGAAATGTTTAACTACTAGCTAGCTTTAATTTAAAATGTATTTACAGGAGAAACAAAATGAAAATATCTATCATGTTACCAACCATAGTTTAATCAAATATCATATGTTTAATCATATCTTAGACAGTTCTAGTGTCTCTTCACTATGCACAGCATTTAGTCCAAATTTATAGGATATGAAAGTAGTAACTTTTCATTCAACCAAAGGGAGTAAAACATACCTCTAATTGTCATCAGTTCTTTGCATGAGAGAACATTGATTCCCTGTACGAACTTCACGTCTCAATTGAGTTAAGCGTAATTTTTTTACAGGTAAATTTTCCTTTTGTGCTTCGGAATTTGCTGCTGAGACACGCATTAAGTTGTCAGACACATGTATATGATACTGATATATGAATGCATAATTTGTACATTTATGTTACCTAGTACACGATTCTTTGATTTTTGCTTATACTTCAATGCCCTTTTCTCTTCGATACGCTCTGCTCTATGCTGGCGTGCAACAGCACGGTGATATTCCTTGAGCAGCACATGATGCATGTACAACATCCACCCCAAATTTGGATCACATTGCTGGACTGTATAATTTGGTAACTCGGTAAACAAAAATCCGTTTTGAATATGTTGAAGAGATTCCGAAGTGTGAGGTAGCTCTTGTTGACAGGTAATTAGATCTTTATCTTTTAGCAAAGTTGCACTAGCATGCAATCTTGTATCGGCTGAATTTCTAACACACTCGGTCGTTGACTGTTGCCTGAGTTTTTTAGTCTTGAATGACCTTAACCGCCTTGCAGCAGATTGACATTCCTTATGATTTTCATTATCCCGCGTCACTGCAGAAAAATGATGAATGATCACTTATTGATTGTAGTCTACTAAAAATCATGTGTTAATATCCGAGAATATGCCAATCTTACTAACTATACAAGTACAAAAAAGTATTATTCACCTCTATTTCCGTTGTAATGTTGATTTACACAAATATGTTCCTCTGTCCTTCTGTTCATCATTGCATTGTTTTTGGAACGAGCTTGGTGTTTTATCTGGCTCAGTCGAAGTATCCTTCCTAGTCGCTGCTCATTTCCGGATCCAGTAATCATTTGCGACGACAACAAATCATTCTTGCTTTTACATCTAGCTTGATGCTTTATTTGGCTCAGGCGGATTAGTTTTTCTTTGTAAATGTTTGCATTGGTTATCTTCATACCTATTTTGATCCGTTGAAAGATATTTACATCTAGCTTGCTTCCGTATTTGAGTTAAGCGGGTTCCTGTTACTTCACAACAAAGTGCACGCTTTTCACTACTCACACGAGAAACTGATTGCAATCCATCAAGTAGTTCTTGAGAGCACTCCTGATCTATAAACAGAAAGAACAGTACTTACAGTTATCAAAACTCGTCTCACATTGAGATTCTCTAGTGCATAGAAGGCATGTGAAAATTAAATAAAAATATCATTAACCATCACCTCACCGGTGTCACTCAGTGTTGTCGATCGCGAACCGCGTAAAATAGCGGTGTGTTCAAATTCCGCTACACTACGGAGTTATAGCGTTGCTATAGCCTATAGCTGCTATTTGACAACAAAATAGCGATTTGTTCAATTTCTGTAGCCACTATTTGACCACATTGGTTACACTGCTAGCATATTCTTGAGACGTATGAAACTAGGTTCCTAGATAAGATAAGTCTGAATTGATGAAAAAGGGCATAACATTAACAATAGTCAATTCTACCAAGTCAATTACAAACCTTGATTTTGGTTGTTAGTATGTGTCACAGCCACACTATCTTCAGATTGTGCTGCTAGAACCGACAATTCATCAGCACATCCTTCAAAATTCTTTGTTAGAACTTGAAGTACCGGTTCTTCATGTTTGCCGATTTCCATAACCATACTATGGTTATGTACATGCTTCTCTGTCGTTCCGGACAACTCACTACTATAGTGGTTTTCTATTAATTCGCACTGCAAATCGGGCTCTTGCTCCGGATCTTGAGCAGTTACATTCAGATCAAAGTTTTTGTGAAAATTCCTGCACCTCTTTTCTAGCTGACCATGCTTAAGTTGCTCACTTTTCATAATTGTCATCTTTCAACAATTTGTGTGATGACGAGAGTCAAAGAAATGTACATACTAATTTTTACAGATCTCGGTGATTATTTTTCTACACCAAACAAAAAGGCTTGGTAAATGTAAATACAAAAGCAAGTACAAAAGAAGCTAATCGTGATCGTGCAACTATATATGAATGTAAATGGATAGTCGATATTAGTTTCAATCAAGGTTTTCAAATTAACTGTCATGTTGTAGACTCGTTCAATCAACCTCAAATTCAACATTTCATGTAAGTTTTCCCGAGTTTTACATAAACATATTTATCAGCAAGTTAACTCGACTTTGCTAACTGAAACAATAAACAAGTACGATTCTATGAGTTCACTCTTGAATTTGACAACCCTGATTTTACTTATTTAACTCAAACCCAGTTTTGCTAATATATGTTTGTGTCGAACACCAACACAACATTGACATGTGTGGTTACATTCAATCACTTCAATTTTTTCAAATTATTACCAATGTCATGTCTGGTGTTTGTGCGTAAACATTTGTAACAACAAAAGAAAATGATTTACTACTCTGGTTTTGAATATAAGCAAAAAAACAACTTTCTAGGTAGATTGAATAAAGCATGTATCTGGACAATAAAATGGTCGAGATACATGTTTTATTCAATGAACTTAGAAAATTGTTTTTTTCTTTATATTCAAAACCGGTGGGGAGTATTCATGTGCATGTATTCAAAAGGAACATTTCTACATAACATTGCTAGTTACAGAACATAACCACACAGTCACAGCTAAAATAGGGTAAGGCTGAATCCAAAGAAAAAAAAAACAGTTTAAGGGTATATAAAAAATGGGTTTTGAAAGCATTGCACAAAAATAAAACTATGAAGCTCTTTCAAGGACATTAATAAGGGTATTATTCAAAAAATTAAATAAAGAAAGTTTAAATCTTGAAAACTACAAGTAACATCCAAAGCATGCAAGAAGTACCCAATGAAGCTTTTTACCAAATGAAAGTAACAGCAAAAAATAGCTCAGTAGCTTTCAACATGATTCAGGTGAAAAAAAATGGTACATTTCTGCTAAACAGTGAAAAGATCCATGTGGGGACCAAAAAATAAATAAAATAAAATAAAATAGGCAACAATTTTTGGATAGAAGTGAGAGCATATAGTTTTACTGAAAAAAAATGTAGATGATACATTGACTTATACAGAATCACTTACCATAGCTTAAAAGTGCTTATTTTGTTGTTGGCCCTGGATGTTCCAATTTGTATTGTTGTGTTAGAAAAAATGGAGTGAAGTAATGAGACAGAAAGACAACAAAGAAACTTTGTAAGGACGATTAATAAATAATAATAATAATAATAATAATAATAATAATAATAATAATAATAATAATAATAAAAAAAAGATAATATAAACGGAGACTCCGAGGAATCAAAAAAGAGAAGTAGGGCATGGTTTAAGGAATGAATGTCCTCGGCTCCGTTCCTTTTTATAAGGAACAATTAGGAAAAAACATACAAACCAGGAATCTTATTTTTTTTTTATTAAAAATTCTAAAATTTTATAATCTATTCCAAAACTAACCTTGGTGTAATTAATGCATAGAGAATATGTTATGTAATTAATGCATAACATTAGAGTAGATAGAGGGTATAAATGGAATTGTTTCATTAATAAAGCATAAATTTAATGATTGTTTCTTATAAAAATGAACAAATTTTTTTCCCAAATTGTTCCTTATAAAAAGGAACGGAGGGAGTAATACAATGGAAAATGTTAACTAGTGCCCCAGGACACTAGTTAAAGAAACTAAATATAAAAAAGTTGTCTTGATATTTGTGTAGTCAATGTTTTTAAAGTATAAGAAATGTTGTTTTCAATGCAAATTTTTCCTCTTTTGATTCCTTAACTAGTGCCCCGTGACCCACACACATAATTTATGAGAAAGACTTGCATAGATACAAACCCAAATAATATATATTTGGGCGCACACACACAAATCCAAAAATTTAAAACAAAAATAATATAGTTACATCAATCAACATCATTTTACTTCTTTTCTCTTTAATTTTGTTTGATTTGTGTGAGTGTGCCTAACACTTATTATTTGTGTCTGTGCCTAGGTTAAAATTTCCCTACAATTTATTTCTCTTAAATTATGAAGAAAAAAAAACTAATATTCTTTTTTGGGTCAAGTTGTCTCCAAGAAATTTCATTCTTAAAGATAAATAAATGAGATGATCGGAGTTCGAACCCAAACATATATTGCAACGTTTCTACGGGATAAGTTCATAGGGACAAACTAATATCCTTTTTAAGAATTATTTTTACAAAGTAACTAATAATTTAATTGACTCTAGTCAACACTTAATCGATTATTTTCTCAATAATTTGATTATTATGTCTAAAGAAAAAAAGTAAGTTGATCTGAGTCAAACTTATTTTAATTTAAATCATTTCAACGGAGAGAAAGACTTAGATAGTCATAAAAATTTAATCTATCTATTTGGTCGCATACACACGCATGTATATAAAAGATAAAAAGAGAAAATAATTAAATAATATATATTTTTAAAATAATTGAACAATATATATTTTTATGTCAATGTGACTAAATAGAATGAACAAATACTTGTGGCCACATAAGTATTTTTCTTCTATTAGATAAGCACTAAATCAACTCAAAACTCAATTTGAGTTTAGAGTTCAAACTCGATCCGACTAAAACAATTTAGTTTAACTCATAATATTGAGTAAACCATCAAATTGATCTTTATCTCTGTAACTCATTTTTAAATAGGTCAATAACTTTGTCAATATTTCAAATTATAGTCATGTTTAGGTCAAACACTTTTTAAATTAGTCCCCTTGTGTCAGTAGAGTTAACATGATTAGTAAACGGATGATCAATTTGAGAAATATTTAACATAATCAGAACCTATTTAAGACCGTTGCGAATATAGAAACAAATCAATTTTATAGTTTCCTCGTCTAATATTGTACCTTGTCTTTCTTTTTTTTTTTTTTTATAATTACGGTCGCATGTTAGTGTTAAACCTTGTCTTTTCCGGTACACAAGTGATCCAAATCCTTATTGCAACTTGCAACTATAGTTACTACATTCGTCTCAAAATATAAGAAACCATTGACCATTGCACGTATGCTAATGCATAATTTTGATTACGAATATTTTTAATTATTTATTAGTAAAAATTATAATTTGATATTTTGATTATGCATGTGTGGATTTGACTGGAGTTTCCCCTCTTGTGGGATTGAGAGTTGGAGATTTTATTGTGGGACGGGCTGCCCTCAAAGCCGCTTCAAGCAAAATGGCTAAACATGAGAAAGCATGCACTGACAATCAACATATTTTTATACCATTTGCATTCGACACTTTTGACTTTTTAGCACCAGAGGCTGTTAATCTTTTGAAAAGAGTTCAAAAGATCATGCATAGTAATATTGTGGCACCTAAATCTATGAATATAGTTTTTCAAAGATTAGGATTTGCTATACAAAAAGGATTAGCGGCGCAGCTTGTTGCCCATCGACATTTTATAGAAAAATACAGTCAAAACAAGACATATAAATAATGAGTCAAATTAAGCTATTTGATCTAAATCAACAAACAACATCGTTTAACTGCATAAAATTAATCGAACAATTTAGACCGTTCGATCTAACATAAATGGCCAACATCAATCATTGTGTGAAGAAGCTGCATCAACATGCAAACGCAGCAAATCTATTACTACAATTCAGTTCCTTTTGCGTCCATGTCTTGAAACTCTATCCATTTATTCCATTTCATT
Organism: Trifolium repens; assembly: GCA_030408175.1. NCBI lineage: Eukaryota > Viridiplantae > Streptophyta > Magnoliopsida > Fabales > Fabaceae > Trifolium > Trifolium repens. The sequence goes on from CP125845.1 coordinate 34,585,950, forward strand.
CATTCATCTCTTGTTTCACCTCAAAGTCTTCTAAATTTCCAAACACAATTTTTAAGATAATGAAGCAATTCATATGAACCAACAATGATAGCACCCATTCTCCAATTAACTTCATTTTCTCCCACAAATCCCAACACACAAACAACAACAACAACACTTGTTCCTTTACCTCATGTCCTTTCTCTCATACCCAAATGCACTACTCTCACAGAGCTGAAGCAAATTCAAGCTTATGCCATCAAAACCCATCTCCAAAACAACACCAATGTTATCACAAAGTTCATAAATTTCTGCACTTCAAACCCAACAAAAGCTTCTTTGGACCATGCACACAACCTGTTCGATCAAATTACTCAACCAAATATTATTCTTTTTAACACCATGGCACGTGGGTATGCTCGCTCTAACGACCCTCTTAGAGCAATGATTTTGTTTTCTCATGTGCTGTGGTCCGGTCTTGTTCCTGATGATTACACGTTTTCTTCACTTCTCAAGGCTTGTTCGAAGGTTAAGGCTTTAGAGGAAGGGAAACAACTTCATTGCTTTGCTTTGAAACTTGGAGTTAGTGATGACATTTATGTTGTTCCGACACTTATTAATATGTATACTTCTTGTGGCGAAATTGATGATGCTAGAAGGGTTTTTGATAAGATTGATGAACCTTGTGTTGTTGCATATAATGCGATTATTACAAGTTTGGCTAGGAATAGTCAACCTAATGAGGCGTTGGCTTTGTTTAGAGAGTTGCAGGAGAGTGGTCTTAAGCCAACTGATGTTACCATGCTTGTTGCGCTTTCGTCTTGCGCTTTGCTTGGATCGTTGGACTTGGGGAGGTGGATACACGAGTATGTTAAGAAGTACGGGTTTGATCGATATGTGAAGGTAAATACAGCTCTTATAGATATGTATGCTAAATGTGGAAGTTTGGATGATGCTGTTAATGTGTTTAAGGATATGCCTAAGAGTGATACGCAGACGTGGTCGACAATGATCATTGCTTATGCAACACATGGGGATGGTTTCCAAGCCATATCGATGTTGAAAGAAATGAAGAAGGAAAAAGTGCAGCCTGATGAGATAACTTTTTTAGGTATATTGTATGCATGTAGTCACAATGGATTGGTAGAAGAAGGTTTTGAGTATTTTCATAGTATGGCAAATGAGTATGGGATTGTTCCTAGTATCAAGCATTATGGGTGTATGGTGGATTTGCTTGGTCGAGCTGGACGGTTGGACGAAGCCTATAAATTCATAGACGAATTACCAATCAAGCCGACACCAATTCTGTGGCGGACATTGCTATCTGCTTGTAGTAGTCATGGCAATGTTGAAATGGGAAAGCAAGTAATGGACAGAATCTCTGAATTGGATGATTCCCATGGTGGGGATTATGTTATTTTGTCGAACTTGTGTGCAAGATACGGAAAATGGGATGATGTGAATCACTTAAGGAAAATGATGATAGACAAAAAAGCTGTAAAAATTCCTGGTTGTAGCTCTATAGAGGTCAACAATGTCGTGCATGAGTTCTTTGCGGGAGATGGAGTTCATTCCATTTCTACCACGTTGCACCGTGCACTTGATGAGTTGATAAAGGAATTGAAGTTGGCTGGGTATGTAGCTGACACATCACTAGTCTTTCATCCAGACATGGAAGATGAAGACAAAGAAATTATTCTTCGATATCAGTGAGAAAATTGCCATTACTTTTGGACTTCTGAATACGCCCCCCGGAACAACAATTCGTGTCGTCAAGAACCTTAGAGTCTGTGGAGATTGCCATAATGCTGCTAAATTTATATCATTGATTTTTGGTAGGCAAATTATTCTCAGAGATGTTCAGAGGTTTCACCATTTCAAAGATGGGAAATGCTCTTGTGGTGATTACTGGTAGTAGCAATCGTTGAGTCAAGATTCAATCTTACAAAATCTAAAAAATTGGGCTATCTATTGCTACAGAAGTAAGTGCTACTCGTTTTCTTTGGAAGGAACAGCCAGTAAACCACTGGATGCATTGCAGCCTAAAAGATGGATGCTTTATTCGGATTTGGATTTTCTGCTATACATTCACACAGGCAGCACATCAATGATCATTGAATTGAGATTGAACGGTTCATATTTCAAAATCTGTATCGAAATCTACACTGTCTGAACTTAATCCAACAACCACCAATGTGTTCACTGCAGGCGATCTAAAATCTGGTTTGCTCCTGCAATCCTGGGAAGGGATCATGATCGTCATATTCAGATAATTATTGAACATATTTACATAATTCATCCTGGTGTAGATTGTTAATTTGGAAAATGCAGTTTCATTCTCATGTAAGTATAACTTAATCTGTATTGCTGGTAATTTTTAACATTGTATGTTTATCAATGTAAATACAATTTGTATATTTAACCTTGTGGCCTAAAAATTATGCCATCATGTTAAATGTTAGATACTATAACACGAAATGATATATTGCTATTCCTTTCACTATTGTGCGTAATAGTGTGAACAGAACTATTTTTCCATGTGAGCACATTTACAAAATATAGAAAATAAACCAACATGAAGTGGCATGTTGAGATTCTATAGAGAAGTGGTTAGTGGTTTCATTTTTGGTTCCCACTTATAAACCAACATGAACTACTTAGTGACTCTGATAGAAGATGTTTCACTGTCTGTTATGTGACGGATCTGATGTCAAAAACATACTGTATGTGATTTTTACATTCGATTAATTTATTTGCTCAAATTATTATTGGTGTAGTTGATGTATCAAGGTCGTGTCCGATGTTTGTATTTATACCGGTGGTAAAGAATCAATAAATCAACTCCTTAAGTATATCTTTATAATTCCATTTGCAATAAAAAGATTTGGATAAATAATGTCTCTTGAATGAAAGCGAATAAGTGCATGTTTGTGTTTATAATATGTTCGTTTATTAGAATCACGATGAATCTCACTCTGATTTTTAAAAGCTATAAAGTGTAGTTTTTAAAAATTACGGTGACTAACTATGATTTTGACAAATTCACCGTGATATCAAAATGCAGCAATAAATAGGTTATGAATTGAATAGTAAATTATAATGTGTTTCATGCACAAATTTTAAAAAATAATAGAGATAAACCATGATATATGCTATCGATAATGCAATAGAAAAAATAGCACACGGATTAAACTACAACATTTGACTAATCAATTGAAAAATCATCGAAAACTTGTATTTTAATCATAAAATATTATTGATAAAAGAACATTTCACTAACTCAAAACCTAGCCTCACAAGTTTTAACGGCAATTTATTTTTATAGTTATACCCCATCACCCCGATAAATAGGTAGGGTAATAAAAGAAAATCTCAATAAAAAAAAATAGCATGGGGAGTTTAATTCTAAGAATTTAATTTATATATATTGTTAATGTAAAATTATTTTACACATACGTCCAATAATAAACCAATATATCATATATTGTGTTTAAAAACACATGATATATCATATTCATTAAATAATGTGACAATACATCATTGGATGCATGTGTAATAAAATTTTACACCGGCAGACAGTTCAAAATAATTAAACTCTAAATTCTAAACCTGATTAGCCCAATAAGCTTTCCGGTGTAAACATATTTGCGCCTCTTTTGGTTTTGGCCATAATAACTCCAAACAACCAAAAACTACAAACAAATTTTGATTTGCACGCCACTTTACCGACCAACCACCTTCGTTCCAATATGAAAGCATTGACTAAAAATCCATCACCATGCACATACTGTAGTACTTGATACATTCAACAAAATAAAATATTAATATTATTCGATAATAAAATAAAATAAGGATTTAAAGGATATGCACAACCAGTGTAAAACAATTTTACACAGACCTCCAATGAAAATTCATCAATTTGCCACATCACCCTACTCTTGTATGGTTATTTTGAAACTACTTGTATGACATGAATGAATGGTGGTTTCTTATTGGATGTTCGTGTAAAACTATTTTACACTGACGATCTATATCCATTAAACTCATAAAATAATAGTAATAGGGTCATACTAACCGGTGCCCCAGAGCACTGATTAAGAATACCAAAAACAGAAATTTTTAAATTGAAAATAACACATTTTAGACTTTCAAGAAGTCGACTGCACAAATTTCAATACTATATTATTATATTTGTTTTCTTAACCAATGCTCCGGGGACACCGTTTAACATTTTTCATAATAATAATACTAATATTTTACAAGTTAGGTTTTGAAGAACTATTTTAGTATAAGTATTTTAAACATGGAGATATCATGTTTAAAATGATTTTTATAATTTCTTTTGACCAAAGAAAGAATTTAATAATTGTTTTTTAATGCAATACCAAAATTATTATATTAAAATTATAAAAATATTAGTATATTTATATTAATATTTGAATTTCGGAAGACGATTTCACCAATTTCAATCTCCCAGTTTTTTTTTTCTTTTTCAATAGGTAAATATATATTAATGTTCTTAAACGGTATTTAAAGTTTAGGCAATTATTTATCGAGAATATAATATTTTTCTATATAAATTGGATATTTCGTTATAAAATGAAGAGACGTGATATTTCAAATTAGATAGAATCACATGCAGCAAAGTTTTCCTTCTATATTTATATCAATATTAAACAAAGTTTCCTCTTCAAGAATTTTGACAATTACCACCAATTGAACTTGAACCTTTGTGTTAGCTAGTCTTGGTCTATATTTTTAAGAAAAAAAATAAAAATTTAGCTTAAAAATGGTACTAGTAATTGAGGCAATCAAATATAGCACTACTCTTTTTACCTCAGAAGTGGTATTTTCGATTTATAATTGAGGCAATCAATAACCCTTTTGGGATAAAAAATGTAACTATTTTAGTAGTAAAAAAGATTGGAATCACATTTGCAATTGCAACAAATATGTGATAATTAAGCCTAAAAAGTATAAATCAACCACTAAATACAGCTAAGATAATAAAATGCTCTTAGTAGATATTCGATATATTGATTTTAGCTTGAATTCTATAAAAATAAAAACACAGAAAAAGAAAAATATAAAACAATTACCATCATTAAGATCAATTTTTTTTTTTACCATCATTAGTAAAAAAAAATTAGTAAATAAGTATAGATATTTTCTTTTTGACAATAAATAAGTATAGATATATTAAATACATTTTGGTCTAACAAAATCAAATACACTATTTGAAAAAACAAATTTCTATTTTTCTTTAATTAAATTTTTGACTAATTCTTTTTTATTCTATTTTTTTATAGATGATTTTTGACTAATTCCTATTTCTTATTTATTTTTTCAAAAGCAGCATTTTTTTTATAGTCCGCTTTCTAAAGCAGCATTCTTTTTTTGCTAATTCTATGTTTAATTTTAAAATTAGTTATAATACTTGAATATGAGAAGCAAAATACTCGATAAAATTGACAGTTTTGCCCCTCACTATACTATAGAACAATTTTTATCCTAAATATTAAAATACTAAAATAATATTTTGTCTATCAAATATCAGAATAAACAACAAATTATTAGTTTTTTTTACCACCAATATTTGACCCACTGTATAGCTTAATCTGATTTGAAAGTCAGTTCTACCATCAAATTATTTTAGCATTGTCCTAATTACAATTGTGCGAGATCGAATAGTAATCATTCCTACCAAGTTTAACTTGATTAGTCCAAATTACTATATTTATAAGTTTATTTTAAATTTATTTTGTCCGATTGAGACAGACTTCTATAAACCTATTATAACATCTTAGGAAAAAAGAAATAAAAAAAGCATCGACATGTCACAATCGTTATGCCACGGTTACACACGGAAACCAGATAATGATTTGGCAAATTTGCTAAGCATATCCTGCTATGATACTTTGCCCTTTCAGTTTTCTACCTTCATTTCTTCCTATAAATACAACAATCCATTTAAGTCATATCATAAGTCACACACTCAAAATCAAAACCATAAATTCCTCACTAACTCTCTCTATTCAGAAAATAACATTAATCCAAAAAATGGAGTCCAAAGGGTCAATTTTAATTAAGCTTCTTTTGCTTCTTCAATTATCCCTTCTTTGTGCTTCACAAAACTCACAGGATTTTGATTTCTTCTACTTTGTTCAACAGGTAATATAAATTTTAATTTATTAAAATGGTCATATAATTTACAAATTGTGTTTTTAAACGGTAAAAACTACATGTATATGGTCTAAATTTTAGACTGAATACATATAATTTGTTTAAATCTAATCGTGGATACAATAAAAATTTGTATTTTTTTTTTGTGTACGATTGAAGTCGTGTTACGGTAGAAAAGTTTTATTCCCTTTAATTTTGTTATGAATACAATTTGTATTAAAATTATTGATTGGGATTTTGCATTTGCAGTGGCCAGGATCATATTGTGATTCACAAAAGAGTTGTTGCTACCCAACAAGTGGAAAGCCTGCTGCAGATTTTGGAATTCATGGTTTATGGCCTAATTATAAGGATGGTTCATACCCATCTAATTGTGATCCTAGTAACCCTTTTAAGCAATCTCAGGTATTTTTCATTCTACACCAATTGCATTTTTGACGTAATATGTTTATGTTGATGTTGAATTGTTCGGAAGAACTTAGTTAGTCAATTTGAATATTGACTACAACAATTGATGAATTTTTAATTATATGTATATTTTTTCACATGGATTAACTGTCATCAAACTTGTAATTTTTTGTTATCAAAATCACTTTTTTAAAATACAAAATCAATTTTCAAATTTTGATACTGTTCAAGTCAAAACATCTTAATTTGAAGCTTAAATTTAGAACTTTTTTCTCTAAATAAAGTAAATTTTTAACCTTTTTTTTTTAAAGAAATTAATTTTTAACTTGAAATTGGCAAATTGTTCAAGTCAAAACATTTATCTACAAATATATTCATTTTATTTTTGCTAAATATATTTTTTTGTCCATCAATCTGTAAATATATTCTACTTATAATCCACTAATACAAAATCATTTTATGTAAAATCAGTTATCACTAGCATAAAATCAAACAAACCAAAGTGAACTTATTATTTTAATGGTTTAAATCAATTGAACTAGTAAAACACGTTATGTAACCACAATTAGACCATTTAATCATTGTGTATTTGATTTATAAGTCATTATAAAATGTGTTGGCCTTTCTTTTCCATCATCACAAGTCAAACGTTTTCTTATCGATTTTCAACTTTACGTTACGGGACGTTAGCTTATACTTTCTGTTTGTCTTTATAACAACTTTTCAACTTTTTTATCCTAAACTTTTAATTATTAAATATATATTCGTGACATAACTTCTACGTAGAGAATATATAGACTATATAAAAGAATATCCTAATTTTTATAACCATAAATCATGATATTCTAAAAGGCAAAACATAATTTATTTTTATCCTATAAAGTGTGATTATGTTTTAATGATGATTAATTTCCACTAATTTGTTTGTGTATATGATTATAGATATCTGATCTCACATCCTATAAAGTGTGATTATGTTTTAATGATGATTAATTTCCACTAATTTGTTTGTATGTATGATTATAGATATCTGATCTCACAAGTAGTTTAAAACAAAATTGGCCCACACTAGCATGTCCAAGTGGTGATGGAATTGCATTTTGGACCCATGAATGGGAGAAACATGGAACTTGCTCAGAATCAGTCCTTAATCAACATGATTATTTTGAAACAACTCTCAACTTAAGACAAAAAGCTAACCTCCTCAAAGCTCTTACTAGTGCAGGTAAATTTCCATAATTTTGTTGCATTAAGAACAAAACATAGTTGCTAATACTCTAAATGTTACATACATTTTTATGATTTGTATTAGATTTTTAAAATACTAACTCATCATTATAAAACGAATATGGATTGGGTGCAGTCAACACCCATGATTGCATGTAGTCAGTGAAATCAAGTCCGTTCGATCAAAAATCATACGGTTTAGATTTAAGATCGGATTTTCAATATCTTAAAATATCAAAATTGCATTAAAAAATGAGCTGTCTGATTTTAATTGGATGGTTCTGATGCACAGAGCCACATACTATATCTTGACTGCATCAAATCGACTACTATGAATCCATTTTCTTATAAAACTGACTTATAAAATGAAAAATGTCTCTATGTATAAATTGTAGCCACCCATTATCTTATTTTTTTTAAGCAATATACACAAATTAAAGATGTTATCTTATCTTTAATCTATGTATGTTGGTATTTCAAATATACCCTCTCAGGTTTAATACTATTTAAACTTATAAAGTTAGTACATTCAATATTAGGTTTTTATACAAAATAATTAGATAGTGCTATGTATTTTGCCAAAGTGCTAATAAAACATTGATTTTGTGTCAGGAGTAAACCCTGATGGAGGATCCTACAGCTTAAGTAGCATCAAAGGAGCAATACAAAATGGAGTAGGGTTTGCACCATTTATTGAATGCAACGTGGATTCATCTGGCAACAGTCAACTATACCAAGTGTACTTGTGTGTGGACACTTCTGGAACTGATTTCATTGACTGTCCTGTTTTCCCTCATGGCAAATGTGGATCTGAGATTGAGTTCCCTACTTTTTAAGTACTTGTTTCTATGAATTGAAAATAATCTCTTTAAGTTTACATATTAATGTACTTTCGTATTTTCATGTTATCCAATTGAACTTAATCAAAAAAGATGTATCCAATCCAATATCAGTGATGATTTAATTTGAAGCTTGTTTATTAGTACTTATAATTAATTGGATTTTATTTACCATTCTAGAAACATGCAAACGAATCACAATAAGGTTTAGAGGTGGCACTTCAGATATTCTAACAAATCATCAATAAGATAGTATAAAAAAATGCATTATTTGAGTGATAATCAAACAATTTTCAATGAGCTTTTTGGTATGCTATCTAAATAGCCATTGTAGAAGCAAAGAGTTCATTGAAAAGAGAAAAATGTGCCAATGTTAACCATAATACAACCAAGATTGTCTCTACATTGTCATCACAAGCAGCAATGTATAGTAAAACCATCGTATTGCATTTGATTCAACTACAAATAGGATGATCTATACCAATCAACTAGCATGACATAAAAGGGATCCCGATCTCCATTACCGATACACATTTAGACTGTCGATAACCGTTCAATCAATATTAGTGGTTCAGGCTTCTCTCTTCCGTAAAACACAACCACCGTACACTACCGCGCCTCCTCCCTTTCAAATCCAAAATCCAAAATTCACAAAGTAGCCCCGGTCAATGGTGGTGCGCTAGTGTATACACGCCGTCATCACCGTGAACCCCATCAGGGGTTGTTGACTGTAGATCGTCGGCGCCGTCGCGATTGGATTTTTGGACCGTTTTTTTTTTTCTAGGAGTTCCTTTAGATTTTGTGAGTTCGTTTGAGATAGAACATTGTAAATTGATAATCGAAATAAAACAATTTTTTTATCAAACAAACTGTTGGAACAAAATTGGTTTGTTAATCTCTCCTATTGGTTTTGATTATAACAAAATATTAAAAGTACAATTGGTATTGAATATATGAAGAAAATTTGTTTATCAGAAGCAGACTCTGATGAAAAGCTAACAGTGCAAAGTAAACTCTGAAGATTGCGTCTGGACCTGAAGATCAAACTCTAAAGATCAATTTTGAAGGTCAGAGTCTGAAGAGTATCATTAATTGAATTACAAGATCTGAAGTCATTAGACTCTTAAGCATCAGGACCTGAATTTGAGATTGATTATTCTAAGCTTGTGAATAATCATCTCTGTTGAAGAACAAACCTTTAGAAGATAAGATCAAAGCCAAAAGATTTGATTTGCGAAAAGGATAAAGAAGAAAAGTAGCCATCACGTCAGTAAGCGTGCCTGTACTTTTTCCTCAAATGGTATAGACAATATCTTCAAGGTCAAAAGTAAATGAGCAATTATTAACCGCTTGGAAGACATGTCAAAGCTGCAAAAAAGCTCACCAACCTTTCTGCAACTCCCAAGGTTTCAATCAATCTTCTCAACGAATAGAAATCTCTGACGACTATATTTCTTTGTCTATAAAAGGAAGAAGAACATTGAAGATAGATACAAGACTTATCACACTCTAAACGTGCACAAACTCTATCAAATTCAAAAGTTATAAACACATAGAATATTTTCAATCTGTTTTTAGAAATCCTTAAGTGTTAAAGTCTTGGTAACTGAGTTGTATTTTGTAAACACCTCTGATATCAAGTGTTTGAATCCAAACTTTCTTAAATCATTTCAGTTAGTAGAAGTCTCTCGTCATATGACTTGAGCATGAGAAGTCTCTTGCAAGTGCGCCTGAGCAAGTTGTAATCAAGAGTGATTATAGTGAATGATGGAAATTTAGCAAGTGTATTAAATAGCCGTAAAGTAGTAAAATAAGATCGTTTTCCACAGAGATTGTAGTGAATCAAACGCAGTTGATTGAAAGCATACGCAAATAATTTGACATAAAGTAAAAAGGGGGATTTTCCAAGATTAGGTTTTGAGAAATAAAACGGCAAAATGAGATTTGGATTTGATTCAGAGAGAGAAGGTGATTGGACTTTTTCGGTTCATCTAATTACTATTATCTTGGTAGTTCATTCATGTTAACAAATTTACACCTTTAGTTTCACGATTTGATTAAAAAAAGTAATTATGCCCAATCTCTTGGTAACATAATCCTCTCCCTTGATCATAAATCCCTAATCTCTTAGGATGATTTATGACTAAGTGAGGCTTTGGAACTTTAATATTTAAATTCTCAATTAACAATTCGAAATATCTTAAGTAACGATTAATTGAACAACTATTCTTAGATCGATGATTTATTCCTATTCTCATAGTAAAACAAATAATTGGAATCATCACATAATTGGCCAAATCATGCAAAGCATTAAACACAAGGAATAATTAACTGAAACAAACTTCGTATTTCATTAACATATCTGTTGGAACAAAGTGGGTCTGACATAAATCTCTAAGTTTTTAATTGGTTTTGACGATAACAAAGTATTAAAATTGCAATTGGTATTACTAATGATTGTTCTAGTGTGCATAATTATAAGTTAAAATTCATTCAGAAGCACTATGAACAAAAGCAGAGAAGCCAAGCTTAGAGGCTCTGAAAGCGTATTGCTGATCATCAGAAGCTTAAAATTCAAGTTCTGAAGTTAGTGGCTCTGAGGACAAAAGCTAGACTCTGAGAAGCTCAGAAGCTGAAGACCTTAAGAAGCTACGACAACAGATTCTGAAGCAAAAGGAATTTACGTCACTCAAGAACTGACAGAATCAGAATCAATGATTGAAGAACAATCTACTTAAGGACTCTGTCATATCCACAGGAAGGAATATTCGTTGGTACAACGTTAACCTTATCCATAAGTGGAGCGCATTTGAGGATTGTACAATCGTACTATTATTACTCAAAATGGTTGAGTGATATTTCAAATTGCAAGGTAGTGGAATTGGACTTCTTTACTAAAGAAGGCAATATACAGCTATCAATTGTACGAGCAAATTCCAGCTGGCACCTTATCTCTCTGCAACGGTCATTACCATTCCATTCAAGTATAAATAGAAGACTCAAATGGAAGAAATGACTACCGTTCTATTACTGCGTTTAAGACTCTGAAACGTTCTGACATTACAACTTCTATTTGTCATTCATAGTCTTAAGGCAAATCTGTGTTGTATTTTGTAAACACCTCTGATAGTATATCAAGTGTTCATTAACATTCATTCTTATTCTTAAGTTTGTTTGAGAAGTCTCTTGTTAGTTGTAACTTGAGCATTTGAGAAGTCTCTTGTTAGTTATAACTTGAGCATTAGAGAAGTCTCTTATTAGTTGTAACTTGAGCATTAGAGAAGTCTCTTGCTATTGTGCTTGAGCACCTTGTAATCTTGTGAGATTTTAGTGAGAAGCCCATTGGAAGTACAAGGGGACTGGACGTACTCTCGATTTGTGAGAGGAACCAGTATAAATTCTGTGTCTTTCTTTCTCTCTCTCTGTTTCATTACTGTTTTGTGTTTAATCCGCTACAAACTTAGTTTTTATTTGAGAAAAAGTTTTAACTTTTAAAACACAATTCAACCCCCCCTTCTTGTGTTTTTCCACCTTCAATTGGTATCAGGAGCTAGGTCTGTTGCCTAACTCACCTTACAGTGAAACAATAAAAGATCCAAAGGAAAAACATGACTGACGCTGCTGGAAATGATGGAGGAAAAAAAAGTAATGAGATTCCATTTGATTATGACACAAGCTCAAACGATAGGAAGTCTTTTGACAGGATTACATTTTTCAACGTGTTGGAACAAAAGAGGTTCTGACATGACCAATTAAGTTTTGATGATAACAATAGTATTAATATACAATAAGGTATACTGATTACTTACTCTAAGTGTGCAGATATATAAGCTAAAAATTTTATATTCACTACGAGTACATTTGAAGCTCTGAAATGGCAAGCAAATTTTGACCAGAAGATTCTCATCAGAAGATGCAAGTTAGAGTCGTTTCAGAAGCTGCATATCAGAAGCTACACTATTAGAAGCTGTGTTTGAAGACATCAGACTCTTATAAGAGCAGTGAGAGCCGTTTTGTCAGAAGAACATTTTCTGCTAACAATGATTGGAATTCATCATCTTCTGACAACCCAAAAGCTGGAGAATCAATCTTATCCTCAGGGATAATAACGTTAGTACTATTGTACAAACTTATTACCTGATTTGGTTAAAACGTTCTCCCCAAGATTGATCGTATACAAACGCTACCCGATTTGGTTAAGGAATCGTACTATCTCCAGCTGGCAAAATCTCACTGCAACGGATTCAATTCAAAGACGCTCCACCCTCTACTATAAATAGGAGCTGAATTGAAGTTTTTGTGCACAACATCATTGAACAATTTCGAACGAGCTGTTACTCTGTTAAAATCATCCTAAGCACAAAAACACCTTGAATACAACTTGAACTCATTTGAATATCCAAGACTCAAAGCTTCAACTTCTGATCATTACAGTAGTTGAGCCTTAGTTTTCTTTCACTAGGATTCTAAGTTAAGTCTTGTTATTGAGTTGTATTTATTCTTTATTGAACATTGATTTTTTGTAATCAGTGTTCATATTCTCTGTTTTACTTTTGTAAGTTGTTTGAAGTCTCTTGCGTTTGTGCTTGAGCAAAGGAAGTCTCTTGTAAGAATTACTTGAGCATAGGAAGTCTCTTGCCTGTGTGCTTGAGCAAGTGTAATCTTTTGTGATTATAGTGAACTCCCTTGGAAGTGCAAGGGGACTGGAGTACTCTCGATTTGTGAGGGGAACCAGTATAAATCTTTGTCTCTCTCTTTCTTTCTTGCTCTTACCTTTGTGTGTGTGAATTGTGTTATCTTTTATCCGCTGCATAATCTGATAAGTTGTCTAACTTAGAAGAATTTTTAAAACTACCAAAACACAATTCAACCCCCCCCCCTCTTGTGTTTTTCACACCTTCAATTGGCATCAAGAGCTCAGTTCTGTTTTTATCACTTAACAGTGAGACAATCCTTTGTTGAAAAACACAATGACTGATACTGCTGCTGGTACAAGCATGAAAGCAGTTCCTCATGACTATGATGTTGAAGATAAGTCAAACATCAAAGCACCAAAGTTTAATGGAGATAGTTCTATGTTTTCCTGGTGGAAAGATATAATATACAGTCATCTTATTGGTATAGATGATGAGCTTTGGGACTTGGTTGAAGAAGGGGTATCTTTCCAAGGCCTAGATGAAAGAGGAAAGTTATCTGTTGAAGCAAGAAAGAAGTTCACTACCACGGAGAAGAAGGCTTACAAGAAACATCACAAAGTCAAGGATATTCTCATTGGGTGTATATCTCATGATGAATATCTCAAGATTACAAACAAGTCCACTGCTAAGAGTATATATGACTCCTTATGTTCCACTTATGAAGGAAACAAACAGGTGCAAGAAGCAAAGGCTACTATGTTGATCCAACAGTATGAACTCTTTAGAATGAAGGATGACGAGAACATTGAATATATGTATTCTAGATTCAAAATTCTAGTGGCTGGTCTCCAAGTTCTGAAGAGAAGTTATACAACTTCTGATCATGTAAGGAAGATTCTGAGAAGCTTACCTTCAAGGTGGAGGCCTAAGGTAACAGCTATTCAGGAAGCTAAAGATTTGGACACTCTTGGTTTGGAAGAATTGATAAGTTCTCTCATGAGTCATGAGATTGAACTATCTTCTGATGAGCCTCAGAAGAAACTAAAGTCAGTGGCTCTGCCATCCACTTCAGTTTTGTCTAAGGCTCTGAAAGCTAAGGTTGTAGAATCTGATGCAGATGAATCTTCTATAGATGATCAAGAAGATGGATCAGATGATGATGTCTTTGCACTATTGTCCAAGAAATTCCAAAAGTGGTCAAAGAGAGGCAAAAACTACTCAAGCAAAGGATTTGGTTCAAGAAATCACGTCAGCAAAGAGAAAAAGGATGACACAAAGAATTGTTTCAATTGTCACAAGCCTGGACACTTCATAGCTGATTGTCCTGAACTTAACTCCAAGAGTAAAGGAAGGAAAAGCACAATAAAAAATAAAGCTAAGAAAAGTCTGATGGCTACATGGGAAGATATCAATGAATTATCTGATGATGAAGACTCTGAGGAGGCAAATCTGGCACTCATGGCCACTGGCGCATCAGATAATGAAAGTGACTCAGAGTCAGACACTGATGATATTGAAGAGGTAATTTCTCAAATTTCTAGCACTCAAGTTACTAAAGCTTTGAAAGATGTGATGATGAAGTACATGGAAAAATCAAATGAGCTAGATCTTGTTAAACAAAAATTTAAATTGCTCAATGATAAAGTCAACCACATTCAAGCAGATTATCAAAAATCTCTTAAAACTATTAAAGTGCTTGAATCTGGTTGTCGATCATGTCACAAACCCTATGATGAGTATAAAATTGCTCTTCAAGAGTTTGTTCATCATAACATTGACAAAACTAAGATATCTTCTATGATTCATGGTGGAAGCAATTACTATAAAAGACAAGGACTTGGTTCCCTTACATCTTCTGATAAAGGAAAATCAAGTAACTCTGTCTGTTTAAGCAAACCACCTTCTGGACTTTATTCTAATCTTACTAAAGGTAGTTCAGAACCTCTGACTGTGTCTGATACTCTTATGACCTCGGAACCACAAGATAAGGTATCAGAAGATAACTCATCTTCTGAACCTAAGTCTTCTAAAACCCAGGTTCCCCTCACTTCAGTATCCATGTCTACTCAAGTTAAAGCAATCAGAGTACCAAAGCCTGTTAATAAGCGGGGCACCAGTACTTCTAAAGCAAACTTGGTAACTGGTTCTCTGACACACTCAAGAGGAGTATCTCAGAGACAACATAAGCCTAAATCATTTTCCAAAGGCTCAGTTGACTTTAGATCTTCTGAATATCCCAAGAAGAAGAATAAAATCCATAAGACTAACCAAAATGGACCCATCAGAATATGGGTACCAAAATCTGAAATAATGTACACTGCAGGTATGCACCCAAAGAAGAAAAGAAAGCTCATGGTATCTAGACAGTGGTTGCTCACGTCACATGACAGGAGACAAGCTCTTATTCCACACCCTGAATCAGCAAGAGGGTGGAACAGTAGGGTTTGGTGGCAATCAAAAAGGAAAGATCATTGGTATAGGTACAGTTGGTAATTCTTCTTTGTCAATTTCTGATGTTTGGTTAGTAGATGGACTACATCATAACTTACTTAGCATAAGTCAATTGTGTGATAGTAATTATGATGTCATGTTTAATAAGGATTCATGTACTGTAATTAGAAACTCTGACCAATCCATTGTTTTCAAAGGTAATAGAAAAGGCAATGTGTATAAAGTCAATTTTTCTGATTTAACAGAACAACAAGTGCTTTGTCTCTTGACACTGAGTGATGAAAAATGGGTCTGGCATAAAAGATTGGGTCATGCTAACTGGAAATTAATCTCTAAGCTTAGTAAAGACAATCTTGTCAGAGGCCTTCCAAAAATTAAATATCACTCAGACTCACTTTGTGGTTCCTGTCAAAAAGGGAAAATTGTCAAAAGCTCTTTTAAAACCAAAAACATTGTCTCTACCTCTAGACCTTTAGAACTCTTACATATTGATCATTTTGGACCAGTTAGCACTGCTTCAATCAATGGTAAGAAGTATGGTTTAGTCATAGTTGATGATTACAGTAGATGGACTTGGGTTAAATTTCTGAGAACTAAAGATGACACATATGAAGTGTTTAGCATCTTCTGTACCCAAATTCAAAATGAAAAAGACTTCAAGATTTTGAAAGTAAGAAGTGATCATGGTGGTGAATTTGAAAATGAACCTTTTGAAAATTTTTGTGAAGAACATGGAATTCTCCATGAATTCTCTTCTCCTAGAACTCCACAACAAAATGGAGTTGTAGAAAGAAAGAATAGATCTTTGCAAGAAATGGCACGCACCATGATGCATGAAAATAATTTAGCAAAATTCTTTTGGGCGGCAGAAGCTGTTAACACTGCTTGTTATATTCAAAATAGAATCTATATAAGACCTATCTTGAACAAAACAACATATGAACTCTTTAGAGGAAGGAAACCCAATATTTCTTATTTTCATCAATTTGGTTGTACTTGTTACATTATGAATAATAAAGTTCATCTTAAGAAATTTGACTCTAAAGCCTGTAAGGGTAACTTCATTGGATACTCTGAACGCTCTAAGTCATACAGGGTGTATAATTCAGAAACTAAGACAGTGGAAGAATCTATGCACGTAAAGTTTGATGATAAAGAGCCTGATGATAAAAAGTCAGAGCCTGTTAAAGACATTTCAGGATCTGATGATTCAGAAGATGAAGCTCCAGAATATGATGACTACTCAGAACCTGTAGTAGACTCTGGCTCACATGAAGCTACACCTTCTGATGCTCCTCAAGAACATCAAACTGATGATGATAACTCTGAAGCATCTGATATTCCAAGAAACACCTTTAAGTACAAATCTTCACATCTTGAAGAGCTCATCCTTGGAAACAAGAATAGTCCAAGAAAAACAAGATCAAACTTCAGAGATGAAGAATCACTATTTGGACTAGTTTCCTTAATAGAACCAAAGACAATAAATGAAGCTCTCTCAGATGATGCTTGGATCGTTGCTATGGAAGAAGAGTTAAATCAATTCAAGAGAAATGATGTATGGGATCTGGTACCCAAACCCAAGCATAAGAACATTATTGGAACAAAATGGGTATACAGAAACAAGCTGAATGAGCAAGGTGAAGTAACCAGAAATAAAGCAAGACTTGTTGCACAAGGATATAGTCAACAAGAAGGAATTGACTTTACTGAGACATATGCTCCAGTAGCTAGACTGGAAGCAATCAGGTTACTTTTATCTTATACAGTTAATTATGGTATCACTCTATATCAAATGGATGTAAAAAGTGCATTTTTCAATGGTGTTATTTCTGAAGAAGTATATGTCAAACAACCTCCTGGAATTGAAGATTTAACAAATCCAGACCATGTGTTTAAACTCAAGAAGTCACTCTATGGACTCAAACAAGCTCCCAGAGCATGGTATGAGAGATTGAGTACCTTCTTAGTTGACAATGGTTTTGAAAAAGGGCAAGTTGATAATACATTATTCAGAAAAATGCTAAAGAAAGACATTTTAATCATTCAAATCTATGTTGATGATATCATTTTTGGATCAACTAATGCCACTTTGTGCAAGAATTTTTCTAAGCTTATGCAGGATGAATTTGAGATGAGCATGATGGGAGAATTGAAGTTCTTTCTTGGAATTCAAATAAATCAAACAAAGAAAGGAACATTCATTCATCAATCAAAATATATAAAAGATCTTCTGAAGAAATTTAATTTAGAAGACTGCAAACCCATGAACACTCCAATTCATCCTACATCAAGCTTAAGCAAAGAAGAATCTGAAGGCAAAGTTGATCAGAAGCTCTATCGAGGTATGATTGGATCTCTTCTTTATCTAACTGCTTCAAGACCTGATATTTTATTCAGTGTATGTCTGTGTGCAAGATTTCAATCAGATCCTAGAGAATCTCATTTCACTGCTGTGAAAAGAATCTTTAGGTATTTGAAAGCTACTTGTAACATTGGGTTACTGTATCAGAAATCCAATGACGACAAACTGATTGGATTCTGTGATGCTGACTATGCTGGTGATAGAATTGAAAGAAAATCCACCAGTGGCAACTGTCAGTTCATTGGTGAGAATTTAATTTCATGGGCCAGTAAAAGGCAAACCACCATTGCTATGTTAACAGCAGAAGCTGAATACATATCAGCAGCAAAATGTTGTACACAACTACTTTGGATGAAATATCAATTAGAAGATTATCAAATAAGCAGTAACAATATACCTTTATATTGTGACAATACTGCAGCCATCCACCTTTCCAAAAATCTTATTTTACATTCAAGAGCTAAGCATATTGAGATTAAACATCATTTCATAAGAGACTATGTTCAAAAGGGTGTAGTTGATCTTAAGTTCATTGAAACAGAAAATCAATGGGCTCATATCTTTACAAAACCCTTAGCTGTTGAACGTTTTGATTTTATCAAAAAGAATTTGAATATGATGGAAATCCCTGAATAGCTGAGACTCTGATGTAAAATTAGTTTTTGTAAGGATCTAATAGTTATCAGAAATTGAGACCATCAGAACCTTCTGTATCAGAAGTTGTGATTAGACCATCTTCTGACGCACTATCAGAATCTGTAAAAGAGATGGTTCTGGCGTGTAAGGAAAATCTTTTTGTAAAAACCGTTCGTTTTTCCTTCCACTTACGTGTCAGTTATTTAAATAAACTTCTAATGCGCGTGTCCTGTTGCAAGTGGACAAAGAAGTTGGTTTATGATGATTAGTGTTCTAATCCCTATTTGATAGGTAAAAGACTCTGCTACCCCTATGTGTCTGTACTATTTTTTTTTGCGCGAAACTTTCTATTTAAACACATAACTGTTCACATTCACACTGTTGGAACAAAGTAGGTCTGACAATGAACCTCTAAGATTTTAAGTGGTTTTGATGATAACAAAGTATTAAAATTGCAATTGGTATAACTAATGATTATTCTAGTGTGCAGAATTATAAGTTAAAATTCATTCAGAAGCACTATGAATAACAAGAGAGAAGCCAAGCTATGAAGCTCTGAAAGCGTATCGCTGTTCATCTGAAGCTTAATATTTGCGTGCTGAAGATAGTGCTTCTGAGGACCAAAAGCTAGACTCTGAGAAGTTCAGAAGCTGAAAACCTTAAGAAGCTATGACAACAGCATCTGAAGCAAAAGGAATTTACGTCACTCAAGAACTAACAGAATCAGAACCAATGATTGAAGAACAATCTACTTCAAGGCTCTGTCACATCCACAGGAAGGAATATTCGTTGGTACAACATTAATCTTATCCATAAGTGGAGCGCATTTGAGGATCGTACTATCGTACTATTATTACTCAAAATGGATGAGTGATAATTCAAATAGCAAGGTAGTGGAATTGGATTTCTTTACCAAAGATGGAAGATTACAGCTATCACAATTGTACGATGAATTCCAAGCTGGCACCTTATCTCTCTGCAACGGTCATCATCTTCCTTCAAGTATAAATAGAAGACTCAAATGGAAGAAATCACTACCGTTCTATTACTGCGTTTAAGGCTCTGAAATATTCTGACATAATTTGTTCAATCTGTCATTCAAGTCTTATAGCAATTTGCGTTGTATTTTGTAAACACCTCTGATAGTATATCAAGTGTCCATTAACAATCATTCTTAGATTTTAAGTTTGTTTGTGAAGTCTCTTGTTTAGTGAAACTTGAGCACCTGAGAAGTCTCTTGCAAGTGTGCTTGAGCAATTTGTAATCTTGTGAAGATTATAGTGAAAAGCTCTTGTTAGTAACAAGGGGACTGGACGTACTCTCAATTTGTGAGAGGAACCAGGATAAATTTTGTGTCTTTCTTTCTCTCTCTCAGCACCCTTCTTTAACTTTGTGTTTATATCCGCTGCAAACGTGTTTAAATCTTGAAAAAGTTTTAATTCTCAAAACACAATTCAACCCCCCCTTCTTGTGTTTTTCCACCTTCAATTGGTATCAGGAGCTAGGTCTGTTGCCTAACTCACCTTACAGTGAAACAGTAAAGATCCAGGAGGAAAAACATGTCTGCTGAGAAGAACAACAATGAGGTTCATTTCGACTATGACTCAAACTCACGACAAAGGAGGTCATCTGATAAGGTTCCTTTCTTCAATGGAACTGAGACTAGTTACCCTTTCTGGAAAACCAATATGTATAGTCACATCATGAGTATTGATTGTGATTTATGGGACTTGGTAGAAGATGGAGTTAACTTTGAAAATATGGACTTAGAAGGAGTAGTCAGTTCTCAGAACAGAAAATCTTTTACACCTACTCAAAAGCTAGAGTACAAGAAGCATCACTCTGTAAAAGGAATGATGACTATTGCAATCTCACATGATGAGTACCTTAAAATTGGAGATAAAAGAACTGCAAAGTCTATTTGGGATTCCTTAAAATCCAAGTATGAGGGCAACAAATAGGTTAAGGAGGCAAAGGCTAACTTGTTGGTACATCAGTATGAGTTGTTTAAGATGAAGGATGGAAAGGACATTGAAACTATGTTTTCACGGTTTCAAATTCTAGTCTCTGGACTTCAAGTATTAGACAAGAGTTATACTGAAGCTGATCATGTGAGAAAGGTACTCAGAAGCCTACCACCAAAATGGAGACCCAAGGTGACTGCTTTTCAAGAGTCTATGGATTTGGATACTGTATCCTTTGAAAGCTTAGTTAGTTCATTGAAGAGTCATGAGATGGAACTAATGACTGATGAATCAACCAAGAAGATGAAAGGGATAGCCTTAAGCTCTAAGAGCTCATCAAAGGCTCTGAAAGCTAAGGTTATAGAATATGAAGATGAGGCTTCTGAAGAGGGTCAAGAAGTTGGGTCTGATGATGAAGAAGAAATGGTGCTGATGGCTGCTAAGGTTTCACAATGGGCAAAACGAAGCAAGAAATATGCAGGCAAGTTTGGAGGATTTTCCAAGAGACTTAGTGCTGCTAAAGACAAGAAGGAAGATCAAAGCAAGTGTTTCAAATGTAACAAGCCTGGTCATTTCATTGCTGATTGTCCAGAAAACAAAAGTAGATCATCAAAGCAAAGCTCTAGCAAGGAAAGATATAAGAGTAAAGTCAAGAAGAGCTTTCTGGCAACATGGGAAGATCTTGACAAAGACTCAGACTCAGATGGTGATGAGGAAGCAAATCTAGCACTAATGGCAACTACCTCTGACAGAGAAGACTCTGAAGTAGGTTCAGACTCTGAAGATGAGGAAGAGGTAATTGCTAAACTATCTAGAACCGAATTAGTAGATTCTCTTAAAGATGCCTTAAAAATGCTCACTAAAAAGGCAGGTGAATGTAAGGTTTTAAAAAAGGCTTACAATAACCTAACTGAGAAAATGAACATAATAATTGAAGAAAATGAGTCTCTAAAAAGTAGAAACTCATTTATGGAAACTCATTATGTTTATGATGATAAGGTTCCTCCAGAGCATGAGTTTGCTCTGCAAGAATTTCTTATCAATGGCATGAAGAGAAGTAAGATAGCTTCCTTAATATACCATGTTAGTAGAAACAGAGGTGAAGGTCTTGGATTTTCTCGTTTTAAAGATAATCCATTATTTTCTAAACCCTCTAAAAGTGATAATTCAAAACCTAAGGCTGTATTTGTTAAAAGTCAATCAGAAGCAATAGTTATACCAGAACCTGAAAAAATAATTGTGTCAGAGGCTAAGAAGTCTCAGACTCTGAAACCTTCAGAGCCTAAGATCTCCAAACCTCAGACCAATATTAAAATAAATAAAACTCTGGTATATTCTAAAGCTAAGCCCAAGAGTTATACAAAGCCTAAAAGTTTTTCAAAATGATTCAATAACTCTAAAGCTCCTGATAGGCCATATAAACAAAAACAATCTAAGGTAATGAGGACTAACTCTAAAGGACCCATAAAGGTATGGGTACCAAAGTCTGAGATTGTATTTGCAGCAGATCTGCACTCAAAAAAGGCCAGAGCAGCATTCTTGGTACCTGGACAGTGGCTGCTCGCGTCACATGACAGGAGACAAGCATATGTTCCAAACCCTGACTCTGAAAGAGGGAGGAACTGTGGGATTTGGAGGAAACCAAAAAGGGAAGATCACTGGTACGGGTACAGTTGGTAACTCTTCTCTCTCTATTAAAGATGTTTGGTTAGTTGATGGCCTCAAACATAATCTACTTAGCATCAGTCAATTTTGTGATAGTGGATTTGTTGTTAAGTTTAATAAAGATGCATGTACTGTAATTAGAGAGTCTGATGAGTCTGTAGTGTTCAGAGGCTTAAGGAAAGGCAATGTTTATAAAATTAATCTGTCAGAACTCTCAGAGCAAAAGATAGTATGTCTTCTATCTTTGAATGATGAGAAATGGGTCTGGCACCAACGCTTAGGACATGCTAACTGGAGATTAATCTCTAAGCTTAGCAAACTAAGCTTGGTTAAAGGCCTACCCAATCTTAACTATCATTCAGATGCTCTGTGTGGTCCTTGTCAGATTGGAAAGATTTCAAAAACCTCTTTTAAACCTAAAAACATTGTCTCTACCTCAAGACCTCTTGAACTGCTTCACATTGATTTGTTTGGCCCTGTAAGTACAGCCTCAATCAATGGAAAGAAATATGGACTTGTTATTGTTGATGATTACAGTAGATGGACTTGGGTTAAATTTCTTAGAGTGAAAGATGAGGCATATGACATGTTTACCAACTTCTGCACACTAGTGCAAAGTGAGAAGAGTCTCAAGATCTTAAAGATCAGGAGTGGTCATGGGGGTGAGTTTGAAAACGAACCCTTTGCAACTTATTGTGAAGACCATGGAATTGTCCATGAGTTCTCAGCTCATAGAACACCACAGCAAAATGGTGTTGTAGAGAGAAAGAACAGGTCTTTACAAGAGATGGCAAGAACCATGATGCATAAGACTAAACTTGCTAAGCACTTCTGGGCAGAAGCTATGAACACAGCTTGTTATATTCAAAATAGGATCTATATCAGACCTATATTGAATAAAACAACATATGAACTCTTTAAAGGAAGAAAGCCCAACATCTCTTATTTTCATCAGTTTGGATGTACCTGTTACATTCTGAACAATAAGGCCTACAAAAGAAAATTTGATGCCAAAGCTTGTAAGGGAATCTTTATAGGTTACTCTGAACGCTCAAAGGTATACAGAGTGTATAATTCTGAAACTAACACAGTGGAAGAATCTATACATGTTAGATTTGATGACAAAGAGTCTGACAGTAAAATGTCAGAGCAAGATGATAACTATGCAGGTGTTCCATATCTATATAACAATCCAGAACCTGAGAAAGCATCAGATGCCAATGAAACTTCAGAAGCTGAATTGGAAGAAGCATCTCCAGTAGAAGCATCTGATGGACATGATGATATATCAGAAGATGATACCCGAACAAGTGCTGAAACTAATGAAGCTCCAACGAGAAAATTCAAATACAGATCATCACATCCAGAAGATCTTATTCTTGGAAACAAAGAGAGTCCAAGAAAAATAAGATCAGATTATCAACAACATGATTCACTTCTAGGACTCATATCTATGATAGAACCTAAGAATGTTGATGAAGCTCTTTCTGATGATGGATGGATTGTAGCAATGCAAGATGAGCTCAATCAGTTTCAAAGAAATGATGTGTGGGATTTGGTACCAAGACTAACACACAAGAACATCATTGGAACCAAGTGGGTATTTAGGAACAAACTGAATGAACAAGGTGAAGTGGTACGAAACAAAGCTAGACTAGTAGCACAAGGCTACAGTCAGCAAGAAGGCATTGACTTCACTGAAACATTTGCTCCAGTGGCAAGACTGGAAGCAATCAGGTTATTGTTATCATATGCAGTTAATAATGGAATAACCTTATACCAAATGGATGTTAAGAGTGCCTTCCTAAATGGTGTCATTTCTGAAGAAGTATATGTCAAACAACCTCCTGGTTTTGAGGATTTGAAAAACCCTGATTATGTTTATAAACTTAAGAAATCACTCTATGGTCTCAAACAAGCTCCAAGAGCTTGGTATGAAAGACTGAGTAATTTCCTTTTAGAAAATGGTTTTCAAAAAGGTCAAATTGACAATACACTATTCAGAAAGACAACTAAGAAAGACATCTTAATTATTCAAATCTATGTTGATGATATAATATTTGGTTCTACTAATGCTTCCTTGTGCAAGAGTTTTTCAAAGCTGATGCAGGATGAATTTGAGATGAGCATGATGGGTGAACTAAAGTTTTTCCTTGGAATTCAAATCAATCAAGGAAAAGATGGCACTTACATTCATCAAAGCAAGTATACAAAAGAGCTTCTGAAGAAGTTTAATCTTGAAGACTGTAAGATAATGTCAACTCCCATGCATCCTACAAGCAGCCTAAGCAAGGAAGAAATTGGAAGAAAAGTAGATCAGAAGCTGTATAGAGGTATGATTGGTTCTTTACTCTATCTAACAGCTTCTAGACCTGATATTTTATATAGTGTATGCTTGTGTGCAAGATTCCAGTCAGATCCTAGAGAACCCCACTTAACTGCAGTTAAGAGGATCTTTAGATATCTGAAAGGAACTACTAATCTAGGACTTCTTTATAAAAAATCCCTAGATTGTAAGCTAGTTGGATTCTGTGATGCTGACTATGCTGGAGACAAGATAGAGAGAAAATCCACTAGTCGAAATTGCCAATTTATTGGTGAAAATCTCATATCTTGGGCCAGCAAGAGACAAACAACTATCGCTTTGTCTACAGCAGAAGCAGAATACATCTCAGCTGCTAAATGCTGCACACAGTTTCTCTGGATGAAATATCAGTTAGAGGACTATAACATAGCTGAAAATAGTATTCCACTATATTGTGATAATACTGCTGCTATTCATTTATCTAAGAATCCAATTTTGCATTCCAGAGCTAAGCATATTGAAATTAAGCATCATTTTATAAGAGATCATGTTCAAAAAGGGACAATAGATATTCAATTCATTGATACTGATCATCAATGGGCTGATATATTTACTAAACCTTTGGCTATTGAACGTTTTGATTTTATTAAAAAGAATTTGAACATGCATTTCATCTCTGAAGAAAACTAGCTCTGAGATGTAAAATAGAATTAGGATCTGAAGCTCCTTCAGAGCCTCTAATAATTCAGAGTCTCCTTTGGGAAGTTCTGAATAAAATAGGTTCTGAAGGGTAACAGGTTCTGATGAGGTGTTAGATATAAATGAGTGTGGCTCTGAACTAGACAGAAATGAAACGTTTTGCACTAGTAAGTGTAAAACAGTTGTCATTACACGTGTCAGATTGTTATATTTCTCCTTGCACGTGTCTAGATTCTGATTGGATGGGGAACAGTTAATGATGAGTATCGCAGTTAATTCTATTTAAATTTAATTTTAAACTGTTCGCGCTCCCTCCTTTGGCTTGCTTTTTCTGTGTATGTGTGTTACTTGCTATTTATATGTCACTTCACTCACATTGCACAACTTTTACACATAATCACTTCCTACACAACCCTAAACCTCAGAAAATTCCCAAATTCTCTCTGCTTCTCAAAATCGTCTGTGATCATGACTGCTCAACCCTCTCGCAACATTGTTCAACGTGTTTTCAACCCAGTACTACCGCCTGTGATTGATCTCACTTCTCAAGCAAAACTCGTAGTTAAAGATAATGCAACCGATGCTGGTCCAGAAGCGTTTGAGTTTGTTACAGAGAAGTTTGTTGATTTTGATAGTTTGAAAGAAAATGGTATTGATATTCAGAGTTTGTTCTATGATCAACAATGGAGAAATTACTTTGAGATGCTGAATGGTTTCGTCTACTATGATATTGTGAAGTATTTCTGGCAAAAAGCAACAATCTTTGATCAGTTTAGCGCTGATGAAGAAGTTAGAAAGATGATAGAAAAAGACAGTTCTTTGAAAGGAAAAACAAGAGTTCAACTGGGTTTAAGACCTTTCAAAGGAAAAGAGATTAGGTCTAATATTATGGGAATCAATGTTCTGATCACTCAAGAAAATGTAGCGAAAGTATTAGGTTTGGATAATGAGGGGGAGAATGTGGATGACTATGATGACAAGAGCAAGCATCTGGAATCTATTAAGAAGGATTTATTCTTTCCTGATATTTCAAAAGCTGATTTTGGTAGAGCAAAATTCATGAAGCAGAAGTTCAACTTTGCTTTTAGAGTATTCCTTGCCTCTATCATCACAAGAGAAGGAGGATTTGATACAATCTCAGTACCTCACAGACACTTCATTTGGTTCTTGTATAAGAAGGTCAAGATAAATCTGGCAGAGCTTCTGTTTGACCATCTCTGCTTTACAATCTCCAAGAGTAGAACCAAATCACCTTCTGTGATCCATCACCCAAGGTTGATTTCTGAAATCATTCGTCAGACAAGGCTGACTGATATTCTGAGCTCTAAAGAGAAATTAAGAGTCTTTCAAACTGCCAAGTGTGATGCTAATGTTTTGGTGAACATGAAGCTAGTAAAGAAAGAAGATCTGAAGAAGCCTAAAAATCCTCTGGAGACAATATATGAAAACTACTTCTGGTGTGATGGTTTTCCAACCATATCAGAACATGACAATGAGGATGTCATCAAGAACTTCTTGGAAATCGTGAAAAGAGATACTGGAGTAAGTATGCCCAGGAGCATGGTAGTCAGTGTACCAAACTGGGATATTTTCAAAGGACCTAAGGAGATTACTAGGTCAAGAAGGAAACCTCAACCAGTAGAACAAGACTTAGTTGAGGAGGGATCACAAGAACAACCTGAGGATCAGAATGATATAGACAATGCTGATGGTGAGTCTAAAGAACAAGTGGATAGTGGTGCTGAAAGGTTAGCTGCTGAAGAAAGAGCTAAAGCTAAAGCAGAAGCTGCTGAGAGAGCCATGGCAGCTAAGAAGGAGAAGAGGACAAAGAAAAGAAATGAACGACCTCCACCTTCTGAAGAAGAAAAGACTTCTCCTGCTAGACCAACCAAAAGAATAAAGTCGTTGGCTTCTAGACAAAGAAAAGCTGCTGATCCTTCTAAAGGTAATATCTCTAAGCCTAATGCTGATAGCACTTCTAAAGCTCAACCCTTAAATCCATCACCTCCTATAGACTATACCAAACCTCTTAATGTGATTCGACCCTCTCCACAACCCTTATCATTATCATCTTCATCAGAAGGCACCTCTTCTGATTACAGTACTGACTCATCTGAGCTTCTTAGAAAATCTGCTAAGTACCTAAAGAAAGCTCAGAAAGAGACCCCCAAGAAATCCAAACCAATCACCATGACCAAAGCATATGCCACTGATGACAATGTTGTGCTTGATAACCTTGTATCACATATCTCTGGTGATGCATTTACATCTTCTCATCTCAATTCACCAAATCACCTTCAATTTGTGAATACTACCTCTGAACTACCTCATGATCCACCAGTTCAAGAACCACCAATAATCCTTGTTCAAACACCACCTCCAACTTTTGCTGCCCCTGAACAAGAAAATCCACCCACCTCTACACCAGTTATTCAGAATGATACCATTCCACACTCTGAACCTCATACTCTCTCACCTATTCAAGAACCATCTTCCACACCACAACCTGAACCTTCCACACCTGAACCTGAACCACAAACACCACCACCAGAACTCATCTATGGTCCATCTTATAAACCTTTGACTGTAGAAGAACTAGTTCTGCCTGTTGACTTTGCTCTACCCATTTTTGAAGACTATCTTAAAAAGCAAATCAATATTGATGATGAACCAGAATCAACCTCTGAAGAATTAACCTCTGAAAAACCTTCTATTGACCTGAGAAAAATAAAAATAATCCCTCTCAAAAGAAAAGACCTGAACCCACCATTCCATTCAACAGAAACCATCTCTTTTTCAATCCCATCTCTGAACCTAATCTTGAGCTCTTAGACATTTCTATTAGTATTAGTCTTAAGAGATTCAAAAATATGGAGCAGGAAACTTTTATCTTTCCTTCAGATATGGATGCTGAGATTAGGGACTTGGAAGACAAGTTCAGTGAGTCTCTGAGGCTCTTGGGAAATTACGTTAAAAGTAAGATTGAAGGAAGAGGCATGAATGCTCTGACCCAGATAATGAGTGCAGAAGAAATTTCTCATGCTCCTAAGCTTACTTTTTATAATCATGAAGAAGAGTGTCAACGTTTAGCAATGCTGGCTGCTGCTGTAAATGAAAGTATTAGAACATCACTTGAAGCAGCTAAAAGGCTAAATGAAGAAGAGACTACATATGCTAGAGTAGTAATTGATGCTGAGCAGGCTAGGATAGCTGCTGAAGTAGAGTGTAAGAGGCTTGCTGATCAAGAAGCTCTCAAGTTGTTGGTAGATAGAGCTGTTCACATTGCTGTGATTGAGACTAATAAGATTAATGAGAATCAAGCAACTGAAGAGGATTGCATTATGCATGATCAGAACCTCAGTGAGCCAGATTCTGACGAGGGTAAAGCTGCTATTGTTGATTCATCTCCTCCTAGATCTCCACCAAGACTTGTTCAAGGATCTTCCTCATCTGCCATACCTTCATCAAAAAGGGGGAGATTGTTGGAACAAAGTGGGTCTGACAATGAACCTCTAAGATTTTAAGTGGTTTTGATGATAACAAAGTATTAAAATTGCAATTGGTATTACTAATGATTATTCTAGTGTGTAGAATTATAAGTTAAAATTCATTCAGAAGCACTATGAATAACAAGAGAGAAGCCAAGCTATGAAGCTCTGAAAGCGTATCGCTGTTCATCAGAAGCTTAATATTTGCGTGCTGAAGATAGTGCTTCTGAGGACCAAAAGCTAGACTCTGAGAAGTTCAGAAGCTGAAAACCTTAAGAAGCTATGACAACAGCATCTGAAGCAAAAGGAATTTACGTCACTCAAGAACTAACAGAATCAGAACCAATGATTGAAGAACAATCTACTTCAAGGCTCTGTCACATCCACAGGAAGGAATATTCGTTGGTACAACATTAATCTTATCCATAAGTGGAGCGCATTTGAGGATCGTACTATCGTACTATTATTACTCAAAATGGATGAGTGATAATTCAAATAGCAAGGTAGTGGAATTGGATTTCTTTACCAAAGATGGAAGATTACAGCTATCACAATTGTACGATGAATTCCAAGCTGGCACCTTATCTCTCTGCAACGGTCATCATCTTCCTTCAAGTATAAATAGAAGACTTAAATGGAAGAAATCACTACCGTTCTATTACTGCGTTTAAGGCTCTGAAATATTCTGACATAATTTGTTCAATATGTCATTCAAGTCTTATAGCAATTTGCGTTGTATTTTGTAAACACCTCTGATAGTATATCAAGTGTCCATTAACAATCATTCTTAGATTTTAAGTTTGTTTATGAAGTCTCTTGTTTAGTGAAACTTGAGCACCTGAGAAGTCTCTTGCAAGTGTGCTTGAGCAATTTGAAATCTTGTGAAGATTATAGTGAAAAGCTCTTGTTAGTAACAAGGGGACTGGACGTACTCTCAATTTGTGAGAGGAACCAGGATAAATTTTGTGTCTTTCTTTCTCTCTCTCAGCACCCTTCTTTAACTTTGTGTTTATATCCGCTGCAAACGTGTTTAAATCTCGAAAAAGTTTTAATTCTCAAAACACAATTCAACCCCCCCTCCTTCTTGTGTTTTTCCACCTTCACACACTTTTGCACACTCACAACCTACACTTTTATTCTTCAAAAACTCAGAGCAATTTCTTCCTCTCTCAAGTTAGCAAACCCTAAACCCTAAACTTCATCAAATGGCTACTTTTCCTATCGTAAAAGTTAATGCTTGCATAATCGATACTGAGAAATCCATCCCAAACAAGTTTGCAAAGGATCAAAGGCCATACAAATATGATGATCTTCAGTTCGCCATAGAAAATCCTGTAGACTTTGAAAGTTTAAGAGTAAATGGGTTTCCGGAGTTGAAAGATCGTTTCGAAAGGCAAGGATTGATGTACTACTTCGACGTGATGAACGGACCAGCATATACTGAGTTAATCAAAGAATTTTGGATGAAAGCGTCTATTATCACAAGGGATAAGTACAATGAAAACCTGAAGAAGTTGATTAAAGAAAGACCGGAGTTGAAAGGAAAATCTCATGTTGAGATGGGTGTAAGACCGTTTGTATCCACTGAGATTGAATCATTTGTGGCTGGATTCAGAGTCTCTATTAGACTGGCTCATATATATGAGGCTCTGAAGTTATCAGATGATGGATCTTCATCAGAACTATAGACCCTGTTGGTCCAGATGTTGATGAATTCATTTTCAAGGCTAAGACAGATCCTAAGGACAAGCTTGAAATGACAAATATAAGCAAGGTTATCTACAAGATCTTCATTGAAAGTATAATACCCAAGCTGGGAGGTACAGATCAATTTTCTACTATTCAGAAGCTGTTCACATTCCATGTTGGAAAAGGAAATTTTGTGGACGTTGGTAAACTCCTATTCATTCATCTTGCTGACTCTATAGCTTCTAGCAAACCTATCATTCACCATGGCAGACTACTCAGTCATATGTTTGCTCAGTGTGGTTTGTTGGATGCTGTCAAACCATTCTTCCCTGGGTATGGTACCTACTTGACAAGTTCTAAGATCATCAATAACACTACTCTGAGGTATCTACAACTAGTGAAGAGTAACCAGATTGTTCATCCAACACATCCTCTGTTGATCAGAGAAACTGAAGAAAACATTGGTGAGTGTAGGCTGGTTCATGTGAGTGATAGAGATGCTAGGAATATAGCAGAAGCTCATGCTGAATTTTTGAAGGGTTTAGGAGCAGAGGTTGGAAGTGGAGAAACTCAAGAATTGACTGTTAGACAATCAAGGATTCTGGAACAACCAACCAGAGTCTTTGCAAAGAGAAAAGCTGTTAAAAGTCCTGCAGAATCTGGTAGCAAGAAGGCTGCCAAGACAAAGAAAAATACTGGACCTAGGAAGTCAAGAAAGCCAAAGGTCACCAAGAAAGTGTTGCTGGAAGCAACTGAAGAAGAAAAGGAACAAGCTGAGATGGAAGAAGCTATTTTGAAGGTTGCTAAATTAAAGGAAAAAGAAGAGAAGTTGGAAGATACCTATGAATGTCATATTGATCCAAGTCAATTTGATGAGATGTACTCTAAACTTCCAACAAGAGATGATCCTCAGACTCTGGCCGCAAATCAGAAGATATATGGGCCAATAGGTAATGGTAAGTCCTCTGATAATCTTGATGATAGCTCAGCTCTTACTAATGTCTTTCAAAAACCCACCTTCAAACAACCAATTTTGATTCCAGTTAAATGTGCTTATGATAGAATTTTCAAAGGTGTTAATTCTGTTAGACTACTAGGCTACCACTTAGAAGGGGGGGTTGAATAAGTGGCTTCGTTAATCAACGACAATTAAAAAAATTATTTGATTAAAAATAATGCGCGGAAGCACCACCGGATCGGTAGTCTACTTTGCACCTTTTGACCAAAGGAAAGATAGTATAGCCTTGAACGAACTAGGAAAATTATCGGAACGCTTAATGTAAAATATCCAAATTTAATTGATTAACAAAAACAGTCCCAAGCAAGTTATATGATTCGATATTCAAATTCAATCACAATCAAGATAATTGCAATTGAACCTTTGTGCACACTTACGAACACAAAACTTCAATTGAATCAAAATATAAGCGAATTGCGTAAAGTAAGAATTTAAAGCGAATCGACACACAAGAGATGATTAGGGAGTTCCCCGGCTTTCGTGTCGTCCTCGCGGTCGGCCGGGTACGTCTCCCCCCAAATAACCAAACGGGTTATTTGAGAGTATTATTGATTAAAAACAGTTTGAACACAAGTGCACAAATTACAATGAATCCAATAAACCTATATTGACTCAAAAGTAAAACTATGCTAAACCTCAATCGACGAACGAATCTTCACCCTCTGATTCCAACGATTTTACCCGTGCAACTTCTTGCAACAATCGTCCAGCTGAGTCCTTCAATTCTTCTCAATTGATCCTCAATCGACGAACGAATCTTCACCCTCTGATTCCAACGATTTTACCCGTGCAACTTCTTGCAACAATCGTCCAGCTGAGTCCTTCAATTCTTCTCGATTGATCCTTCAAGATATCGAACAATCTTGAATCCCTAGCGAGCAACCAAACCTCCTTCGCAAACCAACCCGATCACGATTCTGATTCACCACGAATCGTACCGAACGTTATCGACCAAGCGTACAACTTCTATTGGATTGATCCCATACTCAATCTTCAATTGTTGCAACTTGATGGAAGATGATGATCTTGTGAAGGATACACTTTGATCCCAATTTTTCACCCAAATTGTATCCAAAGTGTTTCTCTCAAAGCACTCTTGCTTTCTCACTGGTTCTCACTAGATTTTTCTCAGTTGTGTTACAAACAAAGGATCACACACATTGCTATTTAAAGTGAAAATAGAATGAGCAATTTTGGGCATAATTTTTCAAACATGTATCGATACAAATGATCATTTGTATCGATACAAATGCTTTGACCAACGTTAAAAATGAAATTTTGGACCTTTGTATCGATACAAACACGGGTGTGTATCGATACAAATATTAGAATCTTGAAACTCTTGACTGATATGTATCAAATCATGCAAGCATGATTCGATACATCATCATCTCTCTGGATTTTGAGGACATACAGATGTGTATCGATACATGCAAGCATGATTCGATACACAGGTGACTCTCTGCCTCTGAGAGACCACTTTTGTATCGATACAGACTATGCATGTATCGATACAAAATACCCAAAACCAGATAGAAGTAATTTCAGGACATTTGTATCGATACACCAATGTATGTATCGATACAAAATACCTAAAAGTCAGTTTTCCAAGTTTTAGAAAATAGTTCTTTGTTGTCAAGTCATTTGTAATGTTGCCAAAATATGTTCAATCCTATTTTCATGCGTTTTGACAATTATTAAAACATGAGGATGAACTGGTGCACTTACATTCTCCCCCTTTTTGATAATTGTCAAAACTATGCATAAGCTAACTAAGCCTATACCTATTATGCAAAATAAAAATAGCAATGTAATACAGACGCAATTAAAAACACCAAGGCTATTCAAATAAGCACGCTCCCCCTGAGTTGATGCCATAATGCGTTTTGATCATCTTTTAGCTTGTGCATCCAATCTCTCCCCCTTTGACAATATCAAAAAAGAAGAAGAGAGCACAATAGAAGTAACAAGTCCAAGCAGATTTTTTTAATCAATAGATCACATCGTGCACTTACATTTGTCGAAATGCACTTTATGATATAGTTTCCTAATCAATATAAATACATACAAAGATATGCCAAAAGATATCAATGACGAATACCAAAATATCATGATAAAAACATGGAATGTAGAACAACAATCCATAAACCAACTCATGAGTATTGAAACATATCGACATTAGTAAAAAAAAATACCAAAATATGGGACGAAATAAACAAAACAATGCAACTAAATGCATAAACATACGAAATTATCCATACATACCAAAGTATCCAAATACTAAGTCATACAATCAAAAGTAAATGTTGCCACAAACCAAATTATCCAACAACAACATTAAAATTATCCGTACAACCAAATTGAAAGTAAAAGCAGTCATAAGAAATAACATACTAAAATAGTTCATGCGGTAAAAGAAAAAGCGATATAACAAATTAAAGTATTGTTCTCATCATTCATGTCATCCGGGTTAGAAGGAGGGGAGTTGAAGTATTGATCAATGGGAGCTTGTTGCTTTATGCATTCATCCAATTGGTTTTGGAGGTGATCAAACCTTGAAACATTATAGGCATGCATATCATTAAGTCTAATGGTGACCTCATTTTGGAAATGCATTTGTCTTAAATTCATTTCTTTCAACATTTCCATGATTGCACCATTGCTAATTTCTGAGCCAGCACTCTCCATGTTCTCACTTTCATGACTTTCAACCCTTTGTCTCTTACCCTTTTCTACATTATTAAGACTTGGTTCTTCCTCTTCATCGTCCTTTCCACAAAACTCATAGTCTTTCTTCTCATCACTCCACTGATAATCCATTTTCTTCATTTGAGTGATGCTAAAAATTTGATCCCTTTTTGGAATAATCCAGGCTCCCGCCACTTTGTATGTTATTTTGAAGTGGTCTAATATGGTGATAATCCAACTCGAATATCCAAAGCAACGATCCTTCTTAGAATCTCTCAAAGCAAACAAGCGACTCACAATGTAGTGTGGCCAATCCATTTTCTTCCCTTCCATCATAATATACATGAGATAAATATCCTTCCAATCGAGTCGAGAGTAAGATCCACCTCTAGGTCTTAGAATATGATTCACAATCCAAAGTAAGACTCTTGGACCTTTATTGAGTCTACCGGCCTTCCCATTTGGGCTTTTACCGTTTCTAGTTAGAGTACTTGCAAACTCATTCATGTTGTACTTAGGACCATCAACATCGGTGAATCTTTGTAAGTTTTTACCGGTTTCCAACCCAAAAAGTTTCAACCAAAGATTGTTAGAAAATTTGAAAATTTTCTTTCCTATACAAAATTCAAATTCAGCACCATTTCTCTCTTGTAATCCGGAATAGAAAATCTTAACCAACTCTTCGATGTAAGCTCTCTTTAAGTTACAAAAGGTAGAGAGATTTTCTCTCTTGATGATCTCCGCAACCTCACTTTAGTGCAATTCCTCAAGGTTTTCAACATCAACAGCATTTTGAGGGATTACCTTCTTTTCCTTACAATGTCTAATGTAGAAGTTTAGGTAATTCTCATGGACAAAATTCTCTTGCCTAAAGTTTTGTTCATGATCACTATCCCTTATGATCTTAGTCCTAGCATTATTCTTACTTCTATTGCTAGCAGCCATTATCAAAGTAAGAAACAGAGTAATGTTACCTTGTTGAGAATTGAGAAAAAGAAGATTCCACACACACCAAAATTGAAGACCCTTGTCTTGAATGTGAGGATATTGAAGACTTGAACCACAATATTGAAGGAGGAATGTGAATGAGCAAAGAATTTGAAGGGGTTTAGTGTCAAGTTTTGTGAGTTTTGATTGAGTTTTGAGGGAGATTGAGAATTTGGGAATGAGGGTTTTTGATGAGATTTTCGTGTAGAAGAAGAAGTGTTGGGTGTTTGATGAAAGAATGAGTGAAAATAGATACAAAAATCTGTTTTTACGCGTTTGTATCGATACAAATGCACGTTTGTATCGATACAAGTTGGTTTTTCTGAAACATGTATCGAAGCATGCAAGCATGTATCGATACATGAGACTGTGTCTGTCCAAACTGAAAAGTTATGTATCGATACAAGCATCATATGTATCGATACATATCAGTTAATTTTGAAAATTTGAAAAATAACTGACATGTATCCATGCAAAATTCATTTGTATCGAACCAAAATGCATTATTTTCAAGTTTTCTCAAAATACATGAACATATAAGTTTCAAACATAATTTTTATGACTTCCCAATAACATGTATGTATGAAACACATATAACCAATAAGGTACATTCTTATGTATGTGAGCAAAACAAGATACCAAAGCACATTATAACATGAGAACACATGTTAAACCATATATGCATGATAAAGCATCCACATAGTTGAATCAAAGTACCAAGATCAATCATATGAAAGAGTATATTTATGTATGCACACAAAGTCACATATATAAGAACAAGAATACACATATACGAACCAAATATGAACCTAATATGACAATTGTAATGATTTTTGTCAAATCCCCATTTGAAACGTATGAGTCTCAAAAACTTATCAATATCTTTGAGCAAAATTCTTGGAAATGGAGGATTAGACAACTATCAATACCAACTTCATATTAAGATGAGAAAGGTATATGTATATGAAACCAATGTACAAATGCTAAGAAAGAAAATATAAAAGCAAAGATAGAGAATAGAATCTTCCCTTAATTGTTAGATGTAGGAAGTGATCAATTTCCATATCCTTGAAAATGTTGAGTTGAAGCTTTTCTCATCACTTTACTTTATCATACGTCTTGAACTTCATTGTTGTCGGTGTCTCTTGTCAATGGTTCAAGACGTCTTCCCTACATACTTAGTCATTTGAAATAGGTCCCCAACTCATGTTGGGTCCTAGTTGGTTAGTAGAGACATTATTGTCTAACTTAGGTAACCATTGCAATTTGCCTTTTGGTACCAAAACTTTTCGAGCATGACATTTTGCAATAGTATGACCCTTGTTACAACAATAATGACAAACAATATGAGAATTACTTTTCTTATGATCCTTTTCAACAAATTTATATTTTTTATTTCTAGGTTTGAATGATTTGTTGAATTTAGATGGATCAACCGCAAAAGTAATCTCCGGCTTGGATGGTTCTTTTAACTTATCTTGTAGCTTTCGTAAGTCTCTACGTAAGTAAAAGCATCCATCACATCCGGTATTATCGTTACCACAACTATCATACGTCACAAGAGGTTTTTGAATCAAAGACTCTTTGAGGGCTTTCAACTCATGTTCCGTTTCCGAAACTTTTGCCTCAAGGTATTTATTGACTTGCATTAAACCTTTTAGTCGTTGAAAAGCCTCTTGAGTTTCTTTGTGTAGTTTTTCAAAAGCGACTTGTAATTCATGATATTCCAAAAGAGTATATGAGCTAGAGGGATTTTGGTTTACCTTTTTAGGAGCAAGTTTCTTACGATCGTGGGATGTCAAGCACACATTTGCCAACACATCTTCACCACTTGAGCTAGAGCTTGATGATGAAGAGGAAGATGAGCTTCCGCTCTCCCATGCAACATAGGCTTTCTTTCCCTTATCCTTGCTTCCCTTTTTGAATGAAGGTGACTCTTTCTCCTTTCTCTTGAGCTTGGGACAATCCGGTTTAAAATGACCGATTTGTCCACATTCATAACATGCTCCTTTCTTGGAGTACCTAGCATCTTCATTCCTCCGACGGTAACCACTATCTCTCCGATACTTCTTAAGATTGTCATCGGAATGCCTTATCCCATTCTTTCTCACATACCTATTGTAGCGTCGAACGAAGAGCCCCATTTCCTCATCATCGGAATCGTCTTCGCTTGAGCTACTATCAACATGCTCTACCTTTTTAGACTTGGTGGACTTAGATGTAGAGGTCTTTAGAGCAATGGACCTCTTGTCTTTTTCCTTTTCCTTCTCCTTGTCATTATGCTTTCCCTTTTTCTCACTTTTCTCTTGCTTTTCTAACAAGTTTAGTACTTGTTCATGTTCCGTAAGCTTGCCAAATAGAGTTGTAAGACTTAAAGTAGTTAGATCATTAGCCTCCTTAATCGCGGTGACCTTCGGTTGCCAACTCCTACTAAGACATCTTAAAATTTTGTTAGTGGCGTCTTGATTTGTGATTGGCTTTCCCAAACCGTGTAACTTGTTGGTTATTTTGATAAATCGTTGTTGCATATCCTCGATGGTTTCACCATCTAGCATATGGAACAACTCAAATTCTTGTGTCAATGTATTAATTTTGGATATCTTTACATCATTGGTACCCTCAAAGTGAGTAACCAATGTGTCCCACATTTCCTTAGCCAATTGACAATGTGACACATGATAGAATTGATCAATCCCAAGGGATGATATTAAAATATTTTGTGCCTTTGCATCGTAATTGACCTTTTTCTTTTCCTCTTTCGTCCATTGTGCCATAGGCTTATTGTCTACAATGCCATGAGGATCCGTGATAGTTGGAACAAACGGACCATTCTCAATGGCATTCCAAACTTCACCATCAAAAGAATTGATGTGAATACACATACTACTTTTCCAATAGTCAAAATGATCTCCATTGAATATCGGAGCCCTATTATACGCCCCTTTAGGTGCAAAAGCCATGTTTTCTAATAATTGGCACAAATTACTCGGTTTAATCGTTTAAAATCCAACCGGGCTCTTGATGCCACTTGTTAGACTACTAGGCTACCACTTAGAAGGGGGGGTTGAATAAGTGGCTTCGTTAATCAACGACAATTTAAAAAATTATTTGATTAAAAACAATGCGCGGAAGCACCACCGGATCGGTAGTCTACTTTGCACCTTTTGACCAAAGGAAAGATAGTATAGCCTTGAACGAACTAGGAAAATTATCGGAACGCTTAATGTAAAATATCCAAATTTAATTGATTAACAAAAACAGTCCCAAGCAAGTTATATGATTCGATATTCAAATTCAATCACAATCAAGATAATTGCAATTGAACCTTTGTGCACACTTACGAACACAAAACTTCAATTGACTCAAAATATAAGCGAATTGCGTAAAGTAAGAATTTAAAGCGAATCGACACACAAGAGATGATTAGGGAGTTCCCCGGCTTTCGTGTCGTCCTCGCGGTCGGCCGGGTACGTCTCCCCCCAAATAACCAAACGGGTTATTTGAGAGTATTATTGATTAAAAACAGTTTGAACACAAGTGCACAATTTACAATGAATCCAATAAACCTATATTGACTCAAAAGTAAAACTATGCTAAACCTCAATCGACGAACGAATCTTCACCCTCTGATTCCAACGATTTTACCCGTGCAACTTCTTGCAACAATCGTCCAGCTGAGTCCTTCAATTCTTCTCAATTGATCCTCAATCGACGAACGAATCTTCGCCCTCTGATTCCAACGATTTTACCCGTGCAACTTCTTGCAACAATCGTCCAGCTGAGTCCTTCAATTCTTCTCGATTGATCCTTCAAGATATCAAACAATTTTGAATCCCTAGCGAGCAACCAAACCTCCTTCGCAAACCAACCCGATCACGATTCTGATTCACCACGAATCGTACCGAACGTTATCGACCAAGCGTACAACTTCTATTGGATTGATCCCATACTCAATCTTCAATTGTTGCAACTTGATGGAAGATGATGATCTTGTGAAGGATACACTTTGATCCCAATTTTTCACCCAAATTGTATCCAAAGTGTTTCTCTCAAAGCACTCTTGCTTTCTCACTGGTTCTCACTAGATTTTTCCCAGTTGTGTTACAAACAAAGGATCACACACATTGCTATTTAAAGTGAAAATAGAATGAGCAATTTTGGGCATAATTTTTCAAACATGTATCGATACAAATGATCATTTGTATCGATACAAATGCTTTGACCAACGTTAAAAATGAAATTTTGGACCTTTGTATCGATACAAACACGGGTGTGTATCGATACAAATATCAGAATCTTGAAACTCTTGACTGATATGTATCAAATCATGCAAGCATGATTCGATACATCATCATCTCTCTGGATTTTGAGGACATACAGATGTGTATCGATACATGCAAGCATGATTCGATACACAGGTGACTCTCTGTCTCTAAGAGACCACTTTTGTATCGATACAGACTATGCATGTATCGATACAAAATACCCAAAACCAGATAGAAGTAATTTCAGGACATTTGTATCGATACACCAATGTATGTATCGATACAAAATACCTAAAAGTCAGTTTTCCAAGTTTTAGAAAATAGTTCTTTGTTGTCAAGTCATTTGTAATGTTGCCAAAATATGTTCAATCCTATTTTCATGTGTTTTGACAATTATTAAAACATGAGGATGAACTGGTGCACTTACAAATTCTAAGAAAGATCTTACTCTTTCTGAGAATCAACATAGGTCAAAGCCATTTAACCCACTTCAAACTAACCCATCAGAATCTCAAGCTAATACAATATCTAATGATGCAGCACAAGCAACTACTAGTACTGCACCAGTCATTCACTCTGTGGATGAAGATGAAGATTCTGAAGCTACACCACCTCCACCACCCCCAAAATTTGTCTCTCTGGTAAATCAAAACCTTTTAAATCTGGAACCTTCTCCAGAAGCTGATAAAACACACCCATCAGAAGAAGAACAAACCAAACCACCATCATCACCCTCACCAGAAAAAGAACCTCACAAGTCACCAGAACCAAAAGAACAAATCAACCCAAACTCTGATGTTGTTCAGAAATCAAACTCTCCAGTAAATGATGTTGAAAAATCTCCACATCATCTGGCTATAGACAACACCTTCACTGCTTCTCACACACTCATCCCTCATCTCCAAGAAATCTCTAGGACTTTGGATATGGACCAAGTTATCAAATCACCTCCTCCCACCTCTGACCTAAATAACCTCATGACAGATTACTCTAATGAGTGTATCTATGTTCCTCCTCACCTACCTTCTAGGATCCTAAATGAACCCATTAGTGACACTAAGGAAGACATTACTAAGTTGCCGCAAGCTGTTGACAAGAATATTAGGCGAATTAACACTGCTATTCCTAATATGTCAATTGATTCAGCTGTCAGCTGCCATTGACAAAGAGTGTGATCTAATGGAAGTAGGGTTTCAGAACATGATGAAGGCAATCAGAGAAGCCTATAAAAAGGATCTGGAATTTAGGAAGGAACTGGCAAGGTTAGAAGCTGAAAGGCTAGAAAAAGAGAAGAAAGAAGCTGAAGAAAGAGAAAGGAAACGACTAGAGGATGAAAGGATTGAGAAGGAAAGACAAGAGGCTCTGGCAAGAGAGCAAGCTAGACTGGCAGAGGAAGCTAAAATAGCTGCTGAACAAGCAAGACTAGAGGAGCTTGCTCGGAATGCTCTAGAGTTTGCGTTGTTCATGAGACAAGATCAAGAAAATATGAAGAGAACAGTTGATGAACATTCCACTATGTTGGCTGCTATCCTTACTACTCTTCAGAGCATTAATGCAAGATTACCTCCTCCTCCTCCTCCTCCTCCTCATCCTCCTCAACCTTAGGATTCTATGCACTTTATTTAAATCTATTTTGTAATATTTCAGAATCTTGTTTACCTATGTTTGATTAATTCTATTTTTTTTAATGAAGTACTTGCCGTTTAATTGTTAATCTTGTGGATTTATTTTCTGTTATTTTATTCATGCACAATTTTTTTTAGGACAAAAATCAAAACAGAGACTTCAAAACAAAATAACGAGTTTTATTCAAAAGATATTGTTGAGTACATAAGTTCTAATCCAACTTTTCACTTGGATTCTACATCAGAAACAGCTAGTTCTAAACCTAGCTGACTAGAATCAGAAGGAGAAGACGAGTTATCTTCTCTAGGTGGAACATATGTACTTAAGAATTCTTTCCAGTCAGAATCCCATTCAGATTCTGACTCAGATAAGGACTCTGGCTGTTTGGTTTTGGATCTTGTTTGATAGTTGCCTCTAACAGGAGCAGAAGTTGATGCTTTCATCTTCTGAGGATTCTTCTTAGACTCTGAACTTTGTTGAATCTTCACCTTCTTCTTCTTCTTCTTCTCCTGTAATTTCTCACTTTTGATCACTCTTCTATCCTTTTCCATCGTTGTATTTCAACATGCAATGGAAGTGTTGAGTGAAATGACAAAGGTTTATGGTCCTTATATAGTATTTCAAAACAGACAAGTTTATGGTTTTACGACAAACCATTAAATTGGTATAGTTGTAACCACCAGTATCTTAACTTGACTGTCTTGAAACTATCTCTTTGACCATCTTTTTCAAACTTATCATTTATTCCCTGTCTGTTTTTAATCTTTTTGTTTAATGACAAAAGGGGGAGTAAGAGTAAATTAATTTATGGAACGCTAAACTGAAGCCAAATTGCCAACTTTTAAATTTGTCAATTATTTTATCTTCTGATATATTTATTTAAGGAAAATTTTTATTTGAAATCTGAACCTCTGATACATGATACGTATAAGAGAAGAGTGCAATTTTCTCTTATAAGTATCAGACTTAGGGGGAGAGCTTGCAAACCTAGCCTCTGAGAGTCAAGTGTATAAGCATAGTTCAGAACTTAAATAATTTTTTTTAAACTGATTTAATTAATCATTGCTGAAATCAGGGGGAGCTTGCAAAACTCATAAACCTGAGAGAGGCATGATATAATTAATCAACAACCATTGTAAATTAATACTTGGTTTGTCATCAATCAAAAAGGGGGAGATTGTTGGAACAAAAGAGGTTCTGACATGACCAATTAAGTTTTGATGATAACAATAGTATTAATATACAATAGGGTATACTGATTACTTACTCTAAGTGTGCAGATATATAAGCTAAAAATTTTATATTCACTACGAGTACATTTGAAGCTCTGAAATGGCAAGCAAATTTTGACCAGAAGATTCTCATCAGAAGATGCAAGTTAGAGTCGCGTCAGAAGCTGCATATCAGAAGCTACACTATCAGAAGCTGTGTTTGAAGACATCAGACTCTGATAAGAGCAGTGAGAGCCGTTTTGTCAGAAGAACATTCTCTGCTAACAATGATTGGAATTCATCATCTTCTGACAACCCAAAAGCTGGAGAATCAATCTTATCCTCAGGGATAATGACGTTAGTACTATTGTACGAACTTATTACCTGATTTGGTTAAAACGTTCTCCCCAAGATTGATCGTATACAAACGCTACCCGATTTGGTTAAGGAATCGTACTATCTCCAGCTGGCGAAATCTCACTGCAAAGGATTCAATTCAAAGACGCTCCACCCTCTACTATAAATAGGAGCTGAATTGAAGTTTTTGTGCACAACATCATTGAACAATTTCGAACGAGCTGTTACTCTGTTAAAATCATCCTAAGCACAAAAACAACTTGAATACAACTTGAACTCATTTGAATATCCAAGACTCAAAGCTTCAGCTTCTAATCATTACAGTAGTTGAGCCTTAGTTTTCTTTCACTAGGATTCTAAGTTAAGTCTTGTTATTGAGTTG
This sequence comes from Trifolium repens, assembly GCA_030408175.1. NCBI lineage: Eukaryota > Viridiplantae > Streptophyta > Magnoliopsida > Fabales > Fabaceae > Trifolium > Trifolium repens. The sequence continues at coordinate 34,629,019 of CP125845.1, forward strand.
TATTTATTCTTTATTGAACATTGATTTTTTGTAATCAGTGTTCATATTCTCTGTTTTACTTTTGTAAGTTGTTTGAAGTCTCTTGCGTTTGTGCTTGAGCAAAGGAAGTCTCTTGTAAGAATTACTTGAGCATAGGAAGTCTCTTGCCTGTGTGCTTGAGCAAGTGTAATCTTTTGTGATTATAGTGAACTCCCTTGGAAGTGCAAGGGGACTGGAGTACTCTCGATTTGTGAGGGGAACCAGTATAAATCTCTGTCTCTCTCTTTCTTTCTTGCTCTTACCTTTGTGTGTGTGAATTGTGTTATCTTTTATCCGCTGCATAATCTGATAAGTTGTCTAACTTAGAAGAATTTTTAAAACTACCAAAACACAATTCAACCCCCCCTTCTTGTGTTTTTCACACCTTCACAATGGAAATCCTACTTCTTACCCATTCTAGAAAACAAAGATGTATAGTTATATCATAGGTATTGATGTTGATTTGTGGGATTTTGTAGAAGAAGGCGTTGTCTTTGACAACATTGATAAAGAAGGAGTGGTTAGCCATCAACATAGAAAATCTTTCACACCTTCTCAGAAGCTAGAGTACAAGAAGCATCACAATGTAAAAGGTATGATGACTAATGCGATTTTGCATGATGAGTATCTCAAAATTGTGGATAAAAGAACTGCTAAGTCTATTTGGGAGTCTCTGAAATCTAAATATGAAGGAAACAAACAAGTTAGAGAGGCTAAAGCAAACTTGTTAGTTCATCAGTATGAGTTGTTCAAGATGAAGGATGGAGAGGACATTGAAGCTATGTTTTCTAGGTTTCAAATTTTGGTCTCTGGACTTCAAGTACTGGACAAAAGTTATACTACTACTGATCATGTTAGAAAGATTCTCAGAAGGATTTGGATCAAGTATCCCTTGAAGATCTGATTAGTTCATTGAAGACTCATGAAATGGAGTTAATGACTGATGAGTCAACCAAGAAAATAAAAGGGATAGCCTTAAGCTCTAAGAGTTCATCAAAGGCTCTGAAAGCTAAGGTTATAGAATCTGAAGACGAAGCTTCTGAAGGAGGTCATGAGGTTGAGTCTGAAGATGAAGAAGAAATGGTGCTGATGGCTGCTAAAGTATCTCAATGGGCAAAACGAAGCAAGAAATATGCAGGAAACTTTGGAGGTTCTTCCAAGAAAGTTGGTGCTACCAAAGAGAAAAAGGAAGAACAAAACAAGTGCTTTAAATGCAACAAGCCTGGGCATTTCATTGCTGATTGCCCAGAAAATCAGAGTAGATCATCCAAGAGAACTTCTAGCAAAGAAAAATATAAAAGTAAACTCAAAAAGGGGTTTCTTGCAACTTGGGAAGATCTAGATAAAGACTCAGACTCTGATGGAGATGAAGAAGCCAATCTGGCTCTGATGGCAACTACCTCTGATAAAGAAAACTCTGAGCATGAAGCAGATTCAGACTCAGAAGATGAAGATGAGGTACTTGCTCAACTCTCTAGAACTGAATTAATAGATTCTTTAAAAGAAGCCTTAAAACTTGTTACAAAAAAGGCAGGGGAATGTAGGGTCCTTAAAAAGGCCTATAACAACCTTACTGAAAAAGCAAACATAATAGTTGAAGAAAATGAGTCTCTTAAAAGTAGAAACACATTTCTTGAAACTCATTATGTTTATGATGATAAAGTTCCTCCAGAGCATGAATTTGCTCTTCAAGAACTTCTTATCAATGGAATGCAAAGAAGTAAGATAGCATCTTTAATTTATCATGTAAGTAGGAATAGAGGTGAAGGTCTTGGATTTTCGCGTTTTAAAGATAATCCATTATTTTCTAAATTCCCTAACATTGATAAAACCAAACCCAAGGCTGTCTTTGTTAAAAGTCAATCAGAAGTCAAGAGTGCATCAGACTCTGAAAAGACATCTAAGTCAGAAGTAAAGAAGTCAGAGGCTCTAAATGTTAAAATCTCAGAACCAAAGACTTCCAAACCTCAGACTAATGTCAGACCAAAAGAGAATCTGATACACACAAGAGCTAAGTCTAACAATTATCCAAGGCCCAAAACATTTTCAAAAAGGCTTGATATTTCTAGAACTTCTGACAGATCTTTCAAACAAAGATCACCTAAGGCTATTAAGACTAACTCCAAAGGACCCATAAAAGTATGGGTACCAAAGTCTGAGATTGTATTTGCTTCAGATCTGCACTCCAGGAAAGCAAAAGCAGCAGTCCTGGTACCTGGACAGTGGTTGCTCACGACATATGACAGGAGAAAGGCATATGTTCCAAACCCTAACTCTGAAAGAGGGAGGCACTGTGGGGTTTGGAGGAAAGCAAAAAGGGAAGATCATTGGGACAGGTACAGTTGGTAATTCATCTTTATCTATTAATAATGTATGGCTTGTTGATGGCCTGAAACACAATCTACTGAGCATTAGTCAATTTTGTGACAGTGGATTTGTGGTGATGTTTGATAAAGATGCATGTACTGTAACTAGAAACTCTGATAAGTCTGTAGTATTTAGAGGCCTAAGGAAAGGCAATGTTTATAAGGTCAATCTGTCAGAACTCACAGAGCAAAAGATAGTATGTTTACTATCTCTGAGTGATGAGAAATGGGTCTGGCACCAACGCTTAGGTCATGCTAACTGGAGATTAATCTCCAAGTTTAGCAAACTAAGCTTGGTTAAAGGCCTACCCAATCTCAACTATCACTCAGATGCTCTGTGTGGTCCATGTCAGATTGGGAAGATTTCAAAAACTTCTTTTAAATCCAAAAACATTGTCTCCACCTCAAGACCTCTTGAATTGCTTCACATTGATTTGTTTGGCCCTGTAAGTACAGCCTCAATCAATGGGAAGAAATATGGACTTGTCATAGTGGATGATTACAGTAGATGGACATGGGTTAAATTCTTGCGAGTAAAAGATGATGCATATGATGTGTTCAACATCTTCTGCACACAAGTACAGAGTGAGAAAAGTCTTAAGATCCTAAGGATCAGAAGTGATCATGGTGGTGAGGTTGAAAACGAACCATTTGCAACTTTCTGTGAAGATCATGGAATTATTCATGAGTTCTCTGCTCCTAGAACACCACAACAAAATGGTGTTGTAGAAAGAAAGAACAGGTCTTTACAAGAGATGGCAAGAACCATGATGCATGAGACTAAACTTGCTAAGCACTTCTGGGCAGAAGCTGTGAATACAACTTGTTATATTCAAAATAGGATCAACATCAGACCTATATTGAATAAAACAACATATGAACTCTTCAAAGGAAGAAAACCTAACATCTCTTACTTTCATAAGTTTGGATGTACGTGTTACATCTTAAACAATAAGGTCTACAAAAAGAAATTTGATGCCAAAGCTTGTAAGGCAATCTTTATAGGTTACTCTGAACGCTCAAAGGCATACAAAGTGTATAATTCTGAAACTAACTCAGTGGAAGAATCTATACATGTAAGATTTGATGACAAAGAGCCTGACAATAAAATGTCAGAGCAAGATGATAGTTATGCAGGAGTCCCATATCAATACAACTATCCAGAAGCTGAGAAAACATCAGAAGCTAATGAAACTTCAGAAGCTGAAATGGAAGTAATCTCTGAAGGAGCATCTCCCATAGAAGCATCTGAAGAACATGATGATATCTCGGAAGATGAAATGCAAGAAAATGCTGAAGCTCCAAAAAGGAAATTCAAATATAAATCATCACATCCAGAGGATCTCATACTTGGAAACAAAGAGAGTCCAAGAAAAACAAGATAAGCTTATCAACAAAGTGATTCATTATTAGGACTTATATCTATGATTGAACCTAAGAATGTTGATGAAGCCTTAACTGATGATGGATGGATTGTGGCAATGCAAGATGAGCTCAACCAATTCCAAAGAAATGATGTGTGGGATCTAGTGCCAAGACCAACACATAAGAACATTATTGGAACCAAGTGGGTATTCAGAAATAAACTCAATGAACAAGGTGAAGTTGTGAGAAACAAAGCTAGACTTGTAGCACAAGGCTATAGTCAGCAAGAAGGCATTGACTTCACTGAAACTTTTGCTCCAGTAGCAAGACTGGAAGCAATCATGTTATTGCTATCTTATGCTGTGAATAATGGAATAACCTTATATCAAATGGATGTTAAGAGTGCTTTTCTAAATGGTGTTATTTCTGAAGAAGTGTATGTCAAACAACCCCCAGGTTTTGAGGACTTAAAAAATCCTGAACATGTTTTTAAACTTAAGAAATCACTCTATGGTCTTAAACAAGCTCCAAGGGCTTGGTATGAAAGACTGAGTAATTTCCTTTTAGAAAATGGTTTTCAAAAAGGTCAAATTGACAATACACTATTCAGAAAGACAACTAAGAAAGACATCTTAATTATTCAAATATATGTGGATGATATAATTTTTGGTTCAACTAATGCTTCTCTATGCAAGAATTTCTCCAAGCTTAAGCAGGATGAATTTGAAATGAGCATGATGGGCGAGCTTAAATTCTTTCTTGGAATCCAAATCAACCAAGGAAAAGATGGAACTTACATTCATCAAAGCAAGTATACAAAAGAGCTTCTGAAGAAATTTAATCTTGAAGATTGTAAGATAATGTCAACACCCATGCATCCTACAAGCAGCTTAAGCAACGAAGAAATTGGTAGCAAAGTGGATCAGAAGCTATATAGAGGTATGATTGGTTCTTTACTCTATCTAACAACTTCTAGACCTGACATTTCATACAGTGTATGTCTATGTGCAAGATTTCAATCATATCCTAGAGAACCTCATCTAACTGCTGTTAAGAGGATCTTTAGATATTTGAAAGGAACAACTAATCTAGGACTTCTTTATAAAAAATCCCTAGATAGTAAGCTAGTTGGATTCTGTGATGCTGACTATGCTGGGGACAAGATTGAGAGAAAATCCACTAGTGGAAATTGCCAATTTATTGGTGAGAATCTCATATCTTGGGCCAGCAAGAGACAAACAACTATTGCTTTGTCTACAGCAGAAGCAGAATACATCTCAGCTGCTAAATGTTACACACAGTTTCTCTAGACGAAATATCAGTTAGAGGATTATAACATAACTGAAAGTAGTATTCCACTTTATTGTGACAATACTGCTGCCATTCATTTATCTAAAAATCCAATTTTACATTCCAGAGCTAAACATATTGAAATAAAACATCACTTTATAAGAGATCATGTTCAAAAAGGTACAATAGATATTCAATTCATTGATACTGAACATCAATGGGCTGATATATTTACTAAACCTTTAGCTATTGAAAGATTTGATTTTATTAAAAAGAATTTGAACATGCACTTTATCTCTGAAGAAAAATAGCTCTGAGATGTAAATTAGAGTCAGGGTCTGAAACTTCTTCAGAGTCTCTAACGCTCAGAGCCTCTAATGAGAAACTCTGAGTGTGGGAAGTTCTGAAGAATAACAGGTTCTGATGAGGTGTTTAATACTAATGAGTCAGGCACTGAACTAAGCAAAAGTGAAACGTTTTGTACTAGTAAGTATAAAACAGTTGTCCTTACGCGTGTCAGTTTGTTATCCTCTCTCCTGCACGTGTCTAGTTTCTGATTGGATAGAGAACAGTTAATGATGAATTTACAGTTATTTCAATTTAAATTTAATTTAAAACTGTTCGCGCTCCCTCCTTTTGGCTACTCCGGTTTGTTTTTTTTCTCTTTATGTGTACATTACTTGCTATATATAGTCACATCACTCACTTATCACAATTTTTTTACACAATCACTACCTACACAAACCCTAAAACCCAGAATCCCAAATTTCTTCATCAATCAAATTCTCTTTTACAATGGCTGCTCGTCCTGCTCACAACATTGTTCAACGACCATTCAATCCTGAGTTACTACCCGTAATAAATCTAAATTCTCAAGCTTCTCTGAAAGAACCTGATAATACGAACAATTGTGGTAGAGAAGGAATGGAATTCCTTACAGAGAAGTTCGTTGATTTTGAAAGTTTGAAAGTGAATGGTATTGACATAAAGGACCTCTTCTATGATCAACAATGGGGCAACTACTTCGACATGCTTAATGGCTTCGTTTACTACGATATAGTCAAAAATTTCTGGAATAAAGCATATGTATATGACAAGTTTGCTGCTGAGGAAGAAGTTAGAAAGTTGGTTGCAGAAGATAAAAGTCTAAGAGGAAAGACAAGAGTTCATATGGGATTAAGACCTTTCAAGGGGAAGGAAATTAGGTCTAATCTTCTGGGTATTGATGTGCTGATCACTCAAGAGCACATTGCAAAAGTACTGGGTCTGGATAATGAGGGTGAGAAGGTTAATTAGTACAAGTTGAAAAGCAAATTTGCAGACTCTATTAGAGAGGATCTCCACCCTGCTGGAAGAGGAGAGTCTGAGCTTGGAAAGGCTAAGTTCATGAAGAAAGAATTCAATATAGCTTTCAAAGTAATTCTTGCCTCTATTGTTACAAGAGAAGGAGGAAAAGATACAATCCCATGGCCTCACAGGCACTTTCTTTGGTTTATGCATAAAAGAGTGAAAATTAATTTGGCTGAAGTTTTGTTTGAGCATCTCTGTTTCTGTATTAATGACAGTCATCACAAGGCAAATGTTACAATTCACCACCCAAGACTGATATCAGAAATCTTCAGACAAACAAGGTTAATAGAGGTTCTGAAGACCAAAGAGAAACTCAGAATTTTCTGCACTGCTAAGTTTGATGGCCCCACTTTGGTACATATGAAAATGATTAAACCTGCTGACTTGAGGAAACCTGAACATCCTCTCAAGAAGGTCTGGGAGAAGTACTTCTGGTGTGATGGATTTCCAACCATCTCAGAGCATGACAATGATGAGGTCATTGATAACTTCTTGGAAATGGTGAGGGACGAGACTGGAGAGGATGTTGATAGGAGAATGGTTGTTGCTGTTCCAGACTAGGATATCTTCAACAATCCTAAGGAAAGACCCAGATCAAACAAGAAGAAACCTGTTGTTTTTGAGGAAGCAATGATTGAGGAAGATGCTGAGAATGCTAATGAAGAGCACGGTGAAGACACTGAGCAGGATAACATTGATGAGATGAAGGACAATGCTAAGAATATAACAGCTGCTGAAGAAACTGTTGAAGTCTCTAAAAATCAAGAGGTCAGAGCTGAGGTTACAGCTGCTGAGAGGGTAGATGTTGCTGAGAAGGAAAGGAGATCTAAGAAGAGAAATGAAAGACCTCCACCTTCTGAAGAAGGGGAAAAGACTCTGCCTGCTAGACCTGCTAAGAGGACAAAGATTATGGCTAAAAGACCTCTAAAGAAGGCTGTTGACACTCCAAAAGGTAATGTTTCTGAGCCTAATACTAGTTGTAACACCCCAAAATTTAGAAACAATTATTTATTTAGAATATAGTTTATTTAAGTGTTTATGTGCTAAGTAAATTATTTGATAGGTTAGAATTTATTTAATTTAGTGAGAAGAGAGAATTATTTGAAAAATAGAAATAATTAAGATATATTTTAGAATCATATTTTAGAGATATAATTTGAAATATATTTTAGGAATATATTATGAAAATAAAAGATTAGATTTTTATGAAAAATAAGATGAGAGTTTTTAGGATAATATATTATGGAAACAAATCCGATAAGGATATCTTTTAGGAAAAGAAACCTAATTAGTTGCTTATAAATAGACCAAAGTGAACACAAATTAGGAGAGCAAAATCAAATAGAAACGTGAGAAAGACCTTGGAGAGCTAGGGCATCGCACGAGGGATCGCCAACAATAAATCATTAAAGGATTTCTGCATAATCGAGGCAAGGGGGGAGATTGTTCACGCATAGGGGTAGTGTTAACCATAAGAGTAGCCGAGGGGACCTTGCCCTCCTTCCCTTTTCCCTTTTTCGTTTCCTTTCTTTTGAGTATTTATGATTCTTCTTTTGATTATTGTTTTCCAACATGAAAATTCATATTCGTTATATGTCTAACATGATCGCATGATATTAATATATTCATACTTATATGCCTATCTGTTCGATGATTTTATAACATGATGATATGAATGTCATTCCAATATGTATATATATTCTCGTGTCCTTTAATATTTGATTCTAATGCATGTATATATATTTGTGAGGGATAGACATGTATGACCTTCGTTTCAAGAGTTTTCAAAAGGAAAAATAATTGTCATATTGGTTTTGAATTTTAATTAGTAATTAGAATAATTGAAATCAATTGATTCCACGTACGAGACAATTTTATCTGTGAAGCTAAATCATGTTCAGTATGTGTTAGCCTTTAGCAAGATCATTAGATTGATGTGTGCTTCTTCCTTTATCCTTGGTGTATTTTATTGGATAAGTGTTTCAAATTTAAAAGCACAAGAAGATGATATTTGTTCTTAATTATAAGTAGAGATCCTTTTAGGGACTAAAAATATCATGATTAGTTGAGTTAAATGCTGCTGCCTTTAGAATTCAGAATAAGTTCTAGGCCTTATTTGATTTTGTTAAGGGATTTATCTAGTTTGGCTCACAATATATTGCCAACTCTACTTTAACCTGATTAGTATATGTATACATGTTGCTATTAGTTGGTGTCGATACTGTGTTAGTTCTAACTTAAAATATATATATATGAGTTTGTTTTGCGTGACGAGTTTAATCGGTATCTTGGTGTCGAGTTTATTTGATGTTGAGTTTCTTTAAGAACTAAATATTGTAGTTGTGTCAAATAATGACGTTGATTTATAATAGTATAATATTGTAGCCAGATATGGCAATGAAGGAGTAATATTGTAGCCAGATATGGCAATGAAGTAGTAATAATATGTAGCCAGATATGGCAATGAAGGAGTAATATTGTAGCCAGATATGGCAATGAAGGAGTAACAATGTAGCCAGATATGGCAATGAAGTTGTTAGCTACGATGTAGCAATGAGTTGTTAGCTACGCTGTAGCGATGAAGTAGTAATATTTTATTTTAATGAAGTTGTTAATGATGTTGTGATAGTGGTTACATGTTATGAGTTGTGTTTGTTTATGTGTTTGATCGTCCCAAAGGATGATATTTTTGTGTTTATGTTTTCCCTATTCTTGTGTGTTAATACACCGATGCCTTGTGTGAATATAATCTCACCCCTTTCTTTTTGTCTTGTTTGGCTTGGCACTGCGATTGTGAAATCGCAGTATTTACAGGTTGCTGAGTTTTGAGTTCGAGTCAAGGGGAGCCCGCTCTGATTGTGACACTTGGGGAGAAGTCTTAGAGTCTAGGATGTTTTGCTACTTTATTTTTAAAGCTAATGTATTTTATTATCAAAGAAGTTACTATGCTTCAGCGTCATAATAATTTTTTAAATAATTTTGATATTGAGCCCAATTTTATAGTTCTTTTATCCGCTGCATAATGTCTCTTTAAAGGAATTTTCGAAAAAGCATATTGAAAATTAAATTATTATTAGTCTCGGGTTCGGGGCGTTACACTAGTAGCAATTTTAAAGCTCAAGCTCAAAACAAAAACCCTCTCTTAGCTCAAAGATAGACATGTCCAAACCCATATCTATGATCCTACCTAACCAAACTCAACCACGAGTACTTATATCATCATCACCATCATCATCATCATCTGACTCATCATCAGAAGGTACACTCACTGACTCTAGCAGTGAAACCATTTCAGAAATCATCAAAAAGGCACCAAAACCCAAAGCTTAAACAGAAAACCAAAACTCCTCCACCAAAAGGAATTGTCTCTGAAGATAATTCTTTCTTAGACCATCTTACACCACATCTTTCTGGTGATGCCTTTACCACCTCAAACCTCAACTCTCCAAATCACCCCATAAACAAATTTTTGAATGTGACCACTGAAACACTTCAGGAACCAGAAATTCACCAAACTTCACCAATGAACAATGAACCTGAACATGAACCACCCCAAACCACCATACCAGAACAACCAATTCAAAACAATTCTGAACCACAATTATCACAGCTTGATCAAACCATAAATCCACCCTCTGACCAATGTGATGACATTCCTTCTAACAATCAAGAGCATCACATTCCTACACAACTCACATATTCTGAAACCATTGAAAATGATACACTCCCATCATCGCCCCTCTCATATGGTCCAATCTACAAACCTCTGACCATAGATGAATTGGTCTTACCTGTTGATTTCGCTCTACCCATTCTTGAGGCTCTGTTAAAAGAAGCTGTAAACATTGATGATGATCTCGAAACAACCTCTCAAAACCATTCAATTGACCTGAGTAGAATCAAAATCATCCCTCTAAAGAGAAAGAAACCTGAACCTACCATTCCCTTTGACAGAAATCATCCCTTTTTCAATTCCAATTCTGAACCAAACCTTGAGCTTTTAGATAATGCTATTAGTATTAGTCTTAAGAAACTCAAAGGAATAGAAGAAGAGGTACTGATTTTCCCTTCAGATGTTGATGCAAAGATAAGGGAATTGGAAGACAAGTTCAGTCAGTCTCTACGGCTCTTGGGAGGTTATGTGAAGAGCAAAATTCAAGGTAGAGGAATGAATGCTGTGACTCAGATAATGGATGCTGCTGCACGATCTCATGCTCCTAGGCTCACCTTCTTTAATCATAAAGAGGAGTGTCAACAGCTAGAACTGCTAGCTGCTGTGAATGAAAGCATAAGAACATCTCTTGAAGCAGCTAAAAGGTTAGCAGAAGAGGAAGCAGTATATGCTAGGATGGTGATTAATGCAGAGCAAGCTAGGATAGCTGCTGAAGCTGAGACTAAGAGGTTGGCTGATCAAGAGGCTCTAAAGGTGTTAGTTGAAAGAGCTGCTAGAATTGCAGAAATTGAAACTCAGAAGCTACTCGAAGCTCAAGCAATGGGTCCACAACAGGGAGAGGATACCATTATGATAGATCAAGAGACAAATGAGCCAGCTTCTAATAAGGGCAAAGATATAGTTGTTGACACTACTCCTCCAAGCTCTCCAGTCAGATTTATCACTGGATCTCCATCTTCTGCTGTACCTCCAGCTGTTCAAATAGCATTAGATGAGATGAAGACTGAGATGAAGAATGATATATCTGAGATAAAGGAAGAGATGAAGAATGAATTTGATGAACTAAGGGCTGATATAAGGGTTGATATGAATGCATCTGGTGAAGCTACCAACAAGAGGATTGATGAAATGATGTTGCTTCTGCACAAGCTTGCCAGTCAACTGCCAAAATCTTAACCTTTATGTTTGAGAACTTATTTTTGCTTATGTTTTGTTATGTAACTTTTGGTTAATTTCCCTCTTGATTAATTCACTTCTGACTATCCATGTTTAATTGCTTGCATTTGTGAATATGTGTTAATTTTATTTTGTTCTCAAAAATTTAAAATTATATTCACTAATTATGTCTGATACTCTTGTGGCTTCTGAACCTAGTGTAAGGTGTTGAAGAACATCTTGTTTTTAAACTTATATATGTTTTTTTTAAAACCTAAGGTTCCCCCACATCAGTATTCCTGTTTACTCATGAAATAGCTTCTTAGTATTATCGCCTGTTTATAAGCGGGGCACCAATACCGAATGAGGCGTGTCTGGTAACTGGTGTTCTGACATTTTTAAGTAGAATATAAGAAACTTGCAAATAAAATAAACAATAAACAACAAGGAATTTTTTATTATTGATGCAAAGTTTTATTACATGGATAGTGAGAGAACTACTTAGACTCTACATCAGATTTAGCCTTTGACTCTTCTTTCTTGGGCACCTCTGGCTTCTCAGCAGTGCTTGCATCAGAAAGAAAGTCAAGAATGGCTTTATGAAACTCAGAGTCTGAGTATTCTTCCTCAGGATCATATGTTCTAAGAAACTCTGCATAATCAGAATCTATTTCATCAGAATCTGATATCTCAATCACTTGCTTGGTTGTTTCCTTTGGCTGCTTGTTTCTTCTTGAGCTTGAAGATGTTGCTTCCTTCTTGATCTCCTTCTTGGATCCTGAAGCTTTCTTCATTGCTTGACTTTCCTTTGTATGCTTGATATTATTCTTTGATTATTCGTTGTGAATAAAATGAGAAGAATCATCTCCTTTTATAATGCTCTCAAACAATCTTGTCTGTATGGATATCAACACAGTTCATTTAATTGGACATAGTTGTAACCAATCTTTGACTTGACTGTATTGAGATATGCGTTATTTGACTTATTTATTTCGTTTTTCGTTACTTTTTGAATAATGACAAAAGGGGGAGTAAGAATATCGTTAAAATTAATGTTAATTGATTTCTTAACTGCTCAAATACCTGAAACTGTTATACTCATGTATTATGAATCAATTTCCATCCCTTCTGAACTAATGTTAAATGATTCATTCATTCTGGACTTTATTGAAAGGGGAGAAAATTTAAGATTTGAAATACATTTTCATAGATAAAATGAGAGAAGATTGCAAACCTTCTCTGAATATTATCAGACTCTGAATGAAGAGCTTACAAACCTCTGCCTCTGAGAGTTAAATATGAAAATTTATTTCAAGTTAATAAATTAACTCTTAAACTGATTTAATTAAGTATGGATAAGACTTAGGGGGAGCTTACAAACCTAACCCTATGGATTATCAGACTCAGGGGGAGATTGCAAACCTCTGAAACCTGAAGTAAACATAAATAATTAAATCAACAACAATTGAATTTTAATGCTTTAGTTTGTCATCATCAAAAAGGGGGAGATTGTTTGAACAAAGTGGGTTTGACATAAATCTCTAAGTTTTTAATTGGTTTTGATGATAACAAAGTATTAAAATTGCAATTGGTATTACTAATGATTGTTCTAGTGTGCAGAATTATAAGTTAAAATTCATTCAGAAGCACTACGAACAAAAGCAGAGAAGCCAAGCTTAGAGGCTCTGAAAGCATATCGCTGATCATCAGAAGCTTAAAATTCAAGTTCTGAAGTTAGTGGCTCTGAGGACAAAAGCTAGACTCTGAGAAGCTCAGAAGCTGAAGACCTTAAGAAGCTACGGCAACAGATTCTGAAGCAAAAGAAATTTACGTCACTCAAGAACTGACAGAATCAGAATCAATGATTGAAGAACAATCTACTTAAGGACTCTGTCATATCCACAGGAAGGAATATTTGTTGGTACAACGTTAACCTTATCCATAAGTGGAGCGCATTTGAGGATTGTACAATCGTACTATTATTACTCAAAATGGTTGAGTGATATTTCAAATTGCAAGGTAGTGGAATTGGACTTCTTTACTAAAGAAGGCAATATACAACTATCAATTGTACGAGCAAATTCCAGCTGCCACCTTATCTCTCTGCAACGGTCATTACCATTCCATTCAAGTATAAATAGAAGACTCAAATGGAAGAAATGACTACCGTTCTATTAATGCGTTTAAGACTCTGAAACGTTCTGACATTACAGCTTCTATCTGTCATTCATAGTCTGAAGGCAAATCTGTGTTGTATTTTGTAAACACCTCTGATAGTATATCAAGTGTTCATTAACATTCATTCTTATTCTTAAGTTTGTTTGAGAAGTCTCTTGTTAGTTGTAACTTGAGCATTTGAGAAGTCTCTTGTTAGTTATAACTTGAGCATTAGAGAAGTCTCTTGTTAGTTGTAACTTGAGCAATAGAGAAGTCTCTTGCTATTGTGCTTGAGCACCTTGTAATCTTGTGAGATTTTAGTGAGAAGCCCTTGGAAGTGCAAGGGGACTGGACGTACTCTCGATTTGTGAGAGGAACCAGTATAAATTCTGTGTCTTTCTTTCTCTCTCTCTCTCTGTTTTATTACTGTTTTGTGTTTAATCCGCTGCAGACTTAGTTTGTATTTGAGAAAAAGTGTTTTAACTTTTAAAACACAATTCAACCCCCCCCCCCCCCCCCCCCTTCTTGTGTTTTTCCACCTTCAATATCATATGAAACTACATGGTTCAAGATAAGTAGCAATTCGAATCCCCTAAGATCCAATCAAAGAAGTTTAGCTAGACATAATTAAATAAGAAATTACATCAATAATAGTGAAAGAATTCATTACAAGTTTGGTTTTGATGTGTTTCCACACTAGAAACCTTGCTTGATCACTTCTGAGTTTGTCTCCAAAAGTTTCCTTTTTCGACTGTAAAATTTCGTAACCCTATTATGAACAGAAACTTTAATTTATAGAGCTAGGGCTGCGTGCCTGCACCGTGCACCGGATAGACCGCACCGTGCGCAGGATCCAGATGGCTCCCTTCTTTCTTAGACAACCCTGCGCCGTGCGCAGGAAGCAGATGCTTTTCCTTGTACTCTAGACAATTTTGTATCAATGCAATTTATTCTTTATTCAATGCGAAAAACATATTAAAACTAACTAATATGCCTTGTAAAACGCTGCTAAAATATAGTAATGACGTGAAGTCATCAGTGAACACTCTTGAAAGGTCAAGAGGACAGGACTACTCCTTCTTGTTGGAGGAACAATATAAATTTCTTGTGTGCTCTCTCTTCTCTATCTCTCTCTGTCAAAAGCAATACAATTCAACTCCCCCACTCTCTCGTGTTTTTCCAACCTTCACAAACAAATAAAATAGCTAAATGCTCTCTTCCAACTTAATTAACCAGAGGTTCTAAATTCAAATCTAGCCGTAAAAATGCATTTGTGTTTAAATCTCTTGATAAAATATTTTGCCACCTATATATTGTCGCTATCCGATTCAAAAAATTAGTCTCTACAATTATGAGTAGAAGATATCCTATTCACATCAAATAAGATGAAGTGAAAGAAAGACAAATGATCAAGGTATCACACGCCAAAGGTCCATGAAATTGAATTCCTTGTACGCAAGAACACCAAACTTCGTTAGCCACACCATATATAATTCTCAAGATGAACAACAAAATTAATATAAATTAGACTTTACGTCTTCAACATGACAACATTGCAACAAAGCGTCTAAATCAACCTAGCTAATAGTACAATTCCTTACGTTGCTTACTAAAGTCTGTACTAATAATTTTCTTTTTGGAATAAATGCTATTAATATTTTGGATGTCAAGCATGATCTTCTCCCAAAAAAGAAATCAAAGCTGCTAGCTAGCTTTGCCACGTTGATGCAGCAGATCAAATAAGAATATGAGAATCATATTATCGAATATGCGATTATTGGCATGTTAATTATAGTTGAGTTATAATGTTGACTTTGATGTCTTCTTTAGTTGAGCCTTGAGATGAGAAATAACATTTTTTTTTTGGTACAATGAGTCAATGAGAGATAACATTTTACTGGTCCTCACTCGATTATAAGAAAAATTAAATAACTCTATTTTTTAAGATTTTTTTTGTCAAATACTATTTATTAAGAAATTTAATCAAGGAAAATGTTAATATCTGTTATTAGGATACATGCTAAAAAAATAATGAAGAAATATTCGTCTCAAAAGTAATGCATTCAACTATTTAATGTCAAAATATTTTTTTTTTAATATAAAATTTTCACTATTGAGGTTTTTAACATGTGTTCTTAAGACACATGTGACACATGTTAGCAAAATATATATTTTTTTGTTACCAGCAAAACCCTTTAATTCATCACAAATAATTTCTTGTTTTCATAAAAAATGTGTATGTGCAAAAGTGTCTTTGATAAAAATTTGTTCCATTTTCCGTCAAAAAAAAAAAAAAATTGTTCCATTTTGTAACCCAAAAAAGAAAATTTGTTTCATTAGTATGTAAATGCAACTCAATTTAGTAGTTGCAAATGTTATGCAAAAGTTTGGATTTGAACCCAGTATTAATTTCATACTTTTTCATATTTAAATGCCACTAGGTTATTTGATAAAAAAAAACTTATTCTTATAATAGAGTTACAATTAAAAAATTATTTAACCTAAATTTAATTAAAATAATTTTATATTTTTTTGGTTACATATATTTTTATATATTTGAGACTAGAATATATTAAAAAAAATTAATTTATAAAATATAAGAATGTATTAAAATTTACAAAAACAAGTGCGAACGAGATAGGAAGTTGCCAACTTGCAATGGTATATCCATTATGGATATTGTTCCAACATGAATTATCAAATATTTATGTTGATTTGGAAATGCATTGAATTAACAAATTTAATATTAGATGACTTGATCTATATTGTTAACTATTGAAAAAAAAATATACTACTAGTATACATGTTTCTGTCCTTTATAAGAGGCAGGGGTAATCCTAATTTCTGCTATAATGTAAGTAAAATATAATCAATAATTATTTTAGTTAGAATTTTAACTCGATACTTTATAAAAAAAAATCTTAAAATTTAAAGAGCATATTCACATTTACCTCGTTCCAAATGAACTATATCGGGATTTAATCCCAAAACCTCTATGTATAAGATCTGTCTTTTTACCATTCATTCCAAATGAACTATCAAAATCAAATTGAAACATTCATTTATCAAACTTTATTTATTTCCAATAGAACTTTGAAATATGATTGTATGATCCTCTTCTCCTAAGAATCAAAAGTTTTTAAAAAAGAATTCCCCCGCAACTGCGACCAGGAGGGAGCTAGAACCACTTGATGCCAAAACTGACCCCCGAACCAGATTAAACTAGTGGTAAAAGTAAAAAAAAATGTTTTCTTAAAAGAAAAGAATAAAATAAGAGAACCAAGTCATTAATTACAATCCGGTACGGTGAAGATAGTAGGTTTATATGAAATCTTAAATTCACAAATCTTAAATTCACACTTATGATCTAAAATATAGCTAAACATATCTGTTAATTAATTAATAATCCAATGGAAACTTCAAAGCAAGTTGTGTTTTTTTTTTAAATATAGATAAGCCTAAATTTTTTATTTTTTTATAATGCAAAGTACTTCACATTATATTTGAAAATATAATAAACTAGTTCTAGTTCACAATTGGTTCACGTATTTGTTTGGCATGCCTTATAAGTAACCAACATAAATCATTGCACTATATATATGTAACACTTCTTTTGAATCTAATATCAACATCATTCATTGGTTCCCTTTGCTTGTAAAATTTCAAAAACTCATAAAGAGAGAAAGAAAAAAACATAAGAAAATGAAACTAAGCAGCATTTCATTTTTGTCCAAGCTTTTGATACTTCAATATTTATCAATTCAATGTCTTTCTGATGATTTTGATTTCTTCTATTTTGTTCAGCAGGTAAATCATGAGTTCTGTTAATCATGAATGTTTCATTTTCTTATTGTTTTTTATGGCTAAATGGCTACATATAGAAAAATGAGGATCACAAATTCAGCGTATGTATTGCGGATTTGAACCTGCGCGCTACGCTAACTATTGTTGTCCCGAACTTTTACCAACTGAGTTGCACATACAAGACTCATTTTCTTATTGCATTGTTTGTTAATGATGCAGTGGCCAGGAGCATACTGTGACACAAAACAGAGTTGTTGTTATCCAAAAACCGGAAAACCGATAGCAGATTTCGGAATTCATGGACTATGGCCTAACTACAATGATGGATCATGGCCTTCAAACTGTGATCCTGATAGTACCTTTGATAAATCCCAGGTATTCATTTTATTTTTTGAAAAAAAACCAAATGAATTTGATGCTTGCAGAACAGCTAAATCATGTAACTATAGTTTAATTTGATGCTATGTTGTAAGAAACATTGGCCTTGAATTAAAACATTATGCACAATATTCCATACGTATTTTAGAAAACGATATAGTTTAATGTAATCATATGTGTCTTGTTCTGACACCAAACATGTATGACACTGACACATCAACAACACTAATAATACTTTGAGAAACGATATAATTCAATGTAATTATATGTGTCACTGCATGTAGGACACCAACACGCATCATATATAATTTGAAACTATGTATAATTGATTTTCTTTGTCTATGAGTATAGGCATGTCCTTTAGTCAAGTTTGGCTAGGAGCTGCTAGCTTTGGCTTTGATTGAAGAAACACATGACACATTTTAGGTCTCCATATAGTAATAGCTTAAACTTTTGGGGCAGAATTGGAAATAATTTCCATATCTTCTAGCTCAACAACATTTATTTATGTTGTTGACTTCACATAATATTACAAAAATCAAACAAAAAATTTCTTGATATACACTAAAATTGAATATCAATATTTAAAGAAACTGCACACTACTTACCATAAGTTGTCAAATTTTGTTTGAAGCATGTGATGGAAAAAAATTTAAAGTTACAAAAAAAATTAAATTGAAGGAAGAAAAGTCAAGATGATTTTCTAATCATGACATGTATGAGTCAGTATAGTGGAAAAAATTATTTAATTGGTCTTAATGATATTAGTTCATTTCTGTACTAAAAATATAATTGATAATGATATTTAATTTGGTATATATAGATCTCAGATCTAATTAAGAACATGGAGAAGAATTGGCCATCTCTAAGCTGTCCAAGTAGCAATGGTTTTAGATTTTGGTCACATGAATGGGAGAAACATGGTACATGTGCAGAATCTGAGCTTGATCAACATGAGTATTTTGAAACAGCTCTTAAATTGAAAGAGAAAGTGAACCTTCTTCAGATACTTAAGAATGCAGGTAAGAAGACATGGTTTTAAAGAATGTGATAAGCTATAAAGCACAAACACTAATATAAAACATCAAACACCATTTTGAAACGTAGAGGCAGTAATATTAAATTTTTATAAATGAAAATCGATTATAATTACATGTCTGTTATGTTAGTGTCTTGTTTATGTTACACCAAACATGTCTTCAATTTGAATTGTCGATGATACATAGTTGATGAGAGCAAAAGAAACATATAGATTTAATTACAACTTTAATCCCCTATTTTCATTCGTTGACAAAATTATTTATCTTTTATAAAATCTAATTTTTAGAAACTTTTTTAGTCAGAATTTGGAACCTAAAAGTGGTGATGTTACAAATTTTTGTTGACGTAACATAAAACCGAATCTCCTCGAATGAAATCTGTCACTTTTTATCAGAAAATATATGAACCAAGAAAAATAAACGGGGGACTAATTCCTAAAACATGTGAAAATAAAGATCAAAATTGTAATTTAGACAAATATATATTTACAAATTTTCTAATCATGTAATGGCAATGAATTTCAGGAATTGAACCAAATGATGAATTTTACAGCATAGACAACATTTCAAAGGTTATAAAAGAGGCTTCAGGATTTACCCCAGGAATAGAATGTAACAGAGATTCAGCACGTAACAGTCAAATTTATCAAGTTTACATGTGTGTTGACACTTCTGGATCAAATTTCATTGAGTGTCCTCAGTTACCAAAGAGTAGATGTGGTGACCAAGTACAATTTCCCAAATTTTAAGACAATTTTTTCTGTTAAGCAAAACTTGGTTTAATTTGTATTTTGATTTTCTAGTCACCATTGTATTTCTGATTCTAAACTATCATATGCATGCAATATTGAGATTTGAGAATGCATATTCAATAAAGTGATGTGAATGAATCAAAATATTTTGTAGTCTTTAAAGGATAAGACTAATAATGTTGTGTCTTCACAGATAGTTATGAAATTGATTGTGTTTTTATATATTTTCACATTCACATCACACCTAACATAACATAAGAGTGCTAGCAAAACTAGCTTCCGAGTTAACTTAAACTAGCATAATACTTGTGCGTACACACAGTGTTATGGTGTTGCCGTGATATTTTTTTTATTTTAGAACGAATATTATATAGTGCGAAATAAATCCCATTATAGAATTATTTTATTGCAAGATCAATGTTTGATGTATGTTAGTTATAATTACACACTCGGAAGTCGGACAAAAAAATTACAACACCAAGATGAAACAAGGGACCCAAACAAAGCACCTACAACGCACCTAACAACAAACCAAAGTCACTACTAACAAAAGACACCAAAACACTAGCAAAAGCAACTACATGCTAAAGACAAAACTCCTAAAAACAAAGTCCCTCCCTGACTGCAACACCCAACAAAAACCATAGCAGAAACTAAAACATAATAAAACAACGCAAACAACCCAACCAAGACACAAGACCCCCACTCCTATCAATACAAAAACCTACAACAAGCAGTACAACTAAACAATAATATCAGTACAAAAAAGCTAAGAACTTCATCTCCACTAAATCCAACAACCATCCATATTAGCACCCCTCTTAGCCAAGTTATTTGCGAGCATATTTGCTTACCTATGAACATGAACAAACGACACCTTTTTCAATGAAAGGAGAATATCATGCAATTTGTTATTGGCAAAATGCAAGCTCCACAGACTTTTGGTATTCTTATTAACCCAAGCCAAAGCAATTTTAGACAACCAGTCCTTATCCAATGACTGCTCAAAAAAACAATAGCTAAAAATTCCGCTTCATTAGAGTCTCTAACACCAATTAAAGCAGCAAACTCAGTAACGATATCATCACGATCATTCCTTAAAACCCCTCCTATACCAGCAGCTAGCTCCTGGTTTTCCTTTTGAGGACCCATCAACATTCCATTTCCACTCTGTTTACAGTGAAATTTCGTAAACAAGCGCTAGTCTAAGTATTTTAAACTTACGAGATTGACTAGAAATCTCAGAACAATTTTACACTTGTTTCTTTTATGAAAAGCTTTTGAATGTTCATCAAGATTTAACAAACATTTATGTGTTTTAATTTCCTTAACGAAAAAGATAAAGTATGTTGATTCGAATCGCCTCGATTCAACAACTTCAAACAAAAGTAACAATATAATGCAGAAAATTGCAGTAAAGTAAATTTGCATTAATGGTAAAGTGCAAATACAAGAAAAATGGTTCACAAACCGTACATATTTCTCTTCAGAATTCCTTTCTTTCTAACGCTTGAATGTTGGAACAAAGTGGGTCTGACATGAACCTCTAATGTTTTAAGTAGTTTTGATGATAACAAAGTATTAAAATTGCAATTGGTATTACTAATGATTATTCTAGTGTGCAGAATTATAAGTCAAAAATTCATTCAGAAGCACTATGAATAGTAGCAGAGAAGCCAGTCAAAACAAGCTCTGAAAGCACGACACTGTTCGTCAGAAGCTTGAATTTTTGAATGCTGAAGAAAGTGACTCTGAGGATAAAACAAGGTTCTGAAGGACTCAGAAGCTAAAAGACCTCAAGAAGCTATGGCAACAGCATCAGAAGCAAAAGGAATTTACGTCACTCAAGAGCTGACCTATATAGAACCAATGATTGAAGAACAATCCACTTCAAGGCTCTGTCACATCCACAGGAAGGAATATTCGTTGGTACAACGTTAACCTTATCCATAAGTGGAGCGCATTTGAGGATTGTACTATCGTACTATTATTACTCAAAATGGATGAGTGATAAATTGAATAGCTAGGTAGTGGAATTGGAATTCCTTACCAAAGAAGGCAATATACAGCTATCAATTGTACGAGTAAATTCCAGCTGGCACCTCTCTCTCTGCAACGGTCATCATCTTCCTCCAAGTATAAATAGAAGACTCAAATGGAAGAAATGACTACTGTTCCTACTACTGTTCTATTACTGCGTTCAAAGACTAAGAAGCATTCTGACATCATATTTTAAATCTGTCATTCTAAGTCTTAGAACAAATTGAGTTGTATTTTGTAAACACCTCTGATAGTATATCAAGTGTTCCTTAACATTCATTCTTATTCTTAAGTTTGTTTGAGAAGTCTCTTGTTAAGTTTAACTTGAGCATTTGAGAAGTCTCTTGTTTAGTGAAACTTGAGCATCTGAGAAGTCTCTTGCAAGTGTGCTTGAGCAATTTGTAATCTTTAGTAGATTATAGTGAAAATCTCTTGTTAGTAACAAGGGGACTGGAGTACTCTCGATTTGTGAGGGGAACCAGGATAAATTCTGTGTCTTTCTTTCTCTCTCTCAGCATCCTCTAGTTAATTTGTGTTTTCATCCGCTGCATACTTAGTCGCTATTAAGAAAAAAGTTTTAATTTTTAAAACACAATTCAACCCCCCCTTCTTGTGTTTTTCCACCTTCAATTGGTATCAGGAGCTGGGCTGTTGCCTAACTCTCACCTATCAGTGAAACAGTTAAGATTCGGGGAGGAAAAACATGTCTGCTGAGAAGAATCTCAATGAAGTTCCATTTGACTAT
Source organism: Trifolium repens (assembly GCA_030408175.1). Classification (NCBI taxonomy): domain Eukaryota; kingdom Viridiplantae; phylum Streptophyta; class Magnoliopsida; order Fabales; family Fabaceae; genus Trifolium; species Trifolium repens. The sequence goes on from CP125845.1 coordinate 34,651,152, forward strand.
GATTCTAATTCTAAAGACAGAAGGTCTTCTGACAAAATTCCCTTTTTCAATGGAACTGAGACTGGTTATCCATTCTGGAAAACCAAGATGTACAGTCACATCATGGCGATTGATTGTGATCTGTGGGATTTGGTAGAAGATGGAGTGAACTTTGAAAATATGGACCTAGAAGGCGTTGTTAGCTCTAAAGACAGGAAGGCTTTTACACCCACTCAAAAGCTGGAATATAAGAAGCACCACAGTGTAAAAGGGATGATGACAAATGCCATCTCTCATGATGAGTACTTGAAAATTGGAGATAAGAGAACGGCTAAGTCTATCTGGGATTCTCTTAAATCCAAGTATGAAGGAAACAAACAAGTTAAGGAGGCAAAGGCCAACTTGTTAGTACATCAGTATGAATTATTTAAAATGAAGGACGGAGAGGACATTGAGACAATGTTCTCTAGGTTTCAAATTCTTGTTTCTGGACTTCAAGTTTTAGATAAGAGCTATACTGAGGCTGATCATGTAAGGAAAGTACTCAGAAGCTTGCCGCCAAAGTGGAGACCAAAAGTGACAGCGTTTCAGGAATCTAAGGATTTAGATACTGTGTCTCTTGAAAGCTTGGTTAGTTCTCTAAAGAGTCATGAGATGGAACTCACGACTGATGAATCGACTAAGAAGCTAAAAGGGATAGCACTAAGCACCAAGAGTTCCTCTAAGGCTCTGAAGGCGAAGGTTATAGTATCTGATGAAGAAGCTTCTGAAGAAGGTCACGAGATGGACTCTGATGAAGAAGAAGAAATGGTTCTGATGGCTGCAAGAGTATCGCAATGGGCTAAGAGAAGCAAGAAGTATGCTGGTAAGTTTGGAGGTTCTTCCAAGAAGGTTGGTACTTCTAAGGATAAAAAGGAAGAACAAAACAAATGCTTTAAGTGCAACAAACCAGGACACTTCATTGCTGACTGCCCAGAGAACCTAAGTAAATCATCCAAGAGAACCTCTAACAAAGAAAGATACAAAAGTAAGCTCAAGAAGGGGTTCCTTGCCACTTGGGATGATTTAGATCAGGAATCAGATTCTGATGGGGAAGAAGAAGCAAACCTAGCCTTGATGGCAACCGCTTCTGACCAAGAGAACTCTGAGCACGAAGATGACTCAGATTCAGAAGATGAAGATGAGGTACTTGCTAAACTTTCTCGTTCTGAATTAATAGATTCTTTAAAAGATGCCTTAAAACTTTTAACCAAAAAGGCAGGTGAGTGTAAGGTCCTTAAAAAGGCCTATAACAACCTGACCGAAAAGGCAAATGAAATAATTGAACAAAATGAGTCTCTAAAATCAAGAAATGAATTTATGGAAACTCATTATGTTCTTGATGATAAGGTTCCTCCAGAACATGAATTTGCTCTTCAGGAATTCCTTATCAATGGAATGAAAAGAAGTAAAATAGCCTCTTTGATTTATCATGTAAGTAGAAATAGAGGAGAAGGTCTTGGATTCTCACGTTTTAAAGATAATCCATTATCTTCAAAGTCCTCTAATATAGATAAATCAAAACCTAAGGTTGTCTTTGTAAAGAGTCAATCAGAAGTTCTAAATGAGTCAGCTTCTAATAGAACATCAAAGCCAGAGGCTCAAAAATCAAAGACTCTGAAGGATAAAACCTCAGAACCTAAGATTGTTAAGCCTCAAGCTAATGTTAAATCTAAAGAAGCTCTGAAACATTCAAGAACAAAGCCCAAGAGCTATACTAAACCCAAAAACTTTTCAACAAGGGTGGTTAACTCTAGAAGCTCTGATAGGTCCTTCAAACAAAGACCACCTGGATCTGTAAAGACTAACACAAAAGGACCCATAAAGATATGGGTACCAAAATCTCAAATAATATTTGCTTCAGGTTTGCACACTAAGAAGGCCAAAGCAGCAATGCTGGTACCTGGACAGTGGCTGCTCACGACATATGACGGGAGAAAGGCATATGTTCCAAACCCTGACTCTGAAAGAGGGAGGTACTGTGGGGTTTGGAGGAAACCAAAAAGGGAAGATCATTGGTACAGGTATAGTTGGTAACTCTTCTCTTTCAATTAAAAATGTTTGGTTAGTTGATGGCCTCAAACATAATCTGCTTAGCATTAGTCAATTTTGTGATAGCGGATTTATTGTTAAATTTGATAAAGAGGCATGTACAGTAATCAATGATTCTGACAAGTCCATATTGTTTAAAGGATCAAGAAGAGGTAATGTTTATAAGGTGAATCTGTCAGAACTCACTGAGCAGAAGATAGTTTGTCTTCTATCTCTGAATGATGAAAAGTGGGTCTGGCACCAACGCTTAGGTCATGCTAACTGGAGATTAATCTCTAAGCTTAGCAAACTAAAGTTGGTTAAAGGCCTGCCAAATCTTAAATATCATTCAGATGCTCTGTGTGGTCCTTGTCAGATTGGCAAAATTTCAAAAACTTCTTTTAAACCTAAAAACATTGTCTCTACCTCAAGACCCTTAGAACTACTTCACATTGATTTGTTTGGTCCAGTAAGTACTGCCTCAATCAATGGAAAGAAATATGGATTAGTCATTGTTGATGATTACAGTAGATGGACTTGGGTAAAGTTTCTAAGAGTGAAAGATGATGCATATGATGTGTTCAGCATCTTCTGCACTCAAGTGCAAAATGAGAAAAGTCTCAAAATCTTAAAAGTTAGAAGTGATCATGGTGGTGAATTTGAAAATGAACCATTTGCAACTTTTTGTGAAGATCATGGCATTGTCCATGAGTTCTCTGCTCCTAGAACACCACAACAAAATGGTGTTGTAGAGAGAAAGAACAGGTCTTTACAAGAAATGGCAAGAACCATGATGCATGAGACAAAACTTGCTAAGCACTTCTGGGCAGAAGCTGTAAACACAGCTTGTTACATTCAAAATAGGATCTACATAAGACCTCTATTGAATCTAACAACATATGAACTCTTCAAGGGAAGAAAACCCAACATCTCTTACTTTCATCAGTTTGGATGTACATGTTACATTCTAAACAACAAGGCCTACAAAAGAAAATTTGATGCCAAAGCTTGTAAGGGAATCTTTATAGGTTACTCTGAACGCTCAAAGGCATACAGAGTGTATAATTCTGAAACCAACACAGTGGAAGAATCTATACATGTTAGATTTGATGATAAAGAGCCTGACAGTAAAATGTCAGAGCAAGATAATAGTTATGCAGATGTTCCATACCAATACATCGATTCAGAACCTGAAAAAGCATCAGAAGCTGTTGAAGCTTCAGAAGCTGTATTGGAAGAAGATGCTGAAGAAGCACCTCAATTAGAAGCATCACAAGAACATGATGACACTTCAGAAGAAGACACTCAACCAAGTGCTGATGTTGATGAAGCTCCAAGAAGGAAGTTCAAATATAGATCATCACATCCAGAAGATTTAATTCTTGGAAACAAAGAAAGTCCAAGAAAAACAAGATCAGACTATCAACAACTTGATTCACTTCTGGGGCTAATCTCAATGATAGAACCAAAGAATGTTGATGAAGCACTTACTGATGATGGATGGATTGTAGCTATGCAAGATGAGCTCAATCAGTTTCAAAGAAATGATGTATGGGACTTAGTGCCAAGACCAGCACATAAGAACATCATTGGAACTAAGTGGGTATTTAGAAACAAGATGAATGAACAAGGTGAAGTGGTAAGAAATAAAGCTAGACTGGTAGCACAAGGCTACAGTCAGCAAGAAGGTATAGACTTCACTGAAACATTTGCTCCAGTAGCAAGACTGGAAGCAATCAGGTTACTTCTTTCATATGCTGTTAACAATGGAATCACATTGTACCAAATGGATGTTAAGAGTGCCTTTCTTAATGGTGTTATTTCTGAAGAAGTATATGTCAAACAACCCCCAGGTTTTGAGGATTTGAAAAATCCTAATTATGTTTATAAACTTAAGAAATCACTCTATGGTCTCAAACAAGCTCCAAGAGCTTGGTATGAAAGACTGAGTAATTTCCTTTTAGAAAATGGTTTTCAAAAAGGTCAAATTGACAATACATTATTCAGAAAGACATCTAAGAAGGATATCTTAATCATTCAAATTTATGTAGATGATATAATTTTTGGTTCAACTAATGCTTCTCTTTGCAAGAATTTCTCTAAGCTTATGCAGGATGAATTTGAAATGAGTATGATGGGTGAATTGAAGTTCTTCCTTGGAATCCAAATTAATCAAGGAAAAGATGGCACTTACATTCATCAAAGCAAGTATACAAAAGAGCTTCTGAAGAAGTTCAACCTTGATGACTGCAAGATAATGTCTACACCCATGCATCCTACCAGCAGCTTAAGCAAAGAAGAAATAGGAAGCAAAGTAGATCAGAAGCTATATCGAGGTATGATTGGTTCTTTACTCTACCTGACAGCATCTAGACCCGATATTTTATATAGTGTATGCTTGTGTGCAAGATTCCAGTCAGATCCTAGAGAACCTCACTTAACTGCTGTTAAGAGGATCTTTAGATATCTGAAAGGAACTACTAATCTAGGACTTCTTTATAAAAAATCCCTAGATAGTAAGCTAGTTGGATTCTGTGATGCTGACTATGCTGGTGATAAGATTGAGAGGAAATCCACTAGTGGAAATTGCCAATTCATTGGTGAAAATCTCATATCTTGGGCCAGCAAGAGACAAACAACTATTGCTTTGTCTACAGCAGAAGCAGAATACATCTCAGCTGCTAAATGCTGCACACAGCTTCTCTGGATGAAGTATCAGTTGGAAGATTATAACATAGCTGAAAGAAATATTCCACTATATTGTGACAATACTGCTGCTATTCATTTGTCTAAGAATCCTATTCTACACTCAAGAGCTAAACATATTGAAATAAAACATCATTTTATAAGGGATCATGTTCAGAAAGGAACAATAGATATTCAATTCATTGATACTGAACATCAATGGGCTGATATATTTACTAAACCTTTAGCTATTGAAAGATTTGATTTTATCAAAAAGAATTTGAACATGCACTATATCTCTGAAGAAAATTAGCTCTGAGAAGTAAAATAGAATTAGCATCTGAAGCTCTATCAGAACCTCTTATAATTTAGAGTATCCCTTGGGAAGCTCTGAATAATTTAGGCTCTGAAGAGTAACAGGTTCTGATGAGGTGACAAATGAGTGAGGCTCTGAACCTTTTTAGAAATGAAACGTTCAGTACGTGTAAGTGTACAACAGTTGTCTATACACGCGTCAGCTATGATTAAACTTTTTCAACACGTGTCTAGATCCTGACGGGCAGAGAACAGTTAATGATGATTATGGCAGTTAAGTTTATTATTTAATTTTTAAAACTGCTCGCGCTCCCTCCCAATGTTTACTTTCTCTGTGTATGTGTGCTAGTTACTATTTATAAGTCACTTCACTCACTTTGCACAACTTTTACACAAAATCACTACCTACACAACCCTAGGCTTTACAGAAAATTCCCAATCTTCATCTTCTCAATTCTCTGAAACAATGGCTGCTCGTTCATCAAACGTAATCGTTCAAGAACCCTTTAACCCTACGTTACCACCCATCATTGATCTCAATTCAAAAGATAACCTAGTCTACGAACATCATCAAACTGACGCTGGACCAGATGCTTATGATTTCTTCACTGAGAAGTTCGTGGATTTTGAAAGTTTGAAAGCGAATGGAATCGACATTCAATACTTGTTCTACAACCAACAATGGCAAAATTATTTTGAGATGCTTAATGGTTTCGTATACTACGACATAGTGAAGTATTTCTGGCAGAAGGCTAAAGTGTACGATAGAGCAAGTGCTGATAAAGAATACAAAGATTTGGTTGAGAAGAACCAGGAATTACGAGGGAAAACAAGAAAGGAACTTGGTCTTAAACCTTATAGAGAAAGGGAAATTAGGTCAAATATTTTGGGAATCAATGTTGTGATAACTCAAGCACACATTGCTAAGATTCTGGGGTTAGACAACAAAGGAGAAGATATAGAAGTGTATGATAAGAAAAGCAAGCATTTGGATTCAATTCATCAGGACCTCTTTAAATCTGGATGCACACAAAAAGATTTTGGAAAAGTAATGCACATGAAGAATTCATTTGAATTTGCTTTCAGAATGTGTTTATCTACTATCTTCACCAGAAAAGGTGGATTGGATACCATCTCCATTCCACACAAACATCTCATCTGGTTCTTATACAAGAGGGTAAAAGTTAATTTGGCTAAGATTCTTTTTGATCACATGTGTCTTACCATCAATGAGGGCAGAACCAAAATACCATCAGTCATTCATCACCCTAGGTTAATCTCAGAACTGATAAGGCAAACCAAACTCACAGACATTGTAAGTGCCAAAGAAAAACTTAGAGTTTTTCAAACTGCTAAGTATGATGCATCAGTTCTGGTCAACATGAAGAGAAAAACCAAGGAAGAAATCATTCAAGTAAAAACACCTCTGCAGCAAGTGTACGAAAAGTACTTCTGGTGTGATGGGTTTCCCACCATATCAGAACATGATAATGAAGAGGTCATCAAGAACTTTCTTGAATCAGTAAGAAGGGACACTGGGGTTAGTGTGCCCAGGAAAATGGTTGTAAGTGTTCCTAATTGGGATATCTTCAAGGGACCAAGAGATATTACAAGGAATAGAAGAAAGCCAAGAACTACTGAGCAAGAAATGATTGGTGAAGGCTCTGATGATCAAGGACATGCTAGTGATGATGAGACTGAAGAAGGTGCTGAAGGTATGATGACTGAAGCTGTTCAGAAGGAAAAACGGACAAAGAAAAGGCATGATAGGCCTTCAGCTTCTGAGGAAGATCAGAACCCTGCTAAATCTGCAAAGAGATTAAAGACCAGAGCTTCTAAACCAAAAGGTAAGATCTCTGAATCTAATACTTCTAGCATTCCTGTAGCTCAGGTTATTGGTTCTGAACCTCAACCCTCTATTGCTAAACCATCTATTTCTCAACCTCCATTATCTACCAATCAACCTCAACCCATAGACTTCACTGTACCTATTAGTGTAGTCTTACCTGATCATAAAGCTGTATCACCATCATCTTCATCAGATACCAGCACTGCCTCTGATGAGTTAATTGCTACACTCATCAGAGAATCCAACCCAAAACAAAAGAAAACTCTTACACCAAAGAGAACCTCTTTCAAGAAAACCACAAAGAAAACCACCATAAAGCCCATTCATCTTTCTTCTGATGAAGAACCTACAATTAATGTAGACACCACCATTCTCAATCAATCCATAAATCAAGGTTCTGTCTTAGAACATCTTGAACAACACATGTGTGGTGTTGCATTTACCAACTCAAATCCAAATTCACCACATCAATTTCCATCCATAAATCTCACAAATGATTCACCCGTCCATAAAACACAAAACACACAGGTCATTCACACACCCCCTCCCTCACTTGATCACATCTCTCGAGTAAACCCACCTACATTCACCCCTGTTCAGAATGAGCCATTTGCTCATTCTGAAGAACAACAAAAATCACCTCACTCATCACCAATCAATGTCATGACTGAACAACAACATCAATCACCACAACCTGTCCCTGACCCACTCAACAGACCTCTAGTTTTAGAAGAGGTTCTTGAGCTTTACCAACACCTAACTAAAGCTGAACATCAAATATTCAAGGATTCCATCAATCTTGATGATGATATCATACCTCCAAATCTCAGCAAAATCAAAATCATTGAACTCAAAAGAAAGGAACCTGAACCAACCATTCCCTTTGACCCATCCTTACCCTTTTTCAACTCTGACTCTGAACCAAACCTTGAGCTGCTAAATAATGCTATAGGTATTAGACTTAAGAGGTTCAAACAAAGAGAGGAAGAAGCTCTTATCTTCCCCTCTGATATGGATGCTGAGGTCAAGGAATTAGAGTACTTGTTTGGTAAATCCTTAAGAATTCTCAGTACTCATCTGAAGGAAAAGATTAAGGGTAGAGGAGCAAACACTGTACGGGAACTATTTGAGATTGCTGAGAGGACATGTGCTCCAAGGCTCACATTCTTCAACCATGAAGAAGAATGTCAGAGGTTAGCCTTTTTAGCTGCTGTTGATGAAAGTATGAGACGATCTTTTGATGAAGAGCAGGCTAGGATAGCTGCTGAAATGGAACGTCAGAGGCTTGCTGAACAAGAAGCCTTAAACTTATTGATTGAGAGAGCTGTTCACATTGCTACCATTGAGACTAATAAGATTCTTGAGAATCAAGGAGCTACAGAAGATACTGTTATGAATGATCAGAACCTTGGTAAACCAGATTCTGATAAAGGAAAAGCTCCCATTGTTGCTTCATCTCCTCCAAGATTTCCACCAGTACTTGTCCAAGGTTCTTCTTCATCTGCTATACCCTCTGTTATGCAAGAAGCTCTGGATGTAATCAAGCATGACATAAGAGAGGAACTAAGAAATGAAATGGATGAATTCAGGGCCGATATCAGAGAAGACATGAACAGATCTGGTGAAGCTACAAACAAGAAGATAGATGCAATGATGGAACTTCTTCTGAAGCTTACTCAACAGCAACCCAAACCTTAACCCTTATGTTTGAGCACTTGTTGTATTGTTAAGTTCTTGTGTATTTTTTGGATACTTTTCTTTTAATTCATATCTATTTTATCCATATGTGTGTGTTTGTTATTTGCTTATATGATTGTTTTATCTTTGTTTTTCAAAAGTTAACTTTTCTATATACCATAATATTGTCTGGTACTCTTGAGAATTCTGACTCTAGTGAAAGATGCTGAAGAGCATCTTAGTATTTAAACTAATAAGCCTAGGATTTTCAAAACCTAAGAGTCCCTCCCATCAGTACTCCTGTTTACTCATGAAATAGCTTCTTAGTATTAAAGCCTGTTTAACAACGGGGCACCAATATCGAATGAGGCGTGTCTGGTAACTGGTGTTCTGACAATACTTATGTGGTATATAAAAAGAAAGCAAGCTTAAAAGAGAGAGAGATAGGTAGAGGAACAACTTTTATTATTAATAGAAAGATTCTTTATTACATATGATTGCATCTAGCCTAAGGCTTAGATTTAGAAGCCTCTGATTCTATACTCTTCAGTTTCTCCTTGAGAAGAGATAGTGCTTCATCAGCAAGCTTCTGAACCTCAGCTGGATAATCTGCTAGATTATCTTCATATGTCCATAAGAACTCTTCCAGATCAGAGCCCAATTCTTCCTCCTCTGACTCTGTTAAAATAAGTTCTTCCTTGTTTCTCTCATATCGTAGCCTGTTTTCTTCGCAGCGCCAGGGCTCTGCTCCCTTCTTGCTCTCTTTTTTTGAGCCTGAAGCATCCTTGGTAACCTGCCTTTCCATTGTATGTTTTTCTTTTGATGTTACTTGATTACTCTGGATGAGTAAAATGAGAGGAATCATCCCTTTTTATAGTGTCATCCAGCTCTCTTGTCAGGACGGTTTTCAACACAATTCATTAAATGAATTTAGTTGTCATAACCTTTTGACTTGACTGCCTTGTTATGACGCATTTGACTGCTTGGTTTTCTGTGTCTTTTTGACTGATGCCAAAAGGGGGAGTAAGAGTAGTGTTAAAATTAATGTTGATTCATTCATATACTGCTCAATCTGAAACTGTTATGTTAAATACATTATGAATCAATATTTATCTCTTATGATTCTTTCTCATTCTGAACGATTATTGAAAGGGGAGAAAATTTAAGAACCTAAAATAAAACTCATAGACAATGTCAGAAGAGCTTGCAAACCGCTTCTGAGCATTATCAAACTCTAAGAAGCAAAGCTTGCAAAACTATGCTTCTGAGAGTTAAATATGAAAATTTATTTTAAGTTAATAAATCAACTCTTAAACTGTTTTAATTAATTATGGATAAAACTTAGGGGGAGCTTACAAACCTACCCTTATGGATTATCAGACTCAGGGGGAGATTGCAAACCTTTGAAACCTGAAGTCATCATAATTAAATTAAATCAACAACAATTGAATTTTAATGCTTTGGTTTGTCATCATCAAAAAGGGGGAGATTGTTGGAACAAAGTGGGTCTGACATGAACCTCTAATGTTTTAAGTAGTTTTGATGATAACAAAGTATTAAAATTGCAATTGGTATTACTAATGATTATTCTAGTGTGCAGAATTATAAGTCAAAAATTCATTCAGAAGCACTATGAATAGTAGCAGAGAAGCCAGTCAAAACAAGCTCTGAAAGCACGACACTGTTCGTCAGAAGCTTGAATTTTTGAATGCTGAAGAAAGTGACTCTGAGGATAAAACAAGGTTCTGAAGGACTCAGAAGCTAAAAGACCTCAAGAAGCTATGGCAACAGCATCAGAAGCAAAAGGAATTTACGTCACTCAAGAGCTGACCTATATAGAACCAATGATTGAAGAACAATCCACTTCAAGGCTCTGTCACATCCACAGGAAGGAATATTCGTTGGTACAACGTTAACCTTATCCATAAGTGGAGCGCATTTGAGGATTGTACTATCGTACTATTATTACTCAAAATGGATGAGTGATAAATTGAATAGCTAGGTAGTGGAATTGGAATTCCTTACCAAAGAAGGCAATATACAGCTATCAATTGTACGAGTAAATTCCAGCTGGCACCTCTCTCTCTGCAACGGTCATCATCTTCCTCCAAGTATAAATAGAAGACTCAAATGGAAGAAATGACTACTGTTCCTACTACTGTTCTATTACTGCGTTCAAAGACTAAGAAGCATTCTGACATCATATTTTAAATCTGTCATTCTAAGTCTTAGAACAAATTGAGTTGTATTTTGTAAACACCTCTGATAGTATATCAAGTGTTCCTTAACATTCATTCTTATTCTTAAGTTTGTTTGAGAAGTCTCTTGTTAAGTTTAACTTGAGCATTTGAGAAGTCTCTTGTTTAGTGAAACTTGAGCATCTGAGAAGTCTCTTGCAAGTGTGCTTGAGCAATTTGTAATCTTTAGTAGATTATAGTGAAAATCTCTTGTTAGTAACAAGGGGACTGGAGTACTCTCGATTTGTGAGGGGAACCAGGATAAATTCTGTGTCTTTCTTTCTCTCTCTCAGCATCCTCTAGTTAATTTGTGTTTTCATCCGCTGCATACTTAGTCGCTATTAAGAAAAAAGTTTTAATTTTTAAAACACAATTCAACCCCCCCTTCTTGTGTTTTTCCACCTTCATTGAATACTTAGAATTTTTAGAGAAATTTAGTAAGACAGTTTTGCGACCCCGTTTCCTTCTAAGGAAACGCTATTTATACATCGAAGCAAATTACAACTGCTTCAGATCATCTTGACGGTCCAGATTTGACCTTCGAACCCACGTTCTCCACTTCGAAACCTTCTCTTTTGGCGCTTTCGCATATTGGGCTTGATTCTGAATTCCTTTGGGCCTTGACCATTTGGCCCACATTCCAATTCTCTTCGCTTCGAGCTCCACATTAAGCTTTTGGCTTCGATGAAAACTATCACAAGAGTTTCAGTAATCGAATTCGCTTATGGCAATTCGAAGCCAGTTATTGGAAACCAACACTCTGATGACATTTTCAACAATAGTTAAATGACACTTGTCATTTTAAAATTAATTCATTATTTTGCTGGACCAATATTTCTTATTAAAATTATTAAATTAAAAATGCAACCCAACAAATTGCCCCCCAAAAACGCCAATTTCGAATGAGCATTCGAAAGAGAAGATGGCATTTTTGAAAAGATTCTGAATCAATCCTTCACACTTCTCAATGACGGCTATGACGTCAGAACATCATTACTCTTTTCTCTTAACCGTCACATCGTTTCCCACAACCATCATGACTTCCACCTTTTTAGCAATCACATGCCACGTGTCAACGCAGGAAGTCGAAATGGAAAGGCTTTTTATGAATTTTCTAGCTTTTTCAGAATTTCTTCAAACCCTATAAATAGGATTTCTTAAGTTTTACTTTCACTTTTCACACTCTTAAACTCTCAAACTTCTTCTTCTCCGAACCTCTCTCAATACTCAGAATTCTTCAACTTCTCCATTGTTCTTTTCTTTCTATTCCGACCTTCACGCTTCACTTTCAACACTCATTCTTGATCGTGAACTCATGGCTTCAAGCTCCGGTCAAAAACGCAAGCTCCCCTTAGCAGGAGGATGGAGTGAAACTGTATTGAGCAAATATGCTCCTAACACTGTCTTAGAGCCGGTCATGAACACAGAAAGGCGCAAAATTTGGGAATCACAGGTAATGTTTCCTTATTCCATCTCTGACCGAATTTATGCTTTTGGAGGTCCCTTACCAAATGCTAAGAGTAAAACTACCGCTATTTTGGATATTTTCCCTGTTCATGAACCTTGCAAACCTAGGGCTTTCATAGATTCTCCCTACAATTTCAATTTTATAAAACCCCCTAACAAGGTTTTTAGGTCTGCACCCCATTATGGCAATGAGGATTACATTAAGTGGTTAGACAGGGTGCAAGTGGGATATGGGGATTTCTGGAAAGATGCTGGCATTTTCGAGTTAATTCAACTCTCTAGGGTAGGACCCAAATACCACCAAGAGATGTTAGTTGCTGCCTTACATTTCTTCGAAAGTTCCACCAATACCTTCCACTTCGAGTGTGGTATGATAGCCCCTACACCTTTTGATGTAGCTGCCATTACTGGGCTTAGCCCATTAGGTGAGACTTATGACCCAGCTAAAACTAGTTTAGCTATTGAGTTTGCCCCAAAAGAAAAAACTTTTCAGAAATACATCCAAGAGAATCATGCAGTTGGTGAGGAAGAAGTTCCTGACATCGAGCATGTAGCATTTCTTACCCTGTGGCTGTCCCACTATATCTTCTGCTCGAAATCACTACAAGTTGCCAAACAATTCATCCCCATGGCCATTCAACTTCATGAAGGTCGCCAATTTGGGTTAGGACGCTTGATTCTAGGTTGCTTATTTGCTTCGATGCAACTTGCAAGTGAGAACCTCAAGAAGACTGGTGATGGTTCCACATTTTTGGCTGCTGGGCCATTTTGGCTTCTACAACTGTTGCTTAACGCCACATTCGAGAAAGAACTAGAATTCTACCTCCCTGGAGACTACGAGGCTGAAGCGCGGAAACGACAGATCGAAGGGACAAGATTAGTGAGATTAGTCCCTCTACCCTTAGGCCTGAATTATGAACAAAGCTTTTTAAAATACTTCAACGTATTTTTGGGCTTAAAAACCTTTAAGGAAGAATATGCTCCATTCATCAAGCGTATCATTGGACCTTCATGGTTTGTACAACCATTTCCTCCTCTTGAAGGCTTCGAAGAGTTTGGGCTTGCGCAATGGTTAGCCTATCTAGATCCCACCGTCCTTTCATGTCGAATCGGCACAACTTCAAAGGATTATGGGTTAGTTGGATACTTCCCTCACCTGGTATCTCGCCAATTTGGCCTTACTCAACTCATCCCACAGAGCTTCTATGAGCATGAAAAGGATATCTGCTTGGGGCATAAAATCATAACAGAAGGATATTTCAGATCCTATTTAAAAAATACTAAGAAGCACAAGTATGAGCTCACACCCTTTACATATCAGAACTCCATCTCTTCTACCAAAGAATTCCAAGATTGGTGGGAAAGGCATTACTCAGCTTCAATCCCTAGTGAGAATTTCTTGCTCGCTAGAGTTTCGAGCGGGTTCAAGTCTTCACCTTTGGAACAGGTTAAGGCGACGATAGCCAAAGGTAATTTCCTATTACTTGTGATAATATCTTTTCATTTCTATGCCCTTTTCGATTTTAACTAACGGAACTTACTCATCTCACAGGAGCTAAGTCTAGGACTGCTTCAACATCTTCGCACAATGTACCAGCCAAAGAAGAAAAGAAGGTGCTTTATCTTCTTTTATATTTATCCTTCAACTTTCAACTTTAACTTTGCAACTGTGTGTTGATGAGGCATCTAATAATCATTTTTGGCAGGGTTCGAAAAATTGCAAGCAACTCTATTGCTGAAAAACCTCCAAAGAAACCAAAGAAAGGCATAGTCGATTTGACAGAAATTGATAGACAGGTATATCCCTTCTCTTTATACTTTTTCACTTTCTTCTTTTATGTTTCTTTTCCTGATTTCAAGACTCGGTTTCGACAAAACATCGAAGCTGACCTTGGCAGAGTTGTTGCCAAAGTTTCGAGCCAAATCAATCCATCTGCCTCTGTGAAGATTGCAGAGAAGAAAAAAGAGAAGAAGAAGGAAAAGAAAACAAATCAAGAGGAGCCATCAGAGCAAAAAGACCACTCGGCTCAAGATGCTCCTGTCGAAACGCTTAATGTTGAAAAACCAAAGGACAAGAAGAAGAAGAAAAATTGAAGAAAGCATATTCTACCTCCACTACAACTGCCCCAGAGGCCTCAGCACCCAACGAACAACTTGGCAATCCCCAAGATGCCATCAATGACAAGCCCCAAGATCCTCCTCAAGAGAAAGTCTCTGATCAGAACAATGAGAGTTCGAATTCCTGCCTACAACCTCCACCTGTTAAGGTATTTTCAACATTTTCTTTTGTATGTGAAATATTTCACTTACCCTTGTTTTTTTTTTCTTCATAACTTTGTATTTTCTTTACTCTTTTCAGATGCCTGTTTCGACAATCCCTGAGATGCCTGAGGAAGATCAAAGCCAAGAAATCCCAATCACCGAGAATGCATCGAAGGGAACTGTTCAAGGAGAAAGATCCACAACTGATTCTCCACTCAAAGACCATCTTGAAGGACAACAGAAAGATTCCCCTCGCATCAAAAAGAATGATACAGTGGATGAGGGTGTGAAGGAAGGTAACGACATTGTCGTCGAACATGGTCATGTTGAGAAAGACCATGTGGATCCAGTTTTGAGCAAGCAAGATGAGCCTAAGCAACCAGATCAAAATCCTGAAGGCAATGAGGGTCCTTCAAGCCAAAAGTCTCCCTCTCCTGAACAAGCAGACATGAACCACTACATCGAAGTGAGCAACTTGAGGTCAGGAGCAACTGCTGCTTATCTGAAGATTGCAGCTTGTGAAGACAACATATCTCGATGGAAAGCAGAGATAAGAGAGCTAGAAACCAAAAT
This sequence comes from Trifolium repens, assembly GCA_030408175.1. Classification (NCBI taxonomy): domain Eukaryota; kingdom Viridiplantae; phylum Streptophyta; class Magnoliopsida; order Fabales; family Fabaceae; genus Trifolium; species Trifolium repens. Next base: position 34,666,266 of record CP125845.1, read on the forward strand.
TGCTGAAGACGAAAGGTTGCAGCAACATTATACTGAGCTTGCCACTGAATTAACCCCAGCGCAAATCGAAGCCAAAGCGAATGAGGGGCTAAGACTGTGTAGCAACGCTGCAACGCTTAAAGCCACTGCACAACGTCTCGATAGGGAAAGCAACTTACTGAAGATCAAGCTGTCACAACTTAAAGAAGTTTATCGAGCCTTTCAGCGCAACTCCCTCAGCAACCTTTAAACCTCCCTTTACTTGTTGTTTCATTTGCTCATTTTGATGTAATTTCTTTTTGCTTTTTCGAACATATTTTGTGGATTCGAAACTGTTATTTATTTTGGATAATGTCTTTTACTATCTTTGACATTTTGATGACCTTTTTTATGGCAAATTTCTTTACCATTTTAGATATCATTTATGCTTCGAATCACTCTGCGCTTATGCTTATCTCTTGCAATGATGGTCTATATTTCTTCAAATATTTACCATTCATATTCACTGTGCGTTGTTCAGGAGTTAACTCTTGAATCTCATACGCACCATTAGATAATACTTGAGAAATTTTAAATGCTCCTTCCCAATGTGGTGACCATTTCCCAAAGACTCTATCTCTCCTATCCATAGGCAAGATAACTTTCCACACCAAATCTCCTAAGTTAAAGGCTTTACACTTAACCTTTTTATTGTAAGCTTTAGCAACTCTTTCTTTTTGTCTAATTAAAACATCTAAAGCTTGCAATCTTTCTTCATCTAAATCAACTAATTCATCCATCATAAGATTTTCATAATGCTCACTAGGAATCTCCATTTGCCTTTGCACTTTTATGGACTGCACCATAATTTCGACAGGCAGCACAACATCATGACCATAAGTCAATCGAAATGGAGTTGAATTAGTAGATTCTTTAGGAGAATTTCTACAAGCCCACAATACTTGATCTAAAATGTTGTGCCAATTTTTTGGCTTTTGGGCAATGTGCTTTTTAATTAAACCAATTATAATTTTGTTGGCTGCTTCAACTTGACCATTTGCTTGAGCATAATATGGTGTTGATGTTAATAACTTAAAACCTGCCTCATTAGGAAAATCTTGCATTTTTCGTCAAACAAACACTGTTCCTTGATCAGTAGTTATAGTTTCAGGTAATCCAAACCTATAAATAATGTGATTTTGGATGAAACTAATCACAGCTTCCTGATCAACTTTTGGCAAAGCAACAACTTTGATCCATTTTGTGAAATAATCAATTCCAACCAAAAGGAAACGTTGGTTTTTGGATCATGCAGGCCTGATTTCACCAATCAAGTCTAAAGCCCAACCTCTAAAAGGCCAAGGTTTAATTACTGAATGTAATTCACTTGCAAGAACATGTTGGATACCTGCATGTCTTTGGCATTCTTGACAACCTTTAGCAAATTCTATGCAATCCTTAAGCATTGAAGGCCAATATAGGCCTCGTCGAAACAATAACTATTTCATTTTATGGCCTGCTTGATGAGCGCCACATGAACCACTATGTACATTGGTAATGGCTAAGAATGCCTCATTTTCACTAAGACATTTTAACAAAATTCCCTCAGGAGTTTTCTTGAATAACTCATTTCCAATGATAGTATAGCTCAAGGCTTTATATTTTGTTTTTCTATCAGTGATTCCTGATGGATTTTCCAAATACTTAACAATTGGCTTTCTCCAATCAGTATCACTTAAATTGTCAATGACAAAAATTTCTGTTACAAAACTTTTGAAATGCAAATCAACATTTTGGAGGTTAGAATTTTCAAAATTTTGTTCTTGAAAATTGTACTCATCTGCCCCCAAATGTTTTGGCATTGACAATTTTCCATTGGGAGATTCATTCGAAACTAACTTGTCTTTAATTTCGATGAGTTGTTCGAATGTCTCTTTCGACACCTTGTAACCAGAGACAATTTGCGCTAAATCATTTGCCTCTTGATTCTCAATTCGAGGCACATGCTGAATATCATAAAATTCAAACTGCTTTAGCAAAGAGAAAGCAATGAAAAAATATTTCATCAAGTGCTCTTGAATACATTTGTATTCTTTTGTCAATTGCTTTACTACTAATTCAGAATCACCTCTTATTTTAACGTGCCTTGCCCCCAAGTCTAAAAGAATTTCTAAACCTGCAATTAAAGCTTCATATTCGGCTTCATTATTCGAACAACACCCATTAATTTTGTACTTAAATTTTGTGGGAATTTTAAATGGAGAAATTATTAAAATCCAAATTCCCGTACCATGTTTATGCCTAGACCCATTGAAGTATAAACTCCAAGGTTCAGCAAGAAAATCAGCCACTATTTGGCCTTTAACAGCTCTTAAGGGTTTATAAGTTAATGAATATTCTGTTAAGGCCAATGCCCATTTCCCAATTCTACTATGCAAAATTGGTTTCAACAACATATGCTTAATTATGTCGAAATGAGAATAAACATAAACTGGCTTTATATAATGCTTGAGTTTGGTACAAGAAAAATATAAACAAAGACAAAGCTTTTCAATTACAGAATATCTAGTTTCAGCATCATTTAAAACTCTACTTAGATAATAAATAGCTTTTTCTACACCATTTTCATCCTATTGAGCAAGCATGCTCCCAATGGTTGTGTCTGACGCTGAAATATACAATTTCATTTCCTTGTTTCGAATTGGAGGCATTAAAGTAGGAGGATTTGATAAATAAGCTTTGATATCACCAAAGGCTTTCTGTTGGTCAATTCCCCAATGAAATACCTCATCTTTCTTGAGTTTTAATAGTGGAGAAAAAGGGTGGGCTTTTCCACTTAGATTCGAAATAAATCTTCTCAAAAAATTAATCTTTCCAAGTAAGGATTGAAGCTGTTTCTTTGTTACTGGAGATTGTGTCTCCATGATAGCCTTTGTCTTGTTCTGATTGATTTCTATGCCCTTTTTATGCACAACAAAGCCAAGGAAATCTCCTGCATGTACACAAAAAGCACATTTTAGTGGATTCATTTTTAATCCACATTTCCTCATTCTTTCGAATGATTTCTTAAGATGACTCAAATGATCATTTGAAGATGAAGATTTGACAACAATATCATCAATGTAAATTTGCATAAATATTTCGATGAAATCATGAAAGATTGAATTCATTGCTCTTTGATATGTTGCCCTTGCATTTTTCAATCCAAAGGGCATCACTACCCATTCGTAAGTGCCTAAAGCACCAGGGCAACGAAAAGCAGTTTTTGCAATATCATCTTCAGCTATAAAAATTTGATTATAGCCAGAATAACCATCTAACATGCTTAAATATTCATGGCCTGCTGCTGAATCAACTAACATTTCTGCTACAGGCATTGAATATTCATCTTTTGGTGTAACATTATTTAAATCCCTAAAATCTATACAGACTCTAAGTGATCCATTCTTTTTCATAACAGGAACAATATTAGCTAACCATTCTACATACCTGGCTGTTCTAATGAACTTGCACTTGAGCAACCTTTCGATTTCTGTCTTGATCTTTGTCATGATTTCTGGAGCAAACCTCCTTGGAAGCTGCTTCACAGGCTTTTTGTCTGGTCGAAGAGGCAATCTATGTTCCACCAGATCTTTGCTTAAACCTGGCATTTCGTTGTAGTCCCAAGCGAAGCAATCCTTGTACTCCTTCAGCAACTCAATTACCTATAGGGTCAATATTGGCACTGATATAAGTTGGCCTTTTAACTGAGCCATCTCCAATATCAACCTCTTGCAAAGGGTCTTGAGCTTGCATTCTTTGATTTGAACTAATTGGATCTTTTTCGAAACCCAAAGGCTCATCATCATAAATGCAATCTAACCTTTGATTATTACCAGTAATCGAAGCATTGGCACTAGTTGCCAATTGATATTGCACACTGTCAGTGGCTTCGAAAGCCATTTCTTCTTGAGATTCAATAGCCTCTATAGCCATTTTAATTCTATTCTCGGCTGCATAAGCCGTTATCCTGCTCCATTCTGGCGACTCAATCATCATTATCTTCGAAGTCACCCCACCCAGAAGCTGGTGGATATACACCCATACTGCAGGTTCCATTAGTAGGTTCCCTTTCCCAACAAAAGCCATGGGTTGGATGTAACTTAACAGAATGGTAAACACCATCAGGGTTTGCCATATTTGGATCGAAGGCAACATCTTGCTCTCCACAAGGAGCAATATTAGCCAAATTTTTGTCAAAGTTTTGAAGGCTTACAATATTCGAATCAGACACATATGCACTCTGATCTGCTTCCACATTCTCAACAAGACCATCATCTCTCCAAAGAGTCAGTCTTTGATGCAAAGAAGAGGGCACAACACCAACCCCATGAATCCACTCCCTACCCAACAACAAGTTGTAGTTAGGCCTAGCAGCAATGACCATGAATAGGGTCTTTCGAACTGTGCTACCTACACAAACTTCCAATTGCACAGCACCTAGAGAATGCTCAGTTTTACCTTCATAGTTGGCTAGAACCATATTGTGGGAATGTAAGTAAGTATCAAATAGACCCAACTTTTTCAGCATGAAGTGAGGCATTATTTTAACCACAGCACCACCATCAACTAAGATTTTGTTTACTCCCACATTGTTTACCTTGACCCTTATGAACAAGGCTTTTAAATGGTTCTTCATTCCAATATCTGGCCTCTCGAACACAGCATTCTGTGCTTCGACACAACCATTCTCCATGACATAATAACATACTGGCTTGTGATCAGCCAATTCTAGTGCATCGAAACCCTCTTCTACCTCATTAATTTCAGTTGGAATATCATATTTCACAGGTAGAACAGAAACCACGTTCACTAGCACATCGAAATCAGACTCATCATCAAGAAGATCATCATCATCCATAAAATCTTCTTCATCCTCAGCCTATTTATTATTCTCAACATCTGATTCTTTTATAGGAGTTAGTCTTTCTTCCACTGGCCTTTTAGCCAATTCGACTTTCTCCACATTACTTGTGTTGCCCCCAGCCTTAACCTGTTGAGCAGCAAGCTTTTGTTTGCGCTGGAACCTGCGCCATTGAGTGCGAGTCATTGGGTTCTTCCCTTTGTAGTTGTTCCTGTAGCCATATTTGTTGGCTTCCTGTTTCCAATGAGGAATCTGTGGCTCAGCAACCACTTTCGAACCAATACTTGGATTCGATTCAGCAACTACTTTGGATTCAGCCACCATTTTCGAGTTTGAAGTTCCAGAAATAAACTTCACGTTGACAATGCTCGAACTCCCTTTTTCCATCGACTTTTTATCAAAGGCCACATATTGGCCACTGACCCATTGATTCACAGGTGCCTTATTGGATGGTTTAAAAAAGGGTAAAATGGTGTTTACCCCCCTGGAAAGTAGGCGACTTCTAGATTACCCCCTTAGAAAAAATTTCGTTTAGATTCCCCCCTTACAAAATTTGGTTTTCTGGATTCCCCCCTCAAAATCACTACGTGGCAGCTGACTGAGCCAGAATCTCCACGTGGCAGAAGGAATCTCCACGTGTCAGCTGCCACGTCGGAAAATCAACATTAAAAGAATAATAATTGCCACGTCATTTACTAAATTTTTTTTTACTGAAATTGATTAAATTAAATTTATTTTATTGTTTAAAAAAAAAGAACAAAGCAGCTTCACAAACTCAACTTTTGCAGCTTCACAAATTCATAGTTTCACCCCAAAATCAATTCTTCACCCCAAAATTGCAGCTTCACAAATTCAGAGCTTCTTCTCAAAATCGCAGATTCACATAGTGATCACGAACCCAAATTTGTTCTTCTCAAAATTGCGTCATCCCAAAATCAATTATTCTCCCAAAATCGGTTCATCCTAAGTAGAACCCTAAACCGTTCAATTGGCTGTGTGAGGAACCTAAGGTACTCTTCTCCCAAAATCAGTTAACCCTTCTCGCTGGCCGCTTCTCTTTCGAGACCAACAGAAACCTTAATCGAAGAAATTGGACCAAGTTTTCATCTCAAATTGGATTTCACCTTCGCCGTTAGAGATTTCTGTCACTATTATGTTTCTTCTACCTTCTTCAAAACCTCACTCATTCTATGGCAAATCTGTCTTCTTCTACCTTCTTCATCTCCCTCACAACAACATCACCTTAAAACTTAAACCAAAACCCATAAACCTTTTTCTTTCTTTATTTTTTCAGATCTATGTTTTTAAAATTACTACTATAAGTTGTGAGAATCACACTCAGTTGTGAGAGAAAGAAGAAATTTCGTTGGTCCATATTCCAAGCAGCGTCTGTTGTTGATGTTCTTGTTTCTGCGTTTCTGTTTCTGATCTATTTTTCTGTTGTTGATATTCTTGTTTCTGCGTTTATGTTGTTCTTGTTTCTGCGTTTATGTTGTTCATGGTTTTGTTTCAGGAAACTTTCTCTTTGATTTTTTTCCTATTTTAAGAACACAGGTTTGTTAATTCTTTTTTAGTAGTAGTTATTTCTTTTTTTATGAACAAAGATTTTTTTTCCTATTTTGTAGTAGTTATTTTTTTTGACAAAAACAAACTTAACATATTTCATTAATCAAATAGGTAGCAATACAACGAGGAATCGAATCGAAAATACAGCGACTAGACATGGAATATGTCGCTCTAGCTAAGGAATGAGCAACCTTATTCGCTTGTCGCTTTACAAACTTCACCTCAAAGTAATTATTCGTACTAAGTAAAGATTGAATATGGGAAATCAAAATACTAAACTCCGAAACTCCGGTTTGTCTAGAAGAAATTGCATCTACCACTATTTTAGAGTCACTCTCAAATATGACATGGGATAAACCTCTATGTATCACTTCTTCCATTGCTTCTTTGAGAGCCATAGCTTCCCCTTCCAAAACATTGAGTGGTGAGTGCAAGATGTTAGTACCAGCAAGCTGAAAATGGCCTCGAGAGTCACGTAAAATCCAATCCCAACCAGTAGCTCCAGCCAAGTTATAGAAGCTAGCATCGACGTTGCATTTTAATTTACCGTTCGGAGGATTCTGCCAATGCAGCAAACTGCTGTCTGTAGTAGTTATTGTTAACCCCAAATCACATAAAATCAACAAACAATATACAGTATTTCTCATGGTTTTTTATTTTAGGAAGAATTTTTTTTTAGTTTTATTAAAAAAAGAAAAAAAAATCATTAATTCACGTGGCAATAATTATTATTTTTTAATTTAAAATTTCCTACGTGGCATTGACACGTGGAGATTCTGTCTGCCACGTGGAGATTCTGTCACGGTCAGCTGCCACGGTGTGCGTTTGAGGGGGGAATCCAGAAAACCAAATTTTGTAAGGGGGCAATCTAAACGAAATTTTTTCCAGGGGGGTAATCCAGAAGTCGCCTACTTTGCAGGGGGGTAAACACCATTTTACCCTTTAAAAAAAATTTGAGGCCCTAGCCTCTGATGAACTGAAAGCCCTTTGTTATGGGACTTACTCCAATCAATTTTTTGGTATGGCCAGCCCCTTTGATTTGGCTTGGAACTTGGCCATTTTCTCTTATGATCAGCATAAGGCAGCACTTTCTTCAGATTTGCAACTGCCTCCTTATCACATATAGCACTGCACCTAGGGCATAGTATGACTTCAACATTGTTCAACTTGCACCTGTTTAGGAAATCTACCAATTCTTCCTCAGCAGCAGAATACACTTCTTGAACTTTCTTGTCATATTCTCCTTCAGGTATAGCTTTGATTGGAGCAGCAGCATCAGCTTCGGAGACTTCGACCATGTTGCAGTCAAAAATTTCCTCATAGGTTGCATCAGCTGTTGGGAGTGGATTAGTATCCACTTTCATTGGAGGCTTAGCTTTGTCAACAATTTGAGCCTTCCTTCGTTCAATGCACGTTGAACCAGATCCCTGAAAAGAACACATTGGTAAGTTTTATGGCCCAAATCTTTTTGCACAACTATTTGACCATCAGAAACCAATAAATCAAAAATTTCATCACATTTAGTAATAGCAAATGTATAAGTTTTGGTAGCATATTTTTCATTCTTTGGTTCGACTGGATTTTTTCCATTCGAAGGCCTCAAAAGTTTACAAGTATAAGGAGGCCCTGACTTTAATTCTGCCACATTGATATCACTATCATCAATATCTACATACTCATCTTCAGTTTCATAACCAAATTCAGTATCGAAAGAATCTAAAAAAGCAACATCTTTCTTTTTCTGAAACTTAGAATTTCTGGCTTTTTCAGCTTTCAATCTTTCGATTTGCCTAACTCTATCAGCCAATTGTGACATGTCTCGAAGATATTGAGTATCTAGTTTTTTCCTAATCGAATAGTCTAGGCCACCTGCAGCCATTTCGACTAGCTCATGTTCAGGCACTGATGTAAAGCATCTAGCCTTTAACAATCTGAACCTATTCAAATAATCATCGACAGACTCTTGTGTTTTTCTTTTAACACTAGCCAACTCTTTAAGACTTATCTTAGTTTGGCCCATGTAAAACTGTTCATGGAACAATCTTTCTAACTGAGTCCAATTATGAATCGAATTTGGAGGTAAAGTTGTGAACCAAGTGAAAGCATTTTTTGTTAGAGAATTAGGAAAATATTTCATTCTCAAATTCTCATTATTTGCCAAATTTCCAGATTCTGCTAAGTATCCCCTGCAAACTTAGTATACTTAGGGACTTTCCAACCTCTAGGTAACTCTGTTTGTAACACATATTCAGACAATGCAGAAACAAAGTTTGGCCTTCGAGTACCAGTATTAAGGCCATTTTGGTTTAAAATGGTTTCGACTAAAGTTGCTAAATTATTATGTCCAGCAAAATTATTATTATTCTGAACATTTTGAACCACTTCATCAGCATTTTGGTTCCTTTGAACTAAGACTATTGGAGGCTGTTGATTAACCTCGTTTTGGTATTGGTATTCCTCTTGAGCCATTGGTATTGGCTCTTGGTTTGGTGTAACTTGTGGAGTCACATACGCTGGCCTTGGGTTAAAAGGAGTAGCAGACATAGCAGGTAAAATCATTTGTGGTGCTACTTGATTTATCCTAGGCTGAGTTGTTGGGGAAGGAGTACCAAAAAAGTCAGCAATTTGACCCATTTGATAGGCCAACATTTGGGAACTGTCGTTGGTATTTTGAATCAAAGGATTAAAAACAGTACCAATTTGTTGTGTTAAAAGGTTAACCATGTCGTGGTTGCTTTCATCCATCTGTTGTCTTAAAGATAAAACAGATGCAGTGGTTAAAGGCGTTGGAGTTACCCTAGGGGAAGTATATCTCTCAGGTTCAGAAGTTGGTATAGACTGAAAATCCGTTGTAGGTGTTGGTACATAACCATATAAAGGGTTTGTAACCATAGGAGGCGGCCGTACTGGCCTAAACCCTGAAGAAACTGAATGGAATGCCATAGTTGTTATTGGCATTGTAGATCCTGGAACAAACCCAGAATCACTAAGACTTGAACTTGGCGAAGTAGATATTCCACTTGCCATATTCGAATCAGGGGGAGGGGGACTTCCCTCACCACTCGTCGAACTCGAAGATTGACTGGTAGTAGACCCATGCATTTGATGAATTCTAGCCATAACTGTAAATGGCAGTTACTAACACAGAAAAATCTATTTCTAAAGAAACAAAGCACAAAACCAGTCCCACTGGGCGTGCCAATTTGTTTACAGTGAAATTTCGTAAACAAGCGCTAGTCTATGTATTTTAAAATTACGAGATTGACTAGAAATCTCAGGACAATTTTACACTTGTATCTTTTATGAAAAGCTTTTGAATGTTCATCAAGATTTAACAAACATTTACGTGTTTTAATTTCCTTAACGAAAAAGATAAAGTATGTTGATTCGAATCGCCTCGATTCAACAACTTCAAACAAAAGTAACAATAGAATGCAGAAAATTGCAGTAAAGTAAACTTGCATTAATGGTAAAGTGCAAATACAAGAAAAATGGTTCACAAACCGTACATATTTCTCTTCAGAATTCCTTTCTTTCTAACGCTTGAATACTTAGAATTTTTAGAGAAATTTAGTAAGACAGTTTTGCGGCCCCGTTTTCTTCTAAGGAAACGCTATTTATACATCGAAGCAAATTACAACTGCTTCAGATCATCTTGACGGTCCAGATTTGACCTTCGAACCCACGTTCTCCACTTCGAAACTTTCTCTTTTGGCGCTTTCGCATATTGGGCTTGATTCTGAATTCCTTTGGGCCTTGACCATTTGGCCCACATTCCAATTCTCTTCGCTTCGAGCTCCACATTAAGCTTTTGGCTTCAATGAAAACTATCACAAGAGTTTCAGTAATCGAATTCGCTTATGGCAATTCGAAGCCAGTTATTCGAAACCAACACTCTGATGACATTTTCAACAATAGTTAAATGACACCTGTCATTTTAAAATTAATTCATTATTTTGCTGGATCAACATTTCTTATTAAAATTATTAAATTAAAAATGCAACCCAACACACTCATATAGAGCTGGTCTCTGCCACTCCAATCTTCTTTTCACAGTCTGCTTCTTACCCCATTTACAAACTTCTACTAGAAACTAACCCTTCAACCAGAAACCAACTCTCAACTTGATCAGGTAGCTAAGTTCTATCCAATCCATCACCTTATTATAAAAAACAACCTTATTACGGGTGATCCCACTTTCTGTGAAAATCACTCAAAAATATTTCTAACCACCCGTCCAGTATACCAGTCTGTTGGATTCGCCACCATAGGCATTTGAGTACCCCACCAATTAAGGACATCCATCCAAATACACACACACACACACACACATATATATTTTACAACTGTTCGTTATGCGATTTCATGTTTTGAAATCTCTAAATAACCAACTCATCATCTACATTGTTGAACATATTCAACATAATTTTTTTTTGATACTGTTCTTTCAACATAAGTATTGATTACATGAGAAAGTATCAAATAAAAAAGAAATCAAACTATAAAACGATGCATAAGTATTGATTACATGTGGTTACTTTCTCATTGCTCGATGTTGATAAATTATTTCTATCTATCACTTGAGTATATACAGACCATGACTTCATGAAAACACTAATTTCCACATGACTAAAATTGAAACAAATTTGTGGATGACTTAGCTAGAAACCGTAAAACAGAAATTCAAAGATGCAAACTTGACCAAATTACAAACTACAAACAAGAAACCGACAAAGCACACAAATGTTGTTATAACCCCCAATTGAATAATCAATCAACTATTTTATCACTATTGAAGTCATTTAGAAAAATCCCAAAATTTTAAATCCTAAACCATAGATTTTTTTTATTACCTTAGTGTTGTTTTAAGGTTGTTGGAGGATGTATCACTATTGTACGTTTTTTATTTGGTTTTTTGTTTGAGAGAAATTAATTTTAGAGAGAAGTTGTAAGAGAAAAATAAGAGTAAATGTTTTGAATCTTTGAGTAAGTGGTGCAAAATAAAAAAAATTAGAGAGTGTAAAGTGCAAAAAACATAAGCATATTAATGAAAGTTTTAAAATTTCAGAGGGTGCACCTGCACCCCCTCACCTATAATGGGCACCTCCCCTTCTAAATTCAAAATTCTCGATCTCTTCAATCTACTTCTCGTGTTTAACCGCTCCTTTAAAATGAACCATAACAACAGTTCAGTCCTTGGAGCAGTCACCCCTTTCCACACAGACGGAATCACTTGATACTTTTGTAAAAAAAAGATAAACATGTACATAACCTAGCAAGTAGTGTAACATCCAAACACATTATATAACTATTTCTATTTTAATAAAATCTTTTTCAAAATATGTAACGGAATTAAAATTTGAATTATAAAGATATTGGTTTGAGTATTACATACTTCATTAAAACTCTACTAATAACTTAATTAGTAAAACATCACTTATACAAATTACATCTTTCAATAAAATAAGACAACAACTAAAAGGAATTAAGTTCCAATTAGAGCGGAGTTTCACCGACAACTTGAACATAAACATAACCTGAGAATCTGGACCCCCAAAGGTCCAACAAGTACACAAAACACGGAGTTAGTAAAGAATCCCAAATAAAATGTAAGTATATCGAATATTATACACTTAATAACAACATAATAAAATCTACTAACATTCGCACCATAAAGATGCAAGATTTTTCAATTAAGATACATTTATAATTCATAAATCAAGTATCAAGTAAATCATATAATCCACGTATCATCAAAATCAAGTTACTCATTGCGATCGGGAGGGGGCTGGAACCACTTGATGCCAGAACTGACCCCCGAACCAGATTAAACTGGTGGTGAAAAAAAAATCAAGTTACTCACAATTGATACACAAATAGCAATTAATGCACAACAATAGTGTCAATTACCAAGTAGTTCACATAATGATTCCACCTTCATCTCCTAATGCAATCTAATGCCAAGTACTCATGAAATACTCCCTAACATTCTTCTAATGCATGAGGTAGAGGTAAATCAGGAAGTTTATTGTGAATGAGAAAGTAAGGAGAATTATTATTAAGAGTAGGACTATAGATTCTATTAATCAAAAACACAGGATGAGTAACTGCATAACTCCAAAACTGTTGAGGTAAATGTGACTGAAAAAGTAATGCTCGAGCTATGTTCAAAATATGTTGGTGTTTGCGATCTCTATTAGCACCATGAGGTCTCTGCATGTGTGGAGGATAGCCATGCTTCTTGAAGCATCCATCAACAGTGTGACCTGATCTATCACAGTAAGTGCAGTGGCGATTATTCTTACCATTAGAAAACCGTGAATTAGGTTTGTATCCCTTATAAGGTCTTTTGGAATCAACAACATTAACCGATACTTTGGATTCATCAACATTTCCAAAATTGCCATGCCTCTCATGTTGAAGAACCATGGAAAAAATCTTGTTCATAGGAGGTAAAGGATCAATCAACAAAATTTGTGACTTAACCATTGCAAAATTGTCATTGAGGCCAGTTAAGAACCTAACCGCATATAGAATCAAGTGATTATGCCTAGCAAATCTCGTAGCTTCACAAGAACACCTAGATCTACATGTAAATTGAGGAACATGCATGTAAATCTCTAATTCCTCCCAAAACACTTTCAATTCAGAGTAAAATTCAGTTACAGTCTTGGATTCTTGTTGTAAACTATAGATCTCTTGCATAAGTTCAGAAATTCTTACCGAATCACCTTGAGCAAACCTCTCTTTGAGGTCATTCCACACATCCATAGCATTCTCCATGAAAACGATCGATTGATAGATTCAGAGACAGAGTTCATAATCCACGAATGAACTAGCATATTGCAGTGGTTCCAAGCGTGATATGAAGGATCGAACGGATCAGTGACGACCGGGAAAGTACCATCAACAAACACATACTTCATTTTTCCACTGAGAGCTCGACGCATAGCACGCGCCCAAGAGTGGTAGTTCGCACTCGTGACAATCGGTTTGACAGAAACATATGAAGGTCCATCACTAGAATGTACGAAATAGGGACTGGATTGATCGAGAATTGGATCGGTAACACCGGAAGTAGAAGGACGCGTTGTTGGCGCCATGGATGAACGAACAAGCTTCTGGGATCAGAAGGCTCTAAATACCATGTTGAAGTGCAAAACAATAGATAGAAAACTTAGAGAAATTGTGAAATTGCATTATGAAATTTTAGAGAAGAGAGTTAGTTACAACTAGTCCTTATCTGCAATCTACTTTTGTTCATAAAGGATAATGGCGGGAAAGTTAGTTATGTAACTAACTCAAGTAGTTTGTTAGGACCTAGTTTACACTCTAGCTTAGTGTTGCTTCTTTTACAAGTGTTAACTTCCTTCTCATTTTCTGTAGAGTTTAACACCTGCCAAAGTCTGTTGCACGTAGCTATGAAACTGCTATCTAGGGACCGATCAGACCTGAAATTATAAATTTCAATGTAACCATTGCCGACAGAATACCCATGTTGCGGCTTTCTTAGATCAGTTGGCAGAAAATTGCATTATATATACATGGGTCCGGGTTCGAATCCTGGTCATCCTACTTATCTACCTTAAGGGTGGATTAATGGTCCATTTTTTTTAACAAGTGGTCCAATATTTAACTAGAAGGAAAATTTCAATTGTTTTTCACATGTGTCATAAGTTTCTTTGTCGAAATGTTTTAGATAAGACCTCAAAGAGAAACATGAAGATCATGTTTTGATAAGGATGGAAATGAATTAAAGTTGATGATGGGAATAAGTGAAAGTTAGCTAAATGGTTTCCAAACATTTTGTTACTTGTCAAATCATATACTCACATCCAATAACATGAAGTGAAAGAAAGACAAATGAAGGCATAATACACATGCATCACACGCCAAAGGGTACTCCATGAAATTGAATTCCTTGTACGCAAGAACACCAAACTTAATTCCTTAGCCATACCATAAAGCTCAAGATGAACAACAGAATTAATATAAATTAGACTTTACGTCTTCAACATGACAACATTGCAACAAAGCTAGCGATTAATGTTACTAAACTAATACTAGTATTTTTTAAGATTTCAAGCATGTTCTCCTCCCATAAAATTGCATTAGTAGAGAAAAAAAAATCAGAGAACATATATTAGGAATCATAAAAAAAACTACTAATCCTTTTATTAGGTATATTAGGAATTATAAAAGGAACTATATTAGGTATATTAGGAATCATAAAAAAAAAAACTACTAATCCTTTTATTAGGTATATATATTTTTCTAGGGTTAATAGGCTTTTACCCCCTGCAAAGTAGGCGAGTTTTGCGTTACCCCCCTGTAATATTTTTTCTTGAGATTACCCCCCTGCAAAATTTATTTTTTTGATTTACCCCCCTTTTGCTGACGTGGCAGGCAAAAAAACATAATAACCGATTTAAAAAACAACACTTTTTAAATCGGTTGAACAAAAAAACCGATTTAAAAAGTACATCCAAGGGGGTAAATCAGAAAAATAAACTTTGCAGGGGGTAATCTCAAGAAAAAATATTACAGGGGGTAACGCAAAACTCGCCTACTTTGCAGGGGGTAAAGCCCTATTTTTTCTATGACGTAGCTTTTATTTTTTTGTTAAGATTTCAACCATGTTCTCCTCCCATGAAAGGAACTTAAAAGGAACAAAGGTAGCGTCATAACTCTAAATCAACCTAATATGATTTCTTTTTTTTTACTACTAATCCTTGATGTCTTCTTTAGTTTTTTTTTTTTTTTTGACATGCATAGTGATGTCTTCTTTAGTTGAGATGAATTATATTAGTCCTCACTCGTTTATTATAAGAAAAATTAAATAACTCTATTTATTAAGAAATTTAATCAAAGAATATATGTGTTACTAGGATACATGTAAAAAAAATAATGTAGAAATATTCGTCTGAAAAATCATGAATTCAACTTTTTAATGTCAAAATATTGTTTTATAATATAAAATTTCCACTTTTAATTATTTTAACATGTACTTAAGACACATGTGACACACATTAGTAAGATCCTTTAAATATTAATCACAAAATATTTCTTGCTTCCATAAAAAATGTGTATGTACAATACAAAAATGTCTTTCATAGAAACCTTGTTTCAGCAAACCCTGTGACGTCTTGTAGGCTTGCTTTAGACATGATCCGAGACTTTAATTGGTGCCGCAATATGCTTAATACAGATGCTACACTTATACTCATGTGCTTACTTGGGAGAAACCTTCTGCAAATTGGCTGAAGTGTAATGTTGATGGAGCTATTTTCATGACATAAGGGAAATTCGGTATTGGTATATGCTTTTGGGATAGCATGGGTTCCTTTGTCCAAGCACATACTATGATATTTCCATTCGTAGTTACTCCTGCTGAATGTGAAGTTACTGCAATGATGCATGCTCTTAAGCTTGCTTTGTCCAACGGCTTTGAGAGAGTTATCTTCAAAAGTGACTGTCAACAAGTTGTGAATGTTTTGCGTAATGATTGCTTGTATGCGAATGAGCTTGGTACCCTGCTCTCAACTTGTAGTTCCCTTCTTATTTCTAATGTTAATTACAACATAGCTTATGTTAGGAGGCAAGCCAATAGAGTTGCTCACAATCTTGCTAGAGTATCTTTATTTCTTTCTAGCCCCAGTGTTCAACATTTTTATCCACCTGGTTGTATCTCTTCTATTATATTGAATGAAATGCAATGAGTTCATTTTGCATAAAAAAAAATGAAACCTTGTTTCATTAGTCCTAGCTATAAATGCAACTCAATTTGGTATATGCAAGAGTTTGGATTCAAACCTAGTATTAATTTCATACTTCTTCGCATTTAAGGTGTTTGAATTTAACCCAATAGGTTATTTGGTAAAAAAAGTTTATTCTTATAATAAAGAGTTATAATTAGAAAATTATTTAACCTAAAATAAATTAATTTCTTTTATAAAATAATTTTATGATTTTATAATTTTTATTTAACCTCCATATACACATAAAAAAAATCATGTTATAAAAAATAAGAATGTATTAAAATTTTAGAAAAACAATTGCGAACGAGATTGGAAGTTACCAACTTGCTATGGTGTATATCCATTATGGATTTTTTATTTTATTTTATATTTATCATTATGGACATCCTTTCCGAGAAATTCTTGCATATTCTTCCTTAACACTTAATCCTTAGGCTTAACCAATCAAATTTGGACACATCATTTAATTAAAAATACATGGAATTTATATGAATATATAAATGGAAGGATTTCATTCAAATTAAATGTGATTGATATCCATAAATACAGTCTTATTTTATAGGTTTAAATTAATGTGCATGTACACATTTTTTTTTTGATAAAATCATGTACACATGTTTTTCACCACAAAACTTCATATCATAGTGTATTTAATTCTCCTAATTAAAAAGGAATAGTAAACAATTCAAATTTTTCTATTCAAATTAAATTACCATTATTATTTTAAATTCAACTAATCCAAATAAATTATTATTTTCGAATTTAAATTACTATTATTATTTTATATTGAATTAATTTTTAAATTAAAATTAATATATTATTTTCGTGCAAAACCTTTTTCAAAAGAAATTTTTTTTGATCAACTTTAAATAATTTATATATATATATATATAAATTACCAATATAATAAAATATTATAAGAAATCTGAAAATAAATTTGAAAAAGTAACTGTATTAAAAGAAATAACATGAACATGAATACTCAATCGATTGGCAACAAAAAGAGGGAATATTATATGAATATATTAGGTGCTAATAAATGTCAATAATTTTCTAAAAAAAAAAAAGAGTCAATGATTTGCATTTATGGATATCAATCACATTTAATTTGAATAAATTTCTTTTATATATTCATATAAATTCCATGTCTTTCTAATTAAATAATGTATCCAATTTTAATTGGTTGAGCCTAAGGATTAAATATTAAGGGGAAGACTATGCATGAATTTCTCATTTTTCCCAACATGAATAATCAAATACTGTTATTTTTGTTGATTTGGGAAAGCATTGAATTAACAAATTTAATTCAATATTAGACGCATTGATCTATACTGTTAACTATTGAGAAAAATACTACTAGCAGTCTATAGCATACATGTTTCTTTAACCCTCTTGTTTTTTTTTAAGAAAAGGGCCCACTAATTCTGATTTCTGCTACAATATAAGTAAAGTCCGACCAATAATTATTTTAATAGGAATTTCAAGTCAATTTTTATGGAAAATCTTAGGCTTTAATGAGCATATTCTACTAGTGGTGAGTACTTGTGTACCCTTTTATAAATTGAGGGCAACTACCCTCAGCTGACTTGGCACCAATTAAATTCAGCCAAGTGGAGTCAATTATTAAAATCAAATTTATGAATAACTTTTTACCATAAATAATTTTGACTATCTTTATTTTCAATTAATTATATTTTATGTATTGTATTCAATGAATTTACATTCTACAATTATCAAAAAATGAATTTACATTCTGAGTCCTAATTCCAATCACCCCTTCTTCAAAAACAAAAATCACCCCTTCTTCACTTTATTTTATCTCTTCTCTGCCCACTTTCTCGGACAATTAAGAAAAAAATTCCGATTCACATAATTTCCCTCTTTCTCATAATTTCCGCTTCAAAAAATCGCCGTCACCGTTACTAATCTTCTGCAATTGCCGCTTCACAACATCGTCGTCACCGTTACTCATCTTCTGCAATTGCCGCTTCATTCAATTTTCAAACGTGTTTCCAAATGGCTTCATTCAATCGACGTTACTCCGCTACCTTACTTTTTCTTATGATCCTTACGGCGTGTTTGAAAATTCTGTTTTTTTCTTTGATCGTATGTCATTTCAACAACGTAGCATTACTTAAAAAAAAATAAAGACCTTTAATAATAAAATTGCAAAAAATGGCTATGTGTGTGGATCAAAACATGTTACCATCTTCGCAAAAAAAAAAGTCATGTGTATAAAATTGTTATTAAATACAATTATTAAATATAAAATTTAATTATTTAAATTCTTAAACTGGAGTATATGTGTAAGTCAAATTCTAGAGTTTTTACTACGTAACTTAAACTGGAGTATATATGTTGGTCCAATACGAAGGTTCTTATTATTTAAATTTAATTATTAAATACAAATCTTAAATAAATATTTAATTTCTAAATATAATATTAAATTTAATTATTAAATATAAATTTTAATTATTTAAATTCTTAAACGAAAGTATACGTGTAAGTTAAATTCTATGGTTCTTAATACTTAACTTAAACCGGAGTGTACGTCTAGGTCAAATTCTAAGGTTGTTACTACGTAACATAAACCATAGTACATTTGATGGTCCAATATACGAAGGTTCTTACTCATTAAATTTAATTATTAAATACATTTTTTAATTATAAATTTTAATTTCTAAATTTAATATTAATTTTAATTTCTAAGTTTAATATTAAATTTAATTATTAAATACAAATTTAATTATTTAAATTCTTAAACCGGAGTATACGTGTAATTCAAATTCTAGGGTTATTAGTACTAAACTTAAATCGGAGTTTATGTCTAGGTCAAATTATAGGGTTCTTACTATGTAACATAAAGCGGAGTATATGTGTTGGTCAAATATGATGGTTCTTACTCTTTAAATTTGATTATTAAATACAATTTATAAATATAAATTTTAATTTCTAAATATAATATTAAATTTAAATTTTAAATTTTAAATTTTAATATTAAAAACAACTATTAAATGTAAATATAATTATTTAAATTCTTAAACCGGAGTATACGTGTAAGTCAAATTCTAGGGTTCTTAGTACTTAACTTAAACCGGATGTACATCTAGGTCAAATTATAGGGTTGTTACTACATAACTTAAATCGGAGTACATCCGATGGTCCAATATACGAAGGTTCTTACTCCTTAAATTTAATTATTAAATACATTTTTTCATAATAAATTTTAATTTCTAAATTTCATATTAAATTTAAGTGTTAAAAACAAATTTAATTATTTAAATTCTTAAACCGGAGTATATGTGTAAGTCAAATTAAATCGGAGTGTATATATGTCTAGGTCAAATTCTAGGATTCTTACTATGTAACATAAAGCGGAGTACATGTGTTGGTCAAATACGATGGTTCTTACTCTTTAAATTTAATTATTAAATACAACTTTTATATATAATATTAAATTAAATATTTAAATTTAAATATTACATACAATTATTAAATAAAAAATTTAATTATTTAAATTCTTAAACCGGAGTATACGTGTAAGTCAAATTCTTAGGTTCTTAGTACTTAACTTAAACTGGAGTTTATGTCTAGGTCAAATTCTTACTATATTTAATTTTAATTATTAAATATAATTTTTGATTCTAGGGTTGTAAAAATATGAATGTGATGTTGTTGTTTTTTATAATTAGGGGATGAACTAGACTTTATTTTTTTTTAGAGAAAGATTGAATTTGGACATGAACCAAAATATAAATTGAGAAGAGTCATGATTTTTTACTTGAGTATTATCGACAATCGTTAAAAAAAATAAATATTTTGCAATAAAAAAATACTTACCAACTTTAAATAATTTTTTTTTTTACTTTCAAATGTTCTATAAATAAATTAAGAACAAAAAACATGTATAGCAAGGCACTAGTCTGCATTTTTGGTTATGCAAGAAACGAGAAAAAAATATATTTTAAGAAAAACAAAAAAAACTTATAAGAGAAAAAAAACATAAATCAAGGGATCATCAATTCATTCAATATTTATCTATACTAATATATAAAGGGGATACAAATTTTTGGGATGGCTTTTTCATTATTCATATTTTACCCTTAAAAAATAACTTTCACATAAAAATCGATTTTCAGTTTTTTTAGTAAATAATTTTTTTTTCTTCTTAATAACTATGCACAACTTCCACATAAAAGTAGGTTTTCAGTTTTTTATAATAAAAAAAATATTTTTTTTCTTCTTAATAACTAGCGACAACAAAAAAGGATGTAACTAAGTCCAATAAAAAAGAAGATTAAATAGCTATTTATATTTGCACAATAGAGAATATTGATCGCAAAAAAAAAAAGAATATCGATCACACAAACGGGCACGGAAGGCGGTTAGTGGTAATAAATATTGAATTATACTCCTTATTAATTTAGGACCTAGAATCTAAATTCATTGATTTTAATACCAAAAATATAATTATTTGAAAAGTTAAAGCAATCATAATTATTTTGTGGTTAAAAAGTAACTATATCTTTGACCAAAATTATTAATTACATTTGGCATAATTTTATTGGTGTCATGTCAGCTGATGGTAACTACCCCTAAATTATTAGAGGGTTAATTAGAAAAATCATCTACTAGTATATCTTTCTGCTTGGCTGTTAAAAAAAAAAAAACACATTCACATTTACTTCATTTCAAATGAACTATCGAGGTTTAAACTCAAAATCTCTATGTCTAAGATCTATCTTTTTTAGCACTATATCAAATATTTAGAATTAGTAATTCGAAACCCAACTAAGTAGATTGTTGATCAAACTTTATTTACCTTCGATAGAGCTTTGAAATATGACTATATGGTCATCATCACCGAGGAATCAAAGAATTTAAACACAAAATAAGAGAACCTGCTAGTCATTAATTAGAATTGGGTAACCAATCGTTAGTTGGTTCAATGGTGATTGACGCTGAACTTGATAGGAAGAGGACCACGGTTCGATCCCCCGCAACTACAATCGGGAGGGGGCTGGAACCACCTGATGCCAGAGTTGACACTCGAACCAGATTAAACTGGTGGTAAAAACCAAAAATTAGAATCGGGTACAGTGAAGATAGTAGTTTAGATCATGATTTTAAATTACAGTCGCAGATACGGTAACAGTTGTGGTGTTGCGATATAGTCACGCAATGCCACTGTTGTGGCGTGAAATGATTTTGAAATTTCATAAAGTATATAAAATGTCACCGCTATGTCACTAGACTCATTCGAATGTGCTTAAAATACACAGATGAGAGATTGTTAAAAGTAAGGTTTTTCATTAGATTTGGTGCAAATAACAATTTGAGGTTTATCAGTTTTATTTTTTGATGAGAATTTGAACGAACATGGACGAAATTGTCTGATGCAGTTACCATGTGGCCATACACATGAATTAAAATCACACTGCAATTGCAATGCGATGCGGTTGCAGAATCTACCACATCAACATTACTACAACTGTAAATTCCGTAATTGCGATTGTGGAGTGCAATTAAAACCTTGCTTTATATGAAATCTGAAATTCACATCTATTGTTCATTGATGAAAATATAGATAAACATATGGTTAATTAATTAATAAACCAATGGAAACTTCAAAGCAAGTTGTGGTTTTTTTAAATATAGATATTAAGCCTAATTGCCTAAACTTTTTTTTTTTTTATAATGCAAAGTACTTCACATTATATTTGAAAATATGATAAACTAGTTCTAGTTCACAATTGGTTCACGTATTTGTTTGGCATGCCTTATAAGTAACCAACATCATTGCACTATATATATATGTAACACTTCTTTTGAATCTAATATCAACATCATTCATTGGTTCCCTTTGCTTGTAAAATTCCAAAAACTTATAAAGAGAAAGACAAAAGCATAAGAAAATGAAACTAATCAGCATTTCATTTTTGTCCAAGCTTTTGATACTTCAATATTTATCAATTCAATGTCTTTCTGATAATTTTGATTTCTTCTTATTTGTTCAGCAGGTAAATCACAAGTTTTGTTAATCATGAACTTTTCATTTTCCTATAGCTTTCATATAGAAAATTGAGGATCACAAATTCAGTGTATTGTTGTCTAACATTTACCAACTGAGTTAATGTGCAGTGGCCAGGAGCATACTGTGACTCAAGACAGAGTTGTTGTTATCCGAAAACCGGAAAACCGACAGCAGATTTCAGTATACATGGACTTTGGCCTAACAACAATGATGGATCGTGGCCCTCAAACTGTAATCCTGATAGTACCTTTGATAAATCCCAGGTATTCATTTTTTATTTATTTTTTAAAAGAACCAAAGGAAATATGGTGACCAATATTAGAAATGAATTTGATGCCTGCAGAACAGCTAAATCATGTAATCATAGAAATCACTCACTACTTACCAATACCATTAGTTGTCAAATTTTGTTTGTAGCATGTGATGGAAAATTTAATTTGTTTTAAAATATATATATATATATATATATATATATATATATATATATATATATATATATTTAATTGGTTTTAATGATATTATAGTTCATTTCTCTACTAAAAATATGATTGTTGATGATATTTAATTTGGTATATATAGATCTCAGACCTAATTAAGAACATGGAGAAAAATTGGCCATCTCTGAGCTGTCCAAGTAGCGATGGTTTTAGATTCTGGTCACACGAATGGGAGAAACATGGTACATGTGCAGAATCTGAGCTTGATCAACATGACTATTTTGAAACAGCTCTTAAATTGAAGGAGAAAATGAATCTTCTTCAGATCCTCAAGAATGCAGGTAAGAAGACATGATTTTAAAGTATGTGATAAGACACTAACATAAACATCAAACACCATACTGAAATTTTTATAAATGAAAGTGATCAAATATAATTATGTCTGGTTATGTTAGTGCTTTGTTTATGTTAAACCAAACATATGTAGTTGATAAAAGCTAATAAAATATATAGATATAATTGTAACTTTAATCCTCCTATTTTCACTCATTGGCAAAATTAATCATCTTTTATAAAATATAATTTTTAGAAACTTTTTTACTCAAAATTTGGAACCCAAAAATGATGTGACAAAGTTTTGTTGACGTGACATAAAACATAATCTCCCTCAATGAAATCTTTGTCACATCACTAAAAAAGTTGTCACATAACTACTTTTTATTAGAAAATATATGAACCAAAAAAAAAAAATAAACGGGGGACTAATTCCTAAAACGTGTGAAAATAGGATCAAAATTTCAATTTAGACAAATATATATTTACAAATTTTCTAATCATGTAATGACAATGAATTTCAGGAATTGAACCAAATGATGAATTTTACAGCATAGACAACATTTCAAAGGCTATAAAAGAGGCAACAGGATTTACCCCAGAAATAGCTTGTAATAGAGATTCAGCACGTAACAGTCAAATTTATCAAGTTTACATGTGTGTAGATACTTCTGGATCAAATTTCATTGAGTGCTCACGATTACCAAAGAATAGATGTAGTGACCAAGTACAATTTCCCAAATTTTAAGAGAATTTATTTTCTTAAACAAAACTTGGTTTAATTTGTATTTTGATTTTCTAGTCACCATTGTATTTCTGATTCTAAACTATCATATGCATGCAATATTGATTTGATGATGCATATGCAATAAAGTGATGTGAAAATGAGAAAATTCCATTCTCATCTTATCTTATGTTTTAAACATTGAATTTTATTTTATATTTGTAGTCTTTATAGATAGATAAGACTAATAATGTTGTATCTTTACATATAGTTATGAAATTGATTTTGTTTTTAATTTCACATCACACCTAGCATAGCATAAGCTATCAACAACTAGCTTCTAATGTTGGCTTAGCATCTATAGATGAATGAATATTGACATTTACACTCTTTAAACATTTCATTTAAAGAAATAATTTATTTAAAAAATAAAATATTTCAATTCCCAATGTGTAGGCTTGATGACAGGAATTTCTACGTCATTTTTAGTATTATTATTAGTAGTAAAATGACCAAGACAGGCCCAAATACGAAGGAAAACCTACAAAAGCAAGAAAAAGCATCAAGACAGAGTCCATGATGCAAAAAGACAAGAAAAAGCCCAAAAAGTGAAGAAAATCAACATTCCATCGCAGCACGATGGCTCCCATCGTGCCACGATGGGAACTGCTTGTTCGCCAAGAAATCAGAAGCAATAAATCTGAAGAGAATCTGTCCATCGCAGCACGATGTGTGCTATCGCAGCACGATGGAGTAACTTGGCGCCCAAGCTGATGAAATGCACAGGATCAGTTATAAAACTGAACTAAATCTTCACATCGCAGCACGATGGCCTCATCGTACTGCGATGCCTTGTTGAGGCCCATTACGAAAACTATAAATAGAGCCTCCCATTCATTGTTTTAATCATTCAGAAATAGTAGAACACTCTCTACTATAAGGAGAGGTTCAGAGGAGCTCTATTGGGCATAGTTTTCTCCCCTTACGGGAAAACTAACTCAGCAAGGTATGATTTCTTTAGGCTTTTGTATTTAGGTTATAATTTCTTGTAATTTAAATATGTAGTCTTTATAATTTATGCCTTAGGTTGTGGTGGAGAAGATGAACTCCCCTATGAATATTTGGAGTCTGTGATTGAGTCTAAGTTATAATAAATGATATTTAGTAATTATGTTTGTTATTTACTTTCGTGCACTTTAATAACGTATTCTCGTAATCTGGCCGGATAAGCGGGAGCGCCCATAGAATTGATATCAGGTTTTGACTTGATGTAGTCCGGAACTCGTAGTAAATAATGCTAGGTGTATAGAGACGGTAACATCCTGAACTAGTCGTGAACTGAGCGGTTAGAGGAGGAATCATGCACTAGGTGTGATCTGAGCACTTAGAAGATGAACGGCCCGATACTAGGACCTAGAGGTTAATTGGTGAAGGTTATAATGCGTGTTTATAAACAACTCACTTAGTAATTAAGGTATGTGACACATCGAGGTTAGGCTCTCGAAGGTACCTTAGTTGTTAACGTAGGGAAACTTTAATAGACATAGTGTAATAGTAAGGTATTACTACAACAATGATAATTCACCGCCGAACATAATCTAAGTAACTATGTTATACACCGGTCATGCCAAATATGAAGAAGGGAAGGAGTCCAACCACCATGCCTAGCCTCTATATTTCTTGAATCTATTATTTATACATTCTGCAATTTATATTTCTGCAAAGCATTACACTTATTTTATAAAAACCTTTTCAAAAACCAAAGCGAATGCAAACTATCACAAACTTAAATAACGCTAGTGAAGCTTCGGCACGATCCCTGTGGATACGAACTCATTCTAGACACCTAGAGTGTGAATTATTACTCGACGACAGACTGGTGCACTTGCCAGACCGTAGTCAAGTTTTTGGCGCCGTTGCCGGGGATTGTGTTTACAAAGCCTTACTAGATTTATTTAAGTTTGTCAAAAAAAAATTTCAAAAATACAAAAAAAATTAAAAAATCAAAAAAATCTTGTTGATGATTGTGGAATTTGATCTGTGAAAGTTCTGGCTAAGGATAAGTCTTGGTATTTAAGCGATCCGTTGTGATCCACCTCACTTACCTGGGAATTTTCATAGTGACAAATACACATGAGACAAACCAAAAATAGTTTCACCAGTTAATTTTCCAGTGCTACTGAAGGTATTCATTTGTTGTGCTTGATAACAGGTATCCTGGAGTTTGAGTACGACCTTGAACCAGAAAGAACGCTTTGGAAAAGAAGGCAAGCACAAAGGCCTGCAGCATCCAGCAGTCTCAAGATAAAAGAAGAGCCTACCACCAAAGCCATGGGGGACGAGCAAAGAATTACAATGGGAGACTACTGCAAGAGGACTGACACAGATCAGATTTCACTGGGATTCCAGCCGGCGAATCCAGCTAACTTTGATATTAAAGGCAATGCTCTTACAGGTTTGCGGGAGAACCAGTTCGATGAACGTGCCAACAATGATCCTTGGGATCATCTTGCAAAGTTTTCAGAGACATGTCAGATCCAGAAGGTGCCGGAAAGTGTTACTGATGACCAGAAGAAGCTGCGTTTGTTTGCTTTTTCTCTTACAGGTCCAGCTAAAGATTGGCTTCAATGTTTGCCAAGGGGAACAATTGCAACATGGAAGGAGCTTGAAGACAAGTTCCTGGAAAGATTCTTCACACACACACTATTCCAGAAAAGGAAGTCAGAGATTCTAAGTTTCAAACAGCATGAATCAGAAACGCTGTGCGAGGCTTATGAACGGTTCAAGCTGCTAATGAGAAGGTGTCCTAACCACAACATTAGTGCTATGGAGCAGATGCAACTATTCACTGCTGGTATGAAAATGCAACATAGGATGATACTAGATGCCTCAGCTGGTGGGTCCATCAAAGTAAAGACCTATGCAGAGACTAAGGATCTGGTCGAGCAGATGTGCCGGAAAGAATACAACATGAGCCATGATAGAACTGAAAAGACTCCTGGAGTTCTTAAGGTGGACCAGGAGATTGCCTACAAAGTAGAGATCGAGTTACTAAGGAGGCAACTTGCTGATAAGGAGAAAGCTGTGAAGGAAGCTAGTGTTAAACATGTAGAGGGAGTTTGCGACTTCTGCCTAAAAGATCACCCTAATGGGCAATGTTTGCCAGGAGGAAGCAAGGAGCAGGTAAATTACATGGGGAACAACTACAACCCAGGTTGGAGCAAGCACCCAAATTTACGCTGGGACCAGACAGGGAACCAGGCTCAAGCTTCATCTCAACCAAGAAAGCCATCTCCATTGGAAGAGTTACTCAATAAATTTGCTAGCATGAGCAAAACTAACTTTGAAAACATCCAGACGACAGTAGCCAACCAGGGGGCGACGATAAAAAGTCTTGAAACCCAGATTGGTCAACTCTCAAAACTGGTAAGCATTCATGTTTCTAAAGATATTGCAGGTAACACGGTGGACAATCCAAAGGAGGAATGCAAAGCGATAAAGGACATGAAAACAGGGCACGTATACGATGAAGAGAAGCTAAAACAATTCGAGGAGTGGTTCAAAGATACGTTGGGAATTACAATGGAAGATTACTATGATGAGTATTTAAGTGAGCTAGAAGAATACAGAATCGACCCAACGGTAAAACCATGTAACAACCCGTTTTTCAAAGGCCCGAAAAGGCAATACTTTTTTTTTGTACACATCAGAGTTAGCATAGAATATTTTTCAATGAGCCGGCATTCAAATATACAAAAGAACTCATTACCAAGAGGTGTTTCGACAAGCAAAGTGTATCACTGAATAATTACAATCCAAGTCTAAGTATTCAAATACTTACAATAGAACAAGTTAGAATCCTATGCCTAAACCCAAAAAGCACGGTGCACAACCCACACCGGCGCATAGTCTAACTAAGCCAAAGCTCCAACATCTCACTGGGGCCTGGAACAGCCACCGTCGTCACCACGACCTAACCCATCATCTGGGTGGGATGAGCCCGCAAATGAAAGAAAGGGTCACCACAAAATATATAGTATGTATATATATAACCGGTGCGAAAGATTGTACACATAACAATAATTCCACAAACACAAGAGAAAGCTCTTAACCACCAAAGCAATTCCCACCAACGGGTTCATATAAGCAATGCACACATAGCCTATAATGCAACCTCTACAATGCGTGGTACTAACCCTAGCTACCACGATGCATGAGCTCCGGAATCGTAGGTCCAACCCACTAACAATATCAATGAAAACCCCGTAGCTCTCCCGATCACTACAAACCATTAGAGTGGGCTCTCCCGATCACCACACCCCTACCATAAGTATCAATAGAATCCCGTAGCTCTCCCGATCACCACACCCCGTAGCTCTCCCGATCACTACGTATCGATCTCAACAAAAATCTCGTAGCTCTCC
This sequence comes from Trifolium repens, assembly GCA_030408175.1. Lineage (NCBI taxonomy): Eukaryota > Viridiplantae > Streptophyta > Magnoliopsida > Fabales > Fabaceae > Trifolium > Trifolium repens. The sequence continues at coordinate 34,694,403 of CP125845.1, forward strand.
CGATCACTACAAACCATTAGGGTGGGCTCTCCCGATCACCACACCGGCACGCAACTACAGAATGCATGAGCATACGCTTCCCCATATATGCTAATGCAATGAATACATACCTCTCTAGCATATGTAAACCAAACATAACAACATACATACATTTCTCATCATATGTATTCACCCACATGTTCATACATACATCTCCAATCATATGTAAAACAACGCACGTATTGTAAACACTTTCTCATCACGAGAATACATAACACATACATGCCAAACACACAAAGCAAAGCATTACAGCAGAAATCCAAGCATGTCGTAACCAGTTGAAAAGACGGAAATAAAGTGGAGCCCTTACCTCAGCAAGCTTCCGTTAACTTTTCTCGCATAATTCTACAACTCGCGCTTCCTAAAAGTTAAGCAGCGTACAATCAATAAGATATTCCTCGTTTATCCTATCGAAACGAAACTTGTTCTCAAAGCTCTAGAGGGGTCTAAGGTACTTTCTAAAACTATCCCATAGTGATTTCGAGTTCTTCTCATAGTGATTAAAAATTCACGAAGTTAAAGACATTATTTTAGTTATACGAAATTCATTTTGGTTTTCAAAGCATATCACGAAAAACTATGTTCTCAACCCAAAAGAGATCAATTTCACACAACAAAATCATTTGAAAACTAACCACGACTCTTCAAAAATAAATCAACGAAAATAGAGTTTTCTTGCGTCGCAAGTTACAAGTTTTCTTTCCAACTAAAACCCTAGAATTATTCTCTTTTAAAAGCCATGATCAATTTCTTATCATTGTGGACTTAGAAATTTTTTTTGAAGTCCCATGATCCTTTTCTTTTATAAGCCTCGGCCAAAAACAAGGAAAACATGCTATCACTCAATTTTTTTCATTTTCAAAAGCATAGTATCATCCTATAATATCCCAAAATCATTTATCCTATCAATCCAAACCTTTTCAATCAAAACCACCACTTTGACAATTTTTAAATTTATTTCCTTAAGACAAAATCAACTAATTTTATTTCCAATCAAAGCCATAATTAGTCATCTCTTTGAAACATGATTATGTCCTCCCAAATTAGGACTTACAAATTTTAAATCCTTCCTCCTCCTCCATTGAAGGCCACGGCCAAAAACATAACCAAGGCCAACACATCATTTTTTTTTCATTTCAAAACCTTAGTAATAATCTACTAGCCCCCAAAATCATTTAATTGATCAATCAAGCATTTTAGAAAACAAATTAAAATTTATAAGAATGTTCTTCCACTTCTCAAGAACACAAAAATATAATTTTTCTTGTTTCTCAAAACAAAATCGTTATTCCAATATCCATTTCTCTAAAAAGCTCAAAAACAACTTCATAAACAAAATCATCAAACAAAAGTTCATGCTTATGATCAATTTAAGTTTTTCTTATCAAACCCTACCAAGAATTTTCATGAGATTCTCATCCAACCATGGAAATCAAAATAACTAAGCTTAAATGTACTAGTTAAACTCTCAAGACACTTCTATGGAACCAAAACTCATTAAAACTAATTTCTATAAAATTTCCTCTCAAGAACATAAAAAATAAAATCTTAATCTATGAGGGATTGAACCAACAAAAGGAAGGAATAAGCTAGTTACCTTAGGAGGAGATGATCCTTGCAATTTTTCCTAGTTCTAACAAGCTTGAAATGGATTGTTTTGGTGAAGAAATGAGATTTTTCTCAATGGTGGAAGAGAGAAAGAAAGCCACGGCAATGGAGAGAAAGAAGAGGAGTGTTTTGTGATTTTTTTTTTCTAAGACAAAAGTCATCCAAAAGTCTTCCTATCAAGTGGTCTTGTTGCATATCCACCATTGGATCAAATAGTAAAAAGGTTCCAAGACTTACTCCTAGCCATTGGATCAATTCTAAGCTTATCCTCACAAGATATTTTCTTTCTCATGAGAAACTTACGCCTCACAGACGAGTCGCGCCTCGCTAACGGACGGAAATCACAACAATATAAATTCTACCAAATAAACGTCCGTCGTAAACCGTTTCCAAATATTATCGCTAAATCTTTTTCCTCGACTGTAATTTTCTTCCTTACCCTCGAAAATGATTCTCGGGACATATCCTAACTCGCGCAGATATATAAAACCTCCATCTAAATTTCTACGGAATTCAGAAGCCGTAAAATTTTACATCAGCGGGTAAAATTCCTACTCGTTTTTCCAAAAGCGAGAATAATCCAAAACTCCTTATTCTGACTACACATAAACCTTCTTATACTCAAAAGAAGACTACAACCCAAAAGTCTGTGCCTTTCCAGCGCACGAGCACAAAACAGGCTCCATTTCAGCAAACAGCCGTTATGGCGACAATACTCACAAAACCACTTAACAAAAACCCTAACATTCTTAGTCATTACTTATTTTATTCACGCAAAAGGTATAGTGGAATTACGGGTCTTACATTACTACCCTCCAAAAAGAAGTTTCGTCCTCGAAACTAAAAATAAGAGTAACAACTCAACGACTCATTACTAACACCAACACAACACGAAACCGATCGCTAGAACTAACACAACTCTAGCTATGTTCTAACCGACTCTGGACTAACGACTCAAGTATACACTTTCCCTTTGAATATTTAAAGCCGTGCTCTGATACCAATTGTAACAACCCGTTTTTCAAAGGCCCGAAAAGGCAATACTTTTTTTTTTGTACACGTCAGAGTTAGCATAGAATATTTTTCAATGAGCCGGCATTCAAATATACAAAAGAACTCATTACCAAGAGGTGCTACGACAAGCAAAGTGTATCACTGAATAATTACAATCCAAGTCTAAGTATTCAAATACTTACAACAGAACAAGTTAGAATCCTATGCCTAAACCCAAAAAGCACGGTGCACAACCCACACCGGCGCATAGTCTAACTAAGCCAAAGCTCCAACATCTCACTGGGGCCTGGAACAGCCACCGTCGTCACCACGACCTAACCCATCATCTGGGTGGGATGAGCCCGCAAATGAAAGAAAGGGTCACCACAAAATATATAGTATGTATATATATAACCGGTGCGAAAGATTGTACACATAACAATAATTCCACAAACACAAGAGAAAACTCTTAACCACCAAAGCAATTCCCACCAACGGGTTCATATAAGCAATGCACACATAGCCTATAATGCAACCTCTACAATGCGTGGTACTAACCCTAGCTACCACGATGCATGAGCTCCGGAATCGTAGGTCCAACCCACTAACAATATCAATGAAAACCCCGTAGCTCTCCCGATCACTACAAACCATTAGAGTGGGCTCTCCCGATCACCACACCCCTACCATAAGTATCAATAGAATCCCGTAGCTCTCCCGATCACTACAAGGATTAGAGTGGGCTCTCCCGATCACCACACCCCGTAGCTCTCCCGATCACTACGTATCGATCTCAACAAAAATCTCGTAGCTCTCCCGATCACTACAAACCATTAGGGTGGGCTCTCCCGATCACCACACCGGCACGCAACTACCGAATGCATGAGCATACGCTTCCCCATATATGCTAATGCAATGAATACATACCTTTCTAGCATATGTAAACCAAACATAACAACATACATACATTTCTCATCATATGTATTCACCCACATGTTCATACATACATCTCCAATCATATGTAAAACAACGCACGTATTGTAAACACTTTCTCATCACGAGAATACATAACACATACATGCCAAACACACAAAGCAAAGCATTACAGCAGAAATCCAAGCATGTCGTAACCAGTTGAAAAGACGGAAATAAAGTGGAGCCCTTACCTCAGCAAGCTTCCGTTAACTTTTCTCGCATAATTCTACAACTCGCGCTTCCTAAAAGTTAAGCAGCGTACAATCAATAAGATATTCCTCGTTTATCCTATCGAAACGAAACTTGTTCTCAAAGCTCTAGAGGGGTCTAAGGTACTTTCTAAAACTATCCCATAGTGATTTCGAGTTCTTCTCATAGTGATTAAAAATTCACGAAGTTAAAGACATTATTTTAGTTATACGAAATTCATTTTGGTTTTCAAAGCATATCACGAAAAACTATGTTCTCAACCCAAAAGAGATCAATTTCACACAACAAAATCATTTGAAAACTAACCACGACTCTTCAAAAATAAATCAACGAAAATAGAGTTTTCTTGCGTCGCAAGTTACAAGTTTTCTTTCCAACTAAAACCCTAGAATTATTCTCTTTTAAAAGCCATGATCAATTTCTTATCATTGTGGACTTAGAAATTTTTTTTGAAGTCCCATGATCCTTTTCTTTTATAAGCCTCGGCCAAAAACAAGGAAAACATGCTATCACTCAATTTTTTTCATTTTCAAAAGCATAGTATCATCCTATAATATCCCAAAATCATTTATCCTATCAATCCAAACCTTTTCAATCAAAACCACCACTTTGACAATTTTTAAATTTATTTCCTTAAGACAAAATCAACTAATTTTATTTCCAATCAAAGCCATAATTAGTCATCTCTTTGAAACATGATTATGTCCTCCCAAATTAGGACTTACAAATTTTAAATCCTTCCTCCTCCTCCATTGAAGGCCACGGCCAAAAACATAACCAAGGCCAACACATCATTTTTTTTTCATTTCAAAACCTTAGTAATAATCTACTAGCCCCCAAAATCATTTAATTGATCAATCAAGCATTTTAGAAAACAAATTAAAATTTATAAGAATGTTCTTCCACTTCTCAAGAACACAAAAATATAATTTTTCTTGTTTCTCAAAACAAAATCGTTATTCCAATATCCATTTCTCTAAAAAGCTCAAAAACAACTTCATAAACAAAATCATCAAACAAAAGTTCATGCTTATGATCAATTTAAGTTTTTCTTATCAAACCCTACCAAGAATTTTCATGAGATTCTCATCCAACCATGGAAATCAAAATAACTAAGCTTAAATGTACTAGTTAAACTCTCAAGACACTTCTATGGAACCAAAACTCATTAAAACTAATTTCTATAAAATTTCCTCTCAAGAACATAAAAAATAAAATCTTAATCTATGAGGGATTGAACCAACAAAAGGAAGGAATAAGCTAGTTACCTTAGGAGGAGATGATCCTTGCAATTTTTCCTAGTTCTAACAAGCTTGAAATGGATTGTTTTGGTGAAGAAATGAGATTTTTCTCAATGGTGGAAGAGAGAAAGAAAGCCACGGCAATGGAGAGAAAGAAGAGGAGTGTTTTGTGATTTTTTTTTTCTAAGACAAAAGTCATCCAAAAGTCTTCCTATCAAGTGGTCTTGTTGCATATCCACCATTGGATCAAATAGTAAAAAGGTTCCAAGACTTACTCCTAGCCATTGGATCAATTCTAAGCTTATCCTTACAAGATATTTTCTTTCTCATGAGAAACTTACGCCTCACAGACGAGTCGCGCCTCGCTAACGGACGGAAATCACAACAATATAAATTCTACCAAATAAACGTCCGTCGTAAACCGTTTCCAAATATTATCGCTAAATCTTTTTCCTCGACTGTAATTTTCTTCCTCACCCTCGAAAATGATTCTCGGGACATATCCTAACTCGCGCAGATATATAAAACCTCCATCTAAATTTCTACGGAATTCAGAAGCCGTAAAATTTTACATCAGCGGGTAAAATTCCTACTCGTTTTTCCAAAAGCGAGAATAATCCAAAACTCCTTATTCTGACTACACATAAACCTTCTTATACTCAAAAGAAGACTACAACCCAAAAGTCTGTGCCTTTCCAGCGCACGAGCACAAAACAGGCTCCATTTCAGCAAACAGCCGTTATGGCGACAATACTCACAAAACCACTTAACAAAAACCCTAACATTCTTAGTCATTGCTTATTTTATTCACGCAAAAGGTACAGTGGAATTACGGGTCTTACAAACCACATCTGCCAATCAAGAAGACAGATCCTGGAAGCGTCACCATACTCTGTCAGATTGAGGAAGCAGAAATTCGAGCCTTATGTGACGTGGGTTCAAGTGTTAACGTAATGCCATTATCTCTGGCAGAAAAGTTAAAACTCACAACAGTAACTGCAGGTACAGAACGCGAACTCGTTTTAGCTAACCAAACAACAATTCACTTAGCAGGTACAATCAAGGATGTCTTGGTGAAAGTCGAAGACCTGGTATTTCCAGCAGACTTCATGATCCTAGATATCCAGGAAGATGAAGAGCATCCGATCATTCTTGGAAGACCATTCCTAGCAACTAGCAGGGCACTCATTAATGTGGAGCTCGCTGAGTTGACTCTAAGGAGTGGAGAGGAGGAAAGAACTATCAAAACTTCCAAAACAGAGAGGGTTGACTGCTACATGCTCGAGTGGAAAGACAGAAAAGCTACACCACCGACTCCAACTCAAGAAGTACAGGTAAAGATAGAGATAGAGGAGCTGGAGAATGAAATGGCGCAGCTAGAGATAGAGACAGCTCAGGAAGAGGAGGTACCCTAGGAACTCACTGATAAACTGAAAAGGCTAACTATAGAAGTGGACATCCGAGCAACATGGGTCAAAGCATGGGGTAGAAACCGAAAAGTGGCCAGAAAATCTAAGTTTGGGGTTAATACGCCACCTCTGAAGAAGCCTGCTGCTGAGAGAAAAGAGGAAAGAAAGAAGAAAAACTGGGTCAGAGCATCAAATGAAGAAAAGAAGGAACATCCACCAAAGGGGAAGTCCATCATGAAAACAGTACCTTCAGAAGATGATGAACGACTCTGCTTTGCCACCTTCAAAGAAAAACAGAAACCAGAGAAGTATGAAAGAAGCAACAAGAAAGAGGGAGGAGCTAAGGCGAAAGCTCCTACAGATGAGAGAGACATGCGAACCTATCCTCTGTAATGGAGGAAATGCCTCAAGCTAATGAGAGGCTAAACAAGCGCTGCTTGGGAGGCAACCCAAGGATGAGTATTTTAATTTCAGCATTTTCAATTCAGTATTTCAATTTCAGTATTTTCATTTCAGTTTTTTTAAATTCAATAAAATATGACTAGAATTCTGCATGTCATCTTCATCTGTAAGCAGCCCTTATTCAAACTTACAAAAAATTAAATAACTGTTTGTTGTTTATTATCTAGTGCATGATAAACTGTTATAGGTAAGATTGCGGCGAAGTAAGTTATAAATTCTGATGAGCCGAATTTCACGCCTTCATACAGAAACCAAAGGTGATTGCTCCGAAGTGCGAAGTTCGGGAGACAGAGAGACAAGTGTTCAACTTTCAGATACCTAAGCCATGTGAGGATTTGAGCCAAATATTTCCAAACGGTATTACCACTTTCTTTCGAATTACTATGAGAGTACCGTGCACTTGTTTATTTTCTAGAACTTGCTCTAATTCTCTGCTGACTAGTTGATTTGATATTATATGCATTGAGGCAATTGTTTGTTATAACCCAGAGCCTTTTTCAAGCCACTCTTATTATATTATTATCCTTTGCTAGCCAAATTTGAGCCGTAAAAAAAAAAATTATCCCTTTTGTTTCGGTGACAAACCACGATATAAGCCTATAGACCAGAAAAACAATGATTTAACCTCTTTGGAGTTAGGTAATAGTTCTCAAAAGTCTTGGCAACAAAATAAGTTTGGGGTTGCTCATGGAACTAGCAACGTCTAAGTTTGGGGTGGGTATACGGAGAACTATCACTACAAAAAAAGAAAAATAAATGAAAAAGAGACGGGAAAACATCAAAAAATTCCCTAAAAAAAATAGTCTCTTCAAAAAATTTAAAAGCCAAAGGGCAAAAGAAAAAGCCAAAAGGCAAAAGAAAGAGCCAAAGGGCAAAAGAAAGAGCCAAAGGGCAAAAGAAAAGAGGCAAAGGGCAAAAACAGTGATATAAAAGAACCACACAAAGACACATCCGGTTCTTATTGTCCGATACCAACACAAAAAGGCACCCTAAGGAACAAAGGTTGCGTACACAAAAAGGAACAACAAAGTAGAACTTAACTCCAATGTTTAGCCTACTATTCCCAAAAATGTCCTACCTTGACCTAAGCCACGTTATAACCCTGAAAAGACCTCCAATAATGCATGTATATTGAATTTTGACTGGTTGCTTAGAATTCTTGCAAGCCTATGGTAAAATGGCAGGTTGTGCGATGATTGAGAGATAACCCTTTCAATTATGACCGAAAAACACAAATGTGAGAGAGAGAAAAAGTTGAACATGGACTCTTGCATACATTTGTCCGATTTGCTACTATTGACGTCTCCTGAGCCTAGCAGGACTGAGCATGATCGTTGCGGTAAGAAATCAGCGGTAAGAAATCAGCGGTACCATTGCTGAAATATTAAGCAAGGTTGTGAAATTCCTATCATCTTTATTTATCTCTTATTTCTCTAACGATCTTGTCTGACAGCATGTTACTTGAGGACAAGCAACAGTTTTAGTTTGGGGTTGTGATGACAGGAATTTCTACGTCATTTTTAGTATTATTATTAGTAGTAAAATGACCAAGACAGGCCCAAATACGAAGGAAAACCTACAAAAGCAAGAAAAAGCATCAAGACAGAGTCCAAGATGCAAAAAGACAAGAAAAAGCCCAAAAAGTGAAGAAAATCAGCATTCCATCGCAGCACGATGGCTCCCATCGTGCCACGATGGGAACTACTTGTTCGCCAAGAAATCAGAAGCAATAAATCTGAAGAGAATCTGTCCATCGCAGCACGATGTGTGCTATCGCAGCACGATGGAGTAACTTGGCGCCCAAGCTGATGAAATGCACAGGATCAGTTATAAAACTGAACTAAATCTTCACATCGCAACACGATGGCCTCATCGTACTGCGATGCCTTGTTGAGGCCCATTACTAAAACTATAAATAGAGCCTCCCATTCATTGTTTTAATCATTCAGAAATAGTAGAACACTCTCTACTATAAGGAGAGGTTCAGAGGAGCTCTATTGGGCATAGTTTTCTCCCCTTACGGGAAAACTAACTCAGCAAGGTATGATTTCTTTAGGCTTTTGTATTTAGGTTATAATTTCTTGTAATTTAAATATGTAGTCTTTATAATTTATGCCTTAGGTTGTGGTGGAGAAGATGAACTCCCCTATGAATATTTGGAGTCTGTGATTGAGTCTAAGTTATAATAAATGATATTTAGTAATTATGTTTGTTATTTACTTTCGTGCACTTTAATAACGTATTCTCGTAATCTGGCCGGATAAGCGTGAGCGCCCATAGAATTGATATCAGGTTTTGACTTGATATAGTCTGGAACTCGTAGTAAATAATGCTAGGTGTATAGAGACGGTAACATCCTGAAATAGTCATGAACTGAGCGGTTAGAGGAGGAATCATGCACTAGGTGTGATCTGAGCACTTAGAAGATGAACAACCCGATACTAGGACCTAGAGGTTAATTGGTGAAGGTTATAATGCGTGTTTATAAACAACTCACTTAGTAATTAAGGTATGTGACACATCGAGGTTAGACTCTCGTAGGTACCTTAGTTGTTAACGTAGGGAAACTTTAATAGACATAGTGTAATAGTAAGGTATTACTACAACAAGGATAATTCACCGCCGAACATAATCTAAGTAACTATGTTATACACCGGTCATGCCAAATATGAAGAAGGGAAGGATTCCAACCACCATGCCTAGCCTCTATATTTCTTGAATCTATTATTTATACATTCTGCAATTTATATTTCTGCAAAGCATTACACTTATTTTATAAAAACCTTTTCAAAAACCAAAGCGAATGCAAACTATCACAAACTTAAATAACGCTAGTGAAGCTTCGGCACGTTCCTGTGGATACGAACTCATTCTAGACACCTAGAGTGTGAATTATTACTCGACGACAGACTGGTGCACTTGCCAGACCGTAGACAAGGCTTCACACATTTTTATAAAAAAAAATCTGAAATTTCTGGCACGCTATGCACGATGCTCTACACGATGCTCTAAGCACTCTATCTGGTCTAGCGCGTAATAATGTAAACCAAGTAAAAAAAAGGCTTAATTCATACTTTGGTCCCTTATGTTTATTTTAGCGCTCAATTTGGTCCCTTATCTTTTAAACGTCTCAATTTGGTCCCTTATCTTTTAAAAGTCTCAATTTGGTCCTTTATCTTTTCTGCAAGTCTCAATTTGGTCCCTTATCTTTTCTGCAGTTCTCAATTTGGTCCCTTGTCTTTTAAAATTTTGGACACGTGGCACACTTGGACAGATGACACGTGTCCAAATTTAATGGTAATGGTGAAAAATTTGAAGGGAGGGACCAAATTGAGAACCTTAGAAAAAACAAGGGACCAAATTGAGACATTTAAAAGATAAGGGACCAAATAGAGTGCTAAAATAAACATAAGGGACCAAAGTATCAATTAAGCCTAAAAAAAACAAATAAAAAAGACAAAGTATTTGTTAACCCAGTTCAGCGCAAACAGCAACCTACTCTGGGGGATACCAATCCAGGAAGGAATATCACTATAATAGTCCTAGTTCTAAGTTCTCAGCAAACGCCCCGTTTACAACTTATAACCTAGACACTACCAATGATTCTTCAACCTAGGAACTCCTAGATTAGAGATCCCATCTCACTTCCCTACAACCTTACAGACAGCAAGGATTTCTAAAACACAATACAAAAAGGTTTTGGAGACACACTCCTAAAAACTACACACTAGTACCTAAAGGCTTAGAGTGATGCACAAGAACAATCATACTCCATGCTTAAAAGCTTTGGAGAAAATATAGAGTTACAACTCAAAACACAGTCCTACAAAAGCATCAAGATGATACTAGAGAGGCTCACAAATAAAGCACAAGGCTTACAAAGAAACGAAACCCTAAAAGTCTACATTTTGATACATTGGTTTCGGTGAAGAAACTAGGTTTAGCTCCTTCCTTTAAATAGCCACGAGTTAGCATAGGCTTCCTGAGCAATTCGGGCTTCAAACACAGCTGGTATGTTGTAAGATCCAGCAATAACTCCACATTAATTAAAATAGATTCTCTACAAATATATTCTTCAAGGAGATTCTCTTCAGAAATATTCTTGACAAGGATCTGAAGCATTAAATAATGATCCTCATAATTAGCCTGATTAAAAGCGCCATGCAAGATCCATGAGAGAGAAACCAAACATTCCATAAATAGAACATGTCACGAACACTCCTCGTGAGACGATACAATGCTTGAGGCATCGGATCACACATCCTGCTACAAGGTTTATTTTACCAAAAATGCAGCCAATACCAAAGACTCAACAAACTCCCCTTTTGGCAAATTTTTGGCTAAAACAAAATATGACCATACAGATACTACTTAAACAGATACTTCAACTACTTCGCCTTAAATGGTCAGGAAAATAAAAATTGATAGGATGTGGAATAGAATGCTTCAGCATTTCACAAAACTACTCCCCCTGCACATATGCATAGGATGTTGGAGCATCGTATCCAACATCTCACCCTGCATAACACAAATCAGCTCCCCCTCAACACCAAAACGTATGCTCCCCCTGAATATGCATACCACAAGAACAGTATCGGAGCAACAAGCACATCTTCTTCTTCCTTGTCCATAGAGCCAGAAAGTATCTTCCCTGGATCTCACCCATAAACAGAACATGATGCCTGCTCTGATACCAATTGAAATTCCTGGCACGCTATGCACGATGCTCTACACGATGCTCTAAGCACTCTATCCGGTCTAGCGCGTAATAATGTAAACCAAGTAAACAAAAACAAATAAAAAAGACAAAGTATTTGTTAACCCAGTTCAGCGCAAACAACAACCTACTCTGGGGGATACCAATCCAGGAAGGAATATCACTATAATAGTCCTAGTTCTAAGTTCTCAGCAAAGCCCCGTTTACAACTTATAACCTAGGCACTACCAATGATTCTTCAACCAAGGAACTCCTAGATTAGAGATCCCATCTCACTTCCCTACAACCTTACAGACAGCAAGGATTTCTAAAAAAAATACAAAAAGGTTTTGGAGACACACTCCTAAAAACTACACACTCGTACCTAAAGGCTTAGAGTGATGCACAAGAACAATCATACTCCATGCTTAAAAGCTTTGGAGAAAATATAGAGTTACAACTCAAAACACAGTCCTACAAAAGCATCAAGATGATACTAGAGAGGCTCACAAATAAAGCACAAGGCTTACAAAGACACGAAACCCTAAAAGTCTACATTTTGATACATTGGTTTCGGTGAAGAAACTAGGTTTAGCTCCTTCCTTTAAATAGCCACGAGTTAGCATGGGCTTCCTGAGCAATTCGGGCTTCAAACACAGCTGGTATGTTGTAAGATCCAGCAATAACTCCACATTAATTAAAATAGATTCTCTACAAATATATTCTTCAAGGAGATTCTCTTCAGAAATATTCTTGACAAGGATCTGAAGCATTAAATAATGATCCTCATAATTAGCCTGATTAAAAGCGCCATGCAAGATCCATGAGAGAGAAACCAAACATTCCATAAATAGAACATGTCACGAACACTCCTCGTGAGACGATACAATGCTTGAGGCAATGCTTGAGGCATCGGATCACACATCCTGCTACAAGGTTTATTTTACCAAAAATGCAGCCAATACCAAAGACTCAACAAACTCCCCTTTTGGCAAATTTTTGGCTAAAACAAAATATGACCATACAGATACTACTTAAACAGATACTTCAACTACTTCGCCTTAAATGGTCAGGAAAATAAAAATTGATAGGATGTGGAATAGAATGCTTCAGCGTTTCACAAAACTACTCCCCCTGCACATATGCATAGGATGTTGGAGCATCGTATCCAACATCTCCCCCTGCATAACACAAATCAGCTCCCCCTCAACACCAAAACGTATGCTCCCCCTGAATATGCATACCACAAGAACAATATCGGAGCAACAAGCACATCTTCTTTTTCCTTGTCCATAGAGCCATAAAGTATCTTCCCTGGACCGCACCCATAAACAGAACAGGATGCCTGCTCTGATACCAATTGAAATTCTTGGCACGCTATGCACGATGCTCTACACGATGCTCTAAGCACTCTATCCGGTCTAGCGCGTAATAATGTAAACCAAGTAAAAAAAAACAAATAAAAAATACAAAGTATTTGTTAACCCAGTTCAGCGCAAACAGCAACCTACTCTGGGGGATACCAATCCAGGAAGGAATATCACTATAATAGTCCTAGTTCTAAGTTCTCAGCAAACACCCCATTTACAACTTATAACCTAGGCACTACCAATGATTCTTCAACCAAGGAACTCCTAGATTAGAGATCCCATCTCACTTCCCTACAACCTTACAGACAGCAAGGATTTCTAAAACACAATACAAAAAGGTTTTGGAGACACACTCCTAAAAACTACACACTCGTACCTAAAGGCTTAGAGTGATGCACAAGAACAATCATACTCCATGCTTAAAAGCTTTGGAGAAAATATAGAGTTACAACTCAAAACACAGTCCTACAAAAGCATCAAGATGATACTAGAGAGACTCACAAATAAAGCACAAGGCTTACAAAGACACGAAACCCTAAAAGTCTACATTTTGATACATTGGTTTCGGTGAAGAAACTAGGTTTAGCTCCTTCCTTTAAATAGCCACGAGTTAGGATGGGCTTCCTGAGCAATTCGGGCTTCAAACACAGCTGGTATGTTGTAAGATCCAGCAATAACTCCACATTAATTAAAATAGATTCTCTACAAATATATTCTTCAAGGAGATTCTCTTCAGAAATATTCTTGACAAGGATCTGAAGCATTAAATAATGATCCTCATAATTAGCCTGATTAAAAGCGCCATGCAAGATCCATGAGAGAGAAACCAAACATTCCATAAATAGAACATGTCACGAACACTCCTCGTGAGACGATACAATGCTTGAGGCAATGCTTGAGGCATCGGATCACACATCCTGCTACTTGGTTTATTTTACCAAAAATGCAGCCAATACCAAAGACTCAACAAACTCCCCTTTTGGCAAATTTTTGGCTAAAACAAAATATGACCATACAGATACTACTTAAACAGATACTTCAACTACTTCGCCTTAAATGGTCAGGAAAATAAAAATTGATAGGATGTGGAATAGAATGCTTCAGCGTTTCACAAAACTACTCCCCCTGCACATATGCATAGGATGTTGGAGCATCGTATCCAACATCTCCCCCTGCATAACACAAATCAGCTCCCCCTCAACACCAAAACGTATGCTCCCCCTGAATATGCATACCACAAGAACAATATCGGAGCAACAAGCACATCTTCTTCTTCCTTGTCCATAGAGCCATAAAGTATCTTCCCTGGACCGCACCCAAAAACAGAACAGGATGCCTGCTCTGATACCAATTGAAATTCTTGGCACGCTATGCACGATGCTCTACACGATGCTCTAAGCACTCTATCCGGTCTAGCGCGTAATAATGTAAACCAAGTAAAAAAAACAAATAAAAAATACAAAGTATTTGTTAACCCAGTTCAGCGCAAACAGCAACCTACTCTGGGGGATACCAATCCAGGAAGGAATATCACTATAATAGTCCTAGTTCTAAGTTCTCAGCAAACGCTCCGTTTACAACTTATAACCTAGGCACTACCAATGATTCTTCAACCAAGGAACTCCTAGATTAGAGATCCCATCTCACTTCCCTACAACCTTACAGACAGCAAGGATTTCTAAAACACAATACAAAAAGGTTTTGGAGACACACTCCTAAAAACTACACACTCGTACCTAAAGGCTTAGAGTGATGCACAAGAACAATCATACTCCATGCTTAAAAGCTTTGGAGAAAATATAGAGTTACAACTCAAAACACAGTCCTACAAAAGCATCAAGATGATACTAGAGAGGCTCACAAATAAAGCACAAGGCTTACAAAGACACGAAACCCTAAAAGTCTACATTTTGATACATTGGTTTCGGTGAAGAAACTAGGTTTAGCTCCTTCCTTTAAATAGCCACGAGTTAGCATGGGCTTCCTGAGCAATTCGGGCTTCAAACACAGCTGGTATGTTGTAAGATCCAGCAATAACTCCACATTAATTAAAATAGATTCTCTACAAATATATTCTTCAAGGAGATTCTCTTCAGAAATATTCTTGACAAGGATCTGAAGCATTAAATAATGATCCTCATAATTAGCCTGATTAAAAGCGCCATGCAAGATCCATGAGAGAGAAACCAAACATTCCATAAATAGAACATGTCACGAACACTCCTCGTGAGACGATACAAAGCTTGAGGCAATGCTTGAGGCATCGGATCACACATCCTGCTACAAGGTTTATTTTACCAAAAATGCAGCCAATACCAAAGACTCAACAAACTCCCCTTTTGGCAAATTTTTGGCTAAAACAAAATATGACCATACAGATACTACTTAAACAGATACTTCAACTACTTCGCCTTAAATGGTCAGGAAAATAAAAATTGATAGGATGTGGAATAGAATGCTTCAGCATTTCACAAAACTACTCCCCCTGCACATATGCATAGGATGTTGGAGCATCGTATCCAACATCTCCCCCTGCATAACACAAATCAGCTCCCCCTCAACACCAAAACGTATGCTCCCCCTGAATATGCATACCACAAGAACAGTATCGGAGCAACAAGCACATCTTCTTCTTCCTTGTCCATAGAGCCATAAAGTATCTTCCCTGGACCGCACCCATAAACAGAACAGGATGCCTGCTCTGATACCAATTGAAATTCTTGGCACGCTATGCATGATGCTCTACACGATGCTCTAAGCACTCTATCCGGTCTAGTGCGTAATAATGTAAACCAAGTAAAAAAAAACAAATAAAAAATACAAAGTATTTGTTAACCCAGTTCAGCGCAAACAGCAACCTACTCTGGGGGATACCAATCCAGGAAGGAATATTACTATAATAGTCCTAGTTCTAAGTTCTCAGCAAACGCCCCGTTTACAACTTATAACCTAGGCACTACCAATGATTCTTCAACCAAGGAACTCCTAGATTAGAGATCCCATCTCACTTCCCTACAACCTTACAGACAGCAAGGATTTCTAAAACACAATACAAAAAGGTTTTGGAGACACACTCCTAAAAACTACACACTCGTACCTAAAGGCTTAGAGTGATGCACAAGAACAATCATACTCCATGCTTAAAAGCTTTGGAGAAAATATAGAGTTACAACTCAAAACACAGTCCTACAAAAGCATCAAGATGATACTAGAGAGACTCACAAATAAAGCACAAGGCTTACAAAGACACGAAACCCTAAAAGTCTACATTTTGATACATTGGTTTCGGTGAAGAAACTAGGTTTTGCTCCTTCCTTTAAATAGCCACGAGTTAGCATGGGCTTCCTGAGCAATTCGGGCTTCAAACACAGCTGGTATGTTGTAAGATCCAGCAATAACTCCACATTAATTAAAATAGATTCTCTACAAATATATTCTTCAAGGAGATTCTCTTCAGAAATATTCTTGACAAGGATCTGAAGCATTAAATAATGATCCTCATAATTAGCCTGATTAAAAGCGCCATGCAAGATCCATGAGAGAGAAACCAAACATTCCATAAATAGAACATGTCACGAACACTCCTCGTGAGACGATACAATGCTTGAGGCAATGCTTGAGGCATCGGATCACACATCCTGCTACAAGGTTTATTTTACCAAAAATGCAGCCAATACCAAAGACTCAACAAACTCCCCTTTTGGCAAATTTTTGGCTAAAACAAAATATGACCATACAGATACTACTTAAACAGATACTTCAACTACTTCGCCTTAAATGGTCAGGAAAATAAAAATTGATAGGATGTGGAATAGAATGCTTCAGCATTTCACAAAACTACTCCCCCTGCACATATGCATAGGATGTTGGAGCATCGTATCCAACATCTCCCCCTGCATAACACAAATCAGCTCCCTCTCAACACCAAAACGTATGCTCCCCCTGAATATGCATACCACAAGAACAGTATCGGAGCAACAAGCACATCTTCTTCTTCCTTGTCCATAGAGCCAAAAAGTATCTTCCCTGGATCTCACCCATAAACAGAACAGGATGCCTGCTCTGATACCAATTGAAATTCCTGGCACGCTATGCACGATGCTCTAAGCACTCTATCCGGTCTAGCGCGTAATAATGTAAACCAAGTAAAAAAAAACAAATAAAAAAGACAAAGTATTTGTTAACCCAGTTCAGCGCAAACAGCAACCTACTCTGGGGGTGTAACAACCCGTTTTTCTCAAGCCAGAAAAGTCAATATTTTTTTTTCTTTTCAACTAACACTCAGAGTGCGCATAGAATATTTTTCAATGAGCCGGCATTCAAATATACAAAAGAACTCATTACCATAAGGTGCTTCGACAAGCAAAGTGTATTCCTGAATAATTACAATCCAAGTCTAAGTATTCAAATACTTACAACAAAACAAGTTAGAATCCTATGCCTAAACCCAAAAAGCACGGTGTACAACCCACACCGGCGCATAGTCTAACTAAGCTAAAGCTCCAACCACTCACTGGGGCCTGGAACAGCCACCGTCGTCACCACGACCTAACCCGTCATCTGGGTGGGATGAGCCCGCAAATGAAAGAAAGGGTCACCACAAAATATAGGTATGTATATATATAACCGGTGCGAGAGAGTATACAAATACCAAACATACAAATACCAACAGAGAAAGCTCTTTAAACACCTAGCCATTCCCACCAACGGGTTCATATAAGCAATGCACACATAGCCTATAATGCAACCTCTACAATGCGTGGTACTAACCCTAGCTACCACAATGCATGAATTCCGGAACTGTAGGTTCAACCCCTACTAAAACACCAACGAAATCACAAGGTTAAGGTGGATCCACTCCCGCAATCACACCCCATGGTCCACTCCCGCAACCATGTATCGAACTCAACAAAATCACAAAGGATTAAGGTGGATCCACTCCCGCAATCACACCCCATGGTCCACGCCCGCAACCATGTATTGAACTCAATAAAACCCTATAAGAATCAGGTGGGTCCACTCCCGCAACCACACCTCGTAGTCCACTCCCGCCACTACGCACTAACAATGCATGAGCATACGATTCCCCATGTATACTAATGCAACAAATACATACCTCCCTAGCATATGTAAACCATCCCAACAACATACATACATATCCAATCATATGTAACAAACCACAACAAACATACATACATTTCCAATCATATGTATTCACCCACATGTTCATACATACATCTCCAATCATATGTAAAACAACGCACGTACTGTAAACACTTTCTCATCACGAGAATACATAACACATACATGCCAAACACACACACACGCATCACCGAAAATAACCAACAAACATGTTATAACTCAGTGAAAAGACAGAAATAAAGTGATGCCCTTACCTCGGCAAGCTTCCACAATTAAAACTCGCTCAACTCCACAATTCTACAATTCGCGCTTCCTAAAATATAAGCAGCGTACAATCAATAAAATACTCCCAACGTATCATATTGAAACGAAACTCATTCTCTAAGTTCTAGAGAGGCTTAAGGTACTTTCCAACACTCTCGGATAGTGATTTCGAGTCCTCCCCATAGCGATTAAAAATTCACGAAGTTAATTGCACTATTTCTCGCCACGCGAAAATATTTTCGTTTCAAAACAAACTAAGAAACACTTTGATTCCTAACTCCAAGGCAATCAATTTTCACATACTAAAACCATTTGAAAACAACCCAAAAACTCTTTGAAAATTTTCACAAAAATAAAAGTTTACTTGCGCCACAAGTTACAAGTTTTTCCTTTCAAATAAAATGGCCATAACTGGTTCATTCTTTATCTGATCGAGACGAGCCATACACCGAAATCTTCGTCTCGAAAAGACGGATCAAATTGTTAACTTTCTAGGACACGAAAACAATTTTAAAATGACCAGAATACCCTTCTAAATTTCGACCAGAATGAAACCACCCCAAAAACATTGTTTTCTAAAACCAAACATAATTAAAATACTTAAACCATTACTAACTTCTTAAAAACAACTCAAAAGTGGTCAAGCTCTTATACCAAAACCATTTCAAATCAAAGCATAACACTTTTCAAAACTTTACCAATTTAACTTGTTTTCTCAAAACACAAGTTACTAATTTTCATTTCCAAACAAAGCCACATTCAACATTTCTTTTGAAACCATGATCATGCCTTCCCAATTAGGACTTGAAGATTTGAAAACAACATGGACACAAGGCCTAAAATGCCACGGCCATTTCAAGGAAAACAAGGCTAACTCCCATTTTTTTTCATTACAAAATCCTAGTAATAATCTACTAGCTCCCAACATCATTTAATTGATCAATCACACTACTTTAAGAATCAAAACAAAAGTTTCTAAAATGTGTTCATCAATCCCTCAAGAACACCAAAATAAATTTTTTCTTATTTTTCAAAACAAAGTTTATATTCAAGAATCCATTTTGCCACAAAGCCCAAAACTAACATCAAAAACAAAATCTCAAAACAAAATTCAAGTTTATGATCTTTTCAAAATTTTTCTTCAAAACCTAACTTAAAAATTTGTGAAAACTTTAAATCAACCATGGAAATCATCTCATACTTCACTCATATGTACTAATTAACTCTCATGAACACTTCTATGGAACCAAAAACTAATTAAAACTAGATTCTAGAATTTTTCTCTCAAGAACATAATCCTCAAAATCCTAAAATCTAGGAAGTTCATGGCTAGATAAGGAAGAGAAGAGGTTAGTTACCTTAAGTGAAGAAGATTCTTGGCAAGTTAATGATCCAAGCTTGAGAAAATGAGAAATGAAATTTTGAATGGATGAATGAGTGAGAGAGAGATCAGCCGAGAGAGTGAGGAGAGGAGGGAGTAGTTTTTGTGATTTTTCTTCTAAGTCCACAAAGCTAAACCTCCTTACTATGCAAAGGGTCTTGATTAATCTAAGCCCTTGGATCAAATAGTGTAAAGCTAACAAGATTAAACCCTAGCCATTGGATCATTTCAAGTCTATCCACTTTAGATATTTCTTTCTCATGAGAAACTCACGCCTCACAGACGAGTCGCGCCTCGCTAACGGACGGAAATCGCAAAAATATAAAATCTACCAAATAAACGTCCGTCGTAAACCGTTTCCAAATATTATTGCTAAATCTTTTTCCTCGACTGTAATTTTCTTCTTCACCCTCGAAAATGATTCTCGGGACATATCCTAACTCGCGCAGATATATAAAACCTCCATCTAAATTTCTACGGAATTCAGAAGCCGTAAAATTTTACATCAGCGGGTAAAATTCCTACTCGTTTTTCCAAAAACCAGAATAATCCAAAACTCGTTATTCTGACTACACATAAACCCTCTTATACTCAAAAGAAGACTACGACCCAAAAGTCTGTGCCTTTCCAGCGCACGAGCACAAAACAGGCTCCATTTCAGCAAACAGCCGTTATGGCGACAATACTCACAAAACCACTTAACAAAAACCCTAATATTCTTAGTCATTACTTATTTTATTCACACAAAAGGTACAGTGGAATTACGGGTCTTACAGGGGGATACCAATCCAGGAAGGAATATCACTATAATAGTCCTAGTTCTAAGTTCTCAGCAAACGCCCCGTTTACAACTTATAACCTAGACACTACCAATGATTCTTCAACCTAGGAACTCCTAGATTAGAGATCCCATCTCACTTCCCTACAACCTTATAGACAGCAAGGATTTCTAAAACACAATACAAAAAGGTTTTGGAGACACACTCCTAAAAACTACACACTCGTACCTAAAGGCTTAGAGTGATGCACAAGAACAATCACACTCCATGCTTAAAAGCTTTGGAGAAAATATAGAGTTACAACTCAAAACACAGTCCTACAAAAGCATCAAGATGATACTAGAGAGGCTCACAAATAAAGCACAAGGCTTACAAAGACACGAAACCCTAAAAGTCTACATTTTGATACATTGGTTTCGGTGAAGAAACTAGGTTTAGCTCCTTCCTTTAAATAGCCACGAGTTAGCATAGGCTTCCTGAGCAATTCGGGCTTCAAACACAGCTGGTATGTTGTAAGATCCAGCAATAACTCCACATTAATTAAAATAGATTCTCTACAAATATATTCTTCAAGGAGATTCTCTTCAGAAATATTCTTGACAAGGATCTGAAGCATTAAATAATGATCCTCATAATTAGCCTGATTAAAAGCGCCATGCAAGATCCATGAGAGAGAAACCAAACATTCCATAAATAGAACATGTCACGAACACTCCTCGTGAGACGATACAATGCTTGAGGCAATGCTTGAGGCATCGGATCACACATCCTGCTACAAGGTTTATTTTACCAAAAATGCAGCCAATACCAAAGACTCAACAAACTCCCCTTTTGGCAAATTTTTGGCTAAAACAAAATATGACCATACAGATACTACTTAAACAGATACTTCAACTACTTCGCCTTAAATGGTCAGGAAAATAAAAATTGATAGGATGTGGAATAGAATGCTTCAACATTTCACAAAACTACTCCCCCTGCACATATGCATAGGATGTTGGAGCATCGTATCCAACATCTCCCCCTGCATAACACAAATCAGCTCCCCCTCAACACCAAAACGTATGCTCCCCCTGAATATGCATACCACAAGAACAGTATCGGAGCAACAAGCACATCTTCTTCTTCCTTGTCCATAGAGCCATAAAGTATCTTCCCTGGACCTCACCCATAAACAGAACAGGATGCCTGCTCTGATACCAATTGAAATTCTTGGCACGCTATGCACGATGCTCTACACGATGCTCTAAGCACTCTATCCGGTCTAGCGCGTAATAATGTAAACCAAGTAAAAAAAAAACAAATAAAAAAGACAAAGTATTTGTTAACCCAGTTCAGCGCAAACAGCAACCTACTCTGGGGGATACCAATCCAGGAAGGAATATCACTATAATAGTCCTAGTTCTAAGTTCTCAGCAAACGCCCCGTTTACAACTTATAACCTAGGCACTACCAATGATTCTTCAACCTAGGAACTCCTAGATTAGAGATCCCATCTCACTTCCCTACAACCTTACAGACAGCAACGATTTCTAAAACACAATACAAAAAGGTTTTGGAGACACACTCCTAAAAACTACACACTCGTACCTAAAGGCTTAGAGTGATGCACAAGAACAATCATACTCCATGCTTAAAAGCTTTGGAGAAAATATAGAGTTACAACTCAAAACACAGTCCTACAAAAGCATCAAGATGATACTAGAGAGGCTCACAAATAAAGCACAAGACTTACAAAGACACGAAACCCTAAAAGTCTACATTTTGATACATTGGTTTCGGTGAAGAAATTAGGTTTAGCTCCTTCCTTTAAATAGCCACGAGTTAGCATGGGCTTCCTGAGCAATTCGGGCTTCAAACACAGCTGGTATGTTGTAAGATCCAGCAATAACTCCACATTAATTAAAATAGATTCTCTACAAATATATTCTTCAAGGAGATTCTCTTCAGAAATATTCTTGACAAGGATCTGAAGCATTAAATAATGATCCTCATAATTAGCCTGATTAAAAGCGCCATGCAAGATCCATGAGAGAGAAACCAAACATTCCATAAATAGAACATGTCACGAACACTCCTCGTGAGACGATACAATGCTTGAGGCAATGCTTGAGGCATCGGATCACACATCCTGCTACAAGGTTTATTTTATCAAAAATGCAGCCAATACCAAAGACTCAACAAAATAAAATTTTTATACCCTGGGCTGATTCATAGCTCCTGAGCACAAATTGGTTGAACTAAGCCCGGCTCTGAGCTCCGGTCTTCCATGTTTGGGCGTAAACTGACAGAATGCTCCAAAAACATGATTTTCTGATTATCGAGAATGATACATTAACAAATTTAATTTAAATTTTACATAAAATCTAAAAATTAATTGCACTTAACAAATTTTCTTAAGAAAATGTTTCATAAAGATAACTCAATTGGTAGATAATAAAGACATTATTAGAGGAGTCGGAGTTCGAACCCAAAATTTCACAATTCTCATATACTTATAATATATGAGTCTAATCACTAAACTATCGTAAATAGGAAAGGGAAAAAAATCTTTAAAAGACCTACTATTTGCACACACGTGCATTTGGCCGACACACGTTAGGTGAGACGGGAAAATAGATTCTAGGGACGAGCTGATAGAATCAAAGTCTCAAGAGTAGGGATTTTAAGGATTTAGAATAGAATTCGATACAATTAAGAAATTATGTGAGAATAGTGTTGAGAGTTTTTGAGAGAAGAAGGTTTATGTTAAAATGTTTGATTCATTTTCAAATGAAGCCAAAGCTGCTTTTTAAATACATTCAAAAGGGTTAAAAAGATAAAATGACATAATATGAATCTAACGTTTAAAATAAACTAATATCCTAATAGTTATTTCCCGTGACAAACACTCCCCTTCAAACATCCTTGTCCTCAAGGATGAAAATTTTCAAGTACCAAACATAGCAGATAAAGTCTTCTATTTGAGCAAAACTAAAGGAGCATGAACACTTCCTCTTTCAATCATTTTCCTATGTAGAATAGCCACAACAAGATCAACATTAGCAGCAAATTTCCAAGTGTCATGCTTAGGTAATAAATCCCTCCATTTGAGCAAAATCTTAATGACAATAACACTTCCTCCATTGTCACAAACTATTATTGCAAGCATAATACATATGGAACTGCAATTAAGGGTCCCTGCAACAATCTCATGATCAAACCTGCAAATTTCTAAGTTCTTATAGAGCAGCAATTGACCTTTAGGGATCATTATTTTCCTATGCAAAATAGTCAACTTTACAACAAATTTGACAACATTAAAGTGTGACTTTTGACATAGCTTCAACAGATGCAGTTGAAGCTGTTAGAAATAATATAAAATCATTGATGTGGCCTATCCTAACAGCTTAAGCTTTTGGGATAATCTACATCAATGGTTTTATATTATTTCTAACAAGCAACCTGAGAAAATTAGAATGAGGAGAAGGAGAGGATGTAATAGAATGAATCATTGAGGCCCCTTGGAGTTGAACTGGTTCACTACAAACTTTTCTAATGAAGTACTAGTATTGATTAAAATCACTAGTAATTGTACTATGCAGCCATTGTACCTTGAATTTGTAATTAAAAAAAATTTGGATTGCCAACATACTGATACCAATAAGGTGATTGAAAACTCCATTTGTGATTTCTAAATGTGGTTGAGAAATTATCCTTTAGAAAGAAGGAATAATAAAAAGTCTACAGCATAAAACATGACTCCTTTTTCTTCAGATCTTTGAAAAATCAAGTGATCATACAATAACTCACCAATGGTATGTTTAATTCCACTAGCTAAAGAAACAAAATCAAATCTTCTGATCCTTGCACTGTCATCAACACAGCAGTATACATATTTGCTAAAATAGAGCTAGGGGTGTGCAAAAAATCAGGTTAACCATAACCAAAGTACTAACCAAACTAAATCCAATTTTAATAACCAAATCCATTTTATAAGAAAACCACACCAATCCAATAAAAAAAAACCAATTGTAAACCATATCCATTTTTTTATAATTGGTTTGTAAACCATATCCATTTTTTAAAATTTTTTGATTTCAAATAAAAGAAATTCTGAAGTTTTTTTCGGAAAAAAGTTTTCGATCTTTTTTAGCGAAAGTACCTGATTTTTTTACGAAAAAAAACATTCCGGTCTTTATTCGATATTTCAGATAAATACAATTTCGGAGTATTTTCCGGAAAAACTTTCAATATTTTATTCGAAAAAAACTCATGATTTTCAACGGGAATTTTTTTTTTCAGATTTTTCCGGAAAAAAAGTTTCCGCTTTTTTGTCGAGAAAAAAAGTTCCCGATTTTTCCGGAAAAATTTTCTGATTTTACTGGAAAAAAAGTTTCCGGTTTTTTCCGGAAAAAAAGTTCTCGATTTTTCCCGAAACAATTTCCGATTTTTTGCCGGGAAAAAAAGTTCCCGATTTTTCCGGAAAAAAGTTTCCGGTTTTTTCGGAAAAAAAGTTTCCGATTTTTTCCGGAAAAAAAGTTCTCGATTTTTCCGGAAAAAAGTTCTCGACTTTTCCGGAAAAAAGTTCCTGTTTTTTTCCGGAAATAAGTTTTTGATCTTTTGCCGGGAAAAAAAGTTCCCGATTTTTCCGGGAAAAAAGTTTCCGATTTTTTCCGGAAAAAAAGTTCTCGATTTTTCCGGAGAAAATTTCTCGATTTTTTGCCGGGAAAAAAAGTTCCCGATTTTTCCGGAAAAAAGTTTCAAATTTTTCCGGAAAAAAAAATTTCGATTTTTTCCGTAAAAAAAGTTCTCGATATTTTTTCCGTAAAAAAATTTCCGATTTTTCCCGTGATAATTTCTAATATTTTTTCGGAAAAAAAGTTCTAATTTTTTTTTTGGAAAAAAAATCCTTATTTTTTAGGAAAAAAGTTGGTTCAATTGAATAATCCAATTTTTATTACTAACCGGTTATGAATTGGTTTCAAACCGGTTATAAATCCATGACCATATAAATGGTTTTGCTCTGGATATGGTTTGGTTTCTCAAAATATCCAACCATGCACACCCCTACTTTCTTTATCTTGATCACCGTAATTTTATTTTTTCAGGAGTAAATCAAAACTCGCCTACTTTACAGAGATAAAGACCTATTTACCCTTTTTTTTCTTTACAATAATAACGCGAGATATGATAAACCATTTCCCCTTACATGAGAGGGGGAGTGATTGTGGTGCATAAACTTTTTCGTTATGCACCATGTATAAATAATGAAAATTCTTAATGCACCCCTCAGATTGCTTAGCGCACCCCCAGATTGTTTAGGGCACCCCCATATTTCTAGCACACCCCCCAAATTTCTGGGGGTGCGCTAAGCAATTTAGGAAGTGCGCTAGAAATATGGGGATGCACTAAGCAATTTGAGGTATTTATGCACGGTGTATAAACATGACTTATGCACCATAACTTGTGCTCATTAGAGGATCCAAATTAAATCCTTCCACAATGGTAAAAATGGTGAAGAAGATCGGTGTGGAAAGCCATGCATCCACGTGGGTCCAATAATATTTTTATTACTCAACTCTTAAAGTGCATTTATAAGTTCAACATTATTGCACTACATATATGTAACAACCACTTTTGTGCCTACTATCAACCAACATCATTGATTATTCCCTTTGCATGTGAAATTCCAAAAGTTACTAATATATAAACTTATAAATCCTTTATAGATAAAGAGAGAAAACATAATAAAATGAAACTCATCAGCATTTCATTTTTGTCCAAGCTTTTGATACTTCAATATCTCAGCTTTCAATGCTTTTCTGCTCAGGATTTTGATTTCTTCTATTTTATTCAGCAAGTAAGTAAAATCATGAGTAGATCTATTAATCATAGATTAAATTAAGTTTATATTTTATATTTACACTTTATATATAAATCTGATTCTTATAAATACTGCATATTTCTTTGTTAATACTGCAGTGGCCAGGAGCATACTGTGACTCAAAGCAGAGCTGCTGTTTTCCGAAAACCGGAAAACCGGCGACAAATTTTACCATTTATGGACTTAGACCTAACACTAATGATAATTCATCTCCTTCAAACTGTGACACTGAAAGTGTTTTTGATAAAGCTAAGGTATATATTCATTTTATTTTTTTAATAATATGTATTTAATTGGTCTTAATGATTTTATTAATACATTTCAGTACTGAAAAAGTCATCAATAAGTCATTTAATTTTGTATAGATCTCAGACCTGATTAAGAACTTGGAAAAGAATTGGCCATCTTTGAACTGTCCAAGTAACGATGGTATTAAATTATGGTCACATGAATGGATGAAACATGGTACCTGTTCAGAATCTGAGCTTACTCAACATGATTATTTTCAAACAGCTCTTAAACTCAAGCAAAAACTTAATCTCCTTCAGATCTTCAAGAATGCAGGTAACAAGACATGATTTTAAAGCATATCATCAGTTATTAAACACTCGACATCGACACAACACTGACACAGACTCAAAGAATTTTAAAAATAGAAGTTGATTAAATGTAATTACTTGTGTCAATGTTATGTACATTATATGCCAGACACCACACATGTGAGACATGAGACACTTTTAATCCAAAGTGTTGAGAGCTAAATTATTATTTTTGGTTCAATTGCATTTTTGGTCTTATATTATCACTCATTCACAAAATTAATCCCTTATTTTAAAACCTTTAAATTTTGGTCCCTACCTCGGATTTATGGAATCCAATTTTGTGATGCACCAAATTTTAAATGATAAGGCAAAATATAAATTGAGTCCATAAAACATGTCACGCTCAAATTTGAAGTCCAAAAATTCGAGAGATCAAAATTGGACAATTTAAATAGGGATTAATTTTGTGAGTGAGTAAAAATAGTAGACAAAAATTGCAATTAAATGAGAAAAAAAAGTATACATTTGCAAAGTTTCTAATAACTTAATGTTATGAATTTCAGGGATTGAACCAAATAATAAATTTTACAACATTGGCAATTTTTTAGATGCTATACAAGAAGCTACGGGGTTTCTCCCAGGAATAGAATGTAATAGAGATTCAACACATAACAGTCAACTTTTAAAAATTTACATGTGTGTGGATATTTCTGGATCAAATTTCATTGAGTGTCCTGGTGTTCCAATGGGCATATGTGGTGATAAAGTACAATTCCCCAAGTTTTAAAGAGAATTTGTTATGTTAAATAGAACATGGTTTAATTTGTATTTTGATTTTCTAGCCACATTGTACTTCTAATTCTAAACTATCATTATGAGAAAATTACAACCCCATCTTATTTTTCAAGCAATTATCTTCATTTATCCATGTTCATTCAATTAACTCAATTAGTTATCCATATAATTCATCCACTCTAATAAACTAATTCATAAATGAAATATATTTCATAAAAAAGAAAAATCTAGAAGATCAATCTTAAACCTAAGTTAATATATTTCATTTTAATAAATAAATAAAGTGTTATCTATCACCATTGTTATATCGTCGTTAGACACTGGCCTCCTCCATCAGCCACCATTCACAACTGCCAATCATCGGCTGCTAGGCACTAGCCACAACCTTTATTTGATGTTGGCCGTCACCTTCTACCTTCGTTGTCAATCTCCTATCACCGGTCACCATCGCTTAGCGTAAGAGCGTCTTAGTACAAGTTTATCACGGGTCTATATATAAATATGACATTGGATATTTGGATGTTGATATCTTTATATTTGTTAGGGTAAACAAGATATCTTCTACGTGCAACTGTGAATATTTAAATATTAATATATTATTTAAACTACGTTTGAATATTTAAGTATTTAATTACTTGATAATATGCATATGCAGACTCTTGCGTTCATTGGGTGTCAAAATCTAACACTTGGCGATTTGACTCATATTAACTCAAGCTAAATTAACATTTTACTTCCTCCGTAGCAAAATATAAGTCACTTTGAGAAAAAAATTTGTACCAAAATGACTTATATTGTGGTATGGAGGAAGTACAATTTAATAATTTGACATTATAAATGCTATAGTTTGATTAACATTAAAAGTCGTTGGGATTGCTGAACTTAGTGTGGTAGCCTTGGAAAAGATGGAATATATATGATACAGTAGAAGTGGTACATGTAGGGCCGGCCTAATGGTAAAGCAGCTCAAGCTCTAGCTTTAGGCCTCACAAAAAAGTAATTTTTTAAAGCCCATTAGGCCTCAAAATAATGTCGGGTTTAATATATATAAGCCTCCGTCCAAAAATAACAGATTGATTATATAGCTCAGTTGGTGCGCGCGTGCATTTGGTGTAGAGGTTGTGGGTTTAATACTCTTAGCCAGCAATCTTTCTTGGTGACATTTACCGTGTGTTTGGTTTGAGAGAAACATGAAAGAGAGAAGTTGGGAAGAGAGAGTTTGAAGAGAAATATGGTATTTCTTCTGTTTGGTTTAAAGAGAGATGAGAAAGAGAGAAGTTGCCAACGACTTATAACAACTTTTAACAAAAAAAGTTGTTGCAAAAAATAGTATTTCTTGTAGTGAATCCAGAAGCATATCCACCATTGGAGTATGTTGAAGCTTTCCATAATCGTGCTTCATGCATCGAAGAAAATGAATCGTTGAATGGTTCAGAAAATAATTTGCCCAAATATTTTTTATTTTTTTAGTCCACCATTAGTCCAGGAGAGGTGGTGAACCACAACAAGATAGACAGGTGTGGGGGAGGTGTTAAAGACACGTTCATAGATGGGGCAAGGGAAATACGAATTTTAATTAATTATCATATACATTAATTTAAATAATATGATTATTTGAATTAAATTGAAAATAATTTTACTAATAACAAAATTGCTGAATTAAATCAAAATAAAATGAATTGAATAATAATTTTTGCATTAGGGGTGTTTTTGTCTTTTTAAATAATATACACATTTCTCTCTCTTCTATTTCTCTTATACCAAACAATACATCAAATCTACTCTATTTCTCACATCTTTCTCTCTTCTTTAACTCTCTCTCACCTCTTTCTCTCTTCTCACTTTCTCTTCACAACAAAGACCAGACCGAACCGGCCGGTCAGACCGCGAACCGGAGGGGTGACCAGTCAGGCTCGAATGTTGGATCGGCCATGCAGTTAGACCGGTGTGAACCGCTCAAAACCGGAAAAACCGGTGAACCGGCGGTTTCTCCACACCGCCGGTTTGATTGCACGCGCTTTTTTTTCCTTTTTTTTTCAACTAAAAGTCTCAAAACGACATCATTTTGGATTTTTATTTAAAAAAAATAGAAGAAAAAAAAAACCCAACATTGAAAAAACTATGCCTCCTTGGATTTAAATTTATTAGACACTTTGTTATTCTGTTTATGTTGCAATTAAATTTTGTTTAAAACTTATTTGGATTTGTATTTTGTACTGTACTATTTTATTGTGTGTGACGACAACATTTAAGATTTGAATTTAAGAACTTATGACATTATGGAATTTTCGAGTTTTTTAAATTTTTTAGGTGTCATGTCATGATTTTTTAGAGACTGAATCATCCGATTCGACCGATTTAATACCTATATAGTTGTATTATAGACACTGGTTCGTTCCACCGATTTATCCGGTTATACCCGGTTTAGTCATGCGGTTCGACCAGTGACCCAGTGGTTCGACCAATGAACCCGTAACCCAGTATCCTCACCGGTTCGATGTCCGGTCCGATTTTTAAAACATTGCAATGAAGTATTTTCCCACCATGGGAAAATTTGACCAAGTTGGTTTTTGACTCTTTGATCAAATAGAGAACACATCTTTATTATAGTCCATCAACACTAGATCTAACCACTACTCTCTACAACCCATCTCCCATCTTCCCCCACCCACTACCTCCTCATCGGACCTTCCCTCTCCATCCATATCAACAGCTCCGACGGATACCCACCACCCTCATCTATCACCGCTCTATGTAGAGATATAACCTGTAGTTCTTCTGAGATTGACTGCATCATATGGCTAAAACAACTTGGTCAGAGTGACTTAACTGAAGCACCAATGCTAAAGTAATTAAGTCTAAACCACTTGTGCATATTGAAGATGTGCAGATGCAACATGTTGAACAAGATGTCCTAGACATCTTGTCACTGGGTTCAGAACATGTTAAAGCAACATGTCGAACAAGATGTCCCAAGACATGTGGGTAGGACATCTGAACCCAGTTCAGCTTAAAAGATAATGCTTATCCATTAAGCACGCGTGTTTGTTTATATTTGAATGAAGCGCGAATCTTTAAGTAACAAGCTGAGATTAGGATTAATGATAAAGTTTGTTATTAATCTTAAGTGTTAGATACGATTAGGATTCGTATTTAATTTGTGGATAAAGATTAATTTCTTTATCTTTTGGAGTTTGTTTTTAAACAAGTCTGTTTTAAAACTAACTCTTAATTGTAGTGCATCTGAAAGACTGAAGACGATCTGAAGATCTGCAGGCCTATAAATAGAACTCAACATAGAGCTTAAAACTTAACCCACAAGAACTGAAGATTGTGAGTTCAAAGCTTTGTGCCTACTGTGCAAAAGCATTCGTGGCTCTTAGTATCGTTTTTGATACTTTGCAGCTTTGTGGCTCTTAGTATTGGTTTTGATACTTTGTAGCTTTGTTGTTGAATGTTGCCATTCAACTAAGTCTTTAAACTTTGTAGTTTAAAGTTGCCGTCACTTGGGATTAGTGATTAGAGGGAGTTGGGTAGGTTCTCATATTCAGGGGGAGTTAGCCCTTGAGTAGAAGATTGCTAGGATTAAGAAAAGGCATACATGCCAATAGGTGTTTGGTATGGTTGTAAGACTAAGTATTAATTCGGATTAGTAGTGTTCACTTCCTGGATTGGTATCCTCCAGAGTAGGTCTGTTTAGCGCCGAACTGGTTTAACAATTTACTGGTGTTATTTATTGCTTTTATTTACTTCAGTACTGCAATAATTCGTGATCCTCATAAACGTTTGTCAAACCAGTTGTCTAAGACATCTGGACTATAGACACATTGTCCTAGACATTGTGTACGACATCTGTCCTGCCAAAGAACAGAATTTCATAACCCAACTTTGGGTCTGTTTGGTTCGGGAGTTTTGGAGGGGAGGGGAGGTGATATTTTAAATTTTTATGTTTGGTTCAACTTTTTAACGAGGGGAGGGGAGGGAAGGAGATAAATAATTTATTTTTTTAGCTGTCACGACCCGAATCCATTGATTGTCTTACTGAAATCCATTGATTAGCCTTCACTTTCTCTCACGTTTCATTTCTTTCTTTCTTTCACTTTCTCTCTCTCGTGTACACACTCACCCTTCACCCTCACTTTCATTCTCTTTTCTCTCTTTCAATTCACCATAAGTCTTGCTTAAATCATCCACTCTTGAGGTCAATTACTCATCTCGGCAAAGCTATCTCTTAGTCTACAAGTGCTCTTGTGTAAGATTTTGGAGTTAGGGTTATTGCTATAAGAAATGAGGAGAATACCCATCTCTTGGAAGTTGCTCATTGATACTCTTTGAGGTAAAAATTTTATGATTCATGAAATTTAGAGATGATATCTATCTTGGATTAGTAGTGGAACTAGTAAAAACTTAGACTTTCATGAGTTCTTTCAAACTCTAACTCTAACAAATTGGGGGTTTTGTCTAATTCTTTTATCTATTGGTAGTGTGATCTTAAATAAGTTTTCATAAGAGCTGAAATTGTCGTATGATGTTCAGATTCGGCAGAAATTGCTCCGGTGGTCATTCCGGAAACCATTGCTAGGAATGGAGTTGATTCGTCATAGTTGTGAGTTGATGATGATCATTATCATATATTTTAATTATTGCTATTATTGATATTTTGCTTATTTTCTATGTTAAAGTAATTTTGAAAGTGGGGAAACACAACCTTTGAACATTTTTTTTTCCTCATCATCGGTTATTTAATTTTTAAAGTTATCGATGTTAATACGGTCTCTATTTGGATTTACTTATGATTTATTGAGCATAAGATTTGAAATTGAGATTTGCTTTATATACTTTGGGCATAAGTTTGATATGTTGAGAAATATGGTTTTGAGATATATGTTTTGGAAAAATGTTGATATTCTCCGTTTGGATTTGATTTTACTTATGGTTTATAAAGTGAACTATTTTGGACTGTATGTATTTCGACAAAAGCTTTTGAAAGGTATTGAAACATGGTTTTTGGCTATGTATTTTAAGAGTCACGATTATAATGAAGACGACCTAGGTGCACCTAGTTATAAAATGTCGATTAGGGAGGATTAACCGTTAGATGGAGCTACCCCTATGGGAGAGGCCACCATTAGGAGGAGAGGGCTATCAACGAGTGTAGGCTCCCTAATTGAATATGATGATATATTTTTGAATCGTAGAGAAAAGGGCTATCCGTTAGATGGAGCCGCCACTAAGTGAGAGGCCACTCTTAGGAGGAAAGGGCTATCAACGAGATGGAGCCATCTCTTGATTCTCTCGTAACAAATTATTTTTATTTGATTGGATTTCTATACTTTTCTTATTTTAATATTTTCTTTAAAGTTGATTATATTCATTCCATTAAACTGTATGAGATTTATATACAAGGTTGATTATTTTGATTCTTTTAATTATACCGATTTCTATATTCCTATAAAGTTGTTTAGTTGGTTTTCACCTCTTTATGACATTGAGTTTTTGAATAGTTTTCTTTTATGGATAAATTTACAAGTTTTATGAATTTTCATGTGTACACTTTATGGATTAATTATATTTTGGCATGGTTACTACCTTTGTAAATTGAAACTAAATTTGAGAAAATAATTATTCGTGCCCTTGTGTGTTTCCCTTCTAGTTGGTGATGGTTGTTGTCTCTCACTAAGTCCTCGTGGCTTACCCCTTCATATTCTATTTTTTTCAGATCAGAAGAGTAGCAAGCTTCTAATAGATTCAAAGTTCCAAATTGTAGCTCTTTTGGTAGGTTTCCTTTGGTTGAAGACTCTTTGTTTATGTTTATGTTGAGTCAGTGTATCTGCAGCTATTTTGAGTCTAGGAATAATTTATTTTGGGTTGTATGGATATTAAATTTGTAAACCTTGAACACTGCTGACTGATAATGTATGTTGTAAGAATATCAAACAAGATTTATTTGATTTTGGAACGTTGAAAATACAGAGGATACTCTGTCGAAATTTCAGGAAATATTATATTTGAATTAAAAGTCATTTTTTGAAATATTTTATTTACTGGTCGATGAGTTTTTCATAAGGCTTGCCGGACTAGTGTGTTAGTTCGTGCGCCGGTCACGATGCGGATTCGGGTCGTGACAAAGTTGGTATCAGAGCTCCGGTTGTAGGTCCTAATAGCTGCAGACATAGAATGAGAATAGGTTCTTGTTAGTAAATTGTGAACCGCGGCACCATTTACCTGCAAGAAGCTATTAGCATTCTATGGTAGTCTCACTTGTTGTCAAATTTTATGGTAGCCACACTTGTTGTCCAATTCTATGATCTCTTTTGGTCTTTGATTTGTCTCGCTCTGTCGTTTTGTCGAATATTCGGTCAATTTTCTTTCAATTGGTGAGGATGCCACCCAACACTAGAATCTCCACTAGAAGGGAAATTTGTTCCGCATGGGTTTACTTCCCAACCTTAAGACCCTAGTCAAAGAGATCGTGATTCGGTTGTATTCGTTGTCGACTTAAAGCAATTGATGGAGGATGTGGCTTGGTTGTAGTAGTAGTAGTTAGGTCGAGGTGCCTAGAGGAAGATGCAAATTGCTATAGGTATTGCAACAATTTGTTGCGATTCTTGTTAAGAAGTAGCACGACAATCTAAGACAAACAACTTTTAGCAGGTCACAAGAAGTCACAAGAAGTTAGTTACAGTGGGTACCAGGCGATAACCCACTAGAGAGATTGATATTGATATAGAGAAATTCGTGAAGCCTAAACCCTTACCTTTTGCTAAGTCATTCAGATACTCAGATCCTCAGATATAAAGAGGTGAAGTTGACATAATTTAAGTTGGAAGGTTTGGTATATGACTTGTTTGATACACTTACGTGTTGTAAACAAAAAGGATCACTGATGTTGGTGAGATCTCTTGATTGTTTATTGTTCGTTTTCTTCAAGAAAGTGTTGAGAGATGGATTAGCTCACGAATACGAGAGATTTGAACAAACTGAGGAGATGTAATTTTGGAGTACAAAACCCATTTTACAGAGCTTGTAAGGTACTATCCTCACCCTTTATCATAGAAGATGTGTGTTAAAGTGGTTCATTGGAAGATTAAAGGAATACGTAGTTGGAATTGTGGTTGGATCTAACTGTGTTACTTTGCGGAAGTTTTAAGCATGACACTTCAGATTAGTCAACAAAAGCGTAAGAGATTTAGTAAATAGGATTATCACAAGAAACAAGTTAAATGACCATATAGTAATTATTCTTATCGTGGTGGTGAAGTTATATTTGGTCATTAGGGACAACAAATATTAGTATTGCAAGAGGGGTAGTTCTAGTAGACATACTTTTCAGCATAGTCTATAGTTGTAGATTAGATCATGGGGCATATAGATAATTAACTTTTCCTCAGAGTAATTCTGATTCTACAGTAGTTGGTTTTAATCTGAAATTTTTCAAAGATGGTAAATTGTGCTTTCAATGTGGTCGAGTATGAGTATGACATAACAAGGGGGATCATCATTGGTAGCTACGACACACCTATTATCTAGTCATGAATTAACACTAGTAGTTGTAGTATAGAGTATGACAGGATGTTGAGTATTAATTGGTTGTTCTTCAGTCATGTCACCCTAGTCTATTATAACAAGGTAGTAAGAAGTGAGTTACTGGGTACTAATTTTCTCCGGCCTTTCGAGGAAAATGTGGTTGGTTACCACATAATTTAATCTCATATTTAGGAATTAACAATTTATTTAAAGATGTTGTCAAGGATAATTGTTTTGATTATGGATATACAAGTGAGTGAAGAACAACTATAAATAGTTGTAAAAGCGTGTGAGTTAGAATTTCTTGGATTTCCACCTGATAGGGATATTGAATTCTTTATAGACTTGGTTCCTAACCTCCAACTCACATTTGTACCTCTTCATAGAATGGTCTGGCCGAACTTTAGATGTTAAGGAAACAACTACAAGGTTTTCTCAATAAGAGCTTTACTCGCCCAAATTCGTTTCCTTTGAAATCACTAGTATTGTTTGAAAAGAAAAGAGATGAACCCATGTGATTATGTGTGGTATAGAGAATCAAATAGGATGGTAGTAATGAATGAACATTGTTTACTCTGAATTGACGAATTGTCTGATCAACTTCAAGGAATTAAATGTTTTTGTCTAAGATTGATTTGCGGTCTAGGCATCACCAACCGAAGGTTAAGAGGAATCTTATTTCAAAGAAAACTCTTTGCACATGCTATGAGCAGTATGAAACTCTAGTTATGTCTTTCGGGTTTAAAATGCTCCTACATCTTTATGGATTTGATGAATTGGATTTTAAACCATCTGTAGATTAGTATGCTAAGATTATTTAAACGAGATCGTTTCTTTACATGACATGTCAATCTCTACTATTCCTGAAAACATGGCTCTGTTGACTGCTTGGTTTTGGAAGTCTATCTGGACTAGGAACCCATTTGAATCTTAGTACAATCATTATCCTAGGACCAATGGTCAATTTTACAAAACTATACAAACACAGAGGATATGTTTCGTGCTTGTGTTCTTAATATTGGATGGAGTTGACCAATGCTTTTCGATGAGGGAATTTTCATGTAATTAGTTACCAATCTAGTATTAAAGTGGCGCCTTTTGAGCTATTGTATATAGACGATGTATGTCATCGATAGGATTGTTTGAAGTTGGCTAGTCTAAAATAGTGGGACTAGAGTTGATTTAAGATATCACGAAAAAGTTAAGATCATCTAAGAGTGTTTAATGACAACTCCAAGTAGTAAAATTCTTACTCTAATCATAGGTGTCTCCCTTGGGGTTCACAGTGGGAGAACATGTATTCCTAGATGTTTCACCAATGTAGGATGTATAGTAGTTTGACAAAATGGGGGAAAATTAGTTAAATGTTCATTGGAATGTTATAGATTTGGCAGAGATTTAAACTTCTAGCTTATCATTGCTTCGACTAGATCCCTCAACAGTTTGTATAATCTTTTATATTTCTATGCTCCGGAAATACGTTTATAACCCTTTTCATGTGATTAGTCATGAAGATGTGCAGCAAGATGAGAATTTTTCTTACGTTGGTCATTTGACCGATATAATAGATATGAGAGTGATATGTTTATGATCAAAGGATATTGTTTAAGTAAAGATTTTGTGGTACGGATTGTCTGGGGAAGTAATAGCCCGCCAATCCAGATAAGTCATGTGTGTCAGGTACCCAAACTTATTCGAAGATCAAGGTTAGTTGTATAAATTCGAGGACGAATTTTCCTTAAGGGAGGAAGAATGTAATGCCCTGTTTCACTAAAGTTATAAAAAAAAAAAAGGCATTCAGATACTCAGATATAAAGTAAATTAGCCTCTTTAAACAGGGCATTACATTAGCCTTAACCTTATAAACTCAAAATAAGGATTAAATTATAATGATATATTACATCCAAAAAAAATCTAATGGATATATATCAAAAAAAAAAATCTAATGAGTAGAAAACCTAAATTTTTTTTGTTGTAAAAAAAAATATAACCTACAATTTTAATATTCCATAAAGGATAATTTAGAATTTTAATAAAAAAGTGAGGGTAATTTTGTCAACATAATAAATTATGTTTTACCTCGTCTCCCCTCCTTAAAAATCCCTCTCATCACCTCCCCTCCCCCTCGGTTGAACCAAACAAGCCCTAAATCTAAACACGAACACAATCCAGAAAAAATCGAAACACAAATGAATCATCATCAAACTCAAACTTTTAAATATATGAGAAGCAAAATATAAGAAACCAATAAAAAATTTCAGCATGAGCACAATCTAGTAAAATCTCAACATGTTTCTCAATTGGTTTAATCTCTTAATTTATAAATTTTATAGTTTACTGTTTTGATTTGTGAATAAAATCAAATAACAAATAAAAAAGTGTATATTTTTATATGGTGGTTTAGTTTTTAAATATTAGACAGTGATGGTTCATTTCGTTTCGTATTCATTTTGAACAATAGAATGAGGAAAAGATGTTG
The DNA here is from genome assembly GCA_030408175.1 of Trifolium repens. Lineage (NCBI taxonomy): Eukaryota > Viridiplantae > Streptophyta > Magnoliopsida > Fabales > Fabaceae > Trifolium > Trifolium repens. Next base: position 34,732,181 of record CP125845.1, read on the forward strand.
TTTTGTTGTTGTTATGATAAGTCTTGTTGTTGCTGTTGTTGTTTCTTCATTGCTATTAGTTGTAGTGAAGATCTAGAACAACATGATAATCGAATTATGACTCTTGTTCTCTATTATCTCCCATGTTAATGTTTAATTGTTTGTATTATTATGGAAGATTAAAAAGAGGGAAGGAGGTTAGAGAATATGGGAGGTTCTGGTACTGGATGTTGCTGGCAATGTTGGGAGGGATGAGAGACAAAGAGGAGAGAGAAAGAGAATGAATGGTGATGGAAAAATCTAAGTGTTGAGGGTTTGCCATAAAGTTTGTGTTCCTTATTTGATCTAAGGGTAAAAAACTAACTTGTCCATGGTGGGAAATACTTCATTGTTCCATACTAAATGCCACCATCTTTGGTTTATTTTGTTATTTTTTGTTTTTTTAAATGTTGTGTAGGACTATGAAGTATGAACATATAATTGGTTTTTTTTTCTTCTTTTTTCCTTGTTAACTGTTGTGGAGGTCCATGATATTTTTTTATTGTGAAAAACAAAGCTTTTCAAATGTTGTGGAGGCTTATAGAATTTTATTTGTTTTAACTTTAATAAAAAAATCATCTATATTACAATTTTTTATAAAAAGGTTTTAAAACAACTATTACCAATTTTTGTCAATTTTCTTTTTAAGTTTTCTTTTATGAGAATTATAAAAAGGTTTAAAAACAACTCGTGGCTAGGTGGTGTTCCTTTGAGTGTGCAGTATAGGCGTCTTTTCGACTTGTCAACCAATCTGTCGGTTATGGTAGCATAGATGAGTGAGCTTGGGTGGGAGGAAGGAGGTGCGGCATGGCAATGGTGCCACCAGCTGTGGGCGTGGGAGGAGGACTTGTTAGTGGAGTGCAGGAACCTTCTTTATGATATTGTTTTGCAGCCTAACATTTCAGATCATTGGCTTTGGCGGCACGACATAATTGGTGGTTACTCTGTCAGAGGGGCGTATAATTGGCTTACAACTATTGATGCTCTCGATACAGATCCAACCTCATATTTGATTTGGCATAAACAGGTACCCTTGAAGGTCTCTGTGTTGGCCTGGCGGTTACTGCGCAATCGGGTGCGAACGAAAGATAATTTGGCGCGTCATAACATCATATCTCACGATTCCCAATTGTGTGTGATTGGATGTGGGGGATTGGAAACTGCTCAACATTTGTTCCTATCTTGTCCTGTCTTCGCCTCTTTGTGGGGCTTGGTCCGATCATGGATTGGCGTATCATCAGCAGACCCGATTTCGTTACAGGATCATTTCCTTCAGTTTATCCATTCTGCCGGAGGGGTGAGAGCGCACCGCTCATTCATGCAGCTCGTTTGGCTGTGCTGCATCTCGGTTATGTGGACCGAGCGGAACAATAAAGTTTTTAAGGCCACATAAGCCACAGTTCAACAAATGTTAGACAAGGTTAAACTTCACTCGCTCTGGTGGCTAAAAACACATCATGTTACTCTTGATATAAACACTCATAGGTGGTGGTCGAGCCTTTTTGTTTGTCTGGGCATCGACTGACTGCTTCAATGCATTGTCACTTATTGTAAACTCTTGAGGCCTTTCCTGGCACACCTTGTGCTAATGAGAGCAGTTTGTTGGTTTTGATATATTCCATTTTTATTTCTTAAAAAAAAACTATTGAATATAAAATTTAGTTAAATTTAGATAATATAGATATTTTTAAATTGAATAAAAGCAATCAATTAACGTTACCTTATACAATCAAACATATAAAATAACGTGTGATCATGTTTGTCTATTTGTTAGTTTATATTAGGGTTAATAGGTCTTTACCCCCCTGCTAAGTGAGCGTGTTTTGCGTTACCCCCTGCTAAAAATTTCTTGAAGATTGCCCCCTTGCAAAGTTTTTTTTGTTGGTTTCCCTCCTTGAGTGCACTTTTTACATCGGTTATTTTGTTCAACCGATTTAAAAAGTTAAAATTTCTTGCATCCAAGAGAGGAAAAGGGGGGAAACCAAAAAAAAAACTTTGCAATGGGGCAATCTTCAAGAAATTTTTAGCATGGGGTAACGCAAAACACGTCCACTTAGCAGGGGTGTAAAGACATATTAACCCTTTATATTATAGTAATATTTTTATCATAAAAAATTTATAAATAAAAATTAACATAATTTATTTGAGTATCTATTACTATATATAAAAAGGATACAAATTTTTGGGATGGCTTTTTCATTATACCTATTTTACCCTTAAAAAAATCTACCAAAAAAAAAACTAAATATTTGTATATGTTGAAAAATAACTTCCACATAAAAATAGATTTTCAGTTTATTTTTAGTAAATAATTTTTTTTTTCTCTTAATAACTAAGCACAACTTCCACATTATGTTTTCAGTTTTTTTATAGTTATTTTTTTTTTCTTCTTAATAACTTGCCACAACAAAAAAGGATGTTAAGTAGTTATCAATTAACTAATCGGTTACCTGAAAGAGTGGCTCGTGATATGGTTTTTCTCAAAGAATCGTGGGCAAACATGACTGAGGCTGATGATGCTGCTCAACAGAATGTGGCAGATACAAGTCCCATGGAGAATTCTAATGACACGGGTTTTCAAATTCATCTTTCTAAAAATCAGAGAAAAGCTCAAAAAAAAGTGAAACAGTCTAGTAGGGATTCATATGAGACCAGATCAAAGGTTCCCCCAAAACCTTTCAGATGAAGTGCATTTTCTGGAATACAAGGGGTTTAGCTAATTCCCCTACAAGATTAGCCTTGAAGAATATTATTACTCATCACAAACCGGACATCATTCTACTTTCTGAGCCTTGGATGGATTTAGTTGATCTTCCGAGGACATGGTTAGTTAATTTGAATCTCAAATGTTTTGCTTCTAATACCAGACCCAATAATTTGCCTAACCTTTGGTGCCTTTGTAATATTTCTCTTAATCCCACCCTTTTAGCCTCTGCTGACCAACATGTTACTTTTACCATATCTGAAAATAATAAAACTTTAGCTTTTTCTGCGGTTTATGCCTCAACTAATTACTTGTCTAGAAGGAATCTTTGGAATGAGCTGAATTCTTTACAAGCTCAGTATGATCTCCCTTGGTGTTTCTTAGGTGATTTTAATGTGATTATGGGTGCACATGAGCATAAAGGTCGTTCTTCCCCTGCTAGACTGCCCATTGAAGAATTTCAGTCATGGACTAACTCTTTCAATCTTATTCATCTTCCTACTAGAGGTGTTGAATTTACCTAGACTAATGGGAGAGGGGGGACTCGGCACACAGAAAGACGGTTAGATAGAGTCATTTGCAATCAGGCTTGGTTTGATTTGTGTTGTGTTTCTAACGTGTCCACGCTTACCAAGATACGTTCAGATCACTTCCCTTTATTACTTGAATTTAAACTAACCAACACTTCTTTTGCCTCGCAATTCAAGTTTATGAGAATGTGGTCCTTGCATTCTTCTTGCAGAGATGTCATTGCGGAAAGTTGGAATTCAGTGGTTGTAGGTTGTCCCATGTTCGTGCTAAGTCAAAAATTGAAGTCTCTCAAGACTAAACTTAAAACATGGAACAAGGAATGTTTTGGGAATGTGAATGATTCAGTGGTTTCGGCTGAGCTTCATCTTCATCAAATTCAAATGCAGATTCAGCAAAATGGTCATAATGATATTCTTTTGAATGAAGAAAAATTAGCTAGCTCATTGTTGGAGGAGGCCTTATCTAAACAAGAAGTTTTTTGGCAAGAAAAAGCAAGACTAAATTGGCATCTTGAGGGGGATAGGAACACTAAATATTTCCATAGACTAGCCAAAATCAAAGCCTCAACCAAACCCATAACCTCTTTACATGTTGGTGAAACAGTGCATACTGATCCGTATCAAATCTCTGAACATGTGGTTAATTTTTATAAAAATTTATTTGCGACTAACATTGTTTTGCAGGAATCTTTGCTTGCTGAGGAGGTAATCCCTTCGCTGGTTACTGAGGATATTAACGTTATCTTGACTGTGCTTCCGTCTCATCCTGAGATTAAAGCTGCGGTGTTCGCTCTCAATAAAGATAGTGCACCAGGTCCAGATGGTTTCGGGGCTTTCTTCTACCAACATTATTGGGACATTGTCAAAGAGGATGTTATCAATGCTGTGTTGGAGTTCTTCTCTTCAGGTTGGATTCTCCCAGGTTTTAATTCTAATATCATTACCTTGTTGCCCAAGTTTCCCGAGGCTTCCTCCATTGACCAATATAGACCGATTGCAATGGCAAACTTCAAATTCAAAATCATCTCTAAGATTCTTGCTGACAGGTTAGCTTCAATTATGCCTAGCATCATTTCTGTTGAACAGAAGGGTTTCATTCATGGTAGGGATATTAAGGATTGTCTTTGTATTGCCCCTGAAGCTACCAACTTTCTTCACAATAAATCTTTCGGTGGTAACCTTGCTCTAAAGATAGACATTGCTAAAGCTTTTGATACTCTTGATTGGAATTTTTTGCTAAAAGTTCTCAAATCCTTTGGTTTTAATGAGGTTTTTTGCAACTGGATTCATGCTATATTGAAGTCTGCGTTTCTTTCTATTTCCATTAATGGGAAGTCTCATGGTTACTTCAATTGTACTAGAGGAGTTAGACAAGGGGACCCTCTTTCACCTCTTCTTTTTTGTCTGGCCGAAGATGTTTTGAGTAGATCTATCTCAAAGCTTGTTTCTCAGGGCACTCTTCATCTGATTAAAGGTACCAGGAATATTTGCCTCCCATCTCATTCTTTTTATGCGGATGATCTAATGATTTATTGTAAAGGCAATTTAGCTGGTTTAAAAGCTCTCAGGGAGTTATTTACTACATATGCCTCGGAATCTGGACAATGTATCAGTCACTCTAAATCTACCATTTTTTCTGGATCTATCACTCCAAGGAGGTTGGAGCTCATTGTTGCGTTGTTGAATTTCAAAATAGGTACCTTACCTTTTAATTACTTAGGTGTCCCTATTTTCAAAGGGAAACCAAAATCTTGCCATCTTCAGCCCATTGCTGACAAGATTAAGTTGAAGTTATCAGCTTGGAAGGCTTCTCTCCTTTCCATTGCTGGTAGGGTACAGTTGGTTAAATCAGTGATTCAAAGCATGTTGACGTACAGCATCTCTATATATTCTTGGCCTTCTTCTCTTCTCAAGGATTTAGAGAAATGTATCAGGAATTTTATATGGAGTGGTGATCTAGATAAAAGGAAACTTGTCACGGTGTCTTGGAAAAAATTATGTAGGCCTTTAGCTCAAGGTGGTCTCAATGTCCGATCGTTAATTCATCTGAACAAAGCCTCAAATCTTAAGCTTTGTTGGTCTATGACGAGTTCTCAGTCGTCTTGGGCAGTCTTGCTTCGCGATAGAGTTTTCAGGAAGGGAAAGGCTATTCGGTATCACATTTTTTCTTCTTTATGGTCTAGCATCAAGGAGGAATTTAGTGTGATTAAGGATAACTCCATTTGGTTGCTTGGTGATGGAGCGAATATCAACTTTTGGCTTGACAATTGGTGTGGCGACCCGTTAGTGGAACGGCTTAATATTCCGGTTCAGCTTCGTCATTCTTTATCAGCTACGGTAGGTGATTTTATTCGTAATGGGCAATGGAGCATTCCGGCGCAACTTTCAGCCATGTTCAGCAACTTGCAGTCTATTGTTTCTAAGGTTTTGATACCTATGGAAGCTTGTAATGATAGGTTCTTATGGAAACATACTGATAGTGGTGATTTAGAGTTGAAGCAAGCATATATCTTCAAATGTCAGCAGGTGCAAGAGTTACATTGGGCAAAACAAATTTGGAATATTACTATTCCTCCTTCAAAATCTCTCATGGTGTGGAGACTAATGCATGATAAAATGCCTACCGACGAGAAATTAATGGAACGAGGTTGTGCGATCCCTTCTATGTGTAACCTTTGTAACAATCATGTGGAGTCTTCATTCCATTTATTTTTCGAGTGTCCCTATGCAATCCGGCTTTGGTCGTGGTTGGCGGGCTGCTTGAATGTTACGCTTCAGTTTTATTCAATGGACGACATATGGAAGTTATGTGATTTGAATTGGTCTCCTCAGAGCAAAGTTACCATCACAGCAGCTATTATCAACTTGTTGAACACCCTTTGGCTTGTTAGAAACAAGGCTCGGTTTGATAACCATCTTTTATCTTGGCAATCGGCGGTTTCTTTGATCATTAGCAATACATATTTGTCAGGTAACAACACGGACAAGGCAGCTTCCAACTCTATGCGAGATTTTTCTTTCTTGAAAAGGTTTAACATCACTATTCATCAACCTCGGTCTCCTGTTTTGAAAGAGGTTTTATGGATTCCTCCAATGTTAAACTGGTACAAATGCAACATTGATGGTGCTTTCTGTGGGAATTCTGGTAATGCATCTTGTGGTGGAATTTTTAGAAATCATGCAGCGGAGTTTATATACGGTTTTGCGGAGACCTTAACTGTTACTAATGCTTTTGGTGCGGAATTATGTGGTTTAATGCGAGCTATTGAAATTGCGTATCATAAGCATTGGAATTATCTTTGGATTGAAAGTGACTCTTTATCGGTGGTGTCAACTTTTACTCATTCTGACAAACCAGTTGCTTGGAGCCTCAGTAACAGATGGAAGAATGCAGTTTTAATGGCCAGTCAAATGAATATTATTGTCACTCATATCTATAGAGAAGGGAATCAGGTTGCGGATCTTTTAGCTAATCATGGTCTCACAATCGATTCAATTGTTTTTTGGGACGTTGCTCCTCTGTTTGTTAGAGATTGTGTTGTTAAAAACATGCAAGGTTTTCCTTGCTTTAGACTTTGCTTTTCTTAGGTGAGGTTTTGGCCTAGTCCCCCTCATCTGGTGCTCTTTTCCTTCTTTTTTAAATAAATTTTCTGGTGGTTTGCTCTTTGCTCTCCACCTTTTGGTTTAAAAAAAAAAATTAACTAAGTTCAATAAAAAATGAGATTAAGTAGTTATTTATATTTGCATAATAGAGAATTTTGGTCATAGCAAATAAAAAAAAGAGAATATCGATCACACAAACGGGCACGGAACGTGCCCGTTTGGCGGCTAGTATCTATTACTATATATAAAAAGGATACAAATTTTTGGGATGACTTTTTCATTATACCTATTTTACCCTTAAAAAAACTACCAAAAAAATACTAAATATTTGTATATGTTGAAAACTAACTTCCACATAAAAATAGATTTTCAGTTTTTTTTAGTAAATAATTTTTTTTCTCTTAATAACTAAGCACAACTTCCACATAAAAGTATGTTTTCAGTTTTTTTATAGTAAAAAAATATATATATTTTTTTTCTTCTTAATAACTATCTACAACAAAAAAGGATGTTAAGTAGTTATCAATTAACTAAGTCCAATCAAAAAGGAGATTAAGTAGTTATTTATATTTGCACAATAGAGAATTTCGATCACAGCAAATAAAAAAAGAGAATATCGATCACACAAACGGGCACGGAGTATAAATAAATAACATACCTTTTTGCAAAAACAATATGTTAATTTTTTTTAAAATTAAATTTTCATTTTATATTTTTAAAAATAAAAGCCTCATATTAATGTTCGCTTTAGGCCACACAATCTGTTGGATCGACCCTGGGCACATGTAAAAAATTGCACCTTTACAGGAAGTTCTAATGGAGTCAGAAGACATGAAAGGTATTGATATGTAAAATTTAGTTGATTGAATAGATGATTGTAGTGATTAAAACATATCTATTACTATATATAAAAAGGATACAAATTTTTGGGATGGCTTTTTCATTATACCTATTTTACCCTTAAAAAAATCTACCAAAAAAAAAAACTAAATATTTGTATATGTTGAAAAATAACTTCCACATAAAAATAGATTTTCAGTTTTTTTTAGTAAATAATTTTTTTTTCTCTTAATAACTAAGCACAACTTCCACATAAAAGTATGTTTTCAGTTTTTTTATAGTAAATTTTTTTTTTCTTCTTAATAACTAGCCACAACAAAAAAGTATGTCCAAGAAAATTATGATATTTACAATAACCTCTTTTCTTTCTCATATCTAATGGGGGTATTTTAACACCCTTAGGAACCACAATTTGGCCATCAGTAACCAATAAATCAAAAATCTCATCACATTTTGTTATATCAAAAGTGTAAGTCTCTGACACATATTTATCATTTTTTGGTTCAACAGGATTTTTCCCATTTGAAGGTTTCAAAAGTTTGCAAATATAAGGGGGACCAGGTTTTAATTCTGCTAAGTTTATTTCCCCTTGTTCAACATCCTCATAAGAGATATCGTACTCTTGGTCACTATCATGTGTTTCGACATAAGCAACCTTTTCTTTCTTATGATACTTAGAGTTTCTAGCCTTTTCTGCTTTCAAGCGTTCGACTTGTCGAACCCTATCTGCCAATTGGGCCATGTCTCTTAGATGTTGAGTATCTAATTTCCTTCTGATCGAATAATCTAGGCCACCAGCAACCATTTCGACCAATTCATGTTCAGGCACCTGAGTAAAGCATCTATAGCCTTAAGCAAACGGAATCTATTCAAATAATCATCCACAGACTCAGGAGTTTTGCGCCTAACACTTGCCAATTCTTTGAGACTTATTTTAGATTGTCCCATGTAGAATTGTTCATGGAAAACCCTCTCCAATTGATTCCAATTGAAAATTGAATGTGGGGGGAGAGTAGTAAACCATGTGAAAGCATTTTTCGTTAGAGAATTTGGAAAATATTTCATCCTTAAATTCTCATTGTTTGCTAAATCCCCTGCCTCAGTCAAATATCTTGCTATGTGTTCAACAGTTGATTCACTAGTATCACCAGCAAATTTGGTGAATTTTGGGATTTTCCAACCCCTTGGTAATTCTGTTTGAAGCACATATTCTGATAAGGCAGAGACAAAATGAGGCCTATGCATGCCTATATTTAAACCATTTTGTGCCAGGATGGTTTCGACCAAATTTGCTATGTTATTTTGTCCAGCAAAATTATTATTTTGGACGTTCCTAACTACATCATCAGCATTTTGGTTCCTATTTACCAAGACGATTCCAGGATTTGGTTCGACTTGGGTCAAAGCATGTGGTTGTGCCTGAGGCTGCACTTGTGGTTCGACCACTGGTGTAGGTTGTTGGACTTGGTTTACAGGATTAGCCACGTTAATCTGTCCAGGCACCATGGCATTATTTGGTGTTTGTGCAATTTGCAAAGGCGCTACATTTTGAATTTGGGGAACTTGTTGATTAGGGACTTGAGGAGCCCCAAAGAAATCAACAATTCTTCCCATCTGTGTGGCTAATACTTGGTAACTTTGGTTAGTATTTTGAATTAAAGGATTAAACACTGTACCAATCTGTTGTGTTAGCATATTAACCATATCATGATTACTATCATCCATTTGTTGCCTCATAGCCATCAAGGCAGTATTAGTTAATGCAGACACGTTGTTTCGAGTGGCAGAACCAGAAACTATTTGATTATTAGGAACAAACACGCCTGGTGCTGCCTCTGAAAATAACGAAGAACCCGTTTGTAAGCCCTGCATCATGGTAGTAGGCATACCATATTGGTAATTCCTGTTAGCGCCTTGACCCATGAATTGGGAGAAGGGCAAATGAAACGTGGACGAACTTGCACCACCCCATTAATATTTGACCGGTTTGGGGAGAAATTATTCTCCATGTTATGAACCAAAGTCAAAATGGGTTCTGTAGTTGTCAGGGGTGCCACTGTGGATGATGGTATTGCCATTGTGGCATTTATTACTGAAGATGTTGGGGAAGATACTGTAGCCCCTGTCACATTGGTCACAGCCTCACTGATTACAGAGGAGGTTATGGCCTCTGAGACATTCGAAGTGGTTGATGGATTCAAACCACTGTTATTATTGTTTCCAATTGGATTTTCCATATTTTGTCTTGTATTTCTGGGTGGTGGTCTAACCATTTCAGGGAGAGATTTCCCGTTTCTTAAAAGCATACACTATACAAAACTCTGGAAACAAACTATAATACAGAACAAACTAATTTATACTAGATTTTTTTTTTTAAGAAAATTTAAACGTAAAGCACACAGTCCCACTGGGCGTGCCAATTTGTTTACTGTGAAATTTGGTAAACAACGCTAGTTTGAGTTATTACAAGAGAGATCAACTAGTAAATCTCGGGACATAGTGCTTTTGTTTATATTTTCAAGATAATTAGTATTCATTATTGTTCTTATGTTTTCAATATTGCTTGAACTTTATGTGACTTGAATTGTAAGAAAGAATGTTTATTCGAATGAACAAACAGAAGGAGAGAAAAGGTCTAAATTAAATGAACAGAGGATTGAATTGGAAAAGAAGATAAATTGCATTGAATGTAAATGTTTTACAAAAAAAATAAATGGTTCACAGTTACATACATTCTGCTTCGATCACTCGTTTCTCTCGTTGACATGGGTACTTTGAGTTTAGTAAGGATTTTTGTATTTGGATTGTGACCCTTTGCTCGATCACAGAACTAAACTATTTATAGACACTAATTCCTAACTGCTAATAACGTTTAATTTATCTAAAGAGAGGACGCGTGTCCTGACACGTATTTTGAATTTGGATTCTCCTTTATCCTTTGATTTAGCCGTTGTATCCATCGAAGTCGAAATAGCAATGCTTCCCTTGAATATTTTGCTAAGTCCACACTTTTCTTCTGTACAGCGAATGCTTCGACCTTATAGACGTTTCGACCAAGTCGAAAGAACCCTGAAGAAAACAATGTTAAGACTAATGCTCCAGATAGAACATTTGATGATATGTTCATGCATGATTATTCATTAAATTCATTGGCTCTGAAAACCAAACATCTTTAATGACTTTTGAAATAATAAAATAATTAAATGGAATTACATTTATTATTTTTAATCATGCATTTAGAACATATTTTAACTTAGTAAAAATATGGGCTAACACATGGTCATAATTAATTATGATTTTTCTAGTCATAATATTTTTATGCAAAAAAAACATTTAAATTATTGTGAGTGTGTGATATATTTTCAAGAGAGCTTTTTCTACTACTCACATAAGGATCCTAAAAAATATATGGATTATAACTTAAAAGGTCTATAATCCAAGTCTTGAAAGTTTGATCCTCTTTTCCGCTTTTTGCATCATTGTCATTCTTGGACTTCTTTTGTCAATCATCAAAACAACAATGTTCCTGTCAAGGCATATATTCACAAGTATTTGTCGATTGGCTGCCATGCAATCAAATCGCAAACGCAGATCTTTTGCTTATACCAAAGGTTTCCAGAAGTCTCCACCGTGCTGGTTGCTTCGGTGGATTGCAGTTTGCTCAGATTTGTGTGGTGTGTTTTTGGTTAATCGAGATTTCTCTTTATCCTGGATCAGTCAGGTTTGGTAAGGATGTTTATCAGCGGGTGTCTTGTTCTGCTTCAGCTTAGTAATGGAGGCATTTTTACCACTTCGTGTGGTGATTTTGTTTGGTGTGGAGATTGAGAAGTTTGAAGGGAGGTTTCGAGTCTTGTTTGGCTTTGGAGCGGTTGCTTTGGTGTCGATGTTGCGGGGATGTCTAGGTTAGGGGATGTTAGTAGTATTGGGAGGTTTTTGCTGTTTTTTATTTGTTGTAGCGTTCTTGTTGTTCAACTGCATTTAATTTGCAGTTTTGTACTCTTTCTCTCCATTAGTATGTCCCGGATTGTCTGTTGTAGCTGCTTTATGCAGTTACACGTACGTAGTAGACTATATGAACCTTTGAATTATGATTAGACGACTATAATTAAAGAAGTTTAAATGTAACAATTTAGTAAAGTATTTGATCTCAGCTGCCATCCATATTTAACCGAACGGACACCATCACACAGTAACCATGGAAAATTCAATTCCAAAATAGTCTAAAATTTATCGTCGGCAATTTTTTTTTTTATAATTTTGATATATTGGTCCACAATAGACTATTTAAAAAATAGTCCACTATAAAATTCACTTTAAAGAATCGTGTAAATTTTCACTCAAGACGAACCAAGTGAAAATAAAAATAAAAATAAATAAGAAAAGTGGGCCGTCAGCCATGTAAACAACTATAAGTGGATGAAAATTAAAAACAATTTTATCTTTTTACATATACCCATAACACGACATTCATGTGCGTTTAGCAGGGACAGATCCAAACATTTAATAATGGTGTGGCCAAATAATAAAGAAATTATAAATTAAATTATAATGAAAATAAGAAATAATATTATTTAATACAATATATTTACAATGAAAATCGTCTATCATTCATTTCTTGAAAATGAACTAAAATAATATCATTGTTAATTGTTTCTAGAACATCCTTTCCTATAAAAGTTACAAGACAAATATTTTTTATAGAAAAACTTAGTCCTGTAGTTACCAAAGCATTGATTGAAGATCTTTTTTCTATTGAAAACGATAAATTCAATCTGAAAATTTATAAACCATTAACATTTAAATAATGTTTTATCATTCAATAACATCTAAATTCATAAATAATCATGTAAAATTTTAAGGAAATCTAAAATAATTTCATATGTTAATGAGCTCCATTAAAATTAACGGTGTTTAATAAAAATATATAAATCCTTAATCTTGGTTAATCTCAATAATATATCAAAATATTTTAAATTTATGTAAATTTTTACATGTATTTTATCTATATGATATAAATTTTTAATTTTAATGGTAAATTTTATACGGGCTAAAATGTCACTGATACAATTTGTTTTCTCTAGTAATAATATATCATGTGACATTTTAGCACAACAATTTTAATGGTAAACAAACTGAATTTCATCACGACAGATTGACCACAAAAATAAATCACAGGAAGCGAACCCACAACCTTTAAATCACATGAAAAAATTCAAATAAAAGTAAAAATTGGAACTTGCTGGACTCAACCCACAACATATCAATCACAGGAAGCGCCAACTTACCACAGAGCTACACGAAATCTTATGTTAAAACGGACGGTAATATGTATATATAATAAAATAGTTAACAAAATTATGTATGCATATATACCTATATACCTATTAAAAAGGAAAAATCATTGTGGCCAAGGCCACAATATGCCTTAACGTAGGTCCGTCCCTGACGTTTTGTTTAAATTAGTAGGAACAATGCATTATATATATATATATATATATATATATATATATAAAGGCACTAGTACAAAAAAGACATTCCACTTCGGTTGGTAATGAGATTTCACTTCAGTTCCGCAACCGACGTTAAGACGTCTGTAGTTGTATCCTAAGGGGTTTTCACGTCGGTTGTACACCCGTCGTAGAAACTGGGTTTTCACTTCGGTGCTTTTCAATATCCGAAGTAGAATCCTGCTTTTTTTTTGTTTTTGTCGTTTTCGCCAATTTTTCACTTCGGTCTATTGTTGCAACCGAAGTGAAAAGTGTATGTTTCACTACTGTTCTGATGCGCAACCGAAGTGGAATCTTGGGATTTTTTTATTTTTTTTTATTTTGCTACCTGTAATTTTTTTACAGCATTACAAATACCTGATTTAACTGGCCATTTGGTACCTAAATATTCTTCCAATATCACCTCACATTTATACAGACCACAAATATATATATAGCAAATCAATTCCTTTCAAAGATTGAAACTTAGGCAAAGAAGTGCCATGATTGTACAACCAAAATTAGCTCCATAAACAAAGTAAAACAATGAGTACCAAGAAGTACAACAAAGGCAAAGGGAAAGAACAATACACCAGAACAATTACATGCTACAAATGCCAAAACGTGTCCAGCAGCAACAAACAAAGAAAAACTAAAAACTAACCAATACAAGGCCAAAACAGAGGCACCAAACACAAGGCAAAACCCAAAAACAACAAAACCAAACAAACCCCAAGCAAAGACCAGCACTAATAAAAATTGAAAACAGGTACAGCAGCATCAGCAGACAACGAGACCAGCACCAGAAACAAGAACAAACCGCTCCGAGAAGCCGTAACAAAAATACTAACTTTTATTAATTGCTTATATATCTTTTGGGAAGATTCACATGCCTTCTAATTGAGATACAAATAAACCATTGTAATTAATTAGAAAGGCAGCTACACAGTAAAACAAAGTGATAGCAGCAGCCTAGTTAATTATGCACAACCTTTATTATACCTGATTTAGTCTTACTCATGCCGCAATTGTCTTTTTCTCTTCATTCCTCCAAAGTATCATATGATTTAGTTTCATATCTATATTTGCGATATTGATTTGTGCTTTTTAAATTACAGGCACAACATGATGATATCATAGATTTGACCGATGCTGATTGTTAGAAGTACAAATGCTGAGAGTACAAATTCAGGATGCAATGACTTAAGTGTTGTCATGAGTTTTTTTTGGGTGCTAGTTTTATTAAGCTCTTTCAATTTTTTAGGTGCTACTTTTATTAGGTGATACAATTACTACAAAACAATCACCAAAGCACTGTGCTGCTTTTTATTACTACCAATGTCGCTATTTTACAATCATGGATAGTTTTCAAGTAAACACAAAATCCCCTTTTACAAGTATTTCTTTCCTTGAGCCTTATGTGCTTTGCAAATAGATATTTCTTTGATATCAGTGGGGCATATTTAAGCTTTAACAAGAAACATAGATGGAAAGAATTTGTTTTATAACTACTAAATCAGGTATAATAAAGGTTGTGCATAATTAACGCGCGCAAAATCTCTTGCTTGCAGTGAAAACAGAAATTAATTATACTATGTTGCAGGGCTGATTTGTGATTAATGGAATCAAAATTGTTAGATTAAATAAAGGGTCAGGATTTGGAAGCAGCTATGGCAGCAGAGATTGCCGCTGCCGACGATCCAAATCGCAAGTTCCACTCCTCACCAAAAACAAAATTGATACACCACCAAAAGCAACAAAACCAGGAATAAAACCAGCCTACCAGTGCTTCAATTTAGAACTAGATAATAAAATGTTTGGTAAGTGCAATCAATTCTTCAGGTATACGAAATTCAATTTGCCAAAAGTTAATACAAATTAAAGTGATAGCAGCAGCAAAAAAACTGATAGAAACAGCACACATATAACGGTTGAAACGGTTCACACTTCTTTATCAATTTTCTAATTGATTAACATCACACACATTTCACACTTCTCAAATAGTTATTCCTAATTCTTATCATCACACACAGTTCACACATCTCAAATAGTTATATCAATTCCTAATGGTTTATTTTGCAAAAATAAATAAATAGAATTAGTACCTGTAGAAACAACCAACTAAAATCCAGAATTTGAACACAAATGCAGAAGTCGAACGTCGAACACGAACACCAACTCAACGAACCAAGCACGAACTCAGAACACAAACAACCAACTCAATGAAACAAGCACGAACTTAGAACACGAACGCCATCATCAATCTGAGATCACAAAATCTAATTTAATATTCATGGGTTACAAATCAGAACAATAAAAGATTATTTTTGGATTATAATTGCAAATAGCAGCAGCATCAGCAAAACAAATTGCTACAGACCCAAGCACTACAACAAAGAAACAGTAATAACAAAATCCATTCCTATAATAAACATGCTACACAAGAATTTCTTGCAAACTTTCATTATTCAAACACGACCCATAACACAAACTCAAAAACAGTGAGTTAGGGTTTCATCAAAACACGAAAACTGAGAGCGAGAAAAGGAAATTTAAACACACGAACCTGTCATAGTAGTCCCGAAATTGCAGAGATTGGAAAGGAAATTGCAGAAGGAAGAACTTAAGGAAGATGAACAATTTGTGTTTGGGAGAGAATTGTGCGCGCCATATATGAGAAACTAAAAAATGAACTTTTGTTGTTAGGGTTTAGGAAGAAGAAGATGAACGAATAGGTTTTAGGATTTAGAAACAATAGGAACGATTTGTTGTTATTAGGGTTTAGGAAGAAGAAGATGAACTTTTGTTGTCATGGGAAAGAAACTGAACTTCGCGCGCCTGCTATACGTGGGAAAGAAAAGGTTTGCCTTATTTTAATTTCAAAGGTGAAGTTTGCACTTCTGTGGAAACAAACAACCGAAGTGAAATCAATTATAACAAGTTTTCATTATAATTACAAGACTGCCACCGCATTTTTTTTCACTTCGTGGATTTAAATAACTGAAGTGAAATGGTTTACCATGCTTTGTCAAATATTTTTCACTTCAGTTATTTGGATACCTGAAGTGAAATCACTTGTTCAAATGTTTTTATTCTAGTAGTGAGGGTTAAGTTTAAACTTCGGTCATGTCACTTATTTTACTTAAAGGTGAAATTTATAGACATTAGACTATTTAAAAAAAATATACCCATAACACGACAAAGTCAAATTTCCTAATGTGATCAAAACTTATATGTAGAGCACTTTAACCTATTTTTCGTTTGCTTCAAGCCTGCAGTGCAACAATGTCATTTTTATTCTTTGGTGATATGTCAATAACACATGGCAATGCTTAGCTTCATATGTAAACATCGACCTATACAGACACATATACAATAATGAAAGCTTAAGTTGACAACAATTTCTGTTGCATAACAACTTAATATAAAAATTCAATAATTGCTTAAAAATAAAGGCTTTTCATTGTGTTTAGTTAGTAACTTATAAATAACGTTGCATTATTCAATGTTTTATTTTATGTCTCTTTGGAACAAGAACCAGGAGTGATTGCTGTACGGTTGCAAAAGTTACATTTCTTAAAAAATAAATAATAAAGTAATTAAATATACGAAAGTTACATTTCACCTTATATTATAGCCAAAAAAGTTTTCTCCAAATGATAGGGACATTTTAGTAATGAAGTGTCTTGCCGGCATTTTTAACCTGCCACTTTTACAAACTTAGTATTTGCCATCTGGCGACTTATTTCAAACCATAGAGTATCTTTTATTTTATTTTTATATAGAAAATAAAATAATTTTTTTTAGGTAGGTAAAATAATAAGCTATAGAAAATTAACACACTTAAAGTGAAGGGAATATGGTTATAATTTTGACCATGATATCTGACTTAGCATTTTTGATATTCTTATTAATTAAGCTAAAATTTGTGGATAAATTCGATGAAATTTTACATAGAGCAAAAAGTAAAAATGAATTTATATTTTATCATAAATCAGAAGAAGAATAAGAAGAAAGAAATATACCTTTCCTGACCAAAAATAATATACTAATAAGATCATTATAATTTAAAAAAATCATAATTAGTTAATAATTATATATAAAAATAATAGGTATATTACTTGTATAAGAATTTATTCCTATTTTAGCTTATGGTATCAACTTATAATGCTACATTCATTAGTTTAATTTGGTGATAATTAAAAACAAAAAACAAAAATTAGGCAAAGCCAAAAGGGAAGTCGGTTTCTAGTTTCTGCCTGAGAAAACAATGTGTTCGGCTGTTGGGGAGACTATCAATGATTCAAGAACAAATGGACCAAGTCAAGAACAAGAACAGATGGACCAGGTCAAAAACTAAGAAAATAAAATTATTGTATTAGACAAAGAGAAATTTGACCTTCAATTCCTCTTTGAGTTAAACAATTGATATTTAAACTTGAATAGTTAATAATGAATTTATATATATATATATATATATATATATATATATATATATATATATATATATATATATAGATATCTACGCACAATTTAGAAATAAATTAAACTGACTTCCGAACCACTTGATGTCAGAACTGATCCCGAATCAAATTAAATTGGTAGTGAAAACAAAAAAAAATTTAAATAAATTATTTTAGTCGGATATATAAACATTACAATAATTGATAAAATTCTTTTTTAAAAGATTTAATGAACACCTTTAAAAATAAATTATTCGAAATAACTTAAGTTCAATATCTAAAAGATAAAATAAAAAATCTATGAGAAACTAGAAAGAAAAAGCAGTTAAAAAAAAAAAGAGAACTAGAAAGAAAAAATCACTTTCGGTATTTGTATTTTATTCATGAGACTTTGAATTCAACACTACATATGTTCATTTTTACTTCACACTTTTGTTGAAACATTATTCCTATTTACTTTGTTATTTCTAATGTTCAATAAACATTGATTTATCTATCTATAGATTGATAAACAAAAAAGTGAAATGAGATAATAAATTGTTAAGAGTATCCTGAGAAATAAAGAAAATAATAAATAATTATATCAAAATAATAAAATTTATTTAATTTTTATAGTACTCTATTTAAAATAACTTTAAAACAACAACAAACAACTACAGATGAAAGAAAGGGTATCATCATATACTAAAAGAGAATAAAACTTGTAGAAAAACTTAAAAAGACATTTGAATTTTAAAATTTTAAATATATTTAATTAAATAATATAAAGGGCCAAGAAAGATTTTGCTATTGAACTAGTTTCGGAGTTGGCTCGACACATATAGAAATTTAAGGCAAATTTTAAAAGATAAAATAAAATTGTATATTATGCAAAAAAAAGAAAAATTGGAAATCAAAATATTGAAATCGAGGGATTAATGAGTTTCAACAAATGATGGATTGTTTGGGAGAATCCGAGTTCGATACATGAGTGTAACAATTTCTTGGTCATACTTTTTTACTTACCTCGCGACCAAACTCTTGATTACTATGAGTCATTCGGTAGAAACCAGAGAGTTAACGCGCAAAAAAAAAGGTGATTATGCTCTCAAAATTTAAAGGCATGATATTGTTGCCCTCCTTGTACGTGCTTTGGGTCGGGTTTGACTAGGCTCGTCATGGGTTGATTCATTTGTTTTTAAATTCAATCCCACCTCTGATTCCATATTACCAAAAATTCAAACATACATAAATGTCTCAAATTCGAACCCGATTAAAGATGTCAAACCTAATAATATCGACATTTATAAATTAAGTTTAGTCTTACAAACTTATCACTTCACTTTTAACTCGAGTGAAACACATTACTATGTTTATATAAACTACTCTAATTACATTAAAAATCCAATGTTACACCTATTTTAAAAGAATTACTACTTTAATATAGGTAAAATTATATTGTAGGTCCTTTATTTTATTTTTTGTAGAACTTTGGTCATTTATCTTTTATTTGTAATATTTTGGTCATTTATCTTATTTATTTGTAACATATAGGTCCTTTATATTTTATTTGTAACATTTTGGTCTTTTAAAGAATATGAAAGAATTGATGAAGATGATGAACATATTCATCAAAATTATGAGTTTTATTTGATTTTAATAAAAATGTATTTTAAAAAATAAAATTCAGCATTAAAGGTCCAAAGTGTTACAAATAAAAGATAAAAAGCCAAAGTATTACAAATAAATAAGATAAATGACCAAAGTATCACAAATAAAAGATGAAGGACTTGTAGTGTAATTTTGCCTATAATATATTATAAAAAAGAATTATAATATAATTAATTTTTAGCACAATTACTACGTATATGATAAAAAAAAATACTACATATAATTAGGGGTGGACAAGAAAACCATGGACCAACCCAACCCGTAAAAACCGAAGAAAAAAACAGAGAAATGGGCGGTTTGGATTGGGTCGCGGGGCAGCGGGTCTGGAAATTCGGTTTACACTGAGTGAAAAATCCGTCTGCATAGTGAAAAATCAAAACGCAGCATTTTCAACTAGGTTTGAGATACACACACATATAACAATTCTGTAACTTTTATTTCTTAGTGGATGATTGTATTAACTTTAAATGTTTACAATGGTTGGTTATGCAACTTTTAATCCAACATATTATGCTACTTGATTATAGTTGATGATACCGTTTATAACTTTAATTATGGTTGATGTTACCGTTTATAAAAGTTTAATTATGGGCTATCAAAGTTTAAAGTATAATTTTATTTTAAAAAAAATGCTAAAAACTGCATTTGGACTATCCGAATGAAACCACTTGATAAACCAATTGAATCGCAAATCCAAATCCGCAAAAACCATTCTTATTTTTTGGGCGGATTGGACCTTATATTCCGATTCTACGATTTGGATTGGATGATAACTTTGGGCCCGAATTTGCCCGAACTCGCCCACTGAGTAATATATATTTAGCACACATCTTTATATACCCTTCCGTTTGAAACAAAAAAGATTATTGACACCGGAGAAAACGGTGTCCGAATGTTTCCGTGTTTTTATTTTTTTACTTTTCCTTACCCGTCTCTTTTTTTAATATTTTCCTATTTAATTTTTAATTAATTCTCTTTCAATCACTTCTATAGTTCGTTCGTACTATACAATACACTATTTAGTTTTGAACAACAATGAAGAAAGAAAATTAGAAGAAAGAAACTTCAAACTTAGAATTAGTAGAAAACAAAATCTCTCTTCACTTTCTCTCTCTACATTTTCCGCCATTTTCTCGAGAAAATCTCACAAGGTAAAACGATTCTCTCTTTCTCCTTCTCTTTCGCTGCTTTACATTGCGATTCTACTTCCTTTTCACACTCTCTCTTCTCTTTTCAACCTTGATTCTTTCTAATTTCTTCCAATTTCTTTCTGATTTTTCGTTCTCTTTGATCCATTGGACTCCATTTTTACTTGCTTTTCCTTCAGATGCATGTGTGTTCAGTAGAATTCTTCATCAAATAAACTGTAATTTTTTAACTGTTTTAATTTTAGTTTTGTGCTAATTGTTGTTCATGATTTTTTATTTATTTATTTATTTATTACTTTTATGATTTATTTTTGTTCTTACCACCGTTTTTGCTATGATTCCTACTTTTTCTGTTTTTTCATTTAATTCAGAGATCACATGAGAAAAAAAAGCTAAAAAATTAATGCGTTTATGTTTATGGTCATAGGATTTTCACACACGGATACATAAATGAGAATATAAATATTTTCTTTTATACATGCATTTGTTCATTTAGTCATTTTAGTATATTAAATGCTCAATTTATAACAAAATAATAAAAAATTAAACGATGGATTTATTAAGATCTCAGTTTGGCGTAAATTGAGATTTCGATTGAATTTATCCTTTTTTGTGATTTATTTCTGTTTCATGGAACAATTAGTCATTTTGTCTTTGTTCTCATAAGTATTATTATGATTTTCACTTGTTTTGATTCCTAATTATTAATTTATTTTTTGGTCAAGTTATTATTTTTATTATAGTTGTTGTTTTTGTTGACGTTTCTATTTTTATTTTTTTTTGGTCAAGACGTTTCTAATTTGTAATGCAATATAAATATGAAATATGGTAATGCTATGTTGACCAAATGGTGGTTGATTGCCTAGGTTAAGCATTGACTATCCACACTTATTTATTGCTGTAAAATTTTATTTGAAATGGCTGCATTAAACTTCAACAGAAGTCAGAATGCACCCAAGAGCGTTTAGATGAGATGACGCAAGTGTCTTCTAACTTAATCAAGATCCTGGATTCGATCCCTGACTTGGGCATGCAACAAAGTTTGCCGCCCATTTAGGTCTCATTTATGCCAAAAAAAAAAAAAAACTTCTATAGCATGCTGGTAGGGAAATTGACTAACAACAGAAAAATGTCAAAGAAAATAATATTTTCATTAGATGATAGTAGTACTAGCGAATAATAAATTCCTAAAGGCAAAGCTATGATTAATTTTAAGTTTGTGTTAGAAAGAAGTCGCCGTTCATATTACCTCACAGAACAGCTGAATTTTTAAGTTTGTATTAGTCATTTGACAGAACACCATGTTTGAATTATTTTAGCCACGTCTGCTGCAATATCTAAAGGCATAAATAATTGTGTGTATTTATTGTTTTGAATTCAGGTTCAGCATTCTTGCTACATTTGATGTGCTTTTGATATAGTTTCCATGGTGGATATATCATTATTCCAAACATGCTTCTAAAGACTGGTAGTTGGCACTTGCTATCCGATTGACAACAGACATAAAAAAATAAGTGAATCTCGCATTTCTATTTGGTCAAGGTTTCACTATACATGTTTCCTTAAATCTATAGTTTCTACTCTACCATTTTTTGCTTAACAATTACGACAAGGAGTTGTTAGAAAGATAATGATTAATTTGGTTGTAGTTTGGCATCCTTATGATTGAGTACACCATAAAGATGCAGGAATATTGGTTCAATAATAGGATCGTCAAGATGAAGAAATTGTATGGAGGAGTTCTGATTGCCTCATCATTTACACTTTTTATGCTTATGATCCTGCGATATGGGGTCATGAAAAATCCTATTGGTGAAGGTTATTTGAATATACCTGTCTTAATTAATGGAACTAATCCTCTAGAGTGGATAAATCCTGTGATTCCACCTGCTATTCAAAATCCAGCTAGTACTTCTCAAGTTATTTCTGCGGACATTTTAGTATCTAGCCTCTTTGCCTGGAACAACTTTTCCAAACAAGAGCAACAAACTCTGCAGACATGGAACCACTTGAAACACTTAGTTGATCATGTTCAAGGTTTACCTAGCGCAGCAGAAGCTATCAAGGAGGCTGCGAGTGTATGGAATAGTCTTGTTTCCTCAGTTGAAGAGCAAAAGCAAGGTCATGCAAATGATAGTTCAAGAGCAAAAGAGAAACAGTGTCCTCATTTTCTTAATAAGATGAATTCTACTGAACTTGGTAATAGTAGTTACAGACTGCAAGTTCCTTGTGGCCTGACACAAGGCTCTTCCATTACTGTAATTGGCATTCCAAATGGTATTCTAGGTAATTTTCGGATAGACTTGACTGGAGATTCAATCCCTGGGGAACCTGATCCCCCAGTTATTTTGCACTACAATGTTAGGCTTCATGGTGATAAAATCACTGAAGATCCAGTAATTGTTCAAAACACCTGGACAGTAGCTCATGATTGGGGTGAAGAGGAACGCTGTCCATCCCCCGAGTCTGAAGAGGTTAAAAAAGGTGAAAATACTTTCTCATCAACATCCATAAGAATTCATTTTTATCGTAATTGAAGTCAAAGCTTCCTCTTATGATTCTGAAATCAATCATAATTGATGTCAAGGTTCCTCTTATGATTCTTAAATCAAACTTAAAAAAATTTGAGTTCAATGACTGCCAAAGCATATTTATTCTAGAACAAAAAGGCTCATGTTTTCTGTTTAGTTTTACTATCCTGTTAGTGTGCAGTTGCAACAGATTTGAATCATATCAACATAAATATCAACCGATTTTTCTTAAAGTATTCATCTTCGTTGTTCTTCTGCTCTATTAATTTGTAGTGCTGAAACTTTATCTGTATGACTTTTTCTGATCCCGATGTTTTATATGCCATAAAGTGCGTTTGCATAACTTCTTTTAACTTCCTCTATTTATATTGCTGTTTCATGTGCCAGTTGATGAGTTGGAACAGTGCAATAAGATTGTAGGGAAGAACATTAGCCAACTTTACACAGGCGGCATGCATTCCCACACTTCAAGACAAATTTCAGCAACTGAAGGCCAATTAATTAAGAGAAAATACTTTCCTTTTAAGCAAGGTTACCCCTTTGTAGCAACTATTAGAGTGGGATCAGAGGGAATCCAGATGACAGTTGATGGAAAGCACATAACTTCATTTGCTTTTCGTGAAGTACTTTCTTTCTCTCTTGCTTTTTTTTTTTTTGTTTTTAATAATATTATATATTGAATCATTGTATTTGTATGTTTTCGATTGCTGATTAACTTTGCTGGTTATGATCCAGACTCTGGAGCCATGGCTTGTCAGTGAGATAAAAATTTCAGGGGATATAAAATTAGAATCTATTCTTGCAAGTGGTCTGCCTACATCAGAGGATTCAGAGCATATTGTTGATCTGGAACTATTGAAGTCAAGTCCTGTATCTGCACAGGCCCCATTGGATCTCTTCATTGGTGTTTTCTCTACAGCTAACAATTTTAAGCGGCGGATGGCTGTTAGAAGAACCTGGATGCAGTACAATGCAGTTAGATCAAATACAACAGCTGTGCGCTTCTTTGTTGGTTTGGTAGGTGAAACTTGTGATTTCTCACACGAATCTTAATATTAGTAGAATTGAGTAAAGATCTTCTTATCATATAATAATAAAATTTGAATTTAAATTGTGTTTTTCTGAATTGGTGGTCTTCAAACTTTGAAATTGTTTCATTGATAATAAACAAAATGTGCTTACATATTTGTTTCCATTTAAGTTTTTTGTTTTCAGCATTTGTATACTATCTTGGCCTTTTCATCCGGAAGAAGATCAAGATGAACATGATATTTTGCAACTTTTAAGAATTATCTGTTATATGTGTTACATGTTGGAATTTGCTGAATTTGGTCTCATGTTTGATTTGATGCAGCATAAAAGCCAAATAGTTAATGAAGAACTGTGGAAAGAAGCACAAACGTATGGAGACATACAGTTGATGCCATTTGTTGACTACTATAGCCTCATCACCTGGAAATCTTTAGCAATCTGCATTTTTGGGGTAATGTCTTGTTTTTTTTCTATGATTGTGTGGTTTATGCATCCTTAGATATCAAGTTGGTCAATTTTTTTTTCCTCTCCTCATTGGCATTATCTTTTGAACAGACACAAGTTGTTTCAGCAAAGTTTGTCATGAAGACAGATGATGATGCATTTGTTCGTGTAGATGAAGTGCTAGGCTCTTTGCAGAGGATCAATGTGGCTCGTGGGTTACTATATGGACTGATAAATTCAGATTCCCAACCTCATCGAAATCCTGATAGCAAATGGTACATCAGCCCAGAGGTAGAGATATCCTTTCTTTCTTGAATAATCTTTCTTCCATTTTGTTTATATTATTAGTTTCTGATTGTAAGTTTATGGTATATGCAATTTTGTTGATTGACCCGTCTTATAAATATATCTTGGATGAGGGTATTGGTCATTGTAAAAATATGCTTTATTCATATTTCGAACACACTAAAGAGCTTATACGTTATAATGCTTTAATTTCCCGTGGTTCTGTCGAAATCTGATTATTCAGTCAGGGGCCATGAATCATGATTTGATGCATTTTTGTCAATTATCATATGCTTACTATCGGAAAATGTCAATTTCCATAACAGTTTACATTGTTAGAAACTCGGTGAGAAAGTATTCACTGAGATTAAGCTGAAATTGCTTACTTCCTACAACAATATCGGAGTGGAACTTTTATGCGCATATCCAATTTTTTTATCATAAATATTTTAGTTTCCATTTGTCTCTTTTTCTTGTTTTGGAATCTTTACCACTTGTTTTTGTTCTCTTCCCTCTAACATTCAACTAACGTACCATTATCTTATTTTATGCTATGGTAAAGGAATGGAGCGAAGGAACTTATCCTCCATGGGCACATGGTCCCGGGTATGTGGTCTCACATGACATAGCAAAGACAGTGTACAAGAAATACAGAGAGAATCATTTGAAGGTATGTAGAAATAATTATTTGATTAAAATGTAAAAGATGGCAGTGTGCCGGCTCGAAATGTGTTATGTGCAAAAGCACCAGGCCATATGTGAACACTTAGTCAATTCTTAAACTGTCTTACAGATGTTTAAACTAGAAGATGTTGCGATGGGAATTTGGATTGCAGACATGAAGAAAGAAGGTCTAGAAGTTCGATACGAGAATGAGGCCAGAGTTTATAATGAGGGTTGCAAGGATGGTTATGTTGTTGCCCATTACCAAGGTCCTAGGGAGATGCTCTGTTTGTGGCACAAACTTCAGGAATTAAAACGCGCAACATGCTGTGGTGATAGAAGGAGGTGATTGCTGAGTACTGTTTGACCGGGAAACCACTTCGGATAACGAATTTCCCACTTTTTGAATGGCGAAGAGCTTATAGAATAATTAGAATAGTTAGTGTAGCCAGAAATGATTAGAAATAGTTAATAGTAGGGCATATTGGTAATCATTGGACATTGATTCTTTAAAGTAAATCTGTTGATTGTTCTATGTAGAGAGAGGGAGAGATTTGTATAGAGCTGCCAATTAGAAATGGGTTATCAAATTTTTCTGCATCTGATCAATTTTTTTATTAGAAACATGTCATTGTAGATAAAAAAACCTCAAATTTTTAACAAATTTATGCCAGTACTACAATAGTTTAGTGGAAAATTCTTGGTAGATCACCTGCATTTGATAAGCACTACCAACTTTTATATTGCTTTGACATTTAATTTTTTCATCACTTTCAGTTTACTCAATTTTGTTGTTTATTTTTCCCTTTCAGTTTACTCAATTTTGTTGTTTATTTTTCCCTTTCTTTTTACCTATATATACTCTCTCTGCTTCAAAATATTGTTTTAAAATGAATGTTATTTTTACTTTTCAATGTAAATTTTTTTATGATAATGTCTGAGCGTTCCTTAAGGGTCATTGATGAACAATTCAAAACACCATATAAGGCACTTGCTAGTATCCTAAATATGAAATTTTCATACATGAAATGTATCACTGTTAAAGGTGTGTGCGAGCACATCATCCAAATGAGCGACCTAACACTCTAACAGCACAACTAACAACTCTTGAGATCGACATGTTTGATTATTTACTTGTGCATTATATTCTACACTCTTTCAAGATTTCCTATAATACACATAAGGACAAATGGTAGGCCAATGAACTCCTTCCTGATCATGTGTGGTCAAGAAGAAGAAAAGTTGAAAATGGCAAAAAGTGAGTGTTTTGTGGAAATTGAAAGGAATAACATGAGCCAAGGCAAGCAAAAGGGGAAAGGAAAAATATCATCTCAATGCGAAATTAAGAAAGAGTTGAAGTGTTTCTTTTGTAAAAATAAGGGGCACATAAAGAAGGATTTCCCCTAGTTTCAGAAATAACTTGAAAAAAAAAAATAAACCAATCATATTTCTCTGGTACAAATATAATATGGTTGATGTTTATTTATGGAGCATTGCTAATCAGTACGGGAAGCGCTCAACGAATTTTGACGACAGTAGGAAAACACTTACCATACAAGGGTATTCTGGTAATAAAGAAAACATGTAATGGACAGATTAGTAATTGCAAGTATTAAACAATGTAATTCTTGCTTTTCGTTAAAAGAATTTCCGTAACAATAAGCATTTGCCTTATTTATGATATATGGTGGAGTTATTTTAGTTCTATAATCCATATTTTGAATACTTTGTAGGGTAGGGTACCATAACAGAGAAATATGAATATAAGGAAACTATTTCCCAGTGAAGAAGGCATTCATTCAGGAAGCAAGATGCATTCGTATGTAGAGGTTGTTGAAACATGCAGTTTAGTTTTAAACTTTTAACTAGTGACATTTTAAATTTGGAAAAGATGTTTTATGTTCCAAGTCCAAAACTAACAACACAAAAGCGGCGGCGTAAAGGCTAAAACCGCGGCTATGAAAAGCTTTGGAGAAAGGTAATGACGCTCCACGGTGGTTCCATTGAGACGGAATTTGAAGATATGCCCAACACAAACAGCTCTGACACCGATCTGGACAACTTCCTCGGAACAACAAGGACACATAACCAATGTCAAGGCCGCCGAAATCACAACCCCTAGACCCACCTCCTCACCTCCAACACACCTTGAACAACAAAACACCTCACCATCTCCACCGTGACAGCAACCACCGGATCCAAGTCGGCAGCTCTACCACCTCAATCCCACTAACAACCGCCGCCAGAATCTGCAGCCCCACTACCACCACCTCAACTCAACACCAATAACCCATCTCCAGCCACCATGAGGGCAGCAGCGCTGTCACCACCACGAAGAAAGAGCGACAGTTTGGCACCTCTGCGCCCACACCTCAACACCACAACCCCGCGTCACTCTTTTAATTTTTATGAAATGTCTTTCAACTTGTTTTATAAATCTAAATTTTTTAGAAATAGTGTACTATCTGATGATCAATTCTCAATTAAGTTGCAAAAATGCTACTAATATTCTTATTTATGTTCACGCTGGAACAAATTATATGTTAAAATTAAAGAATATTCTATTCTATGGCCCCAAAACTTAGGACATATCTCCATTATGAAAATCAAAACACTAGTGAATGATAAACATTCGTATGAACTACATGCAGACTAACAAGTATACAATAGGTGCCATAAATCATACATTCAAATATTTGTTGTCCCGACATGGAAATACATGAAGGCGAATTTGACTTATAATATAAGTTAGATATATTAGTTACTCATTGTATTTAAAAAAAATAAATTTTTTCTTATATTAAGGACCAAAAAGAATAATATTATTTTTTGAAGAAAAAAAGAATAATACTTAACCATTTAAAATAAATATTTTAGAAATATCCATCAAACGCAAAATTACCTCAAAATATATAAAACGTGAATGAAGATACAAAGCACAACTCCAAGATATATATATATATATATACACGTGTGTGTAGGGATGTCAATTTCATCCGTAAATGGGAATTCCCGCGGAGATTGCCCCGTTTGAAGATTCGAAATTGGGGAATTTTTCCCCGTGGGGATGGGGATGGAGGTAAAAGTCCCCCCGAAAGAGGTTTCGGGATGGAGACGGTATTTCATCCTCCGCCCCGCGGAGACTCCGTCCCCGAAAACTGTGAAAGATAATGTAGATACTGTTACTTGTTCTACAAGTTAACAGTATAGTAGTGCAAACTCTGTTACTTGTTCTGTAAGTTAACAGAGTTAGTTTGCCTTAGATAGTTAGTTAGCCGTTTATAACTGGTTTATTCTGTTAGTTTGAGTTAGTTAGAGGTTAGTTACTTAGTTGATCTTAGCTAACACTTGTATATAAAGTTGTAAGGAATCATTTGTACATTCAGTTGTGTGATAATAAAATTTTCATTTCTTCTGTTCCAATTCTGCAACTTTGCTTCATCATCTCTATCACACAATCTCTATCTCAAGCTTTGGTTATGGAGTTTCACATTCATTCTTTACATGGTATCAGGCCTCTCCAATGAGGTACTACCATTGATTCTCCATTCTCTTTTTCGATCCAATCCGCTGCTTCTCTTTCTCCCTCTTATCTCAGAATTTTTTTCTTCTGTTTTCTGTTTTTTTTCATTCTTCTTCTTGATCTTTCTTTGATCATATTTCTGTTACTTTGATTCCTACATTCATCTTCTTCGACGTTATGTCTGTTAGTAGCTCTGGAAGTGTCAATGGAGGTCCTTCAAATCCTCCAAACAAAGGTTATCAAACTGATACGTTGAATCCTTATTTTCTGCATCCCAATGAGAACCCTGGTAATGTTCTTGTTACACCATTACTCTGGATCCAATTATCATTCTTGGTCCCGTGCCATGCAAGTTGCATTGAGATCTAAGCACAAGCTCCATTTCATCAATGGCTCTCTCCCTCGACCACTTGATGAAGATCATGATTCTATCGCTTGGGACCGATGTAACACGATGATTATCTCATGGATCAGCAATTCTATGGAACCAGAAATTTCTCAAAGTATACTATGGATGGAGTCAGCTTCAGAGATATGGCAAGATCTCAAGGATCGTTTTTATCAAGGTGATATCTTTAGAATTTCTGATCTCCAAGAAGAAATTTATCTTCTGAAACAAGGTGATTCTTCAATCTCTTCTTATTACACTAAGATGAAGAAACTCTGGCAAGAATTAGA
This sequence comes from Trifolium repens, assembly GCA_030408175.1. Taxonomy (NCBI): domain Eukaryota; kingdom Viridiplantae; phylum Streptophyta; class Magnoliopsida; order Fabales; family Fabaceae; genus Trifolium; species Trifolium repens. The sequence goes on from CP125845.1 coordinate 34,761,779, forward strand.
TAATTTTAGACCTCTACCAGAATCTAATTGTCTTGCTAATTATAATGCCCTCACCAAAATGAAAGAATACAAAGACAGTGATCAGGTAATTAGATTTCTTAAAGGCCTGAATGAACAATATCATGCTGTAAGGTCTCAGATTATGCTTATGGATCCACTCCCACCAATTGGTCGTGTTTACTCTCTACTTGTGCAACAAGAAAGATAGAATGTAATCCCATTAGATGAGTCAAAATTGTTAGCTGCTATGGGAAATTCTTATGGAAATTCTTCTGCTGGTAGAGGCCAATTTAATGGTGGTAGAGGTAGAAATTCTGGTAGAGGAGGTAGATCTAATGGTAGAGGTCGTGGCAACAAGTTATGCTCATTCTGTGGACAAACAAATCATGTTGTTGATACTTGCTGGAAGAAACATGGTTATCCACCACATCTTCAACACCTTCAACACATTTATAAATTTATATTTTAGTGCTTTATAAATTATTTTTAACTATATTTTCACACAATATGCGTATACATTTGTCTATATATGATGCTTATAACAGTCACAAGACTCACAATAATATTTTAATATTTTTATTTGTTTTATAATTAAACTTGAATATTTTTTTACAACTAGTTCGATTGAAAATAATATAAATTTCATACTTTTTTTTAAAGTTGGTGGATATCTGCGAGAACTGTGGGGATCCGCGGGGATGGGGATGAAGGAAGAATTCTCCCCGAAGCCGGGAATGGGGACCGGGATGGAAAATATTTTAGATGGCGGGGCAAGAGGTGGTAAAGTATCCTCCGGTCAATCTCCGCCCCGTTGACATCTCTACGTGTGTGTGTGTGTGTTCAAAGGAGGTTGGATCATCTTCTTCTCCTCTTCAAAGAAAAAATCAATAAAAAGATAATAAAGAGAAGACGTGTGAAAAAAAGTAAGAGAGAGATAGATACAAATGAGTGAAGAAGAGAGTGGGAGAGAAATAAGTGAATGAGAGGATCCAAACCCGTGTTCAAAGTGGTAGTTGATATAATTTGTAATAACTTTATAAAATAATTGAACGTTACAAAATTTTATCTGATTATTCATAAAAATATAAGTTAATTGATGAATAAAAGGATAATCTACACTTAAATATAGTAGAGGTTAAAATTTACAATCACTTTAAATGTCTAACATATATAATTTTATTTCTACATGACGTGCATGACTTCAAGAGTCATTTAATATATAATGAGAGATAATTTATTGTTTTTGCAATATATATTGTTAGTGTTGTGCATCAAGTTGGTGGTGTTTAAAATGCGTGACTACAAGAGTCATATTTAATACTTGAAAAAAAAAAAACTTGTGTATAATCCATATAATATTAAAAACTCACTTTTTAATTATATTTTTTATCTTTTCTTTAATTAATATTCATAACCCTTAAGTTTCTAAATTAACAGTAAAATTCTATCTATTAAAAAAAAAATCTCAATTTTAGAATCAAATTACAAGAAAAATGTCACTTTGCGACACTTCAATTGTGACATTTTAAAGATAACCGTCGCAATGTACTTTTTTTGTGAAGTTTGCAACAGTTTATGTGACAGTTTAAAAAACCGTCGCAGTGTTTTTGTCTAAACCGGGAAAAATTTCCCTTTAGCGCCCAATGAAAAGAGATTCCTTTACTACAAAAAATATTGAATCCTGGACAAAAAAAAAAAAAAGAACATTCAGACAAAAGAAGCACACCACACTTCTAAAATGTAAAATACTCACTTTGAACCCTTCACCGCCGCATCACCGTTTCCCTTCACCGTCAGTCTTTCATCAGCGTTTCGACAATCACAGACACTATGCAGTTACTTCAACTACAACAAATCCCGAACTAGGTTTCAAATCCCTAACTCCTTCCAAATCCAAAACCCTAACCTCATCTCTCTCACTGATCTCACTTGAACCGTAGCCTCATCTCTCACGATCTCTCTCGAACCCTACTTGCTCGTATTTGTCTTCTCTCTCGTCAAGGATGAAACGCAAATTCCAATCCCTAATTGTAGAATCCTAAACTCAGTGAAACGAAAATACGCTCCTCTCTCATTTCCTCTCCGACTGAAACGCAGGTACTGATTCTGAAATTATTCTCATATTCTTAAAATTATCGTGATTTGTTTATGTTTTTAATTTTTATTTCATTTAAAGTCTTTGTGATTTTTTCTGGTTCATATTTATAAAATTATAATGTACCAATTTACTTGTTCAAATGTCAATTTTAAACTTTCAAATAATTAATATACGGTTACTCATAAATTTTTTCATGTGATTTGTGATTTTTTTATAGATATTTTGGAATGAAAGTGACTTGGAGATGATTGTTAAAGCTTTATTTATTAGGAAACTATTTACCAAAAGTCTCAAATGGAAAAGGACTTTTTGGCCTTCAGGCCTGTGAGTACTTTGCATAGCTTGTTTCTTCAATGAATTAGTTGTTTTGATCAATTTAAGTTTGAATTATTGTTTTGTTTTATCATATTGTATTATAGTATGTGAAGACAATGTTTGTTCCATCTGTGTCAAGGCATAATATTATCCATGTCTGCATGTATTTGCATTTTAGACTTGTAGTTGTAGTTATGCAGAGTGATCTTATTATCTATCTTGTGCTAGGTGGTTTATTCTTCTATACACTATATGCAGGCTATTTGGGGTGGCAATGGCGTCGAGTTAGGACTATTCAGAATGATATTAATGAACTCAAGAAATAAGTCAAACCTGCTCCCATCACATTAGATGTTAACTCAGTTGAATCTTCACCGCCATCACCGCTTGAACTCCAAATTCAGCATCTTACTGAGGTATGTAGTAGTAGACTAGTAGTAGTACCCTTTATGCACTATTATTGCATGCTTCATAGGATGTAACAGTGTCATGTGATGATTTTTTCCAATTAAGAAATAGACCCTGAGTTTTATCATTAGAACAGTAATTTAGCCTTTTGTGTGATGATAATTATTGTTTTGTAATCAATGTGGGTCATTGGGATATTCATCAAATGTTGAAATGAATTTTGAATCTGATGAACACCTAATTTATTGGTAACTGATATTCAGGAGAGCAAAGAGCTTATCAAAGGCCATACTTAGGATATTATTATTAGGTCATGAGTAGTGGTTAAGGAATGAGAAAATAGTTTAAGATGGAAATGATAAAACAAGTTATAATCTCATGTTCAACTACTGTCATAGTTTAAGATGGAAGCCGAAGTAGTTGTTTTGCCATTTTAATTCATGACATGGTTAAGGAATGAGAAAATGGAAATGAAAGTTAAAATGATAATAACTCAGCGTTCTTGTGATATGCATATTTTGTTGTTGTTTAGGTTTGATAAAGACCCTCCGAGCGATAAATGACACATCTTGGTATGACACTTTTTTGGGTCTTTGGTTTGAAAGTCTTCGGCTTGTCCAGAGAGTATAACTCTTCCCCTTCAACTTCATGTTCCTCCTCTTGTGCCAAAGAGAGATGATGATGGGAAAATCATTATACGACCTTGTAGTAAAGAGTAAGTTACATATATGAAACAATCTTAATTAACACCCTCATTTGACTGATTAGGTAAGTGTCATGACGCATTGTTATTTTTTTTGTGAAGGTGTGGTTATTTCATGACCGATCGGTAACTCTGATTTTATCAATACTTTGCAGGCTCATTCCTGCCATTGAAGTTGAAAAGGCCATTAATTATGCAATATGAAATCAGTGACGAGTTCTTGAAATTCTCCGATCAAAATAAGACCCACAGAGCTTCATCAAGAGGCAGAGCGGTCCACACCTCAGGCCGCAAGGAACATATTGATATGGCACTTGAACTTGTAAGTATTAAATTCACATGTATGTATAAAATTCATTATAATTAAATCATTCCATGTACCTCTGATTACAAAATTATTTAGGATGTGAAAAGTATATGCCATGCCAATTTTAATTGTAGCATGTCCTTCGTTGAACTAGAAAGTAGTATAATGATATTCCAAAACTAATATAGATTCATTTTGGGACAAGGAAGAATTAAAATCTATCCAAATACAATTAAAGGACACTTATAATTACTTAAATATGCTGCAACAATAGCGTTGAGGATTATTATAATCCCAGTACATATTACATTGTAATTGTTTTAACTCCTCAATTATACATGGACTGCAAAATGTAGTTGGTTCATGCAATTACATTCCTATATTAGTTTCTACGTTATTCTAATTAAGTGTTTTTATGTACACAGATTAGTTGATTTGATTTAAGGTACTTTTACATTATTTTCATGTCTAGCATGTTCTTTTCTTACCTAGTGATAATGTGATGGGAATAAGTAGGTTAACAAAAAAAGGCTTTGGTGAATAATGTGGATACAAATTGAGAATCTAGAATGATCTAAGAGTGAGATTAATGTACTACAAGTATGATTGGATAGGTGGAACCAAAGTTTTTTAATTAATTTCTACTTTATTCTTTTGATTTTTGTTTTTCAAACCTTGATGCAATCATTTATGTTCTAATACTTTAGAAACTTGACTCATTTATTTTGTGCATCATGATTAATGCTTTCCTTTGATTTTTGCAGTGAAATTGGATACTGGTTCCAGGAGGTGCATATCTATTTCCACTAGATGAAGGTCTAATTTGGAGCACTTGTATATGAAGAACTTTCCTACAAGCTTAAAGGTAATTACAAGGTTTCAAAAGCTCTTTCATTTGGCTTATGTTTGGTTTTTATAATACTTGTAAGTGATTTAATACATGGTTCCAAAGCTCTTTCTTAATATATATAGCATAATACAAGTATTAAGTCGTGTATTATTGGCTCAAATTACCTTAATAGAAATGGAAACTGAACCTAGACTCAATATATTGCAGTTGCCCAAACAATGAAAAATCAATACAAGCTGTAGAATCTTGTAATTAATAATTGTCGTGGTTGCCCTAAATAATGAATCAAACTTCAATACATGTTGAGTTGGTCTTCTTGTTTGCAGGTGGCTGAAGCAGTGCTTCAGTGATGTTGATGTAGTAGATTTTTTGCTGTCATCTTATCATTTATGTGGTTGTAGGCTGTGTTTTTTTGAAGTGTTTAGTGGTTTCTAATTCTGTTTTTAGCAGGGTAGGAGTGCATCATTTTTAGCTTCAGTTTTGATTTATTTTAGGTCCCTATTGATTTTTCCAATGTTAATTGATGTTAGATAGTTTGTATGTGCTAGCTTAGGTTTGTTAAATCCACTTAAAAATATTTCCCTGAATTGGTTGTCATACTTGAACCCGTACTGAAAATTATTTTAGATTGTTTAGTTGTAGCCTGTAGCACTTTTTCTTTGCAGCAATTAAATTTGTACAAGTGTTAACACAAACTTATTCTTTCTTGGGGCAGAGGTATTGGAGCCTTTCTGGTGGAGTTCTTTGTTAAAATTTGTGAGGTATGTAACGAGATTTGAGGCTGTGTTTTTTAGGTGTTGGTCTTGGTTATTAATTGTTCTTGATGTTTCACTAAAATGAGTTTCATTAGTTTTCCTAATGTATACTTATGTTTTTTCATGTAACCAGAATACAAGAGTCAAGAGGGATGGTAGGCTTTTTGAGTCTTAGCTAGCAATAATTAAGGATCATGGAGCAACATCACGCACAAGGGAATATTTAGATATTTTTTAAAATTATTTTGATATGATGTTTTCTATGGTTAGCCACTCTACTAATGTTTATGTTTTAGTTTTTGAATGTTTGATAAGGCATCACGCTCAAGGGATTGGCTAGTTTTTTTCTTTTAGAGTTTCAAGTACTTTAATTAGATTTTTTATGTATAGGTATTGTCACTTTTGAATGAATTATATGAATGAGATGAAGTTATTTATATTTATATACTAGTGCAATTTAATTTTATTACTTTTATATGGATATTGTAACACTTGTTTAATAAGGCATCAAAATAAATAAATAAATTTTTTAAATTAATATATATATTTTTAAAACAAAACAAGTTTGCGACGGTTTTGTAACCGTTGCAATCTCTACTCTTAAATTCAGTGTTTTGTAGGAAAAGAGTGTTTGGGACGGTTTTCAAAACTGTCGCAAAGTTCTGCTGTTAAATGTAGTATTTTTCTGGAAAAATACTGTGACGGTTTGAAACCATTGTTACGACGGTTTTTAAAACTGTCACAATGTTCTCTTGCGACACCGAAATCATCAACGGTTGGACAACCGTCGCAGATGTGCAATTGTGACACTTTGAACTGTCGCAAACTGCAATTTTAACCGTCGCAAAGTGCTTATTTTCTTGTAGTGATTAAATACTCGATCAGGATTCAGGAGTATCCACATTTCCATATTTTCTTTTTAGTTCTTGAGGGTGAGTTGTGCTATATGTTAGATGTTTATATGCACATACATCAATATTGGATAGTTAGAATAGTTCAAAAACTGTTTTTAGGTAAATCAACATACCCCCATTGTTGTTTTTCACCAATCAAAATCGTTCTTTTTGTTTTTGAAGAAATCAGAATCGTTCTGACATCCTAATGTCAAACAAATGAAGTTCTAACACAAAAAGATACTATTTGTAAATTGTAATGCTAGCTTACCAAACAATTGCAACATCAACCATGCACACGATGATTCTAAAAATGTTTTACATTGCCACTCTGAAGAAATAAAAACATAAACGTCACCAATCCTTTGTGCCTCAAAAAAAAAGTTTAAGCGTACTCTCTACACTTAACAGTTCGATGGTGTTGAATTGGATTAGTTGCAGCCAGGACTTTGCGGTCAGGTGCAGTCAGTACCTTGGAACTGTCCGATCTTGATCAAAAAACCTCTATTTTACCGACCGTATGATTGGACTGGTTTTCAACTGAACTAAAACCTAATCCCACAAAATCGGGATAAAATGGCATATGCGTGAATATTAATGTGAACATGGAACCAAACACTGTCTTAGCATATTCAATGACAAAACATGATTCGCCTAATAAAGATCAAAAGTTTGCTGACATTGATTCTTCGATCACATGCCTACCCGATCAAGATTCACAAGATGGGTGAGGTGGTGCATGGCTGGACCCTTCAGGTGCACACAATTTCTCTTTGGGATCAAATGCATATTAAATGACCAGTGATATATCAAATGAAAGCTATACAGTTTACAATAGTGTTTGATCATAATTCCATGTCTCCACAAAAGCTAAATGACCAGTGATATATCAAATGTATTTGCAATTTCTAAATTCTAGAGTATGTCATAAATTTTCAATTTCTTTTTTTTTTTTTGACACCAAATTTTTCAATTTTTTGATCAAGCAAAACATTGTATATAATGGAACTAAAAACTCAAATACTTTGGATTCCCTGAATGACTTCCATGGTTACAAAAGCCAAACAAGCAAAAGAGAAACAACAAATTTTAAAAGAAAATTGTTACTCTGATATCTATCATGGTGGCATTTAACATGCACAAGTTTAAAATTTGTGCACCATGCACAACTTTAGATCAAAGGTTAGATTTTGCAATCCCATTACATCTTACTATACTCCTCCTGCACCTTATCACACATCATTTCTTCTTCACTCTCTCCTTGTCTCTCTTACCCGTCATTTTTTAATTAATGTTTTTATAAAGAAATTTAAATAATATTAACCCACCATCATCTTCTTCACTCTTCATCTTCAACTTATTTAAGAACACACAAATTTTGGACGCTTAGCTAACCACGTTAATGTACAACTCTATTTTCTTCCCTTCATTAATTTCCTTCCCACCCAGATCTGAAATTTTACTAGTTGGATTCTAAAATCCTGGATTTTGTATCATCTTGATGTTTCAATTCTTTGATTTTAAGAACCAAAGGAATCACAATCATAAAGAGGTGGAATGCTTCCAAGAGTTGAGCATAGAATTTTAAAATGATTTAAATGAGAAAGAGGAAAAAGTAAATTCACAGTTTCATGTTAAATGTTTTGAGATTGAAATCTTAGATTTGTGCCATATTTTGGTCTAGCAAGTTTTTAGTTGTGTTCTTTCAATTGATCTGAAGTTTATTCCATAGACCGATGAAGGAGCAATGCGGTGGGAAAGGAAAGAGATGAAAGGAAATTCAATCTAATGTGGAAGGAGCATGATAAGTTATAATGGAGCTGCAAAATCTAACCTTTGATCTAAAGTTGTGCATGGTGCACAAATTTTAAACTTGTGCATGTTAAATGCCACCATCTATCATAGTTCTAAACCAATTTAAGAACAACAATGCTATGAAATCCACAGGCGATTTATGTCCTTTTAAGTATCTCCATTTCCATCTCATCAACACAGCTTGCATAGTGACTTTTTTACTAGCTAGGCTAATGTTTTATCTACAATCTACATGATGAAAAGTTATGAAACCAAACACTAATGTTTCATCTGTTTAGAGTATATTGCAGTCAGAAAACTTTGTTTAGACAAAGTGTTCTTTTCAATTCTGGACATTTACTAGCAATAAGTATATATGGTCTAGAGACACCTTTTACAGTGTACCACTACCATATAATTGAAAGTATATGCTAATAAATACTCCCATTTAGTAGGTGCTTAAATGTGTAATATGATTATGTTGATTTAATTATATTGTTATTGTTACTACCTAAGTATCTTCAATCACAAACATTAGCAGAGTTGATGATCTTGATGATTAATATCCTATTGCATGTGGCATTCATATAAAATGTGGTATTATATGTTCACCAATTTTTATCTCCATGTTAAAATTTGTTTGTCTCTCATTAAACTTGCATTCTATACAATCTTTTGCTCAGCCAGAATCAGTCTTTACAAAAAACATTTATTTATACTTATTTGTGAAGAAAAGTATTCACTGATACATCAGTATTTTGATATGTTCACTCACACTGACAGAAAGTTAACCATTGACAAACAACTATAGTCTATAGATATACTTATCAAAAAAATTATTTATACTTTCATTGTGTTTTCACACTAGTTGTGCAATCAATACAAGCAATCAAATTAAATATATGAACAAAAAGCTTGTCAACTAATCAATTTCAACATTCGGAACGATGATATTAATTTATCAGCTTTATGAAAAATGTAAACATGCAAATAACACTATTTTAGGATAACTGTTTCTATTTTTCTTACATATCAGCATATCATTAGAACATTTTATTTCTATTCTTCTAGATTATCAATTAAAAGGATCAATCTATATAGTGCTTCTGTTTTCAAATCATCAAATAATAAAGAACTAACATGCAAATTAGGTGACACCAGACATTTCTTCGTGCAATCACTTACCTGTACTCCAAACTTTGAGAGTTTCATCAAATGGTTACTACAACAAACTTTGTTTCTTCAATTAGTATAAACTTTAAGAGTTATAAGATTCTTCAATAGTTCATTTGTCCTGCACGCTCAACCAACCATTTGTCATGACATATTTAATGCACTTTGTGGAGAAAACCATAAATCTAGCAAATTATTTATGCATAACATGCGCAAAAACATCATGTAATTCATAATTTCACACCATTAAAACATATTTTAACATGTAATATTAATACCATCATTAAGTTAGTATTTAGTAATCTGTTTAAGTTAAACTAATCAAGTGTTCCACCTCCTTCTAATTATGCAAGTTTTCACTTAATTATGATATTATCTGAGGTTAAAATGAGTTTCAACAAGATTACATCAAATACAGTCCTATTTTAAAACTCATAAAAAAACTATAACATTTGAAGCCTGAATTTTTCGAAGTTCTTATTTACATGATCAATCAACCAAACTTGCAAATTCGGATAAAGCAATATCTTCCTGTCCCGATAAGATCGACTTCTACAGTAGAATGCATCAAATGTGTTTGACAAAATAGCAACAATATCAGTTACATTACATACCTATCTAGGCAAGAATCCAAAATTGGAAATGGCAATCTCAAAGGCGTTTAGTCTTTCTCCACGACCGAAACCATTGCGATCATAGGACGATATTTCATTTATATTGAGATCAACACAAGCTTTGACAAGTGCCTTCCCAACACGTTGAGCAGCTTCCTGAATTCATGTTACACCAGAACAGAAAAAATCAAAAGCCAAAGCACAATGAACCAAAAGTTGTTTTTGCTGCCTCATTCAAAATTTGTCTCAAAAATGAGGTGGACTACTTACAACAGTGGTACAGGGAGGATTTTCTCGGAACAATTTCTGCAGCGTGCTTCCATAGAATAAACACTTCTTATTTTGGTCATCTACAAGCATTGCATACAATTGCTTATCCGAGCAAAACACCGAAAGTCTTGGATGTGTTGATGTTCCATTAAACTGGAAAAAAAAGCACATGATCAAATAAAGGTATTAATAACAAATACAGGAAAAACATACTTAAAATGGGGTGCCATATAATTGAGTAACTCAACATCTTAAAATTTTCCTCTATCAATGCAACAACATATCCACTATAATATATGTAAGTGAATGCATAACAACTTAACCAAGCAAAAGATACAATTATTTGGTCATAATAATTGTAATAGGCAACAAACCTAATTAGCACCGACACTTAAAATTGAAAAGTGCACCTCATCTCCAATATGTGTCGATGTCAGACACTAACACACAATGAAGCACGGACACGACACGGACACTGACACGTCGACGCCGATAATATTTTAAGAAATGACACAATTCAATGTAATTATAAGTGTCGGTGTCCGACACTGACACAACTAATCCGAGTAGTGTCTATGCTTCATAGCTACCACATCACCAACACAATAAATAACTTTCATTTTCTCAAACTATTACCGGTATCTACATATCATATCCGGTGTCGGCGCTTCCTAGATAGTAAACATTACTTAATGTTGTGTGAAGATAAAACAAAAAATTATAATCAAAAGAACAAATATATTGCTCTAAGAAGTGTACCTTTTTCTGCATCTTTCTATTTCGAATTTTGGCACTTTCTTTTCTAGCATTTGCCCTAGCTTTGATAATTAAAGGCTTCTTAACTAAACCTACAAGAAAATTCAAATTCACAATAAGAAATATCAAAATTCACATTGAACACAATAACAACAAAAAATCAAAGAAGAAAACAAATTGGGAAGATATAAGTTCTAATCTTACTTATACTTTGTGGTTGAACGGGAATGAATGGTTTTGGGATGATTCCAAAGAAAGAAGAAGACTTGAATTGAAGTTGTTGGAATGAATTCAATACTTGAACCATATTTTAAGATTCTCACACTGGTTCCGGCGGACGGCGACCAATTCCGCCAGTGTTTTCCGGCCACCAGTTGAACTCAGTACGACTCCGTCTAGTCTAGATATTGAGATACTGACGCAAACCGCAAAGCTCGATTTTTTGTTTCAATAGTTAAAATGCGTTTATTTTTGTGAGTTTTGTTTAATAAATTATTTTAAATTTAAATAACCCTTTTATAATAAAAAAAATTAAAAGTAATCCACAATGCATGTTATTACTTTTTTTTTTTTGAATAATCAATGCATGTTATTACAAGTGGTAGATATTTGAATATTTTACCATTTGGGAGCCATTCTTATTTGGGCACAACCCCAAATAAAATATATTTAGGCACACACACATAAGAGAAAAAAATAAATGTTAAATAAATTAGTCATATCATCTAACATTAATCAATCATTTTATCTATAATTTTTTTTAAATTTTATATGTGTGCCCAACACCTTTTATTTGGTGTTGTGCCTAAATAATTGTTACTCACCATTTGGTTGTAGTTTTGCGGTAAGAAAACATAAAAATAAAAATTATTTGATTATTATAGTTTGAAGCATAAGACTTTCCTCAACCCATATATCGCTGGTGGTCGGCTCCGAGAAGTGAACAACACAATGACACATGTTTGTTGGTGGGGGTTTTTGTTCCAATCTGTTAGGCTGTTGCTGGGTCTCAATAACTGTCGTGACCAGTCTATTTAGATGGAGCTCTGGTTAACTAGTTCTAATTATGATGTTTTGTATTTCGAGGATCTTTTTGGCCTTTATCAGATTTGGATCCACGCTTGCGTTCAGATACGTTCTTCCGACTATCCTCCTCGTCCCTTCACATCATGTTGGATTGTTGTCGTGGTTTTTGGTGGTGGTTGTGTGCTCAGTTCTAAGTGTCTCCCCGCGTTAGTGGACTCGGATTGTTTTGATATAGTTTTTATAAGTTTTTACTAATCTATTTAGGGTTGCAAGATTTCTTTTACGCCTCATTTGCTTTTAAAAAAATTAGCCGGTGTCGTACATGGGATTATTTTCTTTTTTAATATTATTTATATGTTTATTTTGATATATTATTTGATTAATTAATTTGGTTTAAAATTATAAGGTAAAAATCCCTACCAAAAAAAAAATTCTAAGGTAAAATTGGGAAAAAAAATTTCCTACCCCTACAAACAATTCAATATCCCCATTTTACCCCTTTTATAATTTCTGTTCACCCTATATTTAATTAAAGTTACAAACCGGAAATCTTAAAAACATGATTTTTGACAATTAGCCACGATTTAACCGTGGCTAAACTGCAAAATTTCGGAACACTTTCATCAAGTTTTCCGGTAAAATATTTACAAACCGGAACAGTTAAAAAAAGATTTCCGGACAGAATTAGCCACGGTTAAACCGTGGCTAAACACAGAATCTGGAAAATCAATTCCCATTCTTCTTCAACTATCAAATCCGATAATTTCTCTATCAATCATGTTCCCAATTCTGGAATTACGATCTGTTTGGAACATAGAAATAGAATTGGGAATAAGTGAAATCTTGTACTATTAACCATCACAAAAACTCCAAAAATAGCAGTTGTAGCAAAAAAATAAGCAACACTAACCTTTCCGCCATTGATGAATTCTTCAAGCTCTACATCTTCAACTTCTCTTCTTCATTAACAATCCTATCAACATGTCACAAATACATTCACATTCTAATCATAAAAAATCACAATAAAAATTAAAATCTAAAATCTTAAACAATTTACAAAAAACTGAAAATCGAGAGAATTTAAAGCTCATGAATCAAAATCAACGATGAATTGAACAACCTTCATTAATTATATTTTTTTTTGCCTTTGTTTACCGCGATTCAGTGGATTTGTGATTCTCATTGTGATGAATTCCATTGGTGAGAGCAAAAAGAAGAGCAATAACGAGAATGCTGAAAACGAACTGTGATGAAAACCGTAACTCCATCGAAGCTTCTTCAACTTTTTCTCTGTGTGTTTTGTGTTCTCTGTTTCTTCTTCACAATCTGTTTTGGTTTTGTGCGTGAGAGAAGAAAGAAGGAGAAGAAATAGAATTGGGAATAGGATTGAGAGAGAAATGATCGGATCTGAGAGCTGAAGAAGAATTGGAATTGAATTTTCAAATTTTGTTTTTACCAGAAAACTTGACTAATGTGTACCGAAATTTTGCATTTTAGCCACGGTTAAACCTTTGCTAAATTTCAAAACTCTTTTTTTTTAAGTTTTCCGGTTTGTAACTAATTAAATGTAGGGGTGAACCAAAATTATAAAACGGGTAAAATGGGGATATTGAATTGTTTGTTGGGGTAAAGGGTTAAATGTAGGGGTAGGAAAAAAAATTTTCGTAAAATTGATATAGGTTTTGCACGTGCCTGGCCCAAAGGCAGTGCAACCAGGCCTATAACAGTGGGCCTCCAATTTTTGAGGGAATCAATATTTTTTTTTCAAATCCATCATTGAAATTTGAAAGTATTGGTTAAGTAGTTTTGTGAAGCACAATTTTCATCAAATATTACAAAATAAAGCGATATTAAGAGTATTACTTCGCTTCCCATTTTACACTATATGAGACAGATTCTTTATCTCAACTTCATCCCCGAAACTATATAGTGATCCTATAAATACAAAATAATTATAAACTTCATTCTCAAAAGAAAATATGTTTTGATTTTTCATGGCCTTAAGATTTTTTGGGACCGTACCCATAAAATTAAAATATACCATGATTTTTATTTTATTTTTCATCTCGAGCTCACTCTTTATAGAAAATTTACATTAGGTTCATTGTCAAACACGAGATAATTTTTATTTTTTTCAATAATATTTATTTTCATATGTTATTTTTTTTAAAAGATTGTCTATGTCTTTTTTTCATTTTATATTAGAAGGTTATATACGTTTTTTCAATTGTCTATGAGATTGATTTTTTTTAGTTTATTTGAGTATGAAAATACGCTATATCTTTAACACGGGACTCTATAGGACTTCATCAATAAAAAATGATTGTAAATTTGATACTATTTTTTAAATGAATATTAACATACTTTGATTCTGTTTCTATTCTCAATTTTTTTCTTTTCTCCGTACCACAAAGAAGCAATCTTCACGCGTGTGCGTCAAATGGAAAAACATATGTGTGAATCTCTTCACTAACATTAATAAATTAAGGTTCTTAAAAAAGTTCGAACGAAGGTTATAGAAAGTTTAAAAAGTTCGAATGAAGGTTATGGAAAGTTTAAAGTAGCATAAATTATAAAAAATCCAAATTATATTAATTTATCTTAGATTTTTCATAAATTTCATAAGTCATATGTAATCTAATGAAAGTGCGATGGACACATAATATGGAAAAACCCCTTTAATCGAAATTCAAATTTTAATTAATCAATGTGTATTTTTGATAGTGGGGTGGGAAGTGTTACTCGTTTCTATTATATGCCACTGAGAGACTCTCTCTCTCTCCCGTCTCGGTTGCAAGACTCTATAGGGGCTCCATCAACAATAAAATAGTTGCTAATTCTATATTATTTTTTTAATGAATATGAATAAAGTTCTCGTGTTAAGTTATCACTATCTTCTACATACATTTTTCATCATGGATGATCACTTTTTATCGTGCTAAATAAAATTTTGAATAAATGATCACAGTGATAAAATATTAAATATGAAAATAAGGATAACCCCCACAGTCAAAATTCAAAATTTAATTAGTCAATGTGTATTTTTAGTAGTCGGGTGGAAAATGCTCCCCGTTTTCTATTCTACACTACTAAGATCTCTCTCTCTCTCTCTCTCTCTCTCTCTTTCTCTCTCTCTCTCTCTCTCTCTCTCTCTTTATATCTCTCTTCCGTCTCCATTACGTAATTCTATAGAGGCTTCATCAGCAAAAAATAGTTGTTAATTCTATATATTTTTTAATGAATATCAATAAAATTTTCGTGCTTAATTCTCACTATAATCTATTTACACTTTTCATCATGGGGATCACGTTTCTTCGTGCTAGATAAAATTTTGAATAAATGATCTTTGTGATAAAATATTAAATATGAAAATAAGGATAACCCCCACAGTCAAAATTCAAAATTTAATTAGTCAATGTGTATTTTTAGTAGTTGGGTGGAAAATGCTCCCCGTTTTCTATTCTACACTACTAAGAGATCTCTCTCTCTCTCTCTCTCTCTCTCTCTCTCTCTCTTTATATCTCTCTTCCGTCTCCATTACGTGATTCTATAGATGCTTTATCAGCAAAAATATAATTGTTAATTCTATATTTTTTTTAATGAATATCAATAAAATTTTCGTGCTTAGTTCTCACTATAATCTATTTACACTTTTCATCATGGGGATCACATTTCTTCGTGCTAGATAAAATTTTGAATAAGTTTTCCCCATGATAAGATATGAAATATGAAAATAAGAATAATTCTCCCAGTTGGAATTCAAATTTTAATTCTTCAATGTCTATTTTTAATAGTGGGGTGGGAAGTAGTTGTCGTTTCTCATTCTCCAACACCGAGAGTTTCTCTCTCTCTCTCTCTCTCAAAATCTTCTATTTTGTTTTTTTTCTAATGAATATAATTTTTTCTTCAAAATAAAATAAAATATTTTTACGTAAAACAAAAAGTTTAGAGATATGTCATAAGTTATTTTTTGGGTTCAGGACTTCAATTCTTCGAGTGATCTTATCCATAAAAAAATAGTGTACTTTCTTATTCTAATTTGTTTCAAAGTAATCTAAATATAAGCGTTCCTTCATTTTATAAAATTAAAATATTAAAAATGTACCAAGATAGTGTCGCACAAGTGGTAGATATTTGGACCCCTTAACCATTTGGTCTTGAGATCGATCCTGACAGGTGCATATGGAGAATCATTTCTTAGGAGAGGTCAATCCCTTAAGCAGATCTCATTTAAATCGAGGGGATTAATCTCTGCAGTTGCGCACGGATGATACCTTTAGTTTACCAGAAAAAAAAAATGTGTGTGTATATATATATATATAGGGGAGGGATCAAATTACACCGGTTATAGAAACTCTCAAATATTATACATATGGGGAGGGATCAAATTACATCGGTGTAACATTTGAGTAATGTTACACCGCACGCTTTAACGAATACAAATTTTACAAAATCCACCGTTGGATTGAAAGTTTATATCATACAGATCATCTATATTGAGTTTTATAAAAATATTAAATCGTTTGATATGGTTTTGAGACAAATAAAAATTAACGGTATTTAATAAAAACGCATAAACCGTTAATCCTTATGTGTCTCAAAACCATGTCAAACGATTTTAGATTTTTATAAAACTCAATATAGATGATCTATATGATATAAACTTTCAATCCAACGGTGGATTTTGTAAAATTTGTATTCGTTAAAGCGTTATTGAGCGGTGTAACATTACTCAAATGTTACACCAGTGTAATTTGATCCCTCCCATATATATAATATTTTAGAGTTTCTATAAAAAAATATAATATTTGTGAGAGTTTCTAAAAAAAAAGTTTCTAAAAAAAATATAGTATATAATATTTGAGAGAGTTTTCACAAAAAATAAAATAAAATTTGAGAGTGTAAAAAAAAGTAATATTTGAAAAAGTTTCTACAAAAAGAAAACAAAAAAATATAATATTTGAAAGAGTTTTTAAAAAAAAAATATTATAAAAATTCAATATTTTTTTTTTTTGGTTTTTACCGCCAGTTTAATCTGGTTCGGGGGTCAGTTCTGGCATCAAGTGGTTCCAGCCCCCTTCCGATCGCAGTTGCGGGGGATCAAACCGTGGTTCTCCCTACCAAGTTCAGCGTCAATCACCACTGAACCAACTAACGATTGGTAAAATTCAATTATTGTTGTCAATGGAATTCGAACAACATATCTTTGTTAGTAATTATAAGATAATTTTCTCTACAAAAATAAAGGTAGTTTTCCGTAAAATATTATAAAAATTCAATTATTCTTGCCATTTGGATTCGAACAACATACCTTAAGCTAAAAACTATGAATGACACCTGAGCAAGAGAAGCTCTAATTGAATGCCACATAAGTAATTACTATTGAGAATGCACGAGAAAGCTCCGTGAGAATCTCGTAATGTATATAATCAGGGGCGGATGCAAGTGTAATACATTGGGGGCTCAAGCCCCCACCAAATATAATATTTTTACATTAATAATAGTATTAATATAATGTTTAAGCCCCCATGAGTCATGACTAGGTCTACTATACACTCAAAAATTTAGGGTTAATTATACATTTGGTTCCTTACGTTTATTTTAAGTTTCAATTTGATCTTTTACATTTAAAAAATATCAATTTGGTCCCTTACGTTTTCACCATTTACATTAGTTAGTCATTTTCGTTAGTTTTGTCACATGTGGCAGACAGTTTTGAAGGTGGAAAAACACAAGAAGGGGGGGGGGGGGGGTTGAATTGTGTTTTAAAAAATAAAACTTTTTACCTAATAGAACCTAAGTTTGCAGCGGATATAAACACAAAACTAAAAGAGATGCTGAGAGAAAGAGAGAAAGACACGAAATTTATCCTGGTTCCTCTCACAAATCGAGAGTACTCCAGTCCCCTTGTTACTAACAAGAGATTTTCACTATAATCTACTTAAGATTACAAACTGCTCAAGCACACTTGCAAGAGACTTCTCAGATGCTCAAGTTTCACTAAACAAGAGACTTCTCAAATGCTCAAGTTAATACCTAACAAGAGACTTCTCAAACAAACTTAATAATAAGAATGAATGTTAAGGAACACTTGATATACTATCAGAGGTGTTTACAAAATACAACTCAATTTGTTTAAAGACTTTGAATGACAGATAAAACGATAGTGTCAGAATGCTTCAGAGTCTTAAACGTGGTAATGGAACAGTAGTCATTTCTTCCATTTGAGTCTTCTATTTATACTTGGAAGAAGATGATGACCGTTGCAGAGAGCTTTGTGCCAGCTGGAATTTACTCGTACAATTGATAGCTGTATATTGCCTTCTTTGGTAAGGAATTCCAATTCCACTACCTAGCTATTCAATTTATCACTAATCCATTTTGAGTAATAATAGTACAATTGTACAATCCTCAAATACGCTCCACTTATGGATAAGGTTAACGTTGTACCAACGAATATTCCTTCCTGTGGATGTGACAGAGCCTTGAAATAGGTGGTTCTTCAATCATTGAATCTGATTCTGTCAGTTCTTGAGTGATGTAAATTCTTTTTGCTTCTGATGCTGTTGCCATAGCTTCTTGAGGTCTTTTAGCTTCTGAGTCCTTCAGAGCCTTGTTTTATCCTCAGAGTCACTTTCTTCAGCATTCAAAATTCAAGCTTCTGACGAACCGTGTCGTGCTTTCAGAGCTTGTTTTGACTGGCTTCTCTGCTACTATTCATAGTGCTTCTGAATGAATTTTAACTTGTAATTCTGCACACTAGAATAATCATTAGTAATACCAATTGTAATTTTAATACATTGTTATCATCAAAACCACTTAAAACATTAGAGGTTCATGTCAGACCCACTTTGTTCCAACAATCTCCCCCTTTTTGATGATGACAAACCAAAGCATTAAAATTCAATTGTTGTTGATTTAATTTAATTATGATGACTTCAGGTTTCAAAGGTTTGCAATCTCCCCCTGAGTCTGATAATCCATAAGGGTAGGTTTGTAAGCTCCCCCTAAGTTTTATCCATAATTAATTAAAACAGTTTAAGAGTCGATTTATTAACTTAAAATAAATTTTCATATTTAACTCTCAGAAGCATAGTTTTGCAAGCTTTGCTTCTTAGAGTTTGATAATGCTCAGAAGCGGTTTGCAAGCTCTTCTGACATTGTCTATGAATTTTATTTTAGGTTCTTAAATTTTCTCCCCTTTCAATAATCGTTCAGAATGAGAAAGAATCATAAGAGATAAATATTGATTCATAATGCTTTTAACATTACAGTTTCAGATTGAGCAGTATATGAATGAATCAACATTAATTTTAACGCTACTCTTACTCCCCCTTTTGGCATCAGTCAAAAAGACACAGAAAACCAAGCAGTCAAACTCGTCATAACAAGGCAGTCAAGTCAAAAAGGTGGTTACAACTAATTCATTTAATGAATTGTGTTGAATAACGACCTGACAGGAGAGCTTGATGACACTATAAAAAGGGATGATCCCTCTCATTTTACTCATCCAGAGTAATCAAGTAACATCAAAAGAAAAACAAACAATGGAAAGGCAGGTTACCAAGGATGCTTCAGGCTCAAAAGGAGAGAGCAAGAAGGGAGCAGAGCCCTGGCGCTGCGAAGAAAACAAGCTTCGCTACGAAAGGAACAAGCAAGAACTGATTTTGACAGAGTCAGAGGAGGAGGAAATGGGCTCTGATCTGGAAGAATTTTTATGGACATACAATGATGATACTCCATACGAAGAGTACGAGGCTGCTGTTCAGAAGAACACTGAAGAACTAGTGCAAAAAGCCACTGCCAACTTGCTTGCTTACATTAAGGAGAAACATAAGAAGCTAGATGCAGAGTCTTCTGAAGTTAAGCCTAGCTCTAAGTAGAGTCTTATCATTCTATGTAATAGAAATTCTTCAATAATATTAATAAAGGAGTTTATGCTATTAATTCCCTTTGTTTTGAGCAAGTTTCTTATATATATATACCTCATTCCTATTGTCAGAAAACCAGTTACCAGACACGCCTCATTCGGTATTGGTGCCCCGTTGTTAAACAGGCTTTAATACTAAGAAGCTATTTCATGAGTAAACAGGAGTACTGATGAGAGGGACTCTTAGGTTTTGAAAATCCTAGGCTTATTAGTTTAAAAACTAAGATGCTCTTCAGCATCTTTCACTAGAGTCAGAATTCTCAAGAGTACCAGACAATATCATGGTATATAGAAAAGTTAAATTTTGAAAAACAAATATAAAACAAACATATAAGCAAATAACAAACACACAAATATGGATAATATAGATATGAATTAAAGAAAAATTATCCAAAAATTACACAAGAACTAATAACAAATAAGTGCTCAGACATAAGGGTTAAGGTTTGGGTTGCTGTTGAGTAAGCTTTAGAAGAAGTTCCATCATTGCATCTATCTTCTTGTTAGTAGCTTCACCAGATCTGTTCATGTCTTCTCTTATATCGGCCCTGAATTCATCCATTTCATTTCTTAGTTCCTCTCTTAAGTCATGCTTGATTACATCCAGAGCTTCTTGCATAACAGAGGGTATAGCAGATGAAGAAGAGCCTTGGACAAGTACTGGTGGAGATCTAGGAGGAGATGAAGCAACAATGGGAGCTTTACCTTTATCAGAATCTGGTTCACTAAGGTTCTGATCATTCATAACAATATCTTCTGCAGCTCCTTGATTCTCAAGAATCTTATTAGTCTCAATGACAGCAATGTGAACAGCTCTATCAACCAATAACTTGAAGGCTTCTTGTTCAGCAAGCCTCTGACGTTCC
The DNA here is from genome assembly GCA_030408175.1 of Trifolium repens. NCBI lineage: Eukaryota > Viridiplantae > Streptophyta > Magnoliopsida > Fabales > Fabaceae > Trifolium > Trifolium repens. The sequence continues at coordinate 34,782,537 of CP125845.1, forward strand.
ATTTCAGCAGCTATCTTAGCCTGCTCTTCATCCAGAGATCTTTTCATACTTTCATTTACAGCAGCTAAAAATGCTAACCTCTGACATTCTTCTTCATGGTTGAAAAAAGTAAGTCTCAGAGCATGAGAGCGTTCAGCAGCATTCATAATCTGAGACAGAGCTTCCATTCCTCTTCCCTCAATCCTTCTTTTTACATAGCCTCCCAACAACCTCAGAGACTGACTGAACTTCTCCTCTAATTCCCTGATCTTAGCATCAATATCTGAGGGAAATATCAGTACTTCTTCTTCCATGCTTTTAAAATTCCTTAGACTAATATTAATAGCACTTTCTAGAAGCTCAAGGTTTGGTTCAGAGTTGTAGTTGAAGAAGGGTTGGTTTCTATTGAAAGGAATGGTGGGTTCAGGCCTTTTTCTTTTGAGGGGAATTATTTTGATTCTTTTGATTTTGTCAAAGGGATCAATGGTTATGATATCATCATCAACATTAATTTCTGCTTTTAGCAGATCCTCCAGAATTGGTAGGGCAAAGTCAATGGGTAGACAGAGTTCTTCTATGGTTAAGGGTTTGTAAACTGGGTCATAGATGGGTTCTGATGAAGTTGTTTGTGGTTCTGGTGTTGGTTCAGGAGTGGAAAGTTCAGGTTGTGGTGTGGGTGGTTTAGTAATATGATCAGAATGAGTTATGACTTCATCCTGGGCTGGTGTGAATGTGGGTGGATCTTCTTGTTCTATGTCAGCAAGAGAGGAGGGTGGAGATTGAATTTGTGGTTCTGGAAGAGGTGAATCACTAGGTAAATTAGAAGTAGTATTTACAAAGTGAAAATGGTCAGGTGATGCTGTGTTGGAGTGAGTGAAGGCATCACCAGATAGGTGAGTGGACAGATGATCAAGAATGGTTGGTGATTTTATTGTTGTTGTGTTGGTAGGTTGGTCAAGGATGGAAGTATCAATGATAGTGGGGGATTCTTCATCAGAAACGATGAGGATGGGTTTTTTTGTGATTCTTTTGGTAGGTTTATGTACAGGTTTCTCTTTCTCTAATTTGTCAAGTGCAGCAATTAACTCAGTAGAGTCAATGCTGGAGTCAGAAAGAGTTTCTTCAGATGATGATGATTTAGGGGAAGGTTGGATCATTCGAATAGGCTGTGTATAGTCTATGGGAGGTGATTGGGTAGAGGGATGAGCACTAGCAGTACTATCAATATTAGGCATAGAATGTTTACCTGAATCAGCAGCCTTTTGTTTGGATACAACTGACTTCTTTCTTTTTGTGGCTCTGACAGGTTGTTCCTCCTCAGCATCTGCAGGCCTATCCTGCCTTTTCTTTGTTCTTCTTTCTTTCTGAGCAGCCTTTCTCTGAGCAATCTTAGCTACTTGCTCCTTACTGACTTCTTCTGTTTCTTCAGTGGTTATCCTTTCAGCACCATCAACCCTTTCTTCAGATTGTTCTTCCTCAACAATATCTTGTTCAATTGGTTGAGGTTTTCTTTTAGACCTTGTGATTTGCTTGGGTCCTTTGAAGATGTCCCAGTTTGGTACACCAACCACCATACTCCTGGGCACACTTACACCAGAGTCCAATCTAACCAACTCCAAGAAGTTCTTGATAACCTCATCATTATCAAATTCTGATATGGTTGGGAAACCGTCACACCAGAAGTACTTCTCATAAACTTGCTCCAGAGGGCTCTTGGCTGACTTCAGCTCCTCTTTTGTCTTCAGATGCATGTTTACCAAAACACTTGCATCATACTTAGCCGTGTTGAAAACCCTTAGTTTTTCTTTGGTACTGATAATTTGAGTAAGCTTCGTCTGTCGAATGACTTCAGAAATCAACCTTGGATGATGAATCATTGAAGGTGATTTGGATCTGCTTTTGGATATAGTAAAGCATAGGTGATCAAACAGAAGCTTTGCCAAATTTATCTTCACCTTCTTGTACAGAAACCAGATGAAGTGACGATGTGGTAGAGAAATAGTATCATATCCTCCTTCTCTAGTGATGATGGAGGCCAGAAACACTTTGAAGGCAAAACTGAAGTTTTGCTTCATGAATTTAGCTTTTCCAAAGTCATTGTTGGCACAGCCAGGCAGGAATAAATCCTTCTTAATGGATTCAATGTGTTTGCTCTTCTCACCATATTCATCCACATTCTCACCTTCATTGTCCAGACCCAGAATTTTGGCAATATGTTCTTGAGTGATAAGAACATTGATACCCATGATATTTGATCTTATCTCCTTTCCTCTAAAGGGTCTTAAGCCAAGTTGAGTTCTAGATTTACCTTTAAGAGAACCATCCTTCTCTACCATCTTTTTAACCTCTTCATCAGCATTGAACTTGTCAAAGATGGTAGCTTTCTGCCAGAAGTATTTCACAATGTCATAATAGACAAATCCATTCAGCATCTCGAAATAATTCTTCCATTGTTGATCGTAGAATAAACTCTGAATGTCGATTCCATTCACCTTCAAACTCTCAAAATCAACAAACTTTTCCGTTATAAACTCAAAGGATTCTGGACCAGCGACGGTTTCGTTATCTTTGAATACAAGTTTTTCTTGAGACTTGAGATCAATAACGGGTGGTAAGACCGGGTTGAACGGACGTTGAACGATTTCGTTTGACGATCTAGCAGCCATGATTTCAACGCAAAGCAATTTGGGAAATTCTGAGTTTTAGGTTTGTGTGGGAAGTGATTATGTGTAAAAGTTGTGCAAAGTGAGTGAAGTGACTTATAAATAGTAACTAGCACACATACACAGAGAAAGCAAACATTGGGAGGGAGCGTGAGTAGTTTTAAAATTAATTTTAAATTGCATAACTGCATTTTCATCATTAACTGTTCTCTACCCATCAGGATCTAGACACGTGCAGGAGAGGCTTAATCAAGCTGACACATGTACAAACAACTGTTGTACACTAACTAGTACTAAACGTTTCATTTCCGTTTAGTTCAGAGCCAAACTCATTTGTATCTTTCACCTCATCAGAATCTGTTACTTTTCAGAACCCGTTTTATTAAGAGCTTCCCAAAGGAGACTCTAAATTACCAGAGGTTCTGAAGGAGCTTCAGATGCTAAATCTAATTTACATCTCAGAGCTAATTTTCTTCAGAGATATAGTGCATGTTCAAATTCTTTTTAATAAAATCAAATCTTTCAATAGCTAAAGGCTTAGTAAATATATCAGCCCATTGATGTTCAGTATCAATGAATTGAATATCTATTGTGCCTTTTTGAACATGATCTCTTATAAAATGATGTTTTATTTCAATATGTTTAGCTCGGGAATGCAAAATTGGGTTCTTAGATAAATGAATAGCAGCAGTATTGTCACAATATAGTGGAATACTACTCTCAGCTATATTATAATCCTCTAACTGATATTTCATCCAGAGAAGCTGTGTGCAACATTTAGCAGCTGAAATGTATTCTGCTTCTGCTGTAGACAAAGCAATAGTTGTTTGTCTTTTGCTGGCCCAAGATATGAGATTCTCACCAATAAATTGGCAGTTTCCACTAGTGGATTTTCTCTCTATCTTGTCTCCAGCATAGTCAGCATCACAGAATCCAACTAGCTTACTATCTAGGGATTTTTTATAAAGGAGTCCTAGATTAGTAGTTCCTTTCAGATATCTAAAGATCCTCTTAACTGCAGTTAAGTGAGGTTCTCTAGGATCTGACTGGAATCTTGCACACAAGCATACACTATATAAAATATCAGGTCTAGAAGCTGTTAGATAGAGTAATGAACCAATCATACCTCTATATAGCTTCTGATCCACTTTGCTTCCAATTTCTTCCTTGCTTAGGCTGCTTGAAGGATGCATGGGTGTTGACATTATCTTACAGTCTTCAAGATTAAACTTCTTCAGAAGCTCTTTTGTATATTTGCTTTGATGTATGTAAGTGCCATCTTTTCCTTGGTTGATTTGAATTCCAAGAAAGAATTTTAGCTCACCCATCATACTCATTTCAAATTCATCCTGCATAAGCTTAGAAAAATTCTTGCAAAGAGAAGCATTAGTTGAACCAAAAATTATATCATCTACATAAATTTGAATAATTAAGATGTCTTTCTTATTTGTCTTTCTGAATAGTGTATTGTCAATTTGGCCTTTTTGAAAACCATTTTCTAAAAAAAAATTACTCAGTCTTTCATACCAAGCTCTTGGAGCTTGTTTGAGACCATAGAGTGATTTCTTAAGTTTATAAACATAATCAGGGTTTTTTAAATCCTCAAAACCTGGAGGTTGTTTGACATATACTTCTTCAGAAATAACACCATTTAGAAAGGCACTCTTAACATCCATTTGGTATAAGGTTATTCCATTGTTAACTGCATATGATAATAATAACCTGATTGCTTCCAGTCTTGCCACTGGAGCAAATGTTTCAGTGAAGTCAATCCCTTCTTGCTGACTGTAGCCTTGTGCTACTAGTCTAGCTTTGTTTCTTACCACTTTACCTTGTTCATTCAGTTTGTTCCTGAATACCCACTTGGTTCCAATGATGTTCTTGTGTGTTGGTCTTGGTACTAAATCCCACACATCATTTCTTTGAAACTGATTGAGCTCATCTTGCATTGCTACAATCCATCCATCATCAGAAAGAGCTTCATCAACATTTTTAGGTTCTATCATGGATATGAGTCCTAGAAGTGAATCATGTTGTTGATAATCTGATCTTGTTTTTCTTGGACTCTCTTTGTTTCCAAGAATAAGATCTTCTGGATGTGATGATCTGTATTTGAATTTTCTCTTTGGAGCTTCATTAGTTTCAGCATTTGTTTGGGTATTATCTTCTAAGATATCATCATGTTCTTCAGATGCTTCTGTTGGAGGTTCTTCTTCAGAAGCTTCTTCCAATACTGCGTCTGAAGTTTCATTTGTCTCTGATGCTTTCTCAGATTCTGAATTGTTATATAGATATGGAATACCTGCATAACTATTATCTTGCTCTGACATTTTATTGTCAGGCTCTTTGTCATCAAACCTCACATGTATAGATTCTTCCACTGTATTGGTTTCAGAATTATACACTCTGTATACCTTTGAGCGTTCAGAGTAACCTATAAAGATTCCCTTACAAGCTTTGGCATCAAATTTTCTTTTGTAGGCCTTATTGTTCAAAATGTAACAGGTACATCCAAACTGATGAAAATAAGAGATGTTGGGCTTTCTTCCTTTAAAAAGTTCATATGTAGTTTTATTCAATATAGGTCTGATATAGATCCTATTTTGAATATAACAAGCTGTGTTCACAGCTTCTGCCCAAAAGTACTTAGCAAGTTTTGTCTCATGCATCATGGTTCTTGCCATCTCTTGTAAAGACCTGTTCTTTCTCTCTACAACACCATTTTGCTGTGGTGTTCTAGGAGCTGAGAACTCATGAATAATTCCATGGTCTTCACAATAGGTTGCAAAGAGTTCGTTTTCAAACTCACCCCCATGATCACTTCTGATCTTTAAGATCTTGAGACTTTTCTCATTTTGTACTTGTGTGCAGAAGATGGTAAACACATCATATGCATCATCCTTTACTCTAAGAAATTTAACCCAAGTCCATCTACTGTAATCATCAACAATAACAAGTCCATATTTCTTTCCATTGATTGAGGCTGTACTAACAGGACCAAACAAATCAATGTGAAGCAATTCAAGAGGTCTTGAGGTAGAGACAATGTTTTTAGGTTTAAATGAAGTTTTTGAAATCTTTCCAATCTGACAAGGACCACACAGAGCATTTGAATGATAATTAAGGTTGGGTAGACCTTTAACCAAGCTTAGTTTGCTGAGCTTAGAGATTAATCTCCAGTTAGCATGTCCTAAGCGTTGGTGCCAGACCCATTTCTCATCATTCAAAGATAGAAGACACACTATCTTTTGCTCTGAGAGTTCTGACAGATTGATTTTATAAACATTGCCTTTCCTTAAGCCTCTGAATACTATAGACTCATCAGACTCTTTGATTACAGTACACGCATCTTTATTAAACTTAACAACAAATCCACTATCACAAAATTGGCTAATGCTTAGTAGATTATGTTTGAGGCCATCAACTAACCAAACATCTTTAATAGAAAGAGAAGAATTACCAACTGTACCAGTACCAGTGATCTTCCCTTTTTGGTTTCCTCCAAATCCCACAGTTCCTCCCTCTTTCAGAGTCAGAGTTTGGAACATATGCTTGTCTCCTGTCATATGACGCGAGCAGCCACTGTCCAGGTACCAAGAATGCTGCTCTGGCCTTCTTTGAGTGCAGATCTGCTGCAAATACAATCTCAGACTTTGGTACCCATACTTTTATGGGTCCTTTAGAGTTAGTTCTCATTACCTTAGATTGTTTTTGTTTATAAGGCCTATCAGGAGCTCTAGAGTTATTGAAGCATTTTGAAAAACTTTCAGGCTTTCTATAACTCTTATGCTTAGCTTTAGAGTATACCAGAGTTTTATTTATTTTGACATTGGTCTGAGGTTTGGAGACCTTAGGCTCTGAGGGTTTCAGAGTCTGAGGCTTCTTGGCCTCTGACACAATTATTTTTTCCGGTTCTGGTATACCTATTGCTTCTGATTGGCTTTTAACAAATACAACCTTAGGTTTTGAATTATCACTTTTAGAGGGTTTAGAAAATAATGGATTATCTTTAAAACGTGAGAATCCAAGACCTTCACCTCTGTTTCTACTAACATGGTATATTAAAGATGCTATCTTACTTCTCTTCATGCCATTGATAAGAAATTCTTGCAGAGCAAATTCATGCTCTGGAGGAACCTTATCATCATAAACATAGTGAGTTTCCATAAATGAGTTTCTACTACTTAGAGACTCATTTTCTTCAACTATTATGTTCATTTTCTCAGTTAGGTTATTGTAAGCCTTTTTCAAGACCTTACATTCACCTGCCTTTTTAGTGAGCATTTTTAAGGCATCTTTAAGAGAATCTACTAATTCAGTTCTAGATAGTTTAGCAATTACCTCTTCCTCATCTTCAGAGTCTGAACCTGCTTCAGAGTCTTCTCTGTCAGAGGTAGTTGCCATCAGTGCTAGATTTGCTTCCTCATCACCCTCTGAGTCTGAGTCTTTGTCAAGATCTTCCCATGTTGCCAGAAGGCTCTTCTTGACTTTACTCTTATACCTTTCCTTGCTAGAGCTTTGCTTTGATGATCTACTTTTGTTTTCTGGACAATCAGCAATGAAATGACCAGGCTTGTTGCATTTGAAACACTTGTTTTGATCTTCCTTCTTGTCTTTAGCAGTACTGAGTCTCTAGGAAGATCCTCCGAACTTGCCTGCATATTTATTGCTTCGTTTTGCCCATTGTGAAACCTTAGCAGCCATCAGCACCATCTCTTCTTCATCATCAGACTCATCTTCTTGACCCTCTTCAGAAGCCTCATCTTCAGATTCCACAATTTTAGCTTTCAGAGCCTTTGATGAACTTTTGGAGCTTAAGGCTATCCCTTTCATCTTCTTGGTTGATTCACCAGTCATTAGTTCCATCTCATGACTCTTTAGAGAACTAACCAAGCTTTCAAGAGACACAGTATCTAAATCCTTAGATTCCTGAAACGCTGTCACTTTTGGTCTCCACTTTGGTGGCAAGCTTCTGAGTACTTTCCTTACATGATCAGCCTCAGTATAGCTCTTATCTAAAACTTGAAGTCCAGAAACAAGAATTTGAAACCTAGAGAACATTGTCTCAATGTCCTCTCCATCCTTCATTTTAAATAATTCATACTGATGTACTAACAAGTTGGCCTTAGCCTCCTTAACTTGTTTATTTCCTTCATACTTGGATTTAAGAGAATCCCAGATAGACTTAGCCGTTCTCTTATCTCCAATTTTCAAGTACTCATCATGAGAGATGGCATTTGTCATCATCCCTTTTACACTGTGATGCTTCTTATATTCCAGCTTTTGAGTAGGTGTAAAAGCCTTTCTGTCTTTAGAGCTAACAACGCATTCTAAGTCCATATTTTCAAAATTCACTCCATCTTCTACCAAGTCCCACAGATCACAATCAATCGCCATGATGTGACTGTACATCTTGGTTTTCCAGAATGGATAACCAGTCTCAGTTCCATTGAAAAAGGGAATTTTGTCAGAAGACCTTCTGTCTTTAGAATTAGAATCATAGTCAAACGGAACTTCATTGAGATTCTTCTCAGCAGACATGTTTTTCCTCCCTGAATCTTAACTGTTTCACTGATAGGTGAGAGTTAGGCAACAGCCCAGCTCCTGATACCAATTGAAGGTGGAAAAACACAAGAAGGGGGGGGGGGTTGAATTGTGTTTTATAAAATAAAACTTTTTACCTAATAGAACCTAAGTTTGCAGCAGATATAAACACAAAACTAAAAGAGATGCTGAGAGAAAGAGAGAAAGACACGAAATTTATCCTGGTTCCTCTCACAAATCGAGAGTACTCCAGTCCCCTTGTTACTAACAAGAGATTTTCACTATAATTTACTTAAGATTACAAACTGCTCAAGCACACTTGCAAGAGACTTCTCAGATGCTCAAGTTTCACTAAACAAGAGACTTCTCAAATGCTCAAGTTAATACCTAACAAGAGACTTCTCAAACAAACTTAATAATAAGAATGAATGTTAAGGAACACTTGATATACTATCAGAGGTGTTTACAAAATACAACTCAATTTGTTTAAAGACTTTGAATGACAGATAAAACGATAGTGTCAGAATGCTTCAGAGTCTTAAACGTGGTAATGGAACAGTAGTCATTTCTTCCATTTGAGTCTTCTATTTATACTTGGAAGAAGATGATGACCGTTGCAGAGAGCTTTGTGCCAGCTGGAATTTACTCGTACAATTGATAGCTGTATATTGCCTTCTTTGGTAAGGAATTCCAATTCCACTACCTAGCTATTCAATTTATCACTCATCCATTTTGAGTAATAATAGTACAATTGTACAATCCTCAAATACGCTCCACTTATGGATAAGGTTAACGTTGTACCAACGAATATTCCTTCCTGTGGATGTGACAGAGCCTTGAAATAGGTGGTTCTTCAATCATTGAATCTGATTCTGTCAGTTCTTGAGTGATGTAAATTCTTTTTGCTTCTGATGCTGTTGCCATAGCTTCTTGAGGTCTTTTAGCTTCTGAGTCCTTCAGAGCCTTGTTTTATCCTCAGAGTCACTTTCTTCAGCATTCAAAATTCAAGCTTCTGACGAACCGTGCCGTGCTTTTAGAGCTTGTTTTGACTGGCTTCTCTGCTACTATTCATAGTGCTTCTGAATGAATTTTAACTTGTAATTCTGCACACTAGAATAATCATTAGTAATACCAATTGTAATTTTAATACATTGTTATCATCAAAACCACTTAAAACATTAGAGGTTCATGTCAGACCCACTTTGTTCCAACAAGTTTGCATATGTGGACAGACACATGGACACTATTGATACGTTGTTGGTGACAAAACTAATGGAAATAATTAACTAACGTAAATTGTGGAAACATAAGGGATCAAATTGTAATTTATATGAACTTTTTATGTATTTTAATTTTTTTTTTGTCATTATATTTGTGTATTTAGTAAAAATTTGTAACACATTTCTTTAGTTAAAATAGACGCACTATTTTTTAGCCGCCACCTGCAAAAATTTCTAGATCCGCCACTGTATATAATAAAGATATAATCAAAGAATTATATTATCATTTATCATGTTATTCTTTAATATATTTTTTAAAATATCAATATATTTTAAAATATAAAGTTAATCCTCTAAAGCTCTCCCAACCCAACCACACCTCCGCCCTCCCTCCCCAAATAAGCTTTTAATGTTCAAAATAGGGACTCGTGTGTTCGGATCCACACCCCGAACAAATCAAAAGTCCCTATAAATCTGTGATTGAAAATATGGAACAATTTTCACCTTACAAGTCCATTTATAAGGTTAAGTTAAGTCAAACCTGAAAATTCAAAAATGATATATAGCCTCTTCTAAGATATGTTAGGTTGCGTGCTATCAAATTTTTGTTGTAGAGTCGTCCATCATTTATATTTGCGCACTTAGCCCAATACTGTTGGATGTGAGTTAGAGAGTCTCACATTGGTTAAAAGATGATATATGAAATTATGTTTATAAGTAGGGGCAACACCTTACAATTAGTTTTATAGGTTTTAGTAAGATTGAACCCAAATATAACTTATCCATCACCATGTTTCTCTTCTTTTTGATCTATTAGAAAAGGGGGATTTAGGGCAATTTTTGCCTGAAATCACCATTCCAAATAGTTTTTTTTTTTCGTTTTTAGCTAAATAAATTAAGGGTTAAATAAGTAAATGATCTCTCTAGTTTTCATATTTTTCATTCAACTCGTGCATATCATTCGAAATTTAAATTTTTTTAATGCGATCATGTTTACTATATTATATGAATCTCTCTTGCAAAAATTTAATTTTTTTTAACAAGAGATGAATTCAATATGAATTTTTATTTTTTTGCACATAAAAATTCATAATAATTCATCTTATGTTAAAATAATCTAAATTTTTATTGGAGATGTTCTTATAATATTATAAACATGAGTACAAAAAATCATTCAAAAATATGAAAGGATACAAGAGTTTGATTAAAAGTATGGAGCAAAAAGTGCGAAAAAAATCATTAGGGACTAAAAACGAAATTCTGAAAACTATAGAGACTATTTACTTATGTAACCCATAAATTAATCTTCACATATATTTAATTTTTGTGATTTTGCAGTCTTACCACGAAGTTATTTGTTTTAATTTCGTGTCTTTCTGCGCTGGTTTATTTATTTTCCGTCTTAGTACATTGCTCAATTCATTCAAACAAAAATATCAATTTTGATTCGATGCAAATCCAATCAATAAATTTGACGTCATAACATTATAGACCCATATATATGGATATTTCAAATATTTGAATATACTTATTTTATTTTCTTCATAGCATTAAAAAAAACAACACATTGTTCTAATAAAAAGGTGAAAATCCATTTTAGTGTTTACAAATTTTTGACGGAATAATTTAATTGTTAATAAAAATAAAACTTAAATTAGTCGTTGATATTTTTCATAGAGATAAATTAATTTTTACTATATTATAACAATTGAAATTTTTTTTTTTTTGAACACGCGAAAATGGAATATATATAAATCACGAAAAAGTAGTAGACCCCTCAGCACCTCCATACTCCTTACGCAAGCATACAGTTTTCCAGTTAATCCAAGAGGTTTTCCTAGATTCCTCACATCCCCCCCAAAAGAATTGAATCAGGAGCGATTCAATAGACGAGATAATACCAGAGGGTGCTTTGAAGAAGGAAAGTGCATAGACAGGCAACGAGGTCAAGACAGATTTAAGAAGAACCAGACGACCACCAAAAGATAGAAAACGGCTTCCCCACCCAGACAATCTACTCCTAATGCGCGCCAAGACCGGTTCCCAAAAACCCAGACGTCTCGGATCCCCGCCTATAGGAAGACCCAGATAGAGGAAGGGGATTCCCCCCATCCTACACCGCAGCGCAGATGCAGCCTCACGTAACCACGAATCCGGAATATTGACCCCAACTAGCATACTCTTGTTAAAGTTCACTTTCAGACCAGACATCCGGTCGAACAATAGGAGCACCGCACGCAAAGCCCGAACGTTTGCCCAACTCTTGGTCCCTAGAAGCAGTGTGTCATCGGCAAACTGCAGGTGAGACACACTCACAGTGTCCAGCCCACCCACACAATAGCCCTTAAATCTGTTCCCCTCAACCAAGGCCTGCATCAACACATTCAAGCCCTCAGCGGCTAACAGGAATAAGAAAGGGGAAAGTGGATCCCCCTGCCGTAATCCGCGCTCTAAGGGGAACTCGTCAGTGGGGCTTCCATTGACCAAAACAGAAGCGGTGGCTGTGGAGATACATTCCCGAATCCACTTCCGCCACAGTGTCGGAAAACCCATCTTGCCCATAACCGCGTCCAAGTAGCCCCAATCCACCGAATCATAGGCTTTTTCGAAATCAACCTTAAAAAGCAGCAGCTCCTTCTTTAATCTACGCGCCTCGTCCACCACCTCATTTGCTATAAGAATGCCATCAAGAATTTGCCTGTCCTTCACAAAGGCGGTTTGCGTCTCGGAAATAACACTACCGATTACTAGCCGCAACCGATTAGCCAGAAGTTTAGCCAGAATCTTATAGAGGCTTCCCACTAGCGAGATGGGCCGGAATTCATTCAGTCTCTGAGGGCTATCCACCTTCGGAATGAGTGCGATAAAAGTGGAATTAATCCCCTTTGTTAACTTGCCGTTACGGTGGAACTCGGAGACAAACCTCATGACATCCCCCTTCATTTCCTCCCAAAAGTCCTTTATGAAACCAAAGTTAACACCGTCTGGTCCAGGGCTCTTAAAACTATCACAATCCCATACTGCCGCCTTCACCTCTGACTCGGAGAAAGGTCTGGTCAGCCCACTTCCTTCAACCCCAGTCAACCTTCTGAACCTGAGATTCTCCACCCCAGGCCGTACCACATCTCGAGCCTTAAAGTGGGCCGCAAAATGAGAGAACACGGCCTGCCGAACAGGGTGCACACCTTCAAGGGTCACGCCATCCACCTGGACCGAAGAAATGGCATTACCACGTCGCCGACTGGCTAACATGGAATGAAAATACTTGGAGTTAGCATCTCCCTCCTTAAGCCACTTCGAGCGGGATTGCTGCCAATTAATGCTAGCCTGGAGCCGAGACAGCGAATGAATGTCCGCCGAGACCCCATGCATCTCCTCAAGCTCTGCCTCCGAAAGGGTGTCCTCTTCCCCCTTTAAGTCAAGCGCGGACAGCCGAAGTTTAAGGGATTCGATCCTACTTGATAAATTTTGGGCATGAGCCGCATGCCACTCCTTCAGAGCACCTTTCATCACCTTCAGTTTCTCTTTTAAAACAAAGCCGCCCCATCCACCAACACTCAAATAACCCCACTTCTCTTTGACAAAAAGATTATAACCGGGGACATCCCTCCAGCATTTCAACATCCTCAAAGGACGGGGTCCCCAATTTGCCTCATCCGACGCTAGCACAAGAGCACAGTGATCCGACAAACCCCGCAACTGCGCTACCTGCATGCAATTAGGCCAAGACAAGCACCACTCTTCAGAAAGAAGAAACCTGTCCAGGCGGCTCATCGCAAGACCATCCCCTCTGTACCATGTAAACTTACGGCCACACAGCGGGAGGTCAACCAAGAAGGTGTCATCAATAAAGCGGTTAAAATCTAAATGATCAGAGGGGCGTTGTTCGTTGCTTGTGGACCGCCGCTCCGCGATGTTCCGCACCGCATTGAAGTCCCCACACACACAAACCCTCATCCCGCGCAGCACCTGCAACCGCGCGGACAACGAGTCCCACAACCTCTGTTTAGCCCCAACCTCACACGGCGCATACACATTAGCCACCCAAAACTCCTCTCCAGTCTTTATAAACTGACCATGACACCATAAGACATGATCACGACTGAGCGACGACCACATCTCAACCTCCGCTATGTCCCAGATAGTAAGAAGACCTCCTGACGCCCCGACTGAGGGGCGAAATGAGAAACCAAAAGGCGTGCTTCCCCACACTGCAGTACAAAGAAAATCGTCACATGCCTGTAGTTTAGTCTCCTGCAGACAAACAACAAGCGGGTTTTTCTCGCGAACCAACTTCCGAACCTCGTTCCGCTTGTCTACCCTACCAAGACCCCTAACATTCCAAGAAACAATCTTCATTACACACACCCTCCCCCACAAAGCGTAACAAGCACAACAACCTAACTTGGCTGCCCTTGCAGGGTCACCACTCCCTGCACCGCACCCTTCGAATCACGTTGACCGGTCCCCGACTTAGCAAGCACACTAAACATATTGGTCTTATCTCCCTTAAGAGTGGCTCCAACAAAATTCCCCATCTCCACCACGTCATCCTCCACCACATTATCTTGGCCCTGCATAGCTACCCAGTGTTTCCAATCATTATTAACGGATGAGGACGAGTGTCCGTCAGCAGCAGCATCCCGAGATCCAGACGTGCGGGGTCGACTGGCTGTCCCCCTGGAGCTACGTTTACGTGCATTCTTCTGCAAGATTTGCAGCACCTCCCGTCGATCTTCAATTGGGAAGTTTGTCTTCAATATAAAAATGTTAGAACTAACTCAATTTTAATTTTATCCACTCTAAAAAATAAATAATAAAAAATTATCGATGACTTTGTTCTTGACATTTTCTGGAGAGTTATCGCTGGCATATCCAAAACGAGTCTATACCGTAACTTCTACACAAAACTAGCTGACATGGGAATTCAAGCAAAAACACGTTTTGAATTCAGCCATTATGTTTTAGTGTTCTACCCAAAATATATTCTTGACCAATTGACCGAAAGTTTCCTCACAAATACTTATGGTGATATTTTCTTTTGACAGTATATACTTACGATGAAATCAAAATTAACGTTTTTTGACATGTATCTTTGTTAGTATACTCCCTCCCTTTTAATTATAAGCACTTTTTATATTTTTCCACCATATTAATAGATTTAGGTCCCGTTTAAAATAACTTATTTTAAAGCTTATGTAAAATAATTTATATAAATAAATAAATTTTTATGAGTTTGTCAAATTAGCATATGAAAAAATAACTTATAGAAATACAATTTTTATTAATGAAAACTTATAAATTAATATAAAAATTTATTTATTTATTTATATACACTATTTTGCATAAACTCAAAAATAAGCTATTCCAAACAGACGCCAACATATACATATTTCATGTATATTTTCCAAAGTGTCTTTTGTATATTGACGTGCCTATCTTTAATGTTTCCTATTCCAAGATAAATTTGTAATACTTTTTTTTTCAAAAAATAAATTAATAATATTTTTTTTTAACAAGATTAATTATATTAATATTAATAAGAGATATAAGTGAAAAAGTAATAACAAATCCCACTATTTCACTTTAAAAAGTGAAATCCTAACTACTAAACTACGAAAAGTTCTCTTTTGCCCCCCCCCCCCCCCCCCCCCCCACATGTTTCTTCTAACCCCTCCGAAATTCCAAATTTGTCCTCATAAATATTTTCGGAAAACGTACTCCAAAACTTCACCATTTTCGGAATCTATTTTCCGAACTCAAGCTATGAATGAAAAACTACGAAACAGGCACAAGGATAAAACACAGTTCGGAAAATACTTTCCATAAGCAATTCAGAAAATGTTTTCCGAAATATATTATTTTTCGGGAAACGTTTTCCAAAGCAGGAGATATTTATAGAAACCTTACCTACTGTATTGTCACTTATTCATCCTCACTCAACCTTAACCCTTATGAGATGTGTTGCGTTTTTTGGTGATTTCGGGATCTACAATCAACATTGAAGCATTGGAAAAGGGTTTCAACTCCTATTTTGTGTCATCTATAAGGTAATATGTGTTTCCAACCGATTATTTCGTGCTCTGCAAGTCTGAAATTCTATTGAACTTTGACAGGTTATTTCGGAAAACGTTTTCCGAAAGTTGTTCGGATTCTAGTTTCCAGTTTTTCTTAGAACCTGCATAATTGTGCAGTTTTTTTAAATTTTTTTTGAGGAAATTTGTAATATATTGTGGACTAAATTTTTATCTTTGGTTGTTTGATTATAGCTATGAGTGATGAATCAAAATCGGAGGTGCACATTGTAGATACGAGTGCTCAATTTGCAACGGCTATAACATATAAAGAGCGAGATGAATTGATTAAATGGGTCCGTGGGGAAGCTGAAAAATTAGGATTTACTATTGTAACGTGAAATCCGACTACGGCACAGATAGAAGAAAACAATCTTTTGTGTTGGGTTGCGAAAGGGGTGGTGTACGACTGTTCTGTTGTTTCCGTTCCGGCTTCATGCGTCGGAGATAATGTGGTGGAGATTAGCGCTTGAGAAGAAGGGTTTTGGTCGGATTGAAGAATAAGGGTTTTAGCGCGTGACAAGAAGAAGAGTTTTCTATGAGAAGAAGAAGAATTTTTGCGTGATTGAAGAAGAACAACAAAAGATTTTGCGTGATTGAAGAAGAACAACAAAGATTTTGTGTGATTGAAGAAGAAGAAACAAGGGTTTTTGCGTGTTTTTGTTTCTAACGTGCGTGTTTTGTTTCTAATAAGTGTGTTTCTGATTTTGAGAAGATGAAAGATTCAAGTTTATTTTGGAAAATAGATTCCGAAAATTGTGAAGATTTGGAAAACGTTTTCCGAATATTTTTATGAGGACAAGATTGGAATTTCGGAGGAGTTAGAAGAAACATGGGGGGGCAAAAGAGAAATTTTCCTAAACTACTTTATGTTTGGCCCAACTTTATTTAACTTTTTATTCTTTTAAGAATGAAAAGTTGGGCTAAAACATTTTTAATAAAACTCTTAGAAAAAAAAACAACTTTTTTCAATATGTAAAATTGAATAAAAAGAACTTTTAAGAGAAAAGATTTGTTCTTGTGAACAAATAAGGGGGGTGATAAATTAATGGACCGTATGTGAGAAATGAGTAATTCCTTAAATGATGAAAAAATTTGTCTCTCCTTTACAATGAAGCATAAGCTCCTATTTATAGATTTCTATAGGTAACAATCATGGAGTACCACGATCATGGATACCCCATGATCGAGGCGGTTTCTTCTTCCTCCTCCGTCTCCCACGTGGTGGTGATGGGTGGTTATGCTCCTGTTTCGGTGGTGATCGTGGTAATAGAGGGTGGTTATCTCCGTATACGGCGAGATGCACATACTGGGTCTTCATAGGGGTAGTTGTACCTGAGGCGAGGGCGCCGTCCATGTGGCGTGTCGCCTCTGCCTTGCTTTCCCGCCAAGTTTGTTTATTTGAATTTAGTGGGTTGTGCAATTGGGCCATTTGATCATTGGGCCTATACCATTTAATTTTGGGCCTTTGTCCAGTCCACAGCCCCCCAAGCACGAGGCTCAAAGAGGCGAAGTGATGATAGTGATGGTCGCTATGATCGTGGTGATCGTGGGGGGTAACCGCCCACTGCTTTCCTTCGTGCGCATCGCCATTTCATTATAAATAACCTCTATTACGATCTTGAGTCTTGTTCATATCTTCCTCATATCTTTTAACTTCTGTGCTTTTTGCCATTTTCAAAGTATGGATAACACTATCCCTGTGTTAGAATCGCCTGCTGTGCCTGCTATTAGGCGAGTGAGAGATAAAGCTGAGGAGGATATTGATGAACTTTTGGACAATGTGGGGGAATTCCAGGTTTATGTTGAAGAGCTTAACGATTACAAATGGCGTTTAACTGACGAACATAAAGTCTTCTTGGAACTGGCCTTAGAGTTGTCTAAGAGGTTGGAGAAGGATGCTGCTTTTATTGAAACCACCAATGCAGTTTTCGACTGCTACACCGCCCTTGAGGATACGCTAGATAAGAAAATAGTTGTTACTAAGAATAACATTGATCTACAAGAAGAATCATTGTACCTCAACATGTCTGCTGAAGAGGCTGTCGAGAACCGTATCGAAATACTGGAGAAGGAACTTCGTCCATTGATGAAGAGGAAAAGGAACCTTCAATTGGATATTGAGTATGACGTTGCTAGACTAATCAGGACCCGTTCTTCCTTGGCTCGCCTTAGGGAGAAAGTGGATAGGTTGCATGACGACCAAGACAAAATTTGCCATGATCTGGAGGTCGCCAAGAAATACAAGAGTGAGATTGAAGACTTAAAGGCTGATACCGTCGCGGCGGCCTATGCTGTCTCCTAAGTAGTTTCTTTTCTTAGTGTTTAGGATTTCCTGCTTTCTTAGTTGTATTGTACCTTAGGACCTTTGTCTTTTGTGTTTTCCGTTTTTCTCAATGTTGTACTTCTTATTCCGTGATCAATGAAGCTTTTACTTCTAACGAAAAATTGTACCTTTTGTACTTCACCTCGCCTTTAGGCGTGACCTCAGGTGCGGTCGAGATTGCACCTCGCCTCAGGACATGCGTCAGTCATCGCAGTACTTACTTTTTCGAAACGTTTCGACTTTTCAAAATTATTTTTCCAATCGATGCTTTGATCTTATATATACGTTGTTTGTCCTTCATTATTTTCTCTATTTCGATCAAACACTTGAAGAAATTTCTCTCATGTTCTTCGTTTTCTTGCGTTACGGGAAATTCTTTGTAACTTCCTAGTAACCGCTCCCCACTTTCTTCGCGAGTTTCCCGCCAACCACGTTCTCTTTGATTCTCCAAGTGGTAACCGTCCTTTAGTAACCAGGTATAACTGCTATTTTTCTCTTCCCTTTTTTTTTTTTTTTTTTTTTTCTATTTTTGATTTCGCGATCAGATTTCTAGGGTTTCCAGAAAATGGTTATTTTGAGAGATTTTAGCGGCGCAAATGAGAGGGATCCTCCTCGTCCTCTCGTCGTTGGTTCTCCTTTAGAGCGTCAGATTCGTAAATACTTCACTAGGCCTGATGGCTCTTTCAACTATAGTGGCTATTTTGCCGAAGTTCTGGGGGAAACCTTCAGTTCTAGCGAATTTGAGAGTAGTAATAGTGATGATAGCAGTAGCAGTAGCAGTGGACACAGTAGTGATTGTGTTATAATTTCTCCTTCGTCTTTCACAGGAAAACGAAGAGACGAGTCGATTGCCCTAGTTGCTGTAGGGTCAGAAGTTATAGTGATGGAGGTTTCTTCAACCTATCAAAGTGCTGAGGATGTGGCGAAGTTCAGAGAGTTATACCATGTTTCTGGGACCTTTAGTGAGGATGACGTCGTATTAGAGTCGGTGAATGAGAGCGAGTATGTGACCGGCGTGCCTCGCTCTGAGCCAACTTCTTTCTATATGTACACTAGGTTCATAGAAGATTTTCACCTGTATTTCCCTTTCACCGAGTTTCAAAAGTCAATGCTTAGGGTCCTTAATGTCGCTCCCACTCAACTTAGCCCTAATAGTTGGTCTTTCATTAAAGCCTTTGAGCTGGTTTGCTTTGGCCTTGACATTTCTGAGCCTTCTGTAGCCGTCTTCTTTTCTTTCTATCACATAAAAAGTTTGTTTCCCAATAACGCTGTTTCCTTGAGTGCTCAGCCCAATAGGGGTTTATTTACTCTGTATAGTTCCAACTATAAGAACTATAAGGAGGCCTTTGTGCGTGTACGAGGCGGAGAAGGTTGCCGGGGTGTAATATATGCTGATGATGATACTCCCCTTTTTCCCTTTCATTGGACGACCAGCCCTAGATTGATTAGGGGCGCCGTATATGAAAGGCTGAGTGATTTTGAGAGGGATTCAGTGGCTTATCTGGAATCTCTAAACCAGATGAGCCCTAGGGATCTTCTAGACGCCGATCGTGCTCCCGCTGTTCTAGAAAAATACCTCAGTAAGTCTCTTCGTGAATTTCGTCGCCCTTTTACATGATACGTCCTTTATCGCTTTTCGTTAATTCTATGTGGCTAACTTTCTTTTTTTCTTTTGTAGAAGATATGTCGACTCTTACTCCTGCTCAAAGAGTTCAGTTCTTAGAGAGGGCGAGGGCGAGGAAGGCCCAGGCTGAGAAGGAAAAAGCCAGTGATACGGTGGACGCCCTTAATCAGTTGGAGATTGGCGAGGTGGACAAGAAAAAGAGAAAGGGAGGTGACGCTCGGATCAGCATCCAAGTGAAGGGTTCTGGTCCTAATCTTGCTGCAGTTGGTCAAGCTGCTAATACTGGAGGAGAAGTTAAGTCTCTGGCCAAGAAGAAGTCGAGAATCTTGTCTAGGAAGACGAGGAAGGATGTGGATATGACGGAGGCGCATAAAGACTTGGTTGAAATTGAAGATCCGGTAATAGAGGCTTCTCCTGCAGCTGAGAAGACAATTGCCGAGGCGAGCCAGACTGGAGGGGCTTCGCCCTGGGATCCTCTCTTTGATCCTGAGGCATTCCTGGCGAGGTTGGTGGATATGGCGGGGAATACCTCTCGCTTTGATACTACAGGGTCTGAAGAACTGATGAGGTTGGCTCTCGGCTATGAACTCAATGGCCTTCTTTTGAACTACGCTTTGGCGTCCTGCCAGAAAGCTGAACTTTCTAATGCCAAGGAGAAAGCGGCTCTGATGGAGAAGAACCTGGCTACCCTTGAGGAAGATGTGATGTGAGGGCGATGTGAAGGCCTTGTAGGAAAAGAATGAGGAGGAGGTCGCCAAATTGATCAAGAAGCACAGAGAGGAGTTGGCGAAGGCTAAGAAGGATCATGAGTCTGTGGTCGAGACTAAGGATGAACGCATTAAAGCCCAGGCCAAGGACAATGAGGCGGCTCTTACTGAATTGGCCACTTTGAGGCAGGAGAAGGCGAAGTGGGAGTCCGAGAAGGACGGTTTGGAGGCGACCATTGGGGAGCAGTATGAGGAAGGTTTCAATCTTGCGCTGGATCAGGTGAAGGTTATCTTCCCTGATATTGATAAAGATCTTCTTGGTAAGGCGGATGCTATGCTGATTATAGAGGGCGACAAACTGGTGTCCCCTGCTCCTGCTGAGATAGTCCGGGATTCGCCAGACAATGAAACATCAACCAAAGAATCGCCTGCTGAAGCGTTGCCTGCTGACGAATGATCTCCTCCTTCTTTTTCTTTATATCTGATTTTGCTGTTTGTTGTTGTTTGATGATTGCTCCTGCGTGGGCTTGATGTATGTTGATGATCGCCCCTGCGTGGGTTTGCTTTACTTTGTAATGACAATATTTGGGTGCCCTTCTGAGGCTTTCTTGCTTTAATAGATGCTATCTTTATTTTCACTTTCTCTGCTTCGTTCTGATTTGATATTAACTGCTATACTTTGTCGTCTCAATTGCATGTACGCTTTTTCTAACCTTTGCTGAGTGGCGAGATTAGGCGTAGTTTTATGGCGTCATACGAGGTAACGCCCCATTGAGTCTTCCTTGATTTTCGCGCACGCCTGTTGAACCGGCCAATCCCCTTTATTGCGGTGGTTGTAACTGTCCCCTCATTTATTTCCGGATGCAGTTATTTATGCTAGGTTTCTTTGGTTTCTGCTTATAAATACAGTTATCCTTCCCCTTTCATAACCACAATCTCTATATTGCTATCTCTTTTTTTCTTCGTTTAATACTCTGGGATGGATAGGAATCGTTCTATGAAAAATGTTATTGAGAGGTCTAAATCCCAGAAGGGTAAGAAGAAATTGGATGCATCTGCCTCCAAATCCAAACGTACCAACGCGTTAAGGAAGGTTAAGGCGAAAAGCCTTCCTGTTTCGCCAAGGTCTTCAAGTTCTGATGACATTGATGAAGATTATGCTGAGTTCTTGAAGACTTACGTT
Organism: Trifolium repens; assembly: GCA_030408175.1. Lineage (NCBI taxonomy): Eukaryota > Viridiplantae > Streptophyta > Magnoliopsida > Fabales > Fabaceae > Trifolium > Trifolium repens. The sequence continues at coordinate 34,803,857 of CP125845.1, forward strand.
CCTGAGGAGTTTTATGCTTATGGATCTCCTCTCGGCGAGGAAGAAGGTTCCTAGATTACTGTGGAATCCGCGGCGAAGACGCCGAAATCTTCTAAGTGATACCTCTTATGGGTGAGGATGATGGATCAGGGTCCCTTGGTTCACCTGGGCAAAAGTGGAAATATAATGCCAGGAACTGTGGGATCCTCTTGAATAATGCGAGTGTTGATGCTTATTGTAGTAGTTGTAGGACTTTATTGTATTAACACTTCGCACATCCTTTTGAATTTGATGTATTTTTCTTTGAATTTGTATCTTAATCTGATGTAATTTTCTTTGATTTTGTATCCAAATTTGATGTAGTTTTCTTTGAATTTGTATCCTAACTTCAATGAATGAAATCGGATTTTGAATGACTTTGTCGCTGTTTCTGTTGCCTTTTAGTCTATTTGCTTTGTGCACTTTCTCCATGATTCTTTGGACAGTAATCCTACCTGTCTTTACGATGAAATAAATAGCCAAAATAATATATGTTGAGTTACCTTTATTTGTTTTCTGTAATGTTCCTTTTGGGCGTCTCCCTTCTGATAGGTCACGCCTTGACATTTTGATGTGTATTCCTTTTTCTTTTCTCCGTTCCCAACTCGTAAGATTTATGGGTAACGTTTTGGACTTTCAACCATGCTTTGATTTTTTGGACGTCCCCCACTTGTAAGTTTAAAGGGTAACGCCTAGGATTTCCAACCTGTTTTTAATTTTCTGGACACCCCCCACTGAAAAGTTTAAGGGTAACGCCTAGGATTTTCAACCTGATTTTAATTTTCTGGACGCCCCCCACTGAAAAGTTTAAAGGGTAACGCCTATGATTTTCAACCTGATTTTAATTTTCTGGACGCCCCCCACTGAAAAGTTTAAAGGGTAACGCCTAGGATTTTCAACCTGATTTTAATTTTCTGGACGCCCCCCCACTGAAAAGTTTAAAGGGTAACGCCTGGGTATTTCAACCCGTTTCCGTCGTATCCAACTCGTAAGATTTACGGATAGCGCCATTTCTATTTATGACGTTTCCTACTCGTAAAATTCACGGATAACGCCATAGTGTTTCAACTCGTTTCCGTCGTATCCAACTCGTAAGATTTACGGATAGCGCCGTTTCTATTTCTGACGTTTCCTACTCGTAAGATTCACAGATAACGCCATGGTGTTTCAACTTGTTTCCGTTGTATCCAACTCGTAAGATTTACGGATAGCGCCGTTTCTATTTCTGACGTTTCCTACTCGTAAGATTCACGGATAACGCCATGGTGTTTCAACTCGTTTCTTCTTTCTTTTTCAGTTGTGTCACAAGCGTATATGTCAATTCTTCACAAGACCAAAAAATTTAAAACGGTGGGCCTCAATAAAAACTCCTATTTTCATAGGAGAAAAGAGTGTCCCGCCGCTATTTATTAATTGGAATGAAAGATTTTAGTACATTTTGCTCATACATGTGCAGCAATTTAATCATAAAATAACATTAGAATGATGTACGCCATGGCGCTGCTTTTCTTGCTTTACGTGGCGGTTAACTGTAATAAAACCTGAGATTAGCCACGTTCCATGTTCTGTGTAAGACTTCTCCTTCCATCGTTTCCAGTCTGTACGCTCCTCCTTCGAATGCTTCGTTGATTCTGAAGGGGCCTTCCCAGTTTGCTGCTAGCTTTCCTCCTTTGTCCTTTCCCATAGGTCTTTTGAGAACTAAGTCTCCTTCTCTGAATCTCCTTGCTATAACTCTAGAGTTGTACCTTCTAGCTGCTCGCTGCTTGGAAACGAATTCCCTAAAGTGGGCTTTGTCCCTTAATTCTTGCAACAAATCTAGGTTCTCTTCCAATGCTTTTGAATTTTCCTCCAAAGTGAGGGTGTCTTTGCGCCAGCTCGGGGGGTTTATTTCTGCTGGGATCATGGCATCCGTTCCATATACCATAGTGAAAGGGGCTTCGCCCGTTGAGGATTGGGGCGTGGTATGATATGACCAGAGGATTGGTAGAAGGTGGGCGACCCAACCCTCGCCTTTGCTTGTGATTCTCCTCTTGATTGCTCTCAGGATTACCTTATTGGCGGATTCTGCTTGTCCGTTGGCCTGAGGGTGCTCTACAGAAATGAAAGTGTTCTGAATACCTTTCCCTTTGCAGAATTGGACTACTTTTTCGCTTGCAAACTGAGTTCCATTATCTGAGACAATGTATTTGGGTAGTCCGAATCTGCAGATGATCTTTCTCCAGTAAAACTTCTTAACTTGATCAGCTGAAATGCTTGAGAGGGCTTCTGCCTCTATCCATTTGGTGAAATAATCGATTGCCACTATAATCCATTTTGCTTGTCCTGTCGAAGCGGGGAAATGCCCTAGGATGTCCGTTCCCCACATGAAGAAGGGCCACGGGGATAAAACGGATTTTAATGGTTCTCCTGGGGCGTAGTGTAGATTTGCAAATCTTTGACATTTGTCACATGTCTTCATGTATCTGGCTGCATCGCTGTGTAATTCTGTCCAGTAGAAACCTGCTCTGAGTATTTTCCCTGCCAGGGATCTCGCCCCTATGTGGCTTTCACATGATCCCTCATGTATCTCTTCCAAGATTCCTTTGGCCTCTTCTTGACTTACACAAAGCATGAGGGGTCCTGAAAATCCTCTCTTGTAGAGTTTGTCTCCTAGCATGGAGTACCATGCTGCTGCTCTCTTTAACTTGTATGTTTCTTCTCTTGCTGCTGGAAGTTCATCTTTTTGAAGGTATCTTATGATTGGTGATCTCCAATCTTCTGCTTCAATGATCATCATGTCTGTCTCTTCAGCGATGCTCGGGCTTGCAATGGTTTCCTGAATGAAAGTTCTGTTGCTTCCAGGCTTTTTAGTGCTTGCTAGTTTTGACAACAAGTCTGTTCTTGCGTTCTGCTCTCTTGGTACGTAAACCAACTCAAACGACTTGAAATGATTTGCCAACTTGCGTACTTTCTCCAAGTATTTGATTAACTGCGGATCTTTAGCTTGAAATTCTCCTGACACTTGGTTTGTAACCAATTGCGAGTCGCTCTTTGCTTTGAGATCTGTAATGTCCATTTCCTTTGCAAACTTCATTCCAGCGAGCAAAGCTTCATATTCCGCTTGGTTATTGCTTGCCTTGAAAGCGAACCTCAGTGATTGTTCAATGAGGACTCCATCCGGGCCCTCCAACACTACTCCAGCTCCACTTCCTCTGATGTTAGAGGCTCCGTCAACTGATAGAGTCCAAAGTTGTTCATTATTTTCCTCTGCTGGCGTCGTAAGTTCTAGCACAAAGTCTGCTAGTATTTGTGACTTGATTGCGCCTCTTGGGGAGAAAGTTATGTCAAACTCTGACAACTATACTGACCATGCCACCATTCTTCCTACCAGGTCTGGTTTTCTCAGCACATTCTTGATGGGGTAATCAGTTTTTACCACGATTTTGTGGCTTTGAAAATACTGTCTTAGTTTTCTCGCTGTCACTATTACTGCTAGTGAGAGTTTTTCAATTTTCTGGTACTTAGCTTTCGCTCCTTTGAATGTTCTACTGACAAAGTAGATGGGCTTCTCTTCTCCCTTTATTTCCTGTACCAATGCGGAACTGAGAGCTTTATCCGAAACGGCGAGATATAGATATAGAGTGTTACCCTTCTCTGGGCGAGTGACTACGGTCTGGCAAGTGCACCAGTATGTCGTCGAGTAATAATTCACACTCTAGGTGTCTAGAATGAGTTCGTATCCACATGGATCGTGCCGCAGCTTTACTAGCGTTATTTAAGCTTGTGATAGTTTGCATTCGCTTTGGTTTTTGGAAAAAGGTTTTTATAAAATAAGCGTAATGCTTTGCAGAAATATAAATGCGGAATGTATAAATAATAGATTCAAGAAATATAGAGGCTAGGTATGGTGGTTGGACTCCCTCCCTTCTTCATATTTGGCATGACCGGTATATAACATAATTACTTAGATTATGTTCGGCGGTGAATTATCCTTGTTGTAGTAATACCTTACTATTACACTATGTCTATTAAAATTTCCCTACATTAACAACTAAGGTACCTACGAGAGCCTAACCTCGATGTGTCACATACCTTAATTACTAAGTGAGTTGTTTATAAACATGCATTATAACCTTCACCAATTAACCTCTAGGTCCTAGTATCGGGCTGTTCATCTTCTAAGTGCTCAGATCACGCCTAGTGCATGATTCCTCCTCTAACCGCTCAGTTCACGACTAGTTCAGGATGTTACCGTCTCTATACACCTAGCATTATTTACTACAAGTTCCGGACTAATACCAAGTCAAAACCTGATATCAATTCTATGGGCGCTCCCGCTTATCCGGCCAGATAACGAGAATACGTTATTAAAGTGCACGAAAGTAAATAACAAACATAATTACTAAATATCATTTATTATAACTTAGACTCAATCACAGACTCCAAATATTCATAGGGGAGTTCATCTTCTCCACCACAACCTAAGGCATAAATTATAAAGACTACATATTTAAATTACAAGAAATTATAACCTAAATACAAAAGCCTAAAGAAATCATACCTTGCTGAGTTATTTTTCCCGTAAGGGGAGAAAACTATGCCCAATAGAGCTCCTCTGAACCTCTCCTTATAGTAGAGAGTATTCTACTATTTCTGAATGAATAAAACAATGAATGGGAGGCTCTATTTATAGTTTTCGCAATGGGCCTCAGCAAGGCATCGCAGCACGATAAGGCCATCGTACTGCGATGTGAAGATTCAGTTCAGAATTATAACTGATCCTGTGCATTTCATCAGCTTGGGCGTCAAGTAACATCATCGTACTGCGTTGTAGGGCATCGTACCGCGATGGAAGATTTTCTCAAGATTTATTTCTTCTAATTGCTTGGTGCGCAAGGAGCTTTCATCGTGGCATGATAGCACACATCGTGCTGCGATGGAATGCTGTATTTCTTCACTTTTTGTGCTTTTTCTTGTCTTTTTGCATCTTGGACTCTGTCTTGATGCTTTTTCTTGCTTTTGTAGGTTTTCCTTCGTATTTGGGCCTGTCTTGGTCATTTTACTACTAATAATAATACTAAAAATGACGTAGAAATTCCTGTCATCAGCGAGTTAGGATTGGAGGCGAGGCGAGGAATGTTTTCAGATTTTGGAAGGCCTCCTCGCACTGAGTGCTCCATACGAACCTCTCACTTTTCCGAAGTGTGGAGAAGAAGTGAAATGCTTTCTCTCCTGCACAAGATAAAAACCTCGACAATGTTGCAATCCTTCCTGTTAACTGTTGTACCTCTTTGACTGATGTAGGGCTCCTCATGTCTATGATCGCCTGGCATTTATCCGGGTTCGCCTCTATTCCTCTGTTAGTTAACATGAACCCCGGGAACTTGCCTGACTGTACTCCAAATGAACAATTGGAAGCGTTTAATCTCATGTTGTATTTCCTTACTGAGGCGAGAATGTCGCCTAGCTCTTGATCGTGTTTGCTTGCTTCCGTAGTTTTCACTATCATATCATCAATGTACACCTCCAAATTTTTTCCTATCTGCTCGGAAAATACCCTATCCATCAATCTCTGGTACGTGGCTCCTGCATTCTTTAGGCCAAATGGCATGACGTTGTAAAAATAGTTGCAAGTGTTGGTCATAAACGCTGTGTGGGGAGCGTCGGTGGGGTTCATCTTGATCTGGTTGTACCCTAAATATGTGTCCATGAAGCTGAGCATCTTGTATCCTGATGCCCCGTCTATCAATCTGTCAATGTTGGGTAAAGGATAGGGATCCTTTGGGCATGCTTTGTTCAAGTCTATAAAATCCACACACATTCTCCATTTTCCGTTCGCCTTCTTGACCATCACGACGTTTGCTAACCAGGATGGGTACTTGATTTCCTCTATGAACCCTGCTTCCTTTAACTTTGCTACTTCCTCAATGATGGCCGCCCTTCTTTCCTCGCCGACTTTTCTTTTCTTTTGCGAGACGGGTTTTGTCTCGGGGGAAATAGACAATTTGTGGGTGATGATTGTCTCGTCTATTCCTGGCATGTCTGAAGGATGCCATGCGAATAGATCTATGTTTCTCTTTAGTGTCGCCAGGATCTTTTCTCTCTCTTCGGGCTGCAAAGATGTACCTATGTTGGTTGTTTGGTGTGTTGCTTCGCCAATTTGGACCTTCTCTAGTTCTTCAATGGGACTTACCCTTCTATCTTGGAATTCGTCCCTTGGGTCCAGATCTAGGGGACTGATCATATTGACTCCGGTCTTTTGAGGAACAGGGCGAGCGGAGTCTGGGGCGTTGAGGGTTCTGTGTTTTATCTTCAGACTTGACTCATAGCAACGCCTCGCTAGTGCTTGGTCTCCTTTTATGGTTCCTACTCTCCCATCCTCTAGTGGATACTTTATAGATAGATACAACGTTGACATGGCTGCCTCTAGAGTGTTGAAAGCTGGTCTTCCGATGATGATGTTGTACGATGTGAAGGGGGTCTTTACTACCAAATATCGTACTTTAATGGTCTTGGCTTGGTCCTTTATTCCGAATGTTGTGAGCAACGTGGTGTAGCCCATGACTTCTACCTGTTCGCCTGCAAAACCCACTAGCGTGCCGTTATAAGGCAACAAGTGCTCGTTGGATAGTTGCATGGCCTTAAAGGCTTCTCAGTACATTATGTCTGCCGAACTCCCTGAGTCGATAAGTACTCTCTTCACATCACAATTCAAGATTTGGACCTGGATCACTAACGGGTCGTCGTCGTGTGGCATAACTTCCCTTTTATCTTCCTTGGTGAAGGACAGGTCTGGGGTGGGCGAAATGGATGTGTGTCCTACAAACTTCGCTTCAAATTCTGAGCGCCTTACGTAACGTTTGCGGGCGTTACTTGATTCGCCTCCTCCAGCGAAGCCTCATGCAATTGTGTTGACGGCTATCCTTACCTTTTCTCCTTCCGGATTTCCTTCTTGGTCTCTTTGTGGGTCTCTTCGCGCTTTTGGAACCAAGATTTTCCCGTTGGCGGCGTCATCCAGAAACTTCCTTAGATGGCCGCTCTTTATCAACTCCTCGATGAGATCCCTCAATTTGAAGCATTTTTCGGTGTCATGTCCTTTACACCTGTGATATGCGCACCACGCATTCGTGTTCTGCCCTAACTGGAATTCCCTTCCTCTTTGAGGAGGTAATCTGGTGAGTCCTGCTTCCAGTATTTCGTCAAGAATATAGACTCTTGCTCTGTTTAAAGGCGTGTATTCTTTTTCTGAGAATCTGTCAATGTCTCGTCTCACTTGCTGACGGTACGGCTTCCTTTGGGAATCATGCCCTCTGTGATCTGGTTGACGCCGTCGCGGTGGATACGTGTCTGGGGCTTTGTTGCTCTTGTTGGGCGGCTCTCTCTCTCTTACGTCCCTAGATCTTTTTCGGCGTTACTTTCCTCGCATTTGATGTAACATTCTGCCCTCTTGATGATTTCCTGCATTGAGGTCGCTGGCTTCTGTGCCAGGGATTCGTTGAAATGGCCGGCTTTTAAACCGTTATGGAATGCTGCTACGAACATTTCCTGGTTAGGATTAGATACTTTGATGGTTGCTTCGCAGAATCTGGCCAGATATTCGCGCAGAGTCTCGGCGTAGTTTTGGCGAGTAGTGAACAGGCTGGTGGCGGTGACTTTGATATGTTTTGATCCTGAGAATTGTTGGATGAACTTGCGTTGGAAATCCAACCAATTTTCAATGGAGTTCTTTGGCAAGTTCATATACCATCTCAACGCTGCCTCCTTCAAAGTTCCTGAGAGTAGTTTGCACTTCAGGTGTTCTGCGGCGCCTATGATGGCGGTTTGTGTCCCGACTGCCATTACGTGTTCGGTAGGGTCAGTTTTTCCATCGAACGTCGGCAGGTGCGGTGTTTTGAAATTTTCTGGGACTCTAGCATCCCATAAGGCTTGTGCGAGGGGTTGAGACTCGTTTATTTGATCCTCATCGTGATCGCTTTCTTTGTTGGCTTTCTCCTGGTTCAAGGTTGTTATCTGGGCTTGAAGTCGTCTGAGTTCGTTGACGGCTTCAGTTAGGGTCATCCCTGAGCCATGAGTGCGATGATTTGGAGTTTCCCCTACCATTTGGGGGGATTCCTGTCTGCAATGTGTGATAGGCTGGGAATCGTTTTACCGCAGCCCCACGGTGGGCGCCAAAATGTTCTTGTGAACAAATAAGGGGGGTGATAAATTAATGGACCGTATGTGAGAAATGAGTAATTCCTTAAATGATGAAAAAATTTGTCTCTCCTTTACAATGAAGCATAAACTCCTATTTATAGATTTCTATAGGTAACAGTCATGGAGTACCACGATCATGGATACCTCATGATCGAGGCGGTTTCTTCTTCCTCCTCCGTCTCCCACGTGGTGGTGATGGGTGGTTATGCTCCTGTTTCGGTGGTGATCGTGGTAATAGAGTGTGGTTATCTCCGTATACGGCGAGATGCACATACTGGGTCTTCATAGGGGTAGTTGTACCTGAGGCGAGGGCGCCGTCCATGTGGCGTGTCGCCTCTGCCTTGCTTTCCCACCAAGTTTGTTTATTTGAATTTAGTGGGTTGTGCAATTGGACCATTTGATCATTGGGCCTATACCATTTATTTTTGGTCCTTTGTCCAGTCCAAGATTGAAACTTACTACTTTTGAAAAAAAATCGTAGTTTTTTTTTATTTGTTATTATCTTTAGTAAACTTATTTTAATATAATTTGTTATTATTTTTTTTAAGTTTGTTATTAATCTTTAGTTTATTACTATCTTTGTTTTTTAAATTAGTTATTATAAAATTGATATATTTTTAGATTTTTTAAAAAAAATATATTTTATCAAATAACTTTTAGCTCCAAACTGATTCTTTGAAAAGAAAAAAAAAACACACCTAATAAATTTTAGTCAAAAAGAAAAAAAAAACCTAATAAACTGTATTGAAATTTTTTACCAAAAGGAAAAAAGATATTGCATGAAATTTATATTTTTGAAAAAAAAAAGAGGGAGAAGAAAAGAAAATATCCAACTCAATTGATCCAAAAAAGAAAAATATCCAACTCATGATAAGACCATGTATAAAGGCAAAAAACATTCAACACCCTACTTTTCCACTTTTTACACTCCACATCATCTTCTCTCTCTTCCACCTAATAATTCAACACCCCATTCAATTTTTACCCTCTCCAATAGTTTTTTCATTCAACACCCTACCCCACCACCTTCTCTACCCCACCACTTTTTATTTCATATTCTTATTTAAATTTAAATTTAAATTTTTGTTTTTTATGATTAAATAAAATTATAATTATAGATTAAAATTAAAATTAAATTAAAATAATAAACACTTAACAATTTTTTTTTAAATATTCTTAATTTAAAATGCAATACATCACACAAATAACGTAATTAATACGATACAAATTAATTTAAAATGCAATACAACACACAAGTAACATAATTAATACGATGCAAATTAATTTAAAATGCAAAACAACACACAAACATAATTAATACGAAACAAATCATCTTCAATTCGGAAACATTCCAAACTTTGTCCATATGTGTTTCACTAGATCTGCTTGCAATTCGTGATAAACAAGATTAAGATAGTGAAAAACTTGGTTTATTACGAATTTTGGTGAAAAAAAATAATTTAATTTGCATTGAAATAATTGAGTTTAAAGATAAGATGAGATAAAAATCTCGTGAGCTAATCAGAAGCTGCCACCTGTCCCCCTGCGCAGCAATTAAACATGTTAACTGGATTTATCTTCTCTTTAAATTCAATATGTTATTCCAATGGTCCATTTTCATTCAACAGCCAGTCAACACCCATTAAACACCCTCATTGCACTTGGTCTAACAATCAAACACACATTATTAGACCATGTACAATGACAAAAACATTCAACACCCTATTTTTCCACTTTTTACACTCTACATCACCTTCTCTCTTTTCCACCTAATAATTCAACACCCCATTCAATTTTTACTCTCTCCAATAATTTTTTCATTCAACACCCTACCCCACCACCTTCTCTACCCCACCACTTTTTATTTCATATTTTTATTTAAATTTTAATATTTGTTTTTTATGATTAAATAAAATTATAATAATTGAACCAAATCAATTGAAAAACTTGGTTTTTTTTTTCTGTGTCCAAATCAATTGAACCAAGTCTCTATTTATAGAGAAAAAAAAATTACGGATTTTGGTGAAAAAATAAAAAAAAACAAATTTATTTGCATTGAAATAATTGAGTTAAAAGATAAGATGAGTTTAAAATCTCGTGAGCCAGTCGCGTGCTGCCATGTGGCGTGATATCTTTCTCTCTCCGCAGAATTCAACATGTTGAATTTATTCATCTTCTCTCTCCTCCAGCATATATTCAACAACCTCATTGCAAAAAATTTTGGGTGTTGAAACTAAATTCAACAACCTCATTGCATATGGTCTTAGTACTTGATAATTATATTAAAATAAATTAAATATCTTGCTGTAAAAAAAAGATTGGCGATTGAAATTAGAAAATAGATAAACATAATCAATCTCTAAAATATCGCATTCAAATCAATCACAAAAGGACACAACACCTTAAACAACAACATGCACCTAACCTAATACAATGTTCCAGATCCTTCCACAACCTTCTTACTCTGTTTTTTTCCACATTATATTTATTCATCAATCTTTTCACTTTTTTTCTTCATTCCAATCACAACACTTTCCACCTTCTCTCAAATCATTCTAAATTATAATCAATCTTTTCTTTGATTCATGGCTTCTGAAGCTGAAATTTCTGAAATTTCATCTTTGTTTGAAAGAATGATCAGGAACAGAGACAGAGACATGTCTCTGTTTTTACCCTTCATCCTTGGTCTTTCAGAATCTTCATCAATTTCAAGAAACGACAACGACCCAGATCAAGAATCAGAGAGTAACGATGATTCCAACCGTCAAAGAATAATCTTGGTGAATCCTTTAACACAGAGTATGGTTGTGATCGAAGGAGTTTCAAGTCTTGAAGCTTTGTTTAATCATCTTGGGAGTAACAAGAATGGTCAACCACCAGCTTCAAAGGAATCAATTGAAGCTATGAAGAAAGTTGAAATTGGAGAAGGTGATGATGATGGTGTTGAGTGTGTTGTTTGTTTGGAGGAATTTGAGGTTGGTGGAGTTGTTAAAGAGATGCCTTGTAAACATAGGTTTCATGGTGATTGTATTGAGAAGTGGTTAGGGCTTCATGGGTCTTGTCCTGTTTGTAGGTATCAGATGCCTGTAGATGAGAAAGGTGATGGGAAGAAAAGTGATGAAGAAGAAAGTGGAGAGAGAAGAAGGGTTGGTGGTGGTAATGGTAATGGTGGTGGTGAAGTTTGGGTTAGTTTTTCTTTTAATAGGAGGAGTAGGGAAAATCAAGATCAAAATCAAAATCAAGCTACTTCTGGTGATGATGATGATGTTGAGGTGGAGAATTAATTTAGATTTTTGTTTTGTTAGGATTTTAATTTTCAATTTGTTGAATGATATGTATAGGCTCAAATGCACAAAAGTGTTCTTACAAGTGGTAATAAATAATGATTTATTTTTTAAAAAATTTCTTTTAATTCTTTTGAATGTGATATTATAATTTATTAGTTCAATGGTTAGAACTTAGAAGCATGGTTTAAAATTGCTATTGCTGTTGCGATTATGCTGTGAATCTTTATATTATGGCCACGATTATGATTCTAGGTCATAGGGAAAGAAACAACATAACCCTATGATTTGTTACGATGTAATTGTAATATCTAATTTTAATTTATTATTTAACGATTGATATTACTTTATATTTTGAAGTGAATTATCCACTTTAGAGGAGTCAGATTCAATTGAAAAAATTAGGAGAGAATCATGACGGTGCTCTCATTTTCTTGTTCAAACTTCAAAGTTAATTTTAAAGAATTTGAAAATAGGAATGAAAGAAATTCACAAATATAGAAAAAAAAAAAAAAAGAGAATTTTGATTCTTAAAGCACACTTCAGTCCTAGATGATGCCTTATGTTTTGACACACTGATTTTGCAGACAAAGTTCATATCATGTGTTTTCTTTTTTGACATTCAAACTAGAATCTGTTTCCCTTTGTTGGAGAATCTTGAGTCCTTGATACCTTCCTAGCATCAAAAGTGTAGCCATAGGATTTGTACCTGGTGACTCTGAAAAAGTTGAGCCATCCAATACCTTTAATCCCTTTATACCATCAACATTATAGTGCTTATCAACAACTGATCCAACATTGCAACCACCATGATAGTGATAGATAGTTCTCACATTTTTCTTACAAAACTTTTTCAAGTCAAACTCATTAGAAGCCAATTTGTTTTGCTGTGACTCACCAAGAAAAAATGCAATAGACTTAGACCTTGCAATTTTATTAAGTAGTTTTGTCATTTTCACACATTGTTCCATATCATTTTCATTTTCTAGATAGTTGAATTTCACAGAAGGGTTAAGCCTTGGATCAGTGTTGTTAAGTTCAAGATACCCTTTTGAAAATGGCATAGATATCTTTGCAGCAATGTTAACCCTTGATTCATTGATACTTAGTGGAAGTATTGATGCTTCAATTATGATTTTGAAGTCTTGTGTTATGCCTGCAATTTGTGGTGGATCAGGAAGCCTATTTTCTGGCTTAGAATCAACTAAGATTGCTATGCAAGGATTGTCTTGCATTCCTTGACCAACCTCTTTCATTTCATGAACTAGTTGAATGTTGAAGCTTCTTAATTGTTCTTTTGGTCCTATGCCACTTAGTAGTAAAATTTGAGGGCTACCTAGTGCACCTGCTGATAATATAACATCACCCCTTGAAGTTGAATTGTTTGGTTTCTTGATGTAGGCTTCATAGGTTTCATCTAAACTTCCATTACTCTTGATGAACTTGATACCCTTGGCACTGGTTTCACCTATACATTATTTGAGTAGTTAAAGTTCAAGAATGAATGAACACTCAATTTTAAACTGAAAAAGGCCAATGCTATAATTTGAGGGTTTTTTTTTTTTGGTTATTATGATATAGATACGAAGTTTCCACCGCCATTGGCGATGACTAATCTCCGTTGGGGAACCTGTGGGGCACACAAGATGGATTCTCCCATCCCAACCGAATTTTCTCCATACGCATAAGTCAGTAATTGAACCCCTGACCATATGCTTAACGGGCTAAGAATGAAATAATTGAATGTAACTACATGTGTTAGTGTCGTGTCAAACACTGACACATGTTGGACTCTAGACATGCTTTAAATATGAAGTGTCAGTGTTTATAGGTCACTAGATATTATAACCAAAATCATAATTGTGATATAAATAAAGATATTTCAAAAAATTCAAAGCATTCAAAATTATGGTTGAAAACTATTGCATTCATGATAGGGCCCTTTAAATTGTGGAAGAAGATGCCACAACTACGGCCGCAATTGTGTCGAGTTCCCGAACGATCCCTAAAATCGGGGAAAGATAAATGCCACATTATTACAAGTAGCTATAAGAAAGGTCTTAGTTTTTTTTTCTTACCATTGTGATGAAAAATGATACTCTTAACTGTGGCATTCACAAGAACTGTGAGGTTCTTTGGATTTCCAGCTTCTAAAAGATCAGCTGAAGTATGTCTCTTTCCAAATCCATCAAACACACTCCCAGAAATCTTTGTTCCTTTGATATGTTCCAAACTATAACCATTGTAAGGTAAAATTCCTGTTTCAAGAAGACTAAATTCAGCAACAGATTGCCATGGTGTTAGAAAAAATGGAGGAAAAACAACTTTTGATTCCACCCATTCATAAGCTTCTTTAACAAATTTCTTATCCCAACCAACTTTTTCAACAAATTCATCACTTGCTCTACTATAAAATCCACCATTTATAGCTGATGATCCACCAAGAACTCTTCCTCTTACATTGCTAACACCATCTTGAGAGGTGAATCTTTGTGCTACTGAATTATGGTTGTTTTCTTTTTGAATCAATGGAAAACCATAGTATCTTCTATCAATTACTAAAGGATTTCCATATGGTGAACCACCTCTTTCTATCAAAAGTACAGAAAATTTTTCTGATAATGTTGCAGCTAAAGGACAACCACATGTGCCTCCTCCAACTATTATGTAGTCATATGATTTACCTGCTACTTCTTTAACATCTGAAGTCATGTGCCATTGTCTATTACCTACATAGTGAAAATGAAATCAAAAGTCAAAACCATGTTCCGAGGCGTAGCTCGAGTGGTTGAACTTGGACATCCGAAGTTTGAGAAGAAAGTTATGAAGCACGACATATGCATGAACATCGAACACAATATTGACATTGACAAGTATAGACCGGTAATAAGGTAATAATTTAAGAAAACGAAAGTAATTGAGGGTAACCATATATGTGTCGTGCCAGTTTCTGACATATGTAGAACACTAGATACTCCAACAATCTGATGTGTCGATTTTACATGTAATGGACGTCTAGGATTCAAACTTGACTACTATAACGTAATAGACCGGTAAAAATTTAAGATGAATGCAATTGAATGTAACCATATGTGTGAGTGTTGTATAGTTTTAGATACTAACATGGGTTGGACACTAGACATGCTAGTAATATGAAATGTCGATGCTACATGAAAATGATGTCTAAGATTCAAATCCCAACTACTGAAATAGTAGACCAACTACGAAGTACTTCGTTTTTCTATAATAAAAAAAATAAAATAAAAGAAAGCAAGCATAATGAGTTGTATAGACATACCTTGAGGTTCAGAAGGGAAGGAGAAACCAAAATTTGCAAGTATGAACAACAAAACTAATATTGTAAGAGGCTTAGGAACATGTTTGATTTGTGGAAGTTCCATATCTAGTATTGCAATTTAGTTAATGCATTTGATTTGCGTGTAGAGGAAATGCATGATTTTATTTGCTAATGTGGGCTATGTTTGAGGAAGTGCATGATTTTATTTGCTAATGTGGGCGATGTTAATTATTACTCCCTCCGTTTCTTTTTAATTGTCTTTTTAGAATGATAATACCAAATTAAGGAAGTGTATTTTTGCACGTTATCTTCCTATTATACCCTCGTTTTAATCCATCAATAAATTCCTATTTTTTTGCGCACACTTTTTCTTTCCAATAAATTTAATATATTATGTACAAAAAAAACAAAATTTAATATGTTATGTACCAACAAAAAAATTTTTTAAAAAAAAGATTTAGTTTTCCAAATATATAGCATTAATTGATTTTATGGAAAAAGATAAAAGCAATTGACAAATGGTATAATTGACAAATCATACCCATAAAATACAAAAAAGACAATTAAATAGAAACGCTAAATATGATAATAAAAGACAATTAAAAAGAAACGGAGGGAGTAATATATATTTTTTTTCTAGGTGGTGACATTATATGATTAAAGTTTCCATCATCAAGTATATTTAGAAAATGCGCATGGTTTTAACAAATCATTCATTGTTGTTTTGTTGGGGACAACCACTGTCTGTTAAAGGTTATGATGTTTTCTTTAACCTTGAATTTCATAGGTGGTTGTGATTAAAATAGTGTTGATTTTGATGATCAAGTCTTAATAATTACACCAAATTAGTATAAGCTACTCCTTGAGTAGTACTCCCTCCGGTCTTATATATAAGAGAAGTTTTATTTTTTAGATTCATTGTGAAATGAATGTATCTAGACTATAATATTGTCTAGATACATTCATTTTACAATGAACCTAAAAAGTAAAATTTCTCTTATATATAAGACCGGAGGGAGTACATTTTTAATCTTCAAAGTTTCACTTTCTTAGTAAGTTCATTGGTACCTTTATTTGATAAAAAAAAAAGTGAAAATGATTAGAACGTATGTGCCATGGTCCACATGCTATTGGCATAATAACTGCATGTAGGTGAGAATTTATTTGCAATGGAATTATGATTTGGTTGAAACGTCATTCACATTTCAGGTAGGGACTAGGATCTCGACAAAGATGTACCCCTCCGTATTCATGTAATAAGAAAAAAAATTATAAATCTATTAAGAAAAGTAAAATAGAATAATTTAAAGGATAATTTTTTATGTTTTTTTTGAAATAAGTTTCAATAAAAGATGTAAAAAGAACTTTAATTGATTATAGATTACATTAAATTAAATATAATTTGCATTAAGTTTAATGAGAATAAGTAAAAAAAAAATTGAAAATGATAAAAGTTGATTGTTTTTATTTATAATTTAGGATTTGAAAAAGTGATTTTTTTACTTATAATATAGGATGTTGGGCGTATTAATTTAGATTATTGTGATTGTTTTTTCTTTCGCATTGCTTAAAGAAGCAAAATAAACTATTGAAACTTGAAAAAGATCTTGTGATATAAGTGGGAGGGAATATGAGAGATAAGGAGGAGAATAACAGTTATTTTAAATTATACCAATAGTAAGTGGGTGCCGTTAGCAAATTGTGAAATAAGCGGGACCATAATCAGCCGCAAGATATTTACAAGAAAAAAATTGAGCAAATTTTACATTCTACCTCCAACTTATACCTCATGCCCCCTAAGTCATAAACTTGCATGTGATATTTCCAGTTGTTATTGGCGTTGAACTTGATAAGAAGAAGTATAGTTCAATCTCTCGCAATTATAATTGGAAGGGAGCTGAAACCACTTGATGTCAGAACTGATCACCGAATATGGATGACAATCTGACACAAACAAGTGGGTACTTGCAAAAAATACCCACAATGGGTTGGGTAAAAACCCGCATTTTTAAATACGGGCATAAATATGGATAATTACCCGCAAACATGAGCAAGTATGGTGCGGGCACGGGTACCTTAGTACCCACTCCGCCCCATATCCACATAATATATATTTATCTATTTTATTTATATTATTATATAATAATATATATATTTCAATTTTAAAAAATACAGCAATATTAAACTATTACACATTTTTTATAAAAATATTTATTTATAAAATAATGCAAACACAATGTGAATAGTTTATAAATAAACATTTTTTAAATTTTCTATAATATTTTATAATTGATCGATTTATTTTTAACAAAATTGAAGCTAACGAGTACATGTATGAGTTTCTAAGTACCCATAGAATATGAGCACGAGTACAAAGATTGTTACCTACGCGGGTATATGGATAGATATTTTTTCAAACTACGGATACGAGGATGGGTACTATAATTGAAAGACTTATAAACTCCAATACCTTAAAATTTTGTATGAAGAAGTCGTGTCTAAAGTCACTTACGTGATTACTCTCAGCTCAATGTATTGATCCAACCTAATGATATTCTCCCTCATAGCCCAACATAATGAATACAATAAAGGGCAGGGGCGGCCCTGAGGGGGTGCAGGGTGCTCTAGTGCGTCGAGCGTCCAATTTTTAGGGGCTTCAAAAAATAATATCATGTGGTGGTAGGTCTCTTAAAATAAAAAGATGATTCAAAAGAATAAAAATAAAATATCTTAATATTTTTTTAATCTATTTTTGATGTCCCAATTTAAAGTGGTTAGGTGCATGTTTTAAAAAAATAAAATAAAAGAAACTGAAAAAAAAGGTTTGTCCCGTCTCAAACATAAACAAAAACTCGTGTACAGGGTCGTTTCTAAGATTTTTGTGGCCTAAGGCGAGCCTATAATATAGGCCCTAACTAATAAGTAGTAAAAACAATTGAATTCCCAAAAAACATTAAATTATTTATTTAATATCCAAATACTCATACAAAATAATTCATACGTGCATTTCTAGATGCAATCATGAAAGTCGCTAATACTTGTGTTCACATCAATATGTTCAATAAAAGAAAATTAAGCATGACTGATGAGTTGCTAACTTGTAGAGAGAAAATGAGTAAGACGAGGATGTGTGTTAAGTAGTACGAAATTAGACGTTTAGTGCTGAGTAATAAGTACGAAGACAGTCTAACAGAGAATTCGGTACTTGATATGCGTAAGAGATATGTACGTAGAGATCATTAATAGTTACATATCATTGTATCAATTAATTCTTCAATTATCAACTATATCGAATATCATTGTGCCAAAATTATTGATACAATAATAAGAAGTGACAGACAATAAGAATTTTTATTTTTGTTTTTGCTGGGTCAAATAGTCCTCTAAAAAAAATATTTTTGGCCCAAATTTTAAACTTATTTTTATAGATCTAGAATGTTCGCCCTCTTTGTCCTGCCTAAGATCTGGTCTTGTTCGAGTATCTTCTCCTTCTCACTCCCATTAATTAGAATTAGAATATGATTATTTATATTTGGATATTGTGTTTTTTTTTAATTAAAGGATTTATTTTTAATATTCGGTGCAGGATCTCCAAATTGTCGGGATCGGCCCTGATAAAGGGAAGGATCCAAACGAGTAAGTTGGAGTTTTATCCAACATGTGAAGAGATAAAGTTAACTCTAAACTAATTAGTAACTAGATTGAGACCTATATAATTGCACGGTTGAAGTGTTGTTTTATTTAACTATAAGTTGATTTGTTAAGTTTTGTTATAAGTTCAAAATGTAAGGAAATTATCATATCAAGTATCAACTTGTGTTTGTATTTATTTTTTTGCATTTTAAATATTGCACTTTAGAAACAAGAATGGTTGCTGTATTTAAATCATAATGTATAAACTGATACTATCCGATTGAATAATTTCAGTCACTCAATTGCTTTTAGAGAATTTCATGTACATGTTTGATATTTGTGATTTGAGAGCATGTGAAGGTGGATTGAACAAAATGTTGATATTGGTTGAAAATATACATGTTGAAAAATCTCACATTAATGAGATTTGTGAAGATTGTCTTAAAATATGTTTCTGCAAGATTTTATTTGTTTTTTAAACTGGATATGTTTAAAAATAAAGGTTTATATTTTTGGCAAAATTCGGTTTGTTTTTAAAATAGATTTGTTTCTATTTTGAAGACATGTATTTTTCTATAAATAGAGGTTGATTTATTCATAGAAAAATAGGAGAGCAAGCAAGATGTAGGGAATTCAATTAGAATTTGCCTCAAAGGCTAGGGTTTTAGAGAGAAACAAGAGGGTTGTCTCTTGGTACGACTCTAGGGTTGGGCAAAGGGTTATTGAATACCTCTAGGGTTGGGCAAAGGGTTATTGAATACATCTTGGGTAGTCTAAATAAATCATTGAGTCTCTTGGCCACGGGAAGAGATTCGGGATGAGGGTAGAGTTAGGTTTGAAGACTAATTCTTGTAACACTTTTGGGAATTTTGTGTAAAGTTACTCTTTGGATTTAGTGGAACGGCGAGTTGCTCTCTCCCCCAGACTATGTTGTTTTGACCGAACTGGGTAAACAAATATTCTTGTGTTGTTGATTGTGTTTTTTATTTTCTCTATGCCGGTTATTTTCCCAACACAAAAGAGAATACATGTACTTGAGTTGTTTGTTGATTACAAATGGAGGTGTACCACTCCGATATGATTTACATTATCTAAAAATATTTTCTATTAGGATTTATCTACCAAAAGATATCTTTCAATAAACGGCAGAAATTTTTGAGCAAATCCGAAGAGAAGAATAGTAATACTTTTTTTGACAAGTGAATTATTAGGCTTTTTCAATTTTTTAACGAGATTAAAGTATCGTTTGACCTGACTTTTTTAGGTCTTATAAGCTATTTGAAAGTTAAAAGTGAAAATAAGAGCTTTTAGAAAAAAATTAAAATTATTTGGTAATTGTTGTTTTTTTTTTAACTTCAAAAGTCATTTATCTATTTATTTTACTCATAAAAATTAAACAATTTCTTTTTTATCAAGAGTTTTTTGAAATCTGCTTAGCCTAACTTTTCTTTTTATTGCATAAAAAATCTAAAATAACCTAGTATATCAAACGGTACCTTTGTCCCAACTTATTTTGAAGTCACACACTAGGGACGTTTCTCTAATATTGAGGCCTATAAATTAAAGTTTAAAACATGCTCATGGTTGTACTCATCATTCATTCGTCTTTTATAGGTCATAGGTTTTTTCCTTCCTATAAGATAAGATAAGATGGCTCTAGTAGGTCTATCTAATTAAGACCAAAATAACTTTTCATAATATTGGTAACTAATGTGCCTAACCCAACAATCGTGTAGTTATATTGAAGTAAAAAGGGGTTCAAAGTGGAATCATGATCATGGTTAGATGGTTAGATATTACCAACTCAAATTTTGGTAGGGCCTTAACGATTTAAGAATGATAACAATTAAAGATTTTGATTTTTCTTTTTTTTTTCTCACGAGCCTTGCAAATTTATCAAAATACCTTGCTCGCATCCTAGAAAGGAAACATGTTTTGTATGTTAGAAATAATATAAAACCATTGATGTAACCCTTCCTAACAGCTTAAGCTTTTGGGATAATCAGTTATTTGACATGGTATCAGAGCCTCTATGACTAAGTGGTCTAGAGTTCGATCCTCGCTCCCCTCACTTTCTAATTAAAAAGTGGAATTTAAGCATATGGTAGGTGGGCCTATGCATTATCCACGCTTCAAGCCCTAATGGGCTCTTGCGTGAGGGGGCGTGTTAGAAATAATATAAAACCATTGATGTAACCCTTCCTAACAGCTTAAGCTTTTGGGATAATCGGTTATTTGACATTGTACCCTATAAGACGAAAGTTGATGACATGGAACAACGTTCACTCTTTAAAATGTAAACACATGAGAAGTGTTTGCATTCTTAAATGCGAACAGCCCCTATGAAGTTCGAGTTTCCACTTTTCAGGATTAGTTATTCATTTTTGTGGGTCAAATTACCACTATGAACCACTATGAAGGCCAGCAAAAGTCCCACTTGTGTTGCAAATATCTCGATTATTCATAATGTTTTCAATTTATGATGGCTCCAAAAAAGTTTCTCGTTAATTAGCATAAAGCTCTAATCATCATCATCAAAGAACATTGATGGGAACATTATGATTAATCGACAACAACTATGCAGCCATTTAATTACGAAAATAACCCAAAAATAAAAGAAAATAATACTTCAGCGAAGCATATCATTGGTTGAAAATATGTCAATCTCTCCGGTGGCTAATCACCATCCAAGACCATTTTGATCATTAACACCGTCCAAAGAGCACGTGAGTTTTTTCACATTTTATATTTTTACAATGCTCGCACTCTAAAATACAATGGAGCATTTTTGGAAAATCAGAGAGCACACAAAAAAGGTGGAGTCATGAAAAGAAATTTCCTAATAATTAAACTAGTAGGTACCCCTTATCAAATTGTTCAGCAGAAATTTGTTACTCTATGACCCAATTTCAGCACCAATATATTGAAATAAGAAACTAATCAAGGTGGGAGAGTAGTTATGCCACACCATATAGCAATAATAATATTGTACTTATTTTTAATGACCATGTTATATAGTCAATTCTTTTTTCCACTTCAATAAAATAAAATATACTCACTATATAAAAATGTTTCTTCTCTAATAATAAATTGTTCTGCATACTTTCATGTAATTTAGTTTTAAAATTATAAACCATCTTCATGGTTCACCAAAGTTTAAACTACAATTTAAGTCTAATAATAATGTTTTTGAACTTGTTGATTCCATATCATTCTGACATTGTCTGTTCAAGTCCAACATTTCTTCTGACAACTTAGCTTTCTTCAACTTGTTGCCACATCTTTTCCTGTTTGAAGATTCCTCAACATAGCTACTAGTATCAAATTTAGTTTCTTCATTTCTCTTTCTCCCATTAGCTTCATTAGACGAATCATCACTATGAGTCACAGACACAGATATCGGACATGACACTGGTTTATCTTCTGAGTGCATGGCCATTAGTGAAATAGTATTGGAATTTTTGAACTCTACTATTTCTTCTATTGAATATTTGTCTTCTTTTCTTTCTGAGGATTCTGAAGATGTTAAAGAACTTTCCAATGAACACATAGTTCCATTGTTCTGTTTCCTCTTACCACAGTTTGAACTCAATCCTCTTGATTCGGTTAGTTCTGAGAATGGAGAACTTGGACAAGCATTGTTGACCATGGTAACCAATTGAGAGAGTTCATCTTTTGTGTATTTTATACCAATTGGAGAAGAATTGTGTCCACAAAGTACTTCTTGCGCCTTCGTTAGTACCGATTGTAAATACTTTCCTTGAGCTTCGATTCGAAGCTGCAAATGTTTCTGCACCTGATTCAACCATTCAAATTTATTAGCATGTCCTTAAAGCAAATTTTAGTACTACTCTAAGTTGGCGGTGAGTTTGGCAAAATCACGATGACATTATTATTTTGTTGAAAATTCAAAAGTGTAATTTTAGTCAAAATCACGATGACACACTGTGATTCTGCTAAACTCATTGTCGATTGAAAGATATGACATCATTTATGTTATACCTCAATTTGTTCATAAAGTTTCTTCTCTACTTCCATTTGCATTTCTAGAGCTTGAGCTATCTCCAAGTTTCTGGCATAAACAGAATTTGAAAATAAAATCTCTAGGTAATGCCATTTCCTAAAAAAAAGATTCTAAAAAAATGATTAAATATTTGATAAGTTTCAAATTATTACTCAGTGATTTGACTATGATCCCCAAGACTGATTTCTCTGCTACAATGATCATCACTAGTCTTGATTTCTGTGTAATCAACAGCACAAGAATAATCAATATTATGTCAAATGAGAAAACTATCAATCATGCTATTTGGATTTCCTGCTGTAACAGAAGTACACATTTGTAAACAATTTCGATTGTTATTTTAAGATCAAACTACTCAAACTAATGAAATTATACAATAACAAAATTAATTTTAAACGATCTCAACCGTTATTTTGAGACCTGACAACTCATAATACACAGTAACAAAATCAATTTAAAAATATCTTGGATGTTATTTTATGATTAAACGGTCGAGATTAAAAATTACGCAACACAGTTACTATAACAAATCTATACCAATTTCCCTACAAGTCACCTTGTTGTTTGTTGTCAGAGCAGGTTTCTTGTTGTTGGCTTTTCCCAAGTCTATATTTCTATAATCAGAAAAAATAAAAACATGAAAGTCACAACTTCTGAAATTAGATTTCATTTAACAAAAAATAAACAAAAATTATAATATCATTACAAAAGGGGAATGCCTGTAAATGGCTCTTTAGATGGTACAAGGTAAGTCCTGGAATTTCCATCACCCTCATTATACTCTTTGGTGTTGCTTCTGCCACATACAATATTAATATCAATTAATAATATAAAAAATAGTAAGGTTATTATTGAGATGGTTTTATACTTACTATCTGCACCTCCAAGTTGATTAATTGCATCAATGAATTTTTGGTGAAGATCAGTAGTCCATCTGAGTCTTGGTTTTGAATCAGTTGATAGAACAAAATGCATACTTTGATTCTTCATATTTTGATCCTTTTAGATTTGCATTCAATATATGGAAGGTATCAAAGGTAATGTATATTTCTCTTTATAACACTTGGTTGTTGTAATGTTGTATGATCTCACTTCATATCATGAAACATTAGTGGGGTTATGTTGGAGGAATATATGCCATAAGCCATTTCATACCTACTTTTCTTTTTTCTTTTTAAAATGGAAAAATAAAAGGTGAATTATACATTACACATCTTATTTAAATATATATCAGTACACTATTGAGGTGGATGATTCTAATAGGTTCATAAATAATGTTTATTAATTTTTAGCCTATCAAAATTATTCACATTAGTAGTATACCGGTAGTACACATCCAAATAAAGATGTGTATTAGACGTGTTCACCGAAATAAAATTCCTTCTACACTTTTTTCTTTGACTTAAATTGGGTGAGGAGAATCTATGATGTAGCAATAAGAGAAAAAGTAATACAGCTCAATTTTGAGTCTTAAAAGGAGAGAAAAAGAAGGAAAGTGTGTAGTTTGTTTTTATTTTCTTGTTTTCCCACTTTACTCTATATGTTTGGTTGATTCCATAATGAATTTAGATAGGCCCACCATAATGAATAATAGGGTACTACTTTCTTGATGGCTTGAGAATTGAGATGCTTTCAGGGGGAAAATAATGATGGAAATCTGTTATGGATATTATTATCTAGTGATTGAAAGTAAAAATTAAACAACAATATGTTGTTTGTAGAGTTTAGGGAGCACCTAGATAATGGACTAATTACCAAAGTCCATATTGTCACATCACTTTGAAGTAATTAATTAAGCTATTTGTTTTCATTCTAATAGTACAACTTAACTCATGATCAAATTAGCAACTTATCTCAAATATTGATATTTTATTTACATTTTATTTTAACTCATAATATTGAACTATTTATAGTCTATCCCCAATTCCAATGAAGGAAAGTTGCTACTTGATGCAACTTTTAATTGACCACTTGTTAAGGACTTGGAAGAAATCTGCTGTTGAAATTGGTGCATACTTCTATAGTATTCTAGTAAAATATATGAGAATGTATTAGAGACAATTATAGTAGTTTTAAAGTTGTTAAATATTTTTAGATTGCTCTAATAATGTCTATAATATAATCCACATGAATTTGTTTAGAGATGAAAGTTTGAGACCATGAAGTGTGCTTTTTTGAAGATCTTAGACTCAATTCTTTCGATCCTATTGTTTGTGTTGGGTCGGTCAATACAGAGCTTTAATTGGCCCCTCTATTAGTGCACAGTGTGATTAGTATTTCTCAGATTAATCACACTTTGAATCATAGGCCGAATCTAAAAAAGAGTTTGTCTATATTATATTGTAGCCTATAAATTTTTGTATCAATGTAATGTAAGAATGTCAAGCAAAAGTCTAGACAATTCGACCTTTGAACACATCTTCAAACACCTATAAATAAACAAACATGAATGCAATTGAAATGTAATCTTTGATATGTAATGTCAATAACATTGAAGACTTCAGCATACAACGTTTTTTCTCCTACAATAAGTTAATTACTAATGTGCGTCTATTATCTGTTGTTGCTAACACCTACTATGTTCAATTGGAGAAATGAGTCATACTCTTATATATCTTTGATTTAAGACTATTGTTGGTCAATGTGAAACTATAATCACTTCTTGAACTTTCTACACAATCTTTCTTTCAAATGTGAACTCTAACTTGTTTTCAAGAGAGAGGTGTTTGTTTGTGGTGTAATTGGCAGATTCCTTTTGTTCCATATATAGGGCAAGGCATCAAAGAATCTAGGACAAGATTTAGGCCCTTGCCTTGCCTTCATGTTTCAATAAAGATAGTAATATAGACGTGACAAAAAACTACTAATTAAGCAGTGTTAATTTTTTTAGATTAAGATGGAAGTACCCATCAAAATGAAATTAATAGAATATAGAATACGTGTATGATCAAGACATTGAAAATATAATAATTTATTAGATTATCCATACAAAATTTGCAATACCAAAGTTAAAAAGGGACCATGATCACCACCACATATAACAATTTAGTGCTTGTCATGACATTACTAAGCACTAATTCAATCAATTTGTAGGGTCATGTATAATATTATTAGTTAATTTAATCCATCAATGTAAAGCTGTATTCCATCAAGGAATTGAACCAAAAATAATTAGAGACATTGTGTCTAACTACACTTGTAGTATCTTTAGTATATAAAATTTAATTTAAATTCTATAGCAATTAATCAAAAAGCTGGAATAGCTCAGTTGGTTAGAGCGTGTGGCTGTTAACCACAAGGTCGGAGGTTCAACCCCTCCTTCTAGCGTGTTTGGAATTAAATCAGTTATATTTTTCATATCACTTTCATGAACGGTCGCTGTTAAAAGTTAAAACTACAACGGTCCTATATATAAAAGCTATATCCACAACACAAGGTTATATATAGTACTCTTCTTTGAAGTCTCATACAGAAATTTTTCCATAGAAAATGCATGTTTTAATTAATTCGCAGATCTATATCCAAGATGATGACAGAAAAGTAAAAAAAAGAAAAAAATCAACAAAAATGAAAATAAAAGGAAAGATGGAAAAAGATAAAGGAGATTTTAATTTTTATGTCAAAAAATAAAGTTTGTTAGAGGGGTAGAATTAAAATAATTTTGTGTAATTATTCTTTTCATTTTGTAGATAGAATTCTTGATGTTTCCATGAACTTGAGAGAAGAAAACAAAGTGAAAAGAAAGGAATAAACTAGGTGAAAATGTGAAGAGATTTCATAAGAAATGTCAATAATTTTTTGTACAAAGAGCTAATTAAGAAAATGTCTAGATAGAATTTCACTTCTAAAGTGAATAAGTGACTGTATCATTGGAATGTAATACGGCCAAAGTAAATAGATTTGTAAATTATAAATAAAACACACCTCTTTTCTCCTTCTCTTCTAACCTTAGCCGTCACCTCTTTTTTCATCTTTTTAGTTTATCAAAGAGAGGTGATTTAAGGTCAATTTTGGCCTGAAATCACCTCTCCAAATTGTTTTTCTTAACTCGTTATAATAAATGTGATTTTCACATATTTATTTGTTGTCATTTCCCATCTTCGTACGGTGTATTTTGTTATCCTGTCTCCGTGCGGTGTATTTTGTTGTTCCGTCTTCGTGCGGTGTATTTTATTTTTCCCGTCTTTGTGCGGTGTTCATTTGTTTCAGGTTGAAGGATTAGCTCTGATCTAGTGCAGATCCAATCAATGTCGACTTTGGTGTCATCAACGCTACAGATCTGGAGGTATGAATACTCCGGACACTTCAATAAAGTCATATTCGTAGGCTTATGCAATTTGCCGTTTTATGCTATTAACACGGATACTGAGTTTATTCGCAGATTTATCCCTTTTATTTTTAGCAATTTTGAATTTGTATTGCATCGATGTACTCCAACAATTTGAATGAATGAATATCGTTTGTTTTGAGTAAAAAAAAAA
Source organism: Trifolium repens (assembly GCA_030408175.1). Classification (NCBI taxonomy): domain Eukaryota; kingdom Viridiplantae; phylum Streptophyta; class Magnoliopsida; order Fabales; family Fabaceae; genus Trifolium; species Trifolium repens. Next base: position 34,830,770 of record CP125845.1, read on the forward strand.
GTGAGTGTATCAGTGTTTGTAAAAATAAAAAGTGAGTGTATAAGTGTTTGAACTATGATCATCCCTATATATTACATACAATGCTCTTATCAACTGATGGAGATGAAAAATGTGTTAATTAATTGACTCGAATGTTGATCTAATTGATAATTAATTTTTTTATATATATTATTTGAGACTGTGATTTGGTAAATAATATTTTATGTGAATAGTTATAATTAATATATTTTCAATTTTAAGATTTTTGGAATAATATAGACCAATGCAATGGTGGATCACCTTCACAAGAAGTTCACTAAGAATAAATGATTAATACTATTATAATGAATACGAGTTTATATTATATAGATCATCAATAAAAAAATTAGGAAAAATTGAAAATGATTTGATATGTTATTGAGACTTATCAAAATTAACAGTATTTAATAAAAATTCATAAACCGTTAATCTTAATGGAATTCAATAACATATCAAATGATTTTCAATTTTTTTAAATTTTTTATGAATAATCTATATGATATAAACTTTCAATCTAACGGTAAATTTGGTAAAAAATTGTATTCGTTATAATGTTATTTGTGATTGGTCCACCATAGACCACTTGAGAAAGTGGTCCATATATTAAAATTTGCCAAATAGTATTTTATTGAATTTGGAAAACAGCAATTATATACTCCCTCCGTTTCTTTTTAAGTGTCCATTTTGAATAGTAACAGCAAATTAAGAAATTCTATTTTTGCACATTATTTTCCTATTATACTCTAATTTTAATTCACCAATAAAATCCTATTTTTTTGCACACACTTTCTCTTTCTAATAAATTTAATATATTATGCAAAAAAAAAACAAAATTTAATATGTTATGTACCAAAAAAAATAAAAAGATTAGTTTTCCAAATATATAGCATTAATTAGTTTTATTGAAAAAGATATGAGTAATTGACAAAGGGTATAATTGACAAATCGTACCCTTAAAACACCAAATGGACAATTAAATAGAAACGCTAAATTCGACGTTTTTGAACACTTAAAAAGAAACGGAGAGACTATATATTACGACGCCCATAAAAACGAAACTTGCAATAATCGGTATGTGTATAACAAGATTATTATTTTAAAATAGGTCAACAAAATTGTGCTATTTGGCATAAAACACAGTCATGCTATTGTTATTTCTTAGCTTTCATGATTATAGCCTCCGTGACAAAATCACAAAAAGCATTTCCTTTGGGAAAATATATGTGACCCATCAATTCACAAATCATAGCTCAACTAATAAAAATAATGAAATTGTTAATGTCAAATGCTATAACCGGGGTTCGAATTTCAATTCATCCGTTTTATATATGTGAATTTTAATGACTTGTCATTTCTTCTATCAACCTAAAAAAATACTTGAGCTCTCATATCTTAAATCCCCTTACAAATACATTTACAGAAGGATTTCCTACCATAAGAAAAATAAACATTTCAAGGTCCTCCCTTTCTAAAGCTCTTCATTCCTTTTGCTCCTTCATTTTCAAATTTCTCTCCTTTCCTCTTAAATTTTCATATATACACTTAAATTTCCTGTAGTCACTTACTACATGCATTGAAGTAGTAAGGAAATCTATGTGGTTATCCGTTCGAGATCCGACGATGATTCAAGTTTCAAACCAAATTTTAGTTTTTAAAGAAAATCAAAATTTACTTATTTTCTCTTTTATCACAATTTGAAGCAAAATACATTCACCCCTAATTAGTCCAAGTCCTTTTAATTCTTTAGCTAGCGCCATAGGAGTACTAATTAAGTGACCTACTAACAATTTTTTTTTTTTTTCATATGTATGAGTCAAAGAGTTTAAATCTATATATTATGTTGTTTGATCAAATGTTTAAAAGATCTTAATATCTAATTTTTCACTCATCATATAGGTTAGGGTGATGTCAATGTGACCAAATTATTAGAAGCAATTCCTCTTTAACACAGCAGTTGTAATTGAAGCTCTTTTTCTTGTGCTTTAATATATTCCAACTAAAGGAGATTCCATGATATGATGTTATATATTGCTAAAGCCAAAAGGACAAAGGTACACAGTATTTTTATCAAGAGATAAATAGGAGAAGCTAGGTCAAGTGAATGTCAAAAGTCATTTAAGCAAAAGTTGTTTCATCAATTATTACTCTTTAATTCAAAGGACCCCAATCAAGGAAGATTTCACAAATCCAAAAGCGCGGTGAAAGTTAAGATGAGAAGAATTTATGTGGCCTAAGGAATCACAAAAAGAGAAGCATAAAAGGAACTTGTCAACATCCCACCATAGAACAATTGAAATTTAATTTACTCAATGAAAAAAGAAAAATTATAAACTTGGTCACTTATAGAGAAAATGATGTGAGCAATATGTCACTAAGGTGAATGAATTATTTAAAGTAAGAGTAAGAATAAGTCAATAAAATAAAGTGGTGGTGGTGCTTCAGCCTCCTTGGTGACATCATCATCCTCTCAGTCGCCGGCGCCGCCGCGATTGTTGTTACCTCTCGCCATCTCTTGGTGATTGGTTGGTAGTTCTCACCCTCTCTGATTTGGTTCGTTTGGGTTTTCACCGTTGGTAGTTTTCCTTGTCCGGCGCTTCAGTTCTGCTATCCCTTTCCGGTGTCCAAGCTTCCTCTCCGTTTAAACCTCCTACGCAGTGGTTCCGTTGGATCGCCGCTTGCAAGGTACGGTCTGGTTGTTTTTGGATCCATCTTTTTGTGGGTGGTTGGTTTGCCTCCAGTTCCGGTCGCCTCCTTCCATGTCGGTGAGTTTGCAGCTGTTCCGTCGCCGGAGTCTTGAAACCCCATTAGGGGTTGGTTTGTTACCTGAGCCGTCGGCGACAGGTTGTGTTCTATTTTCGAGGTTCGTGCGCCTCCGGTTGCAGCTTCTCTGGCTTGCTCTGGTGGTTTCAATGTTGTTGTGATTTTCTGCCGGACCTAGTTGTGTTTCTGGATCTGTTTCAAGACTTTGTCGTTGCCGTTTTGGGTTCGTTTGAATCCGTTTGCAGCGGTGTTAGTTTGTTTGGCTCGAAAGGGCTTCTCTGCTTACTGTGTTTTGTCGCAGGAGCTGTAGGTTCTTGGATCTGTCCGTGCTGGCGGTCGTTTCATTTGCCTTTCCTTACGGTCGCAAATTATCACTCATCATCTTTTTTTGCTACTCTGGTTTCGAGTTCGTGCGCGGATTTGCTAGGTAGTATCTGTGGTGGGTGTGGTTTGTTTCTGTCTTTGCTTTTACCTGTTAAGGTTGTTTTTAGACCACTTTTGTTGTAGTTGGATTGTTTGTTAATTCCCTTTTGGATTGTCTACTACGTGGTTGCACTGGGTCAGGTTTATGTCCCCCCAGTTTTTGTACTATTTTTTTCTTTTGGTTTATATATTTAGGGTGTTGCAGGTCTTACCATCTGCACTCCTTTTGCTTAAAAAAAAAAAAAAAAAAAGTCAATAAAATAAAGTAGGCATGAAGCATTGTTTTTGGCAAATCAGATTTACTGCAGTAATTGTGGTAACACATGCAGTTATTATTCTCAATTGTCCGATCTCAATTAAATTTTTTTGAACAAGGTTAATAAATTAAAATTGACGTACAATCGTGACAATTTGATCTTAAATCAACGGATGAAATTTAATAATATATTAAACTATGTGATAAATTATATAGCAATCAATTTCAATTATTTTTTACCTAAAAAAGACTGTTACTTGGCTTTAATTTCTTGTACTCACGTTTTTTTTTTTGAATCGGCTAAATTTTATTAATGAACAATTCCTCCACAAGAAGTGAAAGGAATTGTTGAGAAACAAACAAACAAAGGTATAGTGAAAAAACACATATACCAAATAACAATACACCAAATCATCGCCCCAACCCTCCCCTACACCAATAATGATTAACTAAACCAACCAGAGTCACCCCTACCCGACCCTCGGAGACACCACTAGACACTAACTTCCGAACTCGAATTAAAATTACTCGGCCCATCAGGATCTAGAAGGCAGCCCCAAAGGTCAAAGGTTGAGGGACACCAGTAAGCAAGGAACCGACAATCAACACCGATGCAGTAGAGTTCGACCAGATACCAGAGCCCTGCAAATCTCAACAGATTTGAACACCCCTCAGCGACTCAAAGAGTCCTGCAAACCTCACCAGATTTGAAAATGGTCAGAGACTCTCCTATCGTAGTGAATCCACTCACACTCGACATTAACCATCCAACACCTCTCCCACACCAATACGTCCTGCAGGTACGATAAAACAACCACATCCGTCAACACGGAGTGTCTACGCACCTAGCCCTTTCGAGCTCGCCAGGACAAAAAAACCAAGGTCAAGAACAGACCCAAACAACCACCAGGCTCCGTCCACCCCACCATTCCACCTCGCCTCCGGTCACCCACCCTTGCACGAGACCCCACCAATCCACAATTCCACTCCAAACACATAACGACACCAAACACCAACATTCACCGCGACAGAAGCCACCGCAGAGCCAAAACAAAGGCCACCAAGTCACCGCTGCCACATGGAACCACACCCACCACCACGACCAGACCAAAGCGTCGACCACCACTGCAAAGTAGTGGCCGGCCTCAAAACCACCACCTTCAACCCACGTAACAGCACCATACACACCACCCATTTCTTGTACTCACGTACTTAATTTGCGTCAGCAAAACATATAAATGCACTAGTGAAGACATACTCCGGATAATTAGGAAACTTGAAAATTATATATACCTATAAAGTTGCATAATTGTATAGGTTTTCAATTTCAATAGTTGAGGTCTTGAAAAGTACATCAATATATATTAGCTAATTAGATTTTATAAAAAGTAAGGCCCTCATTTTACATATTCATTTTGTAGGACATTATTCCCTAAAAAAATTTAGACTATAAAATTTAAATATTAACTCTAATATAAATTAAAGTCAAATCTCTATATATTATCATGAGATACATGCAAAGTTTTTACCATCGAGTTTATTTATTATATCATATAAAAATAAAAAAACGAATAAAAAAAATAAAAAAAACAGGGAATTATAGAAAGAAAATTAGTCTATCAATAAGGGAAAATGTGATCATATGAAAAATATAACCGATTCTTTTCTTTGCTTCATTTACTGGCCATCCGCCGGAAGTTTCGAGTTTGATCCTGATATTTTAGCAACAAATCTATTAATAGTAATGATTAATCCCTCTTAAAAAACTTGTGGGCTAAATTATTCTTTCTCATTTAAATTTTTTTCCTACATATAAATAAAAAATTAAACATCTAACTATATTCTTAAAGAAACACAAAATTCTTACTATTTAGACCAATTTATTATTAGCGTAAACTCGTGACTTTAACTAGTAGTATAAATACTTGCAGTAATGGATTAACATCTCTCTCATGCATGATATATGGAGTCGATGGTTAGACTAGATCCATGAAATGCATGTATAACATACACAATTTGGCTCATTTTAGCATTGTTTCCGTACGTTGATGTTCACTATTGTTTTTATGTTACCTTGCTCTATTTCTTCCATTATTTCAAATAACATCTCTTATCTCTTTTTGTAAAGTCCAACAAAACTACTCTTCGTCTAGTTTGCTCACACTTCGGCCGACACCATTCTTATTACTTAAGTGTCACACCTCAAGATTGACAAAACAATAAAGATAGAAGGAAGTTGAGTGCTTTGACTTTTGGGATCTCAATAATTTAGCTATATATTTCATCAATTCTAAAATATATAAATAAAAATGAATAAAAAGAAGAAATTAATGTATTTGATTCAAAATTTGGACAAAATCCGTTCACTTTTATTAACTAATTTTTGTTTATATGTTGTGACAGAGAAAATACTAAGGGTCATAGCCAAAATTTTGCATTGAGAATTATACTTTAATTTTAAAAAGTTGAATACATTACTTTTAAATAAATATTTATATATCAAAACTTCTTAACATGTATTTTTGTGAGAGCACATGTTAACATTCTTCCAAAAAATATAGCTTGCCATCTTATAAGAGATAATTATAGACACATTGAATGATATAGTATCTTCAATAGAAGACTACTACTACTTCACCTTTGCTATGTACTTACTTTTAGGGGTGAACGACGGATTAGTGATGACTTCATGTCATTACTATGTTCTAACCACATATTAAGACATTTATAGGTAGTATTTAATATGTTTTTTTGCAAGAAATAAAGAGAAAAAGAATCGTTACAAGATTGCTTGGAGCACATGAAATTGAAGAAAAAAAGAAGAAATATTTAAAATCTGGCGCGTGGCGCGGGCCCGTAACCTAGCATCTATAAATTGAAATTTCTCTCATTCAAGGGTCAGAGAATTTGACAGCGAGAAAAATACTTTTCAGAGGCGAATCCAGAGGTGTTCGAGCAAGGTTTCTAGTGTGGAAACACATCAATTCCTTACTTGTAATGAATTCTTTAACTCTATTTTATGTTATTAATTTAGTTATGAGTAGCTAAACTTCTTTGATTGGATCCATGGGGATTCTAATTGTTATTATTCTTGAACCATGTGGTCTCATATGACATGTTAATGAATTACGAAGTTAGTTTCAGTTGATTATCCCTCGTTCTTAATGCTTTACATAAATTGATCACTTGTGTCATGATTCCAATTATTTGTTTACTATGAGAATAGGAATAAATCATCGATCTAGGGATAGTTATTCAATTAACCGTTGTTTAAGAGATTTCGAATTGTTAATTGAGAATTCTAGGGTTAAAGTGCCAAAACTTCAATTGATCATGAATAACCTAAGAGATTAGGGAGTTATGATTAAGGGAAAGGATTATGTGCCAAGAGATTGGGCATAGTTACTTTTTTTTAATCGAATCGTGAAACTAAATTTGTAAACCTTATTAACATGCATGAACTACCAAGATAATAATAATTAGATGAACCGAAAGGATCCAATCGACTTCTCTTTCTGAGTTAAATCCTATTTTCTTGTTGTTTTATTCATAAACCCTAATCCTAAAATTCCCCCTTTTTATTTATGCAAATTAAATTACGTATGATTTCAACAAATACTTTCGTTTGATTCGGAACAATTCCTACGGATACAATAATTTTTATACTTACTTTGATACTTCATTAATTAGATAGGGCAAATTTTGGGTCCAAAAATACCAACCGAATCAATCCGTAGATAGAGAAATGCATGTCCAAATTTGACTACTTTTTGGCTTCGGTTCAAACGGATTCTTCTAGTCTAATGAGTTGCGAGTTAAATTGTTGATTAATTTGTTTCGGACTGGGTTAATTCCGAACCAATGATTTTTCTTATAAGATTAGGCTATTTAGCCCATTTTATTGGAACTTTCATACTACAAGTTAGACCCCTAATTTAATTTTGAATTATTTTAATTATATTCGTATCATGTAATTAATTAAAACATTGTCAATATATGTATTATATTGAATGATTTTTATATTGAATGATTTTTTCCCGTTTGTACGAGTAATAAATAGTATAGTGGTTCAAAACTTTAGTTAGTAAAGGTATCTAATAATTAAGAAAACTATTATGAACCATAAAGCTTGAGTAAATGTTTTCGGTAATTTGTGTATACCGAAAGATTTGAGAAAAATATCACGGTTTGATTTTGAAAACTTAGTCTTTTTTTATCTCTAGTGTATAAGAAATTTTTAAAAATTTGTGAACAAAAAAGTCAAAAAATTGATGATTTAGTTTGTTTATGAGGATAAAATAGACATTTTGTAAGACCCGTAATTCCCCTGTACCTTTTGCGTGAATAAAATAAGTAATGACTAAGAATGTTAGGGTTTTTGTTAAGTGATTTTGTGAGTATTGCCGCCATAACGGCTGTTTGCTGAAATGGAGCCTGTTTTGCGCTCGTGCGCTGGAAAGGCACAGACTTTTGGGTTGTAGTCTTCTTTTGAGTATAAGAAGGTTGATGTGGATTTAGAATGACGAGTTTTGGATTATTCTTGTTTTTGGAAAAACGAGTAGGATTTTTACCCGCGGATGTAAAATCTTACTGCGTCTGTTTTAAGTGAGGTTTCGGATGGGAGTTTTATATATCTGCGTGAGTGAGGTTATGTTTTGAGAATAATTTTCTAAGGTATGGAAGAAAATTACAGTCGCGGAAAAAGATTCGGCGATAAGTTTTGGAAATGTTTAACGTTGGACGTTCTTTCCGTAGTTTTTATGTTTTTGTGATTTACGTTCGTCGCGACGCGCGAGAGCTGAGTACGTGTCTTGTTATGGGAGATTGGATTAAATCTTGTGATTATCCATAAAGCAAATTGATCCAATGGCTAGGGTTTAAGCTTGGACTTTTGTTTTTGATCCAAGGGTGGATAAGTGACCAAGAGCTTTTACATAGTAAGGAGGTTTGGTGACTTTGTGGACTTAGGAAAACATCACAAGACCCTCCTTTCTTTCTCTCTTTCACGTAAACTCCATTACTACCTCACCTTCATCACAAATTTTCATTTCCTCACCATTTCACTCCATTTCAAGCTTGGGAGCTTAGTGGAAAGTTGTAGAGAATCACTTTCTTAAGGTAACCCTCTCTTCTTATCTCCTAGGTTGGTTGATTTTTAGAGTTTTGAGGTTTTTGGGTTTATGTTCATATGAGGGTTTGGTGAGAAATGTTGTTTTTGCTAGCTTTTATTTCATGAAAGTTGTTCATGAGAGTTTAGTAAGCATGTGTAGGCTTTGTTATTTCTATTTTCCATGAGTTGGTGAGAAACCTCATGAGAAAAGTTAGGGTTTTGGTTGGTTTATGTATTGATCAATAACATGTGGTTAAGTGGTAAGGTTTTGAAAAGAAAAGTTGTCTTTGAACCTTTGGGCAAAAGGGAAATGCGTTGTATGGTTTTGTTTTAGAAAATCCGATGAAAAATATTTTGGAGTTTATGAAAATATTTACTAAGTGTTTTGTGTGGTATTTTGGGGTCCAAGTGGTTTAAAACTCTTGTGACATGTGGTGTTGTTTTTCGCCTAGAAAACATGTTTGAAAATGATTTCAAGTCGGTTAAGGCCCGTAATAAAACTTGTGCTTGGGTTTGGTTTTGATTTTGGAAATGAAAATCAAATAACTTGCACTCGAAGCAACCAACATGCTTTCGGAGATGTGTTGCTTGCTTATGAAAATGGTTTGCTTTTGTGCCTTGAAAAGATGTTGGGAACTAATAGAATCAAACTAGGTTTGGTTGGGGAAAAAGGTGGTGTGAGTTGCTGTCTTTTGCTGTCATGACAGGTGGAACTCGCCGGGCGAGTGTTTACTCGCCAGGGCGAGTGTCACAGGTCATGAACACGCCAGGGCGAGATCCAGAGCGAGTAAGACCAGTCCTCACTGCCTTCACTCGCCACCAACTCGCCAGGGCGAGCTCTGGGACCTAAAATTTTGGATTCTGATTTCTAAACTGGGTTTTTAGCTTTCTAATCCCTTTTTATTAATTTATGGAAGTGGTTGGAATTGGAAACGAGTTTTTCGGGTACTCGGAAAGTACGTAACTTGTAACGCAAGAAAACGGCCTTTTTGCATTTCAAATTATTTAAGACTTTGGCCTATTGTTTTGAGTCCTAAAAATAGTACAAATAACACATGGTGGTTGATCAATACGATAGATTTTGGTATGGTATCCGAAAGAGTGAATTTTTCTTAGGAACCTTTAGGTTTTTGGGGTTTTTTGTTTAGTTTCAATACTATTGGTTGGAGAACAATGTATTGATGGTACGCTGCTTGTTTTAGGAAACGCGTTGTGTTGTTTGGACGAGTTTTAATAAACGGAAGCTTGCCGAGGTAAGGGCTCCACTTTATTTCCGTCTTTTCAAACGGTTTTGTTTAACATGCTTTAGATTTGTTGTGTTGCAATTGGTGGTGTGCTTGGCATGTTTTTGTGATGTATTCTCGATATGAGATCGTGGTAAATACATGATTCGTTGTCTTACAAATGTTTGGTGAAATATGTGTATGAACAGGTGATTAAATACATATGATTAGATGTATATGTATGTGTTGTTGTGGTGTGATTACATATGCGTGTACGATATGTATGTGTTGCATTAGCATATAAGGGGAATCGTATGCTCATGCATTCATAGTACGTGATTATCGGGAATGGATCACGGGGTGCGATTATCGGGAATGGATCCACCTTACTCCTACGGGAATTATTGAGTCCAATAAGCGGTTATCGGGAATGGACTGCGGGGTGCGATTATCGGGAATGGATCCATCCTAACCCTTTGTGGTTTTATTGATTATGATTACTGACTTCCGGAATTCATATGCATGTGGTAATGAGGAATCTACCACACTCATTGTAGAGGTCTGCATTAGGCTCGGTGTGCATTATATCTTAAGCCCGTTGGTGGGAATTGCTTTTGTGTTAAAGAGTTTTCTCTTGTGTATGTGGAAACTTGTTATGTGTACATCTTTCGCACTGGTTATATATATATATACTTTTATTTTGTGGTGACCCTTTCTTTCATTTGCGGGCTCATCCCACCCAGATGTTGGGTTAGGTCGTGGTGACGACGGTGGCTGCTCCAGGCCCCAGTGAGCGGTTGGAGCTTTAGCTTAGTTTGACTATGCGCCGGTGTGGGTTGTGCACCGTGCATTTTGGTTTTAGGCATATGTTTCTAACTTGTTGGTTGTAAGTTTTTGAATACTTAGACTTGGATTGTAATTATTCAAGAATACACTTTGCTTGTCGAAGCACCTTATGGTAATGAGTTCTTTTGTGTATTTGAATGCCGGCTCATTTAAAATCTTTTATGCGTAACTCTGATTGTGTACAAAAAAAAAAAAATATAGTGCCTTTGCTGGCCTTTGAAAAACGGGTTGTTACAATTGGTATCAGAGCACGGCTTTAAATCTTCAAAGGGAAAGTGTATACTTGAGTCGTTAGTCCAGAGTCGGTTAGAACATAGCTAGAGTTGTGTTAGTTCTAGCGGTTGTTTTTGTTGTGTTATGGGTTATGTGGTAGGTTATTTCGTGTTTAGCATGGGATATGCCTAGACACTGGTTTGTGTCTTACTGAGGTAATGCAGGGAGTGAGGCTTCAGTAAGTGGAATTGTGAAACCCCCAAGCCTTGGTCGAATTTAGTCGACAAGTGTCTCTAAATTCCTTAGTTGCGGCAGTCCGAAGATGACGGACTTGAGCGAACAAGAACTGCAAGTGATTCTTGAAAGTAATATAATGGATGGGAAGTGGCGTTAGATGTTGCCACTCAGAGGTGCTGGTTATGGACGAGGGAACGTCATTTGATAAAGGATTTTAAGTAAGGATCAGATTGGGACGACCTTTTGAAGAAGGTATTGGATGTTCGTCGGGTGAGTTAGGGCGGGACTTGATGAAGTCTGTCGGTTGCCAAGGGGATGCGGCCACTGTGGAATTGTGGACCAGGCAGAGATGTCAGTTGGATTTAAGTACGATGTTTGGATAATCATTTAGGCTATTCGTATTGGGGTTAAAGTGCGTCGCGCGCCAAGGGTCAGCGGACCTAGTGTTGTTAGATGAGGATTATACCAATGGTGGAATACCTTAAGGGTTTAAGTTAAGCGTTTGAGGTATATTAGATTCGAAACTGAGATTATTATGGATTAATCTCATGATGATTGAAGGTAGGAGACCAATTATCACGTCGATAAGTGACAATCTATCCGTAGTTCGAGGGATAGTAAGTACAGATACCAATGTGAGATACAATGTTAGGTAAATGATTGTTGGATAAGTGTGTATATTGAGAGATATTAAGGTAAAGAACGAGGAGTTCAACCATGAAAAGTGAGTTGCATATCACAGATAGGTGATACTAGGTGTGTGTAGTATGGAAATACCAAGAGAATTGTAGCAGTATAAGCTAGAATTGTTAGTTACCGGCAGGTAATTCTTAAGAGAAAGTGATCATATTGAGTAATTCTTGAGGATTGGTCAAACATTTCTGAGTAGGTTGACGAGATTAGTCAAGATTGAGTAGAGATCCTGTGCGGATGTACATTTAAGTTAATGAATTTGATCGACCAAGAGGGTTGAAGGACTAAGTAGTACCTTGAATTTATGATACCATATGAGTTGAGGTAGGCAAGTTTTAAATAATTCAAGTTATGGACGATAATTGTTGGAGTTTTTCTAGAAATGTCGTGTATGAGTAGAAAAGAGTTCGTTAGTAAGAGTACTAAGACAATGAGAGTGATAATTGGAGGGACATTTTGTTGAATGTTTAGATGTAATGGAGGAATTAAGATGGTGTAGTATGTAATTTCAGTTCTTGATGTTGAGATTCAAGAGTTTGATTTGCGTATCGAACGTATGTGTGAAGTTGTTTATTCGTATTGGAGAATACTATAGCTTTAGATGATTATGAAGATTTGAGATTGGTCGAACGGAGAAGGGTATGCTTGTGGTGATTCAAAATTATGTGGAATGAGAGAGTATTTGGATTGTGTAAGGCGAATTAAAGATGTTGTTATGATTTAACAAGTTATTGGTCATGGTGGTTTGGGAACAAACTTTAGGCGGTTGTTGAACTTGGAAGTTGCAACTTACTAGAGAGTTGAGGAGGACCTGATTGGAGTCTTGTAGAGGTCGTAGCATCAACATGGTAATCGCTGTGCAAAAAAATTCAAGTTGTGCATGAGAAAGGAATTGTAAGACGGAGTGCAATGATGTACCTCGTGTAGAGACGAGGTTGAGTTAAGAACCACCTCAGCAATGTATGCCAATGAAAGTGGGGTGTGGCATATTTGAATAAAAGTACAAAGGATTGAATGGGGAAGTTAGTCATTGGAAATACGTGTTGAGAATAAGTAAGAGAGAAGCACATGAGAATGTAGCTTATGTCAATTGAGGATTGGCGAAAGGAATTACCTCACACATAATTTGGAAAATTATGTTTGTGCGTGTATATTAAGGATTTGAGAGCACCACCTGAATGGATATCATGGCGGTGTGTGAGTTCTATGTGGAAATGAAAAGGGTAAGCAATTGTCTAATGGCAAAGTTTGGTGGAAATTAGTATAGCTTTGGTTCATTGTAGTGGTTACAATGAAAAGAGATGTGGTATGATGGAAATTGGTAGTGAGTAAGTATAAGGGATTCGGATGTTGTCAACAAGGACGGTTAGACAATAGTAATGTGAAGAATGCCCTGAGTGTTATTTTGAAGGTAGGTACCTCGACGAGAGTGGTGATGTTCGGAGTGTTTAGGAATGGTCAGGGTGACCAACTCTTTTGAGTAAGAGAGGATGTTATTGTAAGAGAAAAAGGAACTCAGGAGAGTTCAGGAATAGAATGAGAATACGTTGTGAAGAGGATGTGCGCCGACGATGGCCGTCGACGAGGACAAACGTTTGTTTAAGGCACGCGAGATTCGTCTAGTGCCATTTTGGAAGTAATGTTAACGTATAAGGAACCGATTCTGGGAAATTGGAGATTTGGATGAGGGAATCCAAGAGAAGTAGATGGTTTAGTTTGGCAAGTGCCAAGACTATAAGGGTGTAATTACCAACCGGAGGTGGGGGTGGTATTATTTAAGGCGTGATTGGAAATAGATTTATAGGTGAGCAGACGGTTCGGCATAACCATTGAGTCGCGGACTGATGGATATTGGTAAAGTGGTTTGTGCAGGAAAAACATGCCTCCAAGACGGGCACCTGCAGCTCCTGGGACTGATGACAATCATGTGAACCAGAGGGCTTATGCAATGAATACCATGGCAGCAACTTTAACTGCCCAGGCCCATGCCAAGGCGCAGAGGGATATGGAAAAGAGAGAAAGGGAAAATCTTCTATAGAGAAGACAACTTGTTTGAAATGAAATGGTTTTGGTGGTGATTGCCGTGGTGGCATTATGTTACTGTCGAATGATGTTCAACAGATGTTTCATGAGTGGAATCATGAGAGCTTGAGCGACGTGTTTGAGTGTTGTGTCTTACGATTTTGACCTTGTGTTCGTAAGAGATCGGGGAAAATATTAGGGAAGACCTCGAAGGAATTGTTGGACCATTGTGCTTCGAAGGACCTTGAGCACAAGTGGAATGAAGTATCATTAAGTTGGGTAAAGATGGTCTAAACCACCATCATGATTGTCGACTGTTTATTGACAAATTGAGGAACTGATCATCCTTAATCTCTTGTTAATAATAGACGGAATCATGTTGACTGGAATTGACTAGTTTTGCTAGCTTTGGTGGTGCGTAAAGAGTTTTTGATGTTTCTTTTTGGAGGGTAGCCACTCACAACTTCGTATGAAACTAATGGAGTGGGCTATGCCGCGGAGGCGGAAAAAGGTGACCTTGTGAATTTCTCATGTTGACCTAGGATCCTTGGGGAACTAGAGTGTTTGAGCCTTTGTAGTAAAGTTAATTTTGAGTAGTGAACTCGTTGTGCGATGTCTAGCTTTGTGTCTAGAGTTTGGAACCAGTGCGCCTATGTAGAGGGTTGCGATATGTGCACGGTCGTGCCAGTGTGGTGGTGATAGCGTCTGTGTTGCTTCACCCGGTGTTAGCATCTGTGTGGCTACACCTAATCCTGAGGGATTTTGTTGTGTTGGTGATGGTAATAACTAGTTGAGTTGTTACTCTTACCTTTAGTTTCGAGGACGAAACTTCTTTTTGGAGGGTAGTAATGTAAGACCCGTAATTCCCCTGTACCTTTTGCGTGAATAAAATAAGTAATGACTAAGAATGTTAGGGTTTTTGTTAAGTGGTTTTGTGAGTATTGCCGCCATAACGGCTGTTTGCTGAAATGGAGCCTGTTTTGTGCTCGTGCGCTGGAAAGGCACAGACTTTTGGGTTGTAGTCTTCTTTTGAGTATAAGAAGGTTGATGTGGATTTAGAATGACGAGTTTTGGATTATTCTTGTTTTTGGAAAAACGAGTAGGATTTTTACCCGCGGATGTAAAATCTTACTGCGTCTGTTTTAAGTGAGGTTTCGGATGGGAGTTTTATATATCTGCGTGAGTGAGGTTATGTTCTGAGAATAATTTTCTAAGGTATGGAAGAAAATTACAGTCACGGAAAAAGATTCGGCGATAAGTTTTGGAAATGTTTAACGTTGGACGTTCTTTCCGTAGTTTTTATGTTTTTGTGATTTACGTTCGTCGCGACGCGCGAGAGCTGAGTACGTGTCTTGTTATGGGAGATTGGATTAAATCTTGTGATTATCCATAAAGCAAATTGATCCAATGGCTAGGGTTTAAGCTTGGACTTTTGTTTTTGATCCAAGGGTGGATAAGTGACCAAGAGCTTTTACATAGTAAGGAGGTTTGGTGACTTTGTGGACTTAGGAAAACATCACAAGACCCTCCTTTCTTTCTCTCTTTCACGTAAACTCCATTACTACCTCACCTTCATCACAAATTTTCATTTCCTCACCATTTCACTCCATTTCAAGCTTGGGAGCTTAGTGGAAAGTTGTAGAGAATCACTTTCTTAAGGTAACCCTCTCTTCTTATCTCCTAGGTTGGTTGATTTTTAGAGTTTTGAGGTTTTTGGGTTTATGTTCATATGAGGGTTTGGTGAGAAATGTTGTTTTTGCTAGCTTTTATTTCATGAAAGTTGTTCATGAGAGTTTAGTAAGCATGTGTAGGCTTTGTTATTTCTATTTTCCATGAGTTGGTGAGAAACCTCATGAGAAAAGTTAGGGTTTTGGTTGGTTTATGTATTGATCAATAACATGTGGTTAAGTGGTAAGGTTTTGAAAAGAAAAGTTGTCTTTGAACCTTTGGGCAAAAGGGAAATGCGTTGTATGGTTTTGTTTTAGAAAATCCGATGAAAAATATTTTGGAGTTTATGAAAATATTTACTAAGTGTTTTGTGTGGTATTTTGGGGTCCAAGTGGTTTAAAACTCTTGTGACATGTGGTGTTGTTTTTCGCCTAGAAAACATGTTTGAAAATGATTTCAAGTCGGTTAAGGCCCGTAATAAAACTTGTGCTTGGGTTTGGTTTTGATTTTGGAAATGAAAATCAAATAACTTGCACTCGAAGCAACCAACATGCTTTCGGAGATGTGTTGCTTGCTTATGAAAATGGTTTGCTTTTGTGCCTTGAAAAGATGTTGGGAACTAATAGAATCAAACTAGGTTTGGTTGGGGAAAAAGGCGGTGTGAGTTGCTGTCTTTTGCTGTCATGACAGGTGGAACTCGCCGGGCGAGTGTTTACTCGCCAGGGCGAGTGTCACAGGTCATGAACACGCCAGGGCGAGATCCAGAGCGAGTAAGACCAGTCCTCACTGCCTTCACTCGCCACCAACTCGCCAGGGCGAGCTCTGGGACCTAAAATTTTGGATTCTGATTTCTAAACTGGGTTTTTAGCTTTCTAATCCCTTTTTATTAATTTATGGAAGTGGTTGGAATTGGAAACGAGTTTTTCGGGTACTCGGAAAGTACGTAACTTGTAACGCAAGAAAACGGCCTTTTTGCATTTCAAATTATTTAAGACTTTGGCCTATTGTTTTGAGTCCTAAAAATAGTACAAATAACACATGGTGGTTGATCAATACGATAGATTTTGGTATGGTATCCGAAAGAGTGAATTTTCCTTAGGAACCTTTAGGTTTTTGGGGTTTTTGGTTTAGTTTCAATACTATTGGTTGGAGAACAATGTATTGATGGTACGCTGCTTGTTTTAGGAAACGCGTTGTGTTGTTTGGACGAGTTTTAATAAACGGAAGCTTGCAGAGGTAAGGGCTCCACTTTATTTCCGTCTTTTCAAATGGTTTTCTTAAACATGCTTTAGATTTGTTGTGTTGCAATTGGTGGTGTGCTTGGCATGTTTTTGTGATGTATTCTCGATATGAGATCGTGGTAAATACATGATTCATTGTCTTAAATATGTTTGGTGAAATATGTGTATGAACAGGTGATTAAATACATATGATTAGATGTATATGTATGTGTTGTTGTGGTGTGATTACATATGCGTGTACGATATGTATGTGTTGCATTAGCATATAAGGGGAATCGTATGCTCATGCATTCATAGTACGTGATTATCGGGAATGGATCACGGGGTGCGATTATCGGGAATGGAT
The DNA here is from genome assembly GCA_030408175.1 of Trifolium repens. Taxonomy (NCBI): domain Eukaryota; kingdom Viridiplantae; phylum Streptophyta; class Magnoliopsida; order Fabales; family Fabaceae; genus Trifolium; species Trifolium repens. The sequence continues at coordinate 34,847,826 of CP125845.1, forward strand.
CCACCTTACTCCTACGGGAATTATTGAGTCCAATAAGCGGTTATCGGGAATGGACTGCGGGGTGCGATTATCGGGAATGGATCCATCCTAACCCTTTGTGGTTTTATTGATTATGATTACTGACTTCCGGAATTCATATGCATGTGGTAATGCGGAATCTACCACACTCATTGTAGAGGTCTGCATTAGGCTCGGTGTGCATTATATCTTAAGCCCGTTGGTGGGAATTGCTTTTGTGTTAAAGAGCTTTCTCTTGTGTATGTGGAAACTTGTTATGTGTACATCTTTCGCACTGGTTATATATATATATATACTTTTATTTTGTGGTGACCCTTTCTTTCATTTGCGGGCTCATCCCACCCAGATGTTGGGTTAGGTCGTGGTGACGACGGTGGCTGCTCCAGGCCCCAGTGAGCGGTTGGAGTTTTAGCTTAGTTAGACTATGCGCCGGTGTGGGTTGTGCACCGTGCTTTTTGGTTTTAGGCATAGGTTTCTAACTTGTTGGTTGTAAGTTTTTGAATACTTAGACTTGGATTGTAATTATTCAGGAATACACTTTGCTTGTCGAAGCAGCTTATGGTAATGAGTTCTTTTGTGTATTTGAATGCCGGCTCATTTAAAATCTTTTATGCGTAACTCTGATTGTGTACAAAAAAAAAATATATAGTGCCTTTGCTGGCCTTTGAAAAACGGGTTGTTACACATTTCAATACGAAACTGAATGAAAGTATCATTATAGTGGTATCTTTATCTTTATCTTAATCTTAATATAATAAAACGAGAGTAACTAGAGGCACCCTAAACCCTAACCCTAATATGAATGGTCTAGATTTTGACACGTGAAAAAAAAAATTATATCAACGGCTACGATAAAAACTTAAATACTATGTTGCCACATCAATTAATGAATGTGACACGTCATGTGTTTAAAAGCACAATACATAATGTGTCGATATATGATTGGATGTGTGTATAAAAACTAATTTTTAGGAACAATATTATTTAATAATAATATTTAATACATATAGAAGGGAAAAAAAACCATGCATCATCATCATAAAATAAATTAAACCACGCATCCTTTTAGTGTATATCCTTTTTTTTATAAGATTTAGTGTATATCCTTTTAGTGTATATTTAAATATTAATAGTAGTAATATTTAGTGTTCGGTTCTTTTTTTCTATTATATTTCTTATATATAGTATTTGCCATTGATTTGTTTTTTCTTTAGATTAAATCAATTTTTTTTCTCTTTACAAATAGGCGCAACGTATAAATATACTTAAAAATCGCACTAGATAGACTTTAACAATCGATACTAATTTGTACGATGGATCTGGATAATTATGTATATATATGATCTTGAATTTTGTACTCTTGATTATGGAAGGACTTTATCTGCTCCTTTTCTACCATTATCTCTTCTAATTTATTTTTTAAATGGTGAGTGTATATTTAAACTTTAATTTGTATGTATGATTGTAGAAATATGGCTTTGTTTTTAGAGTTACAATTTTGAATTTTTAGAAGAGTTATTGGTAGTGTTGTATAATTTTAAGTTTCTATTGTAGTTTTTGCAGGTTTCTTCTTAACTTGATTTTTTTTTTTTTTGTAAGTCTTAACTGTTACAGTAAATTAGTTTTAAAGAATTGGACGCCGATTATATGTTGACTTTGTTTAGCTTCGTAGCAGCGGATGTGCAAATGGCATATGGTGACATCATGGCAGCGATATAATAGCCCGTGGTTGAGTGTTTGAGTCAGGTTGGTTTTCTGCTGTGAACGTGGCAGTGTAAATCGTCCTACACAATTCAGATGATGTATCTTTCTTCTTTGGATTTTGAATGGATTTTCTTGGTATTGTTCGTTTTTTATTTTGCATATTTTATTTGGTTCTCTTTTTATTCTCTCTTTTGTTGTTTTCGATTATGATTTTTTTTTTTTTCTTTTTTTTCTTCTTTTGAATAGGAAGAAGAAATCAGGAATACCTATTTTAACATGTATTGAATAACACAAAGGGACCAACTCAAAAAGCATCAAGACTATTTTAACATGCATAGCAACTCTATTTTAGAATTCACTGTTGAAGAGAGAATTATTGGTAAGTAATTCTTTGATTGTGTTACGTGATGTCTTCTAAGTGCATGCAATTTTTTTTAATTTTTTTTTGAAGCAATAAAGTGTTGCAAATATCACTATTTAACTTCCCCGGTTTTTGTATAATAGATTACATGGTCTATATATTGATCTCATTTGAGGTAAGACTCTAATATGCATTTGAATTCATCACTTAATGCCATGCTTACACTCTATTATGTTTCCTAATGGAATTTTTGATATGTCATTATCTTATGTTTGTTTTGAGCATGTTTGTTACAGTTATAACCATAGCTGTCACTAAATGGGTGCATATTACTTTTACCAAATGATTATTGATTTGTTTATATGTAAGTTTAAAGTAGCATATGCAGCTTTTCTTTCTTTTGTATTTTTGTGTCATTGTGTTTCTACTTACTTTCATTCATTTTGATATTTTTATCGGACGTACACTTTACCTATCTTTGAGAAATTTGATGCAATAACTCTTATTTGGATTTTGGATAGAGGCAACTCTATTTGTATATTAAAATTTGTGAATCAGATTTCAGTGTTTGAAGGTAATTAAATTTGGTTATCTTAATGATATTTTTGTTGTGTAAATTGCAATTAATTGAGTTTTGTTGTTGTCTATTGAGATTGTTTATAGCATTTTTCATACATTCCCTTTTTTATTTTGGCATGTTAATTGAATTCATGAAAGATAGTACTTTTAATTGAATTCATTCTCACAACTATTTTGTATCAATTGAAAACAATGCAGATTTTGGTTATGTACTTTGAATTTTCCAAGCAACTCCAATAACAGGAAGTACATTAGCAACAAAGAAAAGAAAGGAGGAAAAGTTGCCTCTAAACCGAAATATGTCTCTGCTACCTAAAACACTATGCAACTGAAGTTTATTTATTACTAATAAGTAATCATTGCATTTGGATATACCTTATTCCTGCAATAAATAGGGCGCAACACAATTATTTTAGTTTGTGCGCTCAATGTAAGCCTATTTAATTAACATAAAATAGATGTTCTGTGCATATAAGTTCTTTTTCCATTCCCTTTATCAAATATTGTGAAGTTCAATATATATATATGAAGTTTTAATATATATATATATATATATATATATATATATATATATATATATATATATATATATATGAAAATTAATTATGTACAACAAAACTTTTCAATTTTTTTTATAATATTGTGTTTAATTAGTTTTGTTCTGTGTATAAATCAAATTGAAAATTATATTTGATAATATAACAAAACCGTGCATCGCACGGGTCAGTGTCTAGTTATAATAAAACGAGAGTAACTAGAGGCACCCTAAACCTTAACCCTAATATGAATGGTGTAGATTTTGACACGTGGAAAAAAAAATTATATCAACGGCTACGATCAAAACTTGAATACTATGTTGCCACATCAATTAATGGATGTGACACGTCATGTGTTTAAAAACAAAATACATGATGTGTCAATATATGATTGGATGTTTGCATAAAATAATTTTACACCAATCCCTAATTTTGTTACATACTAATCCTTAATTATATGTTTTCATTTGATGATTGGATATACTCTATGGAATCTATTTTATTTATAGCCAAATTATGCATCTTTTACGATAAATAGAAACCCTTTTATTTCTTCACATTAATTATAGCCTTAAATTATGAATCTATTTTCAAATTTTCTCACATATTTACATTTTTTTTATTTGATGCAAATTTGACTTTGTGGTTCTATATATAAAGGTATCGATTGTTATAGATATTTTAGGTGTTTAAATTCTGAGTATAGTTTGTAGTGTTCCTTATTAATTCTCTATTCTTTTTAAATTTGATTTTTATTCCAATAGGTATGGATTCAAAAAGGTATGGATTCTTTTTTATTTTGTTGTTTTTAGTGTTTCATATTAATTTTTATTCTTCCATTTAAGAAAAAAAAATTGGATTTTATTTTTCTTGAGTTTCATATATTTTCTATTGGATGCAGGTTTTACTTTAGGGTTCTATAAAAATATGTATCATATGAATATTTTAGGTGTTTGAATTCTGATTTTTTTTTTTTGTTTGTTTGTTGTGTTATGTATCAATTTGGTTATTATTTCATGTTTTTTCTATTGTTGCTTTCATATTTCAATTTAATTTCATGGTCAAAATTTAAGATTTATAAGATTTTTGGATTTTTTTTTCCTTAAGGAATATAAATGATTCATGATCGAATTCGTTGATTGCAGACATTAAACATGGTTGATGAAACTAATATAGAATCCTCGATAGTTTTGAAAAAGACATAAGATGTAGTCTATTATGTGATAAAAAAGAAAAGAAATAAGATGAATTTATGCTCTTTGAATTTTAAATTGTAAATCATACTTCATTTTTTGATATGCAGCCCAAAGAAAAATTGTCGAGATGTTTTGTCAACAATTACGGGTTGAAGCTTGAGAATTATATGTTGCATTATCAAGGGTTACACCAAGAAAAGAGTTAAAGGTAGTAATGACCGATGATGAAGGTCAAGATTCAAATACAACTGAAAATGTGGTCTACAAAGACGTGTTCCATAATGTTAAGTAGTTAACGATGAATCATTATAAAGACCACTTTATCTGTTTTTTATGTAATTTTATCATTATTTTTATGATTTTATGTATAATTTCAGTTTCAATTTATCTATATTTTCTTAAATTTTTTATTTCCAACTTTTTACTATAAGAAATTAAGCTATACATATAATATTCTCAATAACCCGTGCATCGCACGGGTAGTAGTCTAGTTATAATAAAACGAGAGTAACTAGAGGCACCCTAAACCCTAACCCTAATATGAATGGTCTAGATTTTGACAAGTGGAAAAAATATATTATATCAACGGCTACAATAAAAATTTGAATAATTAAATGTTTATTGTTATAACTACAAATCCCTAATTAATTGTTTTACTAAATTCCCTATAAAACCTCTTAATTATCCCATTCATGGTTTGTTTTTATTTAGGCTAAATTGCAGTTTTGGCCCCCCAAGTTTCTTAATTGTGCGATTTTGGCACCCCTAGTTTCAAACGTGCAATTTTAACCCCCCACATTTGTTTCTTTTTGCATTTCATGGCCCCTCTTGACTATTTTGACAAAAAAATTGATGGCATGAAATTTTTTTACACATGGCTTGGTTTTATTGGACAACCTCAAAAGTTTTTGGTAAAAAAATTATTCCAATCTTATACGTTGCCAACTAATATGAATTTCTTCTTTTGAATTCACACAAACTTTCTCATGCATCTGTTGTGTGTTCTTGTAAAAATGCACTTGTTTTAAAATAAAATTCCATGGCTTCCAAGGTTCTTGTACGTTGGTGTTATGCACTCTCTCATTCCTCCACTTCCAAATCCAAAAACAGGTTGTTGCCCATGAAATAAATAATATTAGTATCTTGACCTATGTCATGAAATAAATTCAAACTACACCATTGGTCAAAGGCAGTAAGGATGAAGCTACCTCTATGTTGAATATCAACAAGGTGACTCCAAATTATATTAGCCAATGGACAATCTCTTAGCACATGTAAAGTTGCATCTCCTCAAGATGACCACAATACGAATAGTAGGGTGATTTCAAATTCCATTTATCCATTCTCTAATTAGTAAGCAATCTATCATGCAAGACTTGCTACTTGAAGACCATCTATCCATACGCCAGATTTGCTTCCATAATTGAACATCCTGATGCCATCCGTCTATAAGCCCCAGCTACTGTGAATTCTCCCATTTTGTTCCCAGGCCAAAGCTTCACATCTACATCATTATTATTATTCCCAATTATTATTCCTAAAAACGTTTGAGGTTGTCCAATAAAATCAAGCCACGTGTAAAAAAAATTCATGCCATCAATTTTTTGGTCAAAATAGTCAAGAGGGGCCATGAAATACAAAAGGAGGCAAATGTGGGGGGTTAAAATCGCACATTTGAAACTAGGGGGGCCAAAATCGCACAATTTGAAAACTTGGGGGGCCAAAACTGCAATTTAGCCTTTTATTTAAATTTATGGTTTGTTTTAATAGGATTTATGATTTGTTTTTACCTAAATTTTGTTGCTCTCTTTCATCTCTCACTCTCTTGGTTCTGAATTTATTTTTTCTTTCTCTTTATTTTTTATCTCAACCTTTTTCTTTGAATTTAGCATGATTTTGCAGGGAATTTCTATGAAAATTGATTTAATATCAAGTTTAACATCCTATGGTTTGTTTTTATCTAAAGTTATGGTTTGTTTTAATAGGATTTATGATTTGTTTTTACCTAAATTTTGTTGCTCTCTTTCATATCTCAGTCTCTCGATTCTGAATTTATTTTTTCTTTTCTTTTCTTTTTTTCTCTCAACCTTTTTCTCTGAATTTAGCATAGTTTTGCATGGAATTTCTATAAAGATTAATTTAATGTCAAGTTTAACATTGTATGCATTTCCTATTGATGTTCAGGTACTATAAGATGTTGCTTAAAACTTCAATATTGTTTTTCTACTACTTCCTAATTATTTCCTTAGACTTTTGTGGACTGATATTTGTGTTTTTACAAATGTCAATACATGTATTTTGGAAATTATATTCACAGGTTTGCAGTAAATTTCATTCTTTGATATGTATTCTATTTATTTTTATCCGGTATTCTTTCTCATGTATACAACAAGTTTTCTTAATTTATTTGTGTTTTAGAGTTTTTGTTATGACTATCTATGTTCACGTATTATAAGATGATTTGTGAAAAAATAAGTACTATAAGATGTTGCTTAAAACTTCAATATTAACTTTTTTTTACTTCTTAATTAGTTTCAATTTATCTATATTTTCTTAACTTTTTTATTTGCAATTTTTTACTATAAGAAATTAAATTATACTGATTATATTCTACATAATCCGTGCATCGCACAGGTAGTAGTCTAGTTATAATAAAACGAGAGTAACTAGAGGCACCCTAAACCCTAACCATAATATGAATGGTCTAGATTTTGACACGTGAAAAAAAATTATATTAACGGCTACGATAAAATCTTGAATACTATGTTGTCACATCAACTAATGAATGTGACACGTCATGTGTTTAAAAACACAATAGATGATGTGTCAATATATGATTGGATGTGTCTATAAAATAATTTTATACAAATCCCTAATTTTGTTATCTACTAATCCCTAATTATATGCTTTCATTTAATCCCTAATTTATGTGTCAATATATGATTGGATGTGTGTATAAAATAATTTTATACAAATCCCTAATTTTGTTATCTACTAATCCCTAATTATATGCTTTCATTTAATCCCTAATTTTGATATCTACTAATCCCTAATTATATGCTTTCATTTGATTATTGGATATACTCTATGAAATCTATTTTATTTATAGCCTTAAATTATGCATCTTTTACGATAAATAGAAACCTTTTTATTTCTTTCTCCCAAGACCAAGAGTGTATCTTTCACATTAATTATAGCCTTAAATTATGCATCTATTTTCACGTTTTTGCAACTATTTATATTTTTTTTTATTTGATGCAGATTTGACTTTGGGGTTCTATAAAGGTATGGATTGTTATAGATTTTTTAAGTGTTTAAATTCTGATTATAGTTTGTAGTGTTCCATATTAATTCTCTATTATTTTTTAATTTGATTTTTATTCCAATAGGTATGGATTCCTAAAGGTATGGATTCCATTTATTTTTTTTTGTTGTTTGTAGTGTTTGATATTAATTCTGATTCTTCCATTTAAGAAAAGAATTGGGTTTTATTTTTTTTAAGTTTCATATATTTTATATTGGATGCAGGTTTTGCTTTGGGGTTCTATAAAGGTATGTACTCATATAAATATTTTTAGGTGTTTGAATTATGATTTTTTTTTTGTTTGTTGTGTTCTGTATCAATTTGGTTATTATTTCATGTTTGTTTTTGTTGCTTTCATATGTTCAATTTAATTCCATGGTCAAAATTTAAGATTTATAAGTATTGAATTTAATTTCATGTTCTTTTCTATTTTTTATGTTTTTTATTTTTTTTATCTTTACGGGTAAAATTATATTCAAGGGCAGAAGATTTGAAATATTATTAAAATAGATGAGGACGAATTAGGATTTTTAGCTGCAGTTTCTTTTAATATATTGTTATTAGATTTATTTTATGTGTGTATTTATGTTTTTTGTATAATTTTTTATTGGTTTTCTTTCGTTCCTATTTTTATGCATATATTCATATATAATCTTTTTATTTTAATTATTTTATTCTTTCTATACTCTTTCTTAATTTTTTAGTGAAATTACAATGAAGGATACAAAATTTAGAATATTATTCTATTTTTATGAATAAATTCATCTATAATATTTATCTTTTTTTTTGTTCTTATAGTTTATGCATAGATTCATATATAGTAATTGTTTTATTGTATTTATCATATTTTTTGTATAATTTTTTTTAGTGAAATTACAAAGATGGATACAAAATTTGGAATATTATCTTATTTTTATGCATAAATTCATCTACAACCTTTAACTTTCTTTTTTCATTAAAAAAAACCTTTAACTTTTTTTTTTCCTATTTTTATGCATAGATTTGTATATAATTTTTTTTTGTATTTATCTTATTTTTTCTATGTAGTATATTTTTTGTATACTTTATCTGCTGAAATTACAATGAAGATATACTGAATTTGTGATTTATAATTTTTGGATATTGCTAACAGGTACCCTTAAGGTACATGTTAAGAATCTAAAAAGTAGAAACATTTTTGGATCTTGCTAATTTTTGCATCGCACGGGTCAAAATCTAGTTATAATAAAACGAGAGTAACTAGAGGCACCCTAAACCCTAACCATAATATGAATGATCTAGATTTTGACACGTGAAAAAAAAAATTATATCAACGGCTACGATAAAAACTTGAATACTATGTTGCCACATCAATTAATGAATGTGACACGTCATGTGTTTAAAAACACAATACATGATGTGTCAATATATGATTGGATGTTTGTATAAAATAATTTTACACTAATCCCTAATTTTGTTACACACTAATCCCTAATTATATGCTTTCATTTGTTCTGATCTATTATTTTTTCTGTTCATCGCTATAAATATTCTTCACTAATCAAAAGCACGCTTCTACTTTTGTGATTCTATTTTTGTTTCTGTTTTTTTAGTTGAACTAATTTTTTTTTTATGATTCAAGTTTATTGTGTTTTAGGATTTGAGAAAATAATCTTTTCCCTAAAAATTGCTTGAACTAATATCTTCTTTGTTCTCTTTCTGTTTGTAGTTAAGCTCTTTTCTATATTCATTCAGCCTCTTCTCGCATGACAAGATCTGATGAGAGAAGGTAGAAAATTTCTTTGTTTTAAATGAATATGATTTTGTTTTAATGTTTGTGTTTTTGTTGTTTCAGTTTCACAGCAAAATTGCCGAAGATCTTAGCCGTGATTGATTCCGACAAGGGGTTGCCGATTTGGATGACTCGCAAATTATGTCTACCCTTGCGGCTACTTTTCTCGTAATATTTGATTTGTGTTGTTTTGTTCCAAACTCTCTAATTTTATAAAACCTAATCAAAGTTTATTTATTTAAGTGTTTTGGAATTAGAGTTTGTTTCCAAAATGTAATTTGACATGTTTTAATTTTTTTTTGTATGGATTAAACTAGAGTTTAAAATTATAGAGGTAAAAGGGATTTGTTTTTGCTACTCTCTATATCTTTAATTTTTTTTACATATTTTTATTTCATCAAATTTACTTAGCAAAATATTGATTTCCATGGTTTTAGAAAGTAAGCGGAAGGAATTTGATGGGAGATTTGTCAAAAGAATGTGATGAAAACGCTACTTTTTTTTCTTTCAAAAAGTGTTTCAAATCACAAGATCTTAGATAAACATGGTCCCCACAATAAGTAATAAGTTTTCTTTGAATTTTTGTTGAAAATATTGTTGCTTAGTTGTCATATATATAAAGATCTGTTTCTATCTTTTAGCTAATAATCCATACTTTTTAGGAGTTGTTGGTGAGGTTTAGATGATTTTCTCCAATGCAATATGATTTGTTTTTGTTAAATTTCAATTTTTTTTTAAAGATTTGTATCAATTTTAATTTGTTTTATTTGTTATTTGTAAAGGGATGGTTAGATTTTTTCTTTCCTATTTCTTTGTGTTTATGATATTTTTCTCAAAGTATAAGAATATTGTTTCCCTTTTTTTTTCTTCCTTTCTGCAGTACATTATCGATAGAATTTTGAAGCATATTACATGATGTGATTTGAAATGCTAAACTCCTGATAATCCAAGTTATGGCGAGTGGAGACATGCGTTATATTAGCAAGACTATGCCTATAAAATATAATTTTCGTAAGATAGTATATATTTATTAATTGAGTGAATGAAATATTGAATTGGTTTGTATTTTGTTATCAAGAAAGCTACTAAGCCTCAATTGGAGTTTCATTTTTTAATTTGATATGCACCCAAATTATGATTGTCGTCATTCGAAATGCAAGGATCAAAAATTTATATTAAGCGATGATTGACGGTATAATTCTTCCCAAATTTAGTTATGTTATTTTCTTATAAATTACATTTCAACATTTAAATTACAGTTGTTAAACTCTATGCATATGAATTTAAGTAGGATTGGTACTCTTTATTAATGTGTTGTCGAACGTTCAACTGCAGATTAAATTTATTGAGACTGTTTTATTGCTAATTCATTGTTACACTTCTTATTAAAGATTAAAGAAAGCTTTACTTTTGACACTATTTCCAATAAGTTTTTTTTTATTGTTGCAAGATTTACAAATCAATTATGTGATTATTATATTTAATGTGGGTATTCTATTGTTTATGGAGTATTTTTCAATTGGATTCATAACAATAAAAATTGGTAACAATAATAAATTTTCCATATACAAAAATCATCACAGCTAAATGTGTTTTTTTTTTTTTTGATAAATTTATTAAACTAAATATTGTAAGTTTTTATTAAATCAAATTGAAAGTTATGTATAAATTGAAAAAAAAAATCCGTGCATCGCACGGGTAATAGTCTAGTCTTAATATAATAAAACGAGAGTAACTAGAGGCACTCTAAATCCTAACCCTAATATGAATGGTCTAGATTTTGACACTTGGAAAAAAAAATTATATCAACGGCTATGATAAAAACTTAAATAATCAATTTTTAAACCAATATTATATTGCCACATCAATTAATGAATGTGACACGTCATGTGTTTAAAAAAAAATAGAGATCTGTCAAAAAAGAGAAAATGGATAAACATTAATAAAATAAAAATAACTAATAATCAGTTACGAAAATTATGTATAGATGCAAAATTCTTTATTCATCAGCACGTTTATCACACACAATATTCAATTACTCTTTTTCCGTTGCTATAGGTCCTAAATTCCTCCGTCTTTTTTTCTACCTTTCTACTTATACCAACGGTTTTAACCGTCACGATGCTTCTTTCACTGTTATTTCCAACGGATTCACACTTCTTAAGAATTTTAATGCTTCATTAAACGCTGATGTTGAAGGTGTTGATACTTTGTTGAAAGAATATGTTATTAACGTTGGTGAGGATCAAATGTTTGATTTGAGTTTCATTCCAAGTAATGGAAATTCTAATAACTATGTTTTCATCAATGGAATTGAAGTGTTATCCATGCCTAATGATCTCTATTACACACCACCTGAAGATAATGGTTTTTAAACTTTTATTCTATCTAATTTTTATTTTATTTTTGTCTTTTTATGTTTATGCATCTTATCTACACACTTCTATTTTTCTTTTTCTTTTTTGACAGAAACTTTCTGTTTTTCATTTAAGTTATTTTTTTTTTTTGTAACGTAGCTTAATGGATTTTTTTTTACTTTATATATATTAGTCCGTGCCCGTTTGTGTGATCAATATTTTTTTTTTTTTGTTATGATCGATATTCTCTATTGTGCAAATATAAATAACTACTTAATCTCCTTTTTTATTGGACTTATTTAATTGATAACTACTTAACCTCCTTTTTTGTTGTGGCTACTTATTAAGAAAAAAAAAATATATATATATTTTTTTACTATACAAAATACTGAAAACCTACTTTTATGTGGAAGTTGTGCTTAGTTTTTTTTTTGTAGTTTTTTTTAAGGGTAAAATAGGAATATTGAAAAAACCATTCCAAAAATTTGTATCCCCTTTATATATTAGTATATATATATATATATAATTATTATATTTTTAATCATGGTTTGATTTTTTAAAATTAAAATCATATTAACATTCTATATAAGTACTTTTTAATTTATATAAGTACTTTTTAGTGTACATATCCAAACACAAAAGACTTATTGAGTATAAGAGCTTATGATGTAAGGTCTCATATTATAAGCTCTAATGTTATAAGCACCTGTATAAGTTATTTATCCAAACAGACCCTAAATGCTTATTACTATAAATAATCACACATTATCAACATTTCTATTATATAATTGAATTGAATGATTGAACCCGTGCGAACACGGGTAAAAAGTCTAGTTATAATAAAACGAGAGTAACTAGAGGCACCCTAAACCCTAACCCTAATATGAACAGTCTAGATTTTGACACGTGAAACAAAATATTATATCAACGACTACGATGAAAACTTAAAAAGTCAATTATTAATAATGTTTAATTTTATTGGTTTAAATTTTGACATTTGAAAAAAATAAAATCAACGGCTACAATTAAAACTTCAATATTTAAAGATAATAAGAAAGAACGGTTAATTAAAAAAACATCGCAAAAGGTTAGCGATAAGCGATAAGCAGAGCTTAGCAATAAGCAAAATCGCGAAATTGTTTCTACTCAATTCTCCTCCTGGAAAGATTCAATACGTTGCAAAAGGTTCTTCTTCTTATTCATCACTTTTCATTTCGTTTACATTCTATTTTTACATATCTTTTCTTTCGTTGTTTTTTCTTCAAATATGTTTCAATTGGATTTTGCCTTTTACTATATCCATCATGAATTTCCTTTAAATCGTAGAATTAGTTCAAAATTTTTGAGTTATTTCTTCCTATTGTGAATACTGAATCGTTAGTTTTTACCCATTTACAAGGCAATTCATAAACAAATTGGAGATTCTCGCTTCATGAGTCAATTAGTTCTGAGAAGAATCTGAATTTTTGAAATCTGAGAAGAATCTGAGTTTCTAAAATCGATTGGAGTAGAGACGAAGCATTCTGAGGTTTGTTATTTTTTTTTTAATTAACCGTTCTTTCTTATTATTATTATTATTCAGTTGGTTTTTCATTATTATTATTACTATTTTAATTTTATCTATTTTATTCCTTATATATAGCATCTGCTCTTGATTTGTTTCTTTTTTAAATTAAATCAATTTTATTCCTTATATATAGCATCTGATATTGATTTGTTTCTTTTTTAAATTAAATCAATTTCTTAAATATAGCTAACAATAGTTTGTTATTTCTTTATTTTTTATATCATGATTTAAAAATCACACTAGATAAGCTTTAATAATTGCACCGGATATACTTTAACAATCGATAATAATCTGTATCAGAGAAAATTTTTAGTTTCTATTTTTCTCAAAATTTGGTCTCTCTCATGTCTAACTTTCTCTCTATTCTTAATTTTTTTAGTTTCTATTTTTCTAAAAATTTGCCCTCTCCCATCTCTCAATTTCTCTCTATGTTTAATTTTATTATGGATTTTTAATATATTTTCATTCTCTAATTTGGTTCCATTCTATGCAGGCTTAGTCAGTCAGATAGGAGTACATGTGTCTTCCCTAACTCAATTTAAATGAGAAAAAAATCTATATTATTGTAAGTTTTTTATGTGAGATTTTTTATTTTGATGATTGTTAGTTTATATTTTTGACACGTTTCTTAATTTGAAACTAATTTCAATTGCTAATGGGATTCTTAATTTATGTTTGATTTAGGTTGCAATTTTTTTTTCTTATTAATTTTCTTTGATTTACTTAGTTTCACCGTCAAAATCAAGTCCAAGTTTTAAATTTGGTGGCTATATATGTGACTAATTGAAAATAATTTGATGGCTATATGACTAACCAAAATTAAAGGTGTTGGATCACTACAAAAAAACACGCCATTTTGCGGCGGTTTTGGTCCAATTTAGCGGGGGTTTCGAACCCCCGCAGTATGTTTCACGGCATTTTTTAAAACTCCCGCCTAATCGATTCCCACAAATTACTTGCGGCAGTTATTTTGAACCCCTGGTATCACTCTTTGAAACCGCCGCAGTTTAGTGCTTATATTTTGCGGGGGTTTTAAACCTCCTTAAAATTAGTGCTGAACCTGTTTTATAATTTCATTTTTGTGGGGGTTTTTAACCTCCTTAAAACCAGTACTGATTTTTTTTTTTAAAATACAATTTTGCTTTTAAATTTATTTTAATATAATATAAATTTTATCATTTCACTCAATTCCAAAATAATTAGTATATAATCAAAATGTAACTAATATAATTCATAATAGTAAAAAATTCATCATAACAAAACAATACACCATATGTAAATTTGTTACATAAATTTGCGCATAGTACAACTTTTGTTTACCCTCCCAAATCAACACAATTTTTGTTTACCCTCCCTAATTATAATCTAAAATATCATCAGATGTAGGTTCCAGCACGTGATCCGCTTGCAACATGAGGCTGAAAATAAAATATAAAGATTTAATTAGTTAAAATATTTGAGAAATGCAACAAACTTCATCAAAACCATCACTAGCAATACATAGCAGAAAAGAGGATATGAAATAGTGATCAATCCAAAATTTTAAGACAATAAGCTTATGGATCGTCTAACTTATATAGTGCCCAACATCCATTTTTCCAACTAAGATGTCAGCCACTTTTGAAGATAGGCTAATTAAAGAACTTACATTTGATAAAACTAAGATATCAGCCACTTCCTGAAGGTCATTAATGAATCTAAAAAGTGTCTTTTGCTTATAATTGTGATCGGAAGGTGTATTTAACTCTGTTCCACATTACAGTGAAGAAGAAAATAGGGTAATACCTGCTCCATTTGTATCAACTAATTTCTCCTTAGGTAATAGTATTACAGGGTACAATGTCACTTGCCATCTTGAGCAACACACACGGGATCAGCACCCTGTGTGATAACAGTAATCCTTTTGTGTGTTCCTGATGCCTTTGGCAACTGGGATATCCTTATAGCGATCTCCTCAACATTTTCAGTCTGATCAATCGGAAAAGAACCAAGATGAGTGACAAACTAGAATGTAAAACCAAAACTAATTGCAAGGTTACAGATCTGCAGAGCAATGAATTACCTCCCAGCCATGAACCTTGGAGAATGTTCTTGCTTCAGTCTCATTTCCAAAAACATAGTCAATATACCTGAATCCCAGAATGAAAATCCTTAAGAATCAATCAATAAATAAAAATACATTTGGATTTGACAATTAAGGATTCTTACGGAAGAGCTTTCTCCTGTGCATCCTTGAAGAACTCACAGATAAAGGGTGCAGAAAGATTCATCAGGAAGACCTGTGCACAGGAGTAACATACTTGAGTATCAAATACTTCTAGTCTAGTAGAAAGGGAAGAAGCTAAATTCTAATCATATCTAACCTTGTTATTTGCAGCTGCGTGTTCGGCAACTAATTGTATGGATTCAGGCGATACAGTGAGGAAAAAGCCGGCAATATAGAAATATTTGGCCTTTTCAACTATTTAAAAATATAAAAATGCACAATACCAAATGTCAGTCATCTTGATGTTTCAAATTAAATGGAGATAAAAGATTACTGAACATATCAACAATGTACCTAATGCCCAATTTTCGGATTTCTTCAAATGATCAACCTTGTAGCAATTTGCAGCTGATAAGTTGGCAATAAGTGACCTATATATATTTAAAAGCAGTAAAAAAAAAAGGCTTCAAACATCTGTTTTGGGAATTTAATACTTAAATAATAAAAAAACACAAGGAAAGCTTGATCCTCATACCTTTCACCGCTAACCACACAAACAGCACAAGTTCCTGTAGGTGTAGTTTCTTCTTCATAATAGTGGACCTAGTTGTTAAATGAATAAGATAATTTCAGAACTGGATTCTACGGTCTAGTACAGTGAAGCAGGTCAGAAAACAAAAGAACAAGACAACTTCACAATATTAAACTTACATTTACACCAGCGTCTTTAGAGTTCTCACTACTACAAATATGACTTATTAATAAAGATTTTACATGTGTGGAAGAAATACAAGATGTGAAAAAAATATGAATTACATTTTACATCTGGTTTCAATTTTCCTAGTAGTGAAAAATAAATAAACATAACATTTTACAACTGGCCATAATATCCCAGTTGCAAAACAAAACACGGTGGCAGTCCTGTAATTATTAGGAAAATTGTCTAAAATAAATTTACATCTTACCATATTATTCTCGGTTGTAAAAGGTCTTAAATTTATTTTATTTTATTTTTAATTTGTTTCAATGGATTTGTCTTTGCCTCACGCGTACAACGTTAACACATCTATCCTTCTCACTTTCACCGAACCCTAACTCGCTATCTTCACCGAATCGCTCTCTCAAACTCAATCGATCTTCCCATTCACTCGATTGCTCTCACTGAATCGCTATCGTCTCACTCTCGGGTACTCGAGTTGAATCGCTATCGTTCTCAGCCCACTTACTCTGACTGAAACAACGAATCGCAGTAACCATCGTTCATCGTTCACTGAAATCGTTAACTGAAATCACAGAACCCATTCCCTCCAGAAATCGTTCACTAATTGAAGATTAAGGCTCACCGAAACGCAGGTACTGATTCATGTTTGCCCTAATTCGAATCCCTAATTCCTTTTCTCTTTGGCGTCCACTGTATCTGCTTCTGCTTCCTCTTCTTGGATTTTTTTTTTTTTTTTGGTTTTTGATTTTGGAATGCAATTGTGGTTCTGGCTTATTGTTAGTGTTTTGATTTTGGAATGCAATTGTGTTTTTATTTCTATCTGCTGAAAGTATAGGCGTTTTCCTTTTTTTGTTTTATTAATTAGGTTTTGATTCTCTGCTTCCGCTTACTAAACATTGTGATTTTAGTCTGATATTTATGTTTGTGATTCTTTGTCTGCTATACTTTATTTGTGATTCTTGTTCTAGTTAAATATCAATGTACTATATGTTATGTTCCATAGATGAAATTGATATCAGGGACAACAAAACATTATATTTAATTTAAACCGATACTTTTTACCCGATGTCGAATCTCTTTCCGGCAACTAGTGATTTATATGCGTACTCCTTGTTGCTCTTTGTGCATGTGAAACTTTCTGATCTTCATTAGAAGTTTGTGCAATCTCAGAAGCTGATGAAGTTATCTCCTCCATTGAAGAGGCAGGTTGGTTTATTCTGATTAATAAGGGTTTGGTCAAGTGATATTTGTACTAGTTCAGTTTAGGAAGTTAGTATATTGAACAAATTTGTCCTTCAAAGGTTTGGGCAATCCTTACCTCTAGAGCTAACTTTTTGGGTTGTGGTAGATAAGTTCAAATTGTAAGTCTTCAAATGTGATGAAACGAAACATAATAATTATGCTCTATGTTGAATATTATTTAAATGATATGATAGAAATAGAACTACCCATGAGCATGGGAATATTATTTAATATTGTATTGCTTTGTTTTCATTCTTTATACAAGTGGAAATTTAAGATTAAAGTTTTTGTTCAATATTTTGTTTGTTAGACATGCAAAAACTTGATTTAACCTAGCTCTAGATGTTATAGGAACCAAATGTATATGATTTGGCTCTCATATGGGAAAGTTTTATAGCTTGTAAAGTATTTCTATGTTCAGTTAAGTAAAGTTCATGTCTAATGCTTGAATCTAATTCCTAAAATAACAGGTGTAGATGACTATTGATTTACAATGTTAACAGGTGTGAAAACTATGAGAAAGACATGTTTCTATTCAATCTTAACAAGTGCACATGTCAAATTCCTCTCTCTACTCGCATTCCTCTATGCTCGCTTACTTCTCTCTTTTGGTGTCTCAGCTTCTACCTAGTATCCAGCCACAACGCAGTGCGCAAGGTGCAAAGC
This sequence comes from Trifolium repens, assembly GCA_030408175.1. Classification (NCBI taxonomy): domain Eukaryota; kingdom Viridiplantae; phylum Streptophyta; class Magnoliopsida; order Fabales; family Fabaceae; genus Trifolium; species Trifolium repens. The sequence goes on from CP125845.1 coordinate 34,866,054, forward strand.
GGTTCATCATCAAAGTCTAGTGAGAGCTAGACTAAACTCCAAGCATGCACCTTGTATAGCATGGAAATTATGTTCATGGTAATGGTATCATATTTAATTCCGTTTGTTGTGAACTCACAAAGGGAAGGGTTTATCATTTGGTGAGCGTGTTCAGGACTATCTTGCTGGCGCGCAGAGTTTCCAGCTGCAGCTCGGTAGTATCTCTAAAATCTGTTTCCGCATGGCTTCAGGTAGAAGGTTTGATCATTGATCATTTTATCATTCTCTTCAAATTTCCACGTCTTATTTACGGGCAGAGATCCTGATCTGATTGCTGCGTAATTTTGTCTCGTCAAAAGTCCCGATCGGTTATATCAGTCTAAAAGAAGGTTTTTTTTATGCAGTCTTGGTGCTGGATCCGAATTTATGTTCAGTAGAGCCTATCAATCCATTTTATGCAGTCTTGGTTAGAAAGTTGTAGGGAAGAAATGTGATAAACAAACAGAAGAGTTCATAAAAATAAGCGTACAATATCTATTTTCATTACTACGATTTATTTAGTATTAAAAAACTAGTTAATTAAGATTTATGTTTCATTTTCATCTTTAGTTTGTTTCTCTTGACCTATGAAGCACTGACACTGACACAGAACCGGACACAAAACATATAGACACCGGTAATGTTTGGAATGAAGAGCTGGATTTCACTTTGACAGAACCCTTGGGAGTTCTCAATTTGTTAAGTTTTCTCATATTTACAATGCCTTGTTTATTAGTCTTTTTTTTTTTCATGGATCAAAGGTACTCTAGTCGATGTATTTTACCATGGTAGTGAGGTATATTGATCATTTTTCTTGTAATTGTTTTGAAACCGTTGAGGTCAATACACTATATATATTTTCCATTTATTTGTCAATGCAGGAACTAACATCTTCCAATTTCCAAGGCACATTTTTTATGGTCTTACACACATCTGAAGCTTTGGTGGCCTTTGCTACTTACTTTAGGCATCTAATCTGTTTTAATTTGAATTCCTATGCAACATGAAACAAAGAAATTAGTTTTCTTGATCACTTTTGGATGATTGCTTACTTTAGCTAAGCACCAAATGTGAATGTGTATAGAGCTGGAAAGACCTCTCCAAATAGTTTGCACTACAAGTCAACAAGATCCCTATACCCTCTCCAAATGATGCTGCACAGTTATGCAGCTGGATTCAGTTTCTAAGGTTTCTGCTATCCTACCTTTCTGTCTGTAATTTTGAATTTGTAAGTTGTAAATCTGTTTTAGCCTTATCTGTCTTTTGCTTTATAGCCATGTAACAACACAATTTATTATGTGACTTGTTTTGATTTTGGCTTTTGGATGTTGAATGGTTGTATTAACTAATGACATTACTATTTTACTTAATTTGGATGTTGAATGCGGTAGAATTTCTACTTAATTTGGATGTAATGGTTGTATTAACATAATGTTATCGATTTTTAATTTTGGATGGTGTTTAGTATGTTTATTTGCAAATTATACTTTCGATGCTAGCATATGAGTAAAAAAAAATCCAGGATTTGAAAAAAAAAATACAGGATTTTTAAAAAAAAAGTGGAGCTTTTACATCTGTGGATAATTTGGACGGATGTGAAAACGGACGCTTTTACATCTGAGAAAATGGCACGTCAGTAGTAAAAAGCCCAATTTAATTTTAAAAAAATTTGAAACTTGCACCTTTTACATCTGACGGAAATAAGAAACAGATGTAAAACGTGCACCTTTTACATCTGACAGAGCCAGTAGTAAAAGGTGTCAAACTTACTATGACTCGTGCGTTTATGACTGACCGGAGCCAGATGTAAAAGGTGCATTTGAACAGTAGTAAAAAGTGTTTTCTGCACTAGTGTCTTGGTCATCTCCTGACTGAACTTGTCCTTTCCTATGCAACCAATGTAACTAGTTGCCCCAGGAACTTGAAGCAACCACTGTTATAGACAAAGGGAAAACGATAAGCTACTTTTTTACACACAACTACTTCAGATTCAGTTCAACTCCTATAAAAAAAAGTGCTTATACCTGAGCAACCCTGATTGAATTCTGAGTAGCACCTGCCAATAAGAAAATCATAAACATCATTATAAAATACTATTATCCCTTGTCGCTTCCTCTGTGGCTATCGGGTCTGATTCATCTAAATTAGCCGTATCTTGCCTATAGTTACCAAATGCATCATTGAGCATTGTTCCCATTAGATTTTTCGAATGAAATGTCTCTTGCACAAAGTCTTCATTTCTATAAGACTCTGAAACTCTTCTCTCACCATGAAGAGTCCATATGACATAGTTTTAGGGGAAAGGTTTGCGTAGTAAATGATCCTTAACTACACTCCTAGTTTGCGGTATCAAAAACCTGCACTGGGGGCATGGACATTTGATTGTGTTTCTAATAGCCACATTCTTAAATGCAAAATCTAAGAATTTATCTAAACCAATTTCGTATTCAGGTGTAGTATGCAGCTTAGCAATCCAAGACTTATCAATATTCATGATACCTAAATAAGTTTGTGAGAAAGAAGAGTTATTTATTTCTTCATTGTATACCAATCATACCAAAATGCATATTACCCTAAGGCATAGCCTAGCTTCTAACAATCATACCAACAAGAAACAAAAAATCAAAGCCCAAAGTCATAATAAGATAAGAGAAACAATTAAACGATAATTAAAAGAAAGAAACAAAACCATACCTATCTCAAAAGTTGCTAATCTAACAAAAAGATCTTATCCACCATTATAAAGTGGAATCAACTGCTAGTAAATGTCCCAAAAAAAAACTTAATCAACCATTATAAAGTGGTTACAATTTTGGAAATTGCTAGTTGATATTTTATTGCCACCTAGGTTACTATTTCGGTATTTCTTAGTTCACAAATCGAGCTACTTGTTTAGAACTTAATCAGCTATTATATTTCTTTTAGTTCACAAATCGAGCTACTTGTTTAGAACTTAATCAACTATTATATTTTCTTTTCACAATGAATGCCAAAAGAGAAGGCCTTGCATTTGCTAAGCTTTCATTCCATACTCAGCAAAACATAAACTCTCAGCCAAACAATTTACATTAGTAATCTAACTGGAAATCAAACTGAAGGCAAGTTTTCTTGCATAATTGAAACCGAGCTACCTGAAGGCAAATATAATATGAACTAAACTTGATTACTATGAAGCAATGGAGATCTATGACTATCAGACCTTTCTGAATATCTCATTGGTAGTAGAGCTGGATCATTATATGCATTTTCCATCTTTAGAAGCATTCATTCAACAAGAAATTAACTCAAAATGTCCCAAAAGAGTACTATAATACCAGCATTCAATAAATAAATTATCATTAATATTCAATAAAAATATAATCATAGTATCATAAAATGTACTATACAACTCAAATTTTATAATCACCAAATATTAAAATAAAAAACATAAAAAAATATCAAAATTCTTAATAATAGATTATAAAATGTACAATTCTCTCAATGTATTTTAAGTCATACCAAATGCACCTAAAATGGACAAAAATATCACAAGTCCACAGCACAAAAACATTGGACACTAAACAGAACTACAAATCAATTGACCAAAACTGAAGAAAAAGAGTAAGTCCCCGAACTGCTCCCCAAGACCTGAGAGATATTTGCATAGTTTATGCTCATGCATTCAAGACTAAAGCTCTCTCAAATGCAGAATAATTGCCACTGATGAAACCAACTGAGAATATCATAGTATACGAATTTGACGACAGCACCAGGATCAAACCAAACCAACCAAAAATATACTATACCACACCTAACAATTTCTGATTCTCAATAAACCATTCAAGAGGGTACTCATAAAAAATTTCCCAAACCAATAAAAATTTTCTAATTCTCAATAAACCATTCAAGAGTGTACTCAATGTTCTAACCTCAGGAAACAAGGAATTGGCAAGCATAAGTTTTACAACAATGACAACATCTAAAACTCTTGTGCTTTGCAAGTAACTCTGAACCAAAAAATCAAAACCCAATGTTTAGTTAACTAGTGTTTATAATGTTCTGGTGGATATTACTGCTCAAATTAGATACCATTATATCGATGTTTAGGTAAAAGGGACATATTAAGCTAAATTTGTGGAATCATGTGTTACATGTAATCGGGTTTCAGATCAAAGAGTTCAGAATTTCAATAATCGAAGCCAACAGATCCAATAATCCATGAAAAAAAATAAATCAAAACCCTAATAATCGACTTCTAAAAAACAAGATGAAATCAAGGAACTAGCAATCATAACAGATAAAAAACCCTAATAAATAAGGAACTAGCAATCATAACAGCTACAAAGCTACAAAATCAGTAAAATGAAATAAAGCTAGAAATCAAAATCCAAATCGGTGAAATTGATGAAACTGAATGAGATCAGAAATTGGTGAAACTGAACAGGAGAATTTTGTAACGGTAATCGGATTGAAACATTACCTGTTGTGAGAAGCGGCGGAAAGATTCTTCGGTGGAGGAGAAAGAGAGAAGTGGAGACCGATTCGTCGGTGGAAGAGAGTAAAGCTGTATTTTAACGGCGGCAGAGACGGTGGACTTCACGGTGGAGTTTTCATAGCTTCTGCTTGCATTTGCATGGTCTTCTTCTTTGATCTGAAAAGAAAGCGTAAGAGAAGAAAAAAAAAGCGCGAGTTCTTCGATCTGAATATTTCTTATTTATTATTTAATAAATTTTTAACAAAATTCCGGGGGTTTTACAAAACTGCCGCAAAATAACCCCCGCTAAATAGCGCGTTTTTTGTAGTGGATATTGTTGTATTTATTCTCCAGGGCTATTTAAAAGATAAAAATGGAGCATGTTTGGATGTACATATAAGATGTATATGTGTATGTGCATCTTCTACCAATGGTAACTACTTTTTGTTTGCAATTTGGATCGATAATTGTTCTGATGCTAGAACACAATTTCTGTTTACATAGCGCAATATTGTATTTGATTTTATAATCCTCCAGCGATAATTTAAGTGGCCATATTTGAATTAAAATTGTGTATTTTGATTTCTACACTACTGTTAAAATGTTTGTGCACTGCGGCCTTTGACTTGGATTTAGTGCTTTGGTTATTTTCTTTAGATGTATGTTGTTGCCAATTTTTTTTTTCTTTGTGTTGATTCATCTATCCAGTAAAGATGAACCATTATTTTAGATTTAAATATGAATCTAATTTTGAAGAGAATGCTTTGCAATTCTTTCGGATTATCTGCGGCAAACAATAATTTGAAAATTCATATTAGGATGAGAATCAATATTTTGTATATATCATTTATATTTTGCATTTGAACTTATTTTTGTAAAATGGTATTGCAACATATCACAACTAACCAATGAAGTTTATAAAAACAAATTATTTGTTTCGGTTTATAATTTTTCTCTGAATTTGTAACCAATCTGTTGCGTAAAAATTACAATCAAATAAATAGATGTCGCTAAATACCCCTTAATTCTATTTCTATCTTTTTATATTCAAAATAGTATTAACATTCACCAATAATGATATACTTTATCTTTTAGGGAGAATCATATCATAGTAGACTTTTAATAAGTATTGGTTTTTAAAATCCTCTAAGACCTAATTGCTCTGACCTCTCTCTAATATTTTTTGCAGATCCACTCCCTGCTTAATCCAAACTTCATCCACGCGATGTAGATATTAATAGGGGTGGTGCGATGAGCGGCTCTGCCATCCGCACCACTGTTGACCAGTCCGGCGCCGGTGAGTTTGTGGTAGTTGTTCGTACACGCTGGCCACGGTGGTCAGTGTCCGTTTGCTTTACCTCTGACAGATCCTTTTCGCCGGTTGGTTCAACCTTCTTCTACCTCCTTGTCTGCGTCGGCACAGTTCTGATGTGATGGTGTTGGCGGCGGATCTGGTGGTTTTACCCTTTGTGGGTTGTGTTTCTGTTGTTTCTAAACCCGTGAGGGTCGGTTCCATTTCGCTGCCGGTGTTTGTTACCTCTGCTCCCGCGAACAGTGTTACCTTGGAGGTGCTTGTTGCTGCTGTTGGAGTGTTTCATTCGCCGGTTTTGATTCTTCGATTGTCGTGGTTCTTTTGCCTCTTTTCTAGCACTGTTTGTTTGCTTTTTTGGATTTTGGTTCTCTGGTTTGTTTTCAGATCTGTTGAGATTTGCAGGGATCAAAACTTTCAATTTTGCATCCGCAGCGCTAGAGAATTTGGGAAGACCGACGACTCTGGATAGGGCTAGAAATGGCCTTGTACTCGTTGCTACTTTAGCGAGTTGTCGGTTGTTGTCTCTGTTTCCGTGTTGACGGTCAGATTCACTCACTATGCACTAAGAGATAGATTATTTTTTAGTCTGGCTCTTTTGGTTATTTTAATGGTTGAATCTTTTACACATCTCTTTTTTTGCAATTTGGTTTCGGGTCTCGCGTTGGACTCGCTGAATTGTGTTTGATGTGTCTTTGATTTCTCCACATTTGGATCTTTCACGGGATTTGGTCTCGTTGGATTTGTTTTACCCTTTTTGGGTTGTATATACGTTTTTTGTGTGGCTGCTGGTTAGGTTCTTGTCCCCCAGCTTTTTTTGTACTTCTTTTTTATTTAATGCATTGCTGTTTGCTTAAAAAAAAAAAGATATACTTTATTTTTTTAACCATGAAATATAATTATATGCTTTAAAAATGATATAATATAACACATGAATTAGTTCTTTATATATTATTTTAACTGCGTCAGTTTGAAAAAAATAACTAAATAATGGCCTAAAAGTATGAACTATTTGTTTGAGACTAAATGGATAGGTATACATGATTATTTTTTAAATTAAAAATCGCCACTGGTAGTTAGGGATAAATATATGATGAATACTTATGTACACATATTATGTGGATATATATCGGTACATTTGTTGAGGTGGATGATTTTGATTGGTTTATAAATAGTACAGTACTATTTATAAAAAAAATCTATTTTTTTTATTTAATTATATAGATTAATTTTTTTTTTTATATTAAATATTGTGTACAAAAGAAGAGGAAATATTGTGGATATGTACCTATACATTAATTTTTTTTATAAATGTAATAGATATGATCTGTCTGTGTACAATATAAGTATTATCCATTGTAATTCTACTCTACATAATTTTAATTTCAATTTATATATATTTTCTTAAAGTTTTTATTTGCAATTTTTTATTATAAGAAATTAAATTATATATATAATATTCTATATAACCCGTGCATCGCACGGGTAGTAGTCTAGTTATAATAAAACGAGAGTAACTAGAGGCACCCTAAACCCTAACCATAATATGAATGGTCTATATTTTGACACGTGGAAAAAATATATTATATCAACGGCTACGATAAAAACTTGAATAATTAAATCTTTATCTTTATAACTACAAATCCCTAATTAATTGTTTTCCTAAATTCCCTATAAAACCTCTTAATTATCCCACTTATGGTTTGTTTTTATTTAAATTTATGATTTGTTTTAATAGGATTTATGATTTGTTTTTACCTAAATTTTGTTGTTCTCTTTCATCTCTCACTCTCTCGATTCTGATTTTTTTTTTCTCTTTATTTTTTCTCTCAAAACCTAAACAACCTAAATTGAGATAAACATTAAAAAAAATAAAAAAAATTGAGATTTAATAAAAAAAGAAGATAAACATGAATAAAACTAAAAAAATCTTCAGAATCGGATGCGTTTAAAATGCAAGCAACTTAATTGAAGTAAACATAATTGAGATAAGCATTAAGTGTGGAACTAAACATTGAGATAATCATTGGCTCGAAAATTATGAATAGATTTTACTTAATTGAGTTGTATAAATATAAGCACCCTCAAAATATTTTTCTCTTACTATATTTTTGGTTTATAATTTATATATTTGTCTTTATATAGTTTATTTTGTTTCTATATTTTACCGGTTTGTAGGATACTAATTTTGATTTGATTTAAGTTTGTTCAATTTCAATGAGTTAACTTCTTTTCACTTAACCATTCTGTAATTATATTTTGCAAATTGTTTTCATGCATTTGAATTACTTTGATTTGTTCTTATATTATTTTGCAGATCCACAAAGTTATCAACGAAAGTTATACAATTATTAAAGATCTATATAGCTAACAAAGATTTTTTTTTTATGTAACTATTTATAGAGACAAGCACCCTCAAAGTATTTTTCTCTCATTATGTTTTTTGTTTATAATTTATATATATATGTCTTCTTAAATTTTATCGGTTTTCAATATATTAATTTTGATTCGAGTTTATTCAATTTCAATTAGTTAATTTCTCTTCACCTAACAATTTCATAATTATGTTTTGCAAATTGTTTTCATGCTTTTGAATTACTTTTATTTGTTCTTATATTATTTTGCAGGTTCACAAAGTTATACCATGATTAAAGATCTATATAGCCAACAAAGATTTTTTTTATGTAACTGTTTATAAAGACAAGAACCCTCAAAGTATCTTTCTCTCACTATGTTTTCGTTTATAATTTATATATTTGTCTTCGTATATTTTGTTTTTGTCACTATATTTTACCGGTTTTCAGTATATTACTTTTGATTTGAGTTTATTCAATTTCAATGAATTCGCTTCTTTTCACCTAATCATTCTGTAATTATGTTTTGGAAATTGTTTCCATGCATTGAATTACTTTGATGTGTTCTTATATTACTTTGCAGGTTCACAAAGTTGTTGACGAAGGTTAGACCATTATTAAATAACAAAGTTTTTTATTTATTTATGTAACCGTTTAATATTTTATATCGTTGGATCAAATGTGTAATCTATTTGAATATATTTGAACCTTCTTTCAAATAAAATAAGTATTATTTATTGTGGATTATATTAATAGTAATCATGGATGGTGTATTATAATTAAAGATTAATAATAGATCATATAAATCTAAAAATTGTGAATGTTATTATTTTTCAATGTGAATAAATTAACTTAGTAGACATGTGTCATCTGTTATGGCACACATTAATATCCATCAATATTATTTTCCTTAATAATAGGATTTAACATATTTTTAAATGATAACTTAATTAATGAAACAAGTTAAGTTTGTTACTGTAAAAAAAAAATATATATTTAAATGACGATATCATAGAGAAATATATGACAACTTAATTTGAGCTTTAACTTTTATCTTATTCATGGTTGTCCCCACTTAAAAAAAAGTTGGCTTAAAAGTAGTTGCAAGTAATTAGTAACAATATATCTAATTTTATATATTTTTTTTATTAAGTTTTTTTTAACGATTTACGTTTCTCAATTTTGTATATTCACTTACTAAATAAACATAACAACAACTACATAAAATTGGATATGCATGTTTTCAATATAATTCAATTTGTACTGACTACTTTTAGTTTCAATATATTTATATTTTAAATTCTTTTTTTTAATTGAAATCTTAATTATAACAATTTAATTAAATTGTATATCTGACACTACAAATAACCTGTGCATCGCACAGGTCAGAGTCTAGTTATAATAAAACGAGAGTAACTAGAGGCACCCAAAACCCTAACCATAATATGAATGGTCTATATTTTGACACGTGGAAAAAATATATTATATCAACGGCTACGATAAAAACTTGAATAATTAAATCTTTATCTTTATAACTACAAATCCCTAATTAATTGTTTTCCAAAATTCCCTATAAAACCTCTTAATTATCCCACTTATGGTTTGTTTTTATTTAAATTTATGATTTGTTTTAATAGGATTTATGATTTGTTTTTACCTAAATTTTGTTGCTCTCTTTCATCTCTCACTCTCTCGATTCTGATTTTTTTTTTCTCTTTATTTTTTCTCTCAACCTTTTTCTCTGAATTTAGCATGATTTTGCAGGGAATTTCTATGAAGATTGATTTAATATCAAGTTTAACATCGTATGGTTTGTTTTTATCTAAATTTATGGTTTATTTTAATAGGATTTATGATTTGTTTTTACCTATATTTTGTTGCTCTCTTTCATCTCTCACTCTCTCAGTTCTGAATTTATTTTTTCTTTCTCTTTATTTTTTCTCTCAGCATTTTTCTCTGAATTTAGCATGGTTTTGTTGGAACAAAAGAGGTTCTGATATGACCCAATTAAGTTTTGATGATAACAAAAGTATTAATATACATTAGGGTATACTGATTATTTGATCCAAGTGTGCAGATACATAAGATAATTTTTATATTCACCAGAAGCACGTTGGAAGCTCTGATGTGTCAAGCAAATTCTGACCAAGTTTTTAAGTCATCAGAAGATGCAACCTTTATTCACGTCAGAAGCTAGTTTTCAGAATCTGAGGTTTGAAGACATCAGACTCTGATAAGAGCAGTGAGAGCCGTTTTGTCAGAAGAACATTCTCTGCAACAATTATTGAATATCATCATCATCCTCTGACATCTCAAAAGCTGGAAGAATCAATCTTATCCACAGAATAGTGACGTTAGTACTATTGTACGAACTGTTTACCGGATTTGGCTAAAACGTTATCCCCAAGATTGATCGTATTCAAGGTTACCTGATTTGGTTAAAGAATGGTACTATCTACAGCTGGCACAACCTCACCGCATAATTTCAAATCAAAATACGCTCCACCTTCGTCTATAAATAGGAGCAGATTTGAAGCTTTAGGATATAACACTTTGAACAATTTGAACGAGCTGTTACTCTGCCAAAAACGTCCTAAAAGCACAAAACTTCAAATACAACTTGAACTCATATTAAAATCCAAGACTCCAGCTTCAACTTCTGTTTTCTCATTAGTTGAACCTTAGAATTTTTGAATTAAGATTCTAAGTTAAGTCTTGTATCAAAAGTTGTATTTTATTGTTACTGAACATTGATTCTCATATCAATTTGTTCAGACTCTGTTTTTCTTAACTTTGTGTTTGGAAGTCTCTTGCCTGCGTGCTTGAGCATTTGGAAGTCTCTTGCCTGCGTGCTTGAGCATTAGGAAGTCTCTTGTTTGTTAACTTGAGCATTGGAAGTCTCTTGCTTTTGTGCTTGAGCATTTGTAATCTTTTGTGATTATAGTGAACTCTCTTGGAAGTACAAGAGGACTGGACTACTCTCGGTTTGTGAGAGGAACCAGTATAAAAATCTCTGTCTCTATCTTTCTCTCCTTATCTTTCTCTCTTTAAAGTCTGATTGTTTGTGTTTTGTTTTCTAAACCGCTGCAAACTCTGACAAGTTATTTATAACTTTGAAGAAATTTTCAAACTACCAAAACACAATTCAACCCCCCCCCCCCCTTCTTGTGTTTTTCACACCTTCAATTGGCATCAAGAGCCCGGTTCTGTTTTTATCACCTAACAGTGAGACAGTTTTTTGTTGAAAAACACCATGACTGAATCATCTGGAAGTGGTAGCTTGAAAGCAGTTTCTTATGACTATGATGTTGAAGATAAGACAAACAACAAAGCACCAAAGTTCAATGGAGATGCATCTACTTTTTCCTGGTGGAAAGATAGAATCTACAGTCATCTTATTGGTTTAGATGATGAGCTTTGGGACTTAGTTGAAGAAGGGGTAACTTTTCAAGGACTTGATGAAAAGGGAAAGTTATCTGTTGAAGAAAGAAAGAAGTTCACTCCTACAGACAAGAAGGTTTACAAGAAACACCACAAGGTCAAGGATCTCCTTATTGGTTGTATATCTCATGATGAATATCTCAAGATCACTGACAAATCCACTGCCAAAAGTATTTATGACTCCTTGTGTTCCACATATGAAGGAAACAAACAGGTTCAAGAGGCAAAGACTACTCTTTTGATCCAACAGTATAAACTCTTTAGAATGAAGGATGATGAGAATATTGAATCTATGTACTCTAGGTTCAAGATTCTAGTGGCTGGTCTCCAAGTTCTGAAGAGAAGTTATACAATTTCTGATCATGTAAGAAAGATTCTGAGAAGCTTACCTTCAAGGTGGAGGCCTAAGGTAACAGCTATTCAGGAAGCTAAAGATTTTGACAAACTTAGCTTGGAAGAATTGATAAGTTCACTCATGAGTCATGAGATTGAACTATCTTCTGATGAGCCTCAGAAGAAACTAAAATCTGTGGCCTTGCCATCTATTTCAGTTTCATCTAAGGCTCTGAAAGCCAAAGCTGTAGAATCTGAAGCAGAGGAATCTTCCATAGATGACCAAGAAGATGGATCAGATGATGATATCTTTGCACTCTTGTCCAAGAAGTTTCAAAAGTGGTCTATAAGGAATGGCAAAAATTTCCCAAGCAGAGGATCTGGATCAAGGAACTACACCAACAAAGAGAAGAAGGATGACACAAAAAATTGTTTCAATTGTCATAAGCCTGGACACTTTATGGCTAATTGTCCTGAACTCAACTCCAAGGGTAAAGGAAGAAAAAGTACAATCAAGAACAAAGCCAAAAAGAGTCTGATGGCATCATGGGAGGATATCAATGAACTATCAGAGGATGAAGACTCTGAGGAAGCAAACCTAGCGCTTATGGCCACTGGTGAGTCAGACGATGAAAATGATTCAGAGTCTGACACAGACGATATTGATGAGGTAATTTCTAAAATGTCTAACACTCAAATGACCAAAGCTTTGAAAGATGTAATGGTGAAGTACATGGAAAAGTTGAGTGAGCTAGATTTTTCTAAACAAAAATTGAAGTTGCTAAACGAAAATCTCAGCCAGACTCAAGCAAACTATCAAAAATCTCTTAAAACAATTAAAGTGCTTGAGACTGGATGTAGAACATGTCACAAACCCTGTGATGAGTATGAAATTTCTCTTCAAGAGTTTGTTCACCATAACATTGACAAAACTAGGATAACTTCCATAATTCATGGTGGACTTAGCAACTATCATAAAAGACAAGGACTTGGTTCTCTTACATCTTCTGATGTGGGGAAATCAAGCAACCCTGTCTTATTAAGCAAGTCACCCTCTAAATCTTATTCAAACTTTACTAAGTGTACTTCAGAACCTCTGACTGTGTCTGGTACTCTTGTGACCTTGGAACCACAAGATAAGGTATCAGAAGATGACTCATCCTCTGAACCTAAGTCTTTTAAAACCCAGGTTCCCCTCACTCCAGTACCCATGTCTACTCAAGTTAAAGCTATCAGAGTACCAAAGCCTGTTGATAAGCGGGGCACTAGTACTTCTAAAGCAAACTTGGTAACTGGTTCTCTGACACACTCAAGAGGAAAGTCTCAGAGACAACATAAGCCTAAATCTTTTTCTAAAGGCTCTGTTGACTCCAGATCTTCTGAATACTCAAACAAGAAGAATAAGATTCTCAAAACTAACCAAAAAGGACCCATCAGAGTATGGGTACCAAAATCTGAAATAGTGTATGCTGCAGGTATGCACCCAAAAAAGAAAAGAAAGCTCTTGGTATCTAGACAGTGGTTGCTCACGTCACATGACAGGAGACAAGCTCTTATTCCACACCCTGAATCAACAAGAGGGAGGAACAGTAGGGTTTGGTGGCAACCAGAAAGGAAAGATAGTTGGTATAGGTACAGTTGGTAATTCTTCTTTGTCAATTTCTGATGTTTGGTTAGTAGATGGACTACATCACAATTTACTTAGCATAAGTCAATTATGTGATAGTAATTATGATGTCATGTTTAATAAGGACTCATGCACTGTAATCAGAACCTCTGATAAATCCATAGTATTTAAAGGTTCTAGAAAAGGCAATGTTTATAAAGTCAATTTTTCTGATCTTAAGGAACAACAAGTACTTTGTCTTCTAACACTGAGTGATGAAAAATGGGTCTGGCATAAGAGATTGGGTCATGCTAACTGGAGGTTAATCTCTAAGCTTAGCAAGGACAATCTTGTCAGAGGTCTTCCTAAAATTAAATATCACTCAGACTCTCTTTGTGGTTCCTGTCAGAAAGGGAAAATTGTCAAAAGTTCCTTCAAAACCAAAAACATTGTTTCTACTTCTAGACCTTTAGAACTCTTACATATTGATCTTTTTGGACCAGTAAGTACTGCTTCAATCAATGGTAAGAAGTATGGATTAGTCATAGTTGATGATTATAGTAGATGGACTTGGGTTAAGTTTCTGAGAACTAAAGATGATACATATGAAGTGTTTAGCATCTTCTGCACACAAATTCAAAATGAAAAGGATTCCAAAATTTTGAAAGTAAGAAGTGATCATGGTGGTGAATTTGAAAATGAACCTTTTGAAAATTTTTGTGAAGAACATGGAATTCTCCATGAATTCTCTTCTCCTAGAACTCCGCAACAAAATGGAGTTGTAGAAAGAAAGAATAGATCTTTACAAGAAATGGCACGCACCATGATGCATGAAAACAATTTGGCAAAATTCTTTTGGGCAGAAGCTGTTAACACTGCTTGTTATATTCAGAATAGAATCTATATAAGACCTATTCTAAATAAAACCACATAGGAACTCTTTATAGGAAGAAAACCCAATATTTCTTATTTTCATCAATTTGGTTGTACTTGTTACATTCTGAATAATAAAGTCCATCTTAAGAAATTTGACTCTAAAGCTTGTAAGGGTATCTTCATTGGATACTCTGAACGCTCTAAGTCATACAGAGTGTATAATTCTGAAACTAATACAGTTGAAGAATCAATGCACGTAAAGTTTGATGACAAAGAGTCTGATGATAAAAAGTCAGAGCCTGTTATAGACATTTCAGGATCTGATGATTCAGAAGATGAAGCTCAAAGATATAATGACTATTCAGAACCTATAGTAGACTCTGGTTCTAATGAAGCTCAACCTTCTGATGCTCCTCAAGATCATCAAACTTCTGATGACAACTCTGAAGCAACTGATATTCCAAGGAACACATTCAAGTACAAATCCTCACATCCTGAAGAGCTCATCCTAGGAAACAAGAACAGTCCAAGAAAAACAAGGTCAAACTTCAGAGATGGAGAATCATTGTTTGGATTAGTATCTTTGATTGAACCAAAGACAACAAATGAAGCTCTCTCAGATGATGCTTGGATAGTTGCTATGGAAGAAGAGTTAAATCAATTCAAGAGAAATGATGTATGGGATCTGGTACCCAAACCAAAGCACAAGAACATTATTGGAACAAAATGGGTATACAGAAACAAGCTGAATGAGCAAGGAGAAGTAACAAGAAATAAAGCAAGACTTGTTGCACAAGGATACAGTCAACAAGAGGGTATTGACTTTACTGAAACTTATGCTCCAGTAGCTAGACTGGAAGCTATCAGGTTACTTCTATCCTATGCAGTTAACAATGGTATTACACTATATCAGATGGATGTAAAAAGTGCATTTCTAAATGGTGTCATTGCTGAAGAAGTGTATGTCAAACAACCTCCTGGATTTGAAGATTTAACAAATCCAGACCATGTATTTAAACTAAAGAAGTCACTCTATAGACTCAAACAAGCTCCCAGAGCATGGTATGAGAGACTGAGTACCTTCTTGGTTGACAATGGTTTTGAAAAAGGACAAGTTGACAACACACTCTTCAAAAAGACCCTTAAGAAAGACATTTTGATCATTCAAATATATGTTGATGATATCATTTTTGGATCAACTAATGCCACTTTGTGCAAGAATTTTTCTAAGCTTATGCAGGATGAATTTGAGATGAGCATGATGGGAGAATTGAAGTTCTTTCTTGGAATTCAGATAAATCAAACAAAGAAAGGAACATTCATTCATCAATCAAAATATATAAAAGATCTTCTGAAGAAATTTAACTTGGAAGATTGCAAACCCATGAACACTCCAATGCATCCTTCATCAAGCTTAAGCAAAGAAGAATCTGAAGGCAAAGTTAATCAGAAGCTGTATCGAGGTATGATTGGATCTCTTCTTTATCTAACTGCCTCAAGACCTGATATTTTATTCAGTGTATGTTTGTGTGCAAGATTTCAATCAGACCCTAGAGAATCTCATTTCACTGCTGTGAAGAGAATCTTTAGGTATTTAAAAGCTACTTGTAACATTGGATTACTATATCAAAAATCCAATGACTACAAGCTGATTGGATTCTGTGATGCTGACTATGCTGGTGATAGAATTGAAAGAAAATCCGCCAGTGGTAATTGTCAGTTCATTGGTGAGAATTTAATTTCATGGGCCAGTAAAAGGCAAACCACCATAGCTATGTCAACAGCAGAAGCTGAATACATATCAGCAGCTAAATGTTGTACACAACTACTTTGGATGAAATATCAATTGGAAGATTATCAAATAAGCAGTAATAATATTCCTTTATATTGTGATAATACTGCAGCTATTCACCTCTCTAAAAACCCTATTTTACATTCAAGAGCTAAGCATATTGAGATTAAATATCATTTTATCAGAGACTATGTTCAAAAAGGTGTGATTGATCTCAAGTTCATTGAAACTGAAAATCAATGGGCTGATATCTTTACAAAACCTTTAGCTGTTGAACGTTTTGATTTTATCAAAAAGAATCTGAACATGATGGAAATCTCTGATTAACTTAGACTCTGATGAAAAATTTGTGTTGTAAGAATCTTATAGTAATCAGAAGCTGAAGTCATCAGAACCTTCTGTATCAGAAGTTGTGATGAGAACATCTTCTGATAGACTATCAGAGTCTGCTAGAAGGAGAATGGTTCTGGCGCGTAAGGAAAAACGTTTGTAAAAACCCTTTCGTTTTCCTGTACTTACGTGCCAGTTATTTTAATAATCTTCTGAAACACGTGTCTTGTTGCAAGAGGATAAAGAAGTTGGTTAATGATGATTAGTATTTCTAACTCCTACCTGGTAGGTAAATGACTCTACTACCCCTATGTTTGTATACTTGTTTTTGCGCGAAACTTTCTATTTAAACACACTAACTGTTCACATTCACACTTTTGCACTCTCACAACCTACACTTTCATTCTTCTAAAACTCAGAGAAATTTCTTTCGCCCTCTTTAGTAACCCTAACTTCCAAACTTCATCAATGGCTTCATCATCTACTCTTAATGTCGATGCTTGCATGATTCTTACTCAGTACTCCACTCCTTCTGTATTTGCAAAAGATCAACGTTCCTACAGATACGAAGACCTAAATCTTGCAATAGAAAATCCAGTGGATCTTGAAGGACTAAGAGTAAACGGTTTTCCAGAAGTCGTAGACCTTTTCAAGAAACAAGGAATGGATTACTATTTTGATGTGATGAATGGACCAACTTATACGGAGCTTGTCAAAGAGTTTTGGATGAAAGCGTCCGTTATAACCAAGGATAAGTACACTCAGAGGATCAAGGATATGATCAAAGAAAAACCTGAACTAGAAGGTAAAACCCTTAAGGAAATGGGATTGAAACCTTTTGTGTCTACCGAGATTGAATCATTCGTTGCTGGATTCAGAATCTCAATCAGGTTATGCCACATCTATGAGGCTCTGAAGTTGGAAAGTGGTGGCCTTATCATCAGAAACGCTGAAGAAATAGGTTCTGATGTTGAGGAATTTATCTACAAACCTAAGGCTGACCCCAAAGACAAGTTTGAAATGACCAACAACTGCAAGGTTATCTACAAGATTCTGATTGATAGTATCATGTCCAAACTTGGAGGTACTGATCAAGTATCAAACTTTCAGAAGCTGTTCAATTTCCATGTTGGTAAAGGAAACTTTCTGGACATTGGTAGGCTTATTTTTATTCATCTTGTTGAATCTATACTATCTACCAAATCTATTGTTCGACATTCAAGGCTGCTCAGTCATATGTTTGCGCAGTGTGGTTTGTTGGATGCAATCAAACCGTTTCTCCCAGGATATGCTACCTTTCTGACTAGTTCTAAAGTGGTTAATAGTACTACTCTAAGGTATTTGAAACTGGTGAAAAGTAACCAGATTGTACATCCAACACATCCCCTGCTGCTCAGAGACACTGAGGATAACATTGCTGAATGTAGGCTTGTACATGTCAGTGATAGTGATGCTAGAAAGATAATAGAAGAGCATGCTGACTATTTAAAGAAGCTAGGTGCTGAAGTAGGTACTGGAGAGCCTACAGGTTTAACTGTCAGACAGTCAAGGATTCTGGAACAACCAACCAGAGTCTTTCCTGTCAAGAGAAAAGCTGCTAAGAGTCCTGCTGGTAAGAAGGTGGCTAAGACCCAGAAGACTACAGCTCCTAGATCAGCAAAGAAACCAAGAGCCAAGAAGATTGTCATGAAGGATCTGACAGATGAAGAAAAAGAAAAAGCTGATTTTCAGGCAGCATTGGAAAAAGTAGAACAATTCAATAAGAGGCAAGAGGCTCTGAAGGATACATACGACTCAGGAATTGATCCAAAAGAATTTGATGATATGTATCACAAGTTGAACCTTCCTGAAAGAGATGCTCTTAGGAATAAGTCTAGTTCATTTGAACTGTATGGACCAGTAGATGGTAAGTCTCGTCAATTTATTGTTCACAGCAATTGTTATAGAAATGTCTTTCAAAAACTCAAACATCCCCCAGAGGTTAAAGTTAAACGTGTCTATGATAGAATCTTTCAAGGACTTGGTTTTAAGAAAGAGTCAAATCTTTCAGAAAATCAACCATCATCAGAGCAGTTTAACTCACACCCAACCAACCCTTCAGAATTTCAAATTAACAGAATATCTAATGATGCAGCACAAGCCTCTGGTAGTACTGCACCAGTCATCCAAAATCTGGACGAAGATGAAGATTCTGACAGAACACCATCCCCTCATCCTGCCAAATATGAATCCAACATAAATCTTGAGATTGCACAAGAGCAACTCACACCAGAAAATGTTGTTATACACTCACCAGTGCCTGACCAAAATAAACCACAAACACCCTCACCAGAACATGACCACTCAGACCATGAAACCCACAAATCACCTGAACCCACACCTCACATACCAGTTGCTGAAGTGGTTCACAACCTTGACTCTGAAGAACATAATGCTGAGAAATCCCCACACCATGTGGCTATGGATAACTCATTTACTCTTCCAACACCACTCAAGAAACAAGTCCAACAAATCAATGATAACATGAATCAGGATGTCATTCAGAAAACCCTCCTAATCAAACTAACCACCTCAAACACCTAATGCAGGATCTATCTCTTGACTGCATTTATGTCCCTCCTCACTTACCTTCCAGAATCATCAATGAACCCCTAGACCAAACCCAGGAAGACATTTCAAATCTTTTAATGGCTGTTGACAAGAACATTAGGAGAATGTCCACTGCTATTCCTAACAGGTCAATTGAATCAGCACATATCAACAAAGAGTGTGACCTTATGGAAGAGAATCTGGTGCTCATGATCAGATCTGTCAGAGAGGCCTATACTAAGGATTTGGAATTCAGAAATGAGATGGCCAGGAAAGAAGAAGAGAGACTGCTAAGAGAAAGGTTAGAAGCTGAAGAAAGGGAAAGGAAGAGGCTGGAAGATGAACGAATAGAGAAGGAGAGACTAGAAGCTCAAGCTAGAGAAGAAGCTAGGCTGGCAGAAGAAGCTAGAATAGCTGCTGAACAAGCTAGGCTTGAAAATATTGCAAGGAATGCACCAGAGTATGCTCAATACATCAGAGATAATCAAGAGAATATGCAAAGGAAAATTGATGAGCACTCTACTGTGTTGGCAAGTATTCTCACTACTCTCCAGAGCATCAATGCAAGACTTCCTCCTCCACCTTAAAACCTAGGATTCTACGCACTATGTTCTTTTAACTTTTTATTATTTCCTGATATTTTGTTTGTAATTTTGTTGAACTCATTTCATTCAAGTGCTCTGTTGATTATCATTCTATCTTTTGTGTTTGTTTATATCTTTATTCATCTTATGTTATTTATATTATGCATTCATAAATGTTTTGAGACAAATATCAAATAAGTTTTTCAAAACTAAATCATGAGTTTTATTCAAAGATATTGTTGATCACATAAGTTCTATCCAACTTGTCACTTGGATTCTACATCAGAAACAGCTAGTTCTAAATCTAGCTGATGAGAATCAGAAGGTAAGGACGGGAACTCTTCCCTAGGTGGAACATATGTCCTCAAGAATTCTTTCCAATCAGAATCCCATTCAGATTCTAATTCAGAAGAAGACTCTGGCTGTTTGGTCTTGGACCTTGTTTGATAGTTGGCTCTGACAGGAGCAGAAGTTGACGCCCTCATATTCTGAGGATTCTTCCTAGACTCTGCATCTTGTTGAATCTTCACTTTCTTCTTCTTCTTCTTCTCCTGCGATTTCTTACTTTTGAGCGCTCTTCTATCCTTATCCATTGTTGTATTTCACAATGAAATGGAAGTGTTGAGTGAAATGACAAAGTTATGGTCCTTATATAGTAGTTCAAAACGGACAAGTTCATGGTGTTACGACAAATCATTAAATTGGTGTAGTTGTAACCACCTTGACTGTATTGAAACTCTATCTTTGACCAATTTCTTTTTAAAAACGTGTCATTTATTACTTAACTGTTTTTACACTTTTTGTTTAATGACAAAAGGGGGAGTAAGAGTAGTTATTAATTTAAGAAATGCTAAACTGAAATCAATTTCCACATTTAATTTTATGTCATCGTCTGATATGATTTTGAGGAAAATATTAGTTGAAATTTGAACTTCTGATACATGGTACGTATCAAAGAAAAGTGCAATTTTCTTTCATGGGTATCAGACTTAGGGGGAGAACTTGCAAACCTAGCCTCTGAAAGTCTAAGTGTATGAGTTATAGTTCAAAATTCAAATAATAATTTTTAAACTGATTTAATTAATCATTGCTGAACTTAGGGGGAGCTTGCAAAACTCAACCTAAGAGACGCTTGATAAATTTTATCAACAACCATTGTAAATTAATACTTGGTTTGTCATCAATCAAAAAGGGGGAGATTGTTGGAACAAAAGAGGTTCTGATATGACCCAATTAAGTTTTGATGATAACAAAAGTATTAATATACATTAGGGTATACTGATTATTTGATCCAAGTGTGCAGATACACAAGATAATTTTTATATTCACCAGAAGCACGTTGGAAGCTCTGATGTGTCAAGCAAATTCTGACCAAGTCTTTAAGTCATCAGAAGATGCAACCTTTATTCACGTCAGAAGCTAGTTTTCAGAATCTGAGGTTTGAAGACATCAGACTCTGATAAGAGCAGTGAGAGCCGTTTTGTCAGAAGAACATTCTCTGCAACAATTATTGAATATCATCATCATCCTCTGACATCTCAAAAGCTGGAAGAATCAATCTTATCCACAGAATAGTGACGTTAGTACTATTGTACAAACTATTTACCGGATTTGGCTAAAACGTTATCCCCAAGATTGATCGTATTCAAGGTTACCTGATTTGGTTAAAGAATGGTACTATCTACAGCTGGCACAACCTCACCGCATAATTTCAAATCAAAATACGCTCCACCTTCGTCTATAAATAGGAGCAGATTTGAAGCTTTAGGATATAACACTTTGAACAATTTGAACGAGCTGTTACTCTGCCAAAAACGTCCTAAAAGCACAAAACTTCAAATACAACTTGAACTCATATTAAAATCCAAGACTCCAGCTTCAACTTCTGTTTTCTCATTAGTTGAACCTTAGAATTCTTGTATTAAGATTCTAAGTTAAGTCTTGTATCAAAAGTTGTATTTTATTGTTACTGAACATTTATTCTCATATCAATTTGTTCAGACTCTGTTTTTCTTAACTTTGTGTTTGGAAGTCTCTTGCCTGCGTGCTTGAGCATTTGGAAGTCTCTTGCCTGCGTGCTTGAGCATTAGGAAGTCTCTTGTTTGTTAACTTGAGCATTGGAAGTCTCTTGCTTTTGTGCGTGAGCATTTGTAATCTTTTGTGATTATAGTGAACTCTCTTGAAAGTACAAGAGGACTGGACTACTCTCGGTTTGTGAGAGGAACCAGTATAAAAATCTCTGTCTCTATCTTTCTCTCCTTATCTTTCTCTCTTTAAAGTCTGATTGTTTGTGTTTTGTTTTCTAAACCGCTGCAAACTCTGACAAGTTATTTATAACTTTGAAGAAATTTTCAAACTACCAAAACACAATTCAACCCCCCCTTCTTGTGTTTTTCACACCTTCAGGTTTTGCAGGGAATTTCTATGAAGATTGATTTAATGTCAAGTTTAACACCGTATGGTTTGTTTTTATCTAAATTTATGGTTTGTTTTAAAAGGATTTATGATTTGTTTTTACCTAAATTTTGTTGCTCTCTTTCATATCTCACTGTCTCGATTCTGGATTTATTTTTTCTTTCTCTTTATTTTTTCTCTCAACCTTTTTCTCTGAATTTAGCATAGTTTTGCATGGAATTTCTATAAAAATTAATTTAATGTCAAGTTTAACATCGTATGCATTTCCTATCGATGTACAGGTACTATAAGATGTTGCTTAAAGCTTCAATATTGTTTTTCTACTACTTCCTAATTATTTCCCTAGACTTTTGTGGACTGATATTTGTGTTTTTACAAATGTCAATACAGGTATTTTGGAATTTATATTCACAGGTTTGCAGTAAATTTCATTCTTTGATATGTATTCTATTTATTTTTATGTGGTGTTGTCTCTCATAATACAACAAGTTTTCTTAATTTATTTGTGTTCTAGAGTTTTTGTTATGACTATCTATGTTCAGGTTTTATAAGATGATTTGTCAAAAAAAAATTACTATAAGATGTTGCTTAAAACTTCAATATTAATTTTTTATTTACTTCTTAATTAATTTCAATTTATCTATATTTTCTTAACTTTTTTATTTGCAATTTTTTACTATAAGAAATTAAATTATACACATTATATTCTACATAATCCGTGCATCGCACGGGTAGTAGTCTAGTAGGGTTAAATTTTCGGAAATATCCCATGATCCTAAACTTGGGCCCAAGTTGGTGGCTATAAGGATAGGGAATTTCTTGTCGCACCCCCAACACTCCTTTTCGTCCCCCGGGCTTCCACTTTTATCCCTCGCTATTTGTACGGCGAGTGTGTAATCTCTATTATATATATTACGAGATTCCAACGAAACTCTCTCGTGTATTCTTAGTAGGATTGCTTAGGTGTTATTCAATTAAAGAAAAATTACTTAGGTGTCATTCAATTAGAACTTCTATAATATTATACTTATGCGGAGTTTTTAGCTTAAGGTCTGTTGTTCGAATCTCACTGGCGACAGTAATTGAATTTTTATAATATTTTATGGAAAACTATCTTTTTATCTCAATAGAAATTGTATGTGTCATTTAATTAGCGCTTATAAAATATAATTTTTTTGTATATTTTGTTTTTTGTATAAAAAAAATATTATATTTCTTTTGTAGAAACTTTAATGTTATTTTTTTTAGAAAATCTAATATTAATTTGTTTTTTGTACAAACTATGATATTATATTTTTTCGTTGTAGAAATTCTAATATTATTGTTTTAGAAACTCTAATATTATTTATTTATTTATTTTTGTAGAAACTCTAATATTTTTTTTTATAAAAACTTTAATTTTTTTTGTTGATAGAGTGATTGAAGAGTACTGGAAAATGGAGACGAGAGAGAGAGATATAAAAATCTAGAAAACATAAAACAAATTAATATAACTTCATTTTTTATAATCTATTAGAATTTTTAATTTTTTAATAATTTTAGTATTAAAATTTCCATAAACATTCATTCAAACCTTTTTAGAGATGTTAATTTATCCATGTGAGTGAAAATCCCCACATTTTCTCATTTGATGCTTATGTGTGGATCTAAATTAGCAATGTGCACCTTTTCACTTTGGACAAAAAAACCTTGCATTTAGTTATTTTACACTAGGTAGTTGAAGATTAGTTAGGTAAATTTTATTAAATAGTGTGCACCCACTTTGCTAATTTAGATCCACTTAATTATAAATATATGCAACATAAATAAACAACCTAGGAAATCAAAAAAAGGACAACTTAAAAAAACATATATACAATCAAAACTTATAAAACTACAAAATTACCCTTTATATTAAACTTACTTAAAATAGTGAAAGAAATGTATTGTTGTCCAAAGTGAAAAGGTGCACATTGCTAATTTAGACTCACTTAAAAACATTTGGGTCTAAATTAGCAATGTGCACCTTTTCACTTTGGACAAAAAAACCTTGACATTTAGTTATTTTACACAATGAAGTTGAGGGTTAGTTAGGTAAATTTTATTAAATAGTGTGCACCCACTTTGCTAATTTAGACCCACTTAATTATAAATATATGCAACCTAAATAAACAACCTAGGAAATCAAAAAAAGACAACTTAAAAAAACATATATACAATCCAAACTTATAAAACTACAAAATTACCCTTTATATTAAACTTACTTAAAATAGTGAAAGGAGTGTATTGTTGTCCAAAGTGAAAAGGTGCACATTGCTAATTTAGACCCACTTAAAGACCCACATGTTTTTAAGTGGGTCTAAATTAGAAAACCCCTATATATATATTCAGAAAATTATAAACCTTATAATTATTTTAAATTTATAGGGTCTTTTAAGTGGGTCTTTATATAAAGAGGGGAGAAATAATCTCCTAATAGTGTAGAATGGAACGCGAATGAATATTCTCATTCTCGCTCTACCCTATAACATCCTTTAACTCATATCATGCAAAAATCATCTCAATTTCATCATACAATTTTAAATCAAATTACTCAAATAATATTTTAAAAAAACACATAAATAATATTAAAAGAAAATAATCTCGTGCACGGCACAGCCTAACATACTAGTTTTAACAAAATTAGGAAAACATTCTTCGCTAGCTACGTAAGGAAATATGTGGACGGTACGTTCGCTGCCTACAGAGCGAACTAGTTGGCAGTCAAAAACTCAGTCCCCCTAGCAGTCAAAAGTGGAGGACACGTGGCTAAATGTAATTGGCCACGTGATGTGTCACAACCTAATCTGATTCCACCACTCTTTCTATAAATAGGCATCATTTCTTTCATTATTTTTCATTATTTTCTTCTTCTTCCTTCATTCTCTCATATTTTTACTTTTTTTTTTTGCTTTTTATAGTTTGTTATTTTGTTTGTTTTGTAGTTAGTTTATGTTAGTTGTGGTTTTCCTTCAGCCGCAT
The DNA here is from genome assembly GCA_030408175.1 of Trifolium repens. Lineage (NCBI taxonomy): Eukaryota > Viridiplantae > Streptophyta > Magnoliopsida > Fabales > Fabaceae > Trifolium > Trifolium repens. The sequence goes on from CP125845.1 coordinate 34,891,154, forward strand.
GGTCCACCGTGGGCTAACCATATTGTTCCTACCGATGTTGTTTACTCACCATGGTTGGGAGCAATATGTTAATCCACAGGGGATTTTTGTGTCCCCATTAGGATCAATATGATTAGCTCAAGCGTGTCATACCGAGCTTACAGTTTGAACCATGCAAATGGGACTTTCTCGAACACAAATGGGACTGTCCTATTCTGCTAAACTGGTCGGTGGTAGAGTGAAACTGTATGGCTTATGAATGTATTATTTTTGTCTACCTACCCTGGTTTCCTTTTGCACTAATTGCAGATTTATTTTAGCCCAGGATTAGGGGTAAAAATATTGTTATTTGTATTTGATTTTTCTAGTGCCAGGTTTATTTTTAGCCCCCGATTAGGAGGCAACGAATGTATTATTTTTGTCTAATGTATCCATGTTTATGGTTGTAATAAAATTGAATGAAATTGTTGTTATTAAATTTGGTGTTACATTGCATTTTTTGTCTGCTACACTTTTTTTTCACTTCTGTAACTGATGTAGTTCGCTTAACAGGCAGCGAACTTCATGTCGTTTTGCCTTGTAGACAACGAACACCCCCTTAGTGTTCGCTGTCCAGGAAGCGAACACCGACACCATTCATTGCTTAGGCAGCGAACTCAACCTGCACTAGAAGCAGAATCTGAATCCTGCACAGTTTGACAGTTTCAACTTTTAATTTATTTTAATATAAGCAAAGTTGATAAAAATAAAGTACTCTAACCAAAATATGATATAACCAAAATATTTATCATACCATATATATTATAATCTGAGTTATTAATTACAAAATGTACTCTAACCATTTTACATCCAAAAAATAAAGCAAAAAGTGGTTAGAGTGTTTACTTGGACACTTTACACTTTTTTTTTAATTTTATCTAAACTAATCTAGTTCTTAGATAGATCAACCGGTTTGACCACAAAATCACCGTCTTCATCGTGAAAGCCTACAACAACCTTAAAACGTGGAGACGTCTTTTCATCTTCAACCACAATACCGTCGTGAGCACGTTTTAAATTGTTGTAGAGTTCCATTCGACGCGCATATCTATCGGGCCAACTGTCAGCACATTTCAAATGGTGCTAATCCCACATCCGAATGGTCTGAGGTATAGGACTATCCAGCTTCAAGTGTATTTGCATGAAATGATCTTCATTGACCCACCTGAGGCACATTAGTTTGTCTCTATTTGGAGGCTCACCCTGTAACGGAAAATAAGTTTATGAATACCCATGGCGAGTTAGTACGACAACTCCAGTGTTGTACTTTTTGGCCACTAAAAAAGCCATGTCCGGCATTGACTACGGTCTGGCAAGTGCACCAGTCTGTCGTCGAGTAATAATTCACACTCTAGGTGTCTAGAATGAGTTCGTATCCACAGGGATCGTGCCGAAGCTTCACTAGCGTTATTTAAGTTCGTATAGTTTGCATTCGCTTTAGGTTTTGGAAAAATGTTTTATAAAAAGGAGCGTAATGCTTGCATAAATAAATAAATAAATAAATAATAGATTCAGAAACATAGAGGATATGTATGGTGGTTTGACTCCCTCCCTTCTTCATATTTGGCATGAACGGTGTATAACATAGTTACTCAAATTATTGTTCAGCGGTGACTTTTCCTTCATTGTAGTAACACCTTACTGTTACACTATGTATATTAAAGTTTCCCTACGTTAATGACTAAGGTACCTACGAGAGCCTAACCTCGAGTGTCACATACCCTAATTACTAAGTGAGTTGTTTATTATACATGCATTATTACCTTCACCCATCCAATGCCTCTAGATCCTAGTATCGGGCTGTTCATCTTCTAAGTGCTCAGATCACACCTAGTGCATGATTCCTCCTCTGACCGCTCAGTTCGCGACTAGTTCAGGACGTTACCGTCTCTATACACCTAGCGTTATTTACTACTAGTTCCGGACCACATCAGGTTAATACCCAACATCAATTCTATTAGCGTTCCCGCATACCCGGCCAGATTACGAGATACGTCGTTAAAGTGCAAGAATCTAAATTTGCCATCGCAGCACGATGGGAGGAAAACTTCGCGCCCAAGAAAAGAACATAATCTTCAGTTATATTTTTAAAGAAAATCTACACATCGTTCTGCAATGGACTCATCGCAGTGCGATGTGACTTGCTGCCCAAGTCCAAAAAACTATAAATAGAGCTCTCCTCCTTCACAATTATTCATTCAGAAATTTAGAGAATATTTCTCTATAAGGAGCAAAGGAGGAGGAGCTCTAGGGAAGGAACTTTCCCCCTTCAACGGGAAAGGTAACTTCCTCCCCAAGGTAGCAAGGTTATTGGTATGCATTTATTTAATTCTTGTAATTTAATTATGTCTATTAGTAGCTAAACTCCTTTAGGTTAGGTGGAGAAGATGAACTCCCTTAGGAATGCTGGAATCATGTAAATTGGTACTAAGTTTATATAATTTTCTATTCAGTTTTATTTATTCTATTGTCTATGTTTTAATTACGTAACCCGATTGATAGCTACAATTAGGGAACGCTTTTAGGGATGGTGATATCTAGCATTGCGCCTAGGGTCAGAGTTTATCACTGGCCGGCAGTTAACCTCAATAGGGTTAGTGATATTTAATATTGTGCCTCAAGGTTAGGATTACCCAAGGCTCGGCAACTAACCTATAGGGTTAGTGATCTAGTATTGTGCCTCAAAACCGGCAGCCAACCCAGATCAATAGATGATAGCTTAACAAGTTAAGGGTAAAAGAACTATTGAAACCATGCTTAATTGACTACATATTTAGAGTCTAATCACTAGGTTAGGGACGTGACAACGTGGCTAACACGGGTTCCCTGTCTAATAATTGAGATTCTCTATACTCGTAATTAGGGTAATTATCGTACGCGGTTATTACTAATTATATTAGTTCACCAATAATAAAAAGGAATAGTCAACGATATAGCACCAACTACCCAGCAGAAATAAAGGAGGGATTCCAACTACTTAACCTATCTTCTTAAATTGTCTTTCTAGTTTATATTCTCTGTTTCTTGAATCTAAAATTATCCCAACTTATAAAGCGGAGACAATCTCAACGAATCCTAGAATAAGCTTAGTAACAAAGGCGCTGTCCCTGTGGATACGAACTCATTCTACTCAGTATAGTGTGAATTATTACTCGACGACAGACTGGTACACTTGCCAGACCGTAGTCACCCATTACGAAAACTATAAATAGAGCCTCCTTTTCATTGTTTTATTCATTCAGAAATAGTAGAACATTCTCTACTATAAGGAGAGGTTCAAAGGAGCTCTATTGGGCATAGTTTTCTCCCCTTACGGGAAAACTAACTCAGCAAGGTATGTTTTCTTTAGGCTTTTATGTTTAGATTATAGTTTCTTTATTGTAATTTAAATATGTAGTCTTTTGTAATAGATGCCTTAGGTTGTGGTGGAGAAGATGAACTACCCATTGAATATTTGGAGTCTGTGACTGAGTCAAAGTTATAATAAATGATATTTAAGTATTATGTTTGTTATTTACTTTCATGCACTTTAATAACGTTTCTCGTAATCTGGCCGGATAAGCGGGAGCGCCCATAGAATTGATATTAGGTTTCTAACTTAATATGGTCCGGAACTAGTAGTAAATAGCGCTAGATGTATAGAGACGGTAACGTCCTGAACTAGTCGTGAATGAGCGGTTAGAGGAGGAATCATGAACTAGGTGTGAACTGAGCACTTAGATGATGAATAGCCCGATACTAGGATCTAGAGGTTAATTGGTGAAGATAATAATGCATGTTTATAAACAACTCACTTAGTAATTAGGGTATGTGACACATCGAGGTTAGGCTCTCGTAGGTACCTTAGTTATGAAAGTAGGGAAACTTTAATAGACATAGTGTAACAGTAAGGTGTTACTACAACAAGGAGAAGTCACCGCCGAACAATAATCTAAATAACTATGTTATACACCGGTAATGCCAAATATGAAGAAGGGAGAGAGTCCAACCACCATACCTATCCTCTATGTTTCTGAATCTATCTATTATTTATTGTTATTATTTATTTATTCAAGCATTATGCTTTTTTATTAAAAACCTTTTTCAAAACCCAAAGCGAATGCAAACTATCCAAACTTAAATAACGCTAGTGAAGCTTCGGCACGATCCCTGTGGATACGAACTCATTCTAGACACCTAGAGTGTGAATAATTACTCGACGACAGACTGGTGCACTTGCCAGACCGTAGTCAGCATCGTGCTGCAATACATCCATCGCAGTACGATTTGAAGATTCAATTCAATTTTATAACTGATCCTGTGCATTTCATCAGCTTGGGCGCCAAGTTATGTCATCGTGCTGCGATGAACAGATTCTCTTCAAATTTTATTCTTCTGTTTTCTTGGCGAACAAGCAGCTTCCATCGTGGCACGATGGAAGTTATCGTGCTGCGATGGAATGCTCAATTTCTTCACTTTTTGGGCTTTTTCTTGTCTTTTGGCATCTTGGACCTTGTCTTGATGCTTTTTCCTGCTTTTGTAGGTTTTCCTTCGTATTTGGGCCTGTCTTGGTCATTTTACTACTAATAATAATACTAAAAATACCATAGAAATTCCTGTCATCAGGCATCATCATCCATTTGTCCTTAGGAGCCCCATCGGCAGGTCCCGGAACCATAGCGTGTTGGATTTGGTTGAAACTTTCTTCACTAGCAAACACCTCTTAATATCTTTCTTTTTTATTCTTCAATTCAACGGACAAATCAAGGCGGACCAAATTGTAGGAATCTACGGAATCTCCGATTAGGCCACTAACAACACGAAATCCGCAGTGTCCGTCACCTAACACTTTGATGACATTTTCAAAGTATTGGTGCTTGAAGAGAGGCAACTCGTTCAAGTTGGGCCAAGATGGTTTCGATGCCGGATTCGGAGACTTGCTTCTTTTTCTTGCACTTTTTGCTTCTGCTTGTGAACATTGGGACTCCACATGCTCAACTAAAGAAGGAGAACATTTCGTAAACCTTTCTTCCTGACTATATTTCGGTCTTTTCGACCAACCCTTTAGTGCACCTTGACTACGGTCTGGCAAGTGCACCAGTCTGTCGTCGAGTAATAATTCACACTCTAGGTGTCTAGAATGAGTTCGTATCCACAGGGATCGTGCCGCAGCTTTACTAGCATTATTTAAGTTTGTGATAGTTTGCATTCGCTTTGGTTTTTGAAAAGGTTTTTATAAAAATAGCGTAATGCTTTGCAGAAATATAAATTGCAGAATGTATAAATAATAGATTCAAGAAATATAGAGGCTAGGTATGGTGGTTGGACTCCCTCCCTTCTTCATATTTGGCATGACCGGTGTAAAACATAGTTACTTAGATTATGGTCGGCGGTGAATTATCCTTGTTGTAGTAATACCTTACTATTACACTATGTCTATTAAAGTTTCCCTACATTAACAACTAAGGTACCTACGAGAGCCTAACCTCGATGTGTCACATACCTTAATTACTAAGTGAGTTGTTTATAAACATGCATTATAACCTTCACCAATTAACCTCTAGGTCCTAGTATCGGGCTGTTCATCTTCTAAGTGCTCAGATCACACCTAGTGCATGAATCCTCCTCTAATCGCTCAGTTCACGACTAGTTCAGGATGTTACCGTCTCTATACACCTAGCATTATTTACTACGAGTTCCGGACTAATAACAAGTCAAAACCTGATATTAATTCTATGGGCGCTCCCGCTTATCCGGCCAGATTACGAGAATACGTTATTAAAGTGCACGAAAGTAAATAACAAACCTAATTACTAAATATCATTTGTTATACCTTAGACTCAATCACAGACTCCAAATATTCATAGGGGAGTTCATCTTCTCCACCACAACCTAAGGCATAAATTATAAAGACTACATATTTAAATTACAAGAAATCATAACCTAAATACAAAAGCCTAAAGAAATCATACCTTGCTGAGTTAGTTTTCCCGTAAGGGGAGAAAACTATGCCCAATAGAGCTCCTCTGAACCTCTCCTTATAGTAGAGAGTGTTCTACTATTTCTGAATGAATAAAACAATGAATGGGAGGCTCTATTTATAGTTTTCGTAGTGGGCCTCAGCAAGGCATCGCAGCACGATAAGGCCATCGTACTGCGATGTGAAGATTCAGTTCAAAATTATAACTGATCCTGTGCATTTCATCAGCTTGGGCGCCAAGTAACATCATCGTACTGCGTTGTATGGCATCATACTGCGATGGAAGATTTTCTCAAGATTTATTTCTTCTGATTGCTTGGCGTGCAAGGAGCTTTCATCGTGGCATGATAGCACACATCGTGCTGCGATGGAATGCTGTATTTCTTCACTTTTTGGGCTTTTTCTTGTCTTTTTGCATCTTGGACTCTGTCTTGATGCTTTTTCTTGCTTTTATAGGTTTTCCTTCGTATTTGGGCCTGTCTTGGTCATTTTACTACTAATAATAATAATACTAAAAATGACGTAGAAATTCCTGTCATCACAACCCTAAACTTAAACTGTTGCTTGTCCTCAAGTAACATGCTGTCAGACAAGATCGTTAGAGAAATAAGAGATAAATAAGATGATAGGAATTTCCCAACCTTGCTTAATATTTCAGCAATGGTACCGCTGATTTCTTACCGTAGCGATCATGCTCAGTCCTGCTAGGCTCAAGAGACGTCAATGGTAGCAAATCGGACAAATGTCTGCAAGAGTATATGTTCAACTTTTTCCCTCTCTCACATTTGTATTTTTCGCTCATAATTGGAAGGGTTATCTCTCAATCATCGTACAACCTGCCATTTTACCATAGGCTTGCAATAATTCTAAGCAACCAGTCAAAATTTAATATACATGCATTATTGGAGGTCTTTTCAGGGTTATAACATGGCTTAGGTCAAGGTAGGACATTTTTGGGAATAGTAGGCTGAACATTGGAGTTAAGTTCTACTTTGTTGTTCCTTTTTGTGTACGCAACCTTTGTTCCTTAGGGTGCCTTTTTGTGTTGGTATCGGAAAATAAGAACCGGATGTGTCTTTGTATGGTTCTTTTCTATCACTATTTTTGCCCTTTGGCTCTTTCTCTTGCCCTTTGGCTCTTTTTTCCTTTTTTCTTTTTCAATCATTTTTTTTTAAGAGACTATTTTTTTAGGGATCTTTTTTGATGTTTTTCCCGTCTCTTTTTCATTTATTTTTCTTTATTTTTCTTTTTTTGTAGTGATAGTTCACCGTATACCCACCCCAAACTTAGACGTTGCTAGTTCCATGAGCAACCCCAAACTTATTTTGTTGCCAAGACTTTGAGAACTATTACCTAACTCCAAAGAGGGTAAATCATTGTTTTTCTGGTCTATAGGCTTATATCGTGGTTTGTCACCGAAACAAAAGGGATAATAATAATTACGGCTCAAATTTGGCTAGCAAATGATAATAATATATAAAGGGTGGCTTGAAAAGGCTCTGGGTTATAACAAACAATTGCCTCAATGCATATAATATCAAATCAACTAGTCAGCAGAGAATTAGAGCAAGTTCTAGAAAATAAACAAGTGCACAGTACTCTCATAGTAATTCGAAAGAAAGTGGTAATACCGTTTGGAAATATTTGGCTCAAATCCTCACATGGCTTAGGTATCTGAAAGTTGAACACTTGTCTCACGGACACCAGCTTCATCACTCGTCTCTTTGTCTCCCGAACATCGCATTTCGGAGCAATCAACTTTGGTTTCTTTATGAAGGCGTGAAATTCGGCTCATCAGAATTTATAACTTACTTCGCCGCAATCTTACATATAACAATGTATCATGCACTAGATAATAAACAGCAAACAATTATTTAATTTTTTGTAAGTTTGAATAAGGGCTGCTTACAGATGAAAATGACATGCAGAATTCTAGTCATATTTTATTGAATTAAAAACTGAAATGGAAATACTGAAATTGAAATACTGAATTCAAAATACTGAAATTAAAATACTCATCATTGGGTTGCCTCCCAAGCAGCGCTTGTTTAGCCTCTCATTAGCTTGAGGCATTTCCTCCATTGCATAGGATAGGTTCGCATGTCTCTCTCATTTGTAGGAGCTTTCGCCTTAGCTCCTCCCTCCTTCTTGTTGCTTCTTTCACACTTCTCTAGGTTCTGTCTTTCTTTGAAGGTGGCATAGCAGAGTCGTCCATCATCATTTGTTGGTACTGTTTTTGTAATGGACTTCCCTTTGCCTCTCGGTGGATGTTCCTTCTTTTGTTCTTTCTCAGCTTTGACCCTGTTATTCTTTCTTTCTTCAGCAGCAGGCTTCTTCAGAGGTTGCGTATTAACCCCAAACTTAGATCTTTTGGCCACTTTTCGGTATCTGCCCCATGCTTTGACCCATGTTGCTCGGACGTCCACCTCAATAGTTAGCCTCTTCATTTTATCAGTGAGTTCCTCGGGTACCTCCTCTTCCTGAGCTGTCTATATCTCTAGCTGCGCCATTTCATTCTCCAGCTCCTCTATTTCTATCTTCACCTGTACTTCTTGAGTTGGAGTCGGTGGTGTAGCTTTCCTGTCTTTCCACTCAAGCATATAACAGTCAACCCTCTCTGTTTTGGAAGTTTTGATAGTTCTTTCCTCCTCTCCACTCCTTAGAGTCAACTCAGTGAGCTCCACATTAATGAGTGCCCTGCTAGTTGCTAGGAATGGTCTTCCAAGAATGATCAGATGCTCTTCATCTTCCTGGATATCTAGGATCATGATGTCTGCTGGAAATACCAGGTCTTCGACTTTCACCAAGACATCCTCGATTGTACCTGCTGAGTGAATTGTTGTTTGGTTAGCTAAAACGAGTTCACGTTCTGTACCTGCAGTTATTGTTGTGAGTTTTAACTTTTCTGCCAGAGATAATGGCATAACGTTAACACTTGAACCCACGTCACATAAGGCTTGAATTTCTGCTTCCTCAATCTGACAGAGTATGGTGACGCTTCCAGGATCTGTCTTTTTGATTGGCAAATGTGGTTTCACCGTTGGGTCGATTTTGTACTCTTCTAGCTCACTTAAGTATTCATCATAGTAATTTTCCATTGTCATTCCCAACGTAGTTTCGAACCACTCATCGAACTGTTTTAGCTCTTCTTCATTGTATACGCGCTCTGTTTTCATGTCTTTTAGCGCATTGCATTCCTCCTTTGGATTGTCCACCGTGTTACCTGCAATATCTTTAGAAACATGAGTGCTTACCAGTTTTGAAAGTTGACCAATCTGGGTCTCAAGACTTTTTATCGTCGCCCCCTGGTTGGCTACTGTCGTCTGGATATTTTCAAAGTTAGTTTTGCTCATGCTAGCAAATTTATTGAGTAACTCTTCCAATGGAGATGGCTTCCTTGGTTGAGATGAAGCTTGAGCCTGGTTTCCGGTCTGGTCCCATCATAAATTTGGGTGTTTGCTCCAACCTGGGTTGTAGTTGTTCCCCATATAATTTACCTGCTCATCGCTTCCTCCTGGCAAACACTGCCCATTAGGGTGATCTTCTAGGCAGAAGTCGCAAACTCCCTCTACCTGTTTAACACTAGCTTCCTTCACAGCTTTCTCCTTATCAGCAAGTTGCCTCTTTAGTAATTCGATCTCTACCTTGTAGGCAATCTCCTGGTCCACTTTAAGAACTCCAGGAGTCTTCTCAGCTCGATCATGACTCATGTTGTACTCATTCTGGCACATCTGCTCAACCAGATCCTTAGTCTCTGCACAGGTCTTTACTTTGACGGACCCACCAGCTGAGGCATCTAGTATCATCCGGTGTTGCATTTTGATACCAGCAGTGAATAGTTGCATCTGCTCCATAGCACTAATGCTGTGGTTAGGACACCTCCTCATAAGCAGTTTGAACCGTTCATAAGCTTCGCACAGCGTTTCAGATTCATGCTGTTTGAAACTTAGAATCTCAGACTTCCTTTTCTGGAATAATGTGTGTGTAAAGAATCTCTCCAAGAACTTGTCTTCAAGCTCCTTCCATGTTGCAATCGTTCCCCTTGGCAAGCATTGAAGCCAATCTTTAGCTGGACTTGTAAGAGAAAAAGCAAACAAACGTAGCTTCTTCTGGTCATCAGTAACACTTTCCGGCACCTTCTGGATCTGACATGTCTCTGAAAACTTTGCAAGATGATCCCAAGGATCATTGTTGACACGTCCATCGAACTGGTTCTCCCGCAAACCTGTAAGAACATTGCCCTTAATATCAAAGTTAGCTGGATTCGCCGGCTGGAATCCCAGTGAGATCTGATCTGTGTCAGTCCTCTTGCAGTAATCTCCCATTGTAACTCTTGGCTCGTCCCCCATGGCTTTGGTGGTAGACTCTTCTTCTGTTTTGACTCTACTGGATTTTGCAAGCTTTTGTGCTCGCCTTCTTTTCAAGAACGTTCTTTCGGGTTCAGGGTCGTACTTTAACTCCAGAATACTTGTTATCAAGCACAACAAATGAATACCTTCAGTAGCACTGGAAAAGTAAATGTGAAACTATTTTTGGTTTGTCTCATGAGTCTTTGTCACTATGAAAATTCCCAGGTAAGTGGGGTGGATCACAATGGATCGCTTAAATACCAAGACTTATCCTTAGCCAGAACTTTCACAGATCAAAATCCACAATCATCAACAAGATTTTTTTGATTTTTTAATTTTTTGTATTTTTGAATTTTTTTTTGACAAGCTTAAATAAATCTAGTAAGGCTTTGTAAACACAATCCCCGGCAAGTGCACCAGTCTGTCGTCGAGTAATAATTCACACTCTAGGTGTCTAGAATGAGTTCGTATCCACAGGGATCGTGCCGCAGCTTTACTAGCGTTATTTAAGTTTGTGATAGTTTGCATTCGCTTTAGTTTTTGAAAATGTTTTTATAAAAATAGCGTAATGCTTTGCAGAAATATAAATTGCAGAATGTATAAATAATAGATTCAAGAAATATAGAGGCTAGGTATGGTGGTTGAACTCCCTCCCTTCTTCATATTTGGCATGACCGGTGTATAACATAGTTACTTAGATTATGTTCGGCGGTGAATTATCCTTGTTGTAGTAATACCTTACTATTACACTATGTCTATTAAAGTTTCCCTACATTAACAACTAAGGTACCTACAAGAGCCTAACCTCGATGTGTCACATACCTTAATTACTAAGTGAGTTGTTTATAAACATGCATTATAACCTTCACCAATTAACCTCTAGGTCCTAGTATCGGGCTGTTCATCTTCTAAGTGCTCAGATCACACCTAATGCATGATTCCTCCTCTAACCGCTCAGTTCACGACTAGTTCAGGATGTTACCGTCTCTATACACCTAGCATTATTTACTATGAGTTCCGGACTAATAACAAGTTAAAACCTGATATCAATTCTATGGGCGCTCCCGCTTATCCGGCCAGATTACGAGAATACGTTATTAAAGTGCACGAAAGTAAATAACAAACATAATTACTAAATATCATTTATTATAACTTAGACTCAATCACAGACTCCAAATATTCATAGGGGAGTTCATCTTCTCCACCACAACCTAAGACATAAATTATAAAGACTACATATTTAAATTACAAGAAATTATAACCTAAATATAAAAGCCTAAAGAAATCATACCTTGCTGAGGTAGTTTTCCAGTAAGGGGAGAAAACTATGCCCAATAGAGCTCCTCTGAACCTCTCCTTATAGTAGAGAGTGTTCTACTATTTCTGAATGAATAAAACAATGAATGGGAGGCTCTATTTATAGTTTTCGTAATGGGCCTCAGCAAGGCATCGCAGCACGATAAGGCCATCGTACTGGGATGTGAAGATTCAGTTCAAAATTATAACTGATCCTGTGCATTTCATCAGTTTGGGCGCCAGGTAACATCATCGTACTGCGTTGTATGGCATCGTACTGCGATGGAAGATTTTCTCAAGATTTATTTCTTCTGATTGCTTGGCGTGCAAGGAGCTTTCATTGTGGCACGATAGCACACATCATGCTGCGATGGAATGCTGTATTTCTTCACTTTTTGGGCTTTTTCTTGTCTTTTTGCATCTTGGACTCTGTCTTGATGCTTTTTCTTGCTTTTGTAGGTTTTCCTTCATATTTGGGTTTGTCTTGGTCATTTTACTACTAATAATAATACTAAAAATGACGTAGAAATTCCTGTCATCACACCTTTACATTTCACTTGGTTAGGAGGTGGACACATCGACGTCGTCTTCGGATAGACAAACTGACTGAACATTTCTTTCATATAGACCTTCATATTGTGCTCGGAACATTTTAGTTTGGCTTGTACAGCAATACATATATCACGACAAGAAATCTGACATTTACCTACGACAAAAACCCGTTGGTATAAGTCCAAAAACCGTGGGTATAGGCTGTAAAACCTATACCCACGGGCGTTCTGTTCCGTCAACTTTGATTTGCCTTTACCCATGGAAATTTACCGTCACTATAGGCTATAGCTACGGTAGTTTCAACTGTTGGACAACATCTCAATACTCTACCAACGGTCAATGATATATTTGGAATTGTTTTACCCACCGTTTTTGCCGTTGGTATAAGTATGCCAACTTTATTTTGGTCGAATTTTATTTTTTTAAAAATAATAAAATTTTGTCAATCTTGCGCACGCCAACAATAATTATAAAATAAAAGAAAACTTAAATTATATTGAAAAACTTTTTTTTTAATGGGATTATATTGAAAAACTAACAAGTCTTACAACACATGTCTAACTAATGACAAAGTACATTAAAATATCAAAACAATATCACCTGTCGAATCCTTCCAAAATTTAAAATATAAACTTAGAGCAGAACAAACTGGTATAGACTTGAAAGCAATATTACAGTAACTATAGACATCTAAGTCACCCCATAATTACAAATCTAGCTAGATATATAATAGCACTAGCAGCGACAAATCTAAATCTCCTCAATAGCCAAGCTTAACAAACTCAAGGTTGTCAAAGGTTGGAGCAATTTCACCATACAAGAAGTAGACACTCGTTATCCTTCAAAGATAAAAATAAAATAGTTAATGGAATTTGGAGGCATAAATAGTAACAATTATCAATGATAGTGATTTAGGAACCAAATTGAAAGTGCTTACCTTTTGCTTGGTGCGCTCTCTGCACCTATGATAGAGATGTGGATCACAATGTGGGCTTGGTCACTAATGGGCCTAGAGCAGGGGTATGGAAAGTTTATACCAGGAAGAAGACAAAAAGGAATGGAGCATGACGTGGCAATGATTGGTTGAGAAATTGCATGTGCATGGAATCTTCTATATATTGGCAGCTATAGCATAGGAGTGAGGCATTCAGGAATATTCCTTTTGTATTGTGGGGTCACCTTGTTGGTGATTAGGGAGCACTGTTGTGCTAGGGGCTGATAGTGTCACTATCAGTTTGTTATTTCCCTTATCCCTCTGTTTTAACAAATCCCTGTAACTGATACACCATTTTCATTACAATTACAGCTCTTATTCACAATACTCATTCATATATAGATATTTCTCTGCTAAATTCATATACAACCCTATCAATTGGTCCGACCTACCGGATTAACATACCTCTGTTTTTGTTAAGTCATGGCCGTTGAAGCTCGTGTTGATGTTCTCGAGAAAGAGATGGGTGAGATGAAGGGTATGATAAGACACTTGATCGATGCCGTTGCTGACTTAAAAAACGATGGAAAGAAGCCGATCAAGCCATCGATGGAGGAATCGTCGGGAGCATCGATTCCGGGCGAGTCCCGTCTCGCCGGAAAGAAGGTGAAGCTGCCGGTGTTTGAAGGGGAAGATCCAGTGGCATGGATTACGCGCACTGAGATCTATTTTGATGTTCAGAACGCGGTGGACGACATGAAGGTGAAATTAGCTCGACTGAGCAAGGAGGGATCGACGATTCACTGGTTCAATTTGTTGCTGGAGACTGAGGACCTGCTCACATGGGAGAAGCTCAAAAAGTCCTTGATCGCACGTTATGGCGGTCGGAAACTAGAAAATCCGTTTGAAGAGCTATCCACTTTGAGACAAACAGGGAGCGCGGAGGAATCTATAGAGGCTTTCGAGCTTTTGTCCTCTCAAGTCGACGGGGAGAAAAATTGAGGGAGATCGTCGAAACTCAGCAATGGATCGATGTAGAAGGATTCGAAATGATGAGATGGTGGAGCTTAGAGCAAAGGGGTTATGCTACAAATGCAAAGGGAAGTGGCACCCTACTCAACACAAATACCATGAAGGGTCATTGCGGTTACTCATTCTGGGAGATGGAGAAACCATTAACGAAGAAGGTGAGATTATTTCATTAGAGGTGGGTGACTCTGATGAGGAGGAAACAGAGGCTGAGTGCAAGTTTATTGGGGTCTTAGTAAGCTTGGGTGAGTCTCATACTATGAAGGTTGAAGGCAAGATTCAGGATGTAGCTTTACTTGTGCTCATTGACAGTGGAGCGAGCCATAACTTCATTTCACCTAAAGTAACAAATGCTTTGGGTCTTACCATCACACCAACAGTGGTTAAGAGCATCAAACTTGGTGATGGTCATAGGGTCATAACAAGTGGTGTATGCGAAGGGATCAAAATGAAGTTGGATAACATTGAAGTGAGCATTGATGCTTTTGTGTTAGATTTGGGGGGAATGGACATGGTTCTTGGAGTTGCTTGGCTGATCACTCTTGGTAAAGTGATGATGGATTGGAAAGCTATGACTATGCAATTTTCTTATTGCAACCAGTTAGTCAAATTGCAGGGCCAGGGCAGTCAGTTGGTTAGACAAGGTTATCTGAACACTTACCTTGAAGACAAACACAATAAAGTTGGTGGTGACATGTGGAGTTGGTGGGGAGCTCATTTTAAATCCATGGAGGCAACAATTCCAAACGATCTGACTCCTATCTTGGCAGAATTTCATGATGTGTTCAAAGATACAATTCAGCTTCCACCAGAAAGAAGTCAAGTGCATCATATTAATTTGTATCCTAATCATGGTATCATCAATGCCAGACCCTGTAGATATCCTCACCATCAGAAAGAGGAGATTGAGAAACAAGTAGCAGAATTGTTGAATGTTGGTGTGATCAGGCCTAGTATGAGCTCTTTTGCTAGTCATGTGATACTTATCAAGAAGAAGGACATAAGTTGGAGGATGTGTGTGGACTACAGAGCTTTGAATAAAGCTACTATACCAGATAAGTACCCCATTCCTATACTAGATGAACTGTTGGATGAACTATATGGAGCTTCCATTTTCTCTAAGATTGACCTTAGGTCTGGCTATCATCAGATTAGAGTGCACACTGATGACATTCCTAAAACAGCATTTAGGACACATAATGGTCACTATGAATATTTAGTAATGCCTTTTGGTTTAATGAATGCACCAGCAACCTTCCAGGCCACTATGAATGATTTGTTCAGACCATATCTAAGAAGATTTGTCTTAGTTTTTTTTATGACATATCTTAGTTTACAGTAAAAATTTGCATGAACATCAGCAACATTTAAGTTTGGTGTTATCTGCTCTAGTGACTAACAGTTTTGTCGCTAACCAGTCTAAGTGCAAATTTGGGTGTGATCAAGTTGATTACCTGGGTCATATTATCTCTGGGGCAGGTGTGGCTGTTGATCCAGACAAAGTGAAGTGTATTCTAGCATGGCCAGAACCTAAAAATGTGAAGGGATTCCGTGGATTCTTAGGACTTACTGGTTATTACAGGAAGTTTATCAAAGATTATGGTAAGTTGGCCAAACGGTTAACAGAACGTACTAAGAAAGACAATTTTTATTGGAATGAAGAGACTAACAAAGATTTACAACACTTAAAGAGGGTAATGACTTCTCCACCAGTGTTGGTGTTACCTAATTTTGAGCTGCCATTTGAAGTAGAATGTGATGCAGCAGGGAGGGGTCTGGGTGTTGTGCTTATGCAACAAAGGCAGCCTGTTGCTTTCTTTAGTAAGGCCCTGTCAGAAGGGAACCTTGCTAAGTCTGTATATGAAAATGAGTTAATGGCCTTGGTGTTATGCATTCAACATTGAAGGCACTACTTATTGGGCAGCGAGTTTATTGTGTACACTGACCATAAGAGCCTGAAATACTTCCTACAGTAGAGAATTTCATCTACAGATCAGCAGTGTTGGTTGGCAAAATTACTTGGCTATCAGTTTGAAGTCAAATATAAACCTGGCCTAGAGAATAAAGCCGCTGATGCTTTATCAAGGTGTTATGATGAGGGAGAAATGCAGTCCATCGTTTCCTATCCCTTGTGGGTTGACAGGCAGAGGCTTTTAGATGAAATAGCTACTGACCCTTACATAATCAAATTGAAACAAGAAATTTCAGCAACGCCTGACTCCAAACATGGCTTTGTGGTGCAGCAAGGTATACTATTATATCATGGCAGGTTGGTAATTTCCCCTAAGTCACCATCTATACGTTGGTTGCTGGAGGAATTTCATTGTACCCCATCCGGAGGTCATTCAGGGTTTCTAAGAACTTATAGACGTTTGGCAGACTCTTTATATTGGGTAGGAATGTAGAGGTGCATAAGAGACAATGTCAGATCCTGTGACACTTGTTAGAGGCACAAGTACAATGCCACGACCCTTGGCGGCCTCATTCAACGCTTGCCCATTCCAAATGCTATCTGGGAAGACATATCTTTGGATTTTGTTACTGGTCTTCCAAAATCTAAGGGTTATGAGGCTGTGTTAGTAGTGGTGGATAGGTTATCAAAATACAGTCATTTTATTTTGTTAAAACATCCATACACTGCTAAGTCTATTGCTGAGGTCTTTGTTAAGGAGATAGTTAGATTACATGGATTCCCTAATTCAGTGATCAGTGATAGAGACCCAATCTTTGTAACTCATTTTTGGATTGAGATGTTTAAGTTGCAGGGGACTAAGTTAAAGATGAGTTCTTCTTACCACCTGCCTACGGTCTGGCAAGTGCATCAGTCTGTCGTCGAGTAATAATTCACACTCTAGGTGTCTAGAATGAGTTCGTATCCACAGGGATCGTGCCGAAGCTTCACTAGCGTTATTTAAGTTTGTGATAGTTTGCATTCGCTTTGGTTTTTGAAAAGGTTTTTATAAAATAAGCGTAATGCTTTGCAGAAATATAAATTGCAGAATGTATAAATAATAGATTCAAGAAATATAGAGGCTAGGTATGGTGGTTGGACTCCCTCCCTTCTTCATATTTGGCATGATCGGTGTATAACATAGTTACTTAGATTATGTTCGGCGGTGAATTATCCTTGTTCTAGTAATAACTTACTATTACACTATGTCTATTAAAGTTTCCCTACGTTAACAACTAAGGTACCTACGAGAGCCTAACCTCGATGTGTCACATACCTTAATTACTAAGTGAGTTGTTTATAGACATGCATTATAACCTTCACCAATTAACCTCTAGGTCCTAGTATCGGGCTGTTCATCTTCTAAGTGCTCAGATCACACCTAGTGCATGATTCCTCCTCTAACCGCTCAGTTCACGACTAGTGCAGGATGTTACCGTCTCTCTACACCTAGCATTATTTACTACGAGTTCCGGACCATATCAAGTCAAAACCTGATATCAATTCTATGGGCGCTCCCGCTTATCCGGCCAGATTACGAGAATACGTTATTAAGTGCACGAAAGTAAATAACAAACATAACAACTAAATATCATTTATTATAACTTAGACTCAATCACAGACTCCAAATATTCATAGGAGAGTTCATCTTCTCCACCACAACCTAAGGCATAAATATAAAGACTACATATTTAAATTACAAGAAATTATAACCTAAATACAAAAGCCTAAAGAAATCATACCTTGCTGAGTTAGTTTTCCCGTAAGGGGAGAAAACTATGCCCAATAGAGCTCCTCTGAACCTCTCCTTATAGTAGAGAGTTTTCTACTATTTATGAATGAATAAAACAATGAAAGGGAGGCTCTATTTATAGTTTTTGTAATGGGCCTCAGCAAGGCATCGCACCACGATGAAGCCATCGTGCTGCGATGTGAAGATTCAGTTCAATTTTATAACTGATCCTGTGCATTTCATCAGCTTGGGCGCCAAGTTACTCCATCGTGCTGCGATAGCACACATCGTGCTGCGATGGACAGATTCTCTTCAGATTTATTGCTTCTGATTTCTTGGCAAACAAGTAGCTCCCATCGTGGCACGATGGGAGCCATCCTACTGCGATGGAATGCTGATTTTCTTCACTTTTTTGGCTTTTTCTTGTTTTTTTGCATCTTGGACTCTGTCTTGATGCTTTTTCCTATGTTTGTAGGTTTTCCTTCGTATTTGGGCATGTCTTGGTCATTTTACTACTAATAATAATAATACTAAAAATACCGTAGAAATTCCTGTCATCACAACCCCAAACTTAAACTGTTGCTTGTCCTCAAGTAACATGCTGTCAGACAAGATCGTTAGAGAAATGAGAGATAAATAAAGATGATAGGAATTTCACAACCTTGCTTAATATTTCAGCAATGGTACCGCTGATTTCTTACCGCAGCGATCATGCTCAGTCCTGCTAGGCTCAGGAGACGTCAATAGTAGAAAATCGGACAAATGTCTGCAAGAGTCCATGTTCAACTTTTCCTCTCTCTCACATTTGTGTTTTTCGCTCATAATTGAAAGGGTTATCTCTCAATCATCGCACAACCTGCCATTTTACCATAGGCTTGCAAGAATTCTAAGCAACCAGTCAAAATTTAATATACATGCATTATTGGAGGTCTTTTCAGGGTTATAACGTGGCTTAGGTCAAGGTAAGACATTTTTGGGAATAGTAGGCTAAACATTGGAGTTAAGTTCTACTTTGTTGTTCCTTTTTGTGTACGCAACCTTTGTTCTTTAGGGTGCCTTTTTGTGTTGGTATCGGAAAATAAGAACCGGATGTGTCTTTGTGTGGTTCTTTTCTATCACTGTTTTTGCCCTTTGGCTCTTTCTTTTGCCCTTTGGCTCTTTCTTTTGCCTTTTGGCTTTTTCTTTTTCATTCATTTTTTTTAAGAGACTATTTTTTTTTGGGAATTTTTGATGTTTTCCCGTCTCTTTTTCATTTTTTTTATTTTTTTTTGTAGTGATAGTTCTCCGTATACCCACCCCAAACTTAAACGTTGCTAGTTCCATGAGCAACCCCAAACTTATTTTGTTGCCAAGACTTTTGAGAACTATTACCTAACTTCAAAGAGGGTAAATCATTGTTTTTCTGGTCTATAGGCTTGTATCGTGGTTTGTCACCGAAACAAAAGGGATAATTTTTTTTTTTTACGGCTCAAATTTGGCTAGCAAAGGATAATAATATATAAAGGGTGGCTTGAAAAGGCTCTAGGTTATAACAAACAATTGCCTCAATGCATATAATATCAAATCAACTAGTCAGCAGAGAATTAGAGCAAGTTCTAGAAAATAAACAAGTGCACGGTACTCTCATAGTAATTCGAAAGAAAGTTGTAATACCGTTTGGAAATATTTGGCTCAAATCCTCACATGGCTTAGGTATCTGAAAGTTGAACACTTGTCTCACAGACACCAGCTTCATCACTCGTCTCTCTGTCTCCCGAACTTCGCACTTCGGAGCAATCACGTTTGGTTTCTGTATGAAGGCGTGAAATTTGGCTCATCAGAATTTATAACTCACTTCGCCGCAATCTTACCTGTAACAGTTTATCATGCACTAGATAATAAACAACAAACAGTTATTTAATTTTTTGTAAGTTTGAATAAGGGTTGTTACAGATGAAGATGACATGCAGAATTCTAGGCATATTTTATTGAATTGAAAAACTGAAATGAAAATACTGAATTGAAAATACTGAAATTAAAAATACTCATCCTTGGGTTGCCTCCCAAGCAGCGCTTGTTTAGCCTCTCATTAGCTTGAGGCATTTCCTCCATTACAGAGGATAGGTTCGCATGTCTCTCTTTTCTTTAGGAGCTTTCGCCTTAGCTCCTCCCTCTTTCTTGTTGCTTCTTTCATACTTCTCTGGGTTATGTTTTTCTTTGAAGGTGGCAAAGCAGAGTCGTTCATCATCTTCTGAAGGTACTGGTTTCATGATGGACTTTCCCTTGCTTCTTGGTGGATGTTCCTTCTTTTGTTCTTTTGGAGCTTTGACCCAGTTGTTCTTCTTTCTTTCCTCTTTTCTCTCAGCAGCAGGCTTCTTCAGAGGTGGCGTATTAACCCCAAACTTAGATTTTCTGGCCACTTTTCGGTTTCTACCCCATGCTTTGACCCATGTTGCTCGGATGTCCACTTCAATAGTTAGCCTCTTCAGTTTATCCGTGAGTTCCTCGGGTACCTCCTCTTCCTGAGCTGTCTCTATCTCTAGCTACGCCATTTCATTCTCCAGCTCCTCTATCTCTATCTTTACATGTACTTCTTGAGTTGGAGTCGGTGGTGTAGCTTCTTTGTCCTTCCACTCAAGCATGTAGCAGTCTACTCTCTCAGTTTTGGAAGCTTTGATAGTTCTTTCCTCCTTTCCACTCCTTAGAGTCAACTCAGCGAGCTCCACATTAATGAGTGCCCTGCTAGTTGCTAGGAATGGTCTTCCAAGAATGATCGGATGCTCTTCATCTTCCTGGATATCTAGGATCATGAAGTCTGCTGGAAATACCAGGTCTTCGACTTTCACCAAGACATCCTCGACTGTACCTGCTGAGTGAATTGTTGTTTGGTTAGCTAAAACGAGTTCACGTTCTGTACCTGCAGTTATTGTTGTGAGTTTTAACTTGTCTGCCAGAGATAATGGCATTACGTTAACACTTGAAACCACATCACATAAACCTCGAATTTCCGCTTCCTCAATCTGACAAAGTATGGTGACGCTTCCAGGATCTGTCTTCTTGATTGGCAATCGTGCTCGGCTTTCTCTATACTCTTGCAGTTCTCTCATGAACTCATCATAGGCTTCGTATAATGTCATATCGAACAACTTGTACCACTCTTCGTAGTCTTTAATCTGTTCTTCCCTCCGTTCGTGCTCTGATTTCATTTCCTTTAGCACTTTGTATTCCTCCTTTGGATTGACCACCGTGTTACCTGCAATATCTTTAGAAACATGAGTGCTTACCAGTTTTGAGAGTTGACCAATCTGGGTTTCAAGACTTTTTATCGTTGCCCCTTGGTTGGCTACTGTCGTCTGGATGTTTTCAAAGTTAGTTTTGCTCATGCTAGCAAATTTATTGAGTAACTTTTCCAATGGAGATGGTTTCCTTGGTTGAGATGAAGCTTGAGCCTGGTTCCCTGTCTGGTCCCAGCGTAAATTTGGGTGTTTGCTCCAACCTGGGTTGTAGTTCTTCCCCATGTAATTCACCTGCTCCTCGCTTCCTCCTGGCAAACATTGCCCATTAGGGTGATCTTCTAGGCAGAAGTCGCACACTCCTTCCACCTGTTTGACACTAGCTTCCTTCACAGCTTTCTCCTTATCAACAAGTTGCCTCCTTAGTAACTCGATCTCTACTTTGTAGGCAATCTCCTGGTCCACCTTAAGAATTCCAGGAGTCTTTTCAGCTCTATCATGGCTCATGTTGTATTCATTCTGGCACATCTGCTCAACCAGATCCTTAGTCTTTGCATAGGTCTTTACTTTGATGGACCCACCGGCTGAGGCATCTAGTATCATCCGATGTTGCATTTTCATACCAGCAGTGAATAGTTGCATCTGCTCCATAGCACTAATGATGTGGTTAGGACACCTTCTCATAAGCAGCTTGAAACGTTCATATGCCTCGCACAGCGTTTCAGATTCATACTGTTTGAAACTTAGAATCTCAGACTTCCTTTTTTGGAATAATGTGTGTGTGAAGAATCTTTCCAAGAACTTGTCTTCAAGCTCCTTCCATGTTGCAATCGTTCCCCTTGGCAAGCATTGAAGCCAATCTTTAGTTGGACCTGTAAGAGAAAAAGCAAACAAACGCAGCTTCTTCTGGTCATCAGTAACACTTTCCGGCACTTTCTGGATCTGACATGTCTCTGAAAACTTTGCTAGATGATCCCAAGGATCATTGTTGGCACGTCCATCGAACTGGTTCTCCCGCAAACATGTAAGAACATTGCCCTTAATATCAAAGTTAGCTGGATTCGCCGGCTGGAATCCCAGTGAGATCTGATCTGTGTCAGTCCTCTTGCAGTAGTCTCCCATTGTAATTCTTTGCTCGTCCCCCATGGCTTTGGTGGTAGGCTCTTCTTCTGTTTTGAGACTGCTGGATGCTGCAAGCCTTTGTGCTTGCCTTCTTTTCCAAAGCGTTCTTTCTGGTTCAGGGTCGTACTCAAACTCCAGGATACCTGTTATCAAGTACAACAAATGAATACCTTCAGTAGCACTGGAAAATTAAATGGTAAAACTATTTTTGGTTTGTCTCATATGTCTTCGTCACTATGAAAATTCCCAGGTAAGTGAGGTGGATCACAACGGATCGCTTAAATACCAAGACTTATCCTTAGCCAGAACTTTCAGAGATCAAAATCCACAATCATCAACAAGATTTTTTGATTTTTTAATTTTTTTGTATTTTTGAAATTTTTTTGACAAACTTAAATAAATTTAGTAAGGCTTTGTAAACACAATCCCCAGCAACAACACCAAAAACTTGACTATGGTCTGGCAAGTGCACTAGTCTATCGTCGAGTAATAATTCACACTCTAGGTGTCTAGAATGAGTTCGTATCCACAGGGATCGTGCCGAAGCTTCACTAGCGTTATTTAAGTTTGTGATAGTTTGCATTCGCTTTGGTTTTTGAAAAGGTTTTTATAAAATAAGCGTAATGCTTTGCAGAAATATAAATTGCAGAATGTATAAATAATAGATTCAAGAAATATAGAGGCTAGGTATGGTGGTTGGACTCCCTTCTTCATATTTGGCATGATCGGTGTATAACATCGTTACTTAGATTATGTTCGGCGGTGAATTATCCTTGTTGTAGTAATACCTTACTATTACACTATGTCTATTAAAGTTTCTCTACGTTAACAACTAAGGTACCTACGAGAGCCTAACCTCGATGTGTCACATACCTTAATTACTAAGGGAGTTGTTTATAAACATGCATTATAACCTTCACCAATTAACCTCTAGGTCCTAGTATCGGGCTGTTCATCTTCTAAGTCCCCAGATCACACCTAGTGCATGATTCCTCCTCTAACCGCTCAGTTCACGACTAGTGCAGGATGTTACCGTCTCTCTACACCTAGCATTATTTACTACGAGTTCCGGACCATATCAAGTCAAAACCTGATATCAATTCTATGGGCGCTCCCGCTTATCCGGCCATATTACGAGAATACTGTTAGACTACTAGGCTACCACTTAGAAGGGGGGTTGAATAAGTGGCTTCGTTAACCAATGTCAATTTAAAAATTATTTGATTAAAACGAATGCGCGGAAGCACCACCGGATCGGTAGTCTACTTTGCACCTTTTGACCAAAGGAAAGATAGTATAGCCTTGAACGAACTAGGAAAATTATCGGAACGCTTAATGCAAAATATCCAAATTTAATCGATTAACAAAAACAGTCTCAAGCAAGTTATATGATTCGATATTCAAATTCAATCACAATCAAGATAATTGCAATTGAACCTTTGTGCACACTTACGAACACAAAGCGAATCGACACAAAAGAGTTGATTAGGGAGTTCCCCGGATTTCGCGTCGTCCACGCGTTTGTCCGAGTACGTCTCCCCCCAAATAACCAAACGGGTTATTTGAGAGTATTATTGATTAAAAACAGTTTGAACACAAGTGCACAATTTACAATGAATCCAATAAACCTATATTGACTCAAAAGTAAAACTATGCTAAACCTCAATCGACGAACGAATCTTCACCCTCTGATTCCAACGATTTTACCCGTGCAACTCCTTGCAACAATCGTCCAGCTGAGTCCTTCAATTCTTCTCGATTGACCCTTCAAGATATCGAACAATCTTGAATCCCTAGCGAGCAACCAAACCTCCTTCGCAAATCAACCCGATCACGATTCTGATTCACCGCGAATCGTACCGAACGTTATCGACCAAGCGTACAACTTCTATTGGATTGATCCTATACTCAATCTTCAATTGTTGCAACTTGATGGAAGATGATGATCTTGTGAAGGATACACTTTGATCCCAATTTTTCACCCAAATTGTATCCAAAGTGTTTCTCTCAAAGCACTCTTGCTTTCTCACTGGTTCTCACTAGATTTTTCTCAGTTGTGTTACTAACAAATGATCACACACATTGCTATTTAAAGTGAGAATAGAATGAGCAATTTTGGGCATAATTTTTCAAACATGTATCGATACAAATGCTTTGACCAACGTTAAAAATGAAATTTTTGACCTTTGTATTGATACAAACACGGGTGTGTATCGATATAAATATCAGAATCTTGAAAATCTTGACTGATATGTATCGAAGCATGCAAGCATGATTCGATACATCATCAACTTTCTGGATTTTGAGGACATACAGATGTGTATCGATACATGCAAGCATGTTTCGATACACAGGTGATGTTCTGTCTCTGAAAGACCACTTTTGTATCGATACAGACAATGTATGTATCAATACAAAATGCACAAAATCAGCTAGAAGTAATTTCAGGACATTTGTATCGATACACCAATGTATGTATCGATACAAAATACCTAAAAGTCAGTTTTTCAAGTTTTTAGAAAATAGTTCTTTGTTGTCAGGTCATTTGTAATGTTGCCAAAATATGTTCAATCCTATTTTCATGTGTTTTGACAATTATTAAAACATGAGGATGAACTGGTGCACTTTCATTCTCCCCCTTTTTGATAATTGTCAAAACTATGCATAAGCTAACTAAGCCTATACCTATTATGCAAATAAAAAAATAGCAATGTAATACAGACGCAATTAAAAACACCAAGGCTAATCAAATAAGCACGCTCCCCCTGAGTTGATGCCATAATGCGTTTTGATCATCTTTAGCTTGTGCATTCAATCTCTCCCCCTTTGACAATATCAAAAAGAAGAAGAGAGTACATTAGAAGTAACAAGTCCAAGCAATTTTTAATCAATGATCACATCGTGCACTTACATTTGTCGAAATGCACTTTATGATATAATTTCCTAATCAATATAAATACATACAAAGATATGCCAAAATATATCAATGACGAATACCAAATATCATGATAAAACATGGAATGTAGAACAACAATCCATAAACCAACTCATGAATATTGAAACACATCGACATTTGTAAACAAGTAACATACCAAAATATGGGACGAAATAAACAAAATAATGCAACAAATGCATAAACATAAAACCAATCATCCAAACATACGAAATTATTCAAAATATAAAGACGTACATATCCAAAATGAATGTTGCCCAAACATGGCAACATTAAAAATATTCGTACAACCAAATCGAAAATAAGAAGTCATAAGAAATAACATGGTAAACTAGTTCAAGAAAAGATAGAAATGAAATGCATAAAAAGAAGGTTAAATCTCAAACATCATCATTCATCATCCATGTTATCCGGGTTGGTAGGAGGGTTAGGGTTGTAGTAGGCATCCATCTGAGCCTGAATGTTGTCAAATCGGGTGGTCACATAGGTTCTGAGGTTGGTAGTGGTGGTGTACAGCTCTTCAATTCTGGCATTCTGAGTAGCATAGTTTTAAGTGTACTCATTATAGAAGGTAGTTTGTTGCATGCTCATGTTTCTCATCATGTCCATCATTTCATTCCAATTACCACCTTCTTCACCTTGTCCCTCATCCTCGGCCTCACCTTGTCTAGCATTCCTCCTTGGTCTCCTACCTCTAGGAGCAGCAGCTTGACCCTCATTGTCATCATCCGGACCATGGTACACATACACATTATCCACATTCAAAGACCAATTCATTTTGGACATTTGTGTTTCACTAAATTTCTGCAACTTTCCAAGAGTAGTGTACTCAATTGAAAGCTTTTGTCCAATTTTGAATTTCTTCAAAATGCTAGCAATCATGCTACAGTACCCAAAACTTTGATCCCTGCTTGAATTCCTTAGGTCAAACATTCTACTCACAATGTAGAATGGCCAGTCAACTTTCCCGTCCTCCATAAGCAAAAACATCAAGTCAATATCCTTCTTATCCATCCTAGAGCTAGCACTTTTCGGACGCAATATGTGACTCACAATCCAGTAAACCACTCTAGCATTTACACTTAATTTTTCGGTTCCTATGGTTTCCGGAATATTGCCATTTCTAGTAATAGAGGAGATGAAGACATTTGAGTCATAATCAACCTGACTCGTCTCAGAATATGCCAAGAGATCCTCCCCGGTTATCCTATTTTCGGTACTCATGCCAAATAAATCAAACCACATATTCGCAGTGAACTTGTAAACCTTACGACCCCGGCAAAATTCAAACTCAGCCCCATTTCTTTCCTGTAGTCGAGCATAGAAAATCCTAACCAAAGTCTCATTGTATTTTGTTTGTAGGTCACAGAAACTATCAAGTTGTTCAGTCTCAATTATCTCAGCAATATCATTCAAATGTAGATTCCTAAGAGTATCAATATTGACAGATTTTTGAGGAAGTACACTCCTAGTCCTACAATACCTAGTGTAAGTAGTAATACAATCCTTATGAACATACTCATCTTCTTTAAGACCAAAATTAGAAACTTCACCACTAGTAGTTGCTATTTCCTTATCTTTTCTAGCCTTCTTAGGTGCCATTACAAGAAGATTGAGAAGTAGAACGATTTACCTTACACTTTTGATGAAGAACTTTTTAAAAAAATTTCACAAACCCCAATTTGATGAATTCCTTGGATTGAAGCTTATGAGACTTTGACCACGAAATTGATGATGGAGATTGAGTGGGTAATGAATTCTGAGCGGATTGGTGTTAATTTTGTGAAATTTGGTTGAGTTTTGAGGGAGATTGAAGATTTTGGGGTGAGGGTTTAAGAGAGAAACCGTATGAGGAAGAAGAGGTTTTGTTTGGTTGATGAATGAATGAATGAAAAATAGACATATAACCTGTTTTTACGATTTTGTATCGATACAAAGTCGTGTTTGTATCGATACAAGTCAGTTGTTTTGAAGCATGTATCGAAGCATGTAGGCATGTATCGATACATGAGTAACGTTCTGTCCAAACTGAAGAGCTATGTATCGATACAAGTTAATATGTATCGATACATATCAGTTCATTTTGAAAATTTGAAAAATAACTGACATGTATCCATGCAAAATTCATTTGTATCGATCCAAAATGCATTATTTTCGATTTTTCTTAAAACACATGAATTTATAAGTTTAGAATAAAATTTCTATGACTTCCAAATAACACGTATGTATGAAACACATATAGTCACAAAGGTACATGCATATATATGTGAACGAAAAACAATACCAAAGCACAATTCAACATGAGAACACATGTTAAACCATAAATGCATGATAAGATAATCACATAAGTCAATCAAAGTACCAAAATCAATCATATGAAGGAGTATATTTATGTATGCACACAAAGTCACATATGTAAGAACAAGACAAACATATACAAACCTAAGTATAGACTTAATATGGTAATTGTAATGATTTTTGTCAAATCCCCATTTAAAACGTATGAGTCTCAAAAAACTTATCAATATCTTTGAGCAAAATTCTTGGAAATGAAGGATGAGACAACTATCAAGACAAGTATCATATTAAGATAGAAATTGTATGTATATGAACCAAGATACAAATGCTAAGTAAAACGTATAAAAGTAAAGTTAAAGAATAGAATCTTCCCTTAAGTGTTAGGTGGAGGAAGTGATCAATTTCCACACCATTGTGTGTGTTGAGTTAAATCTTATCTTGTCACTTTCCTTGTTCATGAGTCTTGAACTCCATTGTTGTCGATGTCTTTTGTCAATGGCTTCAAGACGTTTCCCTACATACTTAGACATTTGAAATAGGTCCCCAACTCATGTTGGGTCCTAGTTGGTTAGTATCAACATTATTGTCTAACTTAGGTAACCATTGCAATTTGCCCTTTGGTACTAAAGTTTTTCGAGCATGACATTTTGCAATCGTATGACCTTTGTTACAACAATAATGACAAACAATATGAGGATTACTTTTCTTATGATTCTTTTCAACAAATTTGTACTTTTTATTTCTAGGTTTAAATGATTTGTTGAATTTAGATGGATCAACCGCAAAAATAATCTCCGGCTTGGATGGTTCTTTTAGCTTGTCTTGCAACTTTCGCAAGTCTCTATACAAGTAAAAGCATCCATCACATCCGGTCTTATTGTTTCCACAAGTATCAAGAGTTACAAGAGGTTTTTGAATAATAGACTCTTTGAGAGCTTTCAACTCATGTTCCGTTTCCGAAACTTTTGCTTCAAGGTATTTATTAACTTGCATTAAACCTTTTAGTCGTTGAAAAGCCTCTTGAGTTTCTTTGTGTAATTTTTCAAAAGCAACTTGTAATTCGTGATATTCCAAAAGAGTATATGAGCTAGAGGGATTTTGGTTTACCTTTTTAGGAGCAAGTTTCTTACGATCGTGGGATGTCAAGCACACATTTGCCAACATATCTTCACCACTTGAGCTAGAGCTTGATGATGAAGAGGAAGATGAGCTTCCGCTCTCCCATGCAACATAAGCTTTCTTTCCCTTATCCTTGCTCCCCTTTTTGAATGAAGGTGACTCTTTCTCCTTTCTCTTGAGCTTGGGACAATCCGGTTTAAAATGACCGATTTGTCCACATTCATAACATGCTCCTTTCTTGGAGTACCTAGCAACTTCATTCCTCCGACGGTAACCACTATCTCTCCGATACTTCTTAAGATTGTCATCGGAATGCCTTATCCCATTCTTTCTCATATACCTATTGTAGCGTCGAACGAAGAGCCCCATTTCCTCATCATCGGAATCGTCTTCGCTTGAGCTACTTTCCACATGCTCTACCTTTTTAGACTTGGTGGACTTGGATGTGGAGGTCTTTAGAGCAATGAACCTCTTATCCTTTTCCTTTTCCTTCTCCTTGTCATTATGCTTTCCCTTTTTCTCACTTTTCTCATGCTTTTCTAACAAGTTTAGCACTTGTTCATGTTCCCGTCTCTCTACACCTGGCATTATTTACTATGAGTTCCGGACCATATCAAGTCAAAACCTGATATCAATTCTATGGGCGCTCCCGCTTATCCGGCCATATTACGAGAATATTGTTAGACTACTAGGCTACCACTTAGAAGGGGGGTTGAATAAGTGGCTTCATTAACCAATGTCAATTTAAAAATTATTTGATTAAAACGAATGCGCGGAAGCACCACCGGATCGGTAGTCTACTTTGCACCTTTTGACCAAAGGAAAGATAGTATAGCCTTGAACGAACTAGGAAAATTATCGGAACGCTTAATGCAAAATATCCAAATTTAATCGATTAACAAAAACAGTCCCAAGCAAGTTATATGATTCGATATTCAAATTCAATCACAATCAAGATAATTGCAATTGAACCTTTGTGCACACTTACGAACACAAAACTTCAATTGATACAAAATATAAGCGATTTGCGTAAAGTAAGAATTCAAAGCGAATCGACACAAAAGAGTTGATTAGGGAGTTCCCCGGATTTCGCGTCGTCCACGCGTTTGTCCGAGTACGTCTCCCCCCAAATAACCAAACGGGTTATTTGAGAGTATTATTGATTAAAAACAGTTTGAACACAAGTGCACAATTTACAATGAATCCAATAAACCTATATTGACTCAAAAGTAAAACTATGCTAAACCTCAATCGACGAACGAATCTTCACCCTCTGATTCCAACGATTTTACCCGTGCAACTCCTTGCAACAATCGTCCAGCTGAGTCCTTCAATTCTTCTCGATTGATCCTTCAAGATATCGAACAATCTTGAATCCCTAGCGAGCAACCAAACCTCCTTCGCAAATCAACCCGATCACGATTCTGATTCACCGCGAATCGTACCGAACGTTATCGACCAAGCGTACAACTTCTATTGGATTGATCCCATACTCAATCTTCAATTGTTGCAACTTGATGGAAGATGATGATCTTGTGAAGGATACACTTTGATCCCAATTTTTCACCCAAATTGTATCCAAAGTGTTTCTCTGAAAGCACTCTTGCTTTCTCACTGGTTCTCACTAGATTTTTCTCAGTTGTGTTACTAACAAATGATCACACACATTGCTATTTAAAGTGAGAATAGAATGAGCAATTTTGGGCATAATTTTTCAAACATGTATCGATACAAATGAGCATTTGTATCGATACAAATGCTTTGACCAATGTTAAAAATGAAATTTTTGACCTTTGTATCGATACAAACACGGGTGTGTATCGATACAAATATTAGAATCTTGAAAATCTTGACTGATATGTATCGAAGCATGCAAGCATGATTCGATACATCATCAACTTTCTGGATTTTGAGGACATACAGATGTGTATCGATACATGCAAGCATGTTTCGATACACAGGTGATGTTCTGTCTCTGAAAGACCACTTTTGTATCGATACAGACAATGTATGTATCGATACAAAATGCACAAAATCAGCTAGAAATAATTTCAGGACATTTGTATCGATACACCAATGTATGTATCGATACAAAATACCTAAAAGTCAGTTTTTCAAGTTTTTAGAAAATAGTTCTTTGTTGTCAGGTCATTTGTAATGTTGCCAAAATATGTTCAATCCTATTTTCATGTGTTTTGACAATTATTAAAACATGAGGATGAACTGGTGCACTTTCAAATACGTTATTAAGTGCACGAAAGTAAATAACAAACATAACTACAAAATATCATTTATTATAACTTAGACTCAATCACAGACTCCAAATATTCATAGGGGAGTTCATCTTCTCCACCACAACCTAAGGCATAAATATAAAGACTACATATTTAAATTACAAGAAATTATAACCTAAATACAAAAGCCTAAAGAAATCATACCTTACTGAGTTATTTTTCCCGTAAGGGGAGAAAACTATGCCCAATAGAGCTCCTCTGAACCTCTCCTTGTAGTAGAGAGTGTTCTACTATTTCTGAATGAATAAAACAATGAAAGAGAGCCATCGTGCTGCGATGGACAAATTCTCTTCAGATTTATTGCTTCTGATTTCTTGGCGAACAAGCAGCTCCCATCGTGGCACGATGGGAGCCATCGTGCTGCGATGGAATGCTGATTTTCTTCACTTTTTGGGCTTTTTCTTCTTTTTTTGCATCTTGGACTCTGTCTTGATGCTTTTTCCTATTTTTGTAGGTTTTCTTTTGTATTTGGGTCTGTCTTGGTCATTTTACTACTAATAATAATACTAAAAATACCGTAGAAATTCCTGTCATCACCACCCAGAAACAGATGGCCAGACAGAGGTCATCAATAGGTGCTTAGAAGGGTATCTGAGATGTTTTGTGATTGATCATCCGAAAACTTGGTCTTACTGAGTTCCTTGGGCTGAGTTCTGGTATAATTCTACATTCCATGTGAGTATTTGGAAGACTCCTTTTGAGGTGGTGTATGGGAGACAAGCCCCTCCTATTGTGAAGTTTCTGACCAATGAAACCAAGGTTGCTGCTGTGGCCTTAGAGCTAGAAGATAGAGATTAAGCTTTAAGCCAACTCAAACAAAATTTGCTAAAAGCTCAAGAGCAGATGTCCAGTTATGCTAACAAGAAAAGAAGAGATTTGAGCTTTGAAAAGGGGGAGTGGGTCTTTCTCAAGCTTAGACCCCATAGACAACAGTCCCTAGTGAAAAGGATCAATCAAAAACTAGCTCCAAGGTTCTATGGACCTTTTCAAGTAGATGAGAAAATTGGTGCAGTGGCTTATCGTTTGAAGTTGCCTGCTGAGTCTAAAATACACCCAGTTTTCCATGTATCACTACTCAAAAAAGCTATTGGGAATTACCAAGCTCAGGGTCAACTGTCAACAGAGCTGGATATTGATGATACTGCTGATATCTACCCTGAAATTGTGTTAGGGACTCGAGTAATCAGGGTAGGGGATAGTGAAGTTCAACAAAGTTTGATTAAGTGGAAGCATAAGTCTATGGAGGATGTAACATGGGAGGACAATGTCGTGCTACGTGGTCAGTTCCCTGAATTTTGCCTTGAGGACAAGGCTTTTGCTGAGGAGTAGGGAGTTGATAGAGATGTGGATCACAATGTGGGCTTGGTCACTAATGGGCCTAGAGCAGGGGTATGGAAAGTTTATACCAGGAAGAAGACAAAAAGGAATGGAGCATGACGTGGCAATGATTGGTTGAGAAATTGCATGTGCATGGAATCTTCTATATATTGGCAGCTATAACATAGGAGTGAGGCATTCAGAAATATTCCTTTTGTATTGTGGGGCCACCTTGTTGGTGATTAGGGAGCACTGTTGTGCTAGGGGCTGATAGTGTCACTATCAGTTTGTTATTTCCCTTATCTTTCTGTTTTAATAAATCTCTGTAATTGATACACCATTTTCATTACAATTACAGCTCTTATTCACAAATCCTATCAACCTATCTCATTACCATTTTCATATATAGATATTTCTCTGCTAAATTCATATACAACCCTATCAACCTATCTCTCTTGACTAGCATGAACAAATCCAATTACTCACACCTTTCTCTCCCTGAATGCATGAACCATGATACCTGTAAACCACACATGAAAATCAATCATTGTCACAAAACTAGAATCACTCAAGGTCACCAAAACATTCCAAGAATCACCGTACTTGAAACAAATCCTCAACATCATGAACAACAAGCCTAGTTCAATAATCAAAATAGTCAAGCTTATTGGATTGAACAATCAGGTAACATACCAAACAATGCTCAGAATCACAACTTGGATGGCTCTAGGGGAGGAGGAAAAAACCCAGGTTTTGCTATGTACCCATAAAGAATCATACAAGAGGTTGTGTCAGGCTGCAAAAAGAGTATATTGGGAAAGATAATCGTAGATAAGAAAATGCATGTCAGCTTATCGCTATATTTACCAATGCTATTAATATTATAGTCTTCAAAATCAACCAATAAACAACAACTCTTGAATAAAAGAACCGGAGTAGTGTGTTTGGATCCAAAACAACTCTTGCATCAACTATTATCTATAGATGGCATATAAATCATTACATTCTATATTTCTATGTCATATGTAGTCAAGTATAAGTAAGTATATTTCTATTCTAGAACTAAAACGAACTATAGTTAGCATTTCAACAAAAGCATGTTAAACCATGTTTTCAAAATTGCATCAATCCACAACCTAATGCCAAACATTTTCATTTAAATTGGAGCTATATAAAGGACACATGATATAGTTAATCAATTAGTTTAGATAATTGGTAGTCACCTCATGATAATAGGCTTATAAATAAGAACATGCCAGTTTTTCCATTGAACATAAGAGATGTGGTGTCCTTGAATCCTCAAATTTTACTACAATTGTAGGGGAAAATAGCAACATACTCATAGCAGATAGCAGAGAATTTGTTCATAACAAAACAACAAAAACAACAATATATCCTAAAAATAGAAATAGCAATATTCACACAACAAAATAGTGAATGCAAATGCATAAAAAATACATCTATGTAAATAGTTCACACCATAGATCAGCTTGGTGATGAATCAAAACCGAACGGAAGAAGTATAATTGATAATAATGATTAACCGAGGACAAAGAAAGTGAATAATTGAAAACAAAATAGGCGAAGTGGTTACAAACTTTGTGATTGGTTGGGTTTGTGGGAGAGAGTGATTACGAACTTTTGCCGCAGCTTAGCCTCGCAACAGAGCGACGATGATATTGCCAAACCAACATAACTGATCACCGTTTCTTCTTCTCTTCCCTATTGTCTAAGTGAAAGGCTTTTTCTCATCCCTTAATTTTCAATCGACATGGTTGGATTCGGAGTCTGGCGGGATTAGATTGGGGTTCTACAATGGTAGAAGGATAAGATAATTTGACATTAGGGTTTGGGTTTCTTTTTTAATTAGGGGGAAACGAAAATCTAATCTAAATAAACAAATAAAAATAGGAAGGGAATAATCCGCCCAATCAATTTGTGTCACGGGCACAGCGGTTAAGTTATTTTATGCAGTCCTATACCCACGGAGTATGATACCTATACCTATGGCTTGAAAGACCGTAGCTAAAAGTGTCCGTTGGTATATGGCAATTTTCTTGTAGTGTATATTTAGTACAGTTTGCAAAAGTGTTACTGGTGTAGTTTGCTGCTTACGCAGCGAACACCCGCAAGGTTCGCTTACTAGGCAGCGAACTACACTAGTAATAGGAACATGATGTGCATTAAATGCAGACACATGCATTTAATGCATTTTACATGTTACCAAGCATATAAACAGCATAGATATAGCCAAGTATATATTATCGACAATAATAGAAAAATACGCTTAAACATCATTTTCGTCCCTGTAAGTTCATAATTTTTTGGTTTTAGTCTCTATATTTTTTTGTTGCAAATTAGTCCCTGCATGTGCAAATCATTTTGATTTTAGTCCCTAAAGCTAAAATCCGCAGGAAAATCTGCAGGAAAATTCGTTGGTTTCCTCCGGATTTTCTTGCGGATTTTATTTTTAAGGGACTAAAACC
The DNA here is from genome assembly GCA_030408175.1 of Trifolium repens. NCBI lineage: Eukaryota > Viridiplantae > Streptophyta > Magnoliopsida > Fabales > Fabaceae > Trifolium > Trifolium repens. The sequence continues at coordinate 34,925,775 of CP125845.1, forward strand.
AAAAGATTTGAACATACATGGACTAATTTGCAACAAAAAAAAAGATATAGGGACTAAAACAAAAAAAATGCAAACTTACAGGGACGAAAATGATGTTTAAGCCTATAAAAATATGGTTATTATACAAATGAAACTTCTCATCCTGGCACGAGGGATAAATCCACATCTTTGTTGTGTCGGGCTGACGTGATTGCAATTTCTTCTGACAGCCAATCTTATCGGTTTGCCTTCCTTCACGATTTTGGCAAGTGCACACGAGCACGACAAACCTATTGTTGACATTACCAAACATCTGCACCCCGCCTTATCCGTTCCAATCACGTCAGCCCGACAAACCTCATCTATTAAGTAACCCAATGTTTCTCTAGAAATATTTTCTTGCAATTCTGACCACAACACGATTCATTTCCATCTCTCATCTCTAAATATGAAGCTCTGCTGAAAGTCCTTATGTAGCTCACCAAACATGTTTGACAACATGTTATCGATCTCTCCCCAATTCTCTGCTGAAAGTACTTATATTACGGATGTATATTTTTAATCTCGCAGCCACAAAGCCTAACTCTTTAGATAAGTCGTGAACCCATTTTAGCATATCGACACGTTGCTCAAATTTCCTATCTGTGGTGAATTGGATTCAAAAGTCGACTTTAGGAGCGACTACGACAACCTCCCGGGTTACCACATCATTGTTAGGGTGTTCTTCGGCCGGGTTTTCTTCGACATTAATTTGTTCTTCCACCATAGGACGTTTCCCAACCTAATACCAGCTTTATGCATAACATTTTCATCCTCTTTAGCTCCACTAGATTCGTCCATAACAGATCCTATAATTCGGGGGAAAAGCATACTATTTTCATTCCTAAAGTTCTTAATATTTGCTAAACAAAATCATCCAAAACAGAGTTTCAAGAATCTGCTTCTGTTCCATTATAGTTCGCTCTCTAGGGAGCGAACAACCCCATGCATGCTCGCTGCCTAGGCAGCGAACACGACCAATTCTAGGTGTTTGACGTAGTGAAAACAAAATGCTTAAGAAATTGAAATGAGAAGGTTTTAGAGTGACAATACCTTTGCATTCAACTTGTTGGGATGTCTTTGGAGCTCCTTGATGCTTGGATTATCACTTTTTAACACAAAATCCCCTAAAATTGCCGTTTTCGGAGGGAGTTGAAAGAGGTAAAAAAGGTGGTGAAATATGTATACTGTTTGTGTCTGAAGGTCCATGCATATATATAAGGAAAGCGTTTGCGGCTGATGACAGGAATTTCTACGTCATTTTTAGTATTATTATTAGTAGAAAAATGACCAAGACAGGCCCAAATACAAAGGAAAACCTACAAAAGCAAGAAAAACCATCAAGACGGAGTCCAAGATGCAAAAAGACAAAAAAAAGCCCAAAAAGTGAAGAAAATCAGCATTCCATCGCAGCATGATGGCTCCCATCGTGCCACGATGGGAACTGCTTGTTCGCCAAGAAATCAGAAGAAATAAATCTTGAGAAAATCTTCCATCGCAGCACGATGTGTGCTATCGCAGCACGATGGAGTAACTTGGCGCCCAAGCTGATGAAATGCACAGGATCAGTTATAAAATTGAACTGAATCTTCACATCGCAACACGATGGCCTCATCGTACTGCGATGCCTTGTTGAGGCCCATTACGAAAACTATAAATAGAGTCTCCCTTTCATTGTTTTATTCATTCAGAAATAGTAGAACACTCTCTACTATAAGGAGAGGTTCATAGGAGCTCTATTGGGCATAGTTTTCTCCTCTTACGGGAAAACTAACTTAGCAAGGTATGATTTCTTTAGGCTTTTGTATTTAGGTTATAATTTATTGTAATTTAAATATGTAGTCTTTATTATTTATGCCTTAGGTTGTGGTGGAGAAGATAAACTCCCCTATGAATATTTGGAGTCTGTGATTGAGTCTAAGTTATAATAAATGATATTTAGTAATTATGTTTGTTATTTACTTTCGAGCACTTTAATAACGTATTCTCGTAATCTGGCCGGATAAGCGGGGGCGCCCATAGAATTAATATCAGGTATGTGACACATCGAGGTTAGGCTCTCGTAGGTACCTTAGTTGTTAACGTAGGGAAACTTTAATAGACATAGTGTAATAGTAAGGTATTACTACAACAAGGATAATTCACCGCCGAACATAATCTAAGTAACTATGTTATACACCGGTCATGCCAAATATGAAGAAGGGAGGGAGTCCAACCACCATACCTAGCCTCTATATTTTTTGAATCTATTATTTATACATTCTGCATTTATATTTCTGCAAAGCATTACGATAATTTTATAAAAACCTTTTCAAAAACCAAAGCGAATGCAAACTATCACAAACTTAAATAACTCTAGTAAAGCTGCGGCATGATCCCTGTGGATACGAACTCATTCTAGACACCTAGAGTGTGAATTATTACTCGACGACAGACTGGTGCACTTGCCAGACCGTTGTCAAGTTTTTGGCGCCGTTGCCGGGGATTGTGTTTACAAAGCCTTACTAGATTTATTCAAGTTTGTCAAAAAATTTCAAAAATACAAAAAAATCTTGTTGATGATTGTGGATTTTGATCTGTGAAAGTTCTGGCTAAGGATAAGTCTTGGTATTTAAGCGATCCGTTGTGATCCACCTCACTTACCTGGGAATTTTCATAGTGACAAAGACACATGAAACAAACCAAAAATAGTTTCACCAGTTAATTTTCCAGTGCTACTGAAGGTATTCATTTGTTGTGCTTGATAACAGGTATCCTGGAGTTTGAGTACGACCCTGAACCAGAAAGAACGCTTTGGAAAAGAAGGCAAGCACAAAGGCTTGCAACATCCAGCAGTCTCAAAATAAAAGAAGAGCCTACCACCAAAGCCATGGGGGACGAGCAAAGAATTACAATGGGAGACTACTGCAAGAGGACTGACACAGATCAGATCTCATTAGGATTCCAGCCGGCGAATCCAGCTAACTTTGATATTAAGGGCAATGTTCTTACAGGTTTGCGGGAGAACCAGTTCGATGGACGTGCCAACAATGATCCTTGGGATCATCTTGCAAAGTTTTCAGAGACATGTCAGATCCAGAAAGTGCCGGAAAGTGTTACTGATGACCAGAAGAAGCTGCGTTTGTTTGCTTTTTCTCTTACAGGTCCAGCTAAAGATTGGCTTCAATGCTTGCCAAGGGGAACGATTGCACCATGGAAGGAGCTTGAAGACAAGTTCCTGGAAAGATTCTTCACACACACACTATTCCAGAAAAGGAAGTCAGAGATTCTAAGTTTCAAACAACATGAATCTGAAACGATGTGTGAAGCTTATGAACGGTTCAAGCTGCTTATGAGAAGGTGTCCTAACCACAGCATTAATGCTATGCAGCAGATGCAACTATTCACTGCTGGTATGAAAATGCAACATAGGATGATACTAGATGCCTCAGCTGGTGGGTCCATCAAAGTAAAGACATATGCAGAGACTAAGGATCTGGTTGAGCAGATGTGCCAGAATGAATACAACATGAGCCATGATAGAGCTGAAAAGACTCCTGGAGTTCTTAAGGTGGACCAGGAGATTGCCTACAAAGTAGATATCTTGTTACTAAGGAGGCAACTTGCTGATAAGGGGAAAGCTGTGAAGGAAGCTAGTGTTAAACAGGTGGAGGGAGTGTGCGACTTCTGCCTAGAAGATCACCTTAATGGGCAATGTTTGCCAGGAGGAAGCGAGGAGCAGGTAAATTATATGGGGAACAACTACAACCCAGGTTGGAGCCAACACCCAAATTTACGATGGGACCAGACAGGGAACCAGGCCCAAGCTTCATCTCAACCAAGAAAGCCATCTCCATTGGAAGAGTTACTCAATAAATTTGCTAACATGAGCAAAACTAACTTTGAAAACATCCTGACGACAGTAGCCAACCAGGGGGCGACGATAAAAAATCTTGAAACCCAGATTGGTCAACTTTCTAAACTGGTAAGCACTCATGTTTCTAAAGATATTGCAGGTAACACAGTGGACAATCCAAATGAGGAATGCAAAGCGATAAAGGACATGAAAACAGGGCATGTGTACGATGAAGAGAAGCTAAAACAATTCGAGGAGTGGTTCAAAGATACGTTGGGAATTACAATGGAAGATTACTATGATGAGTATTTAAGTGAGCTAGAAGAATACAGAATCGACCCAACGGTAAAACCACATCTGCCAATTAAGAAGACAGATCCTGGAAGCGTCACCATACTCTGTCAGATTGAGGAAGCAGAAATTTGAGCCTTATGTGACGTGGGTTCAAGTGTTAACGTTATGCCATTATCTCTGGCAGAAAAGTTAAAACTCACAACAGTAACTGCAGATACAGAACGTGAACTCATTTTAGCTAACCAAACAACAATTCACTCAGTAGGTACAATCGAGGATGTCTTGGTGGAAGTCGAAGACCTGGTATTTTCAGCAGACTTCATGATCCTAGATATCCAGGAAGATGAAGAGCATCCGATCATTCTTGGAAGACCATTCCTAGAAACTAGCAGAGCACTCATTAATGTGGAGCTCGCTGAGTTGACTTTAAGGAGTGGAGAGGAGGAAAGAACTATCAAAACTTCCAAAACTGAGAGGGTTGACTGTTACATGCTCGAGTGGAAAGACAGAAAAGCTACACCACCGACTCCAACTCAAGAAGTACAGGTGAAGATAGAGATAGAGGAGCTGGAGAATGAAATGGCGCAGCTAGAGATAGAGTCAGCACAGGAAGAGGAGGTACCCGAGGAACTCACTGATAAACTGAAGAGGCTAACCATTGAAGTGGACATCCGAGCAACATGGGTCAAAGCATGGGGTAGAAACCGAAAAGTGGCCAGAAAATCTAAGTTTGGGGTTAATACGCCACCTCTGAAAAAGCTTGTTGCTGAGAGAAAAGAGAAAAGAAAGAAGAATAACTGGGTCAATACTCCAAAGGAACAAAAGAAGGAACATCCACCAAGAAGCAAAGGGAAGTCCATCATGAAAACAGTACCTTCAGAAGATGATGAACGACTCTGCTTTGCCACCTTCAAAGAAAAGCAGAACCCAGAGAAGTATGAAAGAAGCAACAAGAAAGAGGGATGAGCTAAGGTGAAAGCTCCTACAGATGAGAGAGACATGCGAACTGATGACAGGAATTTCTACGTCATTTTTAGTATTATTATTAGTAGTAAAATGACCAAGACAGGCCCAAATACGAAGGAAACCAAGAAATCAGAAGCAATAAATCTGAAGAAAATCTTCCATCGCAGTACGATGTGTGCTATCGCAGCACGATGGAGTAACTTGGCGCCCAAGCTGATGAAATGCACAGGATCAGTTATAATTCTGAACTGAATCTTCACATCGCAGTACGATGGCCTTATCGTGCTGCGATGCCTTGCTGAGGCCCATTACGAAAACTATAAATAGAGCCTCCCTTTCATTGTTTTATTCATTCCGAAATAGTAGAACACTCTCTACTATAAGGAGAGGTTCAGAGGAGCTCTATTGAGCATAGTTTTCTCCCCTTACGGGAAAACTAACTCAGCAAGGTATGATTTCTTTAGGCTTTTGTATTTAGCTTATAATTTCTTGTAATTTAAATATGTAGTCTTTATTATTTATGCCTTAGGTTGTGGTGGAGAAGATGAACTCCCCTATGAATATTTGGAGTATGTGATTGAGTCTAAGTTATAATTAATGATATTTAGTAATTATGTTTGTTATTTACTTTCGTGCACTTTAATAACGTATTCTCGTAATCTGGCCGGATAAGCGGGAGCGCCCAGAGAATTGATATCAGGTTTTGACTTGGTATTAGTCCGGAACTCGTAGTAAATAATGCTAGGTGTATAGAGACGGTAACATCCTGACCTAGTCGTGAACCGAGCGGTTAGAGGAGGAATCATGAACTAGGTGTTATCTGAGCACTTAGAAGATGAACAGCCCGATACTAGGACCTAGAGGTTAATTGGTGAAGGTTATAATGCATGTTTATAAACAACTCACTTAGTAATTAAGGTATGTGACACATCGAGGGTAGGCTCTCGTAGGTACCTTAGTTGTTAATGTAGGGAAACTTTAATAGACATAGTGTAATAGTAATGTATTACTACAACAAAAAATGAACCACACAAAGACACATCCGGTTCTTATTTTCCGATACCAACACAAAAAGGCACCCAAAGGAACAAAGGTTGCGTACACAAAAAGGAACAACAAAGTAGAACTTAACTCCAATGTTTAGCCTACTATTCCCAAAAATGTCCTACCTTGACCTAAGCCACGTTATAACCCTGAAAAGACCTCTAATAATGCATGAATATTAAATTTTGACTGGTTGCTTAGAATTCTTGCAAGTCTATGGTAAAATGGCAGGTTGCACGATGATTGAGAGACAACCCTTTCAATTATGAGCGAAAAACACAAATGTGAGAGAGAGAAAAAGTTGAACATAGACTCTTGCAGGCATTTGTCCGATTTGCTACTATTGACGTCTCTTGAGCCTAGTAGGACTGAGCATGATCGCTGCGGTAAGAAGTCAGTGGTACCATTGCTGAAATATTAAGCAAGGTTGTGAAATTCCTATCATCTTTATTTATATCTTATTTCTCTAACGATCTTGTCTAACAGCATGTTACTTGAGGACAAGCAACAGTTTAAGTTTGGGGTTGTGATGACAGGAATTTCTACGTCATTTTTAGTATTATTATTAGTAGTAAAATGACCAAGACAGGCCCAAATACGAAGGAAAACCTACAAAAGCAAGAAAAAGCATCAAGACAGAGTCCAAGATGCAAAAAGACAAGAAAAAGCCCAAAAAGTGAAGAAAATCAGCATTCCATCGCAGCACGATGGCTCCCATCGTGCCACGATGGCTCCCATCGTGCCACGATGGGAACTGCTTGTTCGCCAAGAAATCAAAAGAAATCAATCTTGAGAAAATCTTTCATCGCAGCACGATGTGTGCTATCGCAGCACGATGGAGTAACTTGGCGCCCACGCTGATGAAATGCACAGGATCAGTTATAAAATTGAACTGAATCTTCACATCGCAGCACAATGGCCTCATCGTACTGCGATGCCTTGCTGAGGCCCATTACGAAAACTATAAATAGAGCCTCCCTTTCATTGTTTTATTCATTCCGAAATAGTAGAACACTCTCTACTATAAGGAGAGGTTCAGAGGAGCTCTATTGGACATAGTTTTGTCCCCTTACGGGAAAACTAACTCATCAAGGTATGATTTCTTTAGGCTTTTGTATTTAGGTTATAATTTATTGTAATTTAAATATGTAGTCTTTATTATTTATGCCTTAGGTTGTGGTGGAGAAGATGAACTCCCCTATGAATATTTGGAATCTGTGATTGAGTCTAAGTTATAATAAATGACATTTAGTAATTATGTTTGTTATTTACTTTCGTGCACTTTAATAATGTATTCTCGTAATCTGGCCAGATAAGCGGGAGCGCCCATAGAATTAATATCAGGTTTTGACTTGGTATAGTCCGGAACTAGTAGTAAATAATGCTAGGTGTATAGAGACGGTAACATCCTGAACTAGTCGTGAACTGAGCGGTTACAGGAGGAATCATGCACTAGGTGTGATCTGAGCACTTAGAAGATGAACAGCCCGATACTAGGACCTAGAGGTTAATTGGTGAAGGTTATAATGCATGTTTATAAACAACTCACTTAGTAATTAAGGTATGTGACACATCGAGGTTAGGCTCTCGTAGGTACCTTAGTTGTTAAGTAGGGAAACTTTAATAGACATAGTGTAATAGTAAGGTATTACTACAACAAGGATAATTCACCGCCGAACATAATCTAAGTAACTATGTTATACACCGGTCATGCCAAATATGAAGAAGGGAGGGAGTCCAACCACCATACCTAGCCTCTATATTTCTTGAATCTATTATTTATACATTCTGCATTTATATTTCTGCAAAGCATTACGCTAATTTTATAAAAACCTTTTCAAAAACCAAAGCGAATGCAAACTATCACAAACTTAAATAACGCTAGTAAAGCTGCGGCACGATCCCTGTGGATACGAACTCATTCTAGACACCTAGAGTGTGAATTATTACTCGACGACAGACTGGTGCACTTGCTAGACCGTAGTCAACGGCCTAGGGTGCGAACACCATTCGCTCTTCATTTAGCGAACGTGTAAAATTTCAAATTTTGCAAGGGGGTGGCTGTGTCTTTAGAGAGCAAAAATAATTCGCTCCCTAGGAGGCAAGCAAGGGTAGTTTGGTCATTTCAGGGAGTGACTGAGAAAAGCCAGGGGGTGCAAAAAGAAATTCTCATAAGGATACGACTTTGAAGCCCAGTGACTGAGATCCAAACTTAACTCTAGCTTCTACAAGAAGACTTTCATATGAAAAATTTTCCTTCCACTCATACAATTAATCCTTCGCCTCTAATTTTTGTTATCATATTCCAGTTTTATCTTTTATTATATTATTTTTTACAATTTTTTTAACTTTATTCTATTCAACATTTTCAGGATCTCTGCACACCTTTATTGTTTGTGTGTGCGCGCATTTGCAAAAATACAATTTACATATTATTGAAGTTTCATTCGTTTAAAAACTGTAGTGTCGTGTATATCTAGGACTTTGATACCCTCGACTTTGATAATAGTTACAATCGTTTATAAATTGATTTTGGATGGTGATTTCAGATAGATTTTCCTGGTGGTTAGGAAAGGATGTAGACAAGATATATTGTCGACCGCCATTAATTCATACAATAATCACTGCAAAGTGTTGATGCTTACAACAAATATGTATCTATGTCCTTTAACAATTCCTTCGGAGCAAATTTTAATAAAGAAGTGTGGTGAAATGGATTCTCTCTATCAAAGATAGTATTGGATCTGCACACTAATATGGGGAGATTAGATCATCTATACCTGATGATTTTATGATACAAGACTCGTCTGATCCATATAGTTCTCTTATTGATTTTGCATATCCAGATATATCACATAATATGAAGATATCCAGGGTTTTCTAAGAATAAGGGATTCTTGCTCCAATGTTGGATGCAATTAAGCATGTTAATAACCATCTTCTATCATTGATTCCAGAAGATGAGAACGAATATTTTAGCTTTGATTTAGTATGTCAATTAGACGAAAATAAAGAGATACAGAGTCAATGTTTCACTACTGAATTCTTAAATGATATCAAGTTCGCTTAGGTATTTCAAATTCCAAAGGGAGAGTGAATGTTGGGTGCACATTGATGTTGATGAGGAACATTGATCAGACGATTGTACTTTGCAATGAGACTAGTCTAACTATTGATGAACTTTGCAAGCATTTTAAAGGTGTATTTGTCATTACATGCATAAGTGCAAGTGATAAGATAATTATTCCAAGAACGAATTTGATAAATTCGAATGATTTTGGACTACCTTTCAATTTCACATGGAGACAATTCTCGTTGACTATGTATTTTGCAACGACAATAAATAAGAGTCAGACCAGTCTTTGTCGTATGTCATCATATATGTAAGTGCACATGCACTTTCACTTGTTTTGAATGGTGTCAAAAATAGGCTAAAATATGTTGATAAACAGTTTTTCAAAATACTTTGAAACTTAGAAAATTTCAAGTTACAGGTATTTTGAACCAGTGTATACATGGTATGAACCGATGCATGATTCCCAGAATTTGTGCATTGGTGCATAGAATGTTTGAACCGGTTCATGGTGGTGATTTAATGATCTTTTGAAATCAGGAACATTGATGAATCAATACATGAAATAATGAACAAGTACATAATCCTTCTTATGGGCAACTTGAACCAGTGCATAGACTGTTGCGGTTTGCCTTGAAACTTGTTGATGCGAGAAACTGGTGGAGCGTCTATATACCATGTTTGGTCTATAGGGCGCTAGGCACCGCGCCATGCGTGGAGGCATGTGGTTGCACTGTCTGGTTAGGGCGCTACGCGTCGGTGGTTGGCGCCATATACCCTGTTTGGTCTATGCAACCGTAAGAGAGAGAAAATGTAGGGTTTGAAAGGGAGTTTTCACCAACATGGAGACTAGGGTTCAAGGGGGTTTCTCTTGGGTTAATCCTAGGGTTGGGTACTCTTTCTAACACCTTGTAATCACTTATCATTGAAATCTCTTTGTCACGGGAAGAGATTTGGGAAAATGGTAGAATTTAGGGAAACTCTAAATTCTTGTAACTCTTGTAAATCTCATTGTAATCAAGGAAGAATAAGTTTGATAGTAGAAAGGAGAACTCTCTCCCCAGACTAGGTTCATTAACACCGAACTGGGTAAACAATTTGATTTGTGTTTTTTATCGCTTTCATAGTTTTCTAGCTTTCTATGGTTGATTATTATTGCTTGGTCTATTGTTGTTATTGGTTGCTTTGTTTGTTTTGTCTCACACTAGTTAAGGTTTTATTGGTGTGTTTTGGTTTCGAATTCACAACATAGACACTTTGAACCGGTTCAAGTCTGTTACATTTTTATTTCAAATATTTTTTTATTATATGAACTGGTGCAAGCTTTTTATGTGCACCGGTGCATGTCAGGTAAGAGACTTAAAATTTTGCCTTGTCATCAATCAATCTATTTTGTCTATAAATAGCAAACTACACTCTTGTCTGTAACCAACTTTTGGGATTACTGCTTTTGAGTTGCATTTGTGAGTAGTTTCAAGAGAGTTAAGTAAATCTTCCAAGAAAGTTCCTTGAGAGATTCATTGTGAGGGCACAATCAAACCAAGAATCATTCATCTTCTTCAATGTTCATTTATATGGATTCATTAAGAGAGTTGAAGATAACATTCAAAGATCAAGAGGTTTTGGTCGTTCGAGATTGATTACGGTTTGGGGAATTTCGTCAAGGGAGAGCTAAGCAATGAAATTTCAATTGTGGATTGAATTTGTGATCACAATCAAAGATTCTAGGGAACTTGCCAAAGATCAAGGATTAGCGTCTTGCTCTTGTGGAGAATTAAAGACTAATCAAGGATTAGAGGAGTTTGAAGATGAAGATTGGTGATTGTGATCTTAATGTGCAAGATTGTTCGAGAGATTAAGATAGCAATTGTTGTATTGTATTCCTAAACTCTTTGTACTCATTCTTAAAAAAAAATTGAAGAAATATATTTCTCAGTTCCCTGTTTGGAAATTGGGAGGGAGATGTACCGGACCATTAGCGAGGACGAAAGGAAATCCGGGAACTCCCAAGTCTCGTGTCTCTTTATTATCTTTATCGCTTTTGATTAATTGTTTTCGAGTTCACCTTGGAATTATAGTTGATAACTTGTTGTGAGTTGTTGAAATTCACGCATATCAAGTGTTTGTGAAAATGCTTGATAGAATTTTTTTAAGTAAAACCTTAACAATGAACACTAAGTGTTCGATTAAAGTTCTAAACGAGTTTTTGATTCTTCGCTTGTTGAAAACTTTGTTTATCGTTAATATCGTTAATCGAATTTACGCATTCTAGCACCGCTTTCGCACCGTACTCTTTTTGGTAAAAACTTTTTGAAAAACTTTGAAAAATATACCTCGACAATCTTAAATATAAATACACTGTTAAATGATTTTATCTATTGATTTAAATTGTATAGTTCAAAGTTGTAAGTGTGTCACACAATTGCAACATGAAATCCATTTCTAAAATGATGGACTAGAAGAAGCTGATTCTTTGTGTGCCATATAAATATCTTCCAATGAGCTATAGTGATGATCTAATGGATACCCAACGTGACAAATACTTCTTGGATCACAACAGAAAATATTGTATGTCGACTGAACATGACAAAAGAAATTGAGACCAAGTATTTCAAGATAAATATTATATTCTTTCAAAAAAAGAGATAAATATTACATTCTTATTTTACTTTCAGATATACATCAAAATCTCCCATAAAAAACAGATCTACATCAAAATCAAAGCTTTATAATATTGAACTCTTAAAGTTATAATTGTTCTTTAATCCAATTTTTTTAGCTTTAATTGTTTCTCTAGTTCACACACACGCACCACATAATCCTCTCTTTTTTTTCTCCTTTCACTCTCCTAACACTCTATTTTTCTATTAGAATAATAATAATATAATCAAGAGAAAAAATTGAATTAGAAGAAATATAAAATTAAGAGAGCGAATGAGAGAAAAGAAAAAAGATGAATCAATTTACACATTACTATGCAATACCTAATGACTCCAGCTATAATTATATGTAACCAATTAAAGATTCTACTAATTGAATGAGTGATCTAATCACTTGGACACTACATATTGATGGTTTATTTGAAGTTATTTTAATCTTTAGAATTATACTAATAATATAATTACGTGATATGGATTAAAAGAGGGAGGATTGATGAGAAGAAGACAAAAGTTGAAAAAGTTGATATGGATTGGAAAAGGGTGGATAGAATAGAATAGAATAGAATAGAACAACAGTATCTTTATAATAACGTGGGTGAAACCAACCAGCTGCACAGGATCCGTTTGGATCGAAATTTTTGGAGGGGAGGTGAGGGAATATTTTAAATTTTTATGTTTGGTTCAATTTTTTAACGAGGGGAGAAGAGAGAATGGGAGAAGTAATTTACTTTTTTACTCTTAACCTTATAAACTCAAAATAAGGATTCAATTATAATGGATATATTACGTCAAAAAAAAAAATTTAATGGATATAGAACAAAAAAAAAAATCTAATGAGTAGAAAACCTAAATTTTTTTTGTTGTAAAAAAAATAAAACCTAGAATTTTAATATTCCAACAAGGATAATTTTAAATTTTAATAAAAAAATGAGGGTAATTTTGTGAACATAATAAATTATGTTTTACTTCACCTCCCCTCCTTAAAAATCCCTCCCCTCCCCTCCCCTCCTTCTCAATTGAACCAAACTAATAGGCCATAACAACTTGTGGCTCACAAAACTTCTCCCTTGCTGAAGTGTCATATTTCCAAATATTCTTCCAGCTGAAGTGGCTTATTTCTAAACATTTTTTTTTTTTGTAGATTTCTAAACATTCTTTGAATATAGAACAAAAATACAAGTGAATCCGAAACTATTTTTTTTTTTGAACAAGAATCCGAAACTATTATTATGTTTGGATTCGTAGCATATGGTAAAAATAAAGTGGAATAATATAGTTAAAAATACCCTCACTCAATTTTGGAAATTTAAAAATATTAGTGATAAATTTCTATCAAAGTTTTAAAATCACGAGTTCTTTTTATTTTATTTTAGATATTGAAACAATTGTTTCTTTCAAAAATAAAAATATTACAAGTTAAAAAATTGAAACTTGAAACAATTAAAAAAGAGCCATTTTAAGAGAGCCATTTTAAACCCGAATCCGCGCTCCGACCTAATTCTATCTTATACCATAGTTTCAAACATTTCACAAAATGAAAGACAAATATGTTATTTGACTAAAAAGAGAGAGAACTTAAGAAAAAGGGAAAAGTTGAAAAAGGAGATGACATGGATGAAAAAGGGTGGGAAAGAAGAGAACAACAACTAGACACTAAAATTGGATCCGGATTGACTGTTGTAGCAGTCTCATGCAATTGCACATAGTAGTTAATCCGGATCGTTTATATATAATCAAGTAGTTAGAATTTATTCAACATAAATTTAATTATTTATTATAATATTTGATCATAGCCCTTAATATGTGATCGGACGGTCAAAAGTAGTTATTGCGTGCACGCAATAACTGCTTTAAATCCAACTCCCACTAAGATCTTATAGGCCACAACAACTTGTGGCTCAAAAAACTTCCACTTTTCTGAGGTGGCTTTTCAACTTTTTGACCTTTATAAAACCTCTTCACACAAACACACAAACATTGTACCACCCTCTCTATCTTTCTCTCTTTCTCTTCTTCCATAACAAGTAACATAACAACTCTTCATAATCCTTTTTTATCTTCAAAGTATTATCAAGTAAACATAACAAAGAAACAAAAACAACAACATGATGATTAATGATTCAACCATGAAGCTTTTTGGCAGAACCATTTTTCTAACACACAACCACATGGATGTCTCTTCCAATGATTCTTCCTCAGAATTTGCAACTCATATTCCTTATGAAGATTTATCTGATCATAGTCTTCATTCATCTTTATCTTCATCTTCTCCACTTGAAGTGAATTCTCAAACTCAACATGATGCTAAGAGATATAAGGTATGTTCCATGCCATGGTTGTTCTATTTGAAGAAATTTTTTTATTTTATTTTTAATTATGTTGTTAAGTAGTGTGTTTTGCAATTTTAACACCGGCCCTTTTTTCAGAATTTTACAATTATTAATGGGTTGATTCAAAAAAAATATATTTTTTGTTATGCAATTAATTGCTTATAGTTTGGTGTAAGTAATTAAATTAAGTTTCACTGCAATTTCTTGTGGCTGTCTTGACAACTTTATGATGACAGATGGTTGATGAAATTGTTTACTTTTACCATTTGCAGATTTATATAATCTTTTCATTATTTGTTTTGTTTTGTAGAGAAAAAAAATTGATTTTGTTAAATTGATTATGATTAAAAATAAATTTAACGTAAAGTGATTTATCTTTGAATATGTTATTGTAAGAGAGGGTTGTTGAATGATTAATTAAAAAATCAATTGTAGAAGCAAAACTTTGCAATTCTAGTTTTGCAAATTAAAATAATTTCCAGATGCAAAATCAATTCTATTCAAGAACTTTCACTTAAGGGGTTAAGCTTTCGCCACAATTGAGTAATTTTGCTTTAGTAATACAACTTTCTTTGCTTTGTACTTTTTAAATTCTTCTCCAATGAAAAATGATTTAATTAGTTTCACTTAAAAGCTCTGTCTAATTGTATACTAGAATTATACTAAAATTAGGAGTTATGAAGCACGAACACAGACACAACTCACAGACACGACACAGGACAATTCATAAGAATGATTTGTGGCTCAAATTTTGGTCTTATCCAATCTAACAATTTTGTATCAATTTCAGGAAACATCAATGAAACAATTCACCTCAGTGCAAGTTGATGATGAGGTCTCACAACAAACCAAAGAGGATTTAAAATCTCCAACATCTTCAAGCCTTATTGAGAACCCGAAAACACCCTCGTCAGAAACCGAAACTTCTCAACTCAATTCCACTAAAATTGATGAACAAAGTGATATATCACAAGACAAATCTCCAAAGAAACCAGACCAAATTGTTCCATGTCCAAGATGCAAAAACATGGACACAAAATTTTGTTACTACAACAACTACAACGTCAAACAGCCGCGACATTTCTGCAAAAACTGCCAGAGATATTGGACTGCTGGAGGAACCACGAGAAACATGCTTGTAGGCGCAGGTCGGCGCAAGAACAAATTATCTTCTTCATTTTCTTCCGATGTCTCTCATTGTCGTCAAATGAATACTGTCTTGACCTTTGGATCAGATTCTTCAACTTCACTTGACAAGAAAATGAATGTTGAATCACATGAAGAAAAAACTGATAATAGTCATCAAAATTTTCCTCCACAGTTTCCATGGAACCCTGCAATGTCTTATCCTGTGACATTCTATCCCAATATAGCATATTATGGTGGTTGTTTGGTACCATCTTGGAGTGTACAACCTATCTCACCACAATCTTGTGATCCAACTTTAGGGAAACATTCTAGAGATGGAAAGATTTTCTCTCATTCCAACTCAGAGAAAGAAAAACTTTGCTCAGAAAATAACAAGATAGAAAGTAATAATACTAGTGAGTTGATCCCTAAGACACTGAGACGAAAACTTTTCAAGGGATTTGCATCTAAGGGTGTTGAGAATAATCAAGTGGTTGAAGTATCATCATCAGTAATGAAAGCTAACCCTGCAGCTTTATCAAGGTCTCTTGTGTTCCATGAGAGGATTTGATTGGGAATATGTAGAACAAACACCTCGGTTTGAAGGCGTATTAGATGTTCGACACATGTGTGCCTGGCAGACACTGACTCATGCAGTGTCAATGTCGTGTCTGGTATCTGTGTCAAGTGTAAATTAAGTGAGAAATACTAATTAGATTCCAAAATGTTTCTGTAATTGATCATAGGCAAGTACAACAATCACATTCTGCTAAGTTTTATTGTTTTTTAGAATTAGATAATTTTGTTGAGTAAATATCTTTGATGTACATATTATGTAAATGAGAATTTTGGACTGAAATCTAAAGGTTTTTTACACTCATATGCTGCTGCATCTACTCTGGATTTTACCGCGATATGTTAGTTTCGATAACCTATGTTTATTTATGTACAGTTACATAATCTGCATAACTGCAACTATAAAAATTAATCTCTTAAACCTATTAGGACAACCGCAATAGCAAAGTTTCAAATCAAGAGTTTCAATAATGATCCATAAATCCATAATGAACTACCTGTGACATGACAGATTTAAAACCTTTTATATTGAGGCCGAATCATTATTACAATGTTCACTACTAGAAAAAGTTGAAATACCGACGGAATTTAGAGACAGAATATATTTTAATTAGAGACAAATATTTTTATTTTAGAGATAGAAATTTTCATTTTAGAGATAGATTTTGTCCGTCTCTAATAGTTTAGAGACGAGGAAATTACCGACGGGATCAAATCCGTCTCTAACGTGCTTAGTGACGGAATATTTGCATTTTAGAGACAGATTTCGCCCGTCGGTATTTAAGAGTTTTCTAGTAGTGGTTCTCCTTAATTCTTTGTTGCAGGCTTGGATCTCACTGAGTTTAGAGTAGGCTTGTCACAAATTCTGGCGAAACTCTAAACCGTCTTCGAATGCAGGATGCATTGAAGACTAGATATATTCTTTGATATGCATGCCTTTTGGACTCTCCTCTGACACACGTGTTTCGAGGACTCTGTTCTTCGTGTAATTTTTTTTTTTTTGCAAGAACTCATTTGTTCTTCGAAAAATACGGTAGAATTTAAAAAGAGTCCTGCTATTTATTACGGAGGAATTGGCACACGAAACAGAACAATAACACTTGGTCTATGCTAAATAATAGGACTTGCAGTTACACTTTGTTTTTTAAGAGAAATCATGGGGTGATGGGTTTTATAATGAAGGGTGGAGATTCTTTCTTCTCTTTCTTATTTTCACTTTTCGTAAACATAAGCATTACCCATTTAAAAAATGAGTAGTGCTATATGTTACGGGAGAAAAAACACAAGAAAGAGAAGAATTGTACTGTATTGTTTTAAAAAAATTAAAATTGCTATAAATTAGGAAGTTTAGAGGAAATCATGGGGAGGTTAGTTATGAAATTGTAAGGCCATGATTTATTCTTCTCTTTCTTGCTTGTAAATTTCTTACAAACAAGCATTTCACTTAAAAAATTTATTGTAATAGCAGCTGCGCCTTATTTTTGGTGGAAGGTATATATGGTATGCATATATAACATCTAAATTGATTATAGCCATAGGTGCGGCTTTGAGAACAATTATTTTGTATTTATTTGCAGTCCAATTTTTAAAATTGGAACAAGATTTCCGAAATATTTAAGAGAAGTTTACTTATAATTTGTTAAAATGATTGACATCTTACAATTTTATCGATATTCTTTCCTAATAATAAATTTTCATCGACTAAAATGACAAACTGATATAATTTTAAAGATTATTTTGATAATTTTTTTTGTGAAGCTCGTAATCACTTGATTCCAATGACATGGTTCTTTTATAATTTATTTGTTAAAACAAAGATTAAATATTCTAAAAAAAAAAAAGGTAGAAGCATTCAATTAAACAATATTTCATATTAAATGCATGATTTAGTTAGAATTTGATACGAGAGTATCTTTTGCTTTGCAAGGTGAGAAACACTACTATTGTGAGCACTTCAAATATATCAAAGCATATTTCTCCGCCACATAAATTTACTCTCAACAAATATCTCCCATATATTTCAAATACCGGAACCTTATGTCATGGTTACACCTGTAACGGATAATTTTAAAATTGAGATTATTAAAATTTTATTCGTGAATGAGACTTCACATTATTTATTATTATTCTCGACCAATTAAGTTATCTCCCACATGTAATTAGGAGATAAATTTAATCACATATCAAAATTAAACTGTAAAATTTATTTAACAAGTTATCCATAAATGTTAATTCAATTGACAAAAAATTATCAAAATTATAGATCGAACGTCATTATGGGAGTTTAAATTTCGGCTTCCTTATTTTTCACACAGGTAAAAAGTTAAACATTAACCAATATGATTAAGAGACTCAAACATCTACTATTAAGAGATTGTTATCCACTAAATTAGACAGGAACATGTATATAAAATAACGGAACCACATGACCGACTAGGGGATGACATGACCATACATAGGATAAATTCATAAGTTGAATCCACTATAACATTCAGCATTTTTATCTTGTTTTCACCCTATTCTTAGTAGAGCTGGGTATATGGATCAAAATTTGCGGGGAGACACATTTAATTCGCAATCAGTGTGGACTTAAGATTAATTATTTTTATTCGTTTATATTTTTCTTTATGTTAATTAGATCGTAAATGTAGAGTTTTTGTTATATTAGAGACTTTTGGCGATCTCCGTTGACCTAGATGCTTTGGTGGGTTGCAATTTGCTCAGATTTGTGTGTCTGTTTAGTTGCCATCATTTTCTTAGTTAGAAAGGGTCTGGTTCGACAATGGTGTTTTCGGTGGGAGACGTTAAACTCATCGAATCCAACAGTTTTAGGTTGGAGTTGGAGTGAGACAATAGTGAGTCATTGTAGAATTTTACATAGTGTTATTTGGGTTTGGTGCAGTAGTTTTGGTTGAGGTTGTTTGTGGGGATTAATTTTTGTTAGCTTTGTTTTGTTGCGTTTTAGTGTTGGTGATAGACACCCAAATTATTGTATGGGGTGAGTTGATGTGGTTGTTGTTCTTTTTTATTTGTTAAGGTGTTTTCATCACCTTGTCTTTCTTTGTTTGATCCGACAATTCCTTATATTTCTTGTTTAGGGAATTGGTCCATTAATAAAATTTAGCAGATTAAAAAAAAATCAACGTTAAAACTGTGGGTTAAAAGAAAACTCGTCTACTTTGCTGGGGGTAAAGCAAAACTCGCATTTGTAGGGGGTAAAGACCTCTTTATCCAAAAAAAATTACTATCCTATTTGAGTTGTTTTATCTGCTTTTTTTTTTATAGTTAGATAAAATGACAAGTCATTGAAAACTTGTTTTATCTCCTTTTTTATAACACCATTTCCAAACCAAACAACATCTTCTCTCAATCCCATTTTATGAAAAAATTAACCAAAAAATTTGACATATATATTTTGAAATTAGTGGGATCCAGTTCTATTTTAAATTTTTTGATGAATAATATAAATATTTAAGAAATATAATTAAGTTGTTTAAATAATTGAAAAATATAAAATAATATAAAAAAGTTAAGTGAGATTTATTTAAACCAGCAAATTGAATGTATGAATATATATGCTCTAAGAGGATAACATTTTTATAAATAGAAAGACACTTTTTTTGTTTTTTTTAGGCTTAAATATGTAAATAGTCCCTGCACTTAGGGGTCGTTTGAGTTTTAGTCCATGCTTTTCAAAAAACTTTCGTTTTGCCACTGCACTTACAGTCAACTTAAAAAAAGGTCCCTCTGTTGACTTTTTTGATGATGTGACACTGATTCTACCAAATGTCACTGATGAGTAGGCTGAGTGGAACACTGACTAGGCAAATTGCTAAGAATTAGCATGGATCCCGTGCCAAGCACGGTAATTAATATTTTTTTTAGTTTTAAATATAAATATGTATCCTAACCTATGAAATAGAAATATATATATATATATATATATATATATATATATATATATATATATATATATATATATATATATATATGAACATTGAACATGATACAGACACTAACACATTGATATGAACATTGAACATGATACAGATACTAACACATTGATATCAGGCATGACAATAAAATCCATACCCGTGAATACCTGCCCGTACCATCCCCGTTTTGAAGAGGAAAACCCGAGTTGATTAAGTTTGGGTTCATGTTTGGGTTTTATCCGATTTTAAAAGACGGGGATGTGGCGGGTAATGGGGACATTGATACCCACCTGAACATGTCCCCGAACCTGCCCCGTTTATATAAACATCATATTTTCCTTTTCTTAAATTAAATTATGTATCAAAAAAATATTTATTTTTATTTTAAATTGAGTATTAAATAAATTGTTTACCTTATTATTTTTTTTGTTTAATAAAATCATATTATTGAAACAAAATAGTTCTCGATTTTTAAATTATTTTTTAATTAAAAAATATCAAAATACAACTCGAGTTCATGTGAAGAGAAGCGAGACAGGGATACCCAAAACCCATCGGGGATACCTGAACCCCGTCGGGTATGAGTTTGGGGTTCTACTTTTCTTCCCCGCTTAAAATGGGGATGGGTATGAAGATACCCGAACCTTATGTGTTTGGGTTTGGGGAGGACAAAATCCGACCCGCCCCGTTGCCATGCCTAATTTGATATTGATAATAATTTGAAAAAAATAATATAATTAAGCATAATCATAAGTGTTGGTGTCCGACATGTGAAACAACTAATCTGAGAAGTTTTTGTGCTTCATATATCATGGCTCATATATGTGTGTATAACAATAGTTGTACCCTTACCACCATACACGTATCATTTGGGTATCATGGTACTCATACATGCACGCATTACCTCAATTTTACTAAGAATAAATTGATCAATTAAAATATAAGATATCATTTTAATATATAATTAAAAAGTTTTTAAAAAAATTAATGTTAACTTTTGAAAATTATAGAAAAAATTATTATTAATCATGCTAATGTTTATATATATATTAGTAGTGTTTTATTTTTTAAAATATATATATAGATACATTTTTATATAATAATATAAAAAAATGTAAATATATATATATATAATAATCGAGTATAGGCGGTTACTAAAGTATCCATACCCGTTCGTTTTTACAAATAACTATCAATGTGTGTGTTCTTTTTTTGCGGATACCTACTGTATATGGGTCAACTTGCCATCCTTGAGAAGAAGAAAAAACAACTCTTTAGATTCATTTAAAGTTGCTTTGAGCATGCAATATAAACTTTATAAAAAAAAGAATGGATTAAAATTGAAAATATTAAATTTAGAGGGACCAAAGTTCAAACGGAATTTATAGAAGGACGAAAAATAAAAGTTGATATATTTTATGGGACATAAAACATATTTAACTCTAAACTAAAATTAGTGTGCTCATTCGATCAGTTCTCCAATTGTGAACTTTTACATTGTTTTATCCCTTTGTAATCTAACTATTTATGTTATCCTTTTTTCACTCATAACTCAGTAATGGTTTTTATCCGTTTTTAAATGTTTGGATATGATGTTTCTAAGATGGTAGTGAATGTTTCAGTGTTTTGTTGTTTTTATGGTCATGTTAATGCATTAACGACATTAACTTTTTTCGAGATACAATTTTAGAGCTATCAAAATGGACTAACTCATATGGGTCGGCCTGTAAAGCCGGAATAAATTTAGGGATTGGACCTTAAAATATTAGCCCGACATTAACTCTAGTATGGATTTCGTGTCAAGCACGGGTAATTAATATTTCTTTCAGTTTTAAATATAAGTATATATCTTTGCCTATGAAACACGAATACATATGTGGACATTGGACATAACACAGATACTAACACATTGACATCGATAATAATTTCAAAAAAATAAGTGTTGGTGTCCGACACGGGACACAACTAATCTGAGGAGTGTCTGTCTTTTATAGATCTCGACTCATATTCGCGTGTATAATAATACTTGTATATATTCTTAGCAATTTGCCTAGTCAGCGTTCCACTCAGCCTACTCATCAGTGACATTTGGCAGAATCAGTGCCACATCATCAAAAAAGTCAACAAATGGACCTTTTTTAAAGTTGACTGTAAGTACAGTGGCAAAACGAAAGTTTTTTGAAAAGCATGGACTAAAACTCAAACGACCCCTAAGTGCAGGGATTATTTACATATTTAAGCCTTTTTTTAATAATAAATAGGAGACACAGACACTTAAGTGAATTTGATTTTGAAAAGTATATTTAGCTTGGTATTATGTGGTAGAATGAAGTTAAATGAACTAAAATAGTCTATTCAAATATACTCCCTCAGTTCCTTTTCTTTTTTTTTTTAAACCAAAGATATCCTCCGCGCGCAACTGTAGAGATTAATTCCCTCGAGACAACTGAGATCCATTTAAGGGGTTGACTTCTCCCAACAAATGCTTCTCCAAACGCACCGGCCGGGAATCAAATCCAGGATCAAATGGTTAAGGGACCCAAGTATCTACGTCTTGTGCCACACTATGTTGGTCTCCCTCAGTTCCTTTTTATAAAGAACAATTTGCAAAAAAAATTTGTTCTTTTTTATAAAAAACAATCATTAAATTTATACTTTATTAATTAAACAATTCATTTTCTACCCTTTATCTATTCCAATGTTATGCATTAATTACAGTAACATATTCCCTATGCATTAATTACACCAAGGTTAGTTTTGGAATAGATTATAAAATTTTAATAAAAAAAATAAGATTTCTTGATTTGTGTGTTTTTTCCAAACTGTTCAAAAGTGTTAAGATTTGCATAATTTGGAGAAAGAGAAGAAAAACTTAGAAAATCTTCAAGATAATAGAAATCATAAGGATTCATATTGAAAGAGAAATGATAAGAGAATGATAATAGATTGATCAAAAGATAGTGAAACTAGTACAATGATGACTCTTATATAGAGCAATAGAGAGGATTAACCAACTCTAACAAACTATTAACCAACTCTAACTAACTAATAACCTAATGGTAAATGTAACTAACTAAAGAGAGCTTTGGCTAACAATCCTATTCTTAACAGCCTGCCTCAAACTCAATATTGGAAAATTCACCAATTTGGGTTTGGAATACAATGAGAAAAAAACTGTAAAACAATACATCACATGCTAAACAACCAAACTGAACAGCAGCACCAAAAGTGACACGAAATGTAACAAAGGCTTTTATAGATGTGTATATCAGTAACCTCCAAAAATGAATTGCCATTATAGCTTTCAATGATTGATTCATGTCAAGATCCCTCTAGTCAAATGGAAGCATAAAGACAATACCAAATTATGAGAATACTAATTCAGAACTTTGCTTTAGCCATATACTAACACTTGCTGCATCAAAATTATACACAACCATCAGAAAGTAACAGCTCAAAATCATTTTCAATCTTCACAAATGAGACAAACCAGTAGCAAGCCTAAGGGGTCTTCAAAGAGGACTAAAACTCCAACATCTTGTTGGCAGCAACATGCATTGCAGTATCAAGAGGAAACTGTTATGTGGCTTCAGTAATAGGATAAAAGACAACTCCATTCATTCCAAACACAAAAATACCTCCTGTTACCAATGTTAACCTCTGAGGGTCTCAATTCTCTTATCTCTATCTAATCAGTACTTGGAATTTGGAATTACTCTTCATCTCATAGTAAAATACTAGTAGGTGTAAGTGACAACCATATCATGGTTTAAATTTCCAAAGCATGCCACTATAGTGAGAAAACCTTCTATGCAACCAAATCCAAAACAATTTCTCCAACAAAATATGTGTGCATTCAATACTCCAATAAACCAAATTCAATAAATGTAACAGATACACTTCACTCACTGTCTAATTGGAATAGAGCTGAGCCCAAATGCAATAACAATACCAATAATTGCAATAGCTCTCAAAATTCTAGCAGCCAACACATAATCCAAAATTGTCTTCAATATCAGAAGGTCACAAACAATAAACCAAGACATCATCAAATCATGTATGAATTTGCAATAAGCAACTAAAGCCATAAGCAACTAAAACATCAAACATGCTTGAATAATGTTGCAGAAGCAGAACTTAACAATTTTGCATAACCAGAACTTGAACAATGTTGCATAACTGACCTCTCTATTGTACTAGCCTCCTTCAAACTCATAGTAAGAGGATTCTTAGTATGAGTTTGGAAAATCAAAGATCAAACAGAAAATGACAAGAACAATTGTGATTGCAACTTCAACAATTATGCATAACTAACTTCGATATTGCAATAGGAAAGCACAGTAAATCACTAACATAGGAAAATTCCACCAGGATCGAAGGGAAAGATTGAAACCGAATAAAAAATTGACGGAATAAAGAGCATAATAGCAAAACTGTAAATCACTGACATAATTCCACCGGGATCAAATCTAAAATCGGATGAATCGAGAGGAAATTTTACCATGGCGGTAGCGGTGCACACAACCGTCTTCTCCGGTGATTGTATAAGCATTTCGGAATTAAGCTTTGCAAACTCATCAAGGCATAAACGCAATTTGAAGAACCTGATGGCTGGAACGGCGTCGATGCCGTAATCTTCGAAGCTAGAAAAGGAGATTTCTGATATTGAACGATTTTTGGTTGATTTTACCGAATCAAGATTCACTAATACGAATTTGTGATCGCCATTTGTTGTAGCTAAGCCAAGAACAGAGGTTGATGAATTTGAAGTTTCATCCTCTGCCTCTGAAACTGAACCAGTGGAAGGTTCTTGAATATGGATTGAAGTATCTTGAAGTGAATTTCGAAGAGGTGGAAGTGGCAAGAATTGCTTCTCCATCTTCGATTTCTTCCACAAGTGACAAAAAATGGAATGAACCATTAGAAAAGATGGTGGATCAAAAAGAACGGTGTAAATTTCTTTGTGATAAGCAACGGAAGAATTTTCCGGTACCGGTACAATGGCGGAAGCGGAGCGTGTTCCCGGTGATCGAAACCGAGGCGATGATACCATGTTAAGATTTGCATAATTTGGAGAAAGAGAAGAAAAACTTAGAAAATCTTCAAGATAATAGAAATCATAAGGATTCATATTGAAAGAGAAATGATAAGAGAATGATAATAGATTGATCAAAAGATAGTGAAACTAGTACAATGATGCTCTTATATAGAGCAATAGAAAGGATTAACCAACTCTAACAAACTATTAACCAACTATAACTAACTAATAACCTAATGGTAAATGTAACTAACTAAAGAGAGCTTTGGCTAATAATCCTATTCTTAACAAAAAGGAACGGAGGGAGTATTATGGTTAATAAAAACATTGTATTATCACTACAAGGAATAGTACAAGCAGCGGCAGTTAATTTTGGCAAGCGGCGGCGGTTTCAAACTGCCGCTATTTGATTTGCGGCGGTTCTGTAAGCGTCGAAGTTTACGGCGTCGCTAGGTCATTCTGCGGCGGTTTTGGCAACCGCTGGAACAACCGCCGGTAGAGTATATAGCGGCGGTTTTTAATCTATTAGCGGCGGTTTAATTATACATTTTTAAAAAAAGGATAGCGGCGGTTCAAAACCGCCGCAAAACAGCAAAAAAAATTTAAAAAAAATATAAAAA
This sequence comes from Trifolium repens, assembly GCA_030408175.1. Taxonomy (NCBI): domain Eukaryota; kingdom Viridiplantae; phylum Streptophyta; class Magnoliopsida; order Fabales; family Fabaceae; genus Trifolium; species Trifolium repens. Next base: position 34,951,292 of record CP125845.1, read on the forward strand.
ATTAATAAATAGTGTTCTTGAATTATTAAGACAAGCATAATTAATTAATAGTAAAAAATATAATCTAAAGTTTTTCTGAAACATGATTACATGTGACACATGCTTCTTCAAATTTACTATTAATTTGTTACCCTTTCATGAAAGCACCTCACATTTAGGGATTGAGATGACAATATAAACCAATCAATCAAAATAAGTGAATATGACATAGTTAAAGAAATTTTCAATAATAAGTTTCATTAGAGGAACAGAGAACTATTGTAGGAACATGTTACACTTAACACAATAATTGTAGCCATAGTTTATTATCACTATATAAGTGTGATGAGATGAAACAGAAATCATTGCTCAATAATTCAGAATTATTACCAAGAAGAATTAAAATATATAGTGGACCATGCTCGATTACCACCGGGTGTTAATGGCCTCTCTAAGCACATGCACTTTGTCACACCCATAAGCAATGATTCACTTGAAAGAAGAAACCGGAAAGCACCCACTCTAACCAGTTGCAACATCTAAACTATAAACACAATATGTTTCAGCATAACCAGATTATAGCACACCATATTCTAATCAGCATAATATCTTGTTCCAACATACAAATATTAAAAATAACACAAATACTGTTGGTGCATTATAATACGAATTAGAAATTGAAATTCGAAAACACAAGAAAAATACGAATTAGAAATTGAATTGAATCATTATAATATGGGCAGATCTATGTTATTCCAAGAGTTACAATTTTGAACTTTTGTGAAATGCGAACAAATCAAATACACGAAGAATGCTAGAATTTCTGAAACTTGGAAGTAGTAGAAGTACCTCTAGATCTCCAATGAGATCAAAAGCGTGACCGAAGAACTTGAGAACAAAAAGCTTGTCGTCGATGGATTCTTCGGCGATTGTAATTACTATTGTTCTACCAATGACTTGTATACCATCTCCATAAGTCAAGACCTGCAAAATAATTAGTATGTAGTGAATCATTTTCATTTTCACTATGGCTCAACTGTTTGCCAATTAATTGGAGTCTATGATTGTGTAAGCCAAAAGAAAACAAAATAGAAAAGCAAGATTTTAAATAGTCCAATGAAACAAAAGTAATTTTGAAGCGGAACCTTTGAGAATGCCAGAAATTGTGCCTCTACTGAGAGGAAAGTTTCTCATGTTGGTAACAAGTACAGTCGTGCAAAACCATGTACTTCTGTTCGTGGCAACACAAAGTGCGAGCCATAGCTGAAAAGTCATGAGAACAAAGTTTGATTTGAATGTCATTCGAGTAAAATAGAAAGCATGCATGATAGAATGATGATTTAATAACTGATAAACAAGGTAAAAAAAACTTAAATAGGTATTTCCCATGACATTGTCAAAAGCCGAGTGGATATATCTTACGTCGGTAGCACTGATAATTCATATTACAAAAGTGTCTAATGTCCAACACATGTAGTTATATTCATTTTCTTTCATTTTTCAAATTATTATCAGTTTCGATGTGTATAGTGCTACATAGGATATCATACGTAAGCATAAATCAGTCCCGAAAAGTTTGAATAAATCAGTCTAAAATCTCCAAAAGTCGCGCATAAACCAGTACCAAAATCCTAATAAGTCAGTCTAAGATCCCCAAAAATCTTGCATAAACCTGTCCAAACAAAACAATTGAGGTTACAGCATCAACCATGTCAAATATAACTCGCTATAATTTATCCTTACTTTTTCTACACAAGTGAGTTCTTAATCTCAAAACATGCATCAGCTTCTTTCTTCCCTTGAACTGTTATCCGTACGATATCAGCTCCTTTGTCTGCTATTTTCATCACCTGCCAATAGACAGAAGAAAAAAGAAACATAACATCTAAATACGTCAGTCAATTGCATCTTTTATATCAGTGCAAAGCAGAAGGACAGTTGTGTAACCTGTTCAACCGTTCCATGAAACAATCAAGTAGCATTCATACCTAAAAGTTGACTTCCTTTAGATGCAGGTTGAAGTTTAGCAATATCCTGACTAGGATTTGAACTCCTAATAACTGAAACCTTTCTCCTTGCAAAATTCATTCTTTTCAAATCAGAAACTCTCACAAAATCAATACTTTTCCCAAACCCCAAACCAGAATCACATCTCCTGAGGCTAATAAACGAAGCAGGAATGGTTCCAGCAGCCATTTTTGAAGCACAATCAAACCTTAACACACAAATTGGAAAAATCAAATAAACTAAATTGATAATTTGCAACACCACCACACAACAATCACAAAGTTTCAAAATTTAGCTCAAAATTCAAAACAATCAGTGCTTCTTGTTGTTCTACAAATTCCAACAAGATACAAAATTTTCAATCAATAAAATAAAATTAAGAAAAATAATCAACTACCCACTTTGCTATTCTATCTGAATTTTTTTGGGAATTGAATAAAAATGATTGAAAAAAATAGTCTTGGAAATGGATTTGTGTTTACCTGGTAGATATGGTATGAGAGAAAGGGAAGAAAATTCAAAGGCTTCTTTCAAACTCTTTCTGCTTCTTCTAGTTTACAAAGGAACAGGATGAACTATTATTGTTGTGAAAAACATGACAAAAGATTAAAGAATATGTTTTTGTTTTTCAACACAACATCTAAAATTCTAAAACACGATTATCCTACTACACTAGTTGACACACATCCATGCATATGTAGTTTTTTCTCTTTTTTGTGAATTAAACCTCAATCTTTAATTTTTTCTATTTTATTTTTGGGTTCTACAGTCCGGTTCGAAACAGTTCGGTTATTCATAGTTCTGTTCACAGTTAGAGAACTGTCGTTAAATTATTGGTTCGGTTATAGAACTTATGTAACGGTTCGGTTTAGTACCGTTTGGCAGTTCGGTTCAGTTCGTAGTTCAAAATGAACAGTCCTAGCGAAAACAATGACAGTGAGTAAACATAAAATATTTAATAAATTCACCTTTAAAAGAACACAAAGTCCTGAGCATGGTGCATCCAACAAAACTTTGTTACTCTTAATTGGTTCACCTTCATGGGAAACAAAAAAATTAAAAAAGAAAAAAAAAACTTATAAGAAACAAACAATTGCAGAGTTAAGAGTTAATTAATATTACATAGAATAAGGAATGATATAACATACATTTAATGTACGAAGATTGGCATGGACAGTGGTAGCGACAACATCTACTTTGTGCAACTTTGTTGTCTCTTTAATATCGGCATGGACGGTGGTAACGAAACCATTTCTAGTAAGACATCTGGTAAGTATATTAAGGCATGTATACTTAATATGCATAATCATGAGAAAACAAAGCTTGATGAAGGAAGCTTGATGAAGGTTGTTAAGCAAACTAGCAATATCAAATCAAACACTACATAACCAAACAAAAATGAGGACAAAAACCATCAAAAAAGAGACAAAGTTAAGTATCAACAATATCTAATAGATACTCAATCATATATCATCATAATTCAGATATCAACAAATCAACAAATTGTAAGAGAAGAACACACAAATTGAAGAGAAAATTCAATTGTAAAGAAGAGAAAATCAATTGCAATTGAGAGAGACCTGCAGAGAAGACTTCTACTGCGAGTTGAACAATGATGGTGAGGGAGATGAGAGACAAGAGAGATGAGAGTGTTTGGTTCTCTTCATACTCACGCGATTAACCCTAGAAAAACACGCTGCTGGGTTGAAAAATTTGGGAAAATAATTTAGGATATATAGTAAATTTTGGTTTCCCTCGGCCAATAAAGCATGCAGCGGCGGTTGAAAACCGCCGAAAACCCGTCGGGAAAGATGGAAAACGAGGGCGGTTGAAGTAACCCGCCATTGTTTGACCGACGCAATCAACAATTTTTCTTGTAGTGAACATCTCCTAAGTTAAGGTTAACAACACCAAAATAAGAACAATAACTTACAACACAACAAGCAAACCAATTTGAATCAAAACTAAATAACCCTCAAATTAAAAATACTTATTTTCATACTCTTTTTGAAGAACTAAAAGATCAAAGCATCATAAAAAACCAAACTTTAACATGAAATTGTTGGCTTACAGCTCTGTTATATATATTAATTCAATCAATTTATCAATCAATCAAAAAACAAATCAAAATTTTCCAAAAAACCTATATTAGTTTCAAAGAGATTGACTGGAGAAGAGAACTGATGTAACTCTACTAAACACAACATTCATTTTTTTTATCAGCGTCTAACTTCTACTTCTGGCACACAAAAGCAATTTAATCAAAGGCATCCAAAAGATCTTGGTATTTATCTTGCCCTATATATTTTCTAGAATGAATGATGTTGGTTACCTCCTTTGAAGCCTACAGTGACGACGGTGTGGCAGCGACTGAGGAGGGGATTCTCGATTGATCTATGGTGTTAAAGACGAAGCAAGGCAAGGGGATGAGAGATTGAGAGGACGGTGATGACCGATGATTGATGAGAGAGGACGCACGGTCGCACGCAAGAAGAGAAAGGGACGCGTTCCTTATTTTTTCCCTTCTCAATAAAACTAGTTAATGTATTTATTTATTTATTTTTGACAAAACAAGTTACTACTGCGGCGGTTTGAAACCGCCGGTAAACATAGAGCGGCGGCGGTTCTTAACCAACTGCCACTATTTGACTGCCTCTATTTTCCTTTTTTCTAGTAGTGTATATATGCATATTTAAATTCAAAATTTTTTACTTATTTATTTTAAGGAGTAAATTTTTTACTACTAAACTGCTTAATTTTTTTTGAATATATTGTAAAAAGTTGATTGCAATATAATATTATTTATTCAACGTTATTCCACTTTATGGGTCATAAAAATATCTTTATTCCACCTTGTACAATCAATTCAAATATTTTCTATTTATCAAAATTGTTTTTAATAACAAGAGGAAAAACCAAGAAGAGGAGGATTGACAAAAAGGCAACAATTGAAAGTGACATGAATTAAAAAGGTGGGATGAAACCGAAAATAATATGTTCCAATTCCGTAAGAAAAAGAAGAAAGAAAAAAACTAGAACAACGTTATCTTTATAAATACGTGGGTGCATTCAACTGCACACTAGGATCTCATTGGCCACAACTGCTTGTGGCTCACAAAACTTCACCTCTGCTGAAGTGGCAATCCAAATTTTTCTTATTAAACCTTTCACACACCATATAGTACAACGAAATCAATCAAATATAGCAATCTAGAATGCGTATAGAAAATCTCGTGAGCTAAATTTAATTAGTATAATATTGTATTATATATATATATATGTAGAGAATTAAAGTTTAAATTCTTATCATCTCATTTATCCACCTTAAGAGTATAATTTTAGAAAGTAAACTATTTGACAAAAAAAAAAAAAACATATGGAAGGAAATAAAAATCAATCAAGAATGGCATTGTAAATTTTTTTTTTTTGCGTATACATTCAATGAAATTACACTATAATGTCACTCTTTTAAAATTAGTTTCTAAAATATTATTATTATGTGGCTGCGATTTGGATTCACCCTTAAGTGTAGAATTTTAGCCACTAAACTATTTGACAAAAAAAATGCATATAGAAGGAAATAAAAATCAATCAAGAATGACATTGTAATAAATTATATTTAAGTATACATTCAATGAAATTACACTATAATGTTCCTCTTTTAAAATTAGTTTCTAAAATATTATTATTATTATGTGGCTGATGAATATTTAATATATATGTTGATGATGATATGTTTAGGATAGTGGTAATATGTTAATTGTTATGTGAGCACATATTGTCTATGTTGATATTTTTGTTAAGGGTATGTGAGGGGTACGTTGGATGGTCTGTTGAGATTAAGGATTGATGTCCTCCCCTTGATTGTATCTCAGACGGCCTCTTTATTTCTAGAGGTTGGAGGAGAGGCTACTAAAGGTAATGAGAGCGTTAAAATGTTTCATGGGATCATGAGGTTGCTTCTCTTTATTGGTCGCCCCGCTCGAATATTTGGCTTAGTAGTCTTATACTATATGGGCAGAGGTCGTAAAAAATTTATGATGGTACACCACCTCCCAACCATGAGGTTTGACGAATTGCTTACTATGACAAATACATCCCTTTTAAATGAGCATATCTCGTCATTTAGATGAGTTGAAAATAGTTTTATTAGACGAGCACAACTCATCTCGTCGCCATGTTTAGACGCCTTGGGCGGGAGTATCTCTCCCATTTTGGCTCAACTGAGTGACGCTATCTCTTTTACTTGTCATAAGAGGTGCATGATGCCCAAAGTTGCATGCTTGGTTGCAATTACCTTGAATTTGTATCACATCTCTTCTTTAAGCATTTGTTTGTGCTCTTCATTTTAGTTGTTTATAGGTTCGATTGTTGAAAATTAAATTTAGTTTTAAAGTTATTTGGTTGGTGACAAATTTGGACCATTTGAAAAGTTAGGAATGAGTGTGTCTTTACTAAAAAAACCTTTTGAAGTTGATTATGTGGTTGTTCTTATTAAAATCACGGGTTGGTGGTGGTTCAAGGTAAAATTCGAAGACTTTGATTGTGATTTCAATATGTGGTATCATAATCCTTTGCTTTGTTTGAGGTGACATGGTTTGTATTTTTTGTTCTTATTCCCGGTTATGCTAATTTTGTTGTAACTTGACTTTATTTGGACTCTAGATAGTGCACACCTTGTACCAATTTAGAATGTTTTGCTTAAAAATCTATACGGGAATGCTACGTCGGAGGATATCGAATTTATGCAGGAAGATAAAAACTCTTTTTCCTTCCCTTCTGAAGCCGAATGGAAACTGCATTGAACCGTGAAAAATGATGGCAATGTGGAACCAAACAACCTCTAAATTAAATTTTAAAAAGTGAAAGTTATTAACAATGAATTGGTTCAAATTATTAGAGGTTCAATTTCTGACTCTTACGTTTAAAAGAAATTTGATTGAGAGGAAAAAACTCACGTTGTCATTCAATTTCACTTGAGTCCACCTTACTGTACCAACTCAAATATATCCAAAAGGAATGAAGGGGAAAGGGCAGCTCAAAAGTTAAAGGTAGATATACATATACCCTTAACAAGTGGAAATATCTTGAAGAGCAAGGAAATGAGAAAAAGGAGGTGATGACATGGATGAAAAAGGGTGGGACAGAAGAGAAGTATCTTTGTAATTACATGAGTGAATCCAACTGCACACTAAGATCTTATAGGCCACAACAATTTGTGGCTCACAAATCTTTTCCTTTTCTGATCTGGCACTCCAACACAACTTTTGACCTTTATAAAACCTCTTCACACAAACACACATAAACCATTGTACCTCCCTCTCTATCTTTCTCTTCTTCCATAACAAGTAACATAAAACCTCTTCATAATCCATTTTTTAGCTTCAAAATATTATCAAGTAAACATAACAAAGAAACAAAAACAACAACATGATGATTAATGTTTCAACCATGAAGCTTTTTGGTAGAACCATTTTTCTAACACACAACCACATAGATGTCTCTTCCAATGATTCTTCCTTAGAATTTGCAACTCATCTTCCTTATGAAGATTTATCTGATCATAGTCTTCATTCATCTTTATCTTCATCTTCTCCACTTGAAGTGAATTCTCCAACAGAACATGTTGCAAAGAGATACAAGGTATGTGCCATGCCATGGCTGTTCACTTATTTTATTTGAAAACATTTATTGTTTTAAATTATATTTGTTGCTAACTAGTGTGTTTTGCAATTTTAACACCGACCCTATTTTCTGAAACTGTCAATTGTTAATAGGTTGATTCAATTGTTTACTTTTATCAGTTGTAGATTTATCTAAGAGTTTAGTTGTGCTATGGTGTCTATAAGTCAATAAATCACAATCAATCATGTGTTTTTTTTTTTTGAACCACAGCCCCTACATATACTTTAAGATGAATCAACTGAGCTTAGCTCACGAGAACACAGACACATGTAGTTGCACTCAATTTCTTTCGATTTTTAAATTATTATCGGTGTTAGTCAAGTATATCTAATATGTGTGTCTGTGTTCGTGCTTCCATACAATATTGTTGTTTCTATTTTAGTCGTATCTTATCTAACAGCTATATATAAATTTCAGGAAACATCAAGAAAAGAACTAACCTCAATGCAAGATGATGATGCTTCATTCCCAACCACAGAGGATTCAAAATCTCCCACATCCTCAAGCCTTATTGAGAACCCGAAAACTCCTTCATCTGAAACAGAAACTTCTGAACTGAACTCCACTAAAATTGATGAACAAAGTGTTATGTCACAAGACAAATCTCCAAACAAACCAGACATAATTGTTCCATGTCCAAGATGTAAAAGCATGGACACAAAATTTTGTTACTACAACAACTACAACGTCAAACAGCCCCGACATTTCTGCAAAAACTGCCAGCGATATTGGACTGCTGGAGGAACCACGAGAAGTATGCTTATAGGCGCAGGTCGCCGAAAGAACAAAATCTCTTTTCCTTCCGATGTCTTGCGTAATCGTCAAATATATTGACTTTTGGATCAGATTCTTCTATTATGTCTTCAACTTCACTTGAGAAGAAAATGAATGTTGGATCACATGAAGAAACATTTGATAAGAGTTCTCAAAGTTTATTTCCTCCACAGTTTCCATGGAACCCTACAATGTTTTATCCTGTGACATTGTATCCCAATATAGCATACTATGGTGGTTGTTTGCCACCATCTTGGAGTGTAAAATCTATCTCATCACAAACTTGTGCTCTAAGTAAACCAACTTTTGGAAAACACTCCAGAGATGGAGAAATTATCTTTCATTCCAACTCAGAAAATAACAAGATAGAAAGCAATAATAACAGTTTGTTGATCCCTAAGACACTAAGAGCAGGACTTTTCAAAGGGTTTGCAACTAAGGGTGATGAGAAGAATCATGTGGTTGAAGTATCCTCATCTGTATTGCAAGTTAACCCTGCAGCTTTATCAAGGTCTCTTGTCTTACATGAGAGGATTTGACTGGTTATATTTAGCACTAACAACTCGGATTGATGGCGTGTCTGATGTACGACAAGTTGCACTATCAATGTATTGTCTGGTGTCTGTGGTAAATTCAGCTCTAGTGCTTTTTCTTTTCTTTCAGAAGTAGGTGACTTTGTTGAGTAAATATTTTTTATGTACATATTATGTAAATGAGACAGAATAATTAACAAGTTGAAAAGACTTGGGAAATGAAATGAAGTTTTTGGACTAAAATTCAATGGTGTGTTCTCAAGCACCAATTTGACAGAAAAATAAATGGAGCCCCTTTAAATTTCAAGCCTTTTCCTTCCCACAATTTTCTTTATGTTTGTTAATTTCTCTGAAATCTGATACATGGAAATACCGTTGGGTCACGCGGGGCAGGTAGAAAATCATCCACATTGGGCTCAGAATAACTCTACAAGTGAGTTGGACATCACACTTTAACCTAAAATCTTAAGGCGTGATTTATGGTTATTAAGTGTTTAACTTCCACTAATCAAAGTGAAACTTAACTCACTTCACAATTCCCATAACAATTTATTACCTTCCAATCCATGAGGTCTAGACACTAGAGAGTAAAGTGGGCTCTTGCACAAATAATTGCCAAGCAAGAAAATATAGGCTTTGTTTGGCAAAATTAGCGGATAGTTTATAAGTTAGCTGATAGCTTATGGTGATAGTTGATGGTTGGTGACTGATAGCTAATAAGTTAATTGAAGTGTTTGGTAAAATTAACGATTCAACTAGTTGATAAAGGTAAAATGACTTCAAAGGACATTTTAATTCATAATATATATATATATATAAAGGTACACCTTACTAATTTAGACCTTTATATTTTTAAGTGAGTCTAAATTAACAAATATATAACACATCAAATAGTTAAAGCTTGAATACTAATATGCAAACATCAAAATCAAGTGGAATGTGTAACCAAAAATAAAATAAGATCAATTGGAACGTTCTACAAAATAAAATCGTGCAACGTTTCTTAAATTAAAAAAAACTATAAAGATAAAAGTGAATTTTAGTTGAAATAATAAAGGTAAAAATAGAAGAAAAGTTGATAAACTATAAGCTATAAGTTCATAAGCTAATTGAAATAGCGTCTGAAAAATAAGCTATAAGTTAGTAAAATAAGTTATAAGCTCATGATAAGAAGTCTGTAACCAAACTCTCTCTTAAAGAGTAAACTAGTAAAACCAACGTCCGCTATTTATAAATTTATTTATTACCACTATCAATTTTTTTTACTGTCTATGATTTAGGCTCCGTTTGTATTAGCTTATTTTTGAGTTTATGCAAACAACTTATGCAATTTTTATATATTACTAGCGTGTCAAACGGGCACGGTGTGATACATATTTTCTATTATGCTAATTTATATGTTGAAAATAATTATAAATTAAGAAATAAAAGAAAATTTTATTTTTTGACTAAAAAAAATAATTGAAAACCAACTTTTGTGTAAGAGTTTTTTTTTCAATAAACATATACAAATTACCTCTTTTTTGTTGTGCTTAGTTATTACTATTAAGAATAAAAGAAAATTTTATTTTTTAACTAAGAAAAAAAAACAACTGAAAACTAACTTTTGTGTGGAAGATAATTTTTAACAAACATATATATACAAATATTTGAATAGAGCGAATGACAAAAATGACAATAAAAAAAGTCCACACGAAAGGGGTTATTCTCTTTATATATTAGTATAGATAGTTTAGTATAGATTATAAGTTTGTCAAGGTAGTTTATGATAAAATAGATTATATAAATACAATTTTCACTAGTTTGAACTTATAAAATAGCATAAAACCTAATTTATATTGCATAAGCTGTTTGCATAAGCTGTTTGCATAAACTCAAAAATAAGCTAATCCAAACGAGGCCTTAGTAAATATGATCTTTATTTTGTGACGAAAGTAGTGAAACCTTCATTTACACAATAGGAGACAATTGTTGATAGATCATGAGCTAAAAATATTATAAAAGACAATTGATGATAGAAATTCATACGATGTTTTTAGCATGTTTTTAAGATCATTTTATGTAACTTTTATTAGTTTTTAGTAGTCTTAGTACTTTCTCATGACCAAATACAAGAAAATATCAATGTGACCGAAGTTACTTGACCAAGAAGCAAAAGTGAAAGAAAATGTACAAAAAAAGGGGCTAAAAAGAAGGAAATACGCAAATCTCATTGAGCGAATCATAATTGGAGCTACGAGTATCAGATTGAGGCATGCAAATATGTGTTGGAAAGCTAAGACAAATAGCTACAACTTTCATGTAGAAGCCAAGAGCCAAATATGAAGTTATCATTGTTCCACGATGGATTACATCGTGCCACGATGAGAAGGAAACTTATCTGCTAAGTCTGCGTGCTTCATAAGCTAGAAACCTAATCCCATCGTACCACGATAGAGGGCATCGTACTACGATGAAGAAAGCCCAAATCCACTTAAAAAAACTATAAATGTGGCTCTACTCCAGCACAATTATTCATTCAGAAATTTAGAGAAATACAAGTCTCTAAGGAGCAAAGGAGGAGCAATAAGAGAGTCTTAAGGGGAGGCACTCTTCCCCACCATAGGGAGAGGTCACTTCTTTCGCAAGGCGTCGATGTTACTTTTATGTGTAATTTTCTAACTCTTGTTATTTTAAGGTTAAACTACATATTTGGTCCCTTATATTTATTTTAGGTTTCAATTTGGTCCATTACATTTAAAAAATTTCAATTTGGTCCCTTACGTTTATTTTAGGTTTCAATTCGGTCCTTTCCATCAATTTTGTCACATGTGGCAGACGGTTTGCATATGTGGACAGACACGTGTACACTTGGACACGTGTCCGATTGAAACAATGTTAATGACAAAACTGACAGAAAAGACCAACTTATGCAAACAGTGGAAACGTAAGGAAGCAAATTGAAACTTTTTAAACGTAAGAGACCAAATTGAAACCTAAAATAAACGTAAGGGATCAAATGTGTAGTTTATCCTAATTATGCCTTTTAGTAGCTAAACCTCTTTAGGTTAGTTCAAGTAGATGAACTCCTCTATGAGTATTTGAGCTATGTAATTGGCTATGAGAAAGACTATATGATTTGCAACCACTCCATTTTCGCTATTTACTTTCCTATTCTTTATACAATTTATACGTAGACGTATTTATGAATTGAATCTTAAGCATTAGGAATGATCTGTTGAAAGAAACTTAATGCTTGACAATGGAGTAATTAGGCTAACGTGTACAAAAGCTATGAACTTTCGAGTTAGAGGCTAAAAAGGATTAACTCGCACATTTAATTAAATTCTGCATGACTTAAGTTATACTAATATTTTAGGAGTAATATGCCTAGGTATTAAACCTAACATCATGAGTTCTTCGATTTGTTAGGCTTAGTTTATACATTTGCAAGAGGATGTTACTGGATGCAAATAAGCACAATGCATCAACACCGTTAATCTGCTCTAAGGGAATAAAATTATGATTGCAAGTGGAATATAGCGCCAATTACCAAGCATGAGTATGGGAGGTATTCGAAAGCATTTAACCTATACTTCTTTTCTGATCTCTTTTAATCTTTTATTTCCTGTTTTGAATCAAAACTCTTTTCAAATCTAAAAGCGAAAGCAAATTATCATTCTTAAATAACACTAGTTACTTTGGCACGATCCTTATGGATGCGAACTCATTCAATTGAGAATTTATTACTCGACGACTGACTGGTTCAGTTGCCTAACTGTAGTCAACAAGATATTATAAAATGCAAAAACCATTCAATAGTTATTACATTACATTTCAATGAGGTTACATTCAACAATGAATCTTATATAACATAATTTTTTTTAAAATTACATTTGAAAAAAAATTACATTTCAAAACTATTCGATCAATCATAATGATCAACCTTTTTGTGGGGAGGGGTATGATAATTCCCGTTATTACATACAATAAGGATCAAATTCAAGGTGTTTTAGAAGAATTATGTAGAGGTTTTGCCCTTAGATATTGAGGAAATTACATGGAAATTGAGGTCACTTTAAAAGGATGAAAATTGGATCAATTTGGATACTTGTCTAGAATTTTCACCCCAAGCGAAAAGGTTGTGCTTGGGGTGAAAACTCAAAGATGTCAAGCCCTAAAGTTTCTGGAAATTTTGCCCCAAGCGAAAGCTGTTATGCTTGGGGCGAAAATGGTGCTGCCACGTTAGTTTTGTGGTTTCGTCTAGGGCGAAAATTGTTGTTAAGTGACCCATTTTGTGCATCTATAAAAGGGGAACTTGAAGAAGTGGAAAGGATTACGAATTTTGAAAATTGAGTCTTGGAAGCATAATTTGGAGCTTGGAATCATGGATTGAAGGCTTGGAAACAAGATTGAAGATCCATCTCCATCCAAATCTCATGTACCACTTTTCTAATTCTTTTGCATCCTTTGTAACTAAGAATTTCGAAGTTTCTTTAGATTGAGATTTGTAATGATGAACTTGTATGAATCTATGAGTTTATGTTAGGTATTTGTTCTAATACTCTTTTGATAAATTCAATTTTCTATTCAATTAATATTTGTGAATGTTTTATGTGCATTGATGAATGTTCATGTATGATTTGAGATTCATATTGATTAAGATATTAATTGGACCTAAATTTATTGTTCAACATTGTAATTGATCTAGAGATAGGAAATATTGTTGGGTCACGAGGGGACAGCCGGGGGATCATCCACATTGGGTTTAAGAACAACTTCACAAGTGAGTCAGACACCACACTTTAACTCAAAATCTTAAGGCGTTAGGTTTAAGGGGTCTCTCACGTATAAAGTGTTCAACCTCCACTTTTCTAAGCAATGTGAGACTTCTCACCAACACTTGCCACAACAATCTCCCCCTAAAGTGAGTCATTCAATTCTTAACGCTCCCCCTCAAGAGGAAGTTTTTTCGACCACAAACACTTGCTCTGCCATTGCCGCTGTTCAACGGAACTCGCCGTCTGACCATCTTTGTCAAGAAGACTTAAGGTTTTGGGTTAAAGTGTGGTATCCAACTTACTTGTGAAGTTGTTCTTAAACCTAACCCACTTTTCTAAGCAATGGGGGACTTCTCACCTCTCAATTGCCACAATAAATATATGAATAGAAGGTTGTGACTTATGAATAGAAGCAATGGGGGACTTCTCACCTCACAATATTACCTGTGTCATAGCCGTGTTTCGTAGTTTTGTAGTATACTTATTTTTTTGTATTGTTTTGATATAGTGACCATTGTGCCACTTCAATTGTTGACCTTCATAGAAGTGCCCCAATTGTTCCTTTGAAATCTGCCCAGTTCCTGTAAAGAAATACGCTACGGAATCATTAAACCACGCTCTAAAGTAGGTTCAATACATAGAAAGAGGTTATAATTACATGTATGGTGGTGATCTTGATCCTTTACCAGTGTCTTGTAATGCAAGTAATGCATAGCATCTTGTTCAGATATTCACTAAATGGAATGCAAAAAGAGATAGAAGCATTGAATGTGCTTCAAAAGAACTAGGAGGTTGTGGTGAAAGTGTGATGGAGCTCAAACGCATGCTTCCAAATTGGAGAATATCCAATTTGAACCAAAGCACACAATATGTTAAAGTGTTTTTTCCATATTGAAGATGAATGGAATGTCAAGGAAGCAGTGTCAAGTTGCAAAATGGATAACATCATCCACTGTCCAATGTCAAGCGATCTTATGAATGAAGGTATATTTGAATTCCAAAAGCATTGGAGGAATGGTAAGCCAATTATAGTTTGTGACGTTCTTAGCCAAGGGACATGTCTTAGTTGAGAGTTGATGGTTACTTTTAGAGCATTGTATGGAAATTTTGAAGGAAAATAGCGTTATTTTAAGCAGCGGAATTCAAAAATTTTCCTTAGTTTGATCCTTACGAATTGGGCATGATATGTGTTTTAGGGTTTTTACCTCTTGAAGGGAAGAACCTTTGAATCACGATCTCTTGTAGGGAAGAACCTTTGAATCACGAACAAGACGATCACGAGCGTTGATGAAGATCACCGACGCCTCTAACTAGTCCACACGGACAGTCACCTTCAATAGAGTGCTAGCCCTTTATGTTTGAAGGCTATGCAAGAATATTGAGAGAGAGAGAGAGAGAATTATTTTAGGATTTTCAATTCTAAAATATTCTTGTGCTTTTTGTTGTGTATTGAGCAATGACAAGAGGTCTCTATTTATAGATATTTCTTGTCTTGTGCATCAAGACAACTCTTGTCTTGTGCACCAAGATATCTCTTATTGGGCAAAGCCCAACAAGAAACAAAACTAGGGCGCGCGCCCCCCATGAGTGGTAGTACTCATGTGCGCGCCCTCCCACCATAACCTATGGTGTTCTTGCTCGTTTAAATTACCGTGATACCCTTATCACATTGCACATACACCGTACCTTACGGTGTTCCTTAATTATCTCAATATTAGACTGTCCTTATGTGTGTGACCCTTGTAGGTTTCCATAACGTTGGCAATTATATTAAATCCTTTATTTAATATAATAAACAATGAGCGGTATCTAGCAACACATCATTGCTACCCAAGTTATGAGAAATTAACATGTGATCATAACATAACCTTTAGTGATAATATATGCGTGTATAATTACCCCTTTGCCCTTTATGTCTATATTGAACACAAAGCATACTTGGTGTCATCTTTGTCCAGTTCAATATTGGGCCCATGACATTTATCCTGTTATGCAGGATTGGCAAATTCCATCTAGGTCACTACTGTCCCTCAGCATGCTTTGTGAAGTACCCATCAACTGCCTTTATGGTTATCCTGTTACGGACAACGTTAGATTAGCAACAAAGTACTTGACTCCACATCTAGGGTACAAAGTGGTTTCATGTCTAAGGGCGATTTACACCATTATCACCATGAGAGTAACTTATGACACTTTGCATAACTTTGCATGTAGTACTCTCATAGCGGGTCAATCCGGTATAAATATTACTCCTAATATTTCTTATACCTATGTCAAGACTTGATAACTCCTTATCCCATGATCCATGAGATGCGATCATCAGTCTATCTTCATAATAGTCTTTATGCTTTAAGGTTATCCCTTTTCACCTTAAAGCTCGACTATGGATACTTTAAGAATAACGTCTTTATGTTTAATGTAATCTCATGATTAAGTCACACTTAATATTAAACGGACTTTCTATTCTAGGGACTTCATTATTTTGAACGTTACAAACATAATAAAGAAATGCCTATTATTATTAATAAATAAAGCACTAAAGTATTGGCCTCTAGGGCTTACTCCAACAAATTTGACCTCAGGTGACAACTCAAATGATACATTAGAAATTAAAGCTATTGATTGCTTGTCTGGTTGTGAGGTTTTTTTTTATCTCCTTTTGACGGTTTTATACTAGTATATTTTTTTCTCTAAAATGTGGGCCAATATTCATCCTTTAACCCTTTGCAGTTAGAAATTAACACTCGCAAGTTCTTCGAAGGTTATAAGGAGGGAAGAAAACATATAAACTAATGGCCAGAGATGCTCAAGACAAATGACTGGCCTCCTTCTGACAAGTTTGAAAATGTGGTGACGAGTTTATTCGATGCTTGCCTTTTCAAGAGTATTGCGATCCTCAAGTTGGAATCCTTAACCTTGCAACAAAGCTACCGCCACGTGTGATAAAGTCTGACTTGGGTCCAAAAACTTATATTACTTATGGAATATATATATGGGGAGGGATGAAATTGCACCGGTGTAATATTTGAGTAATGTTACACCGCTCAACAACGCTTTAACGAATATCAATTTTACAAAATCAACCGTTGGATTGAAATTTTATATCATATAGATCAACTATGTTAAATTTTATAAAAAGCTAAAATCGTTTGACATGTTTTTGGGACACATCAAGATTAACGTTATTCAATAAAAATGCATAAATCGTTAATCTTGATGTGTTTCAACAACATATCAAGCGATTCTAAATTTTTGTAAAATTTAACATAGATGATGTCTATGATATAAACTTTCAATCCAACGGTAGATTTTGTAAAATTGGTATTCGTTAAAGCATTATTGAGCGGTGTAATATTACTCAAATATTACACCGGTGTAATTTGATCTCTCCCCATATATATATATATATATTCCATAAGTAATATAAGTTTTTGGAACCAAGTCAGGCTTTATCACACGTGGTGGTAACTTTCTTGCAGGGTTAATGATTCCAACTTGAGGATTGCAATACTCTTGAAAAGGCAAGCATCGAATAAACTCATCACCACATTTTCAAACTTGTCAGAAGGAGGCCAGTCATTTATCTTGAGCATCTCTGGCCATAAGTTTATATGTTTTCTTCCCTCCTTATAACCTTTGAAGAACTTGCGAGTGTTAATTTCTAGCTGTAAAGGGTTAAAGGATGAATATTGGACCACATTTTAGAGAAAAAAATATAATAGTATAAAACCATCAAAATGAGACAAAAAAAAAAAAAAAAACCTCACAACCAGACAAGCAATCAATAGCTTTAATTTCTAATGTATCATTTGAGTTGTCAACTGAGGTCAAATTTCCACACAATGCTCTAAAAGTAACCATCGACTCCCAACTAAGACATGTCCCTTGGCTAAGAACATCACAAACTATAATTAGCTTACCATTCCTCCAATGCTTTTGGAATTCAAATATACCTTCTTTCGTAAGATCGCTTGACAGTGGACTGTAGATGATGTTATCCGTTTTGCAACTTGACACTGCTTCATTGACATTCCATTCATTTGGGTCCAAAAACTTATATTACTTATGGAATATATATATATATATAAAATATGGGGAGGGATCAAATTACACCAGTGTAATATTTGAGTAATGTTACACTGCTCAATAACGCTTTAACGAATACAAATTTTACAAAATCCACTGTTCCATTGAAAGTTTATATAGTATAGATCATCTATGTTGAGTTTTACAAAAATCTAAAATCGTTTGATATGTTATTGATAGGAATCAAAATTAACGGTATTCAATAAAAACACATAAACCGTTAATCTTGATGTGTATCAATAACACATCAAATGATTTTAGATTTTTGTAAAACTCGACAAAGATGATCAATATTATCGCGGCGCGAAAAATGCCCGAGCATATTGACACTCAAAATGACTACAAAGTCACCACCGAACTTTATTTATTCCCAAAGGAAAGGGAGATAAAACCTTGAAAGCAATGGAAAAATGGTCATCGCAACCATTTCCGGATTCGGGAGTTGATTATGCAAGAGAAGGTATTAACATTCCTCACATCCGTTGTACTCAACGGGAACCTTCTTATTAGCTTAGGGTTAAAAAAAGTTTAAAATTCGTTTGCATGCTTTTTATTAACATTTTGCTTTCATTTACATATTGTCTTTTATTAAATATTTACGAAAAGGGGGGAAAAATTAGTTTTTTATTAGTGTGCTTGACGGGATGTTTCGATCTCGCTCCAACGTATTCCCAGGTACAATGGGAAACTCAAATCTACGTCGTTCTTTGTAGAAAATATTTGTGGGTTGGTTGATTTTAGAGAAAAATGTTTAAGTCGCATTCTAGTAGTTAAACGTTCCTTGTATGCTCCCACAATTGAGGTTTAAATGCTTTTTGTATTACGGTAGAATGGATCAAACATTGTCCGTTTTTGAAAAAGAAATTTGTTTCATATTTTGATTGTGCAAGGGCAAAATTTTGTTTGATGGGTTAGAGTTATTTTTAATATTTGGAAAATGTGATTTTTGAGAATGACAATTATCTAAACTACGAGCCATACATCAGGAGTTCAGATAATCGTGGAGCAGAAAGTCATACGCCAGTCATCCCTTTTTCATTCGAGTAATTTTTTGAAAATCTTTTTAGAAGAACGACGATTATCCGAACTGCAAGCCACACGTCAGAATCGGGATAATCGGGGAGCGGAAAGTCATACGTGAGCCACTCCTTTTTCGTTCAAATTATTTATTAAAAATCATTTTTTGCCGATTAAGGAAGTGGAATTAAAATTGATATTTTTGTGTTTTATGATTATTTATTATTTTTTTTACATTTTTATGTTAAGTTTGAATCAAATAAATTAAAAGATCAAATAATAAAATAAATAAATAAATAAATAAAAGAAAGAATGGATAAATAAATGAATAGATAAAGCGAAAAAACAAATAAGATGGAAACAGAACTCCAAATCGGGAAAGAGAAAGTGAGTGACCGTGAGGGAGAGAGAATGATGCGGCGGTGTGCGGTACTCGACCGGATTCGTGATGGCGTGTGGTACTGGTGGTTATAGACCGGCAACGACGGCTACATGTGGTTTCGCGTCGGCGTCGAGAAATTCTTTTTCCTTCCCCCTCGTTCTGTCCCGCTGCTTCTTTGTCTGCTTCAACTGCTTTTGTTCTATTACGGTTTCAATTTGTTTCTTTGTTTTTTTATTTTTACTTTTTGACTATGGGTGGTTTATGATTGGTGAAGGTGGAGGTTTGTGGAGATTGATATGATCATGGTTTGGTGTTGTTATTATTAATGGTGATTGTTGATGAATGGTATGTGATAGTTTATGGTGATGATTGGTGGTGTTGTCATTGTATGGAAGGTGTGGTGTGGTATTTGATTATGGTGTATTGGAAGTGGTTGTAAGGTTTATGGTGGTGATGATGATGTAGTAGTGTTATGGTAGGTAGTGAAGGTAGGCTATGGTGAAGAGGATGAATGAAACTATGAAGAAGAAGCTTGTGTATTGTTGTTGCTCTTTCTTGTTCTTGATCGGTGTAACGCTCAAGCTTATATATGATTAGGATTTAGGTTTAGAATTCAATTCCTGATTGATCTATCTTTGGAAGAAAATTATACGAGTTGATTATGATTTATGAAGGAATGAAAATTCTCTCATTTGGTTTTGATTTGCTGTAATTTCATGATTCTTTCCGTTTTCCACTATTTGACTTTTCAGTTTTTTGTGGTTTTATGATTATAAAAATAAAAATTATAATAAAAAGGAGAATGTTAACCTGTGTCACATGTTAAAGAACTTTATATAGTAATTTTTGCCTTAAAAATTGTGTATATGATTTATTACAAGTCAAAAGTATCATTTTATTTAATGAGAATTTTTCATTTTTAGATTCTTTAACATGTGCCTTTAGGGAGATTCAAACTCGTGACCTTACACTTGAAAGCCACTTTCTTCCCTACCAAATGAACCAACTCATATATTCAAAATGAAATAGGACAAAAATCAACCTGATAAGATGTAGTTAGAAGAGGATGACTTGGCAACATAACAAATTTTCATTGATTGTTAAATTAGAACGAGTTTAAATATATCCTTAAAATCTTTAATTAATTGTTTCCAATTTATTGTTCAATAATTTTGACTCATCAAGCATAAGATGTAATTAATTATTGCGCACTGTCAGTGTAAAGCTTTTTTACACATGCATTCAATGATATGTTGCCACATCATTTAATGAATGTGACACATCTTATATTTTTAAACACAATACATGATATGTTGGTATATTATTGGATGTATGTATAAAATAACTTTACACTAACAGTGTACATAAATTAAATTCCATAATTTAGAGGTGCGTCTACGAAATATACAACCAATTACACTAACGTGTGAACATTGCATATCTATGCAATGTCATTTTTGTTACTCTATTTTTATTAATATATAACTAAAATTAATTATTAAATAATAAAGTTTTATGGAATTTTTTTTCAATTTTTATCATTTAAAAAATTTATTAATTTAAAAATAGTTTTTTTTATGATTTTTTAAATTTTTTTTATATTGGAATTTATTATGGTTAAAGTTTAGGGTTAGGGAGTTAGATTTAGAGAGTGTTAGGGTTTAAAAAAGAAACGAAAAAGTAAAAATAAAATGTAGAGAATAAAAGTAGAGAATAAATAGAGTATAATTAAGTAGAGAATGAAAGGTACATGTTTGTGTTTACACTTTTGTTTGTATTTTTGGATTGGTTTAAGACTTTCTTTCATTGCTTATTGTTTTTGGTAAATTTTTCCTTTTTCAATAAATTATTTTCATTTTGTAGTCAATCAAATATTCAAAATGTGTGATGTTAATATCATAAAAAAATTTCATGTGTATGCTGAACTTTTTTCAAGTTATCTACGTGGAAGTTGTTTACATGACAAATAGTTAACCATTCTTTCCTTTTTAATTTTTTTTATCTATTCACGTTAAAATAACTGTCAGAATATTTCAAATTTTATGTGTTTTTTTTTTGCGTTAACAAAATCTATTTTTGATAATAACAACCTAATGAGTATTTTAGGGTTACTCTTTGGTATAATTATATGCACTAAAGTGGCATAAAAGTAGAGAATAAATAGGTATAATTAAGTCCAATTGACCGTTAGAAAAATGTTATTGATGACTTAGAAATGAAGATTAATAATTCATGGTTTGGACCAAGATAAGAAATCATAAAATAACTTTTGAAATAAAGTAATTAATAAAAATTACAACACCTTTGATGCAGAAATAAAACTTTGATTTTCTATAACTAAATGTATCAAACTGAAGTCTTACTTCAATCTATTATTTTGACTCTTTCAAGAACTATTAGCAGCATTCTTATTTCAATCAATCACTTAACCATCTTGAAATGATTGTTCTCTTTTAGCAACCATGATAACAAAAAACATAATATAAATCTTATTTATATTATAGCTCAATTGTTTGATAGAACTAATGAGCAACTCTTTGGTCTACTTAGTAATCTATTATATTTCATACTTTGTATTCCTTTTAAAGAACTCGTTTGAGATTAATGATCATATCATTTCTTCTTTAAAATCACAACTATGAAATATTCTATATCTAGACGTTCGATTTGGTACTTACGATAAGTATCCTTCTCGAATCTAGTTATAGTAGGTTGCCAGAGAGTATAGTTCAAGAACTTCTAGTTTTTCTTGCATTTGAGAACAATTCTCAATTTGTACCAATTTAGAAACTCTTTTCTGAAATTCTTGTCATTCATAAGGACAACATAATTTGTATTGTATTCCAAAAAATTCTAATTACAGAGATATGTAAAATTGTATTATGATTAAAACATATTTAATTAGGTCTTTAATTAAATATGCTCCCACTATTTTACTCAAATCAAATGACCTTCAAGCATATGATTCGAAAAATCCCGTTGGAAGATTTTCTAGCGGGTTGAAATCCATATTTCACCTTGTTTTGAGTCAGCAGGGGGCTAATCCCCCAAAACTTAGTTATTTAGGTAGGAACTTCTTCCAATTGTATCTCATACAACTTTCAAATCAATTGGGTGAATAACTCTTTATTCTAATCTATCATATAGACGTTTCCCAATCATTGCTTCTAAATATATTCTAATCTTATTAAAATAAATTTAGTTAAGTTAAACCCAAACGAATAACAATCGGGTAGATGAGACAACCACACCGCAACCTACCAATATAGAACGTGTGCTTCACGGAGGCAAACCCACACATTCGATATTGATCTTGAAGGGTGTTATCCTTTTGGAAAGCATTGAACTTAATATATTACATTGGAAGGATTTTATTTAATTCGATCTCACCTCACCACGGCTTATATATCATATATATTCGCTCTCCAATCATTCATACATGCATAACAATTATACAAAATAAAAGTGACATGATTATGGCCTCCTAACGCTATGACTCTCTCAAGCCAATGAGAGAATCTAAAACTACTCCTAGGAACGTCCTTGCTTCTCCAAGCTAGTCTTCCATTGTTGTTATAGCGTCATTGATCCTATTATCTCCTTGTATTCTAATTACATTACATATAAGAGAAACTCGTTTTACATACGAGGGAGTGGATGAGAAGAGAATGTACATATAGAATTCAAGAGAGAGGCACGACACGTAGGCCGTATTTAAAAATTCCAACAAATAGGATAATAAGACTAAGGCCATAATCACTCACAACAAAATAATAACAAACACACTTTTATTATTATTATTAAATGTCATAATTAAATAAATTAAAATCCTGCGATTGATCACACTACACATAGTTTGTGATTAAATTTGATTCAAACCTTTAATTCACAATTAAATCTTTTGAATCAAAAACTGCTAAAATAAATCATATTATTTTAAAGTGGAATCAAATCTTTGACAATTCTCCAATTATCAAATATGACAATTTATTTAATCAAAACCCTTTTGAATAAAATATTTCCCAAAATTGGTAATGTCATCTTTTAAAACAATTTCAAAAGATATCTCTAGAATTTTGAAACGATTTCAAAATTAAATATATTTGTCAAACTCACTTTGAATTACCATCTAATTTCTGCATCAACGCTTGATACGTTTTGCAAACCCTAATTGTAAGACCCAAGATTTCATTGTATAGTTGGTTTAAGGAACATTAGGGTTTCGATGTGTTCATGTGGTGAAACATCGTGTAATTATAGGTTTTTGCTGTAATCGAGTCTGTTTTGTGCTCGTGCACTGTAATTGTACAGACTTTTGTCTTGTGATCCTGTTTCTTGTATAAGAAGGTTGATGTGGATTCAGAATAGCAAGTTTTGGATTATTCTTGTTTTTGGAAAAACGAGTAGGACTTTACCCGCGGATGTAAAATCTTACTGCGTCTGTTTTAAGTGAGGTTTCGGATGGGAGTTTTATATATCTGCGTGATTGAGGTTATGTTCTGAGAATAATTTTCTAAGGTATGGAAGAAAATTACAGTCGCGGAAAAAGATTCGACGATAAGTTTTGGAAATGTTTAACGTTAGACGTTCTTTCCGTAGGTTTTATGTTTTTGTGATTTACGTTCGTCGCGACGCGCGAGAGCTGAGTACGTGTCTGGTTTTGGAAGATTTGATTAAATCTTGTGAGTAATCATAAAGCAAATTGATCCAATGGCTAGGGTTTAAGCTTGGACTTTTGACTTTGATCCAAGGGTGGATTGGCTATCAAGAGCCTTTGTCATAGTAAGGAGGTTTGGTGACTTTGTGGACTTAGAAAAACATCACAAATCTCTCTTTTCTTTCTCTCTTTCACGTGAGACTCCATTTCTTTCTTAACACTTCACCAAATTTTCCATTCTTCACCATTTGTGTCCATTTCAAGCTTGGGAGCTTTGTGGAATTGTTGTAGAGAATCACTTGCTTAAGGTAACCACCCTTTTCCTTTTCATTTTGGTTGGTTAAAACTCGTGGAGTTATGAGTTTTAGATTATGTTCATGAGATGAAAATGTTAGGAATTGATTCTTGTTTCATGAAAGTTGTTCATGAGAGTTTAGTAAGCATGCTAGGCTTTGTTATTTCAATTTTCCATGAGTTGGTGAAAAATCTCATGAGAAAAGTTAGGGTTTTGGGTTGGTTATGTATTGATCAATAACATGTGGTTAGGTTGTAAGGTTTTGAAAAGAAACATTGTCTTTGAACCTTTGGGCAAAAGGGAAATGTGTTGTATGGTTTTGTTTTAGAAAATCCGATGAAAAATATTTTGGGGTTTATGAAAATATTTCCTAAGTGTTTTGTGTGGTGATTTTGGGGTCCAAGTGGTTTAAAACTCTTGTGACATGTGGTGTTGCTTTTCGCTTTGAAAACATGTTTGAAAATGATTACCGGTCGGTTAAGGCCCGTAATAAAACTTGTGCTTGGGTTTGGTTTTGATTTTGGAGATGAAAACCAAATAACTTGCACTCGAAGCAACCAACATGCTTACGGAGATGTATTGCTTGCTTATGAAAATGGTTTGCTTTTGTGCCTTGAAAAGGTGTTGGGAACTAATAGAATCAAACTAGGCTTGGTTGGAAAAAGGTGGTGTGAGTTGCTGTTTTTGCTGTCATGACAGGTGCAACTCGCTGGGCGAGTGCTAACTCGCTGGGGCGAGCGTCACAGGTCATGAACACGCCAGGGCGAGCTCCACAGCGAGTGAGACCTGTCTTCACTGCCTTCACTCGCTACCAACTCGCCAGGGCGAGCTCTGAGACCTAAAATTTTGGATTCTGATTTCTAAACTTGGTTTTTAACTTTCTAATCCCTTTTTATTAATTTATGGAAGTGGCGGAGATTGGAAACGAGTTTTTCGGGTACTCGGAAAGTACGTAACTTGTAACGCAAGAAAACGGCCATTTTGCATTTCAAATTATTTAAGACTTTTGACAATTGTTTTGGGTCCTAAAAATAGTACAAATAACTCATGGTGGTTGATCAATACGATAGTATTTGGTATGATATCCGAAAGAGTGGATTTTCCTTAGGAACCTTTAGGTTTTTGGGGTTTTTGGTGTAGTTTCAATACGATTGGTTGGAAAACAATGTATTGATAATACGCTGCTTGTTTTAGGAAGCGCGTTGTGTTGTTTGGACGAGTTTTAGTAAACGGAAGTTTGCCGAGGTAAGGGCTCCACTTTATTTCCGTCTTTTAAAACGGTTACGACATGCTTGGTTTTGCTGTTATGCATCTGCTGTGTGCTTTGGCATGTTTGTACTTATGTATTCTCGTTGATGAGAACGTGGTTATAAATGCGTGTGCAATTTACATATGATTAAGAAAATGTATGTATGTGGTGATGCTTTGTACATAGGCTTTAGGCTATGTGATTGTTTGCATGAGCATATATGAATGCGTGCGTCGGATAGGACTACGCGAGGATTTTGTCAGTGTGACTATCCCGTATATGCCAAAGAGAATATATGCCATGCATTTCATAGTTGCGTGCCTAGGTGTATGTCTGTGTGACTTTGCCTACGTACCGGGCGTTTGTCTGTGCGACTTCGCCAAATCCTACTGGATTTTATTGAGTTGGTGGTTGTCTTGTGTGACTCACCCGGTGTTATCCCACCGTGATTGTTTTGGTATTGTCTGTGCGACTCTACCTGGTGTTATCCCACCAATAGTAGGAGGTGTTATCCCACCCGAAACCTACGCCTTCTATAGAGAGGTTGAATTCCGGAATTAAAATCATGCATGTGCCGAACCAGTGATTGGTTGTCACACCCATTGTAGAAGTCTGCATTAGGCTTGGTGATTTATTTATATAAACCCGTTGGTGGGAACTACTCTTGAGATTAAGAGCTTTCTCTTGTGTTTGTGGAATTATTGTTATGTGTACAATCTTTCGCACCGATTATATATATACATACTTTTATTTTGTGGTGACCCTTTCTTTCATTTGCGGGCTCATCCCACCCAGATGATGGGTTAGGTCGTGGTGACGACGGTGGCTGTTCCAGGCCCCAGTGAGATGTTGGAGCTTTAGCTTAGTTAGACTATGCGCCGGTGTGGGTTGTACACCGTGCTTTTTGGGTTTAGGCATAGGATTCTAACTTGTGTTGTTGTAAGTATCTGAATACTTAGACTTGGATTGTAATTATTCAGTGATACACTTTGCTTGTCGAAGCACCTTGTGGTAATGAGTTCTTTTGTATATTTGAATGCCGGCTCATTTAAAATCTTTTATGCGTAACTCTGATGTGTACAAAAAAAAAAGTAATGCCTTTTCGGGCCTTTGAAAAACGGGTTGTTACACTAATCATAATGACACAACACTTGTGTAATCATGAACGATCATACCAAATCAAGTACTCTGATTTTTCATTCTACATGATGATCAAAATTTTAAAACTTCACCAGATACGGTTCCGAAGTTTCACAACATCAATTATCAAATACGAACAAACTATATCATCTGACTTAATTACTTCATGATCAAAACCAGTGTATCACATACACTGTTATCGCATAGGGTTTATGGGAGTATTTGATCAAACAACGTGATTCAGTTCCATGGATAACCAACACATGATGCTTCACCAGATACGGTTCCAAAGCTTCAAAAGTCGATCATCATGAACATAAAATTGTTGCGATGCCAATTTTAATTCCCTTTATTATTTAATTGATTCTAATATGTTTAAACAATGTAAACATAAATGAATTGTTCCCTTATTGTTGCGATGCGAATATTATATCACAAAAAAATGTAAAGTCAAATTAAAATATTTTTTTATAAACTGAGAATATATTAAAAAGGAAAAGTGGAGTACAAAAGAGAGGGGGAAACACAAAACCCTCAAA
The DNA here is from genome assembly GCA_030408175.1 of Trifolium repens. NCBI lineage: Eukaryota > Viridiplantae > Streptophyta > Magnoliopsida > Fabales > Fabaceae > Trifolium > Trifolium repens. Next base: position 34,978,395 of record CP125845.1, read on the forward strand.
AGGTAACAAAACCTATTACAGGGGAGACCAAGCTTATTAGAAGCAAGGTCAACTCTAATTTCCCGAGGAGCAACAGACCACCAAGTAAAATCATTCAGAGATAAACCTAAATTAGCTAGTTTATCAGTACAATGATTTCCTTCTCTGTAGATGTGAATAAGTAAAAAATCCATAGCTTGGATTTTTGTGAGACAGTTTAACCATTTGTGCTTTAATTGCCAAGGTATGATAGAGGGGGAATTGAAAGTCAAAGATGAAGGAAAACGTGTAATATAAAGGCAGCGGAATTTAAAATTTTTCCTTCCATGAATCAATACGAACGGTCATGAATCAATGATAGATTGGTATACCTCTTGTAGTGCAGAACCTTTGAAGCAGAAACGATTTCTGATCACGAGCAAAGCAACGTAGCGATGCCTCTCTTAGTCCACACGGACAGCTCCTTCGATCTCAGTGCTAGCTGAAACTTTCACCGAAGGCTCTAGAGAAAGTGAGGGAGCGGTTTATGATTAGAAAATTAGGATTCTAATTTAATTAGGTTGAAAGTCTTTTACACAAGAGTTCTATTTATACTATAGAGTCTCTTGTGTGACCAGCAAGTCATACTTGCTCGTCCTTATCCTAATTTTCATCTCACTAAAACACGCATATTTATACGTTATAATTATTCCGTAATTGTCTAATTAATAATAAGTCTCACTTATTATCTTATAAATAAATAAATCTTATTTATTTATCTTATAAATAAATCTTATTTATTTATCTCGTAAATAAGTCTAACTTATCTATTTCTCTCATATATCTGTCCTATGTGTGTGACCCCTATAGGTTCTCGTAACATTGGTAATAATATTAAATCATATATTTAATATTATAAACAACGGTTAGCATCTAGCAATACGCCGTTGTCACCCAAGTGACGAGAATGTCATGTGATCTGACGAAACCTTTCTGTGATAACGAACTTGTGCATAATTACCCCTTTGCCCTTTATATCTATATTGAACACAAGGCATAGATCGTGTCACCCTTGTATGGTTCAATATCTTATTTCTTGATCCCAGAATACACTGAGCAACGAATAAGCTCAATATCTCATATTGACTTAGTTCGGCGTGGCCACGCATTTTATCAGTCATATTCCATCAAGAGGCCTATAGATATTACTCTCGTTAAACAGGAGGGACAAATCCCATCTAGATCACTCATGTCCCTCAGCATGATTCGTGAAGCACCTATTAACTAACTTTATAATTATCCTTTTACAGATAACGTTTGAATAGCAATAAAGTACTTGACTCCACATCTAGGGATCATAGTTGGTTCAGGTCTAAGGGTGGTATACACCATTATCACTATGAGAATAACTTATGACACTTTTCATAACATACTATGTAGTATTCTCATGGTGGGTCAATCCAGTATAAATATTACTCTTAATATTAATACTTATGTATAGACTTAATATCTCCATATTCATGACCCGTGAGATGTGGTCATCAGTCTCAATACATAATAGTCTTTGCACTTTAATATTATCCCAATTTATATTAAAGCTTGACTATGGATGCTTTAAGGATAGTGTCCTTATGTTTAATGGGGTCTCACGATTAAGTCACACTTAATGTTCCATTAAATAGACTAACTATTCTAGGGACTTTATTATTTTGGAAAACAAACATAATAAAGAAATGCCTTATTATATATATTAAATATATATAAATCAAGTCACAATACAAAAGCAAATGCTATCAAAATAGATTGGCTTTTAGGGCTTACTCCAATTAATTTGTCTGAAAAATAAGGGAACTTTTTTCGCGAAAAAATTCGGTATTGTTTTTATTTAAAGTCGAAACTTTTTCCCCAAAATAATCGAGAACATTTTTTCCGATAAAAAATTGAAAATTTTCCCAAAAAAGCTCGGGAACATTTTACTGAATCAAATATCGGAACTTTTTCCCGACAAAAGATGAAAAACTTTTTTCAGGAAAAAAACGGGACCTTTTTCGAAAAAAAATCGGAAATTTTTTTCTGGAAAAATTGGGAACTTTTTTTTCGAATAAAATAATAGATCTTTTTTCGGGAAAAAAGATCGTAAACTTTTGTTCCGATAATGTTTTTTATCTGAAATCGAAACTTTATTCCCAAAAAGGGCAAAATAGTATAACACAATGTATTGATTTTAAGAGAAAAAACGGCAAAATAGTAAAATTATCACATAAGCCATCTATCTTCTTCTTTGTTGGTTTTTCAACTCCCAAACAAGCACTACAAGAAAATATGGGTTTAGCTACGACACCATTTGTAGCTAATTCGTAGCTAATCGCTAGCAAAACAGAGTTTGCTACAGATTTGTTGTGAATTAGCTGTCATATAGGTCCTAGCATGGATTGGGCGGCAAATTATCCACCAAAATATTTCCTAGCTAATTTGCAACTAATATATAGAAACTCTTGGTTAATTCCCAATTAATACATAGTTAAATATTGTGAAAAGTTTATGTTTCCTAACTAAATTGCTAGGAATTGTCACAGCAATTTTGCAATAAATCTCTATCTACATATTCCTAGCTACTTCGCAGCAAAATTCAAGCTTTTTAGAAAGAAATTTATAATTATAAAATTCTACTTATGAAGTCATGGCCAAAACTAATTAGCTGATTATAAATTATTTATCACCCATGAAATAATAAAAAAAAACTAATTAAATGTGCATGATATACACTCATTAAATCTTATTACTGACAAATAAAGCAAATATGCATGTTATACTTAAAGATATTGATTATACATTAAATCCAATCTAAACTACACATATAAATTAAATCGTGACACATTTCATATGCATTACATTGAGGCTATAGAAAAATTTCACATACACAAGGGAATGTAAGACCCAAGATTTCACTGTACGGTTTTCCTAAGGAACTTTAGTGTCGGCTAAGTTTTTAGGGTTTTTGGTGAAGTGTTTTCATGAGTATTGTCGCGATTATAGGATTTTGCTGTAATTGAGCCTGTTTTGTGCTCGTGCGCTGTAAAGGCACAGACTTTTATTTTGTAATCCTCTTTTGTGAATAAGAAGGTTGATGTGGATTCAGAATAACGAGATTTGGATTATTCTTGTTTTTGGAAAAACGAGTAGGATTTTACCCGCTGACGAAAAACCTTACTGCGTCTGTTTTAAGTGAGATTTCGGATGGGAGTTTTATATATCTGCGGGAGTGAGGTTATGTTCTGAGAATAATCTTCTGAGGTATGGAAGAAAATTACAATCGCGGAAAAAGATTCGGCGATAAGTTTTGGAAATGTTTAACGATAGACGTTATTTCCGTAGGTTTTCTGTTTTTGTGAGTTTCGTTCGTCGCGGCGCGCGAGAGCTGTGAGGCGTGAGGTGGCACGAGGAAGAAAATATCTAGATATTTTGTGAAGAGATGGATGGCTAGGATTTAATCTTTGAACTTTGCCTTTTGATCCAATGGTTGCCATGAACCAAGACCACTTTATAGTAAGACTTTTGGATCACTTTGGAGACTTAGAAAAATTGCACAAGACTCTCATTCTTCTCTCCATTGCCGTGAACCACCCTTTGTCCTTCACCATTCCATAAATTTCTCATTTCTTCACCAAAGCTAAGGATTTTAAGCTTGTTGGAATCATAGTATTGCAAGGATCACTTTCTCTAAGGTAACTAAACCTATTCCCTTCCTTTTGTTGGTTCAAACTCTTAGGGTTTATGATTGGGTGGTTTATGTTCTTGAGAAATTTTTCTTAGAACTTGTTTATAGTTGATTTTTGTTCTATGAAAGTTGTTCATGAGTGAATATCTAGGATGTTTAAGCTTAGTTATTTTGATTTCCATGGTTGGATGAGAATCTCATGAAAATTCTTGTTAGAGTTTGATAAGAAAAACTTAAATTGATCATAGACATGAACTTTTGTATGATGATTTTGTTTATGAAGTTGTTTTTGAGCTTTTTAGAGAAATGGATATTGGAATAATGATTTTGTTTTGAGAAACAAGAAAAATTATATTTTTGTGTTCTTGAGAAGTTGAGGAACATTCTTAGAAATTTTGATTTGGTTTCCAAAATGCTTTGATTGAAATGATAAATGATTTTGGGATATTATAGGATGATACTATGCTTTTAAAAATGAAAAATTTTGAGTGATAGTATGTTTTCTTTGTTTTGGCCGTGGCACATAGTGTTTGTGTCCATGTTCTTTTCAAAAATTTTAAGTCCTATTGGGAGGCAATGAATCATGGTTTAAAAGGAATGTCTAATGAGGTTTTGTTTGGAAATGGAAATTAGTAACTTGTGTTTTAATTAAACAAGTTAATTGGTAAAGTTTTGAAAAGTGTTATGCTTTGATTTGAAATGGTTTTGGTATAAGAGATTGATCACTTTTGAGTTGTTTTTAAGAAGTTAGTAATGGTTTAAGTATTTTAATTATGTTTGGTTTTAGAAAACAATGTTTTTGGGGTGGTTTCATTCTGGTCGAAATTTAGAAAGGTATTCTGGTCATTTTAAAATTGTTTTCGAGTCCTAGAAAGTTAACAATTTGATCCGTCTTTTCGAGACAAAGATTTCGGCGTATGGCTCGTCTCGATTGGATAAAGAATGAGCGAGTTATGGCCATTTTATTTGAAAGGAAAAACTTGTAACTTGTGGCGCAAGTAAACTTTTATTTTTGTGAAAATTTTCAAAGAGTTTTTGGGTTGTTTTCAAATGGTTTTAGTATGTGAAAATTGATTGCCTTGGAGTTAGGAATCAAAGTGTTTCTTAGTTTGTTTTGAAACGAAAATATTTTCGCGTAGCGAGAAATAGTGCTATTAACTTTGGGAATTTTTAATCACTATGGGGAGGACTCGAAATCACTATCCGAGAGTGTTAGTAAGTACCTTAAACCCCCCTAGTTTTTAGAGAACAAGTTTCGTTTCGATAGGATACGTTGGGAGTATTTTATTGATTGTACGCTACTTAATTTTAGGTAGCGTGAATTGTAGAATTTCGCGAGAAAAGTTAACGGAAGCTTGCCGAGGTAAGGGCTCCACTTTATTTCCGTCTTTTCAACTGGTTACGACATGCTTGGATTTCTGCTGTAATGTTTTGCTGTGTGTTTGGCATGTTTGGTTGATGTATTCTCGTGATGAGAACGTGTTTAAAATACTTGCGCTGTTTACATATGATTATGAGAATATATGTATGAACAGGTTGTTGGAATACATATGATTGGAAATGTATGTATGTCGTTGTGTTTGGTTTACATATATCTGTGTGATATGTAATTGTTGCATGAGCATGTATGGAACGTGTAAGTCAGCTGGGACTACACGGGTGGATGTGTCTGTGTGACTCCGCCGGGGCTGTGTCTGTGTGACTGCCCTATATATGCTTAATTAGAAAGTATGCTCATGCATTTCATAGTTGGCGACAGCATCTGTGTGGCTGGTAGCATCTGTGTGGCTATTTTCGCCTGGTAACAGCATCTGTGTGGCTGACAGCATCTGTGTGGCTGGTAGCATCTGTGTGGCTATTTTCGCCTGGTGACAGCATCTGTGTGGCTGACAGCATCTGTGTGGCTGGTAGCATCTGTGTGGCTATTTTCACCTGGTGATAGCGTCTGTGTGGCATCACCTGCCCTTGTGGCTTTAGTGGGTTGGACCTACGATTCCGGAACTCATGCATTGTGGTAGCTAGGGTTAGTACCACGCTTTGTAGAGGTTGCATTATAGGCTATGTGTGCATTGCTTATATGAACCCGTTGGTGGGAGTTGTTTTGGTGGTTAAGAGCTTTCTCTTGTGTTTGTGGAATTATTGTTATGTGTACAATCTTTCGCACCGGTTATATATATATATATATACTTTTATTTTGTGGTGACCCTTTCTTTCATTTGCGGGCTCATCCCACCCAGATGATGGGTTAGGTCGTGGTGACGACGGTGGCTGTTCCAGGCCCCAGTGAGATGTTGGAGCTTTAGCTTAGTTAGATTATGCGCCGGTGTGGGTTGTACACCGTGCTTTTTGGGTTTAGGCATAGGATTCTAACTTGTTTTGTTGTAAGTATTTGAATACTTAGACTTGGATTGTAATTATTCAGGAAAACACTTTGCTTGTCGAAGCACCTTATGGTAATGAGTTCTTTTGTATATTTGAATGCCGGCTCATTGAAAAATATTCTATGCGCACTCTGAGTGTTAGTTGAAAAAGAAAAAAAATATTGCCTTTTTGGCCTTTGAAAAACGGGCTGTTACAATTGATATCAGAGCACGGCTTTAAATCTTCAAAGGGAAAGTGTATACTTGAGTCGTTAGTCCAGAGTCGGTTAGAACATAGCTAGAGTAGTGTCAGTTCTAGTGTTTGTTCTGTGTCGGGTTATGAGTTAGTAGCCGTTGTATGAGGCTTTCTGTTGAGACTCAGAAATGTTTGGATAAAAGGAGTCCAAGAGAAGTAGATGGTATAGTTTGGCAAGTGTCAAGACCATGAGGAGTGTAATCACCAACTGGAGGTTGGGATTGTTTTATGTAAGTCGTGTGTGGAAAGAGATTCGTATGTGAGTAGACGGTTCGGCGTATTCACTGAGTTGCGGAATTATGGATATCGGTAGAGCGGAAAATTCTTCTATAGAGAAGACAACTTGTTCGGAATGTAATGGTTTTGGTGGTACCTGCCGTGGTGGCATTGCATTACTGTTGAATGATGTTCAACGGATGTTTCATGAGTGGAATCATGAGAGCTTGAACGATGTGTCTTGAGTGTTGTGTCTTACGACTTCGACCTTGTATTCGTAAGAGATCGAGGGAAACATTAAGAAAAACCTCGAAAGATTTGGGGAACCCTTGTGACTCGGAGGACATTGAGCATAAGCGGAATGAAGCATCGTTTAAGTTGGGTAAAGATGGTCTAAACCATCATCATGATTGTCGACTATTTATTGACAAATTGAGGAATTGATCATCCTTAATCTCTTGTTGGTAATAGACGGAGTCGTGTTGACTGGAATTGACTAGTTTTGCTAGCTTTGGTGGTGCGCAGAAAGTTTCGGTGTTTCTTTTTGGAGGGTAGCCAGTCACTGCTTCGCGTGAACCTAGTGGTTTAGGCTACGTCGCGGAGGCAAAAGAAGTGATTTTGGAAATTTTGTTGTGTGGACCTTTGGACTTTTGAGGAACTAGAGGTTGTGAACCTCTGTTGTGACGTTAATTTTTGAGTGGTGAACTCGTTGAGAGTTGCGGTTAGTGCACGGTTGTGCCAGTGTGTTGGTGAGAGTATCTGTGTGACTTCACCCGGTGTTAGCATCTGTGTGGCTGCACCTAATCCTGAGGGATTTTGTTGTGTTGGTGATGGTAATAATTAGTTGAGTTGTTACTCTTACCTTTAGTTTCGAGGACGAAACTTCTTTTTGGAGGGTAGTAATGTAAGACCCAAGATTTCACTGTACGGTTTTCCTAAGGAACTTTAGCGTCGGCTAAGTTTTTAGGGTTTTTGGTGAAGTGTTTTCATGAGTATTGTCGCGATTATAGGATTTTGCTGTAATTGAGCCTGTTTTGTGCTCGTGCGCTGTAAAGGCACAGACTTTTGTCTTGTAATCCTCTTTTGTGAATAAGAAGGTTGATGTGGATTCAGAATAACGAGATTTGGATTATTCTTGTTTTTGGAAAAACGAGTAGGATTTTACCTGCTGACGAAAAACCTTACTGCGTCTGTTTTAAGTGAGGTTTCGGATGGGAGTTTTATATATCTGCGGGAGTGAGGTTATGTTCTGAGAATAATCTTCTGAGGTATGGAAGAAAATTACAGTCGCGGAAAAAGATTCGGCGATAAGTTTTGGAAATGTTTAACGATAGACGTTCTTTCCGTAGGTTTTCTGTTTTTGTGAGTTTCGTTCGTCGCGGCGCGCGAGAGCTGTGAGGCGTGAGGTGGCACGAGGAAGAAAATATCTAGATATTTTGTGAAGAGATGGATGGCTAGGATTTAATCTTTGAACTTTGCCTTTTGATCCAATGGTTGCCATGAACCAAGACCACTTTATAGTAAGACTTTTGGATCACTTTGGAGACTTAGAAAAATTGCACAAGACTCTCATTCTTCTCTCCATTGCCGTGAACCACCCTTTGTCCTTCACCATTCCATAAATTTCTCATTTCTTCACCAAAGCTAAGGATTTTAAGCTTGTTGGAATCATAGTATTGCAAGGATCACTTTCTCTAAGGTAACTAAACTTATTCCCTTCCTTTTGTTGGTTCAAACTCTTAGGGTTTATGATTGGGTGGTTTATGTTCTTGAGAGATTTTTCTTAGAACTTGTTTATAGTTGATTTTTGTTCTATGAAAGTTGTTCATGAGTGAATATCTAGGATGTTTAAGCTTAGTTATTTTGATTTCCATGGTTGGATGAGAATCTCATGAAAATTCTTGTTAGAGTTTGATAAGAAAAACTTAAATTGATCATAGACATGAACTTTTGTATGATGATTTTGTTTATGAAGTTGTTTTTGAGCTTTTTAGAGAAATGGATATTGGAATAATGATTTTGTTTTGAGAAACAAGAAAAATTATATTTTTGTGTTCTTGAGAAGTTGAGGAACATTCTTAGAAATTTTGATTTGGTTTCCAAAATGCTTTGATTGAAATGATAAATGATTTTGGGATATTATAGGATGATACTATGCTTTTAAAAATGAAAAATTTTGAGTGATAGTATGTTTTCTTTGTTTTGGCCGTGGCACATAGTGTTTGTGTCCATGTTCTTTTCAAAAATTTTAAGTCCTATTGGGAGGCAATGAATCATGGTTTAAAAGGAATGTCTAATGAGGTTTTGTTTGGAAATGGAAATTAGTAACTTGTGTTTTAATTAAACAAGTTAATTGGTAAAGTTTTGAAAAGTGTTATGCTTTGATTTGAAATGGTTTTGGTATAAGAGCTTGATCACTTTTAAGTTGTTTTTAAGAAGTTAGTAATGGTTTAAGTATTTTAATTATGTTTGGTTTTAGAAAACAATGTTTTTGGGGTGGTTTCATTCTGGTCGAAATTTAGAAGGGTATTCTGGTCATTTTAAAATTGTTTTCGAGTCCTAGAAAGTTAACAATTTGATCCGTCTTTTCGAGACGAAGATTTCGGCGTATGGCTCGTCTCGATTGGATAAAGAATGAGCGAGTTATGGCCATTTTATTTGAAAGGAAAAACTTGTAACTTGTGGCGCAAGTAAACTTTTATTTTTGTGAAAATTTTCAAAGAGTTTTTGGGTTGTTTTCAAATGGTTTTAGTATGTGAAAATTGATTGTCTTGGAGTTAGGAATCAAAGTGTTTCTTAGTTTGTTTTGAAACGAAAATATTTTCGCGTAGCGAGAAATAGTGCTATTAACTTTGGGAATTTTTAATCACTATGGGGAGGACTCGAAATCACTATCCGAGAGTGTTAGTAAGTACCTTAAACCCCCCTAGTTTTTAGAGAACAAGTTTTGTTTCGATAGGATACGTTGGGAGTATTTTATTGATTGTACGCTACTTAATTTTAGGTAGCGTGAATTGTAGAATTTCGCGAGAAAAGTTAACGGAAGCTTGCCGAGGTAAGGGCTCCACTTTATTTCCGTCTTTTCAACTGGTTACGACATGCTTGGATTTCTGCTGTAATGCTTTGCTGTGTGTTTGGCATGTCTGGTTGATGTATTCTCGTGATGAGAACGTGTTTAAAATACTTGCGCTGTTTACATATGATTATGAGAATATATGTATGAACAGGTTGTTGGAATACATATGATTGGAAATGTATGTATGTCGTTGTGTTTGGTTTACATATATATGTGTGATATGTAATTGTTGCATGAGCATGTATGGAACGTGTAAGTCAGCTGGGACTACACGGGTGGATGTGTCTGTGTGACTCCGCCGGGGCTGTGTCTGTGTGACTGCCCTATATATGCTTAATTAGAAAGTATGCTCATGCATTTCATAGTTGGCGACAGCATCTGTGTGGCTATTTTCGCCTGGTGACAGCATCTGTGTGGCTGACAGCATCTGTGTGGCTGGTAGCATCTGTGTGGCTATTTTCGCCTGGTGACAGCATCTGTGTGGCTGACAGCATCTGTGTGGCTGGTAGCATCTGTGTGGCTATTTTCGCCTGGTGACAGCATCTGTGTGGCTGACAGCATCTGTGTGGCTGGTAGCATCTGTGTGGCTATTTTCACCTGGTGATAGCGTCTGTGTGGCATCACCTGCCCTTGTGGCTTTAGTGGGTTGGACCTACGATTCCGGAACTCATGCATTGTGGTAGCTAGGGTTAGTACCACGCTTTGTAGAGGTTGCATTATAGGCTATGTGTGCATTGCTTATATGAACCCGTTGGTGGGAGTTGTTTTGGTGGTTAAGAGCTTTCTCTTGTGTTTGTGGAATTATTGTTATGTGTACAATCTTTCGCACCGGTTATATATATATATATATATATATATATACTTTTATTTTGTGGTGACCCTTTCTTTCATTTGCGGGCTCATCCCACCCAGATGATGGGTTAGGTCGTGGTGACGACGGTGGCTGTTCCAGGCCCCAGTGAGATGTTGGAGCTTTAGCTTAGTTAGATTATGCGCCGGTGTGGGTTGTACACCGTGCTTTTTGGGTTTAGGCATAGGATTCTAACTTGTTTTGTTGTAAGTATTTGAATACTTAGACTTGGATTGTAATTATTCAGGAAAACACTTTGCTTGTCGAAGCACCTTATGGTAATGAGTTCTTTTGTATATTTGAATGCCGGCTCATTGAAAAATATTCTATGCGCACTCTGATGGTTAGTTGAAAAAGAAAAAAAATATTGCCTTTTTGGCCTTTGAAAAACGGGCTGTCACAGGGAACATCAACAAAGTTGCTCACCATAACTCCATAAACAGAACTACTTACTGCTAGCTCCCTGAAGATTATATAATGAGCTCAAGTCTTAGGTAATTGATCCATCTTAGCTAAGAAACTCTTGCCACGTTTGTTCAACTCTGAAAACAAGTTAAAGAAACAAGTAAACCTTAGAACATATCTATTGTATTACACGCTCTTCCCTTTTAAGATTGGATTCAACCATATCAGTTTTCAGATTTCTAGAACACATGCACTTGAAATGATCCATTGTGGTCTGAATTGGAATAAAAAATGAAGGCGTCTAGCTATAAATCAGTATGTATATGTACCTTAAAAGTGTAGCCATTTCCTTCAGACTTCGTGTATTTGCTTTTCTTTTCTTCTCTATAAGTTCTGGATCATAAAAAATATTAAAAGTTTCACTCCCTAGTTGGTGAGACACTAGTAGGATCACCAAAAATAAAAAAATAGAACAGCCTCGTCAAAGATGCTAAAACAGAACAACTTACAGATATACTAAATTACCCTCCACCTTGATCTTGTGGAAAGTACACCAAATAGGCATAACCTTGATCCAACATATATGGTTCTTCCTCATGCTCCAAGCATTCATGCTCTTCTGAATGTTGCACATCCATAATGTATAATCAGTGATGAACAATCAAGTGTAAAAACTACAAAGTAGGAAACTACATGCTCTTTTGAGTATCAAACAATGAACTATACAAAGTATTAATCTTAACAGAGGCATAAGGCATCAAATATGCAACACAACAGTTTTTTGGGCATTCAACTGGAAAATGAACCGTATGCGGAGTTTCTTACTTTGAAGAAAATAAAAAACTATAACACCAAACTAGAACTTGCTTGTAGTAGAAGAAATAATGTACAAGTAGACACAAAAAAAAAATGTTTCATATAGAACCTTCTGATTTAACACACAGAACATAGCATTGTGCAAATAGATTTTCAAAAAAAGCACAAAGAAGAAACATAAGTATTATGCAAATATATAGTTTTGAAACATTAGTTAAGATCCCTTCATGTATTAGATACAATATATACAAAATATGTTGACGGTTCACATCAAGAAAACTATTCAAAATGCCAAATAAAATCCTAATAAGTTTGAACAAAGCTTAGAAAAAGTTGTCTCACCTCCAAAGTTGTTTTCTCTTCCATGATAGGAGGCTCACATTTTCCTAAGCATTTGTTTTGTTTTCTCTATTTTGGTTGATGCATGTGAAGAACAAATTAACCTATTGTGAAGAACAAATTTATTTCTTAGTTAGATAACCATAAGGATACCATTCACTTCATCAAATGGAAAACCAAAAGCCACTCAAACTAAAAATGAATCATGGAATCGGGAAAATCAAAGGCCACATTGCCATCAGTCACATAAGGGTAAACAAAAAGTAGAAGAGGTCACATGCCCTGACTTTTAAAAAAAAAATCAACATTACTGAGCAAAAGGAACCAGTAGAAATCACACCTTGTTTCCATCATCACTGAAGTTGCTTCAAGCAGAAGATACAATGGAGGATCAATGTTATACACTCTGCATAAGCCACATTTTCCAATACATCAGCACCGTCAATCCAAACCTGTAGAATTAAGGAACATAAGTATTAAATGTACATTTCAAAGACACAAAGCATCAAACCTATTTAACATTCATTATACCTATCTGCTAAACGACGATAGCTCAAGCAACATTAACAAGCATAGATGAAGCTGAATCACATTACTGAGATTAGTTAAACATATGATGTTTTAGTGAAATCACCTTAACACAATACGTATTGAGAAAAGACTATTGATGTTGTGAACCCTAAGCTGAAGATTCCAATACAGATGCAACCATGAATGCTGAACAAATGTGAAAATAGATCGGAGACAAATAATCAAAATAGATCGGAGACAAAAAAATAAAATCCATTTGAGACAGAGAGTGATGACAAAAATACGCTATGACATAAACTCAGAGATGCAAAAATGGATCTAAATGTAGATCAATTAGAAACAGTACATTCCTATCATAACTGTTTTAAACTCACCCATCATTGAAAAGCTTAAAATTCAAACTCAATTATAAACAGTACCTGGGGAAAATGACATGTGTGGTGGTGGTGGTGCTGGACTAGTGCATGATTGAGAAGGCTCTGGAGGATCACTCTGACCTCTCCTTTGACTATGTCTAATTCCTCCACTTAATTGCCTCATATTGTTGGAAAATTCAAAACTGACTCCTTTACATTTTTTCACATTATTTGCATCAACTTCATGGTGATTGGCTCCTTCATCATAAATGCAGTATTCACGACTCTCTTTAGAATCAGAAGACATGTATTTCCGCCTTTGCCTTTTGTGCTGGTTATTATGAATACCTATATGTAGAGGAAGATCTGATGCATAATCTAGATATGTCTTAAAAACATGTAATAACTAGAATTGCATTAAAAATCTGATGCAGTAACTAAAATTGTACCAAAAGGACTACATATGGTCCAACTAATATACCTGGGGAATGCTGAGGTGGATTGCGACCTCTCCCTCGACCACGTCCAGTTCCTCTACCTCGGATTGCCATGTTAAGATATCTAGAAATATCTTGATCTTTTTTGTGTTAATAAGTTAAAAAAGTCCATTTTGTAACATGAATTTGATGTAAAATAATTCAAATGTAAAAGAAAAATGATAATAGAAGTAATTCAAATGACAAAAAATGCGACCCAATACATCAGCAACTCCCGATTGTCTTTTGGCAATCTCAATGAAATCATCAACTCCATTCTTAAATTTTTCAGTTACTTGACCATTACTATCCTTTCTTCGCATCATCCAACTTCGGTCAGGTCTCATGATTATAGTTTGAGGGAAGTGTTACCACTTGTTAGTTTTTTGTCACTAGTTTATACAACCCTATAATTTCAAATCAATCTATGGTTATATAGCATTAATTACTCAATAAAGCTAAACAAATATTAACGGTTATTTCTATTCCAAACTACAAGAAAATGGTTCATAATAAATCAAAACCAATTAAAACAATAAACAATTTCAAATCAAAACCCAAAATACATAATAAAATAACACAATCTACATCATTTACTACCAAAAACAAAACAAAGTTGTAGGGCAAATCCAGGTAGCTTTTATAAGTGCAGAAAGTTCTGCATTCTCCATAAGTATTCAAGACATTTACATAATTTTCTTGTTCACTAGTTTAATAGCAGTACAACAGTTTTTGCAGCTAACAAAACTAGTATATCTTTCTCATTTGAATCACAAAAATCCTTGTGCCAATTAGTTGATTACTTGTTTGGTTTCTTTTTCCTCTTACATTTCACATATCCATATATAATATTCAAATTCAGTCATTGACAAAAACCAAAAAGAAATTTCATATTATATATTATACTATCGCTCATGTAAATGTAATGCTAAAACTTTCCACTAATTAGTGGATTGCTACAAGTATTTTTGCTTTCTACTTAACACGACACACTTATAATTGCAATAGAATAAAGTAGCATGTTGTGTTAAGAACTAGTTGCAGAAAGAAACAACTCATGTAGATTCAATAGTAAAAACATTTCTCTAATTCAATAGTAAGAACTAATTGCAATACATTTGTAGATTCAATAGTAAAAATAGCTCATGTTCAAAATCTCAAACATTCCTCTAATTCCAAAAAGAAACTATCACAGTACCATATGCCAATTCACTCTAAATCTAAAAATTTCTCTCTAAATCGTATCTAACAACAAAGCACAAACAATAAACTCCTAAAATGCATCATAAAACCAATATCAACAATTAACAAAAGCATAAACATATAATATCAATAGAAAAATTCACTCAATTCATTGTAGCATGAATCAATTAATCAATCAATCGACTACACTTCCTAGATTTTCAACCTTGAAAAATCTGGTAAAGAACCTAAAAAGTGTTGAAATGTAATAAGCACATATAATCAAATATTCAAACCCTAACTAACACCAAATCCATCCAAAATTCAAATACATGAAGAATCCTAGAAGGTTTTGAAACTCGGAAGTAGCAGAAGTACCTCTAGATCTTCAACGAGAACGAAAGCGCGAAAGAGCGAAAGCGCGAAGTAGCGATTGAGATCGAATTACAATTCCGAGATCGATATCACGATTCTGAGATGAAGCAAGTTGCGATTGAGATCGATTTGTGAGGAAATGGCGTCGCGATTCTGTGATGAAGCGATTTGTGAGGAAGCGATTCTGAGATCAATTTGTGAGGAAAAAGCGTCACGATTCAAGCCATTTGTGAGGAAGAAGTGATTATGAGATTAAGCGATTAAGTGATTATGAGATTAAGCGATTTGTGTGGAAGTGATTTTGATTTGGCTAAACTGTACTTTTGGTCCCTTACGTTTATTTTAGGTTTGAATCAGGTCCCTTACATTTTAAAAGTTTCAATTTGGTCCCTCGCGTTATCAACATTTGCATTAGTTAGTCCTTTCCGTCAAATTTTCCACTAAATCCGTTTGATCCTTACACGTGACTGACCGTTTGGACACATGGACACTATTTTGGACATGTTCGATGTCATTTGGGATGCTAACTAAGTAAAAAGAAATAATTAAAAATAATATATATTACTTATAATAATGGAATTGGCCCCAAAAAAGTGTTCAAAATAGTGCCAACGTGTCCAAAATAACGTCCACGTGTCCAAACCGTCAGCCACGTGTAAAAATCAAACGAATTTAGTGAAATATTTGACGTAATGGACTAACTAATGCAAAAGTTGATAACGTGAGAGACTAAATTGAAACTTTTAAAACGTAAGGGACATGATTCAAACCTAAAATAAACGTAAGGGACCAAAAGTACAGTTTAGCCTTTTTATTTTGTGTGGAATCAATTTTTGTGAGGAAGTGTATTGAATTGAAACAGAAAAAAAAAGTAATTGAAAATGAAATGAAAATACTAATCCTCTAAAAATAATTGAAAAAGAAAATAATAACTGATGGAAAAAGAAAAAATAAAAATTAATTAAAAAATGATTTGGGTTAGTAAAATGGAGGGATTTTTAATTGAGATTAACTAGGAACTCAGTTTGTGGCAAACTTTTGGTAGCAAATATTTTCTTGTAGTGAAGGGGAATGATTTCCCTCCTTTCTCCCTCCCCTCCCTTTCCTTCCCTTCCCCTCCTTAACATTTCCTTTCCTTCCCCTCAAAACTCCCAAACATAACCTTAATAGTGGAATTTCTAGCCACTATGCTACTAACCCAAAACAAAAGAAACACAATTAGCAAGGAAAAATAGGATTAATCCCTATTTTAGTCTTTGTAATATGAGCAAAGTCCATATTTAGTCCCGGTAAGAATGAAAATTTTGATTTCATCTTTCTAATATCAGATTCTTGTTCGATTTAAAATCAAATTAATTTAAAATACAAGTTTATTTGTATTATTTTTACTACTATCATTTAATTTCTTGATTAAAATTAAAATAAATGAAAAACTTAAATCTAGCGTCGAAAATTTATAATTCGTAAACAACATCTTCGTTCCAGATTGCTTTCAAATCTACTCCCATCTTGATTTTCTATATGAGAGAGAAATAACAAGTTACTAGTTTAAAATCAAAATCAAACAGCATCTCAAAGCCAACGGTAGTAACAAACTCATGTTAAAAAATAGGATAAATAAATAGGAAAAAGATGGAAAGAAGAAGAGGTAAGTGAATAAAAAATTGGTGAGGCGGAATTAAAAATAGATGAAATCTATTTGGGGCCCGTTTGGCCTAGCTTATTTTTGAGCTTATGCAAACAGTTTATGCAATTTTTATGTATTATTATAAGTTTTTTAAGGTAGTTTATGATAAAATAGTTTATAAAAATTCAATTTTCACTAGTTTGAACTTATAAAATAGCATAAAACCTAATTTATATTGCATAAGCCGTTTGCATAAACTCAAAAATAAGTTAGGCCAAACGGACCCTTGATTTGAAAAGAGGTTTCATTATATTTAATGATGATTAATGGTATTTTTCCTAATCTTTTTGGTTTTTTGTTTAAATTTATGGGTTGAAATCAAGAAATAGTTGCGATTTATGTATTTTTTAAAACCCTAAACACTTTGATTTGAGATTTTTAGATTTTGATTTTCAAGAGATAAAATTGACTTTTTTTAAGCAAACATCGAAATATATTAACTAAGAAAGAAGAGATACAAAGACCGGGGGGACATTAAATCTGACCCAGCTACAACCAAATACATCGTGAACATACATACCAGGTGAAAACTACCCTAATGAATCATAACAAAATTAACACTCATCACGAGCGCAACCCAACGAACATGCGTACGGGCGCGAAACCAAGTTACAAAAAATATGAAAAGTGAGAATCAGCAAGAATCCAAAAAGGTTTGAGACTGGCGAATGAATCAACCGCCAACAAGGAAAAATGATCTACATACCAACAACCCCCTGAACTAAGCAGCAGGCATAAAGCTCTTTCGAGCAAAACAATCCAAACAGCCACAAGGACTAAGACGGATAAGACGGTGCCGAAGTAAAGGTAAATCTGACGCCTTGATACCTGCAGATCTCAACAGACTTGGAACATCAGAAAATTGAAAAACACAAGAACACTAAAACAACTGGAAACCAAGAACGGACGTATTTGAACTCAGATCGAGGGATGAGTCCAACATGTTAGAAAACACACAACCATTTCGGGTAAGTGAACCAAATCCCTAAGGATTTTTGAAACCAAACCAAAAGGCCACCGATGTACCCATCCAATCTCTGATCAAGCAAAAGAATACAAAAACAAAACAACAAGCAGTAAGAAAAAAAAAACAAACCCATGGATGCTAAGCCACCATTGGAGCCACCGAGCACCACCGCAAGGGAGGCGGTGGTGGCTGAAACAGAAACAGATTGATCCACAGCATGAACAGACCCAAAAGAAGCGAACAACCGCGAATCGAGAATAAAATCACAGAACATCACGAACAGAAAATAAACACCACGAACAGAGAGAAACAAATACTACGAAGCTCCGACAACGAAACCCACCGTTAGCAACGAACCAACCACCATCGTCGAGGAGTAGTGCGACCGAAGAAGATGATGCTGAGAATCTCTAAGCAACCCTCATCGCACCACTACTAGCTACCATCTACATCTTGAAATGAAACTTTGGATTGAAAAGGGAAAGAAAGATGGGCGGCGGATCTGAAGTTGTTAGTGAAAGGGGAGAGGATTTGTTTTTTTAGAGAGATGAGAGGTTTTTCAAAAATTCAGAACCAATTATTTTTTAGCTAAAGATTGACTAGGGAACTAATTATAGGAATTTTATTTTTAATTTGATGAAGATTAACATGATGAAATTATCAAAAAATGAAAAAAAAAGAAGATTAAGATGATGAAGGTTTACGAGGATGATGAAAAAAATATGTGTTTTTTTTTTATAAAAAAAGTTTAATAATAATAATAATATAAGCTTACATTTAAAATTAAGGGTCGGTGTGGCCTGAATTTTTTAGGTCTTAAAAGTTATCTGGAAGCTAAAAATAAAAAATAAGAGCTTTTAGAAAAAAAAGTTAAAGCTGATTGGTAATTTTGTATTTTTTAGTTTCAAAAGTTTTTTATCTATGTATTTTACTCATAAAAATTAAACAACTTCTTTTTCTATATAGTTTCTTGAAAATCTGTTTTACCTAGTATCTTCTTTGATTGAATAAAAAAGTCTAAAATAAATTAGGTTAAACAGTAATTCAAGTCACCTTGCTATGTCATCATATTTCAATGACGAGACTAAATGAATGATGTAATTTGGAGAATCTAATATTATAATGATGAAATCTAAATTAATTTTTTTAAACAGACTAAATATGAATTTCACTCATATTACAAGGACCAAAAGAGATTAATGTGGAAAAATATATACCCAATTATATAACTTTTCTTTTGCCATAAAATTTTAATAGAGATAATTTAGGCCCCATTTGGATTAGCTTATTTTTGAGTTTATGCAACATAAATTAAGTTTAATGCTATTTTATAAGTTCAAACTAATGAAAATTGTATTTTTATACGCTATTTTATCATAAACTACCTTGACAAACTTATGATAATACATAAAAATGGCATAAGCTGTTTGCATAAGTTCAAAAATAAACTAATCCAAACGGGACCATAATTTAAATAAAAATTAAATTCACAAAAAAATTATTGTTTACAATTTAAAATTGTATTCTCTTTTTATTTTTTCTCTGGCATCTCTTCTCTATTATATACATTACGAGATTACAACGAAGCTCTCTCGTGCATTCTCAAGAAAAAAAATCCTACCTGTCATTAGTATAAAGCTTCAACTTATGCAGAGCTTTTAGCACGAGGGTTGTGGTTCGAATCTCATTGACAACAATAATTCAATTTTTATAATATTATATGGAATTCTACCGTTTTTTTGTTTTTAGAGAAAACTATCTTATTATTATTATAATAATAATAATAATATAAGCTTACATTTAAAATTAAGGGTCCGTGTGGCCTGAATTTTTTAGGTATTAAAAGTTATATGGAAGTTAAAAATAAAAATAAGAGCTTTTAGAAAAAAAGTTAAAGCTGGTTGGTAATTTTGTATTTTTTAGTTTCAGAAGTTTTTTATCTATGTATTTTACTCATAAAAATTAAACAACTTCTTTTTCTATATAGTTTCTTGAAAATCTGTTTGACATAGCATCTCCTTTTATTGAATAAAAAAGTCTAAAATAAATTAGGTCAAACGGCAATTCAAGTCACCTTGCTATGTCATCAGATTCCAATTACGAGACTAAATGAATGATGTAATTTGGAGAATCTAATATTATAATGATGAAATCTAAATTAATTTTTTTAAACAAACTAAATATGAATTTCACTCATATTACAAGGACCAAAAGAGATTAACCTGAACAAATATATACCCAATTATATAACTTTTCTTTTGCCATAAAATTTTAATAGAGATAATTTAGGCCCCATTTAGATTAGCTTATTTTTGAGCTTATGCAATATAAATTAAGTTTAATGCTATTTTATAAGTTCAAATTAATGAAAATTGTATTTTTATACGCTATTTTATCATAAACTACCTTGACAAACATATGATAATACATAAAAATTGCATAAGTTGTTTGCATAAGCTAAAAAATAAGCTAATCCAAACGGGGCCATAATTTAAATAAAAATTAAATTCACAAAAAAAATTATTGTTTACAATTTAAAATTGTATTCTCTTTTTATTTTTTCTCTAGCATCTCTTCTCTATTATATACATTACGAGATTATAACGAAGCTTTATCGTGCATTCTCAAGAAAAAATCATACGTGTCATTAGTATAAAACTTCTACTTATGCAGAGCTTTTAGCACGAGGTTTGTGGTTCGAACCCCATTGATAACCAAAATTCAATTTTTATAATATTATATGGAATTCTACCCTTTTTTTTTGTTTTTAGAGAAAACTGCCTTATTATTATTATAAGGTCTGTTGTTCGAATCTCATTTACAACAATAATCTAATTTTTATAATATTTTAATTTTATGGAAATCTACTATCTTTTTTTTAGGAAAACAACCTTATTTTTTTATAATAAAAACTACCTTATTATTACTTCAATCAACAATCAAAAGTTTATATATTTTTTTTTTGTAGGAACTCTAATATTATATAAATTTATAATATGAAATCTTTCAGTGGTGTAAATTCTGTAGAATGAAAAATGGAAAATACTTCCCACCATCTACTATTAAAAATACACTTTGACTAATTAAAATTTGAATTCCTATTATGAAAGTAGTCATATTTTATGTTCATCATTCTTTGATTATTGTAATTACCTCCAATTGATAACATCTATAGAAACCCTAAAATAAATTAATTTAATTTTTTATTTTATATAATTTATGAAACTTTTTTAATAATTTAAACTTTTTTTGACACAATAATTTAAACTTTAAACTTTCTATAAACCTTCGTTGAAAATATGTTAATATTCATTTGAAAAATAGTATAAAATTTACAATTATTTTTTGTTAATGGAGTCGCTACAAAGTCTTGAGAGACGGGGGAGAGAGAAAGAAAGAGAGAGAGAGAGAGAGAGAAAATCTCTTATTATTTTTGAACGAGAAACAGAGAATGAGGGTGTACTTCTCACCCCACTATGTCCCCGTAACATACTTAAATATATATATCATATTTCATACTCAAGTAAATTAAATAAAATCAATCTCATGAACAATTGAAAGAAAAACATAGACAACATTAAAAATAGTATAGAATGACATAGACAACCTTCAAAAGAAAAAGAAACATAAGCAAATAAATATCGTTAAAAAATGAAAATTATCGTGTGGGAGATATATAGAAATAGAGAGAGAGAGAGAGAGAAAATTTATCATTGGTGTAGAATGGAAAACGCGCAACACTTTTTACCCTTACTATTAAAAATGCAACTTTGAATAATTAAATTTGAATTCTGATTGCGGCTGTTATCCATATTGTGTGTCTCTCAATTTTAGTTTTTTATAATCTTTAATTGGAATTTTTTTATAATTTCAATTTTAAACTTTCCATAAACTTTCGTTCATGCCTTTTCAGGGATGTTAATTTATCAATGTGAGTGAAGATTTACACACGGATTTTTTTCCCATTTGACGTTTGATGATAGGAATTTCTATGGTATTTTTTGAAGGTGGAAAAACACAAGAAGGGGGGGGGGGTTGAATTGTGTT
The DNA here is from genome assembly GCA_030408175.1 of Trifolium repens. Classification (NCBI taxonomy): domain Eukaryota; kingdom Viridiplantae; phylum Streptophyta; class Magnoliopsida; order Fabales; family Fabaceae; genus Trifolium; species Trifolium repens. The sequence goes on from CP125845.1 coordinate 35,000,010, forward strand.
TTAAAAATTAAAACTTTTTACCAATTAAAACTAAGTTTGCAGCGGATATAAACACAAAAATAAAAGGGGTGCTGAGAGAAAGAGAGAAAGACACAAAATTTATCCTGGTTCCTCTCACAAATCGAGAGTACTTCAGTCCCCTTGTTACTAACAAGAGATTTTCACTATAATCTACTTAAGATTACAAATTGCTCAAGCACACTTGCAAGAGACTTCTCAGGTGCTCAAGTTTCACTAAACAAGAGACTTCTCAAATGCTCAAGTTAAACTTAACAAGAGACTTCTCAAACAAACTTAAGAATAAGAATGAATGTTAAGGAACACTTGATATACTATCAGAGGTGTTTACAAAATACAACGCAAATTGCTTTAAGACTTTGAATGACAGATAGAACAATAATGTCAGGATGCTTCAGAGCCTTAAACGCAGTAATAGAACAGTAGTCATTTCTTCCATTTGAGTCTTCTATTTATACTTGGAGGAAGATGATGACCGTTGCAGAGAGATTTGTGCCAGCTGGAATTTACTCGTACAATTGTGATAGCTGTAGTTGCCTTCTTTGGCAAAGATATCCAATTCCACTACCTTGCTGTTTGAATTATCACTCATCTATTTTGAGTAATAATAGTACAATAGTACGATCCTCAAATGCGCTCCACTTATGGATAAGGTTAACGTTGTACCAACGAATATTCCTTCCTGTGGATGTGACAGAGCCTTGAAGTAGATAGTTCTTCAATCATTGATTCTGATTCTGTCAGTTCTTGAGTGATGTAAATTCTTTTTGCTTCTGATGCTCTTGTCATAGCTTCTTAAGATCTTCAGCTTCTGAACTACATCAGAGTCTAGCTTTTGGTCCTCAGAAGTGCTATCTTCAGCACGCAAAATTTAAGCTTCTGATGAACAGCGATACTCTTTCAGAGCTTGTTTTGACTGGCTTCTCTGCTACTATTCATAGTGCTTCTGAATGAATTTTAACTTGTAATTCTGCACACTAGAATAATCATTAGTAATACCAATTGCAATTTTAATACTTTGTTATCATCAAAACCACTTAAAATCTTAGAGGTTCATGTCAGACCCACTTTGTTCCAACATTTTTAGTATTAGTATTAGTAATAAATTGACCAAGACAGACCAAAATATGAAGGAAAACCTACAGAATCGAAGAAAAGCATCAAGACAAAGCACAGAATACAAAAAGACAAGAAAAAGCCAAAAAAGTGAAGATTTGTGCTGTTCATCGTAGCACGATGGAAGCTACTTGCTGGCCAAGACATCAACAGAATCAAATCTGGAAAAAATCTGTTCATCGTGCCACGATGGCCCTCATCGTGGTACGATGACCTTATAATTCTGAAACGCACATGATTAGTTATAATTCTGAACTAAATCTTCCCATCGTGCCACGATGGACCCATCGCAGCACGATGGCTTGCTGAGGCCCATTACGAAAAGTATAAATAGAGCTCCAATTCCTCATTATTTTTCAATCAGAAATAGTAGAACATTTTCTACTATACTAGAGGTGTTCAGAGGAGCTCTAAGGGCATAGCTCTCTCCCCTTACGGGAAAGTTATTTCAGCAAGGTATGTTTTCTTTAAGCTTTTATGTTTAGATTATTCTTGTAATTTAGATTATGTAAGTCCTTTGTAATAAATGCCTTAGGTTGTGGTGGAGAAGATGAACTCCCCTATGAATATTTGGAGTCTGTGATTGAGTCAAAGTTATAATAAATCGTTATTCAATATTATGTTTGTTATTTACTTTCTTGCACTTTAACAACGCATTCTCGTAATCTGGTCGAATAAGCGGGAGTGCCCATAGAATAGATGTTAGGGTTAGCTTTAGTATTTATATTGAAGTGAGCTTTAATATTTGTCCGGATCTAGTAGTAAATATGCTAGGTGAATAGAGACGGTAACATCCTGAACTAGTTGTGAACTGAGCAATTAGAGGAGGAATCAGGAACTAGGTGTGAACTGAGCACTTATAAGCTGAATAGCCCGAAACTAGGACCTAGAGGCATTGGATGGGTGAAGGGTATAATGCATGTATAATGAGCAACTCACCTAGTAATTAGGGTTTGTGACACATCGAGGTTAGGCTCTCGTAGGTACCTTAGTTATTAACGTAGGGAAACTTCATATACATAGGGTAATAGTAAGGTATTACCATAACAAGAATAAAGTCACCGCCGAATAATAATCTGAATAGCTATGTTATACACCGATCATGCCAAATATGAACAAGGGAGTGAGTCCAACCACCATACCTCTCCTCTATGTTTCTGAATCACTATCTTTATATTTTCAGCAATGCATTTCGCTATTTTTATAAAAACCTTTTTCAAAAACCCAAAGCGAATGCAAAACCACGAACTTAAATAACGCTAACGATACTTTGGCACGATCCCTGTGGATACGAACTCATTCTAGACACCTAGAATGTGAATTATTACTCGAGGACAGACTGGTGCACTTGCCAGAATGTAGTCAACGTTCACGCGTGAAAATAACTTTTTTGTGTTACGGTGACAAGAAAAGTCTAAGAATAGAATCAGAGTCAAAGTATGTTAATATTTATTTGAAAAATAATATATAATTTACAACTATTTTGGGTTAATAGAGTCCCTACAGAGTCTTGAGAGATGGAAAGAGAGAGTTGAACGGGAACAAGGAAGTACTTCATATCCCACTATGCTCATCTAACATTTTGAAACATATATTGTATTTTCATATTCAAATAAACTAAATAAAATTAATCTCATAGACATTTGCAAAAAAATATAGATAACCTTCTAAATAATATAAAATAATAAAAGATATAGACAACCTTAAAAGAAAAGAAGAGTCGATTGAAGATGATTTAGCAAACATCCATCATTGAGGGAATTTATTGCAATCAAAGAATCTTGGTATATTTTAATTTTATAGAAAACTATGCTGCCAAAAAATCTTATGACCATGAAGTTTATAATTATTTTATAGGATTTAATGGATATAAGCAGACAGAGTAGAAAAACATTACACACTCAACCAATCACCACCATGATTTCCGCCACGTCATCCCATTTTACCCCACATTCTTGATGTGATATGGAAGATTACATCATTTTCATTGGTTGTTCGTGTAAAATTAATTTACAACGACTGTGCATATCCATTAAACTCTATTTTATATTTATAGTGCCCCTATATTGTCTCGGAGGTGAAGATGAGAGAAAAAAATCTTCTAATAGTGTAGAACGGGAAGTGAATGAATATTCTTCATCTCGCTCTTTTATGTAACATCGTTAAATCTATATAATTCAAAAATCATCTCAATTTTATCATAGAATTTTAAACCAAATTATACAAATACAATTTCAAAATAAATACATAAATAATATTAAAAAAAAAATTTAAACAAAAAAAGAGATAAAAGATAAATTGAAAAAGACGGAATGACGGTACGTTTGTAAAAAATAAACAAAAAAAAATATAAACAAAAATCCAAAAGAATTTGAAATATAAACAAGAAGAACTTGTCATAGCATTCAACGTTTACTCTCCTCCTTTCTTTATCTCGCTCGCCGACTCACCCCCACCCACACCGTTATTCTTCTACTTCATTTTCAATACTCCACACCCTAATCTCTTTTACAGTATTAGATTAGATTAGATTTCTAATAATCAAACCCTAACATCTCTTTGAAATTCAAAACCCTAGTGTCAACAACTTCATTTCGCTCGCCGCATTTTCTTCTTCTCTGCGCATCGAATTCAATCCATCAACAATGGTGCTCGCCAAGAAGACTGTATGATTCTCTCTCTATCTATTATACCTTTCTCTGCACTCCATCATTGTCAATTTTTGAATTTTGATTTCGGTTCATATTTAGGGTTTTTTATCCTCAATTCGATTTCCATTGATTTTTTCAGAAGAAGACTCGTGAGAGCATCAACAAAAGGAAAATACACCCTCGGTTATAAAATCGTTCTCAAATCCCTAAGGAGTTCCAAAGGTTTCATTTTTATTTTTGAACTGTTGTGGATTGATTTTTTTTTTGGTGGAATTAAGTGATTAGTGATAGTTTTTTTATTTGCCCTAGTTTTTTATTTTTTATTTTATTTTAAATTCCTTGATTTTTCTGTAAATGCCCTACGAGGTATTTTCTGTTTGAGAAAGAAGTTTGGTTACCTGTTTGAGCAAAATGCACATATATTGTTTGAGCACAAACCAACATTGTCATAACCTCGCGGTTGTTAGTTTCAATCTTGTGGAATATAATGATCTCATGTGTAAAACATGTTGCAAAAGTGTATAGCTATAGCTATTTAACTCTTATTTAATTGGCAGAATATGATTTAACGAGTTAATTTCACATTACAAATGCATGTTCAGGAACTTTGAGCCTAATAATCTGCTGTTAGGAACTAATTTGGAGAACGTTATGTTTTAGTTTTTCAACGGCTAATTAAACTGTTTAAATTCGAAGGATGAATGAATTGTCAAGTTTAAACTTTGGTTTTGACTTTTGATTATAAATAGTTGTTGTTTTGTGCACATACAGATAAATGCTGCACATAGCTGGACATGCATGGATCTCTATGTTCTTGCAACAGCCTATAATATTATTGATGTAATGCATGAATCTTGTCATTGCCTATAGTGGCTTAGGGTTTTGGTTCACATCTGTTCGATTTTAATTTAGGTAGTGTTGTAAAACAGGATTGTCTTATGGTCTTCCTTTTTGCAGGATGAAGAAAAAAACAATTCCATGGGAAGAATGTTTGGAATTGGCTCATAAAGTTGGCTCCAATCCACAGATTGCCTCACTTCGGTAAAAGTTAACATCCCAACAGCATGGGAGTATGCTCGGAGCATTTCAGATAAGCCACATGGTCATCACAATATGATATTCAGTTGGATTGAAACTGTTGCTGACAACTATCCTCCACCTCTTGATAATTACTTGGTAGTAAACTTTTCCTTATTAGTTAAAACGCATTCCAAGTATACAATCAAACCTGCGATTTTATGAATATTCTGTTTTTTCTATAGAATACTTAATAGTTTAGGAAATAGTTATGTTTGAACTAATTGCTAGTAGGAAATTTGAACATCATGTGGAAAACAATATAGGGAAGAAATAATTACTGCTTTTGGCTTTATAAAACAACTTACTTTTTATAAGAGACACAGAAAGCTAATATGACAGTTGGTTGGGAGGACCATGTTGGCATCATGGATTTTGATAATGTTGTTCTTATTGATTATCATATCTGCATGACTTTTTTTCCTCCTAGAAGAGAAAGTGATCTTCTTTTTGTTCTCTATATTTTGTGGTGTCCTAATCCTAACATTTCATGAACCAACTAACCTCTACCCCTCCCTCTTCCCCGCAAATCTCAGATTAAATAAATTAACCTATTTATATAGTCATTTTTATTACTAAGCTTGTAAGTTGAAACTTCAAGTGGTACTTTCAAGTGGTCTACAAATTTTCTGCAGTTTTCTTAAAACTTCTAATAAGGTTGCTGATTTCATTTCACTTTTTTTTGTTATTCTAGACTTAAAATATCCTTTTCACATATTATTGTTTGTATCTTTTTGCATTCACCACTTAAAGGCTGTATGTAATGGTGGGTGTCTCAAACAGATTTTGAAGCATGAGTGGCCAGCAAGATGGCGAAGCTTTATTCCTGATCTTGTCTCAGGAGCAAAAACTAGTGAAGCTTGTAAGTTGAAAGTTCAAGTGGTACTTTCAAGTGGTACTATGGCTGTTTGATTCTGAAGGACGTGTTCTCCTTGCAGGTAGTTTCTGTCATGTCTATGTGAACTAGATTCACGCCAGCTTATTCTTCAATTATGTGGAATGAAGCATTGAATAAGTGGTTAGGGACTGAGGTAAGTCTTGGCACTGGTTTGGACTTCTTACTTCGGTGTTCTCATACTGTATATATGCAATTACATGATAATTGATTGATTCTTCATGACATGTGTTTTCCATTTGTGTATTTGACATTTTTAATTGTGTAACACCAGGGCCATTATTTTGAGAAAGCTGTTTATGTTTTGCTATATCCATTTTTCTCTCTTTTTATTTCGGATTTTTGTACATGGTGTATAATAACTCTTGTGTTAAGATGATACAATATTGAGAAATATAATGATCCCCTATGTAAAATATGTTCCATAAGTGTATAGTTATTTAACTCTTAATTTAATTGTCCAAATGTGATTTAATGAGTTAATTTGACATTCCAAATGCATGTTCAGGAACTTTGAGCCTAATAATTTGCATTTAGGAACTAATTTAGAGAACATTATGTTTTAGTTCTTCAAAGACTAATTAAACTGTTTTTAAATTTGAAGGATGAATGAACTTGTCAAGTTTATACTGTTTGGTTTTGACTTTTGATTATAAATAGTTGTTGTTTTGTTTGCATACTGACAGATGCTGCACATAGTTGGACGACATGTACGGATATCTATGTTTTTGCAACTGCCAACATGATTATATAAAAGTGCGTGACTGGTTCATTTGTGAGGATGGAAGTTTCAAACTGTGAGAGGTACAAATGGTGCCACACATTTGCTTGTCTTCTAAAGTTCTTGTTATCTTTATCTTTGTTTTTTGTCCATAATATTATGGAAATTGCTTAATGGGTGACTTGAGCAACTTGTTTAGCGTATATATTTTTATCGGGTTGAGTGAGTTAATTAAATATGAAATAAGTGTATATGCAAATACATAATAATTGATTCTCCATGACATGTGAATTCCATTTCAGTATTTGACCATTTTAATTGTGTAACACCATGACATGTTTTTAGAATGCTGATTTTTTTTGTTTTGAGTATTACTGATGTTATATTCTCTGATCTTAAATAGATGTTATGTTCAGGGTAGAAGGTGACATATCTCACAAATGAATTCACATAATTCTTCATGTTAAATTTTGTTTTTTACAAAGTTCTAGGCTACAAGAACAATCTGAATGAGGATTTTTTTATAGGTTGGTGTGACTGAAAATCTGTGCCACTCTTCGCTGGAAATTGAAAAAGCGGTTCTTCAGGTTGGGACTTTACAACCAGATATTTGCTTACTAAGGTGACATTTCTTGGTTTCTTTTTTCTTTAAGTAATCCATAGGAATAGAATAATGTGATGTATTTAATATACATTCTAGTTGCTCTGTGCTAGTGAGTTATTTCTTTTATTATTTATCATTAATATACTTTTCTTCTAACTAATCTATGATTTCAATGACAGTTCCTGCTGTATATGAAGAGGCAAACAAAAGAAGCTTTTTTGCTTTGTCAATTTGCTACAACGGATTCAGATTGCATGGATTGCATGGATTGCATGGTTGATTAAGTTTTGTTTATTGAAAACTTACAAGGTGACAAGTCTACCTCTCACCGACAAAACTGCAAGCGACACCACTTTCCTTAATGCATGCGAGATCCCCTACCTCCACCGACAGTGATCGTTACGGCTCCTGGTATGATAACCTTCTCAACTTATCGTGAATCGACTTCATGATTTCCTATCATAAGGAGATCAACAAGTTTGAGATGTACTCAGATGGCTGGCTGACTAGTAAAGTGTAATAAGGAGGTATTTTCTTCTCCCTCCTCCTCCTCTTTATAGCTGTAAATAGCTTAATGTCCATGTATTCTTTCCTACTTTCCATTTCACTTATCTTTCTTTTAAGTTGAGTGGCCGAAATATTGAGTTTTAATTACTTGCGGTACAACAATGAATTCATTAAGTTGCATTCTTAAAAGTCTCGTCTGTCTTGTTCTATAACTTTATATTTTTTTGGGTACACTTCTGATTCATTGAATGTGAGATTGAAAGACAAGCAGGTGATGATAACTGCTTATATGTGGCTAAGTAAAGCAATTGATTTTAATTTGTAAGGGGGGAAATATATTGTAGTTTTATTTGTACTACTTATGTTGCGATTTGGATGCTTTTATTGCCTGGAAATTAGAGCAAGGTAATCAACATGAAATACTCTAGTTGATGATTGGTGATCATTTTAGAACAAAAATAATCTTAGGAAGTTACATGAAGGGAAATTACATAATTAGCATGGTTTTGCTTGAGAAAGGTACAAATTTTATTCTTTATTTTTTAGATAGCTTCAATCATCTGCCAAAAGACCCTGTTTGACATAATATGTTGAATTAGACCAATATTGTGCAAATTTTCTAACTTTGTCAAAAGCTTTTCTATCGGTTAAATTCGGACCGATGTGGTTAATTGTTGCCTATATAACCCATAAGTATTATTAAACTCTATATTCTATATTTGATATGTGGCATATGCTGGAGTAATATATTGGCTCAAAATATATTGTAGTTTTATTTGTACTACTTATATTGGGATTTGGATGCTTTTATTGCCCGGAAATTACACCAATGTGAATAACATGAAATACTCTAGTTGATGATTGGTGATCATTTTAGAACAAAAATAATTTTAGGGAAGTTACATGAAGGAAAATTACATAATTAGCATGGTTTTGCTTGAAAAAGGTACAAATTTTATTCTTTATTATGTAGATTGCTTCAATCATCTGCCAAAAAACCCTGTTTGACATAATATGTTGAATTAGACCAATATTGTGGAAATTTTCTAACTTTCTCAAAAGCTTTTGTATCGGTTAAATTCTGACCGATGTGGTTAATTGTTGCCTATATGACCCATAAGTCTTATTAGACTCGATATTCTATATTTGATATGTTGGATATGCTGGAGTAATATATTGGCTCAAAATATATTGTAGTTTTATTCGTACTACTTATGTTGCAATTGGGATGCTTTTATTACCCGGAAATTATACCAAGGTGATTAACATAAAATACTCTAGTTGATGATTGGTGATCATTTTAGAACAAAAATAATTTTAAGGAAGTTACTTGAAGGAAAATTACAAAATTAGCATGGTTTTGCTTGAAAAAGGTACAAATTTTTTTTCTCGATTGTTTAGATAACTTCAATCATCTGCCAAAAGACCATAAGACCATGTTGTCAATATGTTGAATTGGACCAATATTGTATAATTTTCTAATTTTCTCAAAAGATTTAGTATCAGTTAAATTGAGACCGATTTGGTTAATTGTTGCCTATATGACCCATAAGTCTTATTAGATTCAGTACTCTATATATTTGATATGTTGGAATAATATATCGGCTCAAACTATATCCGTTGCTTTACTCTAAATTTTTTTAAGATGGTTATACATTGTCTCGATTACTCTTAATTTCAATGTATATTGGCTCTACAAATTCTCATATGGTGTGCATTAATGATCCTTATGTCCAAATCCTATTGGCTAGATAAATCGATAAAGTGTTGCATCAATTAGTCTTAATTAAATGTTGTCTTGATGTCTTAGTTCAATATTTATTGGCTATAAAAATTCGGTTATATGTTACCTTAATGACCCTTATTGAAAGTTGTCCGGTTGGCCCTTAAGTCCAATTTTTATTGGCTATATAAATTAGGTTAAATGTTGGCTCAATGACCCTTATTAAATGTTGCCGCGTTGACCAATATGTCGGATTGTTTTTGGCTATATAAAATCGGTTAAATGTTGTCACAATGACCCTTAAATCCAATTTATATTGGCTATATAAATTTGGTTAAATGGTGGCTCAATTACCCTTATTAAATGTTGTCTCAATGATCAATATGTCGGATTCTTTTTGGCTATATAAAGTCGGTTAAATGTTACCCCGATGACCCTTAAGTTCAATTTATATTGGCTATATAAATTCGGTTAAATGTTTCCACAAGTTCAATTTATATTGGCTATATAAATTCGGTTAAATGTTTCCACAATGACGCGTATGTCCCGTTGCGTCTCACGAAATAAATTTGAGAATGGTTAAACGGTTACACAATGATAGTACGATCAACATATCAAAGTAAGTTCACAATTTTTAGTTTCCATTTCCGTTTCATTTCAATTTTAAATTTCAACATGTACTAACTGATGTTGTTTTTGAACAGGTTGTATTGAGAATTATATTTGACGTGTAAGAAAAAAGTTACATAATTAGCATGGTTTTGTTTGAAAAAGGTACAAATTTTATTCTCGATTATTTAGATAGCTTCAATCTTCTTCCAAAGGACCCTGTTTGACATAATATGTTGAATTAGACCAATATTGTGAAAATTTTCTAACTTTCTCAAAATCTTTTGTATCGGTTAAATTTAGACCGATGTAGTTAATTGTTGCCTATATGATCCATAAGTCTTATTAGACTCGATATTCTATATTTGATAGATTGGATATGCTGGAGTAATATATTGGCTCAAAATATATTGTAGTTTTATTTGTACTACATATATTGCGATTTGGATGCTTTTATTGCCCAGAAATTAGACCAAGGTGATTAAAATAAAATACTCTAGTTGATGATTGGTGATCCTTTTAGAACAAAAATAAGTTTAGGGAAATTTCATGAAGGAAAATTACATAATTAGCATGGTTTTGCTTGAAAAAGGTAAAAATTTTATTCTTCATTATTTAGAAATCATCTGCCAAAAGGCCCTGTTTGACATAATATGTTGAATTAGACCAATATTGTGCAAATATTCTAACTTTCTCAAAAACTTTTGTATCGGTTAAATTCTGACTGATGTGGTTAATTGTTTCCTATATGACCCATAAGTCTTATTAGACTTGATATTCTATATTTGATATTATGGATATCTTGGAGTAATATATTGGCTCCAAATATATTGTAGTTTTATTCGTACTACTTATGTTGCAATTGGGATGCTTTTATTACCCGGAAATTATACCAAGGTGATTAACATAAAATACTCTAGTTGATGATTGGTGATCATTTTAGAACAAAAATAATTTTAAGGAAGTTACATGAAGGAAAATTACAAAATTAGCATGGTTTTGCTTGAAAAAGGTACAAATTTTTTTTCTCGATTGTTTAGATAGCTTCAATCATCTGCCAAAAGACCATAAGACCATGTTGTCAATATGTTGAATTGGACCAATATTGTATAATTTTCTAATTTTCTCAAAAGATTTAGTATCAGTTAAATTGAGACCGATTTGGTTAATTGTTGCCTATATGACCCATAAGTCTTATTAGATTCAACACTCCATATATTTGATATGTTGGAATAATATATTGGCTCAAACTATAGCCGTTGCTTTACTCTAAATTATTTTAAGATGGTTATACATTGTCTCGATTACTCTTAATTTCAATGTATGTTGGCTCTACAAATTCTCATATGGTGTGCATTAATGATCCTTATGTCCAAATCCTATTGGCTAGATAAATCGATAAAGTGTTGCATCGATTAGTCTTAATTAAATGTTGTCTTGATGTCTTAGTTCAATATTTATTGGCTATAAAAATTCGGTTATATGTTACCTTAATGACCCTTATTGAAAGTTGTCCGGTTGGCCCTTAAGTCCAATTTTTATTGGCTTTATAAATTCGGTTAAATGTTGGCTCAATGACCCTTATTAAATGTTGCCGCGTTGACCAATATGTCGGATTGTTTTTGGCTATATAAAATTCGTTAAATGTTGTCACAATGACCCTTAAGTCCAATTTATATTGGCTATATAAATTTGGTTAAATGTTGGCTCAATTACCCTTATTAAATGCTGTCTCAATGACCAATATGTCGGATTCTTTTTGGCTATATAAAGTCGGTTAAATGTTACCCCGATGACCCTTAAGTTCAATTTATATTGGCTATATAAATTCGGTTAAATGTTTCCACAATGACGCTTATTTCCCGTTGCTTCTGACGAAATAAATTTGAGAATGGTTAAACGGTTACACAATAATAGTACGATCAACATATCAAAGTAAGTTCACAATTTTTAGTTTCCATTTCCGTTTCATTTCAATTTTAAATTTCAACATGTACTAACTGATGTTGTTTTTGAACAGGTTGTGTTGAGAATTACATTTGACGTGTAAGAAAAAAGTTACATAATTAGCATGGTTTTGTTTGAAAAAGGTACTCATTTTATTCTCGATTATTTAGATAGCTTCAATCTTCTTCCAAAGGACCCTGTTTGACATAATATGTTGAATTAGACCAATATTGTGAAAATTTTCTAACTTTCTCAAAATCTTTTGTATCGGTTAAATTTAGACCGATGTGGTTAATTGTGTCCTATATGATCCATAAGTCTTATTAGACTCGATATTCTATATTTGATAGGTTGGATATGCTGCAGTAATATATTGGCTCAAAATATATTGTAGTTTTATTTGTACTACTTATATTGCGATTTGGATGCTTTTATTGCCCAGAAATTAGACCAAGGTGATTAAAATAAAATACTCTAGTTGATGATTGGTGATCATTTTAGAACAAAAATAAGTTTAGGGAAATTTCATGAAGGAAAATTACATAATTAGCATGGTTTTGCTTGAAAAAGGTAAAAATTTTATTCTTTATTATTTAGAAATCATCTGCCAAAAGGCCTTGTTTGACATAATATGTTGAATTAGACCAATATTGTGCAAATATTCTAACTTTCTCAAAAGCTTTTGTATCGGTTAAATTCTGACTGATGTGGTTAATTGTTTCCTATATGACCCATAAGTCTTATTAAACTTGATATTCTATATTTGATATTATGGATATCTAGGAGTAATATATTGGCTCAAAATATATTGTAGTTTTATTTGAACTACTTATGTTGCAATTTGGATGCTTTTATAGCCTGGAAATTATACCAAGGTGATTAACATGAAATACTCTAGTTGATTATTGGTAATCATTTTAGAATAAAAATAATTTTAGGGAAATTTCATGAATGAAAATTACATAATTAGCATGGTTTGTTTGAAAAAGGTACAAATTTTATTCTTTACTATTGAGATATCATCTGCCAAAAGACCCTGTTTAACATAATATGTTGAATTAGACTAGTATTATGCAAATTTTCTAACTTTCTCAAAAGCTTTTGTATCGGTTAAATTCTGACCGATATGGTTAATTGTTGCCTATATGACCCATAATTTTTATTAGACTCGATATTCTATATTTGATATGTGGGATATGCTGGATTAATATATTGGGTGAAAATAAATTGTAGTTTCATTTTTACTACTTATATTGGGATTTAGATGTTTTTATTGCCCGGAAATTAGACCTAGGTGAATAACATGAAATACTCTAGTTGATGATTGATGATCATTTTAGAACAAAAATAATTTTAGGGAAGTTACATGAAGGAAAATTACATAATTAGCATGATTATTGCTTGAAGAAGGTACAAATTTTATTCTTTATTATGTAGATTGCTTCAATCATCTGCCAAAAGACCATGTTTGACATAATATGTTGAATTAGACCAATATTGTGCAAATTTTCTAACTTACTCAAAAGCTTTTGTATCGGTTAAATTCTGACCGATGTGGTTAATTGTTGCATATATGATCCATAAGTCTTATTAGACTCGATATTCTATATTTCATAGGTTAGATATGCTGGAGTAATATATTGGCTCAAAATATATTGTAGTTTTATTTGTACTAATTATATTGCGATTTGGATGCTTTTATTTCCCGGAAATTAGACCAAGGTGATTAACATAAAATACTCTAGTTGATGATTGGTGATCATTTTAGAACAAAAATAATTTTAAGGAAGTTACATTAAGGAAAATTGCATACTTAGCATGGTTTTGCTTGAAAAAGGTACAAATTTTATTCTTTATTATGTAGATTGCTTCGATCATCTGCCAAAAAACCCTGTTTGACATAATATGTTGAATTAGACCAATATTGTGGAAATTTTCTAACTTTCTCAAAAGCTTTTGTATTGGTTAAATTCTGACCGATGTGGTTAATTGTTGCCTATATGACCTATAAGTTTTATTAGACTCGATATTCTATCTTTGATATGTGGGATATGCTGAAGTAATATATTGGCTTAAAATATATTGTAGTTTTATTTATACTACTTATATTGGGATTTGGATACTTTTATTGCCCGGAAATTTCACCAAGGTGAAATACATGAAATACTCTAGTTGATGATTAGTGATCATTTTAGAAATAATTTTATGGAAGTTAGATGAAAGAAAATACATAATTAGCATGGTTTTGCGTGAAGAAGGTACAAATTTTATTCTTTATTATGTAGATTGCTTCAATCATTTGCCAAAAGTCCCTGTTTTGACATAATATGTTGAATTAGATCAATATTGTGCAAATTTTCTAACTATCTTAAAAACTTTTGTATCGGTTAAATTTTGACAAATGTGGTTAATTGTTGCCTATATGACACATATGTTTATTAGACTCGATATTCTAAATTTGATATAATGGATATCCTGAAGTAATATATTGGCTCAAAATATATTGTAGTTTTATTTGAACTACTTATATTGGGATTTGGATGCTTTTATTGCCCGGAAATTAGATTAAGGTGATTAACATGAAATACTGTAGTTGATGATTGGTGATCATTTTAGAACAAAAATAAGTTTAGGGAAATTTCATGAAGGAAAATTACATAATTAGCATGGTTTTGCTTGAAAAAGGTAAAAATTTTATTCTTTATTATTTAGAAATCACCTGCCAAAAGGCCCTGTTTGACATAATATGTTGAAGTAGACCGATATTGTGCAAATATTCTAACTTTCTCAAAAGCTTTTGTATCGGTTAAATTCTGACCGATGTGATTAATTGTTTCCTTTATGACCTATAGGTCTTATTAGACTCGATATTCTATATTTGATATGTGGGATTTGCTGGAGTAATATATTGGCTTAATATATATTGTAGTTTTATTTGTACTACTTATATTGGGATTTGGATGCTTTTTTTTGCCCGGAAATTACATTAAGGTGAATAACATGAAATGCTCTAGTTGATGATTGGTGATCATTTTAGAAATAATTTTACGGAAGGTAGATGAAGGAAAATTACATAATTAGCATGGTTTTGCGTGAAGAAGGTACAAATTTAATTTTTTTATTATGTATATTGCTTCAATCATTTGCCAAAAGACCCTGTTAGACATAATATGTTGAAGTAGACCGATATTGTGCAAATATTCTAACTTTCTCAAAAGCTTTTGTATCGGTTAAATTCTGACCGATGTGATTAATTGTTTCCTTTATGACCTATAGGTCTTATTAGACTCGATATTCTATATTTGATATGTGGGATTTGCTGGAGTAATATATTGGCTTAATATATATTGTAGTTTTATTTGTACTACTTATATTGGGATTTGGATGCTTTTATTGCCCGGAAATTACACTAAGGTGAATAACATGAAATGCTCTAGTTGATGATTGGTGATCATTTTAGAAATAATTTTACGGAAGGTAGATGAAGGAAAATTACATAATTAGCATGGTTTTGCATGAAGAAGGTACAAATTTAATTTTTTTATTATGTATATTGCTTCAATCATCTGCCAAAAGACCCTGTTAGACATAATATGTTGAAGTAGACCAATATTGTGCAAATATTCTAACTTTCTCAAAAGCTTTTGTATCGGTTAAATTCTGACCGATGTGATTAATTGTTTCCTTTATGACCTATAGGTCTTATTAGACTCGATATTCTATATTTGATATGTGGGATTTGCTGGAGTAATATATTGGCTTAATATATATTGTAGTTTTATTTGTACTACTTATATTGGGATTTGGATGCTTTTATTGCCCGGAAATTACACTAAGGTGAATAACATGAAATGCTCCAGTTGATGATTGGTGATCATTTTAGAAATAATTTTACGGAAGGTAGATGAAGGAAAATTACATAATTAGCATGGTTTTGCGTGAAGAAGGTACAAATTTAATTTTTTTACTATGTATATTGCTTCAATCATCTGCCAAAAGACCCTGTTAGACATAATATGTTGAATTAGACCAATATTGTGCAAATTTTCTAACTTTTTCAAAAGCTTTTGTATCGGTTAAATTATGACCGATGTGGTTAATTGTTGCCTATATAACCTATAATCTTATTAAACTTGATATTCTATATTTGATATGTTTGAAATGCCGGAGTAATATATTGTAGTTTTATTCGTACTACTTATGTTGCAATTGGGATGCTTTTATTGCCCGGTAATTATACCAAGGTGATTAACATAAAATACTCTAGTTGATGATTGGTGATCATTTTAGAACAAAAATAATTTTAGGGAAGTTACATGAAGGAAAATTACAAAATTAGCATGGTTTTGTTTGAAAAAGGTACAAATTTTATTCTTTATTATTTAGATAGCTTCAATCATCTGCCAAAATATGTTTGACATAATATGTTGAATTAGACCAATACTATGCAAGTTTTCTAACTTTCTCAAAAGCTTTTGTATCGGTTAAATTCTGACCGTTGTGGTTAATTGTTGCCTATATGACCCATAATTTTTAGTAGACTCGATATTCTATATTTGATATGTGGGATATGCTGGAGTAATATATTGGCTCATATTATATTGTAGTTTTATTTATACTACTTATATTGGGATTTGGATGTTTTTATTGCCCGGAAATTAGACCAAGGTGAATAACATGAAATACTCTAGTTGATGATTGGTGATCATTTTAGAACAAAAATAATTTTAGGGAAGTTACATAAAGGAGAATTACATAATTAACATGGTTTTGCTTGAAGAAGGTACAAATTTTATTCTTTATTATTTAGAAATCATCTGCCAAAAGGCCCTGTTTAACATAATATGTTGAATTAGACTAATATTATGCAAATTTTCTAACTTTCTCAAAAGCTTTTGTATCGGTTAAATTCTGACCGATATGGTTAATTGTTGCCTATATGACCCATAATTTTTATTAGACTCGATATTCTATATTTGATATGTGGGATATGCTGGATTAATTTATTGGCTGAAAATAAATTGTAGTTTCATTTTTACTACTTATATTGGGATTTGGATGTTTTTATTGCCCGGAAATTAGACCTAGGTGAATAACATGAAATACTCTAGTTGATAATTGGTGATCATTTTAGAACAAAAATAATTTTAGGGATGTTACATGAAGGAAAATTACATAATTAGCATGATTATTGCTTGAATAAGGTACAAATTTTATTCTTTATTATGTAGATTGCTTCAATCATCTGCCAAAAGACCATGTTTGACATAATATGTTGAATTAGACCAATATTGTGCAAATTTTCTAACTTACTCAAAAGCTTTTGTATCGGTTAAATTCTGACCGATGTGGTTAATTGTTGCCTATATGATCCATAAGTCTTATTAGACTCGATATTCTATATTTGATAGGTTAGATATGCTGGAGTAATATATTGGCTCAAAATATATTGTAGTTTTATTTGTACTAGTTATATTGCGATTTGGATGCTTTTATTTCCCGGAAATTAGACCAAGGTGATTAACATAAAATACTCTAGTTGATGATTGGTGATCATTTTAGAACAAAAATAATTTTAAGGAAGTTACATTAAGGAAAATTGCATACTTAGCATGGTTTTGCTTGAAAAAGGTACAAATTTTATTCTTTATTATGTAGATTGCTTCGATCATCTGCCAAAAAACCCTGTTTGACATAATATGTTGAATTAGACCAATATTGTGGAAATTTTCTAACTTTCTCAAAAGCTTTTGTATTGGTTAAATTCTGACCGATGTGGTTAATTGTTGCCTATATGACCTATAAGTTTTATTAGACTCGATATTCTATCTTTGATATGTGGGATATGCTGAAGTAATATATTGGCTTAAAATATATTGTAGTTTTATTTATACTACTTATATTGGGATTTGGATACTTTTATTACCCGGAAATTATACCAAGGTGATTAACATAAAATACTCTAGTTGATGATTGGTGATCATTTTAGAACAAAAATAATTTTAAGGAAGTTACATGAAGGAAAATTACAAAATTAGCATGGTTTTGCTTGAAAAAGGTACAAATTTTTTTTCTCGATTGTTTAGATAGCTTCAATCATCTGCCAAAAGACCATAAGACCATGTTGTCAATATGTTGAATTGGACCAATATTGTATAATTTTCTAATTTTCTCAAAAGATTTAGTATCAGTTAAATTAAGACCGATTTGGTTAATTGTTGCCTATATGACCCATAAGTCTTATTAGATTCAACACTCCATATATTTGATATGTTGGAATAATATATTGGCTCAAACTATAGCCGTTGCTTTACTCTAAATTATTTTAAGATGGTTATACATTGTCTCGATTACTCTTAATTTCAATGTATGTTGGCTCTACAAATTCTCATATGGTGTGCATTAATGATCCTTATGTCCAAATCCTATTGGCTAGATAAATCGATAAAGTGTTGCATCGATTAGTCTTAATTAAATGTTGTCTTGATGTCTTAGTTCAATATTTATTGTCTATAAAAATTCGGTTATATGTTACCTTAATGACCCTTATTGAAAGTTGTCCGGTTGGCCCTTAAGTCCAATTTTTATTGGCTTTATAAATTCGGTTAAATGTTAGCTCAATGACCCTTATTAAATGTTGCCGCGTTGACCAATATGTCGGATTGTTTTTGGCTATATAAAATTGGTTAAATGTTGTCACAATGACGCTTAAGTCCAATTTATATTGGCTATATAAATTTGGTTAAATGTTGGCTCAATTACCCTTATTAAATGCTGTCTCAATGACCAATATGTCGGATTCTTTTTGGCTATATAAAGTCGGTTAAATGTTACCCCGATGACCCTTAAGTTCAATTTATATTGGCTATATAAATTCGGTTAAATGTTTCCACAATGACGCTTATTTCCCGTTGCTTCTGACGAAATAAATTTGAGAATGGTTAAACGGTTACACAATAATAGTACAATCAACATATCAAAGTAAGTTCACAATTTTTAGTTTCCATTTCCGTTTCATTTCTATTTTAAATTTCAACATGTACTAACTGATGTTGTTTTTGAACAGGTTGTGTTGAGAATTACATTTGACGTGTAAGAAAAAAGTTACATAATTAGCATGGTTTTGTTTGAAAAAGGTACTCATTTTATTCTCGATTATTTAGATAGCTTCAATCTTCTTCCAAAGGCCCCTGTTTGACATAATATGTTGAATTAGACCAATATTGTGAAAATTTTCTAACTTTCTCAAAATCTTTTGTATCGGTTAAATTTAGACCGATGTGGTTAATTGTTTCCTATATGATCCATAAGTCTTATTAGACTCGATATTCTATATTTGATAGGTTGGATATGCTGCAGTAATATATTGGCTCAAAATATATTGTAGTTTTATTTGTACTACTTATATTGCGATTTGGATGCTTTTATTGCCCAGAAATTAGACCAAGGTGATTAAAATAAAATACTCTAGTTGATGATTGGTGATCATTTAGAACAAAAATAAGTTTAGGGAAATTTCATGAAGGAAAATTACATAATTAGCATGGTTTTGCTTGAAAAAGGTAAAAATTTTATTCTTTATTATTTAGAAATCATCTGCCAAAAGGCCTTGTTTGACATAATATGTTGAATTAGACCAATATTGTGCAAATATTCTAACTTTCTCAAAAGCTTTTGTATCGGTTAAATTCTGACTGATGTGGTTAATTGTTTCCTATATGACCCATAAGTCTTATTAAACTTGATATTCTATATTTGATATTATGGATATCTAGGAGTAATATATTGGCTCAAAATATATTGTAGTTTTATTTGAACTACTTATGTTGCAATTTGGATGCTTTTATAGCCCGGAAATTATACCAAGGTGATTAACATGAAATACTCTAGTTGATTATTGGTAATCATTTTAGAATAAAAATAATTTTAGGGAAATTTCATGAATGAAAATTACATAATTAGCATGGTTTGTTTGAAAAAGGTACAAATTTTATTCTTTACTATTTAGATATCATCTGCCAAAAGACCCTGTTTAACATAATATGTTGAATTAGACTAATATTATGCAAATTTTCTAACTTTCTCAAAAGCTTTTGTATCGGTTAAATTCTGACCGATATGGTTAATTGTTGCCTATAGGACCCATAATTTTTATTAGACTCGATATTCTATATTTGATATGTGGGATATGCTGAATTAATATATTGGCTGAAAATAAATTGTAGTTTCATTTTTACTACTTATATTGGGATTTGGATGTTTTTATTGCCCGGAAATTAGACCTAGGTGAATAACATGAAATACTCTAGTTGATAATTGGTGATCATTTTAGAACAAAAATAATTTTAGGGAAGTTACATGAAGGAAAATTACATAATTAGCATGATTATTGCTTGAATAAGGTACAAATTTTATTCTTTATTATGTAGATTGCTTCAATCATCTGCCAAAAGACCATGTTTGACATAATATGTTGAATTAGACCAATATTGTGCAAATTTTCTAACTTACTCAAAAGCTTTTGTATCGGTTAAATTCTGACCGATGTGGTTAATTGTTGCCTATATGATCCATAAGTCTTATTAGACTCGATATTCTATATTTGATAGGTTAGATATGCTGGAGTAATATATTGGCTCAAAATATATTGTAGTTTTATTTGTACTAATTATATTGCGATTTGGATGCTTTTATTTCCCGGAAATTAGACCAAGGTGATTAACATAAAATACTCTAGTTGATGATTGGTGATCATTTTAGAACAAAAATAATTTTAAGGAAGTTACATTAAGGAAAATTGCATACTTAGCATGGTTTTGCTTGAAAAAGGTACAAATTTTATTCTTTATTACGTAGATTGCTTCGATCATCTGCCAAAAAACCCTGTTTGACATAATATGTTGAATTAGACCAATATTGTGGAAATTTTCTAACTTTCTCAAAAGCTTTTGTATTGGTTAAATTCTGACCGATGTGGTTAATTGTTGCCTATATGACCTATAAGTTTTATTAGACTCGATATTCTATCTTTGATATGTGGGATATGCTGAAGTAATATATTGGCTTAAAATATATTGTAGTTTTATTTATACTACTTATATTGGGATTTGGATACTTTTATTACCCGGAAATTATACCAAGGTGATTAACATAAAATACTCTAGTTGATGATTGGTGATCATTTTAGATCAAAAATAATTTTAAGGAAGTTACATGAAGGAAAATTACAAAATTAGCATGGTTTTGCTTGAAAAAGGTACAAATTTTTTTTCTCGATTGTTTAGATAGCTTCAATCATCTGCCAAAAGACCATAAGACCATGTTGTCAATATGTTGAATTGGACCAATATTGTATAATTTTCTAATTTTCTCAAAAGATTTAGTATCAGTTAAATTGAGACCGATTTGGTTAATTGTTGCCTATATGACCCATAAGTCTTATTAGATTCAACACTCCATATATTTGATATGTTGGAATAATATATTGGCTCAAACTATAGCCGTTGCTTTACTCTAAATTATTTTAAGATGGTTATGGTTATACATTGTCTCGATTACTCTTAATTTCAATGTATGTTGGCTCTACAAATTCTCATATGGTGTGCATTAATGATCCTTATGTCCAAATCCTATTGGCTAGATAAATCGATAAAGTGTTGCATCGATTAGTCTTAATTAAATGTTGTCTTGATGTCTTAGTTCAATATTTATTGGCTATAAAAATTCGGTTATATGTTACCTTAATGACCCTTATTGAAAGTTGTCCGGTTGGCCCTTAAGTCCAATTTTTATTGGCTTTATAAATTCGGTTAAATGTTAGCTCAATGACCCTTATTAAATGTTGCCGCGTTGACCAATATGTCGGATTGTTTTTGGCTATATAAAATTGGTTAAATGTTGTCACAATGACCCTTAAGTCCAATTTATATTGGCTATATAAATTTGGTTAAATGTTGGCTCAATTACCCTTATTAAATGCTGTCTCAATGACCAATATGTCGGATTCTTTTTGGCTATATAAAGTCGGTTAAATGTTACCCCGATGACCCTTAAGTTCAATTTATATTGGCTATATAAATTCGGTTAAATGTTTCCACAATGACGCTTATTTCCCGTTGCTTCTGACGAAATAAATTTGAGAATGGTTAAACGGTTACACAATAATAGTACAATCAACATATCAAAGTAAGTTCACAATTTTTAGTTTCCATTTCCGTTTCATTTCAATTTTAAATTTCAACATGTACTAACTGATGTTGTTTTTGAACAGGTTGTGTTGAGAATTACATTTGACGTGTAAGAAAAAAGTTACATAATTAGCATGGTTTTGTTTGAAAAAGGTACTCATTTTATTCTCGATTATTTAGATAGCTTCAATCTTCTTCCAAAGGACCCTGTTTGACATAATATGTTGAATTAGACCAATATTGTGAAAATTTTCTAACTTTCTCAAAATCTTTTGTATCGGTTAAATTTAGACCGATGTGGTTAATTGTTTCCTATATGATCCATAAGTCTTATTAGACTCGATATTCTGTATTTGATAGGTTGGATATGCTGCAGTAATATATTGGCTCAAAATATATTGTAGTTTTATTTGTACTACTTATATTGCGATTTGGATGCTTTTATTGCCCAGAAATTAGACCAAGGTGATTAAAATAAAATACTCTAGTTGATGATTGGTGATCATTTTAGAACAAAAATAAGTTTAGGGAAATTTCATGAAGGAAAATTACATAATTAGCATGGTTTTGCTTGAAAAAGGTAAAAATTTTATTCTTTATTATTTAGAAATCATCTGCCAAAAGGCCTTGTTTGACATAATATGTTGAATTAGACCAATATTGTGCAAATATTCTAACTTTCTCAAAAGCTTTTGTATCGGTTAAATTCTGACTGATGTGGTTAATTGTTTCCTATATGACCCATAAGTCTTATTAAACTTGATATTCTATATTTGATATTATGGATATCTAGGAGTAATATATTGGCTCAAAATATATTGTAGTTTTATTTGAACTACTTATGTTGCAATTTGGATGCTTTTATAGCCCGGAAATTATACCAAGGTGATTAACATGAAATACTCTAGTTGATTATTGGTAATCATTTTAGAATAAAAATAATTTTAGGGAAATTTCATGAATGAAAATTACATAATTAGCATGGTTTGTTTGAAAAAGGTACAAATTTTATTCTTTACTATTTAGATATCATCTGCCAAAAGACCCTGTTTAACATAATATGTTGAATTAGACTAATATTATGCAAATTTTCTAACTTTCTCAAAAGCTTTTGTATCGGTTAAATTCTGACCGATATGGTTAATTGTTGCCTATATGACCCATAATTTTTATTAGACTCGATATTCTATATTTGATATGTGGGATATGCTGAATTAATATATTGGCTGAAAATAAATTGTAGTTTCATTTTTACTACTTATATTGGGATTTGGATGTTTTTATTGCCCGGAAATTAGACCTAGGTGAATAACATGAAATACTCTAGTTGATAATTGGTGATCATTTTAGAACAAAAATAATTTTAGGGAAGTTACATGAAGGAAAATTACATAATTAGCATGATTATTGCTTGAATAAGGTACAAATTTTATTCTTTATTATGTAGATTGCTTCAATCATCTGCCAAAAGACCATGTTTGACATAATATGTTGAATTAGACCAATATTGTGCAAATTTTCTAACTTACTCAAAAGCTTTTGTATCGGTTAAATTCTGACCGATGTGGTTAAATGTTGCCTATATGATCCATAAGTCTTATTAGACTCGATATTCTATATTTGATAGGTTAGATATGCTGAAGTAATATATTGGCTCAAAATATATTGTAGTTTTATTTGTACTAATTATATTGCGATTTGGATGCTTTTATTGCCCGGAAATTAGATTAAGGTGATTAACATGAAATACTCTAGTTGATGATTGGTGATCATTTTAGAACAAAAATAAGTTTAGGGAAATTTCATGAAGGAAAATTACATAATTAGCATGGTTTTGCTTGAAAAAGGTAAAAATTTTATTCTTTATTATTTAGAAATCACCTGCCAAAAGGCCCTGTTTGACATAATATGTTGAAGTAGACCAATATTGTGCAAATATTCTAACTTTCTCAAAAGCTTTTGTATCGGTTAAATTCTGACCGATGTGATTAATTGTTTCCTTTATGACCTATAGGTCTTATTAGACTCGATATTCTATATTTGATATGTGGGATTTGCTGGAGTAATATATTGGCTTAATATATATTGTAGTTTTATTTGTACTACTTATATTGGGATTTGGATGCTTTTTTTGCCCGGAAATTACACTAAGGTGAATAACATGAAATGCTTTAGTTGATGATTGGTGATCATTTTAGAAATAATTTTACGGAAGGTAGATGAAGGAAAATTACATAATTAGCATGGTTTTGCGTGAAGAAGGTACAAATTTAATTTTTTTATTATGTATATTGCTTCAATCATCTGCCAAAAGACCCTGTTAGACATAATATGTTGAAGTAGACCAATATTGTGCAAATATTCTAACTTTCTAAAAAGCTTTTGTATCGGTTAAATTCTGACCGATGTGATTAATTGTTTCCTTTATGACCTATAGGTCTTATTAGACTCGATATTCTATATTTGATATGTGGGATTTGCTGGAGTAATATATTGGCTTAATATATATTGTAGTTTTATTTGTACTACTTATATTGGGATTTGGATGCTTTTATTGCCCGGAAATTACACTAAGGTGAATAACATGAAATGCTCTAGTTGATGATTGGTGATCATTTTAGAAATAATTTTACGGAAGGTAGATGAAGGAAAATTACATAATTAGCATGGTTTTGCGTGAAGAAGGTACAAATTTAATTTTTTTATTATGTATATTGCTTCAATCATCTGCCAAAAGACCCTGTTAGACATAATATGTTGAAGTAGACCAATATTGTGCAAATTTTCTAACTTTTTCAAAAGCTTTTGTATCGGTTAAATTATGACCGATGTGGTTAATTGTTGCCTATATAACCTATAATCTTATTAAACTTGATATTCTATATTTGATATGTTTGAAATGCTGGAGTAATAGATTGTAGTTTTATTCGTACTACTTATGTTGCAATTGGGATGCTTTTATTGCCCGGTAATTATACCAAGGTGATTAACATAAAATACTCTAGTTGATGATTGGTGATCATTTTTGAACAAAAATAATTTTAGGGAAGTTACATGAAGGAAAATTACAAAATTAGCATGGTTTTGTTTGAAAAAGGTACAAATTTTATTCTTTATTATTTAGATAGCTTCAATCATCTGCCAAAATATGTTTGACATAATATGTTGAATTAGACCAATACTATGCAAGTTTTCTAACTTTCTCAAAAGCTTTTGTATCGGTTAAATTCTGACCGTTGTGGTTAATTGTTGCCTATATGACCCATAATTTTTAGTAGACTCGATATTCTATATTTGATATGTGGGATATGCTGGAGTAATATATTGGCTCATATTATATTGTAGTTTTATTTGTACTACTTATATTGGGATTTGGATGTTTTTATTGCCCGGAAATTAGACCAAGGTGAATAACATGAAATACTCTAGTTGATGATTGGTGATCATTTTAGAACAAAAATAATTTTAGGGAAGTTACATGAAGGAGAATTACATAATTAACATGGTTTTGCTTGAAGAAGGTACAAATTTTATTCTTTATTATTTAGAAATCATCTGCCAAAAGGCCCTGTTTGACATAATATGTTGAATTAGACCAATATTGTGCAAATATTCTAACTTTCTCAAAAGCTTTTGTATTGGTTAAATTCTGACTGATGTGGTTAATTGTTTCCTATATGACCCATAAGTCTTATTAAACTTGATATTCTATATTTGATATTATGGATATCTAGGAGTAATATATTGGCTCAAAATATATTGTAGTTTTATTTGAACTACTTATGTTGCAATTTGGATGCTTTTATAGCCCGGAAATTATACCAAGGTGATTAACATGAAATACTCTAGTTGATTATTGGTAATCATTTCAGAATAAAAATAATTTTAGGGAAATTTCATGAATGAAAATTACATAATTAGCATGGTTTGTTTGAAAAAGGTACAAATTTTATTCTTTACTATTTAGATATCATCTGCCAAAAGACCCTGTTTAACATAATATGTTGAATTAGACTAATATTATGCAAATTTTCTAACTTTCTCAAAAGCTTTTGTATCGGTTAAATTCTGACCGATATAGTTAATTGTTGCCTATATGACCCATAATTTTTATTAGACTCGATATTCTATATTTGATATGTGGGATATGCTGGATTAATATATTGGCTGAAAATAAATTGTAGTTTCATTTTTACTACTTATATTGGGATTTAGATGTTTTTATTGCTCGGAAATTAGACCTAGGTGAATAACATGAAATACTCTAGTTGATGATTGGTGATCATTTTAGAACAAAAATAATTTTAGGGAAGTTACATGAAGGAAAATTACATAATTAGCATGATTATTGCTTGAAGAAGGTACAAATTTTATTCTTTATTATGTAGATTGCTTCAATCATCTGCCAAAAGACCGTGTTTGACATAATATGTTGAATTAGACCAATATTTTGCAAATTTTCTAACTTACTCAAAAGCTTTTGTATCGGTTAAATTCTGACCGATGTGGTTAATTGTTGCCTATATGATCCATAAGTCTTATTAGACTCGATATTCTATATTTGATAGGTTAGATATGCTGGAGTAATATATTGGCTCAAAATATATTGTAGTATTATTTGTACTAATTATATTGCGATTTGGATGCTTTTATTTCCCGAAAATTAGACCAAGGTGATTAACATAAAATACTCTAGTTGATGATTGGTGATCATTTTAGAACAAAAATAATTTTAAGGAAGTTACATTAAGGAAAATTGCATACTTAGCATGGTTTTGCTTGAAAAAGGTACAAATTTTATTCTTTATTATGTAGATTGCTTCGATCATCTGCCAAAAAACCCTGTTTGACATAATATGTTGAATTAGACCAATATTGTGGAAATTTTCTAACTTTCTCAAAAGCTTTTGTATTGGTTAAATTCTGACCGATGTGGTTAATTGTTGCCTATATGACCTATAAGTTTTATTAGACTCGATATTCAATCTTTGATATGTGGGATATGCTGAAGTAATATATTGGCTTAAAATATATTGTAGTTTTATTTATACTACTTATATTGGGATTTGGATACTTTTATTGCCCGGAAATTTCACCTAGGTGAATAACATGAAATACTTTAGTTGATGATTGGTGATCATTTTAGAAATAATTTTATGGAAGTTAGATGAAAGAAAATACATAATTAGCATGGTTTTGCGTGAAGAAGGTACAAATTTTATTCTTTATTATGTAGATTGCTTCAATCATTTGCCAAAAGGCCCTGTTTTGACATAATATGTTGAATTAGATCAATATTGTGCAAATTTTCTAACTTTCTTAAAAACTTTTGTATCGGTTAAATTTTGACAAATGTGGTTAATTGTTGCCTATATGACACATAAGTTTATTAGACTCGATATTCTAAATTTGATATTATGGATATCCTGAAGTAATATATTGGCTCAAAATATATTGTAGTTTTATTTGAACTACTTATATTGGGATTTGGATGCTTTTATTGCCCGGAAATTAGATTAAGGTGATTAACATGAAATACTCTAGTTGATGATTGGTGATCATTTTAGAACAAAAATAAGTTTAGGGAAATTTCATGAAGGAAAATTACATAATTAGCATGGTTTTGCTTGAAAAAGGTAAAAATTTTATTCTTTATTATTTAGAAATCACCTGCCAAAAGGCCCTGTTTGACATAATATGTTGAAGTAGACCAATATTGTGCATATATTCTAACTTTCTCAAAAGCTTTTGTATCGGTTAAATTCTGACCGATGTGATTAATTGTTTCCTTTATGACCTATAGGTCTTATTAGACTCGACATTCTATATTTGATATGTGGGATTTGCTGGAGTAATATATTGGCTTAATATATATTGTAGTTTTATTTGTACTACTTATATTGGGATTTGGATGCTTTTTTTGCCCGGAAATTACACTAAGGTGAATAACATGAAATGCTCTAGTTGATGATTGGAGATCATTTTAGAAATAATTTTACGGAAGGTAGATGAAGGAAAATTACATAATTAGCATGGTTTTGCGTGAAGAAGGTACAAATTTAATTTTTTTATTATGTATATTGCTTCAATCATCTGCCAAAAGACCCTGTTAGACATAATATGTTGAAGTAGACCAATATTGTGCAAATATTCTAACTTTCTCAAAAGCTTTTGTATTGGTTAAATTCTGACCGATGTGATTAATTGTTTCCTTTATGACCTATAGGTCTTATTAGACTCGATATTCTATATTTGATATGTGGGATTTGCTGGAGTAATATATTGGCTTAATATATATTGTAGTTTTATTTGTACTACTTATATTGGGATTTGGATGCTTTTTTTGCCCGGAAATTACACTAAGGTGAATAACATGAAATGCTCTAGTTGATGATTGGTGATCATTTTAGAAATAATTTTACGGAAGGTAGATGAAGGAAAATTACATAATTGGCATGGTTTTGCGTGAAGAAGGTACAAATTTAATTTTTTTATTATGTATATTGCTTCAATCATCTGCCAAAAGACCCTGTTAGACATAATATGTTGAAGTAGACCAATATTGTGCAAATATTGTAACTTTCTCAAAAGCTTTTGTATCGGTTAAATTCTGACCGATGTGATTAATTGTTTCCTTTATGACCTATAGGTCTTATTAGACTCGATATTCTATATTTGATATGTGGGATTTGCTGGAGTAATATATTGGCTTAATATATATTGTAGTTTTATTTGTACTACTTATATTGGGATTTGGATGCTTTTATTGCCCGGAAATTACACTAAGGTGAATAACATGAAATGCTCTAGTTGATGATTGGTGATCATTTTAGAAATAATTTTACGGAAGGTAGATGAAGGAAAATTACATAATTAGCATGGTTTTGCGTGAAGAAGGTACAAATTTAATTTTTTTATTATGTATATTGCTTCAATCATCTGCCAAAAGACCCTGTTAGACATAATATGTTGAATTAGACCAATATTGTGCAAATTTTCTAACTTTTTCAAAAGCTTTTGTATCGGTTAAATTATGACCGATGTGTTAATTGTTGCCTATATAACCTATAATCTTATTAAACTTGATATTCTATATTTGATATGTTTGAAATGCCGGAGTAATATATTGTAGTTTTATTCGTACTACTTATGTTGCAATTGGGATACTTTTATTGCCCGGTAATTATACCAAGGTGATTAACATAAAATACTCTAGTTGATGATTGGTGATCATTTTAGAACAAAAATAATTTTAGGGAAGTTACATGAAGGAAAATTACAAAATTAGCATGGTTTTGTTTGAAAAAGGTACAAATTTTATTCTTTATTATTTAGATAGCTTCAATCATCTGCCAAAATATGTTTGACATAATATGTTGAATTAGACCAATACTATGCAAGTTTTCTAACTTTCTCAAAAGCTTTTGTATCGGTTAAATTCTGACCGTTGTGGTTAATTGTTGCCTATATGACCCATAATTTTTAGTAGACTCGATATTCTATATTTGATATGTGGGATATGCTGGAGTAATATATTGGCTCATATTATATTGTAGTTTTATTTGTACTACTTATATTGGGATTTGGATGTTTTATTGCCCGGAAATTAGACCAAGGTGAATAACATGAAATACTCTAGTTGATGATTGGTGATCATTTTAGAACAAAAATAATTTTAGGGAAGTTACATGAAGGAGAATTACATAATTAACATGGTTTTGCTTGAAGAAGGTACAAATTTTATTCTTTATTATGTAGATTGCTTCAATCATCTGCCTAAAGACCATGTTTGACATAATATATTGAATTAGACCACTATTGTGCAAATTTTCTAACTTTCTCAAAAGCTTTTGTATCGGTTTAATTTTGACTGATGTGGTTAATTTTTGCCTTTATGACCCATATGTCTTGTTAGACTCGATATTCTATATTTGTAGCCTTTAGTGATGGTTCTCACCATGCTGTGGTCCATTTCTCATGCTTGAAGTTGAATAATTTTCCGTCGTTGCTCACAGGGGTAATCAATTCACGCTCCTGCAAAAATAACAAAGTATCACATAATTAACTGACTAGTAAATAAATCAACCAGTTGCAACATTACGATCATCGTATATGGGATGCATAACCAACCATGACATAAAAAATAATTATACAACATTAAGATTAAAAAAAAAATATCGACATCTTCAAATAATTAATAGACATCACCAAAAAATAATAAGATAAAAAAAGAAGAATTTACTTACATGGGAATTGTATACATATCAGACCATATGGCGTGCATGACCAATCAACATTGTCATGTATGACGGCCCGCCGAATCTGACCACAAACCTACCAACTTCCCTCAAATCTTCTTCCAACTCCATTTCATGGACCACATCATCTGCCTCCTCCGTTTCACGAGCAGGCTGAGTAGGGCCAGCATCACCAGCAGCCTCATGCTGAGGTTGAGGCTCAAGTAGAATAGTAGATGCAGCAACATCAGGCTGACTCTCAGCCGATTTCTTACGTGCCCGCTACTTCGGAGGGTTGTCTTCCGCATTTGCCCTCCTGACACAGGCACTGAGCTTCGTAAGTCGGCCTTTGCCTTTACCTTTATCACCTCCCTCCATACCTAAACATGAGGGAAAAACAAACAAATAATTCAAACAATGTCAGGGCAAAGCATGAAAAACTCATTCTGCATTAGCCATGTTCACTTTCTAGTAAGCGAAATTATACAGGCTGCCCGCTTACTACAAAGCGAGTAACCCCAGTCGTATAAAAAAACGCAACAATAATGGAAATGCAAATTTACCTAGTGTTTATTTTCACTTGATTGTTGATTCCGATCCTAAACGAGCAAAAATTCTCAACTTTGATGCACTTTTTTGATAATCAAGGGTTTGGGGCGATCTTTTTTCTATTTTTTGTTTTTGTTTTTGGAAACTGTTGAAATGAAGGGAAGAAAAATCAGATTTTGCTTATATAAGACGATCATTTGCTTTCTAGAAAGTGAACGAAAAAGTGAGATTTCGCTTGCTAAAAAGCGGATGCGTATTTTTAAAAATTGAAACTTCGGGGGTGAAAGCATTTCAAACGGTTATTAAATTAACACATTCGCTTTGTAGGGAGCGAAATATGCTCATACTCTAGAAGGCGAGGGGATATTTTAGTAATTTCAGAGGGTGCGAAAAGTAGATCTCCAAACTCAAAACCACACAGTAGAGCCCTACTCCAAGTAAAGATTTCCCTTTGCACAATCTACGTTCCTTTCCTTTTCTTATTGCTTCCACAATCAGTCTAAAAAATTACTCTCCTTGGATAATTGTTGCGTTGATAATGGAATTCTTCAAAGCATGAGGTTCGGCCAAAGCTTGAGGTTCGGCCATCGTCACTCATTGAACTCTAATCGTCCTCCAAGTAGCAACAACGGTGATAAGACCAGCGTCGTCTCTAATTTCTAGTTGTGATTTATGTCTTTAATGTTACATAATGGTCTAATTTCTAGTTTATAAGTATGTTTTTTCAACTTTTGTGTTTCCGATACATCTAGATTTGAAATTTAATGTGTAAAATACGTAATTTTCAATAAAATTTATTTCTTAGCTATTTAGATTTCAATATTTTTAAAAAATAACTAGGAAGATATTATCGTGCCTAGAATTAACCATAGAGGCCATGCTAACATTTCTCCTTACATGTTAAGGATATTAAAAATAGTAAATTTCTCTCCTCCCACCCTAAAGAAGATATCTTTGCTACCGTACTCAACTTGTACTCCGACAAATCAAATAAGCGCCCAAACATCTCCCTCAAGGAAACCCCACCAATCAGAGATCAGTCTAGAAGAAAGTATCCAAACTGTCCCCCACCTTTTTAAGTAAAAGTTAATATTTAAACTTTTAAAAAATTGAATACACCATTTCATTAATCATAACTCTTTGTTGTTCTTCAGAGTAAACCAACTACATATCGGCCGAATTATGATCGGTAAGATCCATTGAGAGTGGTTGAGAGGAGAGAAATTCTTCCGACAAATCTCGCAAAAACTCTAATGATGAAACGAGCACAAGCCAAAAAATTGAATATACAATTTAATTTATAAGAGAAAATTTTTCCATTTGATTCTTTAATATGTGTCTAAGGACACATGTTAAAGGCACAATGTTAGCATTTTCCTAACCATGGTACTTTTAACCATAGTACTATTTTTATTATTCTTACAAATTTAGGATATTAAAAATAGTAAAATTTTAAAGTACAAGTTAATATATTTAAACTTTTAAAAAATTGAATACACAATTTAATTTACAATATAAAATTTTTTCATTTAATTCTTTAACATGTACCTAAGGGCAGATTATATAATATAATAGCACATTGTTATCATTTTTCTAACCATAGTACTGGCTAACATAGATGGTTGGCATTGGCATGAATTCACACAAAGATTCTGATGATGATAGAAGGATATTGAACAGTTTCCCATTATGAATGCACATATGGAGTCAGTTGCAGAATTTGTGCCTCAGTTATTGCATTGCAGGCCCATGAGAAAGTGATGTTCTCAACAGTTCCATTCTCCCCTTTCTGCTTCTCTCACTTTTTTTTACTCAATTTATCCTTGTCACTTTTTTCATCACCCCTCCTCAAATGGCTCATAAACCCTCTATCTATGGTACAAAATAACCTGGCTTGGATAGCTACAAGCCCAAAAATTACATTAAAAATTGGCCCCATTGTTCAGTATTTTGTTTCATCTGAAAGAATGGCAAATACTTTTTGTAATGAGTGGCTAAAGTAATTGAGAAAAAAGATGTTAACTCACTAGTAAAAATTTAACCTTATAGTTACCGATACAGAAAACATTTTTTCGGTCAGTTAAAAATAACTTCTTAAGTCGATTTCGTATCCAATTTAAGAACTGAGGACAGACTATATAAGTTTTGATCTATAAGTTAGATTTTTAACCGATTTCAAAAAATAATTGTTAAGTCGGATAACTGTTTACCGACTTAACCAAACACATCTTAAGTCTGGTAATAGGTTAATGAGTGACTTAACAATAACATATATAGTTTAGCTACATTTTTTATGGTAAGAGTTCAATTACATTAAAAATTAATTAATATTTTTTTCTCTTCAGTTTGTAAAAAACTGAAATATATACATACAAATACAAAAGAATTTATAAATGAGATTAAATATTCAAACTACTAACGACAAAAAATTATCCATAAAAAATAATTCAATTAAAAGTTAAAACAATCAACATATTAAGTTTGTTTTTTGTAATGACAAATATATATTATAAAACTAGAAGTGAACAAGTAATGAATATCAGAAGTACTAAAAAACAATAGGAAAACTACAAACATGAAAAATAGAAAGAAAGACAAGACAAAAAAAGAGGATAAAAACAACAAAATCAAAGCTATTGGCCCATAGACCAAACGGAACACACAAATGCAGTCAAAAATATAAATAATATCTAAGCCTCCTATTGAACTAGAAAGCTCTTCCTCCACAAGCCACTATCGCCCCCAACACAAAACAAAAGTTCCAACACAACATTTTTTTTATATATGTAAATGTTAGTCGTTAGTTGTTAGTACATATTATTAGAGGAGAGAAGAAAATGTTAATAGTCAGAGATCAAATTTTGAACCTTTTTCTTAACTCCTTCAACATTTCAACTTTTTACTATTGAGCAACACCTTCGCGAACGTTCCACCACAACATATAGTAGTGAGTTCATAATTATAAATTTGCTAGTACATGGATCATAAAAAGATTGTGGTTTCAAATGTAGATGGAAAAAAAAAAATGTTTAGAAGAAGAGACTCCAAAAAAATGGTTAATCAAAATTTTCTTGGGAAAATTAAGCTTTACTAGAGCTGGTGAACATTTCACATTATTCATGACAACCCTAGCAATTATACAACAACTATATACTTTTTTTATTTATTTTAAATATTTTTTGTATGTCTAGTGGGAATGGATTAAACATGTACTTATCCCCATGGTACATGGTTCGATTCCCACGGAAGGCAAAAACTCCACTAGAGAAGGGGGTGGAGAAGATCGTGAGGTGGCAGTGCCGGGACCACCTATGGTGGTGGGGCCCGGGCTGTTACAAAAAAAGGCGCCTTTTTTGTAACTGCTCGGGCCCTTTTCTACGTATATAGTATGCCACTCCGGCGCTGTACATCACGATCTTCTCCACCCCCCTCTCTAGCAGTGCCGGGATCGCCGAAGGCTCGGGCTGTTACATAAAAAAAGCGTCTTTTTTTGTAACAGCCCGGGCCCCACCAACTTAGGTGGTCCCGACTGCCACCTCACGATCTTCTCCAACCCCCTTCATTATTGGAGTTTTTGCCTTCCGTGGGAATCGAACTCATGTACCTGGGGATAAGTACATTGTTCATTCCATTCCCACTACCAATTGAGCTAGTAGCCCAATTGGTAGTGGGAATGGAATGAACAATGTACTTATCCCCAGGTACATGGGTTCGATTCCCACGGAAGGCAAAAACTCCAATAATGAAGGAGGTTGTAGAAGATCGTGAGGTGGCAGTCGGGACCACCTAAGTTGGTGGGGCCCGGGCTGTTACAAATTCCATCTTGCAAATAGTATAAAGAAACAGTTTTATACATTGTCGTATTTTTGTAAAAAAAAAGTTGTTCTATTAACAAAGAAAATGAAGAGAATTCCAACTACAGAGTTAGGTTCCTCTCCATTTCATATTTTTTCCATTTCCTTCATTATTATATAATTTTAGAAATACAAGTGCAAAAGTGTAATATTAAATGGGTACAAATCTCTTTTATGTACCCAAAACATTTAAAAATTAAGAAAATTGAAAAAAATGCAAAGAATAGAAAATGTAGAGGATCTACTCGATGTCTTCATATTAATAATATAGTAATCCAAAATATTTGGATTGAATGAGAAAATTTCTATCATTTTATCTAAATGATATGGAAAGCCCACATATGTATTTCAAGTAACAAAGAATGTCTCAGACACATTAATTATTTCCAAACTAACTATATACTCCAAGAACAAAAAGCCATAATTAAAATAACCATCAAAAGAATATTATAATAATAAAATAAATTAAACTCTCATTATTATAATTTTAAATAAATAGTTTTTGGAAAAGGGTCCCCATGTGAGTAACAAAAAGTGTGACATCATTATCAACACAAATGGTGCAAAGGTTTTACACAGTCACCAAACTAAACCAAATTATCCTTTCTATTTGCCCCTTGAATGACTTCTCATTTATGTTGGGCCACACCTATATTCAGCAATTTCCGTGGAAAATTTTGCAGCTTTTTTTGGACTAATTTCAAGATCATGTAGCACCTATTCCAAGGAAGTCAAAAAATTGAGGAGGAGTTTGAACAGCATCTTTGGTCTCACCAATCACAACTTTGTCACTGTTTTCTGCATTATGATGATGTGTTGATGATGATGATGAATTTGAGAAATTGTAAATATTGTGATTGTTTTGTTGTTGCATTGACATAAGATATTGTTGTTGAGGATAATGATGGTAGAAACTAGATAATTGTTGTTGATGTTGTTGATATTCATTGTTTGTCCCATCCCAATAATTGTTATTATGATTGAAAGACTCTTTCACTACCATGCCATTATTTCTACCACCTTCAAAATCCAAAACAATGAAGTAATTTAATCAATAACTAGTATAAAAATAAAATGCTACAAAAGAACATGTTTCTATCATTTTTTTTGACCAAACATGTTTATATCATGTCATGTATGTGACAAAAAATGAAGGGTTACATTTACATCGGTCAATGTTAAAACAAACAATAATGTTACGTTGCGAACTTTTATATTACGGTAAAATGCAAATAACAATGGAGGCCTCAGTGTCGCTACAATTGCGATTGTGTTATTGTTGCAGATATCTCTAAAATTATTATGTTGCAGTTTACATTGCAATTGCACAATTTAGAACTATGAAAAATCGAAAATAAAATTTCACTTGACCATATCATAAGAAAATAGAAGATTCTATTGAATCATGTAGGTTATTGTCTAAGTTGACCAAGTCTAAATTGCGGTCATAGTTGATATTATACTACAAACTTTTATATTGCGGTGAAATGTAGACAAATGCCGACAAAACTACTCAAGGATGCAATTTCATTCTAACAAATTCTAAAACTATTATATTGCAACCGCAATTGTAGATGCGTCACGACCAAAATTTTAAAACCACAGACAGTGTATCGTCGACACACACTTCAATTTTTGTACTTTTGTATTTGTTGTTTAAATGTGTCTACAACAACAATATGAAGGTGCAAAAAAGAGAAAAACTTAGATGATGAGTGAAAGAGAGAAAGGACACAAACCAGAGAAGAAATCAAATGGTGCTTGTTGAGCATAGAGACCAACATGTAGGGGTCCTTGAATAGGTTCTCTCTCACCACTCATGTGAGGTAAAACATTTAAACCATAATCAACCCCACCACCATGAACACCATATTGGAAAGAAGTAGCATATGGGAAAATGGACATACTATTACCAAGTGGGGCTCCATTGAGAAAATAAGGTGATGATGATTCTGTTTCCATTGTTGTAGTGTCCCTGCAGATAAAGCTTGGATTTTGATCCATTCTTCTGTAAACATTTTGGCTTAATCTTCTTCTCCTATATGCATTGGATTGTTCTCTGTACTTTCTTGCCATTATAACATGCCAGTGATTCTTTACAGCATTGTCTGTTCTTCCTGGGAATAGTCTTGCTATCATGGCCCATTTGTTTCCATAAATTCTATGTGCTTGCATTAGTCTTTCTTCCTCTTCTTCATTGAATGCTCTTCTATTGATTCTTGGATCCAATTGGTTGAACCATCTTAGCCTACAACTCTTGCCTTCAAAAACAACAAAAAAAAAAGGTTACAAAATCCAAATATATTACTCTTATTCATAAGATCGTAAATAAACAGACACAGAGTTTTGTGGTCTGAAACTGCAATTCCAGCCGCAATATTATAGTTTAAAAAAATCACTGTAACGGCATCACAATCACAAGTATGGTCACATCAACCATATTTTGATGCAATATAGAGATTCACGGTGCAATTGCAACCATGACAAACGCAACCGCAATTTAAAATCATGTGCACACATGTAAAAAAATGACAAAATAAAAAAATATATATACTTCTTCAAGATTTACATTAAAAAAACAAAAGATTGTGTTGTTAAAACTTCAAAGCATAGTTTTTGACAAAATCACAACGACGTATTGTGATTATGTCAAATTTTTCACCGTGAAACCAAACATGTACTAAAATAGTATTTATTTTGAATACCAGATCTTCCTTCCAAATTTTCAGCTATGAGATTCCAATTCTGAGGACCATAAAGAGCAACAAGTTCTTTAAGCTTAGAATCTTCAGCAGGTCTCCAATGTCCTCTTGCACATTTACTAGATTGCCCATTACCTTCTTCTTTACCACTTCCATTAGGGTTTTCTAACTCATCATTGAAGTTAATATTATGATGATGATTTGTTCTCTCACTATTTTCTCCATCTTCACTACAATAAGAACCTTTTCCTTCCATAATATCATCATCATCATCCATTTTTTGTTCTTCAAATCCTTTAGAAAGAAAGGACTCTCTCATAAATGTAAAAGAAGAAGAACTACTCTTACTTAATAACTCTTTATTTGAACTTGAAGAAACTACACCATAGTTTGAAGTAAGAGAGAGAGATCCAAGGTCTGAATATACCATTTGCATAGAAGAATGAGAAGATGAAAAAGGGTAAATATTAAGACCATTATTATTATTATTTTGGTTATCTTGTAAAGAGATATTCATATTCATAAATTCATTTCATTTTTCCACTATCAATAAATATTTCTGACAAGACAAATGCTATGTAACAAAAGAATATTAATAAAAAAAAATCTTTGTGTGTGTTGGAGATTATAACATGAGAAAGCAAAGTTTGACAGAAAGTGTAAGATGAAGAGAAAAAAGGTTTGGTCAGTGAGTTGAGTGAGAAGAATTAAGGGAAAGGGAAGGGTAAAGAGACCTGGACAGCAAAGGTGCTTTTATTTTTACAAGTCTTTAAACAGAAACAAGAAAAATCCAACAATGTTTGTTTTTTCACTCTTTCATCACTGTCCTATATTCAAACTTATTTTACCATTAGTACTATTTTAGAGGAGTAGGGGTACTGTAGGGGTACCAGACATTCAACTTTTAATTGCTCAACCCATACCAACTGACCCCATCATATATTATTATTATTATTATTATTATTATTATTATTTTAATCTTTTCATATAATAATAATAATAATAATAATAATAATAATATTAACTAATAATAATAAAGAATTTTTTTCTAACTTACTCATGAAATTTTTTAATCAATTGTATAGATTGCATCAGACCATTTTATCCATTGTGATAGCGGGATCAATTTGCCTCTGCCCTATTTTATTTTATGTAATCTTCTAAAAAATATTAAATTTTTCAACTCCAAGAGCCCTTATTTATTATGAGAAAATACTATATCTGTTCCAAAATATAAGAACTAGTTTGACTACTGCATGTATGTCAACGCACAATTTTGATCACTAATATTTTTAATTCTCTATTAGTAAAAATTATAAAAATTGTATATTTTGAAAATATTCATCAAAACAAATCAAACAAGATATTATATATTTATATTTATATCTATATATTATTAAAAAAGTATGGTTAAAGCATGATAAGTGAATAGTGACATTTAATCAAAATAGTTCTAATAAAATGGGACGGAGGTAGTAAGACATACACCGATGATGTAAAATATATTTACACTATCATTTAATCTCAACCATGTATTCTGCCAAATCATTTCATTACATCTCACGTTTATTGTTTGATGTCGACGGATAGTTATTTCCTATTGGACGTTCATGTAAAAATATTTTACACTGACGTAGTATATCCATTAAACTCTTTATTTATCCACTTGAGATTTGAAGAAATATTTTACATGTAACTATCTCACGATTGTGTATCTCTAATACTTCTCCATGAATATGTGTGTAGCAAACTAAACCATTTTTTTTTCTTTTACAGTAATTTATAATAGAGTTTAAGATCAAATCTAAGACCTAAATTTCTTACAACTAAACCAAACCATACAGTTATCGTAACAAAAAAAAAAAAAACCATACAATTATTTCACACTATAAAGTTTGCGCAATGCATATCATAAAATTGCAATGGTAACAACTACAACCGCATATATAGTGTAAACCACTATATTTACATATTATCAACAAAAACAACTATGGATACTGTAAAAAAAAAAAACCACTATAAATAAATAGTGTATGATATTTAAAATTTATATTTTTTAAGATATTATTAATATTAGAGTAATTTCAACAACAACAAATAATAACAGTAAATTTAAACATAGTATATGGTTTCATGGTTTCATTATTCCCTTGACATGAAATTATTGCAAAATCTATTCCCTTTCTAAAGAACTTTGTGATTTTTTTAGCTAGGCTGTTGCTATCATTTTAGTATATACATGATGACAGTCTTGTGAGCTTAGCTTAATAGGTAGGATATTGCATTATATATGTAGGAGACCGAAATTCCAACCCGATCATCCCACTTATCCACCTTATGAGTGTAATTTCAAATCATTAAGTTACGTGATAAAAAAAAAGTATATGCGCGCGTGATGATATAATTACCATAATCATTTTCACATTTTTTATTTATAATAATCATTTTAACTTCTTTATGATAAAGTCATATTCTTTACTTGTTGAATCCCACGTGTGAGAGTGAGACAATGAGAAACCTATCTCACAATTTCACAGGGTTGCAGAGTCTAAGGCTGTCTCGCTCAAAAGAGTCATGAACGTGGTGGATTTTACGTGTGTTTGCTATATAGCACCAGCAACATAGACACATTTCTTTTCAAACCAGGTACACAATTAAAACATTACAGCAAAATTTCACACAAAAAATGTAAGTAGATAAACTGTATATTTGTACAATTTTAAAGTTTTATAGTTTTTTTTTTTCTCTATTCGTATACTAGTACTTGTTCTACATCAGAACAAAATTTCGCATTCAATGCATAGCATATGGTGTCATATATTCTCTCCATTCTAAAATATAAATAAAAGTTTGTCAATAAAAATAAATATATTTGGTTCAAATCTTTAATAAAATACATCAAATTTATTTGACGCACTTTACTTATATTTTAAAATGGAGGGAGTGTATAATTAGAAATTTAATTGTTTGGTTTGTATTAATTTTTAGTCAAAAAATTTGGTTCAAATTTTAGCATCTTTTAGAAATAGAACCGAATCAAATTAAAGTTTGATTCAGTTTGTTCGATTTTTTTTTTGTTTTCACCACCAGTTTAATCTGGTTCGGAGGTCAGTTCTGGCATCAAGTGGTTCCAGCCCCCTCCCGATCGCAGTTAATCAGTTTAATACATTTCTTCTTACAAATAAAAAATTAACATGCAGCTACCGCTCATGTATTGGATGTTCGACAGCCTCAAACCTCAAAATTTTGAATCTTTACAATAATAGCTATATATTTATCAACATTCATAATATAATATTAAATGCGTGGTAATAGATTACTGATAGATTATGATGATTTTGGTTCTAGTAAATGTGTGTTAGTAGATTGGTGATACATAATTTTGGTTCTAGTAATTTTCAATTAAATTTAAACAAATATTTTTTTTGAAAAACCTAAATAACTTTTTTTTTTATAAAAAAACTAAAGAATTAAAACCATTACATTTAGGATTCATTCACATACTCAACCACTAAGTCATTTCAATCCTTGCATCAAATATAATCCTTGATTATAATGTCTCTTTTAACTTATATATAGAATCGGAAGAAGTGGCAAGTTTCAAGAACTTTTTTTTACCATATTTTGCTATTTAACTAATACTTTGAATGTATTGGTTAGTGTTTTACACTATCAAGATCCTCATGGCAGACAGTCCAATGGATTGTGGAGAAGGCTTTGGTATTATTTTAAAATTGAGAGTTGGGTTCATAACTTCATATCAATCTTATAATACTGATTTGTAAATTAAAAATTGAAAATTATTTGTATTTTATAAATATATATTCAGATCATCTGACGATCAATGTTAGACCTGTAATAGATTAGAGACCATGGCCCTCCTCCCATGTTGAATTCTCATGTACACCTAGCTATTATATAGGTTATAGACTTATAGCTAGCTATTCTATTCACTCGTGTTTTTCTAGTCTTTTATACTGTTACTTTATCTATTCCCTCACATCATCATCAGACGGTAAGTGCGTATGTTATCGTTCTGCTATCATCCATTCTTCAGACGTGTAAAAGAAATGCAGTCACTGCTTCTAAATAAATTTATTAATGGAAAATGCTTATGGTAGGTACCGGTGGTAAAATAGGCTGAGCTCTCTGGATCAACCCATTTGACCCGCCATTTGCAACGAGTCGTGCTGAAGTTTTCAGCTTGGTATTTTAAGTTGATCCGCCACGCTTAATCCACTTAAAAAATATTGCGGAATAGAGCGGACTTGCCCACGGACTTTATTAAAAACTTTTTTTTTTAATTTTTTTTACTTAATTAAATGAAAATTGGACAATTAGCCATCTTAAGGAGCCCAATACAAACCTTTTCTTTTTACTTAGACGAAATTTCTTTTTACCGATTGTTTATTTGCCTTCTTAAAAAGTTCTTTATAGTGATTGTTTTTATTATTATGAAGTTGTTTTAATGATTTTTTTGCCTTAACATTATCATAGCAACATTGAACCAAGTGGATTATATTATGGTGTTTTAATATAATTGAATATGTGTTTGTTTTCTTTTTGTGTCCATAACGAAACGAGTACTAACGTGTCCATATCGATTGAGTTGCGCTAGATATTTCGATTGACACATGAAAACTTAGAACATTAAGGCTATGTTTAGGAGTTTTGAGGGGAAGGAAAGGAAAGGTAAAGGAGGGGAAGGGAAGGGAAGGAAAGGGAGGGAAGGGAGAAAGGAGGGAAATACTTCCCCTTGTTTGGGAGTTGAAAAACCAACAAGTAAGGAGATAGAGGGCTTATGTGATAATTTTACTATTTTGCCATTTTTTCTCTTAAAATCAATACATTGTGTTATAATATTTTGCCCTTTTTGGG
Organism: Trifolium repens; assembly: GCA_030408175.1. Classification (NCBI taxonomy): domain Eukaryota; kingdom Viridiplantae; phylum Streptophyta; class Magnoliopsida; order Fabales; family Fabaceae; genus Trifolium; species Trifolium repens. Next base: position 35,042,285 of record CP125845.1, read on the forward strand.
AAAAAAATTCGATTTCAGATAAAAAATAATTTCGGAGTTTTTTCGGAACAAAAGATTACGATATTTTTTTGGGAAAAAAGTTTCCGATTTTTACCGGGAATAAAAGTTCCCGATTTTTCCAGAAAAATGTTTCCGATTTTTTGCTGGGAAAAAAAGTTTCCAATTTTTCGGAAAAAAAAGTTTCTGATTTTTTCCGAAAAAAAAGTTTCTGATTTTTTGCCGTGAAAAAAAGTTCCCGATTTTTCGAAAAAAAAGTCCTGATTTTTCCGAAAAATAAGTTTCTGATTTTAAAACCCCCCAATTTGGGGAAACTTTAAAATTGGATAAAATAATCCCCCCAAAACCTTTCCTTATTTTTTTAAAACTCCTAAACAAGGGTTGACCTCTTCCGAAGCCTCTCCTTCCCCTCCCTTCCCCTCCAAAACCCAACTCTCAAATATAGCCTAAAGCTTTTATTTAAGGTTTTATATTTGAATATTTTTCAATGACATTTTTTATGTTAGGTTAGTTGATTTAGAATAAAAAGGGTGATGCTAACTTGTAATTCAGAGGTACATGTAGAGGATATTTAAAATAATAATTATATCTTAGAGAAAAACAACTTTTGAACTATACGCAATTTCTATCTATAGTACAATAAAATATGCCTGCACATGTTAGCATTTTATTAGCATAAATTCTAATTTTAAGGAAGACTTTTTATTAGTAAAAAGTAAAGTTAGTATCTTTCAAATAAGTCAATTCTTGAATCAAATAGTGAATTTTCAAAAAAAAAATAAATCAATACTAATGTATTTGCCAAACTCTTTTTTTGAAGCATGCCAAACTCAATAAAAATTAGTCGGTGCATATTAGATGAAATTATATGTCATTTAACTTTGCCAATATTTTTTAGTTTTAATTGTTGTAAAACTTAAATATTGAATTAGGATTTTTAAAATTTTGATTTGTTAAGATTTATTTAAGGACTTGATTTAATTTAAAATTTAAGATTATTTTTATTCCAGACAAGGTCGAGCCTTATTTTCGAATTGGACTGGGCCCCACCTAGTCACTAGTGATAGCTAGGTTGGACCATAATATAGACTCGTTCTAGAGAAACTCCAAAGCAAGACAACAAGTCCATATTTACCATTAAATTCAACATAAAGCGCATTCCTCTTACACCTGTCAATAATAACAATTTTCCAGTAGAAGGTTTTAGGGTTAGAATTATTCTAACTCTAAAATTTCATATTTGAGACGTTTATTTTTAATTTGATTGTCAGAATATTTGCAGATACTCTTTTCACCTACATATCAACAGTCTGCCATCAATGACCATTACTCCACTTCAAACCCAAAGATCTTAAGTTTTTTTTTTATGACAAAACCAAAGATCTTAAGTTCCAAAGATCTTAAGTTTTTTTTATGACAAAACCAAAGATCTTAAGTTTGAAAGAATGAAATTTAGTTCAATTTTCTTTAATAATAAATTTCTAATTATATTTGATTGGGGAAATAATAAATATAGTGTTTTTAAATGAATAATAAATTGCTAAGAGAAAAGCTATATAAAAATTTAAGACTCCCTTATTTGTATGTATGTGTATGCACGATGAACTTTAATGAAGTACGTGTTTATTGTTTCTTTATTAATAAATAGATGCAATGACAAAATTATTATAAACTCACACATAAAAATAAGAGAGCCGAGATTCGAATCTCGATTATGATGTCCAGCCTAACAACTTCAATATTTTTTTCTAGTTGGGTTACAACTTGTAGACAATAAAGTGTTTATTATATTCTTGTCAAAACAATAAGTAATCCTCAAAATATATACAAGTGTGTCTCCTTATCTCTTAGAATCATATTATATACGAGTATTTGTGGGGGCCTTTTCTTAGATTTTGGTGGCCTAAGGACGAATCTACAGTTTAAGGCTTAATTACTAAAAAAGTAGTATAAAAAATTTGGATGCGTAAAAAACAATGAACATTTTGTTTAATATCCTAATACTCATATTATCAATATAACAGCTTGTAAATAGTTAGTTAGCATGCTTGTGAAGCTAGTTACTTAGACAGTTATGATTGTAACAGACTAGTCAGTTACATGTAGTTAGTTAGATTACTTAGCTCTTAAGTGATCTACATATACTTGTATCATAACACTTTGTAACTTGACTTTTCCATAATAGAGAAAATCCATTTTATCATCTTCTACTTTCTAAGCTTTTACTCTCCTCATCTATGGAGTTTGTTACATTTTGTTCTTTCTGCCATATCTTTGATATGGTATCAGAGCAACTCAATTGAGAAGCTCTGCTGCGCCATTCCTTTACTCTCTCCTTCTGTTATCCTTCTTCTTCTTCCTATTTCTCTTTTCCCGTTCTGTCATTTTCCTTCACCATGGTAACACGTACCGCTCCCCGTGTTGACGTAGTTCCTGCTATTCCAGCTCTCACTGATGCTTCCCAAAATCCTTACTACATTCATCCCAATGAAAGTGCAACTGCAGCGTTAGTTACTCCACCTCTTGACGGCAAGAATTTTCACGCTTGGTCAAGATCCTTCAAGAAAGCTGTGATAATGAAGAACAAGTTGCGATTCTTGGATGGTTCTTGCCCCATGCCTGATGCGTTTGATCCAACATACGAGCCTTGGATTCGATGCAATAACCTCGTGTTATCTTGGTTGATGAATTCCGTTATTGCTTCTATCTCACAGAGCCTTGTGTACACTGAAACTGCTTCTGTAACAGCCCGTTTTTTCATGGCCCAAAAGTAGGCACTTTTTTTTTTTTTTTATAACACGGGACAGAGTGCGCGGAAAATATTTTACAATGAGCCGGCATTCAAATATGCAAAATAACTCATTACCATAAGGTGCTTCGACAAGCAAAGTGTATTCCTGAATAATTACAGTCCAAGTCTAAGTATTCAAATACTTACAACAAAACAAGTTAGAAAACCCTATGCTAACCAAAAAGCACGGTGCACAAAACACACCGGCGCATAGTCTAACTATACTAAGCTTCAACACGAGCTCACAATGGCCTAGAACAGCCGCCGTCGTCACCACGACCTAACCCATCATCTGGGTGGGATGAGCCCGCAAATGAAAGAAAGGGTCACCACAAAATAAAAGGTATGTGTATATATAACCGGTGCGAAAGATTGTACACATAACAAAAATTCCACAAACACAAGAGAAAGCTCTTTAACAAGATAGCAATTCCCACCAACGGGTTCATATTTATAATGCACACCAAGCCTAATGCAGACTTCTACAATGGTTGTGATCACCCTAGCCGGGTCTTTTTCACATGCATGAATTCCGGAATTTAACCTCTCCGCAGAGAGTCGTGATCTGCTAATCACTAAAATCAATACAATCACGACGATCTGCTAATCGAAGGATTAGGGTGGATCTTCTAATCAAACCCCGTGATCTGCTAATCACAATATTGTACTCAATAAAATCCCGCAGGATTCAAGGTGGATCTGCTAATCGCACCCGGTGGTCTTCTAACCACTACCATGAATGCATGAGCATACGATACATCTTATCTATGCCGATGCATTCAATTACATACCAATCATGCATATGTAATACTCAACCACATGTCAATACATATATTTCTAACAAAATCATATGTAAGACAACACATGTATCATAAACACTTTCTCATCAACGAGAATACATAATACATACATGCATAACACTCAAAGCACACCACAACAAGCATGTTATAACTCAGTGAAAAGACAGAAATAAAGTGGAGCCCTTACCTCAGCAAGCTTCCGTTACTTTACTTTTGCGAAAATCTACAACACACGCTACCTAAAAGTTAAGCAGCGTACAATCAATAAAATATTCCTCGTTTATCCTATCAAAACGAAACTCGCTCTCAAAGTTCCAGAGGGGTCTAAGGTACTTTCTAAGGCCATCCCTCAATGATTTCAGGTTATTCTCATAGTGTTTAAAAATTCACGAAGTTAATTGTACTATTTTTATAACACGAAAATCATTTTGTTTTCAAATCATAAACTAACACCATTTTGGATTCTTTCCACTTCAAGGACTTGTTTCACACACCACAAGACCATTTGAAACACAACTAAAACTTTTCAAAAATATTTTTATGAAAAATCGAAGTTTTCTTGCGTTGCAAGTTACACATTTTTTTCTTCCTAACAACCTTTCCTATACTAATTTTTCTTCAAAACTAAGATTATCCAACACACACAAAATTTTCACACAATTGTGGACTTAGAAAAATTTTGGAATTTCTTCCCCCACACAAGGAAAAGGCCACGGCCAAATTTTTAGAAATCACCCCTCCACACAAAATTTTTCACTTCTAAAAGCATGGTAATATCCCATAATACCGAACTAGCACTTATCAAAACGATTTAGAAATTATAGAGTCGAATCGCAAATTTCGAGAATTCTCAAATAAGGTTTTTCTTAAGGCAAGTGATCATTTTCTTTTCAAAACATCCCATAACCAATCAAACAATTAAACAATGATCATGGGAAGCTATTTGCCTCTAAACAATTTTCGAAATTCGGTTCCTCGAACCCTATATGTGTGCCACGGCCATTTGAGGCAAAAAGGGCAACCCTACACATTTTTTTTTCATTTGAAACCCTAGTCCACATTCATTAGTTCGTAACGATATTCGATCGTATACCCGACTCTTTTTGAAACTCGAAATAAATTTTTTCTGAATTGTGTTCTTCGAGTCGCTCAAGAACACGAGAATAATTTTTTTCTCATTTTTCGAAACTAATTTCATATTCACCAATCCATTTTGTCACAAAGCTTGAAACTAACTTCAAAAACCAAAATCATACAACACACCCAAAGTTATGATCATTTCAAGAAATTTTCTTCAAAACCCTTCACCAAAATTTGTGAAATTTAAAACCACCATGAGAATCACTTACATGCTTCACTAATATATCCTACATAACACTCTTAAACACTACTATGGAATCAAAACTAATTAAAACTAGATTCTCAAAATTTTTCTCTCAAGAACATAATCATGAAACTCTAAATTCAAGAGGTTTTCATGGAGAATTAAGGAAGAGAATTGTTAGTTACCTTGAGGAGATGGTGATTCCTTAATAGGCTAATGATCCAAGCTTGATAAGATGAGAAAATGGAATTTGAATGGATGAGTGAATAAGTGAGTGAGTGAGCCGTGAGAGTGAAGAGAGGAAGGAAGAGTTTTGTGTGATTTTTTGCTTCTATGACCAAAGCCTAAACCTCCTTACTATTTAATCCACTCATGTGAAATCTAGGCCATTGGATCAACTAACTTTTGCAAGACTAAACCCTAGCCCTTGGATCCAATTCACTCATGATTACTTTTTGAACAAATATCCACTTTACGCTACTCAGCTCGTCGCGTTTGTTCTCGGCGAGTCGCACCTCGCTAACGGACGGAAATCTCAAAAATAGAAAATCTCACCAATAAACGTCCGTCGTAAACCGTTTCCAAATATTATCGCTAAATCTTTTTCCCCGACTGTAATTTATTTCCTTAGCTCCCAAAAATATTCTGAATCTAGTTTCCAACTTGCGCCGATATATAAAGTCTCCAATTAAAATTCGACGGAAAACAGAAACCGTAAAATTTTAAGAAGCGGGTACAGTTTTCTACTCGTTTTTCCAATAAACGGAGAAAGTCGAGACTCAAAATTCTGAATGCACAGGAATGTTCAGATTGATAAATAAAGACCATGGGCCAAAAGTCTGGGTTTTATTTATGCATAAGGAAAAAGCAGTCTCCAAAGTGATCCAAAAATCTTCCTATAAAGTGGTCTTGGTTCATGGCAACCATTGGATCAAAAGGCAAAGTTCAAAGATTAAATCCTAGCCATCCATCTCTTCACAAAATATCTAGATATTCTTATGGTCTTAGCCCACTAGCTCGCTCAGTCCCTGTGCTCGCGCTTAAACGAGCCGTATCTCGCGTACCGATAAATTTTACGGAAACATAAAAAAATTCTACCGTAAACCTTTTAATAAAAACAATTCACAAACTTATCGCCGAATCTTTTTCCGCGACTGTAATTTTCTTCCATACCTTAGAAAATTATTCTCAGGACATATCCTAACTCGCGCAGATATATAAAACTTCCACCCGAAACCTCACTTAAAACAGACGCAGTAAGATTTTCCATCAGCGGGTAAAATCCCACTCGTTTTTCCAAAAACAAGAATAATCCAAAACTCGCCATTCTGACTTCACAGAAATCTCCTCATACTTAAAAGAAGACTACAACCCAAAAGTCTGTGTCTTTCCAGCGCACGAGCACAAAACAGGCTCCGTTTCAGCAAAAATCTCCTTAATGTGACGATACTCACAAAAACAGCTTCATCAAAAACCCTAAAACTTGTAGCCATTACTTATTTTATTCACCAAAAGGTACAGTGGAATTACGGGTCTTACATTACTACTTCTCAAGCTTGGAGTGATTTGAAGGCACGCTTTTCTCGTGCTGATCGTGTTCGTGTCTCTTCTCTTCAGCGCGAAATTTTTGCTCTTCGTCAAGATTCTCTGTCTGTTACTGAATTTTTCACCAAATTGAAGGGTTTGTGGGAAGAATTAGAGCTGTATCGACCCATGCCTAATTGTACTTGCACCATTCGTTGCGTTTGTGAAGCCATGATCAACGCCAAGAAATTCAAGGAAGAAGATTTAGTGCTTCTGTTCCTTACTGGTTTGAACGATCATTATGCTATGGTAAGATCTCAAATCCTTATGATGGAACCCTTTCCCCAATTGAACTCTGCATTTGGATTGGTTATTCAACATGAAACTCTCAATAATCTTGATAATGTGGATGATCAATCTTTATCTGCTTCTGTTAATCTTGCTCGTAAGTCCTATAACAATGGAAAATCCACTGCAAAGGGTGATAAGATGTGTACATACTGTCATAAGAACAATCATACAGTTGAAAATTGCTTTAAGAAACATGGTTTCCTACCGGGTTATCGATTCAGAGATGGTACTATAGCTGGTAGCAGAGGTCCAAGTCAATCTAGTGCTAATTGTATTGATGTTGAAGACGTTGATGTCAAGAGTACTCATGGCGACACTGATAATCGTGTTGTGGCATCATTCAGTCAAGATGAATATCAAGCACTATTGGCTTTGTTGAAATCTACTCCTAAGTCTGCAGGTGAAAGCTCTTCCTCTCAAGTGCATAGCTTCAGCAGATGCATTGCTTCATCTACAAGCAATGACAAGCAAGGTACTGCACCTCTCTCATTCACCACTTGGATCTTAGATAGTGGTGCTACTGACCATGTTTGTGCTTCATTAGAGTTGTTCACCAACTATAGACAAATTAAACCCATTCGTGTTAAGTTACCTAATGGAAATCTAGTTAGTGCTGATTTAGTTGGAAGTGTTCAAGTTACCTCTCAGATTGTGTTACATGATGTGCTTTACATGCCCCTCTTTCATTTTAACCTCATCTCTATATCTAAGGTTGCCAATGACTTGGACTGTAAGTTTGTCTTTACTGATGGTGTGTGCTTGATACAAAACAACTTGCAGAAGATGATTGGTTCGGGTAGATTGGTTGATGGTCTCTACTATCTGGAAGGTACATGCACTCCTCAGTTACACAATGGTAAGGTCTGTAATTCTTTAGCTATTCCTAAGTCAGCACTTTGGCATTTTCGATTTGGCCATACATCTCAGAGTAGATTAGATCAAATGAACAAGTTGTATCCTGAAATTGTTTTGAATAAAGATGAATTTTGTTGTGATGTATGCCATTTAGCTAAGCAGAAGAAACTTTCTTATGAGTTAAGTACTAATAGAGCCTCCAAATGTTTAGAATTGTTGCATATGGATATTTGGGGTCCATTTTCTGTTTCAACATTGCATGGCCACAAGTACTTTCTCACTATTGTTGATGACTTTAGCCGGTTCACATGGATCATATTGCTAAAGGGTAAATTTGAAGTTGCTGCAAAAATTCAAACATTCATTCAATTTGTTGAAAATCAGTTTGAGTCTAGAGTTAAAATTTTGAGAAGTGACAATGGTCTAGAGTTCACTTCTCTATCCACATTCTATGCTAGCAAAGGTATCCAACACCAAACTAGTTGTGTAGCTACCCCTCAACAGAATGCAAGAGTGGAAAGGAAGCACCAATGCATATTGAACATAGCTAGAGCTCTGCTTATTCAGTCTCATCTTCCACCTAAGTACTGGGGTTATGCTACTTTACATGCTGTTTACATCATGAATCAGGTACCTTCTGCTGCTATCAAAGGCACTATACCATTCACTGTCTTGCACAACAAACTTCCTGACATATCTCAGTTCAAGGTATTTGGTTCACTATGCTATGTTTCCAGCCCTGATATGCACAGATCTAAGTTTGACCACAGAGCTAGAAAGTGTGTATTCCTTGGTTTTAAGGCTGGAGTGAAGGGCTACATCGCTTTGGACTTGCACAATTATGAAGTTGTTGTCTCCCAAAATGTTGTGTTTGAAGAAACAATCTTCCCTTATCCAACCAACTCATCTCAACCACCTTGGGATTTTCTTGTCCCTTCTCGTAATCATACATCCTCATCCACACCTCCTCAACAACCACCAAATGACCATAAGACCACAGAAACCTCAAATAGCCAAACTACCCCATCATCTCTTGTCCCTAATGAACTACCTTTTATTGACACAACACCTACCTATATTCCCATCACCTCTGATTTCACTACCTATTCTCCCTCACCCCCTACTAAATCATCCCCTATTCACCATTCACCCAACCCTCCACCCATTGACAATATCATCTCTGACCCTCCACCTCTTAGACAATCATCTAGAGCCAGACAAGCTCCTAAACACCTTATGAACTACAGTTGCCCCTCTCTTAGCCATAAGACTCCTTATCCCATTACCAATTACATCAGTCATGACCATCTCTCACCAACCTACTCTTCATTTTGTCTCTCACTTCTCACTGACAAAGAACCTACCTCTTATGCAAAAGCTTCACAACATGATTGTTGGGTTAAGGCTATGCAATCTGAACTCAATGCTCTAGCTCATAATAACACTTGGATCATTGTTGACCTTCCTCCAGGTGTTAAACCCATTGGCAGTAAATGGGTATATAAGATTAAGAGAAAAGCAGATGGTAGTTTAGACAGATATAAAGCAAGATTGGTGGCAAAAGGATTCAATCAAGTAGAAGGAGTAGACTACTTTGAAACTTTTTCACCAGTTGCTAAGATGACAACTATCAGAACTGTTTTGGCTCTAGCTTCCATTAGAAGATGGCACATTCATCAGTTAGATGTTGACAATGCATTCTTGCATGGAGATCTAGATGAAGATGTATACATGAAGATTCCACAAGGCTTACATGGCTTGTCTGACAAGAAAGTCTGCAAACTTGTTAAGTCACTATATGGATTGAAGCAAGCAAGCCGCCAATGGTATACAAAATTGTCACAATTTCTCGTCACCATTGGTTATACACAGATGCCATCTGACCCCACCTTGTTTACCAAAAGAACCAGCACAAGTTTCACTTGCCTATTGGTATATGTTGATGATATTGTGCTAACTGGTGACTGTCTAGAAGAGATACAAGCAACTAAAGGCAGTCTACACCAGACTTATGGAATCAAGGACATTGGTGTTCTCAAGTTCTTCCTTGGATTAGAGGTAGCACACTCTGATCAAGGTATTACACTCTGTCAAAGAAAATACTGTTTGGATTTGTTGACTGACACGGGTAACTTGGGCTGCAAGCCATCCAGTATTCCTATGGATCCCAGCCATAGACTCCATCAGGATGACAGTACACCACATGAGAACATCACTGAGTATCGAACCTTAGTTGGGAAATTGTTGTATCTTACTTCTACAAGGCCTGATATAGCATTTCCTGTCCAACAACTAAGTCAGTTTCTTGATGCTCCTACATCACTACACTTCAAAGCTGCACACAAAGTCTTGAGATACCTCAAAGGAAGTCCTGGCACTGGTTTATTCTTCCCTAGAAACTCTTCCTTACAGCTGTCAGGATTTAGTGATGCAGATTGGGGAGGTTGCCTTGACACTAGGAGGTCTATTACAGGCTTCTGTTTTTTCATTGGCCAGTCTCTAGTCTGTTGGAAATCTAAGAAACAGTTAACCGTCTCTAAGTCTTCATCAGAAGCAGAGTACCGTGCCTTAGCCTCAGCCACTTGTGAGCTTCAGTGGCTGCACTACTTGCTGACAGATTTACAGGTAGAAACAGACAAGCTTCCAACATTATACTGTGATAGTCAGAGCGCATTGCACATTGCCTCTAACCCTGTGTTCCACGAGCGCACTAAACACATTGACATAGACTGCCACATAGTTAGAGAGAAACTACAAGCAGGTCTCATGAAGCTACTGCCCATATCTGGATATAATCAAGCAGCCGATATCTTCACCAAAGCATTACATCCCGCTAACTTCCATCGATTATTTGTCAAGCTTGGCCTTCTCAACATATTTCAGGCCTCAGCTTGAGGGGGCGTATCAATATAACAGCTTGTAAATAGTTAGTTAGCATGCTTGTGAAGCTAGTTACTTAGACAGTTATGATTGTAACAGACTAGTCAGTTACATGTAGTTAGTTAGATTACTTAGCTCTTAAGTGATCTACATATACTTGTATCATAACACTTTGTAACTTGACTTTTCCATAATAGAGAAAATCCATTTTATCATCTTCTACTTTCTAAGCTTTTACTCTCCTCATCTATGGAGTTTGTTACATTTTGTTCTTTCTGCCATATCTTTGATACATATAAAATAATTTCTACAAACATTTTTAGATGCAAAATCATTAATAATTGGGTCTACATATATCAATATATTCTATCATATATTTCTCAATGTAAAATGGCTAGATTATTCAATTTTATTTGTGACATTGACGGTTTCAAGAATTAGTTTTTCAATAGTTTTAACATGTTCAATTTCTTTATTCCTACCATAAATGATAATTACGTATACATTGTAACGACTTATTCTATCAATTCATATCAAGAATATAAATTATCTTTGTACCAAAAAATTATTTGATATTTGATACAATGATATTACACAAAGATAATAAAAAGGTGGTAGACAAAAATAAGAATTTTACTTTTTTTTTTGTTTGCTTAATTGACTTTACTTTTTTATTTTGGGGCCTAAATAATTTAGAGATAATTTTTGAGACCTAGGACGGCCGTCCTTTTTGCTCTCTATCATATACGGCCATGGTCCCTATCTTAGTTTGTATCTAAGGCTCTGTTTGGATTGATGGAATATAATGGAATGAAGCGGAACGGAATATAATAATGTTCCATTGTTTGGATTTGAAAAATAATAATGGAATAGAGCGGAGCGAAATAGAATGGAATATGATGGAATGCATTTAATATAATACCACCACTTACCATCAATTTTGTTCCTCTGCTTTTTAAAATATCCAAACAATGGAACGGAATGTATATTCCATTCCGCTCCATCTCATTCCACTCCACTTTATTCCGCTCCGCTCCATTCCATTATATTCCATCAATCCAAACGGAGGCTAAACTAAATCTTGTTAATATTAGGATTCATGGACCAAGATTTTTTTAAGTTACAAGAAAAAGAAGAAAGGATAAATGGACAAGTTTACTTAAATATTCTCTATCGACAATTTAATTTGTTATAGTTTTTTTAATAACTTGATATAAACTTGTAGTCGACATAATTAACAAACAAACCTTTTTGCCTTACTAATGAATTCATGAACAGTTTTAAACCAACTATGTCGGTGCTATTGCTTGCATACATGCTGTCTTAATCAATCAATTAATTAATTATCCAAATAATATGTCTAGTTGAGCTAAATTATTTACAAACTCAGCTGATTTTGAACAGGTGATTGATGTTTTCCGGGGCCAAATTGTTTTTCATCGTGCATTTGAATGAGGGACATCTTATCAGTGTCCTATTTATTTATGTGTGTGTTATTGTTGATTTTTATTATTGGAGTAAAATCTATCAACAACAACAACAAATACAAATATTTCTGTGGGGTGCTTTTAAATAAATAAATAAATGCATTATCCGCTCAGTCTTTTGTAATCGAAGAAAAGTTAAATTCAAACTCAAAACCAATCAACATGTTCGGGTGAGTACTTATCTTTGAAACGAATTATTAGAAATGTTTCAACTATTAAAATTTGAAATTAAAAGTGCAAAGGGATAAAAATGGAGTGAAAAATGTATACACAAAAACTATTAAAATTGTAAAAAATGTAAAAAGAAAATGGAGTGAAAAGTGTAAAGTGCATAAAATAAATTGACCAAAACTTAGAATGAAAGAAATGTAAATCATGACTTTGAAAAATAAACTACAATTTAATTAAAAAGCAAAAATATAAAGAAAAACTTGCAAATTGTAGGAAGGTAATTTGCAATGAATTTAAAAGTGTAAGAACGTAACAGAAACATGTAAATTGCAAGAAAAGTAAATTATTAAAAAATTAGAATTAAACCTAAATCAACTCTACCAAATCTCTAACATAATAATTGTCATCACTTATAAACATATATTTAAGTCATCTCACAATCGATGTACATTACAAGAAATATTATTTTTTACAACAACTTTTTCTGTTAAAAGTGATAGTTTTGCCAACGACTTGTAACAAAAAATCGTTGCAAAAAATAATAATTCTTGTAGTGATATGACAACAAATTAAAGAGAAAAGTAAACGACATATTTAATACTCCACCTGGTCTCATATATATAAGCAAAAGTTACTTTTTTAGATTTATTGAAAAAGTAATGTATCTTCTCTATAATTTAGACTTTTTTAACGAAAAATATATTATTATTAAAAATCAGGTATTTGCAAAAAATAAATAAAGACCGATAAAAGAGGAGCTACAAAACAGAGACGCCGTATATAAGTGGAACACCAATGAAAATACCAAAACAGAACCACCTAAAAGAGATCCACTTCTAATCTCATTCTTAGAAAGACACTCCTCAGCTTCCAGACCACAAGACACTAACTCCTGATCTCGAATCAAAAGTGATCCGCCCATCAGAATCCAAAAAACAACTCCTTGAGTCAAAGGTTGATGGGGCAACGGTAGAATGAGAACCTAGGCAGATAAGTCTCAGTTTGCAGACCTCCTCAAAACGGTCAACACCGACGTGGTAGAGGTTAGCCAGATACAAAGAAACCTGCAAATTTCAACATATTTGAAAACCATCAAAGACTCAAAAAGAGTCTTGCAAAGCTCAACAGATTTAAAAACAGCCAGAGAATCAAGTATCTTAGAAAATCAATCACGCACGAAATCAACCACACGCCGAATGCGCCATATCCAAACATCACCACATTAGCATCTCAGCACCTCACCGCCATCTCTTCACCTCCAACCACCACCACCCCATCTCAACACCAACAATCACCAAAAGACCACAAGCATAATCAGAATGAAGACGACGAGCCATCCACCACCACGTCACCACCTTAGCACCTCCAACCACGACCACCACACCATTGAATCTCACCACCATGGAGGCAACACCAAAACACCACATCTGCGGGAAAACACCCACATTGTTGCCAGCGCTACCACCGGGTGAAGCCCCCGACGCAACACCCAACATAACCATTACAAAAACCGCCGAAGTACCACAGTCTGCGACGAAACCCGAAAAAACCAGAACCCAACAAATCAAAAAACAAAAACCAGGCCAGAACCCAAATTCGGCCATCCCAGAAACCCAGCGTGGCTGCGCCGCCCTCACCCTCAACACCTACAAAACATAAAATGGAAAAAGGAGAACACCGGAAAACACAAACAGAACAGGAACCCAGAGAAAAAGAAAAATGCAGATCCAAAAAACGTAGATCCGCGGCCAACCCAACGAGCCAGAGCAGTGCGCTGTCGGACACTGGAGAGCTAACAGAAAGAACTAACACGAGTAAGCCATCGGAAACCTAAGGTTAAAACACCCCAAAACAGTGTTGAGATGCGAGGTGATGCGGAATGCGTGTTTGTCGCATCACCACCATGTAGATCTATATTTTTAAGATGAGAAATTTGGATATGAAGGGAAAGGAAGAAAGGGCGGTGGCTAGGTTACAAAGAGAAAGCAAAGCTCATACGTTGCTGGAGAGAGACGGAGCAACATTTTCGTTTTCAATTATAGTGTAGTTGTTGACCTCTATAATTTAGACTACATAGATTATTTTTTCAATGAATCTATAAAGGTGAATTTTGCTTATATATGAGACTGAAGGAGTATACTGTATACAATATAGAATAGACAATTGTTGAGTAAAATGTGATTTCTAAAATGTATTAAGAATTTTTATTACAATGTCTTTGCCACGTATCACATTTCTAAATTCAATCATGGACAAAATGTGCGATTACAAAAGCTTCTGAAATCATAACTAAATCTTTTAATCAACTAAAAACAGAATGGTTGGCTCATTTACTGTGTTTTTCACTATGTTGAGACACAAATACAGTAATTATATTCAAAATTAAACTGAGAAGTTTTGCAAAGAGTATATAACTACAGGTGCTTGTCACATGTTCTAAAGCTTGAAAAAGAGATGCAATTAATTTTCCAAGCAAAGAAGCAAAGCCTATTGAACCATGAAATCATAATAGTTGGCACCAAGGAACATTGCCCTTTAGTGTGCAAGCACTAGAGTATACACATCAATATCAATATGAAACTGATCATGTGAGGTAGGGGTTGACAACTCAGAAACATCTCCATTTCTTGTGCTTATTGAGTCTGTAACAGTGAGCACATTTGAAGAACATAACTTATGTGAATCAATAAAGTCACATTTTGGATGGTCTCCCTTGTAAGATGAATTGCAAGAATCAAAGATAATACCGAAATTTAGTATTGATGACGTGTTGATGTTTAACACATGTTAATATCTAACCTAAAATAGTTGAGAATAATGTCTAAATATCTTTTTTAAGATTTTAAATTTAAATATAGTTTTAAATTTATATTTAAAATAAGATAATATTAGGATTTAAAATTTATATTTTAGTTTAGAATATTTAAGAATTTTTTAGAATTTATAGGATTGACATGTTATTTGTTTTTATGTAGCTCTATATATATATATATAGCCATATAACTATGATTTATAATGAGAACAAAGATTGAAGTTTCTTCACATAAAAAATATATTCCATCAAGAGGAACACTTGTCTAGGCACAAATATTTGGGTACAAGATTTGGGCACACACACACAAATCAAAATTATTAAAAGAAAAATAAAATTGTCACATCAATCCATATCACTCTAACTATTATTTCTTTATTTTTATTTGCTTCTTATGAGTGTGCCTAACAAATCATATTTGAGTTTGTGTCTATATAAGTATTTCTCTTCTATCAAATTCCGCAATACAAAAACACAAAATCATACCAGGATGCTAAATACTTTCAATCACTTCAATTTTTATTTTTATTTTAAAATGATTAGCAGTTTTGTGCCATTCCTAAAAATTTTGGAGAAAAAATAACTTCAAAAAATTTCAATTTAATTATAAATATATAATAGGGTGATTTCGTTATAAATGTTTCTCTAGTTGAGTTAGTGAAGGTAAATTCTTCATATCTTTGTCGACTTAATTAATTCAACTCTTGACCTTAATAAAAGTTTGAATTTTTTTCTTAAAATAATCATAAAGCTCTATGTAATTCCTTTTTTAAAAAAGTTTCACAATATATATAAATTGTTTTAAGTCTCTAAATTTGTTATAAAGCTCTATGTAATTTTTCAAAGGTTTTAAATTTGAATAGTACTCAATACATATTATTTGTAGGGGCTGATCCAAAATATTTTGTTGAGGCCGTTCCCTTAGAACTAGGGATGGGCATGACTGAACCAAACTGTTTTCAAAATTTATAATAACTGAATCGAATTGAACTGTTTGTCTTTAAAACTGAATACCGAACTGTTAAAGTGGTTCAGTTTTATGGTTTTAAACCAAACCATGAGTAATTTTTCACTAAAAAAACTGAACCATTAAACCGAACTGAACCGAACTATTAATCATGAACCCGAACCGAACTGTTTCAGTTTGGTTTCAAAACTGTTGGTTATGGTTCAGATTTTTTTGGTTTGGTTTAGATTGGCGGTTCAGTTTGGTTTTTTGGTTTTTTTTGTCCATCCCTACTTAGAACCACTTGAAAGATCAATAGGCTTATCCTCCGGTGCTGCGGGCAACTTGATTTGATGCGATAACTGAATTATGTATTACTCGTTCTAACCATTCAATTTAGAATCAATGTTTAAAATATTTTTAGTCGATTTTTTTGAAATATATGATGAAATATTTAATTAAAAATTAACAATTGATATTCAAAACAACGTTAAATTGTGTGTTATTTTTACAACAGACAATCCTAATCGGTTCTAGGCCCCTCCCCTTCCCTTCCAACCCTTCTTTCTGCAAAGAATAGGACGGATCTATTGGTATCTACAATAATTGAAATCACATATACACTGAGTGAGAGACAGAAAGAGCACAAGTAGTTACAACCCATAAAACATGTATATATGAATCCAGGTATGGTTGTTATCAAGTGAAATAACTGTGTAAAAAAAAAAGTTGAAATAAGAATATAAAAGAAGGTAAAATTTGTACAAATGTGTCCTATATGGTTCTTGAAAATTCTCATTTTCTTGTTTGTTAATATGTATTACATTACATGTGAGCTCAAGCAATATGAAATTTAAATCCTTTATTTCTTAGATTTTTCTTTCAACATATGTATATACTTCTTTGGGTCCTTTTTATAAGGAATAATTTGAAAAAATTACATATATCAAGGAATCACATTCTATATAGTTATTTTCATTTAATACTCTTTTAATTTAAAATTTATTCCATATATACCCTTATTTAATTACTCTTAATTCAACTAACTTACTTATTTTTAATATTTTCTCTCATAATAAATAAATGTATAAGTGAAATTAAACATTTAAAATATTTGAAAATTTGTCAAAGTTTCTTATAAAAAAGATCAAATTTTTTTTCCAAATTGTTCTTTATAAAAAGGACCGGAGGAGTATATTTTATGTTTCAATTCTTGGGTGAGCTCTTATAATTTTGTCTTTTATAAAAGTTGTTTTGTTGCGAAGCGTGAGTGTTACCTATAAAGTGTCTTTAATTTTGACTTTTAATTAATGTGAGCCTATTTATGAACCAGAGCATTAGCTCCTCATTTAAGCCTAAGGGGTTAAAGAGTGTGTCATCTTTCGAGAGTGGCATAAGTTTGCCTCCTTTCTATAAATCTCACCAATTTTCTTACCTAAAGTCCACAAGTTCTCGCAGTTTTGTCATTTCTTATAGATGACATAATTAATCGAGGAGTACGAGTGTTGTTTACAAATTATATTTAACCCATCAAGTGAATGGTGGGGGATTGATCTCCTCGAATTAGTTGGTATTTTGGTTGGATACAGAATTTTAAGAAGAAAAAAAAATTATATTTAACCCTGAAACAATAGGATCAATGTAACAGCCGTATTTTAATAAATAGGATTTTTGTGTGATTATATATTTATCTATTCATTTAATTGAATATATGTGATTTCGTAATTTTTTGAATAATTATGTTCTGGCTAAGTGAAGGGTAGTTTAGTAATCTATTAGGATCATTAATCTAGTTGAGAGCCTTAACTAGGATTAGAAGGAGTTAATTATTATTAATTATGTGGTTTTCATTAATTAATGGAATGAGATGAGTAATAAAGAGTAAGGTTATAATAGATTAAGAATTGGGTTTTGGTATTGGGCCTAGGTTAAGTTAGTAAGGGTGTTTTGGTAATTGATGAGTGGTAACCTAGTTATAAAAGGGGAAAATTAGAGTGAGAAGCTCATTTGTCACAAATTTTGGTGGAGGAAGAAAGAGAAATGAGAGAGGGTTTTGAAATAGAGAAAGAATGAGAGTAGAGAAACAAATCTCGTATTCCTTACAACAGCCTCACTAAAACCTAAATTCCCGATTCGTTAACCGTCGGATCTTGACGAGATTTTGAGGGTAGGTTCACAACACCCAAATACAACTTTGAACCGTGGGGATCGTCGAAATAAGGTCTGAGGTGGGAGAAATCGTGTTCTGAATATAGCAGCTTGTTTAGGAAAAAATAGTGATTAATGGAAGAACAAAGAGGAGCTTAAGCTTAAGGATTAGAGCTAGGAATGGAGGAGTAGAGTATCCAACTAATCTAAGGTATGAGGTTTAGATAATATAACTAGAGTGAGCATAGAGAGGGGAGAATGTCTATTTCTCCATTCCCAAACTCTCTACACTCTTTTCTTTTGGGTGGGTGTTTTCATTTGATAAAAATGGTACCTTTGCATGATTTAATGATTATTGAGTTTATTGCAATATGAAATTATGAATCTTGGGGTTTTGAAATTGGAATTTGTTGATGTTTGTGAAGGATTTTATGTTGTTGTGAAGTTTTGAATAAATACATGAAAATCATTACCTTTGGTTTGAAATGATGTTTGATGATGTTAAAGTTTGTACTTCTAAGTTTATACATGATATATATGCTTAAAGGTGATAGCTTTAGGAGTTTATAATTTGAAAAATGTGATTTTTATGTGATTCAATGAGGAACCCGTGAGCAGAGCATGAAATTCTGGGTTTGCTCGCTCAGCGACCAGTCCATCGCTAGAGCGAGGATTCATGTTCTTCATGAACCCAGAAATTCATGAATGCTCGCTTAGCGATGACCACTCTGCCTTTTCTCGCTTGTTTCTTCACTAGAGGTCGCTCAGCGACCAAGACTTGATTTTGAGAAACTTCTTTAACTTGTTTGATGAATATGAGATTATAACATGATTAGATTTAATCTTGTAACATGCTATAGGATTGAATTGATTGGATCTTGAGATTATATGAGAATGATATACTCGTATATATGTATAGTGGATTGAAATTGAGAATGATAACTTATAGTTAACTTAGATGTTGAGTGTTATTGTACATGCTAATTAATTATGATTTATGAGTATGTTAAGATGAGATTATGTTTATAATGATGATATATAATTGTTGATGATTAGTGATGATGATGATGATGATACGATTATGTGTATATATATATATAAATTGATAAATGATGATTGATTATGGTGAATGTTATTATTTAGAGATTGATAATAATAATTGGATGCCTAATTGAATTGAGGTGAATGAATTACATAATGACATGTGTGCTTGAATGTATACTTTAATGATGATATGATGATGTGTTGAGATAAGTTAATGAGAACTTAAAGAAGGAATAATAGGGATGAGTGGCCTATTATTCATGAGTAGATGTATAGTGTTATCATCATTATTTGGTATGTGTACATACATGCATTCATGATTGAGTCGGATATTAGAATCATGTGGATTCTAATAAAGAGGATATCAAATGATAATATTTGATAAAGAAGGATATTAGAGGTGAGATACTCTAATAAAGACGATGGTACCACATGCATTAGATATGTCTAGGGTGACATACATTATGTGTTTGCATTAGTTTGCATTAGGAAGTTGTGC
The DNA here is from genome assembly GCA_030408175.1 of Trifolium repens. NCBI lineage: Eukaryota > Viridiplantae > Streptophyta > Magnoliopsida > Fabales > Fabaceae > Trifolium > Trifolium repens. The sequence continues at coordinate 35,061,914 of CP125845.1, forward strand.
ACTCTAATTGTTGTTTGATAATTGTGATTGTGTTCCATTATAATTGTGAATGGTTGAATAATGCGATACTTATGATTGAGCGTATTATGAGATGTGTAATATTAATTGATAAATGATGATGATGTGTATACTTGTCAATTGATTGAGGATGTGATATTATTATGATGCATTATATTTTATGATTATGAAATATGAATGATATGAGATTGATATTTGTTTATAAAATGAGTTGTTAGACATGACCATGCTATGTCCTAAGTATTAAGTGTGTGCTTGTACTTAGTTTCTTTTATGGTTATATTATCTAACCCTCTGTTTTGTGTATGTGCTGGATTTGGGTTCCAGATCTTCAGGTTATGTTTGTGATCGAGTTGTCAGTGAAGCTCCGCTCTGATGTGACACGGGGATGAGATTATTTCTATAATGTATTATTTAGAGTCTTGCTTTTATTTCCAATGTATTTAAATATGTATTTTCTTATAAACTTATTTTGTACAATAATTGTTTTACTAATTAAGTTATTAGTAAGCTTTTATGTGTACGATGTAATACTCGAACCAATAATTTTATAAATCAAGTATTATTTCCGTTGCGTATTTTGAAGAATATTTTATTAAGGTAGTATTTTATTAAATACGGGTTTGGGTGTTACAATTTGGTATCAGAGCTCCGGTTGTCCTCGGACATAGTGAGCTATGTGTGTGTCGTGTGTCAATCAGAGCAAGTCTGTGCAATCAGGCTAAGTGAGCATAGTGTCAGTTGTGTTCGTGTATCAGTTGTGTCCCCTTGTGATGTGATTTTATAGTTACACTTGCACATTAGTCACTATTAACCATTTTGCGGATGTATGATGAGTTTATTGAATCTTGTTTTTATTGCTTATTGACATATGTTTTACTTGATCCCTAAAACTTGTGTTTTAATTGGTGTTGACTTATGAATCTATTGTTTCATAAATGTTGATAAGTTGTGATGTGTTTATTTTATGAATTTATTTGGTGATTGTTTATTCATGAACTATGAGTGATATGAATTGAATTATGTTATCCATTCTTTTTGGTGAGAAATTGATGAGATTTATAATTATCTTAGTTATAAAATTATTAAGTCAAGTAATGAGTATGGATTCCTTGATGTTGATTCATGATTAATGTTATGCTTTTATGATTATAATAGTTGTATGTGGTTAAAGCTATAATCTTTGTGTAGTTTTGACATGATTTTATTTGTTTATGGTTCCATAATAAGTGTGTGATAATAACATGATTTAATTGTGCATAATTGACGATGAATATGCATTCATGATTGTTGTTTTTATTTTAAGATAATGACTTAAATGATAATGTCTCCTTGTTATTGCTCTATTTAAAATGATTATATTCGTATATGAGTATAGATTCTTTCGTTAGTGAAAATCTATGTTATATGAAATAAGTGTTATTGTCTATGCATATGTCATGAAAGAATGTTGTAATAATTTATTTATGATGATTGCCTTTGTAGTATGATTGAAGTAATTAAATGATGATATGTATGTATGTATGTATGTATGTATGTATGTATGTATCCGTGGAATTATTTGAGAATTTATGAATATGAATGCAATAGTGAAATTACTGGAATGCTTTAACATGACGATTATTGGCGAATATTCCTGAAAAGATTGTGATCTATTAAGTTGAACATGTATTGGTGAGTTCTATGTATTCGAATAACTTATTGATCATGTGTGAGATTGATTTCATGAATTTTATTGTTAGTTCCTCGTTAGTATGTTGTTTTACTTGATTCTTGGAACTTGTGTTTTAATTTGGCAATAACTATAGCATCTATAATTTTTACTTCATGTTTGGAAGTTAATTCATGATTATTACTATGCTTCTATGTTAGCTTATAACTTTATATGCCTAAATTAGTACATGATGTGATTGTATTCTCTTGATTAATGATAAATGATGTTTTGTTTTAGTTGCGTGAATATGAGATTATTTGTTTTCCTTGTATGTTATCGTGAGTAGATTAAATGCAAAAATAGTAATGGTTTGATATTTGAACATGCTCTTATGTATATTCTTGAACATGCTCTTATGTGTATTATTGTGCATAATGCTTTATGACATATGATGATTCTAAAACTAGTAGCTATTCCTTATGATGTGGATGATGTTGAAAATCTATATTATTTTCTTTTGAGTGAATGAAACTAGTTTTCATGAAAATGGAAAGAGTAGAATATTAATGAATTTTATGATATGTTTGACGTATGTTTTGCCTTATATGATATATGCTATATTATCACCATGAAGATTAATTTGTCTACTTGTTATTTGTGAGTTATAGTAAGTAGTTATACTATATCCTTGTGAATGAATTTGTCAAAACGTGATGTAAGAGAGTACTATTTTATTTTACCATGTTAATTACCATGATTAAGCTAGATTATTTCTCTTGCATGAATATACTTATGTGTGTATGATTCGTTGAGCTTTAGAATTGGTGCTATGGAATACTTATCTTTTCTTGTTTTGATGTGATTGTAATTTTCTAAAATTTGGAGAAGACTTGTATGTTCCTTAAATGCTTTCATGATTTTGTGTAGATGATTGAGTGTCGTGTTAAGTTAATTATTTATCTTGTATGATATGCTTATGTGAAATGTTGTGTCATGCTCTTGTGCAATATAGAATAGGCACTTGTGCGTTTGATTTGTCTTACAAATATTTATTGTTAATCATTGTTGAAGTATTTTGAAATTATTTAAGTGATAAGTATGCTTAGAATGATTTGTGTTTGATGGGTAATGATATGCACTATATTCGTAAATTGTTGCGATGTTTTTTTTAAGGAGTTGTTAATTGTATCATTCTTTCTTTTGAGAAATTTCGAGAATGAATGAATTCAATGTGATGCGAAATTTGATGATCTTATTTGATTAGGTTGATTACCATGCTAAGTTAATTGTTTCCTTGCATGAGTTATGTATATGAATGTGAATCCTTGAGTTGCTTAGAATTTGATGTTATGAATGTTTGTTCTTTTACCACCACCAAACTCTTAGATTGATGATTTAAGAATGAGAGAATTCATGTATGTACTTGTTTGTGTGTCCTTGTGTAGATTATGCATATGTTGGCAATGTGTTATTTTTGAATTATTGAGATTTTGGATGAATACAACATGATAGATTAATTGTAGGTTATTTGAATATTCTTTACCATGATTTCTATGTGAGTAACTATATGAATTGTGCATTGTGAATGAATTTTTCCAATGTGCTATTTTCGTAAACATGTTTTCATGACTTTACGGATTTGTCAAATTGTGATTTCCTCTTTTGATGAATTTTGAAATATATGAATCTATGTGTGGATAATCTATGTCTCCATAATTGTTTCTCTTATTAGTCATTACATGATTTTAAATGTGATGTTTTGGTGAAAGTGTTCTTGTTTGGTAAGAATGGTTGAATTCGTAAGATTTATTGTTGTGGAATATCTATCTTCTTGTTTTAAGTTGATTATTGACTTTAAGTTTAGAGGCAATGTATGCTAATTAAATGTTTATGCGAGACGATGTGATATGCTTTTGTATGCTTATGTGTTTCGTGCTTAAGAAAACACTATCGTAGCTTGGTAAGGATGGTTTGAACCACCATCATGATTGTTGTCCATTTATTAACAAATTAAGGAACTGGCCGTCCTTGATCTCTTGTTAATGGATAGACATGATTGTATTGATTGGATGATACTAATCTTGTCAAACTTTGGTAGTGTCTAGAGTTTGCTAAGAGATGAGGAAAATGATTTTTATAGAATGTATTGACCGTGTTTTGTGAACTTGAGATTTTGCGATGAATATGTATATGTGATGATTATAAATGATTTTGTGAGATTGAGTTATTTGGTACTCCATGATATGTTTAGGGTATGCTAGTTTCGTAATTTTGTATGACTTTATTATGTGCGCATCAATGGCATGTGAGTTTGTATTTTGTGAAGTTAATCTTAGTTTTAAATTATGTTGAAGTCATAACTTGGAAAATGAGGCATGTTATTTTGTTGATTGAAATATCATATCATTCTGTGTATATAATTTGTAACAACATGAGGTAGTCTCATGATTAGGTCTTGTCCATTTTGGTATTGTATGCAGTTGGTAAGAATATTACATTTATTTGATATGGTTTTGACCGTTGATTATTATTGATTGATCTTTGATTCTTGAACTTGGAAGTTGTAACTTTTGCGTGAAATTTTCGAGGACGAAAATTCTTTAAGGGGGGTAGAGTTGTAACAGCCGTATTTTAATAAATAGAATTTTTGTGTGATTATATATTTATCTATTCATTTAATTGAATATATGTGATTTCGTAATTTTGTGAATAATTATGTTCTGGCTAAGTGAAGGGTAGTTTAGTAATCTATTAGGATCATTAATCTAGTTGAGAGCCTTAATTAGGATTAGAAGGAGTTAATTATTATTAATTATGTGGTTTTCATTAATTAATGGAATGAGATGAGTAATAAAGAGTAAGGTTATAATAGATTAAGAATTGGGCTTTGGTATTGGGCCTAGGTTAAGTTAGTAAGGGTGTTTTGGTAATTGATGAGTGGTAACCTAGTTATAAAAGGGGAAAATTAGAGTGAAAAGCTCATTTGTCACAAATTTTGGTGGAGGAAGAAAGAGAAATGAGAGAGGGTTTTGAAATAGAGAAAGAATGAGAGTAGGGAAACAAATCCCGTATTCCTTACAACAGCCTCACTAAAACCTAAATTCCCGATTCGTTAACCGTCGGATCTTGACGAGATTTTGAGGGTAGGTTCACAACACCCAAGCGCAACTTTGGACCGTGGGGATCGTTGAAATATGGTCTGAGGTGGGAGAAATCGTGTTCTGAATATAGCAGCTTGTTTAGGAAGAAAATAGTGATTAATGGAAGAACAAAGAGGAGCTTAAGCTTAAGGATTGGAGCTAGGAATGGAGGAGTAGAGTATCCAACTAATATAAGGTATGAGGTTTAGATAATATAACTAGAGTGAGTATAGAGAGGGGAGAATGTCTATTTCTCCATTCCCAAACTCTCTACCCTCTTTTCTTTTGGGTGGGTGTTTTCATTTGATAAAAATGGTACCTTTGCATGATTTAATGATTATTGAGTTTATTGCAATATGAAATTATGAATCTTGGGGTTTTGAAATGGGAATTTGTAGATGTTTGTGAAGGATTTTATGTTGTTGTTAAGTTTTGAATAAATACATGAAAATCATTACCTTTGGTTTGAAATGATGTTTGATGATGTTAAAGTTTGTACTTCTAAGTTTATACATGATATATATGCTTAAAGGTGATAGCTTTAGGAGTTTATAATTTGAAAAATGTGATTTTTATGTGATTCAATGAGGAACCCGTGAGCAGAGCATGAAATTCTGGGTTTGCTCACTCAGCGACCAGTCCATCGCTAGAGCGAGGATTCATGTTCTTCATGAACCCCGAAATTCATGAATGCTCACTTAGCGAGCAGTAGCGAGACGTAGCGAGCTGGTTAGTCGCCAGGCCTCGCTCTGAGCGATGACCAATCTGCATTTTCTCGCTTGTTTCTTCGCTAGAGGTCGCTCAGCGACCAAGACTTGATTTTGAGAAACTTCTTTAACTTGTTTGATGAATATGAGATTATAACATGATTAGATTTAATCTTGTAACATGCTATAGGATTGAATTGATTGGATCTTGAGATTATATGAGAATGATATACTCGTATATATGTATAGTGGATTGAAATTGAGAATGATAACTTATAGTTAACTTAGATGTTGAGTGTTATTGTACATGTTAATTAATTATGATTTATGAGTATGTTAAGATGAGATTATGTTTATAATGATGATATATAATTGTTGATGATTAGTGATGATGATGATACGATTATGTGTATATATATATATATATAAATTGATAAATGATGATTGATTATGGTGAATGTTATTATTTAGAGATTGATAATAATAATTGGATGCCTAATTGAATTGAGGTGAATGAATTACTTAATGACATGTGTGCTTGAATGTATACTTTAATGATGATATGATGATGTGTTGAGATAAGTTAATGAGAACTTAAAGAAGGAATAATAGGGATGAGTGGCCTATTATTCATGAGTAGATGTATAGTGTTATCATCATTATTTGGTATGTGTACATACATGCATTCATGATTGAGTCGGATATTAGAATCATGTGGATTCTAATAAAGAGGATATCAAATGATAATATTTGATAAAGAAGGATATTAGAGGTGAGATACTCTAATAAAGACGATGGTACCACATGCATTAGATATATCTAGGGTGACATACATTATGTGTTTGCATTAGTTTGCATTAGGAAGTTGTGCACTCTAATTGTTGTTTGATAATTGTGATTGTGTTCCATTATAATTGTGAATGGTTGAATAATGCGATACTTATGATTGAGCGTATTATGAGATGTGTAATATTAATTGATAAATGATGATGATGTGTATACTTGTCAATTGATTGAGGATGTGATATTATTATGATGCATTATATTTTATGATTATGAAATATGAATGATATGAGATTGATATTTGTTTATAAAATGAGTTGTTAGACATGACTATGCTATGTCCTTGCATTAGATATATCTAGGGTGACATACATTATGTGTTTGCATTAGTTTGCATTAGGAAGTTGTGCACTCTAATTGTTGTTTGATAATTGTGATTGTGTTCCATTATAATTGTGAATGGTTGAATAATGCGATACTTATGATTGAGCGTATTATGAGATGTGTAATATTAATTGATAAATGATGATGATGTGTATACTTGTCAATTGATTGAGGATGTGATATTATTATGATGCATTATATTTTATGATTATGAAATATGAATGATATGAGATTGATATTTGTTTATAAAATGAGTTGTTAGACATGACTATGCTATGTCCTAAGTATTAAGTGTGTGCTTGTACTTAGTTTCTTTTATGGTTATATTATCTAACCCTCTGTTTTGTGTATGTGCTGGATTTGGGTTCCAGATATTCAGGTTATGTTTGTGATCGAGTTGTCAGTGAAGCTCCGCTCTGATGTGACACGGGGATGAGATTATTTCTATAATGTATTATTTAGAGTCTTGCTTTTATTTCCAATGTATTTAAATATGTATTTTCTTATAAACTTATTTTGTACAATAATTGTTTTACTAATTAAGTTATTAGTAAGCTTTTATGTGTACGATGTAATACTCGAACCAATAATTTTATAAATCAAGTATTATTTCCGTTGCGTATTTTGAAGAATATTTTATTAAGGTAGTATTTTATTAAATACGGGTTTGGGTGTTACAATTTGGTATCAGAGCTCCGGTTGTCCTCGGACATAGTGAGCTATGTGTGTGTCGTGTGTCAATCAGAGCAAGTCTGTGCAATCAGGCTAAGTGAGCATAGTGTCAGTTGTGTTCGTGTATCAGTTGTGTCCCCTTGTGATGTGATTTTATAGTTACACTTGCACATTAGTCACTATTAACCATTTTGCGGATGTATGATGAGTTTATTGAATCTTGTTTTTATTGCTTATTGACATATGTTTTAATTGGTGTTGACTTATGAATCTATTGTTTCATAAATGTTGATAAGTTGTGATGTGTTTATTTTATGAATTTATTTGGTGATTGTTTATTCATGAACTATGAGTGATATGAATTGAATTATGTTATCCATTCTTTTTGGTGAGAAATTGATGAGATTTATAATTATCTTAGTTATAAAATTATTAAGTCAAGTAATGAGTATGGATTCCTTGATGTTGATTCATGATTAATGTTATGCTTTTATGATTATAATAGTTGTATGTGGTTAAAGCTATAATCTTTGTGTAGTTTTGACATGATTTTATTTGTTTATGGTTCCATAATAAGTGTGTGATAATAACATGATATAATTGTGCATAATTGACGATGAATATGCATTCATGATTGTTGTTTTTATTTCAAGATAATGACTTAAATGATAATGTCTCCTTGTTATTGCTCTATTTAAAATGATTATATTCGTATATGAGTATAGATTCTTTCGTTAGTGAAAATCTGTGTTATATGAAATAAGTGTTATTGTCTATGCATATGTCATGAAAGAATGTTGTAATAATTTATTTATGATGATTGCCTTTGTAGTATGATTGAAGTAATTAAATGATGATATGTATGTATGTATGTATGTATCCGTGGAATTATTTGAGAATTTATGAATATGAATGCAATAGTGAAATTACTGGAATGCTTTAACATGACGATTATTGGCGAATATTCATGAAAAGATTGTGATCTATTAAGTTGAACATGTATTGGTGAGTTCTATGTATTCGAATAACTTATTGATCATGTGTGAGATTGATTTCATGAATTTTATTGTTAGTTCCTCGTTAGTATGTTGTTTTACTTGATTCTTGGAACTTGTTTTAATTTGGCAATAACTATAGCATATATAATTTTTACTTCATATTTGGAAGTTAATTCATGATTATTACTATGCTTCTATGTTAGCTTATAACTTTATATGCCTAAATTAGTACATGATGTGATTGTATTCTCTTGATTAATGATAAATGATGTTTTGCTTTAGTTGCGTGAATATGAGACTATTTGTTTTCCTTGTATGTTATCGTGAGTAGATTAAATGCAAAGATAGTAATGGTTTGATATTTGAACATGCTCTTATGTATATTCTTGAACATGCTCTTATGTGTATTATTGTGCATAATGCTTTATGACATATGATGATTCTAAAACTAGTAGCTATTCCTTATGATGTGGATGATGTTGAAAATCTATATTATTTTCTTTTGAGTGAATGAAACTAGTTTTCATGAAAATGGAAAGAGTAGAATATTAATGAATTTTATGATATGTTTGACGTATGTTTTGCCTTATATGATATATGCTATATTATCACCATGAAGATTAATTTGTCTACTTGTTATTTGTGAGTTATAGTAAGTAGTTATACTATATCCTTGTGAATGAATTTGTCAAAACGTGATGTAAGAGAGTACTATTTTATTTTACCATGTTAATTACCATGATTAAGCTAGATTATTTCTCTTGCATGAATATACTTATGTGTGTATGATTCGTTGAGCTTTAGAATTGGTCCTATGGAATACTTATCTTTTCTTGTTTTGATGTGATTGTAATTTTCTAAAATTTGGAGAAGACTTGTATGTTCCTTAAATGCTTTCATGATTTTGTGTAGATGATTGAGTGTCGTGTTAAGTTAATTATTTATCTTGTATGATATGCTTATGTGAAATGTTGTGTCATGCTCTTGTGCAATATAGAATAGGCACTTGTGCGTTTGATTTGTCTTACAAATATTTATTGTTAATCATTGTTGAAGTATTTTGAAATTATTTAAGTAATTAGTATGCTTAGAATGATTTGGGTTTGATGGGTAATGATATGCACTATATTCGTAAATTGTTGCGATGTTTTTTTTTAAGGAGTTGTTAATTGTATCATTCTTTCTTTTGAGAAATTTCGAGAATGAATGAATTCAATGTGATGCGAAATTTGATGATCTTATTTGATTAGATTGATTACCATGCTAAGTTAATTGTTTCCTTGCATGATTTATGTATATGAATGTGAATCCTTGAGTTGCTTAGAATTTGATGTTATGAATGTTTGTTCTTTTACCACGACCAAACTCTTAGATTGATGATTTAAGAATGAGAGAATTCATGTATGTACTTGTTTGTGTGTCCTTGTGTAGATTATGCATATGTTGGCAATGTGTTATTTTTGAATTATTGAGATTTTTGATGAATACAACATGATAGATTAATTGTAGGTTATTTGAATATTCTTTACCATGATTTCTATGTGAGTAACTATATGAATTGTGCATTGTGAATGAATTTTTCAAATGTGCTATTTTCGTAAACATGTTTTCATGACTTTACGGATTTGTCAAATTGTGATTTCCTCTTTTGATGAATTTTGAAATATATGAATCTATGTGTGGATAATCTATGTCTCCATAATTGTTTCTCTTATTAGTCATTACATGATTTTAAATGTGATGTTTTGGTGAAAGTGTTCTTGTTTGGTAAGAATGGTTGAATTCGTAAGATTTATTGTTGTGGAATATCTATCTTCTTGTTTTAAGTTGATTATTGACTTTAAGTTTAGAGGCAATGTATGCTAATTAAATGTTTATGCGAGACGATGTGATATGCTTTTGTATGCTTATGTGTTTCGTGCTTAAGAAAACACTATCGTAGCTTGGTAATGATGGTTTGAACCACCATCATGATTGTTGTCCATTTATTAACAAATTAAGGAACTGACCGTCCTTGATCTCTTGTTAATGGATAGACATGATTGTGTTGATTGGATGATACTAATCTTGTCAAACTTTGGTAGTGTCTAGAGTTTGCTAAGAGATGAGGAAAATGATTTTTATAGAATGTATTGACCGTGTTTTGTGAACTTGAGATTTTGCGATGAATATGTATATGTGATGATTATAAATGATTTTGTGAGATTGAGTTATTTGGTACTCCATGATATGTTTAGGGTATGCTAGTTTCGTAATTTTGTATGACTTTATTATGTGCGCATCAATGGCATGTGAGTTTGTATTTTGTGAAGTTAATCTTAGTTTTAAATTATGTTGAAGTCATAACTTGGAAAGTGAGGCATGTTATTTTGTTGATTGAAATATCATATCATTCTGTGTATATAATTTGTAACAATATGAGGTAGTGCCATGATTAGGTCTTGTCCATTTTGGTATTGTATGCAGTTGGTAAGAATATTACATTTATTTGATATGGTTTTGACCGTTGATTATTATTGATTGATCTTTGATTCTTGAACTTGGAAGTTGTAACTTTTGCGTGAAATTTTCGAGGACGAAAATTCTTTAAGGGGGTAGAGTTGTAACAGCCGTATTTTAATAAATAGGATTTTTGTGTGATTATATATTTATCTATTCATTTAATTGAATATATGTGAATTCGTAATTTTATGAATAATTATGTTCTGGCTAAGTGAAGGGTAGTTTAGTAATCTATTAGGATCATTAATCTAGTTGAGAGCCTTAATTATGATTAGAAGGAGTTAATTATTATTAATTATGTGGTTTTCATTAATTAATGGAATGAGATGAGTAATAAAGAGTAAGGTTATAATAGATTAAGAATTGAGCTTTGGTATTGGGCCTAGGTTAAGTTAGTAAGGGTGTTTTGGTAATTGATGAGTGGTAACCTAGTTATAAAAGGGGAAAATTAGAGTGAGAAGCTCATTTGTCACAAATTTTGGTGGAGGAAGAAAGAGAAATGAGAGAGGGTTTTGGAATAGAGAAAGAATGAGAGTAGAGAAACAAATCCCGTATTCCTTACAACAGCCTCACTAAAACCTAAATTCCCGATTCGTTAACCGTCGGATCTTGACGAGATTTTGAGGGTAGGTTCACAACACCCAAACGCAACTTTGGACCGTGGGGATCGTCGAAATAAGGTCTGAGGTGGGAGAAATCGTGTTCTGAATATAGCAGCTTGTTTAGGAAAAAAATAGTGATTAATGGAAGAACAAAGAGGAGCTTAAGCTTAAGGATTAGAGCTAGGAATGGAGGAGTAGAGTATCCAACTAATCTAAGGTATGAGGTTTAGATAATATAACTAGAGTGAGCATAGAGAGGGGAGAATGTCTATTTCTCCATTCCCAAACTCTCTACACTCTTTTCTTTTGGGTGGGTGTTTTCATTTGATAAAAATGGTACCTTTGCATGATTTAATGATTATTGAGTTTATTGCAATATGAAATTATGAATCTTGGGGTTTTGAAATTGGAATTTGTGGATGTTTGTAAAGGATTTTATGTTGTTGTGAAGTTTTGAATAAATACATGAAAATCATTACCTTTGGTTTGAAATGATGTTTGATGATGTTAAAGTTTGTACTTCTAAGTTTATACATGATATATATGCTTAAAGGTGATAGATTTAGGAGTTTATAACTTGAAAAATGTGATTTTTATGTGATTCAATGAGGAACCCGTGAGCAGAGCATGAAATTCTGGGTTTGCTCGCTCAGCGACCAGTCCATCGCTAGAGCGAGGATTCATGTTCTTCATGAACCCAGAAATTCATGAATGCTCGCTTAGCGATGACCACTCTGCCTTTTCTCGCTTGTTTCTTCACTAGAGGTCGCTCAGCGACCAAGACTTGATTTTGAGAAACTTCTTTAACTTGTTTGATGAATATGAGATTATAACATGATTAGATTTAATCTTGTAACATGCTATAGGATTGAATTGATTGGATCTTGAGATTATATGAGAATGTTATACTCGTATATATGTATAGTGGATTGAAATTGAGAATGATAACTTATAGTTAACTTAGATGTTGAGTGTTATTGTACATGCTAATTAATTATGATTTATGAGTATGTTAAGATGAGATTATGTTTATAATGATGATATATAATTGTTGATGATTAGTGATGATGATGATACGATTATGTGTATATATATATATAAATTGATAAATGATGATTGATTATGGTGAATGTTATTATTTAGAGATTAATAATAATAATTGGATGCCTAATTGAATTGAGGTGAATGAATTACTTAATGACATGTGTGCTTGAATGTATACTTTAATGATGATATGATGATGTGTTGAGATAAGTTAATGAGAACTTAAAGAAGGAATAATAGGGATGAGTGGCCTATTATTCATGAGTAGATGTATAGTGTTATCATCATTATTTGGTATGTGTACATACATGCATTCATGATTGAGTCGGATATTAGAATCATGTGGATTCTAATAAAGAGGATATCAAATGATAATATTTGATAAATAAGGATATTAGAGGTGAGATACTCTAATAAAGACGATGATACCACATGCATTAGATATGTCTAGGGTGACATACATTATGTGTTTGCATTAGTTTGCATTAGGAAGTTGTGCACTCTAATTGTTGTTTGATAATTGTGATTGTGTTCCATTATAATTGTGAATGGTTGAATAATGCGATACTTATGATTGGGCGTATTATGAGATGTGTAATATTAATTGATAAATGATGATGATGTGTATACTTGTCAATTGATTGAGGATGTGATATTATTATGATGCATTATATTTTATGATTATGAAATATGAATGATATGAGATTGATATTTGTTTATAAAATGAGTTGTTAGACATGACCATGCTATGTCCTAAGTATTAAGTGTGTGCTTGTACTCAGTTTCTTTTATGGTTATATTATCTAACCCTCTGTTTTGTGTATGTGCTGGATTTGGGTTCCAGATCTTCAGGTTATGTTTGTGATCGAGTTGTCAGTGAAGCTCCGCTCTGATGTGACACGGGGATGAGATTATTTCTATAATGTATTATTTAGAGTCTTGCTTTTATTTCCAATGTATTTAAATATGTATTTTCTTATAAACTTATTTTGTACAATAATTGTTTTATTAATTAAGTTATTAGTAAGCTTTTATGTGTACGATATAATACTCGAACCAATAATTTTATAAATCAAGTATTATTTCCGTTGCGTATTTTGAAGAATATTTTATTAAGGTAGTATTTTATTAAATACGGGTTTGAGTGTTACAATCAATATATTTTGATGTACTAGAATATTTTAGTTGACAAATTACACATCATCGTCAAATTAGAGTCAAAAAATTTGTAGCCTATATAACTCTGTTTATACTAGTTTAGCTTAGAGTCAAGGTGACTAATAAGGTGATTATAACACTTGAGCATACATTTTTTGTATACCAAGTGCAATGCTAAATATAAAAATGTAATTTGAACTTTTAAGAGAGAAATTGAAAACTTATGCTATATTTAAATACCTCTTTATCATCACTATTTTCTTTTGTCTAATAGGCAAGTGATTAAACTCACATTTTTAGATATAGAATCATAAGATTTGAATTCATGCATGATGCTACTACATTTTAGTATTTTTGAAGCTATGAACTGAATTGAACCAGCCTAAGATGATCTCTAATGATGATATTGAAGCAAAGCACAATTAATTGACACCATTTTAATAATTGATATTTAATAGGTATCCCTATTGAAACAAAACACAAGTGAATATCTAATCGGTACTGGTTCTATAATAAGCAATAATATTTATATTATTTTTGTGGGATCCATTTATATTGATAGACTTATTGGTTAGACGTATCATTGGTGGGGTTCATTTAGAATTATTAAGAGATGTTCAGTTGGAGAGATTGAGTAGTTAATAGATACTATTATTAAAAAAAATTATAAATAAGTGATGTGTAAACGTATGGCCCATTTAGTACAAAAAAAGAGAAGCTCTACTCTGGATGTTCTGAGTACCTAATAGATATTGCTTCTTAAATAAGCATTGGTACATATATGGGCCTGTTTGTTTCAGCTTTAAAAAAATAGATTTTTTCTTTGTATTTTTTAAAATAGATTTTGTAAAACCGTTTTTCAAAATATTACAATTTTTTTTATATTCGTTTTTTTCAAACCAAATTTCAATAAAATGATGAACAACTTAAAATAACTTTTCAAACCAAATTTTCATTTGAAGCTTTTATAAAAAGTTTCTTTGTAAATTTTTTTACACAAAATTTTGTAAAACTATAATATCCATTTTTTAAAAAAATCAAAATAAACAAGCCCTATATTTCTTTGAAACCCATTTATAATGATGTAAAATTATTATTGAGATATATAGTTATTAGTAAAACTCCGATTAAATTTTTTTAAGAGATATTATGTTGGAGAAAAGTAAGTGCTTAGTAAATATCATTATTAAAAAATTATAAATAAATGATATATACACGTGAAATCAATTACATATAAAATAAATAAACGAAGAGCTATGCTCTAATGTCACTATTTTATTCAATGTGACTTCATTTTTGTCATTAACTTGTACATTTTGGTGCATGTATAGACTACAGAAAGATCGACTGCAAGATTTATGATACAGTATGATCATAAGAAGGACAGTCTTAGATGGAAACAGCGCTGAACACCAACGTTACCTGCGGTATAAACCGATGCATCTTCCCTACACTGCAGTATAAACTCTTGGGTCAAAAGCTTTACTACTCTATAACTAATGCATTATTTTTTTACAGTACTGTTTTTACTTTTTAATAATTGAATAGATAACCATACCGATATTTTTAAATAAAAATAAATAAATTTAATTTTAAAACAAAATTGAAATTTAATCCTCTACAGTACAATTTTAATGCAAGGGTCAAAATAATCCTTAGACAGTGGCAAAATTGTCCTCAACATTATATTTTAAAAAAAAAAATTGATAAAAAATTAATATTTCGGATGACCAAAATATTATCCTTATCATGATCAAGATGATGATGACCCATTTAGTTTGACAAAAAATAATGAAAATGAATATTAGTGTTCAAAATTCAACTTATATTTATTTTTTGTAGTTTTAGCCAAATAATATCACCTAATCGATATTATTTTCATAATGATGATGATGATGATGATGATGATGATGATGATGATGGCCCATTAAGTATTGTCAACTGATCCAACAAATCAACACGAACTTTTTTATAATGTTTTATTTTCATTCATACACTTTCTGAGAATTTCTCATAAGGTCACTCATCCAATGATTAGGGCACCAAGTCAAACAGGGTCGTTCTTATCATATGAATCCTAAAAAAATGATTTAATTAATATAAATAGTACAAATTAATTCTTATTCTTGATTCACCCTTCAACCATACAATCTCATATCTGCTTGGCCCTATATCTCTTTTATCTAAAAATTACTCTTCACCCCATCAATATCATGCATCAACAAAATTTTAAGCAATTTTCAATTTTAACCATCCACTATATAGACCACGTGACACAATTAACCACCTAAAAATTTTCATAATAGGATTCCAATTTTCAATAACACACACAATTCAACATATAATCATATAGAAAGTACAATCTAAAAATGCAAATTGTCAATTCAAGTTCAACAACAAATTCTGATGTTCCATGGTTCACATCTCTCAAAGCCTAAAGAAAGTTCATAATCTGCCAGCAATATATATAAGTGAGAATGGATCCCCTCAATTTTCTTCAATTTTCACATCTCAACCATCAATCAATTTTTTTCTATTTCTTTTATATTTAAATATTGTCTTACATTTGTAATTTAATGGTCCATTTGTCACATAATTTCCTCAATTTATTTTTGAACTTGAAAGAATCCACTCTCAAGTCAAAAGAAGTACATACATTGTTAAGAGAGAATTGATCAAATATCTCTTGCATTCATTAGTTAAGTACATGCTACTAGCTATACTATACCGGTAAAATAAAAATATTAATTATAAAAAGTTGGTACATGTATAACATAAAATTCATTATTATTAATCAGTGTTAGTACTATAAAAGTACTGAAGTTTTATCAAGTGATGATACTTAAAAAGAAATGTAAGAGATTCTTGACTGTAATTGTACAGTATCATTAACCACTTCGAGAATTCGTTGCTAGCTGTCTCTCTCAAGAATATTTATTTATTTAAATAAGTAAAATAAAAGATAAAGGACATATATAAAAAGGCTATGATGGTAAATATAATGATATATAAATATAATGACTATGTATTAAGCATTACTAACAGTGAGTCAGTAACATTACATACACTGCTTGATAAAAGAAAAGGACCAAGTTCGATCAGAATGACCTCATTGTAAATAAATTCAACAGTAATACTGCAAGTACGTATACGTGTATTGGAATTGGTTAACATAGAGTACTCTTCCTGTTATTTCCAGTTGTTAAACTAAATGTGACAAATGGTTAGTTAAATATCCAATACACTTTTGAGATTTGCCAATTTGGTTTTTTTTTTTGAAGAAATAACACAATTACAAATTAAAGGTGTTAGACACACATATATAAATAAATAAATAAAAATAAAGTGATTAAAATTATATTAATTGATGTGACTATTTTATTTTCAATTTAATTTTCTGGATTGATGTGTGTCAGTGTGTGTGTGCGCGCTTAAATATTGTGTCTATATCGTTGTACCTAGTTAAGTCTATTTTTTTAACATATAAGAATTAAGTTGAAAGTAAGTGATGTATATAATTTATGAATTAATTTTTTGAGTCATACTTGTTAGAAGTCCCACATTGGCTAGAGATATGGCAAAGATAGCCTTTATAAGCGTAGTGCAAACCTCAACTCTCAAGCTAGCTTTTGTGGTTGAGTATAGGCCTCACAAATTCTAATATGGTATCAGAGCCTATCCTAGATCCATTTGTTGTTTGTTGTGGAGACCTCCCATATTTGGGCCACCCGTTGTTGTTGATTCCACGCACCAAGCCCAATAGTGCTGGGCGTGAGGGGGTGTGTTAGAAGTCCCACATTGGCTAGAGATATGGCAAAGATAGCCTTTATAAGTGTAGTGCAAACCTCAACTCTCAAGCTAGCTTTTGTGGTTGAGTATAGGCCTCACAAATTCTAATTACTAAACCGTGCACACTAGTTAAGCATACTCAAAAAGAAAAGAAAAAAAACAAAATTAATATTAAAAAGATAACTTTTTACATCTTTAATATATTAAATACACAAGTTTTAAGAAAAAATTTATATATTAATATGTTTAACTAGTGCACCGGGTATACTGTTTAGCATTTTTCTAATTTTTTTAGTTAGTATTTTTTTTCGGGTGGGACAATTGTTGCAATGTTCTAGAAATTTTTATATATAAATAATTACACATACGTAAAAGGTAAACAGACAACAAACTGTACCGCTAATTTTTTTTAGTATAGTAAATCCAATCTTTCAAAAGTTGATTTGCTAGTAAGTGATATAATTTAAGGCCTAATTTGACAGTAAATGAGATATTATTGTTCGACATAATTCAAAGTTGAAAATATGTGTTTTTTGCCTATTTTTCAAATTCATAAGGATGTAAGGTTGGACACTTGGACTACTACAATTTCATGAGACAAATTAAGAATTTAATTGTAAATGGACTAAATACTCCATTTGTTAAAGTTTGTACAATCTTCTAAATTATTATTCCACTATGATTTTGTTGAAGATTTAAAATGTGTTTTTTTTCTTCTTTTTTTTATTATCAAAACAGAGTGACATATTGATTTTGTGATACTTAACATTGATCTAAACACAAACATTGAGGTACACAAGTTATAAAGCTTTAGTATTATAAAAAAAAAGTTATAAAGCTTTAGTCAAAAAAGTTATAGAGCAATAATAATTTATTTATTTTTGACAAAAGCAATAATAAATTTCAAAGCTATATAAACTTTGCTATTTTTAATGATTATAGGTAGAAGTGTAAGTGATTAGGGCAAAATCGATAAGTCTGACTATAATAGAAAATAATTTAATATCTTCTAGTCCGGGTTGAAAACTAAATTGAGAAAAACCAAACTACATTGATTTGGTTCTTAACTTTCATTTTTAAATATACAAAAAGGTTTAGCGGTGCAATTTATTGTTTATCTATTTTTCGTTAATGTGTAATTATATTCCCATTGCAATTTAGCACCAAAATCTCTTACGCATGTTTTAAGAGACTGTAATGACGCGAAACCTTTTTGGGACCATATTATCAAAATTGATCATTGGAGTAAGTTCTATAGCTCGAATGAAATCTATCGATCAACCAACGACATTGGAAATACGGCTTAACCAAAAGGAAGCTATTATTTGGGGTTTGTCGTCATTTTTTTGTGGCAAGACCATAATAATCTCATCTTTGAGTGACATACTGACATGGCAATTATTCTTTAGTCTAAAGTTATAAATCAATTTGAAGAAATTTACAGCTCGGTGAACACATACAAAAGAATTAATTAGAATTGATGCTAGCTCCAATTCATTTTTGTTAAAACCATCCCCAGATATGTTCAAAATGAATATTGATGGCTCTTCAGCTTGCAGGGGCATCCAGCGGAATCAAAACAACACCTTCATGAAAGAATTATATTGCAAAGTTAGTTCTACCAACTCTATCTTTGCAGAAGCTTCAGCTTTACCTAGCGAAATTCTTCTTGCTCGTGATTTGGGTGTCAAGGACATCATATTTGAGACTAACTCTCTTGCTTTATTTTATATATGGGTCATTAAAGGTCATACTACTTATACTCCTTTGATATTTCTTCTGAAGAAAATTAACATTATACTTCATAGTAGAGATTAGGGGTGGCAAAATGGATGGATAGGATGACCTTGCATTTGGATGGATCAAAATAATTTATTAATCCATTACAATCCATCAAAAATTTATCAAAATAATTCAATCCAATCCAATCCATCTATTAAAATATGTAATTTTTTATTTTCTTAAAAACCTATTTATTAATTGATTACTAAAATAGTTTTGTTTATTATTTTAAAAACTAAATTTTTCTTTTACTTTATGAATTGGTGTATAAACATTTTCACTAAGCCCAAACATTGTTTTAGTGAGCCCAAAACATTCTGTCTAAACCTCCCTTAATCACTTAGATTTAAAACTATATTTTTCTTAATAACAAAATTTTGATAAATAATTTATTTAAAGTAATTTAATAAATAATAAAAACATGTGGTGGTGGTGGTGGCCGGTCAATGTCCAGTCAACGTTGATCCTTGTCGTACGCGGTCAAAAATAATCAAATTTTAAAATGTAGTAATAAAGTAGTTAACCTTGGTCGTCTCTCAATGACTCTTTTGATTAATGTTTAGCAATATTAGAATCAAGTAAAAACTGTAAAAAGGGGGATTTAGGTTTGGTTTCAATGATTAGAAACAAGGAAATAAGTTGATTGAAAACAGTTATGAAAAACAGATTAATCTACTGTTTCGGAAATTTCAGACTTATCATCGGTTATTATATATTATCAGTTCCTAAGCGGATTTAATTCTCTCTCGATTTATAGAAACGATTAACAAGCGTATTCGATTCTATATGAATTATATTCCTTTTGTTAGATTACCGAATTAAGCAAACGGCATACCGAATTAAGCAAACGGTTAAGAACACGTGAATTAACGAACAAGCTAAGTTAAAACACGGCTACCTTAGGAAATATAAATCAATCGAAACTAACAATCATATTCTACGAAACTTGAATTAAGCAAACAAGAACATAATTGAAAAGAAATAAATTAAACTGAATAATATAAATAACCTCAAGGTCTTGGAGAAATTCTCTTAAAGCAGATTAACCTTATGGGTTTAGCAAGCCATGAATACTAGAGAATATAAAAGTTTTTTTTGTAGAAAACTGGAATGAATAAAATATGAGGAGTGAGGCTCTATTTATAGATTTATTTAGCTTAAGAGTTACGTCCCATCGTGGCACGATGGGCTCCCATCGTGACACGATGAGCCTTCCTTGGTCGCAAAGTTTGGTTCCTTTCTTAACAGCTAAGCTTCCTTCTCATCGTGGCACGATGGGCTTTCATAATTTACTCTTGGCTTCAACACGAAAGTTGTAGCTTTTTCTCTTAGCTTTCCAAAGCATGGTCACGGACCTCAATCTGATACTCGTAGCTCAAGTTATGGCCTGTAGAGTGAGAAGAGGTTAAACTGCAGTTTATTCATGAAATAAGTACTGAAAACAAAATAAAAGCAAAACTATCCTAAACTTAGAAAACACATTAAAAACACTAAATGTAACGGAAGAAATCGATTTATTGTTATAAAATAAGATTAAAGAAAGTGCATTAGAAATGCACTGATCAAACGCCAAACCTCCGATATAGCCGTGGACGGAAAATTTTTCGATGGACCAGCGGCGACAGACCGGTGGCCAGCGACAAAGCTCCAACGGTCAACCACCCTATTATATTAATTTAAATATAATAATAAAATATTATATAATATTTAATTAAAACTATTATTTTATTTAATAAGAAAATTATTACTTATGATTAAAATAAAGACTTATTTAAAAAATTTGTTTTTCATTTTTAAAAAATCAGTCTTTTAATTTTTTTGCTAAAAAATTCAGAATTTTTATTATAATAAAAATCAGTGTTTTATTTCAAATACGAGAAGTAGTTTTAAGATTACTAATTTTTTAAATAATAATAATAGTTTTAAACAATCCAAAAAACAATTTATTTATAAAAATAATAATAGAAAACAGTATCTTTGTGTAAATAAGTAATTTTTATTTATTAAAATGGTTTAAAATAACTATAATCATATTTTGTTTACTATATCATTGTATCTATTTTAAAATGAATAGATTTATATTCATTGAATTTTTCAAAAATAAATATGTGACACATTGAATTTTTAAAAAAAATGGTTGGGTGGATTGGATCTATCCATTATTATCAAATAGATGGATAATCCATAAACATTTATATAGTGTATTGGATGGATTGAATGGATATTTTGGTAGATGGGTTGAATGATTGATGTATTAATGGATCATTTTGCCTTTAATAGGGATTGCACGAGTTTGATTTATTTTTTTTAAAAAAAAAGGCTAATCGTTGTGCTCATATGTTTGCTTAAAATGGACACACCACTCCTTTTCATATTATTGTGGTTGATTATGCTCTATTTATATGCGGTCTATTGTAACTTTCTCCTCCGTCGTCGAGTTAATAAATTAGCCTCTTATATAATTTTTTTTTTTTCCTACAAAAACAGTAAAGCTAAAATTGATATCAAGAGGTGGCCTTTGCCCCCACATCTGCAGCTATATTTTTGTTCCTGGTTGGTACCATAGAGAGACCAAACCAAGATGGGTACTACTTATAGGAAGTTTGTGAAGTATCATTTACTTAAAAATCATCCCATACACAAACTTCAAAGGATGACCGATGATGCTACACTCAAATATAAGTTCACAGTTCTCATCTTCTCATTGGTAGAGACAATGGCCTAATTAGTGAGAGTTCACTAACAATAAGGAAAAACATTGAGTAGAGTTTTAAAACATATTTAGTTTAGCGACATATCTTGTTGTCAAGGGGGTTCCGAAGGGTATTTGGGAAGAGCGGTAATATAGGGCACCAGGTTTTTAAAGGCACCAAACTATATATATATATATAGGGCCGGCCCTGAGGCTGTGCAAGCAGGCCCCACAGCCCAGGGCCTCAATCATTTAAGGGCCTCACTTTTTTTCTTTCAAGTCCATCATACTAAATATGCAAGGTAAACGGGCAACAATTGATTTGAAAATGATTATTTTG
Organism: Trifolium repens; assembly: GCA_030408175.1. Taxonomy (NCBI): domain Eukaryota; kingdom Viridiplantae; phylum Streptophyta; class Magnoliopsida; order Fabales; family Fabaceae; genus Trifolium; species Trifolium repens. The sequence continues at coordinate 35,084,179 of CP125845.1, forward strand.
ATGTTGATACTTTTTACAATTTAATGCAAGTTAATTGGCTCCCTCAGGGGATGTGTGATGATTTAGACCGAACTGTGAGACGTTTTATTTGGAAAGGCACAGGGGATTCCGGCATGCATTTAGTTGGCTGGAATAAAATTACACAACCACGTCGTTATGGTGGATTAGGCGTTCGCATTGCCAGACTGCAGAATGCTTCGCTACTTGGTAAACTGGTATGGGAGATACTCCACTCCCCTTCTAAATTATGGGTATCTATCATCAAAGAAAAGTACTTGAAAGGTCGGTTGATTTTTAATGCTTCTCTTGTCGGTGGATCGGTGGTTTGGAACGCAATTTCAAAGGTTGTGAACATGCTAAAAGACGGATTTACACTTAAAATTGGTGACGGCAACTCCAAATTCTGGTATGATCCTTGGGTGTTCAAGGATAAACTTTGCAATATGGTACCGTTTGTCGATATTAATGACACCACGAAAACGATTAATGAAGTGTGGTCCAACGGACAGTGGAATTTTGAAGAACTATACACTGACATACCGGATTTTGTGAAGAGTGCCATTGAGCATGTGAAACCGTGCATAGTAAATGACCTTCCGGACGTCTGGGTTTGGCAGAGTTCAAGTGCTGGCATTTTCACTGCTAAAGATGCGTATGAATGGCTGTTAAAGCCGCTCCCAATTAATGACCATGTCAATTGGAAGTGGATTTGGCAAAGTAAGCTCCCTGCTAACATTCAATTTTTCATATGGCAGGTGTTGCACGGTTCCATCCCTACACGAGGAGTTCTTCATCATCGTCGGGTTTGCAATTCTAACCTCTGCCCGAGATGTTTAGTAACTCCTGAGTCCATTGAACATTGCTTGTTTAGGTGCATGGATGCAATTTGCGTTTGGAAAGCGTGTGGGCTGGAATGTGCGCTGGCCTCGCTGCATAACGGTGATCTCTTTAGCTGGTGTAGAAGAGCCTGTGCATCCTACGGGGTTATAGTGTGCATCATTATGTGGGTTGTCTGGTGTGCGAGAAATCAATTTCTCTTCAATGGCTTACGAGATAGCGTGCATGAAAGTGTCGCAAAAATAAATTCCTTGAGAATTTTCTGTGATTCTGCCTTTAATTCTCAATTGTTGGATTCGACCCGGACAACCAACATTCGGACTGTGGCATGGTTGCGACCAACTGAAGGGTCTGTCAGTTTAAATGTAGACGGAAGTCTCCTGGGGTCAGTTCATACTGCAGGATTTGGAGGTCTGATACGTAACAACGCGGGAGAATTTTTGGGAGGTTTTTACGGATCGGCGGTTCAGCCAAATATTCTTTATGCAGAGATCATGGCAATTTTACATGGCTTGGAGTTGTGTTGGAGTAAGGGTTATAGGAATGTGGCTTGCCTATCGGATTCTTTGCAAGCTGTCACCTTAATCAAGGAGGGTGTCTTACCATTTCATAGCTTTGCAAATGAAATTCACCAGATAAGTCAATTGAGAAGTAGAGCTTGGACTGTGGTGATCGATCACACTCTCAGGGAGGGTAACAGATGTGCGGACCTTTTGGCAAAGATGGGAGCTACGACGAACTCAACTCTTGTGTTATTGAATGACCCCCCATCTGACCTCAATCATTTGCTGCAGGCTGATGCGAGGGGTGTGTCTATTATGAGGATGTAATCCCTCTTTTTGTTTTCTTTTTCTTTTTCTCTTATGTAACCAAAAAAAAATAAAATAACTGATTTACTTTTTTAATTTTTTTTTACGGGAAAAAAAAAAAGTTTTATTAGGGGTCCATTTTTATTATTTGTTTTGGGCCTCCAAAATCTCGGGACCGGCCCTGACTATATATAAAAAGGATACAAATTTTTGGGATGGTTTTTTCATTATTCCTATTTTACCCTTAAAAAAAACTACAAACAAAAAAAGTAACCAACTACATATTAAAAAGATAAAGTTTTTTGGATGACTTTTTCATTATTCTTATTTTACCCTTAAAAAAACTACCAACAAAAAAACTAACCACCAATTATGGTTTACTCTTTTTTTAAAAACTAACCACCAATTATGGTTTACTCTTTTTTTAAAAAGTAACCACAAATCATGGAACTTTTAATACATTTCTATACCATAATACTATTATGTATACATTAATAATCTTCTATTATACATAACATTTTAAGTTGAATATTATTAAAATATAGTAAAACCCAAATTGGAATTATGAATGATAGCAACATGAATTAGTTTAGGCCAAAAGAACGATTCTATGATAACAACATGAATTATGTAAGTTTGCTAATAGAAGTAAACTAAACAGAACAAAAAAATTTACTTATCATAAGTTTGCTAAATTAAATTATGATTTGGATTATTAGTTGAGCCCACATGAAGAACTTAAAAAATAGGAAAACTAAAAATACACACATTAATTTTTTTAAAAAAATCAAATTTATAATAAATCACGATTTACAATTTATATACCTCAGTAAAATAAAAAACGCGAATCACACAAACTGGCCGCTAGTATATATAATTGAAATCTAAAAATTATATAATCTATATTAATATTTTTTTAGTATAAGTTTAAACATACTGAAAAAAAAGTAAACTTCAATTGGACCACATATGACATATGTATATGCATAATAATTTAAAAATTAGAATTAATATATTAAACTCATTCTCTCTTTGTAAAAAAAAAAAACTTCCTACATAAATTGTGTTAAAAAAACTTCATAAATGTGATTCACTATAAAAATTGAAAACCTAAAATCAGTGATAACTAATTGGACTATTAACATTTCGGTTAGAGAAGGGAAAAAAATCACGGAGAATTATGTTCAAAGATTAATAGTTGGAATTTGCAGCTATTGTGAGAATTGGAATGCTACTAATACATGTTTGAATTGATAGATACATGTATAATTACTTTTGTTATGATTTTACTATAGTTTTAATTAACTTGGTGCGAACTTTGTAATTTTTATTTTTTTTTACCTTTTTTTAGAATGACTTATAAATCTGATAACAAAAAAGTTATATATGACTTGAAGAAAAAAAAACACCAAATTCACTCTTCTGATAGTGCACTCAAAATGTCAGGAACGATCATGTTTGTTGCTCATTTACCTCTCATTCATATGTAATTATCTTAAGTGTGACAATCAAATCACATTCTCAATATTGTTAAGACAAATAATATTATAAACTTCTATTTTTCGAAGACGATTTCCAGGGCCGATCCTATCCTAAGGCTAATAAAGTTAGGGCTTTAGGCCTCTAATTAAGTTTTAGGACCACTAAGATTTAAATTTAGGCCCCATAATTATATATGTAATAGATATTAAAGGCCTCATTTTTATTATAAAAATTCTTCGTGTCCCAGCGTTTAATGTTCCAACTTCCAAACTACAACGCATGTGTGATCGTGGGACTGATTCCCATTTTATATATTTCTCTCTTTAAATGCAAATGTAACTTTTTTTTTTAAGCAGCAAATGTAATTTTTTGGACATTGTGTTTTTTGTTTTGTTTAATCCACCAGTTTAATCTGATTTGAGAATTAGTTCTTGCATCAAGTGGTTTCAGCTAGAGCTGTAAAAAGGGTCTTAAGGGATCGGCCCTTTAAAGGGCGGACTGACTTATTCATGATTATTAATTTTATTTAAATTTTAAACAATTTTCTTGTGTCGTGAACTTATTCTATTTTTCTTCAATCAGCATTATCCACGTTCGGCACACTAAAAAAACTATATTTAAAAATTTAAATAAAATTAATAATTAGGAATAAGTGGGTCCGCCCCTTATAGGGCCGGCGCCCTTTTTACAGCTCTAGTTTCAGCCCCCTTCCGATCGCAGCTGCAGGGGATCTAACCATGGTATTCCTACCAAGTTCAGCGTCAATCACTACTGAATCAACTAACGATTGGTTAATTTTTTGGACATATTGTTAACAATGAAAAAAATTCAATGACAATAATTAAAACATTGGGTTCAAGTAGTTCCTCTAAGATGGGTCTGACTTTACTTATCTCCCAACCGAACTATAAATTAATAAAAATAATGCAATTTATTTTTCAAGGTTTGAACTCGCAAAGGTTTTAATCCCAAGGCCTATATTTACATTAAATGACTTTTTACTGTTAAAAAACGTGTATTTTTTAAAATAAGCTTAAAGTAAATTTAAAAAATATAGAAGGATGGGAGAATACAAACCAAAAATCTAGAAAAGGTAAGTAAAAATATTATGAAAAACAAATTTAAATTAAAGAGTATAATGAGAATCATCCATAATTCCACCAAAGTGTATGAAATATTATATCATCTTTAAAAGTTACATTTAAATCTAATATAAATTTATAACAAAGAAAAGGTATAATTTTAAATTTATAGCATGACCCTTTTTTAAAATATTAGTATTATTAGTTATAAAAAGGTCTTGTGTAAAAATAAATTTTTACACCTCTAGATATGTTGGACCGGCCCTAACGATTTCCATCATCATTGTTATAATTTTAAATAATTTTCAAACATCAACCCATTGTGTGCCAAGTCAACCATTGTGTGCCAAGTCAACCACATAATTGGCACAAATCAAAACTCATTTTCTTTGACGAGGCCAAACCAAGACATTTTATAAGCTATTTTTTATTAAAAAAATGGCTAAATTAAACTTTTGATCCCTTAACTTATTTGCTGGTTTTATTTTGGTCCCTTAACTAATTATTATTTTATTTTGGTCCTTTAACTATATTTTCGTCTACCAAATAAGTTATTTTCGTTAGATTTTATAAAAAAACGTTAATGTTCATCATCACTATCATCGGCTTCATCACCAAACCCAGAAAAATGATCTTCATCAATTTAACCATGAATTTAGGGAATAGAGTTTTGATTTTGGGGGAAAATTGAACATTGAAATGTAAATTGGATTGTTGAGTTTTTTAGTTTTTCAGGTTTAGTGATGAAGATGATGATGAATTTTTCCAGATTTCTGGATTTGGTGATGAAGATGATGATTATGAAGATGAAGATTAACGTTTTTTCATAAAATTAAACGGAAATGACTTATTTGGCGGACATAAATATAGTTAAGGGACCAAAATGAAACAATAATTAGTTAAAGGACCAAAATGAAACCAACAAATAAGTTAAGGGACTAAAAGTCTAATTTAGCTTAAAAAAAATTTATCGCTCCGATTGTTTTTTCCTTTTTTATTAAAAAGAAAAAAAATTAGATAGTTCCGAGTTATGTTGCAAGGTAAATATTGTCTGATCGAGAATTAAGGCTATTTCGACACATTTTGAGGCCCCCTAGCCGAAGGATCATGTTGCCCTTCCTTAAGCCACCCTTGTCGAGAATTATTCTATCAAAAAATTGAACTTAAATTCTTTTGAATCAATTATCTTTAAAAATAATTTTTTAACCACTTAAACTCAAATAATTAAATAAAAAAATGTATTTTAAGAATTTTGACATGTAACCTTGAAGTACTAACAAATCCAAAATTAAAATACTCTCTGACTTGCATTACAATTACTCCAAAGCATACTCAATGTTGATGCAATGTTATGAGACAATCCTAGTACACGTCCAAAGCTTGGGGTTAGACTAAGGCATGAATGAATGAAACAATTACATTTTGACAGCATTTTGCATATACATATGATGTGACAAGTCATAGTCATAATTGGTGAAGGGGAGGGGCACACGGTGAGTTCTCTGTCTTTGGGTGAATGGTGTGTGATGAATGAATTAAGGAGAGAGATAATGAAAGTAGTAGAGTCCACTGCTATGTTTCTCTCTGTTTTTGGTCAAACAAAGCATCAACAGTGAGAATTTCCATCATGGTCTTCACCCTTTCAGGTGTTGATAGTGACTATCATCATATGGTACTTTTTTAACAGATTACCATCACAAAATTATTGCTACTGTAAATTTTATTGCAGACCGCCCATGCAATCACATTTAATTTTGTATAAACACATTAATATTTGTTGAAACTTACACCAACCATTTCAGTTAAAGTGGAACTAGATTAGAGTAGTTGTTCTAGGAATTTTACACACTTTTACGCTATAGTAAATCTCAATCGTCAATTTATGATTACAGATTCAATTTAATGTAGTTAAACAATTTTAATCATTGATTTGAGATCAAACATCATAAATTAATTGATGTGATTGCAAGAAATTCACTCCTTAATTAGGTAGGGTTGGATTCATACAACTATTGTGTAGATGTAATAACCGTTGTTGAGTGTCCCATAAAAAATGAATGATTAAGATTAAATAATGTATTCAACTATTAAATCTAACTGCTTTAAATAGGAGCCATTGGATTAGAATTATAAGACCTAGATTGTCGACTATGTGAAAATTGTGACGCAGTTACATAAAATGATCTAGTCCCGGCATTTAAACCTCCTCAGCCGCCATTCCTCCGGTTCGCTGCCGTTTTGCAAGGTACGTGTTGTTGGTGATGGATCCTCTTCTGAGTGGTTGCTTTGAGTAGCTGGTCTTCCGATCTGCTTGACAGTGGTGGGTTTTGGTGGTTTATTTGTTCGACGCCGGTAGCGTGACCCTTTTTCCGGCGAGGTTTGTTTGTTTCTTTTCTATTTCGGTTTCACTCTTTTCTAGCTCTATTATGGTTTACTTTGCCTCTGTTCATTATGTTTGGTTTGTTTCCGACGAAGTCTGCGTTTTCCGTTCTTCTTCTTGGTGCTGTTCGTTTTGCTCTGCTAGTTTCTGTTCTTGTTGTTTTTGGTTATGTTTCGTATGTTCCTTGTCGTTGTCGGTTTTTTGTTTTGGGTTTCTGTTACTCTATTCTTTGTGGTGGCATTACTGGCGGACGTGGTTGTGTTCATCCGGCCGTTTGGTTCGGCGCCGGTGGGCTGGTTGTGTGGTGGTAGCGCCGGAAACGTAGTGGGTGTTTTTTCGGCCGATGTGGTGTTTCGTCGTGCATATGGACATGGTGGGTTATTTGTGCGGATCTTGTCGCGGACGTGGTGGTGGGTTATTGGTATTGAAGTGGTGGTGGTGGCTAGGGAAGGTGGTGAGGTGATGTGGTACAGGTTGGGTTTGAGTAGGCTTTGGTGGTTCTGTCCTGTTGTGCTCGAAAGAGTTAGGTGCGTAGATACTCCGTGTTGACGATAGTTGTTGTTTTATCGCACCTATAGGACGAGTTGGGGTTGGTGAGGTGTTGTTAAGTGGCTTTTGGTGCGTGGGTGTGTGGGTGTGTGGTTGATGTTGTGCGTAAGGTTACCTTTTGTTACTTGATTCTCTGACTGTTTCCCAAGTCTGCTGAGATTTGCAGGACTCTTTGAGTCTCTGATGGTGTCCAAATCTGTTGAGATTTGCAGGTTTCAACTAGGTAAACCAATCATTGACTATTTTGGAGGTGGTCTGCAAGCTGAGACGTATCCGCCTAAGCTTTACTTCTGTTGGTGTCCCTTCAACTTCTGACTTAAGGAGTTGTCTTTTGGATACTGATGGGCCAGTTAATTTTGCTTCGAGATTGGAAGTTAGTGTCTAGATGTTTCCTTTTGGGTTCGGGTAGAGGGCCTCTGATGGTCGGGGAGTTTTAGGCGTTGTCTGTCATTGGTGTTCCGCATATATACGGCGCCTTTGTTTGTAGTCCTCCTTTTCTAGTCTCTGTTCATCTTGTACGGAGACCAGATTTTTATATATATTATATTTGTCATTAAAAAAAAAACAATTAACACATGATATACTTCAATATATGTCTATTGTGTTGACGTATAAAAGTAAAACGAAAAGGAAAATAACTTTTATATGTTGGAACATATATGTCTACTGTGTTTTTGTAAAAAAAAGTAACCATATATATGCCTTAAAATATGGATTTAATTTGTATACACTGACATGTACATCTAATCAAATCACGACATGTATGTATTTGTTGAAATATTTTAAGAACAAACCTATTAAAATAGCACTATGAAAAGTGATTTAATTGGATGCATATATAAAAATATTTTACACTATCAGTGCATAGCAATTAATCTCTAAAAATATACCTTGTTAAAAGGAAATGAACATATAACACAACGTTGCTCATATCATGCGTGTGCACATGTTTTACTATAAACTATTATACAGTAAATCATAAAAGGGTAAAAATGAATTTTGGAAAAGTTATAAGGGTAAAATGGGAAGAAAAAATGATAAGCTATAAGTCATAAGCTACTTGAAATAACGTTTAAAAAATAATATATAAGTCAATAAAATAAACTATCAGCTCGTGGTGCAAAAACTGTTACCAAACCGATCTTTTATAAGACATAAGCTATAAATCAGTTTTTGTGTCTTACTCATGACTTCATCTCATGAGTTAATCAATATATATATTGATTAAATTAAAGAATATTTATAGTAAAGTGTAAATTTGTATTGTAAAATTAAATGTTATTTACTTTAATTGAAAAAATTTAATTAAGTTTTTGAAAAGGATCTTGTCTCTTAATAATGCCAATGGTCACCACCACAAGGCAATATATTCTTTAAATAAAAAATTACAATAAATCAATACATCTCGTTACATCTTCAAATCGTTACATCTCCAAATTTTATACAAAAACAAGTATTGAAGAAAAATTATTACTTTGCAAATATAAATACCAAAAAAGAAAATAGAGAAGAAAAATATGGGTTACACTGAGAAGCAGGAAGCTTTAGTTAATGGTTCATGGGAATCGTTCAAACAAAATCTTTCAGTTTATAGTGTTTTGTTCTACACTATGTAAGTTTCATATTTTTTGAGTTTTTTGGCTTGTTTTTTTTCCCCTCTTTTATTGAATGTCGATTTTAAAGGATGGTATAAATTTACAAGAATATTTTTGTTGTTTTAATAAAAAAGTATACTAGATAAATTACCTGCAGCAAAAGACATGTTCTCTTTTCTTAAAGACTCGGTTGGAGTACATGATAGTCCTGAACTTCAAATCCATGCTGAAAAAGTCTTTGAAATGGTGAGATTATCGAACATCAATGAACTTTTTTATTTTTATTCTTCATTCAACATGGATGTTCCTCTTAAGCTCTATTTGATAAAAACAGCGAATGATTGATAAGTTAGCAGATATCGTATAATTTATGGCTGATGGCTTATAGTTTATAGCTGATAAATTGATTGAAGTGTTTGGTAAAATTAGTTGTTAAATTAGCTGATAAATGTGAAATGACATAAAAGAACATTCTTAGTTAATAATAAATTTTATATTAAATTTATATTTAAAATAGTAATATATATTTATATGAAAATTTATATGAAAATTTTAATTTATTTTAATTTCATTTTACTTTAATGTAATATATTTTTTTTTATAAAATTTTAATGTAGTATATATTACATGTCAAAGTGTACATGTACACTAAACAACTTGTAATACTTGAAAATAGACTTTGTACTCTAGTAATGCGAAATTGGGTACATAGAATAATATTAAAAAGATTCTTAATTTATAACAAAATTTATATTAAAATGATATTATAATAAAATATTGTTTAAGCAATTATGTAAATTTTGAAATAAACATATAATAAAAATTAAGATAATCTTAACTATGCTTGCTAAAAATAATAATAATTATATGATACATGAGATGTTTTTTATTTTAAAACTTAATTATGCTATTTTAAATTAAAATAAATTATAAAGTGTAAAAGTGGATCTTAGTTAAAATAATAAGGATAAAAGTGGAAGAAAAAATAATAGGCTATAAGCTATAAGCTGACGAGCTTCTAGAAATAGCGTATGAAAAATAAGCTATAAGTCAATAAAATAAGTTATAAGCTCGTGGTGAAAAGACTGTTATCAAACGAATCTTTTAGATTATAAGCTATAAGCTATGAGACATAAGTTATAAGTTAATTTTATGGTCTTGCCAAACAGACTCTTAAAATTATTTTATCAGAATTCGGTATTGGGTCTAACTCATCCATATAAAAATCGATTATTAAGGTGAGGATTTCCTCTTACGTATAAACCCTTGTCCAGACCAACTAACATTCGATGTTAGACACCCCTTCTTCACGCCCAACATTATTGGGCTTGTGCATGAATATAAATGGTTAGTGGCCCAATGGATTTTGGAGAGGTTCAGATACCATCTTAGAATTAGGTATTGAGCCTAACTCACTCTTATAAAATCGGTGAGATTTCTTAACATTAATAATTTTAGCCGATCACAATTAACGCTGAATTAGGCCCCTTAAAGCATTATATTTGCTATAGCATATGCCTATAAAAAAATTTCATCACACGTCACTAGGATTCTTCTTTGGTCGCATTTGTTTGTCAAGTCATATCTTAAGTCTCTAAGATCAAATTTATCTTGATTTTATATGAAATTACAAAACACTTGCTTGTTGGTAGAATCATTATTGAAATCATCAATATGTGAGTATAAATTTTCTTTTACACGGTTACGTGCTCACAAATTTGAGTTAGTAATGAGGAAAATCTCAAACAAACTTACTGAAAGTGATGGTAAAGGGCTCTGGCATCTCTTTTTTTCTTATAGAATATAGGGCTGAAGTGCGGAAAGAAACAATTACAAAGGCATTAATCTAGGGTCATAATCCCTAAAGTAACTGCTAACAAGAGTTGTCTAATATGACTAGGATACAAATCATAAAATATGGTAGATCGATCTAGGGATAACCCCAACGATGGTAACACATATCAACATAATGATTTGCCTCCCTATAAGAATGAGACACATTAACATTCCATTGTAAATTAATCCTGTAGATGACAATTATTCTTTACCAATGCATAACCCCCAAGACTTCTAGACCAACCTATCTTGATGACTTGAACAACCGAAATAGAGTCAACATTCAAATCAATAACATTATAACCCAAACCTCGAGCATACTTCAATCACTCGTATACACCCAAAGCTCGGCCACATATCACACTACCACAACATGCAACCTTTCCATCTTTATTAGCAGCATCAATATTGGTGTTAATCTTCACCCTATCCATTGTCGGGCATTGCCAGCCAATCAAACGAGTCACACGAAACGATGTCATCACTCGCTTATTCACTTCCACAGCTGCATAATAATCTCCGGTAAGCTTCAACATATCATGGACCCTAGTGGTTGAGCCTACAATTTTTGTTCTACACAAATTAGTATTAGGTGTCCAAAAGTCCAATATTATTCATCACATTTATCAGCTTTAAAATAATATAAAAAATACCACATTTATTCTACACTAGTTGTTTTACCACAGGATAATTTTTTGTCCATAATACAACTATAAAAAATACAAAAATATTCGTTTTAATTTCGAATATAAAAATATTATCTCTTTATCTCTTTTGATACAGTTTTTTCATGTTTTGTACTATCTTCTTTTGACATGTAATGTTTTGTCAAGTGCTTAATGTTTTTGGTGTCATAATTAACAAAGTTGAGATTAAAATCATTTCGCAATTGTAAAACTTTTGTAATATAATTGGCATTAGTGTTATTGTTATAAAAGATTACAGAAAATAATTTAGGTGCGCGACTCAGCTTTTCAACTCCGAACAAAGGGAGAAGTGGTTTTGGGATATACAACATTGTGTTCTATCCACATTCAAAAGGGAGTCGTTGATCCTCATTTTGAGGTATGATAATATTTATTTGGTTACATTTCTATCTTTTGTTTTTGGTTACTTCTAAAGTTTCATTGAATATTGGTGGGTCATGAGGAGTCCAATAGATTATCATATTGAACTTTTAGAATTCACATAAATAAGTTGGATGTCACATGATAACTCGATATTTTAAAATTTGTGGTATATAATAATATAATAAAATAGTTTAGTGGATGCATTCTTAATTGTTCTGTTGTACAATGGTCACTTAATCCCTAATTAATTAACACAAAAATAAATAAGCATATTTCATTTTGTGTCATTTGTTATATTATGATTTTAAATATTGGAAATAAATAATTATAAAAATTATCCAAAATTGTTAAAAGAACTAATATATGATTGTGATTCAGTTGATTTGTTACCATTTCTTATTGTTTACCAATTTTTTATTATTTTTTTACAATTCATAACGATATATAATTTGGTTCTCAATTTTTTTTAGAATAAAAATACGATGTTTTTTTTGGGAGTTAAGTGCTTTAAGTACCTTCTCAAGAAATAAAATAAAAAATAGTCAAACAAATATTAATATTTTGAAAAATCTTTGTACAAAAAAAAAAAGAAAAATCTATTTTAATGACAAACATTGTAATGAAGATTTTTTTTGTTTTCACCACCAGTTTAATCTGTTTCAGGGTCAATTTGAACCAATGAAAATTCCACCTTTAAAGTGGATAAGTGGGATGACCAGAGTTCGAACCTATTTTATGTGTGAAATAAATTAGTTTCAAATTTATTTTTTTTAATTTTCGTTAACACACCTAATTTTTTATTGTTAAGCCTCTAACCCAAAAAGATTTTTGGTGTCTTTTAGGTGGTTAAAGAAGCTTTGTTGAAAACAATAAAGCAAGCATCAGGAGATAAATGGAGTGAAGAATTAAACACTGCTTGGGAAGTTGCTTATGATGCATTGGCAACAGCAATTAAAAAGGTAATGAGTTAAAATTGAGATGATAGATACTACTAGTATTATAGTATTACGGTTCAAATATAATTTTGATTCTCTAAATATACTAAATTTTCTTTTTAGTCTCTTTAAAATTATCATTTAACTTTTGTTTTCTCTAAATTTTTAATTTTAATTTTTTCTTTTTCAAAAATACTTTTTTTATCATGTACAAATTTACATATGTTAAAAAATTTAAAATAGTGTTGCATACTTCAGAAAGGGAAAACCACCATTTCAATTTCTAATTTTGAGAACTAATTAGACGGTGGTGGATGAAGTGAAGAAGAACACAAATCTAATTTTGAGAAAGCGTTTGATTCTATGGAGTATCTGGAGTAGCAAGGAAATAAAATTTTTCTAAGTAATACTCTCTCCGTTTCTTTTTAAGTGTCAGTTTTGAATAGTAACAGCAAATTAAGAAAGTTTATTTTTCCACCTTATTTTCCTATTATACCCTAATTTTAATTCACCAATAAAATCCTATATTTTTGTACGCACTTTCTCTTTCCAATAAATTTAATATATTATGCACACAAAAAAAAAATTAATATGTTATGTACCAAAAAAAATAAAAAGATTTAGTTTTCCAAATATATAGTATTAATTAGTTTTATTGAAAAAGATATGAGTGATTGACAAAAAAGTATAATTGACAAATTGTACCCTTAAAACATCAATTGGACAGTTAAATAAAAACGCTAAATTCGACGTTTTTGGACACTTAAAAAGAAACGGAGAAGTAATAAGTAATTTCTTTATTAAAAAATTGGACTATTACAAGCAACATGTTAATAAGAAACAATTTTACGATGAAGTGGAGGAGTAGGATATTTGAGTGTCTTAGCTCTTTGACAACATCAATATTGGTTAAAAAAGAAGTGGGTCGAGTCCTTCGACAAGGAGATCCAATATCTCATTTAATTTTTCTAATTACAAGTACAAATCTATATTTTTTGTTAAATTCATCAATAAGGATAACTTATTTTTCTAATTTTATCATCCCATTAACCCCTTTTAGGAATCACCCTAGTTATGTGAGTTCTACAAGATTTAATTATGTCAAATCTTGTCTAGCAATCTTCACTAAGCCCTAACATGTCATGTGGACAAAGAGAAGGTTGTTCCTTAAATTACTCACATTTAAGGGTTAAGGCATTTTGGTTAGATGATATTGTTATTGATACAATATGACTTGAAATGTTGTTTAAATTTTTACAGGAAAGAAATCGCAGGTTTAATGCTATTGGAGGAGCTTGGGAGCTACTATTTGGACTTAGTTTTTTTTGTTGTATTTTTTAATTAAGATGAGATTGTTTACATGTAACTCCATCTTTGTATCGTCTTACTTTTGTTGTACTTATGTTATGGTGTGGCTTTAGCCAAGACATTCTAGACACCATATTTAGAGTGTAGCCTACTCATGCCACCTCCTTATTGATGAGAGAGTTTCTTCTATTTATGAATATATGAATGTTTGAAGATTATAGTCAAAATTCTATGAATCCCTATGTAGGGATGGGGAATATTTTTACAACTAGTTTGATTGAAAATAATAAAAATTTGATATTATTTTTTAAAGTTGATGAATATCCGTGAGAACTGTGAGGGATCTGTGGGGATGAGGATGAGAGAAAAATATTCCCCGAAACGGGGAATGAGGATGGAGATGGGGAATATTTTAGATGGTAGGGCAAGGAATTGTAAAATTTCCTCCGGTCAATCCCCGCTCCATTGACATTCTTATCCCTGTCCCTATGATTCTACCAACTTTTAACTAAGTACCTTCAATCTCTAATTGAACCAAGGAGGAAACTCAAATTTTGACACCTTCAACATTTGGCTATGAATCTATAATCTTCACCTTGACTCAGCTTTAACACCAATTATGGAATTTCTTCCTTGATCCTTCAATCTCCAATTGTAATGTCTCCGTAGTAGGTTTAAATAATATATTTATTGAGATATCGACTCATCACATATTGTTGAATATGATGCACATTTCTAGAATTTTCTAGAATTCCTTAGTAACTTGTAGAATAACTATTAGGTAAAATGCATCCATAGATCCTTTAAGTTTTACGTTTGTAACAAATTGGTTCTTTAAGTTTTTTAAATAACAAATCAGTCCTTTAAGTTTTATAAGTAACAAATAGGTCCTTTAAGTTTGTAATTTGTAACATCTAGGTCCCCCAATTACTTAAAAAAATAGGATTTAAATGTTACAAATTACAAACTTAAAGGACCTATTTGTTACTTAAAAAACTTAAAGGACTTATTTGTTACTTAAAAAATTTAAAGGATCAATCTGTTACAAACGTAAAACTTAAAGGACATATGGATGCATTTTGCCTAACTATTAACTATTAGCTATCAAGTGATGATGTACACATGTAGAACTTTCTATAATACTTGAGTAGTTAGTAGAATAAGTAAATACTAGAATTGTAGTAGGACATATCATGAAACACAACTATCAATGTAGCTAGAAAAAAGGAAAATAAATCAACCAAAACAAACTGTATCAAAAGATGGTAGAGTTCAATATCTGTGTTGTCAAAATATCATTTATGAAAAACAAAATTGGGCATACATTACAAACAAATTAAATCATTGGTTTGACAACCCCAAGGACATAGAAGTGCATACATATACATGAACTTAATTACTTGCAGGGTAGTCAAGCATTATAACAGATTAAAGAGATCCATCCCGCCCCTTGTTCTTATGGTCGAGGGGGACTTGACAGGATCCATCCATTATTCGGTAAACACAGATTCATGGTTATTCAGCCGTTTCTCGAACACAACTAATCAGCTATGCTATGCTATGCACAAACATGTCATATTTTCTCTCTTATCTTACAAAATCAACAACTACAAGTCTACAACTACCCTGAATGTACCTCAAGTTCCCTAAATCGCAATTCAAGCAACATAGAATCAAACCCTCCATCACTAACCTGCAACATTTCTGGCAAAGGAAGCGATAAACCAAGCTGAACCAACATAGCATGTCTCGGCTTAATCCTCCCTTCCAAGCTAAAAGAGAAATACTGAGGATACTTTTTCAATTCCGTAATATCACCATTCATCTCATTCAAGAAAAAATCAAGTTTTGGAACCAAATTATTAGCCACACTATAAGTCAACAACGCAGGTGACCTCAAAACCATTTTCGAAACCTCAGCACGTGTGAACCCCAAACCCATCAAAAACTCAACTTTAGGGATAAGGGTACCCTCAACACTTGAAACCAAAAGCAATGTAGTTTGGCACGTGAGAGAATGTGACCCAACAAACCCTAATTCCTTCAAATAACAAAGTGCAGGTCTTAATCGATTCTCAATACTACTAACCAACAATCTAGGACACCGCAAGATTGATTTTTGAACATGATTGTAAGGAATTTCAACCTCATCGAGAAGAAAATCAATAAGGGGGTAAATGTCATTGTGTGGTTCACACGTGAGAAGTTGAGGAAGCATATCGAGAATTCGACCCATTTGGCTTCTTTGTATGCCAATTGATGAAAGACATTGTTCAACTGATTCTAGGGTTGTTAGAGGACAAGATCGAAGATTAGGGTTTTGTTTGAAGGCTTTTTCTGGATTCACTTTGAGTTTCTGGAGGTAAAGAACTTTTTCCCGGAAAATTATACCACGGTTTGAGGTGGTGGTTGTTGGTTGATGAGAAAATTGAGCAATTGGTTTGGAAATTTGATAAGATTTTTTACTTTTGGGATTGAAATTAGGGTTTATGAAGGGTTTTGGAATTGGGTTTTGGGGGAAGAAGAATATGGGGTATAGTTCGATTATTATCGCCATATGGTTGAAGATGACAATGTTGATGGCGCTATATTTGGGGAAATTGTAAACGGCGTCGTTTTCATACTTTCAAAACTATGTCTTTGGGCCTAAACCTTTTATGTATGGTCTCTAAAAAATTAATGAAAAGTTATCATCTCACTACATTTTCAAAGAGAATTACTTTTGCATCCCTACGCTTTTTGGGACGCGCCCTACGAAATTACAAAATTACTTCCGTCCGTGACTTAAGTTACGAACACTCCTTAAAACACTCTACCGGGTTTTATTTATATAATGTCCGCTACTTAAATTACGGATGATATTTTTTAAAATTTCTCATTTTTCCTACATCCGTGACTTAAGCCACGGAAGAGTATTTTGGTCATTTTGTAGGGCGCGCGAGCAACCCATAGGGCGGCAAAAGTAATTCTCTTGTCAAAAGTACTATTCCATTGCTATCATGTGAATATTTGTGTTTATTGTTTTATAATAATACAGTACAGAATAGGCAAAATTACAACAGAGATTATTTATCTTATTTATTTTTAATAGTTCGTTCATTTTTTTACACTTTAGTCTTTGTCTTTTATCTTTTGTACAGGGCATATATGCATCTTCTTTTTTTTTTATTATAAAAATGTTGAGATGGCATTCCGTGTAGATAATTTTTTCTAAAATATTGTTATACAAGTCGTGAAGATTCATATAGTAAAATAAATATATATTACGAAGAACTATAGTACTATACAATTCATATTCTACAAGTCCAGAAGAACTATAGTAGAATAAACATAAATTACGAATCTAGAAGATTCATTATACAATTCAAATAAACTATGTGTCCTGAAGGACCATAGTATGATACAATATAGCTATGAATCAAGAAGATTCATAAATAGTTCCAAAAAGAAACAGTTCAAGCATTGAAATGCATTGGAAAAATTGATGCTCAAAATATAATATTTGTTAAGTTATGACTATTGATTTTCATAGAGAAAATGTGTTTGTCTAGTTGATTGTGCAACAACACACACACAAAAGTTGCGAGTAAATTATATTTTTCATCTTTGAAAATGAAAGAATCAAATGTATGCTCCATACCTGTTATTGAAAAAAATTATTGAAGGTTTCGGAAGAGCTAAAATATTGTTCTTTGGAGGAACTCAATTAAATATTGAGAATGCATTATATTCCCCAAGAACTTATAGAAATTTATTGAGTTTTAAACTATGAGCTTAGAAGAGCCACATTGTGATGTACTTTAACTAAGAAATCCAGAAGATTCATAGCACAAATGAACATAGAACACGATTTATTTATCTACAACCATTATTGATTGTAAATTAGTTGATAAATTTTATGTACTATTGGGATATTTTCTGAAGCAAATATTTCAACTAAGTTGTGATCTTTTTATCAAAGTATGATTAAATTGTCCGAGAAGGACTTGATGGTGTATACGAAATTGTATGGTGATTCTTCGGGAGAGATCTATAAAATCCCAAAACAATGTTTATGATGATGTGGTGGAAATCACACTTGAGGGGAAGAATATTGAGAATTCAAGTGTGATTTAGAGACTCTCTTATATGAAGATAAAATGAGGAAATATGAAAACGCCTGAATAATTCAAATTGCGAGAAAATATTAGTGAAAATATTGAAGTATCATTTTTTTTAGTGGCAAAGTTCTACATTTGGAAAAGCGGATATAATTGGCATGACTGGTTAGACCATCCCGAGTCTTATTATGATGCAATCGAAGAGTATGAACATTCTTCAATATAATGAATTAACATATGTTCTCAAAGCCAATAAAAGGCGAAATAAGGGGTTTGAATTCCCATTATTTGATGTGATACATGTGCATATATCTAATATTTTTGGGGGCCACATAGATATTATATAAGTTTTTCGATGCATCGACTAAATGACCAAGTAATTGTCACCAACCTTGATCAAGTTGGTGTGTGACATGATTTTGAATGTTTTATTGCACATGGTCATATTTAGAATGGTCCGGCAAAGATGTTTAGCTAATGTTTCATATTTATAGCTATACAATTATTATGAGAACAAAAGTTCTTATTGGATATGTTATTTTGCTAGTAGCAACATCTATGTGCATCAAGCCAACAAATCATTAAAATTCTCCCCATTACAATTTGTTCATGGTGAAATTCTACACCCTGAAGGTATAAATCCAATAATGCATATACAAGCCTTCGTATTCAAGTGAAATGAGAAAAATTAACATTCAATAGACAAGTCAATAATGTGTTTGACTAATATATGTGATTCAATTCATGTTTGGTAATTTTGGTTTTGACTATGATAAATGTCGGCAAAAACGATATATAAAGATTACAGTGCATCTATTGCTCAATCAAAGGAGGTATATATTAAAAGAGACGGTGACAAAATAATGGTATCAAAGACATCCAACAAATTCTTTCAAGTGATAATTTAGCAGACTTGTTCAAGAAGGTCCTTCCGACTACAACGTTTGAAAATCATGTAAAGAGTATCAGAGTTCGACGGCTATATTATTTCAATTAAACTGCATTGCACTATTTTTTTCTTAGCTAAGTTTTTCCCCATTCAGTTTTTTTAGGTAAGGTTTTTAACGAGGAAATGTATAATGATAGACTATAAAATGTTGTACTCTTTTTCGTTCACTAGATTTTTATCTCACAGAGTTTTTTTTTCTAATAAGATATTAACAAGACACGTTCTTAAAAGATGATCATCCAAGAAGAAGTGTTGTGAATATTTGGATGTCCATCAAGGTTTAGTGTTTGGGCTAGGCCCATGTGTAATTGTCTTGACCTAATATTATAAGAGATTTACCTTTCGCACCCTCTGTAACACTCACGCACCCCCTGACGTTCCCAATTAATCCTCCCGCTCAATAATGTCACAACCGCTTTAGTGGCAAATTAAAATATGATATAAGATAGTGACCATATTTTTATAAGGTTCACTAGTTAAAGTGTAAACTAAGTTCGCGCTCTAACTAGCGAACTGTGTTTCCGTTCGCTCTCTAAGTAGCGAACTTTGTTTAAGTTCGCACTCTAAGTAGCGAGTGACACTATTTTATACTCAAACTGAACGTCTGCACTCCCCACGAATAAAAAAATCATGAAAAAAAGAGTTTGCATCCTAGAATGCAAACAGTGCTCGCATACTAGAATGCGAACTCTTTTTTCATGATATTTTATTCACGGGGGTGCAGACGTTGAGCTTGAGTCAAATAAAATTGTCACTCGCAAAATAGGGTAAGAACACTGCTCGCATTCTAGAATGCGATGAGATTATTATGGTAATTTCGGGGGTGGGTGAGGATTTTTAGGGGGTGCGAAGAGTAACTCTCATATTATAAAGAGAAGGGTGGTTGCACCAAGCAGATAATCCTCATTCACAGTATTATACTTCTATGTGTTTTTCTTCGCTCTATCTCTTACTTTATTTATAATAGTTTGTCAGATTTTGCCTACTTTTTAGCTGAGTTTTGGATTATCAAAAGGTCCTATTTTAAAATTCAGAGATTAACACCAAAATAAAATAAGTTTGATGTTTTTTTTCACCACCAGTTTAATCTGATTCTGATGTCAGTTATGGCATCAAGTGAAAATAAGAGTTTGATTTTGCCTACCTTTTTATTGTATATTTCTTGTGATACTTATTTATTTTCACCATTTTTAATTTATTGTTTTGTATTTCTTATTATATAATGAAAAATACAATATTAACGCTAGGTTTTTTGTATTTTTTTATAAATGGTTAGCTTCTTTTTTATAAATGGTTATATATTTTATTCCTAAAATTATAATAAAAATAAACACATGAATATAATGAGAGAATAGAAAAAATGAATATTAAATTGATAATACAGCAACTTCAATATTTTTTTATACACATTCTATTACGTCATGATTGCTCAAATGATAAAAAAAATTAAAAATATACACTGATTATTATTTTATGAAACTCTCTTAGATATATCTATTGAAAATGCTCTATAGGATATGCAGATAAGAGAGACATTTCTACAATTATGGGAATTAAATGATAATAATAATAACAATAATAATAATAATAATAATAATAATAATAATAACATATTTGTGTGCAACGTTCACTAACATATGAAAAAGAATATTTCCAATTAACTAGCAAGTTGTATACTTCAGTACATGTGTTCCGCAAATAATGTTGGCAACGTTAGGTATTTTGAGCACTCGTCAAACAAATTAAAAATTAAAAACAACAATGTACAATCAAAATTAATTTCCAAACATGTAGTTAATAGTTCGATTTTTGATTATAGGTATGGAGAAAATTCAATTAGAAGAGGAAGAATCCACCTTGTGTGTCATATAAATACTTCGATGGAGATTAATTCGTTAACGGTGATGCAAACTTCGTGTCAATATTATCATAGTTACGCAATAGAAAGAAAAAGTTAATTTCCAAATAAAATTAATTGAATAAATCAAAATAAAATATAAAATAAAATACTTTATACTTTTGAAATATCCAACACTAACTTGGTGACATGGGAAATCAAACGAAATCTCTAACAGCCCCCTATTCTCTAGGACGCTCCAATGACCGATTTTTCTGGTCACCCTCTAGTGTTCATCAATCTTATATATCATCATTATCATCATACAATGTTCAATTAAATCTTCCATTACCCCATCAATATTCTAAACGTAATTTTGATTGTGAATTCTTCAACTTTTCTATTGCAAATTCAGTCTTCATCGTATGAGTTTTTCCCTTTTACATTTTTTGTTGCTACCTTTTTCTATGAATTATGCATGCTCTCATCAATTTGCTACATTGAAGTTCCTTATTGGGCCTAGATCAATTTATAATAATATGTCATATGTGTTATGAGAATTATGTAGTTTATAAATTAAAGATTGCTACAATATATGAGAAATGGAAATTAAAGTAATGGTTAAGCTAATTTAAATTCATTTTATTTTTTTGGAATTTTTAGGATGGGGAGGGTAAAGCTAAAGATAAAGAGGTTGGAGAACACAACTGGGAGACAAGCAACCTATGCAAAAAGGAAAAATGGAATAATGAAGAAAGCTAGTGAATTGTCTATATTGTGTGATATAGATATTATACTTCTCATGTTCTCTCCCGGTGGAAAACCTTCATTATGCACAGGGAGACGCAAGTATGTATTTGATTATTATTATTTTTTAGGTTCACTATATAATTAATGTAATAAACTTGAAAAGTGAAATTTTATTTATATTTTGTCAGAGAATGAGTATCTTGTTATGTCACATTTAAATAATGTACTTTAGAATCACACCCCCATGACCTAGAGTGAAATGGGTTTAATGAACTTTATTAATTTAAGTGTGTTGATTTTGCTATAAGCAAAAATATCATCAATTATATGAATTTAGAACACTGATAGAACTCTTGCCAATTGTCACATGCTCTGAAGTATAAGTTTTAATGTAGCAAATCAAGCAAGCAATTTCACGTAATGGCAAATGGGATTTAGCCTTATATGTATAATAACAAGACAACTTTAGGCACTTTCTATCATGGGCCTAAGATTATAGCCCACATTATAATATCTTTTTGGACTAGAATTAGATGTTCAAAGACCATTACATTTGGTGATTGTTCTCCCCTCGAATTGCTCGCACAGACAAAATACAATACTTAGAATTTTACGCTACTATAGGGAATCTATTTTCTAATTTTTCTTTAATCTACAAAGATTATGATTTCTTGTCTAATTATAATTTTCTCTACTTTGGTGGATGTAGCAACTTTGAGGATGTGATTTCAAAGTTTGCTCAACTAACCTCACAAGAAAGGGCAAAGAGGTGAACTTAAAATCCTTTGACATAAGACAAATTATTTATGCAGTTTTGTCCTAAAAATATTAGATTTTGATAACATTTTCTTCAATTGAATTGTAACAGGAAATTGGAGAGTCTTGAAGTAAGTGATTTTCTTACAACTCATTTCCCATATGAAATATTCATCTTTCTCTTTTTTAATTTGATAGCTATAATCATTTCCTCATTCATTATTAGTATTGATTTTTTGTTTGAGAATTCAGGCACTAAAGAAAACATTTAAGAAGTTAGATCATGATGTGAATATACAAGACTTTTATGGTACAAGGTATGTTCTACTGTAAATAATTTAACAATATGTTCTAAAATTTGGACCAAATAAATCGGTTCAACCGGTTAAATCGAGAATCAGACAGTTCACCTAATTGATTTGATTATGGTTATATTACAATCTGATTGAACTAGATTGAACCCGTTGAACAACGGTTCAACTAGCGTTGGTTCAACCGATTTTTAAAACATTTATCAAATATAAATACATTTAACCCTTTATTTCATTTAGTTGAGACACTAAAGTGTTTTTTCTCTTTTTCTTTTTTTGCAGTAGTCAAACTGTTGAGGTAAACATCTCAATTACCTATGTTTTATTTATTTTTTTTCATTTTCTCTTTCAATGTTAAGTTCTTCGGTAACTAAATTTGTGCAGGATTTGAGTGATCAAGCTAAGCTATTACATAACCGTATCTCCGAAATACACGAGCGACTAAGGTGGAATTTATTTATTTATTTTATTTGTATAATATATAGTTTCAAAATAATAGTTATATTAATTAAAATGAACATAGTATAATTAATGTCCTATAGTTGTAAGCTAATCTCAAAAAAATTCTTTGTTGTTGGATTCTGCAGCCATTGGAGTGACATTGAAAAAATTAGCAGTGTGGATGAATTGGGACAGATGGAAAATTCACTCAAGGAGTCTCTTAATCAAATTAATACACATAAGGTATCCACAAGATTAAGCTATAAGATGTTTACATAAGCTATACCAAAGAGCATATGAAAATAAACTGAAAACTGTATATAAATATGTTATAAGTTGTTTTTTATAAATTCTCTTAAACAGTAGATAAATTCAAATATGTCAATCCAAAGATTCCCTTAACTTAGATAAAATTGAATAAATGCAATGGTAGTACTAGTAACATATAAAGTAGTAGTTGATTTGTTCTGCCTTCTTTTTATAGGAAAATGTACAAAAGCAACAATTGGCATCACTGCAATGCAATAATCAGGTAAATAATTGATTTAGGAATTTTTTTTCCCTTTTTTTATCAATTTTTTCTCATGGTATTGAATAAAAGACATGTCTCTAAAATATTTATATCTTCTAGTTCAATGAAATGCATGTTCCCTACAAAATGAATGCTCAGCAGCATCTACAATCTCTATCATGGATTGTTAATGGTGACAGCCAGAATATAGTATTACCTGAAGACACAAACTTGCTTCTCCCCAAGTGAGTTTTCCTTGCTTAACATATTCTAATAGTAAATTATATTTAAGAGTAATTCTGTTAGAACAAAGTCAAACAATATCATAGTAAAACTAATTAATGATAATTAACTTTGTTTTTGTCTAATATTCTATTGGCTCAAACATATTTTATCCTATGAAAAATAAAATGGTATTTGTAAGAGTATGATATTGTAACTTTAAGGAATCTTCTTGTAAGATGAGGATTTCCTATCACACTGGTCACATTTAGGTCCGGACATTTAGCACATGATCCGATAGCGGTGGTGGGTGATCATCTTATAGCGGATGGTATAACGGATCTTAGATAAATTGACCATATTAGAGTTTGGTTGAGCCTAACTGGCTACAAGGCTAAATGTTACAAGTGTTGGGCCAGGTCACATCAAAGTTGGGCCCTGGCAATTTGGGGCCCAACTTGAAAATTGAAAATGAGTTCATAGTTAAAAAAAAAGCGCAAATTTTTTAAAAAGAATCATCCTCTATTTAAATTTAAAATAATACAAAATAATTATTATTGTAAAAAACATAAGAGACATATCCTAATCAAGAATTGCATTTGCTACAAAGATCGAATTTAACGGTTTTAATTTAATTTGAAATGACTTGAACTAAAATTATGCAAAAAAAATGGTAATGATATAGGATTTGAACCAAGGACTTTACACACACAAACAACGTTGTCTACAACTAATTTATAGATGCATATTTGATATTTAATGGAGATTGACAATATATAACTATTAATGTAAGGCCTCAAAATTTGAAGGCCTCAAAATTTGGAGGCCGATGTCGTTGCACATTTGACACTTGCTATTAGGCTGGATCTGACTGGCTAACTCAATACTTACAAAACTAACTTGTAGATCGTGGTGGTGTTCTATATATATTCAATTTGATATATCTTTAAGCTATTGTCTCTAACTTTACTTATGGAACTTTCTTTTTTCCTATACTAGAGATGTAGAAGGCTCAACAAGCTCATCATTTGGAAGCTATGCAAGTTATCTTGGCTCAAACACAAAACCAAACATTTCCAATTCAGCTCAAGAAAATTGTGTCCTTAGTGACATGAGCAATAATGCTACCAATGCTCCTGTTAGACTACAATTTAATGGACAATTTCCATACATACCAAATAATTTCAACATAATGAATGATATGAAACTCCAACCAGCTCCACCAATGAATAATAATCCACATGAAAACCAAGTAGATCATAACTATCATGTGAATGGAAACTTTGAAGCACCTAAACAAGTGTTTGATCAACCTAACCATCATGGTTGGAATACTAATTCAGGTCCTTGTGCTGTTAATATCTTTGATGAACATTTGTATCCACAGCCAAATTTTCCACAAGTGCATTTTGGCTTCACATAGTAAATTTATTTATTTTTTCATTGCTTTTTTTTTAAAAAAAAAATTTCCTCCATGAGTTCTTTTGCTTTGTTACACCTTTTGGTAGCATATTAGAATTGTAAGTAACTTATAATAGAAAGAAAAATATTGTAATGTCCCAATTCAAAAGGAAATTTCTTTTTGTATATTATTTGTCCCAAGATTCCCGTGTTCTAGGCATTGTTATAGAATGATCGCGGTCAAAACACGATGGATATTTTGTACATATAACATAATTGAAAAAATACATAATTGATATGGTTATTTTATTTAACAATTTCGTGTATTGTAATTGCAACTTTTTTCTTTTGACAAAAATATGTATCGTAATTGCAACTTATATACTTGTTCTACCAAAAGCATTAGTATCATCAAAATTATGAGTTATTTATTTCAATATATTTTTTAAAATCAATTTATTTCTATATCGAAACATTTGATGTATTGACTTTATGTTTTTTAAGGGAAAACAAAACTAATATATTGGAAAAATTTCAAATGTCAGTAGGAAATATGTAAAAAGATGGGACTAGCTAACATAAGAAATTGATACCGTTGCAAGATGAGCGACCATGTTCATTTGTATCTTAATAAAAACAATATTATAATTAGGTGTTGAATTGCACCGATTACTTAGTGATAATGAAGTTCAAAAATCGCTCTTAACCTATATTAATCCGTTTGGATTAGCTTATTTTTGAGTTTATGCAAAACAGTTTATTCAAATAAATACATTTTTATGTATTATTATAAGTTTGTCAAAGTACTTTATGATAAAATAACTTATAAAATACAATTTTTGTTAATATAAACCTATAAATTAGCATAAAACTTTATTTATTTACATAATCTATTTTGCATAAGCTCAAAAATAAGCTAATACAAACGAACACTAAGCATTATTTGAATAGCTTATAAAAGATTTTAGGCTTCTCTGTCATTCACCTCCATCCAAGAATAAAAGTTTAAATGGATTTGCTTGGAATGGCCCAAATTCGATTTGGGTCTATTGCATGTGCGAATTATAGGTCATTTCTCAAAAGATTTATCTAAGGATACGCATGCTAACTTAATGTGTTTTTTTTAGGAAAAAAAAATTAGTTTATCCAAATCTTTGCTAAATGATTAATATGATGTTGGTCATTCAAATACCATCAATCATAGTGAGAAAATAGAAATCACAAGCATTCATGTCGGACCCAAAGATCCGAGTGAACATACTCAAATGGTTTAATAAATTATGCATATTCTTCTCAAACTTCACTTTATGTTATTTTCTTAGTATAAAATTATCACAAAATTTTAGTTTATTCGATTTCTCACCACCTTGCAAATCTTGTTTAACTAGCTTAACCAATCCTCTTTCACTAACATACCCTAATCTCACCCTTCAAAACCTCTACACACTTTTCTTAAATTAAAATTGATTGCATCTTCATTTTCGGCAACTAAATATTGATATCTTCGAAAAATTTCTCAATAACCCACTAGTACTCATGGTGCTCATTTGAAAGTTTTATTATGACTCCACAGACAATGCTACTTGTTGTGAATTCAAACAGTACTTGTAGCAAAACAAACAAGAAATTTGGATCAAATAAAAATGGCAATCAGAACCAAGCAGTCCAAGCAACAATAAATCCAACCAAGAGCAAATCCAACAACTTAAGTGTACAACAAATTCACAATCAAACTAAAGAACATATATAAAGAGAGTAGAGGCATTGTCTACCTAGTTTTTGACCTAAATTGGTCAACATCTGAGGGAGTGAGCAACTCTCTGATACACTATCAATAACTCTTTACAAGAGATACAAAAGAATTACGAAAAAATTAACTTTAAGAGTTCGAGATGAACAAATCCTAATTTCTACCCTTTTGCCTTCCTTCTCTCAACCCACAAGAAAATAAGAGAGAAAGTATAGATCCTTCTTGTGGTGAATTCTCACTACCAAGGTATATAGAATGTGTTCAACAACCCTAAACTCTCACCCCAAAAATCACTCAACACTTGGTAATTGTGTTTAAAAAGTTTTTTTTTGTCTCACTCTTGGTCTCACTATTTGATCAATATATCATATCACATATAATTCTGAGACTTATTAATCTAATGATGAAAATAAATTTTCACACTTATGCATTATAGTTTTTTTTTTTTTGGTCTTATATGCATTATAGATTTTAAGGGGCACATTATAATATATTTTATGAGTCATAATATTGGGCCATCACTATCTTTGCTATTTGTTTTTTTGTTGGATGTTCGCTCATCATCCATGTGACATAGTAAAATTGAAATGGCTAAAAAGTAAAAACTAGTGATATTATAGAAAGCAACACAACATATGTAGGCCATATTTGTTGTGTGAACATGAAAAGAATCCAATCCAATTGTTATGCATAAGTCACATTTACACCATAAAAAGGCAAGTCGTTGTTTCTCTTTGACATTTGCACATGGAAATAGTTGTTTCTCTTTTAGATGTCTTTTTCTACTTTGATATTCTCTTTTGCTTTTCTTTATTTAAATTTAAAATGTTTCACAAAATATTTTTTAACACACTACTGATATTGGTAAATGTTGCTTTCAAAGTTAGCATTTTAAGATACATAATATCCTTTATTATCATTGAAAGGATTTATCTCAACTAATTATAATTTTTTTCTTTGTTTTAGACATTTAGTATATTAGTTATTAGTTATTATTTTAGTATTGTATTCTTCACTATAGTTCTAGCCTTCGGGGCAATAGCGTGAACGCAACCGTGCACTGAGCACGAAACTTGAATATGTAGCTTTGTAAAAATTGCGGTAAAACCAACATTTAGATGTGAGATTGATATGTAACTTTGTAAAAATTGCGGTAAAACCAACATTTAGATGCGAGATTGATAAATTGGACGCTTAACCAAATAAACGCTTAATTTCTTCGCCCCTTAGCTAACAAATATAAAAATTTCCATTAGAATATGATATAAATCACATTAGATAACAAGAGGTAGTAGAAATATACTAGTAATTAATCACTTCAAATTTTCATTACATGCATAAATAGGAAAATTTACAATAACATTCTCTAAGACACCAACATACTCTCACTCAGCTAAGGTGCTCACAAGGAATTAGTGAAGCAAACAATGCTTCTTACAATACCATATGGCGGGTGGTATTATTTTCCACCTCTTCCAATTTAGTAAAATATAGTACTAACATAAACATAAAATATAAAATATCATAATCTTCTTTGCTTAGCTTCTTTACCAGCTGAAGATTGATATAAAAAAGACCCAATAATCAAGAAGGCCCAAAAAATATGAACCATCTTGTTACAATCAAAATGATGAAAGGCCAATTTAAAAAAAGCCCTTCACATTTTCTAACCCTAGAATTTTTCAATTTCATTTTAAGAACTTACCAACCCATCTCACCTCCTCAACCTCCAAAACTAGCATACTATCTAATACCCTAGTATACTATTGAGTTATACTAATACTTAATTTAGGAAATTAATTAATTAATTAAAAACATACTTTATAATAAATTGTATGTGACTAATTATGTGACTTAGAACTTTGAAATGATGTGTGTGTCTAGCGGAATTGAGCACCAGTGTAGGTTTGACCAAAGGACCAACCAGATGGGGCAACATTGTTGGAAATTACTGTTTTGCCATCACTTGTTGTGACCTTGAAAGACAAGGTTTGGCCATTAAGATAATTGTTGCTTTGCCAATTTTGTCCCCAGTTTCTTGACATTGGCATCCACCCTGTTCTAGACCCTTTAATAGCCACTGAATGTACATCTCCAGCACCTCCAACATTTGTTACTAGAACTAAATTGAAGTAGGAATGTCCATTGATTGTGAACCTAATTCCTCCCCTTCTTCTGCAGGGTACCCTACACAAATCCACACAAATTAAATTAAATTAATTTAATAAACACTAAAATTTAATTGCATACAACTTAGTTGTTCCTTTTGTTTCTTTCTAAGTGTCCTTTTTTTTATTTTTCAATTGTTAATTTCAAAATTTAAATTAATATTCATTATTATTTTATAAAATTTATGTATTAGAGATCTGTGATGATATAATTAACAGTTAAGGGTAAGATAAAAAAAAAACTTATCAAAAAAATGTAAAAAAAATTAATTAATATTACCAAAAAAATAACCTTAAAAGTTAAAACAATAATTAAAAATAAAAGGAGTAGTTTCATTAATCACCAACCAATTTATCAAAAAAAAAAGAAAGTATTTTCACACTAAAATTACCAACCCCAAAAGGAACCTCACTTACTACCTAGATAAAGTTAAAATCTAAGAAACTACACTGTAACTAAAAACATAAAAAATAGTTAGGAAACTTCCAAAAGCATGTGATTTAAAAACAATTTGAAAGTGACAAGGAGGGCAAGCAGCCCAATATACAAATCAAATATAAAAGTACAACAAAACAAAATTAAAAAAAATTAAAAATTAAAAAAATAAAAGTTACCTTCTGTAAGAAACAGGAACAATTCCAGCTTTGTATTGAGCAATTTTTAGAAAAACAGGTTGAGCAAGATCAAAGTGATGCAAAGGAGGGTTACACCATCCACCATTATTATTAGGTAAGGCATTGTTTGGAGGACAGAAATTAGTAGCAGTAACCAAAATGGAACCAGGAAGACACCATTTACGGTCACCAACACACATAATCTCAAAACAAGAACCACAGCTTAAACCACTGTTAAACAAAGCTGTGCTTAAAGCAGCTGTGTTTGTTCCATACCCTTGACTGTAAAGGTTTCCATATCCACATGCCCCACCTAAAAAAAAAAAATTGATTTTTAAACAAATTAGTCAAATGGGGTTGGTTTAAATTGCTTAATAAGTCATAAAAATGTAATCTTTTTTTATAATTATATTGTACATACCCATTGTTCCTGATGCATCACTTCCTCCATAGAAGGTTGCATGTGCATTAATCCAACCTCCACCATAAGCATAAGCAGAGGAAAACATTGTGAGAAAAACCATCAAGAGAAAAACAATTGAAGCCATTTTTTTCTTAATGGAGGAGCAAAATGAAGTAAAGTGAGAGAGAATGTGAAGTGGATGAGTGAACAAAAATGAAGGGTATTGGTACTTAATTTATAGACCTTTGGAGAGAGTGAAAGTAGATACAAGGATAGAAAAGATTGGGCCAGTTACAACTTTAACTGCTGCTTTCAAAATGTTGGGACCAAAAACCGCTAGGAGTTTAAGTGCTTTATTTACAATTTACAAACAAATAATAATTTATTATTTAATAGAATTAGTATTTACATAATTAAATTATTTCATTACACTCTACTTAAATTATATGACATGAAAAAATATTTGATTTTTAATAAGAATTTAATTGTTATGCACTGTCAGTGTAAAGTTATTTTACACATGCAACCAATAAGAGTGATTTAAACTTCCATGTCATATAAAGATAGTGGGGTGAAGTGGGGTGATGTGGCGGAATACATGGTTGTTATTGGTTGATAGTGTAAAATTATTTTACTCTGTCAGTGCATATAAATTAAATCCATAAGAATTTAATTGTTATGCACTGTCAGTGTAAAGTTATTTTACAGATGCAACCAATAAGAGTGATTTAAACTTCCATGTCATATAAAAATAGTGGGGTGAAGTGGGGTGATGTGGCGGAATACATAGTTGTTATTGGTTGATAGTGTAAAATTATTTTACTCTGTCAGTGCATATAAATTAAATCCTTTTAATAATGTTAGTGTAAAATGAACATATACTGACATTATATATTCATTAAATTCGCTCTAATTGTATGGATTAATTAACCTACGAGGAACATATTCAAAAATAAAAATGACTAATAAAAAAGACACTTATCGATGAGTTTCGAATTTTTGTATTATTTAAAAACTAGGTAAATGTTACGATATACTGCTCTAATAAGCGGACCGTCGTGGACCAGTCCTTAAAATTATAGTATAATTAAAAATTATTATTCTCTTTATATTTAAGGCTAAAATAGCTGCATGATTAACATTAGTTTAATAAGAATTATATCTTTATTTTTTGTTATTTTAATTAAATTAATATCAATTAAATTATTATCTCAATTATAAAAATGAGAATGACTATTAAATCATACTTACAAACAATAACATATCGTCATTATTTTATATATGTATTTTTTAAACACTATTCGCAATGAACCACCTATAAAAAGGTCCATATTAAAAATTAGTTCAAAAACTATACCTACCAACAATGACTTTGTGCGAGACGAGATAATAGTTAGGACATCGATCTATTCTAGTGTATAAAATAATTTCAATTGTTTGTTTTATAAATTCTTTAACGAAAACAGTCAAAAAAAATTCTTTAACGAAAATTAATCCTTTCTTAACATCACTTAAAACTTCTATCTATAATAAAGTAAACAAAAAAAAAGTATTATATATACTAACATTTTCTACATATTATAGATTAAAATAATTGTTTGGCCGTTTATTAACCGTTCATAGAGCTGTCAAATGGGCCAGCCCAGCCCGGCCCGGCCCGGGCCCATAGGGCCAAGACATCTATTGGGCTCAAGTGGCCCGGCCCATTAAGGCCCAAGGCCCGACCCGCTTAGCCCAGCCCAATATGTATGGGCCGATGGGCCGGCCCAGGCCCGACAAATATTTTAATATTTTTTTTTTATAAAATATTGACAAATTTTTTATAAAAAAAAAAATCAATGGACAATAAAACTACATATGCATCGCACAAAAATTAATATCCATAAAAAAGTGAGTGTCATGATTTCATGAAATAATAAATACTTCAAAATATCCACGCAAAAGTCGAGAGATCTGTGGATGATGATTCATAAAGTGCATCCTCAAAGTTAATAAATTTCAAGCTTACATCAGACACTAAACTTTTAACATAATCATTCAAAATACATAAATTAAATTATAAATTATAAAAAAAAGTAAATTATAAATTAGGTAACTTCTCGGCCTAAGTCTCTTCTTGATCTTGACCACTTGATTTTTCATACAATTGTATCTCCTCTACTTCAGGTATATCTGCAATTCATAATACACGATAATTTGATAAGTCATCAACTAAAAAGCAAATTCAAATTGCAAATAAAACAAAAGGATTATTAATTAAACTTACCAGAAGGTCCGATTTCTTTAAAATCATGCAACCAATTACGTGTACAAATAAGAGCTTGCACAGTTTCTGGGAGTAAGCAATTCCTATACTTATTTAAGATACGACCTCCGATACTAAAAGAAGATTCAGAAGCCACTGTTGTGATTGGAATGTTTAAAATGTCACACGCCATTATTGCAAGTTGAGGAAATCGAACACTATTTAACTTCCAATATTGAAGAATATCCACATCATCATTCGGAAGACATTTTTCATCCAAGTATATTTCAAGTTCAGACTTACCATCATTTGACATTTTTTGTATCATTTCTTGACGGTATTCCTAGAATTCGACAAACAAAAACTATTTAAATTAAGCTTGAATAGAATATAATCAGCCCCATTCATGCAAACAAATAAATGCAAGCAGTACTAAGAGGGAAACACAACAATTATTTGACAACAACAATAGAAATAAGTATAACAGTGGAATTAACTTATATTACCTTATTTTAACTTTTCTAAGGGGACCATATTAACATATTAATGACAGCAACACAATAATTATTTGACACATTTACTACTACTTAGACTTTAATTAAAGAATTAGCACATGCACTATTATTTAAACTTTTATTATTTGACTTACATCAATAGAAATAACTATAAGTACTTTCATAAAAATTTGAAACAATTTATAAATCTTACCTTAAAAAACGATGTATTCTTCAATGATTGACCAACTGAGTGAGATTGAGTGTTTCTTGATGAACTATCTAAAGATGAGCTTGTTGGAACCATGTCTTTTTTATATTCATCAAAGAGATCATGCAAACCATCCTTCACTTTTTTTATCTTGTCTTCATAATTATTTGGGTAAAGTTTCTTAAAGCAAAACTTCAAAAATTCTAACTTTGATGTTGGATCAAGAACATTTCCAAGTGAAAGAGTAACCGAATATTCACTCCAATACTTGTCAAACTTATCCTTCATCCTCTTGGTCATATCTTTGATCACTTCATCTTCACTATTCAAATTTTTATTCAAAGCCATCTCTATAAATGCAACTTGCATGAAGTATAAGTTTGAAGTTGTGTAAGATGACCCAGAAATTAAGCATGTAATATTATAAAATGGAGCCAAGATATTACAAATAGTTTGTGCTCTTTCCCACTCCTCAGTGCTTGGACAAATCGTGTAGTTCTTATCATTATCGCTCAAGCTAATGAATGCAGGTCGATACCTAATAGCACTTTCAAGCATCATATATGTGGCATTCCATCTAGTGCAAACATCCAACCTTAAGAATCCACCTTCTACATTATCTAGATGCACTTCTTGGATGCATTTTCTAAACTCCCTCAATCTCCCCTCTGAGGCCTTCACATATTTGACACTCTCTCGAATTTTATGCAAAGCATCACCCGCCGCCTTCAAACCATCTTGAACAATGAGATTCAAGATGTGGGCGCAACAACGGACATGAAAATATTTACCTTTACATAACAACGCATCTTGCAAATTAAGCCTCTGTTTCAATTTTTTTATCATGTTATCATTTGAAGAGGCATTGTCCAATGTGAGTGAAAATATTTTACGATCTATTCCCCAATCCTTAAGAGCACCAAACAATTTTCCAGATAATTCGACCCCTGTATGTGCATTATCCAAGTGACAAAATGAAAGCAATTTACTATTTAACTTCCAATCTTGATCAACATAATGAGCAGTGACAGTCATATAACCTTGTGTTGTTACAGCTGTCCATACATCAGAAGTTAGACAAACTCTACCTGGAATGGATGCTAACACACTCTTTAGCCTTTCCTTTTCACTTGAAAACACAAGCATGCAATCGGTTTTTGCAGTGTTTCTACAAATGGGAACAAAATCAGGATTCAATATCTTGTTTGTAGCCAAAACTGCATCATACTCGGCGTAGCTAAATGGAAGATCATGTCGTATAATGCTTCTAGCAAGTGAATCTCTGTAAGCCTTATCATCAAATTGACACTTCTTCAATAATGTTTCTTCATCATCCAACATGAGTTCCTCATCATCACTGTTTGGAATTTTATGACACAGCTTTATATGACGCTTTAAGTGAGAAGTGCTTCCACCACATGAAAACATACCCCTACAACCATTACATGTACATTTTTGCCCCCCATCAACTTTACCAATCTTTGTAAAATGTTTCCAAACATTAGATCTCCTTACCCTTTTGTTATTAGTATTTTTTTCAACAGTGTCTCCCTCAATAACATTTTTCGTATTAGCAGCCGGAGGAGATTGTGACATTACCAAATCACCATCTTCATTAATAGTTTGCAAAATTGGATCAACATCTTCCATGACTACATTACAAAGTACAAACACATTAAAATTAAATTGAGCATTTAAATTATATTATAAAAGATAAGCACAAGAAGTACTTATAAGTTATACACAAGAAAGAAACAAGAGGCAATCAAATGTTAAGGAGGTATATAACTATATAAGATGACAATATCTAACATATATAAATCAAGTGTCATGTTTGTTTCTTTCTATCTTGTTGGCTTATAATACACTCAACCGAACATGACAATATCACTATATCAAACATATATAAATCATGGTCAATTTACATTGGACATATAATTATAACATTATGTATATAAGATAAGATGGTCAAATTTTATGTAGCTCATACTGTTCACATAACGAAGCAATCAACACAGACTTAAAACTCTTATAATAAAGTATGAAAGGATTAGAATGTGTAATCTACTTTTTGAAAATATAAATAATGTTTTTTTTAATACAAAAATTCCTTCTTTTGGTATCCTTAAATTTTACGTTTGTATCAAATAGATCCTTTAAATTTTATAAGTATCAGATAGGTCCTTTAAATTTTTTAAGCATCAGATAGGTCTCTTAAGTTTTTTAAGTATCAAATAGGATACTAGTTAGCATATGACCCTTAAAAAAGGTTTTCACGTGTTAAGAACACAAAAGTAGAAATTTGACATTGAAAAAAAAAAAGACTTTTAAAAAATTAAATACACATCTCTTAAGATGATTTTTCTATATTGAGTTCACTAACATGTGCCCCTCTTTAAAAAATTGACTAATTTTTACTTATATTATAGACTATAGTATAATATACATATTGCCCCCACTTCTCAAAATTTTTGGGTTCGTCCCTGAATGAACCGAACCACTAAGTATTAATACATTACCTTACCTCTAGAGCTCTAATGATTCTCTCCCTTGTTAACCAAGTTTGAAGCCAATTATTTGGCTGATTATACTTGCGAGATTTTCAATATTGCGGTATATATTGAATATGTCTTCTAAGAAACCTACTAAAACAAAGTTAAAAATAAAACATACAGTTATAAAATATTCGAGACATATAAATTGACATATAGACATACAAATACCATTATTGAGCAAGAAACTAGTTAGATGAAAAGTAGTAGAAGACATATACCTTGTTGAGAATAGTAGCACTATAATCTATATCTTTGTGCTTTAGATAAGATAAAACTTATAATTTCCTTCTTATACTTCTCTATTTATAATGAATGATTAAGTTGTTATTTTTTTTTAAATAAAGATAATCATAACAAATTTGGTTTAATAATTATCTCCTAACTAACAAAATCTCATCTTTTTCCTTAAAAAAAAAACAAATCTCATCTTTTGTTACTTACTTTATCTAAAGATTTTATACTAACTAAAATTCCTTATTTTTAGGTAAATTTTTTTTTTAGAATTTTTTTTTAATTCTTTATTGGGCCGGCCCAAAAGCCCGCTGGCCCAGCCCATGATGGCCCATAGGCCCGACAGCCCAGCCCAATAAGGCCCAATAACATTTTTTGGGAAGCTCAGCCCGGCCCGGCCCGTATAAAACTATAGGGCTACTGGGCCGGCCCGATAGCCCGGCCCATTTTTACAGCTCTATTCATGATCACAGCTTGTTAAAATAAATCAATGCTACGGTGGACCATCTTTACAAGTGGTCCACCATAGACAAGTGATCAATACTATTATAACGAATACGAATTTTACAAAATCAATCGTTGGATTGAAAGTTTATATCATTCAAACCATCAATAATAAAATTTAGAAAAATTGAATATCTTTTGATATGTTATTGAGATATATCAAGATTAACGGTATTTAATAAAAATCTATAAACGGTTAATTTTAGTTGGTCTCAATAACATATGAAATGATTTTCAGTTTTTTTAAATTTTTTTATGGATAATCTATATGATATATAAACTTTCAATCAAACGATAAATTTTATAAAATTCATATTCGTTATAATGTTATTTATGACTGGTGGAACGTGGATCTATTAATAAGTGGTCCATATTTTTACAATTTTCCTATTAAAACATTGCAAATTGGCCAAGGGACAATTTTGAAATTGCAACAAAAGCTGTTTTGTGGTGGAAAGCGTGTGGTTTTGTAGCTTTCATTGTTAGAAAATCTCCAAAATCCATGTGGGGCATAGTGGTTTTAACTTGGATGGTTAGCAAGCTGCCAATAGCACATGCAAGCATCTTCCA
Source organism: Trifolium repens (assembly GCA_030408175.1). Lineage (NCBI taxonomy): Eukaryota > Viridiplantae > Streptophyta > Magnoliopsida > Fabales > Fabaceae > Trifolium > Trifolium repens. Next base: position 35,121,086 of record CP125845.1, read on the forward strand.
TTTGCCGCAAATACCCTTTTAACACTCCTCTTAGTCCTCCATATTGCACCAATGCTTTCTGTTTTTATTTCTTTTATTTTATTTTATATAAAAACTTAGTTGTGCCTCGTTTTGTTTTTTATTGTGAAATTTCATTTTGTGTCTTTGGCATGGTGAGAAGTTTGTATTGACATTTTCGTATGTTTTGGTTTAAGGAATTGAGTTTAGGAATCTCTTTAGGATGAGAAAAACTCATATCCACAAAACTTAGCTATATCGCATTGCGAGCGAGTTCACTTGACTCCACATCTTTCTATTTGATTTCGCATTGTGAAGACTTGTGTTGTGAGCTAACTTACTCGAAAACTTAACATTCTATGAAATTTTTATAATGTGTGATAGCTCAACTCGCATTGCAATGTGTATTTATTGGCAAAACTACATTCAAAGGCTCGTATTGCAACGCGAGTAGCTGATAATCCAACAACGTTATGATATGTGATTTTTTCTCCTCAAACCTTACACTAATTTGGAGACTAAACTCTAGCCTTTTAGAGCTCTCTCCATAAATTATTTAAATCATTCACATAAGTAACTAGTGCATTTATGGAAGATCGGTAACTTTACAAAAGAACAAAGGGACTTCAATTAAGAATATTGAACGCAAATAGGTCCAATTGTTCAAGAACTTTCACAAAGAGCTTGGTACTCTTCCAAGTAACATTATTTGTAATCTAAGGGGCAATGAATCCATTTATGCATTATGGAAAGAAAAGTGGAAAAAATGAGAAATATAAATAAAATGTGAAGTCTAAGGATATACTCTACACCAAAAAAAGACTTTAATAGTGCTTTTTGACCTTTAATAGCGCTTAAAAGAAAACGTTATTATATGAATAGTCTTGAATAAACCACGCACTGAAAATGCTATTATATGCCTGCTTTTAACACCATTTTATGAAAAAGAGTAATTAGAAGTCTTATTTTCAAATAAATAAATAAAATTCTCTATCCAATATTTTAATTAAGCTATACTCGAATAAAAAAGAACAAAAACAAATTTCATTTATCATGAACTCAAACACCATATAGAACATAAGTAACATGCACTACACTATAACCAAATAAATAATCCAATAACCAAATACAACTCAAACACAACTAGAGGTATAAAAATGGTGTTGTGTAACATATTCTTTTTGTATTTTCTTGGGAAGGATCTTCAATTTTTGGTCCTCTAGTTAGCCTAAAACAAGATTTTAATTCTTCCATTTTATCAATTCAAATTTTCGCGGTCCCCTAATTTCACATATTATTGAAATTTTGGTCACTACCTAGACTTTATATACCCTAAAAATGCTAATTTTTTTGTCTCAAAATGACAATTTTTTGTAAGCTCTCGTCATCATGTTCAAAATTGGAGCCTACAACAATCACCATTTTTTAGTTAAAAATTTTGGTTTGGTTCAAAATTACAACAATATGTTAAATTGGAGGTCCAAAAACCGAAATTTTGAAATGGGGAGACTAAAATATAGTTTCGGGTAAAATATAAGGACTAAAAGTACATTTAAATCTTATATTTAAAATGAACTTAAAAAAGGAGAATATAAGTTTTATATAAGGATTTTTAAAAATCTTTCAAAAGTAAAACACAATTCAAATCCCTCATTTTTTTTTATATTTTTCCTGACTTTCAATTGGTATTAGAGTTTGGTTTCTAGGCTAAGCCCTATACATTAAGAGTATAGATCCTATGCATTGGAAAACAATTTATTGGATTGATTTGGTGTTATTTTTCCTATGTTTTATATGATAGAAGAAGAGTCTTATCAAATATAAATATTTTTTGTTGCTCTCATATAAGAAACTCATTTACAAATATAAATATATAACTAAGTTAACTAAATATAAAATATGAAATCTTTCCACTACAATAAAAGGTAACGGAATACATATTTTTTTTTTTACGTAAATGGAAAATACAAAACAACTAACAACCAACTTAACCAATATATATATATATATATATATATATATAGGGGAGGGATCAAATTACACCGGTGTAACATTTGAGTAATGTTACACCGCTCAATAACGCTTTAACGAATTCAAATTTTACAAAATCCACCGTTGGATTGAAAGTTTATATCGTATAGATCATCTATGTTGAGTTTTACAAAAATCTAAAATCGTTTGATATGTTATTGGGATACATTAAAATTAACGGTTTATGCATTTTTACCGAATACCGTTAATCTTTATGTACCTCAAAAACATGTCAAACAATTTTAGATTTTTGTAAAACTCAACATAGATGATCTATATGATATAAACTTTCAATCCAACGGTGGATTTTGTAAAATTTGTATCCGTTAAAGCGTTATTGAGCGGTGTAACATTACTCAAATGTTACACCGGTGTAATTTGATCTCTCCCCATATATATATATATATATGAGAAGAGATATATTGACTCCAAGAGTAAGTTTTATAACTTACTCCAAATCTTAACCTTTAATTTTATAATCAATTAATAATGGCTAGGATTGATTGATAATAATTGCTAGGGTGAGATTAATTTGTTTGCTACACTAGAAAACCATAATTGTCAAAACAATACTTCAAATAGATTAGGATGAATTAATTATAGAAGTCATTAGTACCCAAATCAAGGATTCCCTCCCTTATTTTTTTTTTCGTTTAAAATATTAAGCAAAAATTAAAATACAAATAATTGAAAAAGAATACAAAATAATTACTTCCTTATATTTTTACGCATAAAATATTAAGCAAAAATTAAAATTCAAATGACTGAAAAAGAATACAAAGTAATTACTTAACTACCAAAAAAAAAATTGGTCTTGACAAGAAAAAAAAAAAAATCAATGAAGGGTTGTTGAATTAGATGTGTAAATTTCTCGTCAAAATATTTTAGCAGGTTCTCCTGATGGTGGTGAGGAATTAAATAGTAATTCTTGTATTGCAACGAAATATGTTTTCTTCTTCAGCAAATGAATTATTTTTTTTGTCAAGAACAATTATTTGTATATTTTTTTTTGGGTACAAAAAGAGGGCATAGCCCAAATTATTTGTATTTTTATCTCATGAAATTATTTTTTGGTCAAGATCAATTATTTGTATTTTTTTTCAAACCAATTATTTGTTTTTAATTAATCAACCATTTGTAATTTAATTTTTCTAAATTTTTACCCGTAAATATATATGCTAGAGAGAGAGAAATTCTTGTTTTGACAATTAATTAATGACCATAATTAATTCATTCTATTATATTTAAAGTATATTTTGATAATCATAGTTTTCTAGTGTAATAAACAAATTAGTCTCACCATAGCAATTATTATCAATCAATCCTAGTCATTCATTAATATTAAAATTAAAGGTTAGGATTAGGAGTAAGTTATAAAACTTACTCTTGGAGTCAATATATCCCTCCTCATATATATATATGAGGAGGGATCCGTTGACTCCATGAGTAAGTCTCCATTGACTTACTCCGCTTAATAACTCAATATCGGCATTATATTTATTCAATCTAACCGTTGAATTCAAAGATCTCATTGAGTAGATCAATTCCACAAATTTTTATAAAAATTCAAAATCGTTTGATACTTTTTATGAAAACTTCAATTGAACGTACGAAAAACTTTTAGAAAAAAGAATAAGATTTGATGCCCTCCACAATTTTAGTAGCATTTGGAATAACCCCTTTGAAAATCATGTCGTTTCTAAGCTTCCATAAATTCCAATTGTAGCCAACCATATCAAATGGCTTGTGCGTGCACCTTTTCGGCATATAAAGAAAAATGATTCCATCCAACTGCACCCCCTGGTAAGCGCTTTCCGACCCAAGTAAACACCGCATCCCACACCCTCTTACTAAAAGAACAGTGGAAAAAATAGGTGGGCACAATCCTCATCACAGCGAAAGCAAAAAATACAAGCCAAGTCGTGGGGGTTGACCAAGATGCCTCTATGGTTAAGAGCTTTGCGCGTGGGAAGTCGGTCGAATAATAGGCGCCACCCAAAAAAAGAGATTTTAGAAGGGACAACATTTTTACAGCTTCCAATAAATCATAATCCAATGCCACCTCTACCTGTCGAATATCGAGTAACAAGTTATAATAAGACCTGACAGAAAACGTGTCTGCTGACCCTGGTATCCATCGCCATCTATGAATAACATTTAGTTGAATAGTGAAACCAGCCAATGACTCAATGAGGCTGTTCAAATGTTGTTCCTCGACATCGGATAACTGATCTTTCCAATACCAAGCCTATCGAGAATTTGCTTTGTTGCCAAGAATCCTCTCAGCTACAGAGGCATCCGCGAACAACTCTTTGGCAAAAAGAGACGAAAATAAATCTTTGAAAGATTGGTTCCCGAACCATTTAAATTTCCAAAATCCTATGCTATTACCATCACCTACACAACAACCCACATTTGGCCTAAACCAATCTTCCACGAACCCTCCACCCACACCTGTGACGTCCTTCCACCACACTGGAGCCTTAGCGCCAATTATGGAATGATCACCGTCCAAAAGAAGGGAAGGAAGGTGACCATATCTGCAACGTAATAAATCAGCCCACATAGCATCACCATCAATTAAAAAACGCCATTTCCACGTACTAAGCAAGACGAGATTAAAGAGTTCTAAGTTCTTGACCCCTAATCCGCCTTTATCCTTTGTTAAACAAATTTGATCCCATTTGATCCAACAATATTTCTTATCTTCAACACATCCGCCCCACAAAAAGTTCCTTTGAATCTGCACTCATTGTTGTAGAACACATTTAGGGGCTTTGAAGAAGTGTTGGATATTTGGTTATTGGTGCATTATTGGTAAAACAAATATTCAAGCAGAATATCTTTTATGCGCGTTTTATATTTTTATAATATCTTTTCTCTTTTCAATCTTTGCGTGAGCATTTATGTGGAGAATATTTCCTTAAGATATTTTATTATTTTAAGGAAGATTTATAATAGGAATTATTGTGAAGACTATTTCTAAATCGTATCTCATCATTTAAGGAAAGTCTTGATATAATTCTATTTTATTTTGTGAGCTGGATATATTCTTGGATCAGATCTTTTGAAGCCCACGCTACCAGCTATATATGGAAGGACGAAAAACCTAATGAGGCAGTTGTTCAAGCCGTTGTATTGAGTCTAGCCGTTTAGGATTTTCGTGTCTTTGTGCTTGTGTTTTGTGAGCCTTTCTAGTGTCATATTGATGCAAGTTTAGGACTGAGTTTATTGAGTTGCAAACTGTGATTGTCTCTGAAGCTTTTAAGCAAGGAGATAGTTATTGTGTGTGTTGTCCTCTCCAAAGCTTTGAAGCACGAAGTAAGGATTGTGTTACTTGTGTATCACTCAAAGCCTTTAGGTAAGAGTGGTCTAGTGTTTAGGAGAGTGTATCCACAAACTGAGTTGATAACAATATTGTTGTATGTACTATTGATAATAGGGAGTGAGTTTGTAACTCATACCTAGGAGTTCCTAGGTAGAAGTGCATAAGTATAGTCACTAGGTGGTAAGTTGTAAACGAGGAGTTTGCTGGTAACTTAGATCTAGGGCTATTAGTGGATTTCCTCCTGAATTGGTATCCCCAAGAGTAGGTTGCGGTTGGCGCTGAACTGGGTTAAAAAATCACTGTGTGTTATTTACCTTCTGCTATTTATTGTTTATATTGTCCATTGTGTTTTACGTTGGCACGATGTTGGTGTAAGTGCACCAGTTCATCCTCTTGTTTTAACAATTGTCAAAACACATGAAAATAGAGTAGAACATATTTTGGCAATGTTACAAATGACTTGACAGCGAAAAACTATTTTTAAACTTTGAAAAACTGAGTTTTAGGTATTATGTATCGATACATAAACATGTGTATCGATACAAATGTCCTGAAATTACTTCAGACTGATTTTGTGCAATTTGTATCGATACATATATCACTTGTATCGATACAAAAAGTGGTCTCTCAGAGGCAGAAGGTCATCTGTGTATCGAATCATGCATGCATGTATCGATACACACCTATGTCTCTCAGAAAACCAGTTAGTGCTTGATGTATCGAATCATGCTTGCATGATTTGATACATATCAGTCAAGATTTCAAGAAACTGATATATGTATCGATACATATACATCTTTGTATCGATACATAGGTCAATATTTTCAATTTGAACGCTGGTCAAAGGGTTTGTATCGATACAAACCATCATTTGTATCGATACACGTATGTTGAATTTTGCCCAAATTTGCTCAATTCTATTCTCTCTTTAAATAGCAATGTGATGTGTCATTGTAACTAGAGGAAACTAGTGTGAAAGATCAGAAAACGCTTTGGGTTGCAAATTGAGTGAGAATTTGGATCAAAGGTTTCATTCAACACAAATTCATCATCTTCATCAAAGGTTGCAATCAAAATTGAAGTTTGAGTATGAGATCAATTCAATAGAGGTTGCATTTTGTGTGATAACGTTCGATACGGTTCGCGGTGAATCAGAATCGTAGTCGGGTTGGATTGTGTGTTGAAGGTTCTAGTTTCTCTCAAAGGATTCAAGATCGTGCTTGTCTTGAAGGATCGACAACAAGAAACGAAGGACTCAGCTGGACGATCGAGTGCGGTTTGGCACGGGTCGGATCGTTGGAATCAGAGGGCGAAGTTTCGTTGTGTGTCGATGTTTTGTTGCATAGTTTACTTTTTGTCTCGTTATAGGTTTATAAGATTCAATTGTAAACTGTGCACGTGTTGTTAATCATTTTTGATCTATACACTCTCAAATAACCCGTTTGGTTATTTGGGGGGAGACGTACTCGGACAAACGCGTGGACGACGCGAAATCCGGGGAACTCCCTAATCAAACCATTTGTGTCTCTCTCTCAATCTTTTACTTTTCATAATTTCGTTAATTTTGAATCAATTGAATTTTTCGTGTTCGTATTGGTACACCAAAAATTCAATTGCTATTGCTTGATTGTGATTGGATTAAATTTGATATTTGTAACTTGCTTGGGGCTGATTTAATTCAAACGTTTATATTCAATTAATTTTGAACACGATCATTTCCATTCCTTTTCATAAATCGTTCCAAGGCTATACTACATTTCCTTTAATCAATCGGTGCATAGACTACCGATCCGGTGGTACTTCCGCGCGCACGATTGAAACAAAATAATTTTTTAAAAACCTACATTGTTTCAAGGATCACTTATTCAACCCCCCTTCTAAGTGATAGCCAAGTAGTCTAACAGTTGGAACATCATATACCACATCTGTGACCAGCGCTCCGGAATTTCAAGAAGGATAAAAATAGAGTGGAAGGCTAGATAATACCGATTTAATGAGAGTGATCCTACCACCATATGAAAGATGGCAGCTGCTCCATGTGCTAAGTCTTTTGGACATTGACTCCACCACTGGTTGCAAGCGTCTCGCCTTCTAGGATTAGCCCCAACCGGAATTCCCAAGAATTTCAAAGGGATAATATCAGATCGGCACGACAAAAAAGAGGAGCTTACTACCAATAAAGACGGGTTGACGTTTAGGCTATAAAGTTTACTCTTCACAAAATTTATTTTTAAACCGGACACCAATTCAAAACTCTTAAGCAATGTTTTAATGGTCCATAGGTTGTTCCATCTGCCTTCTCCCATCAAAATAGTATCATCTGCAAATTGAATGTTATCATTGACGTGATAGCCCTTGAATTTTCCTATATCAACCGCTCTTTGCATCATCCCGGTTAGTCCTTCGGCAACAATAAGAAATAAGAATGGGGAAAATGGATCACCTTGTCGAAGGCCTCTTCTAGGGTAGTGGGAATGGATTGAACATGTACTTGAACCCAGAGTACATGGTTCGATTCCCACGGAAGGCAAAAACTCCACTAGTGAGGGGGTGGAGAAGATCTGAGGTGGCAGTGTCGGGACCACCTAAGGTGGCGGGACCATGGCTGTTACATGGGGTAGCAAAGTCACCTCAGCAATGTACATAGCAGGAAAAACAACAATCGGCTCAGTTAGGTGGCAGTTCTGATGATATGATACGCGAGCTGAACACGACATTATACAACAATGACAAGCCAACATTCTTCACACCTAGATCTTTCCAGGGCAGACATGAATTCTAGGAACATTCATGTTGTTTCCTATCTGTCTTAGTAGTTTATTTTTCATTATGTAATGACTGTCATTTGCTGACAACCCCCTGATGTTTAACTAATCGCTTGCTTATTTATAATTGAGTGCATGTTATTATGTTATAGACAAAGTTCCAATGAAGTAACAATTAGATTTTTATGATCTGAATTCTGTGTCTTAATACGAAAACACTAAAGGTGATTGCTCATGAAAGCGTGAAAGTTCGAGAGACAGAGAGACGAGTAAGGAAGATAATGTCCATGAGATAAATGTTCAACTTTCAGATACCGAAGCCAGTGATGATTTGAGCCAAATATTTCCATGATATTACCAATTCTTTTTCATATCTTATGAGAGTATTTCTGTACTTGTTTATATTCTAGAGCCTTTTTCAAGCCACCCTTATATATTATTATCCTTTGCTTAACCCACTTTGAGCCATAAAATGTATATATCCCTTTTATTTCAGTCACAAACCACTTTATAACCACTTCGAGCCATAAAATGTATATATATCTTTCTGTTTACCCTCATTGGAGTTAGGTAGAAGTTATAGTTCTCTGTCTTGGCAACTTATAAGTTTATGGTTGCTCATGGGACTAGCAACATCTAAGTTTAGGGTGGTATACAAGAGAACTATCACAATATAAAAGAAAAAGAGAAAAAAAGAGACGAAATACTTCAAAAAATTTAAAAAATAAATACGTCTCTTAAAAAAAGGTAGAAATTACAATAAAAAGAAAGAGAAAAAGAGAAAAATATTCTGATAGATAAAGAACCACACCAAATATATCTGGTTCCTTCAGAAAAGTGAAGAAATTTCTCTTGTATCTATTATCAAAGGTACCTGGTAAAAGGTCTCATAGACAAAAAGGAAGAGTAATTATACCTAACTCCACAGTATAACTTACTTTCCCAAATATATCCCACATTTACCTAAGCCACGTTATAATCCTCAAAGATCTATAATAATGCATAGTTGTTTTTAACTTACTACCTTTATGATGGTTTTTAGTATGTATTTAGGTTATTTCATGTAATTTTTAGTAGTTTATATTTTTGACAGTATGTAATTTTTAGTAGTTTTCAAGAGCAAATCATGCAAAAATACCTAGAGGATTGAAGTTACTTGTTCAAGAAGCAAGAGTTAGAAAATCATCAAAAAAGAGCTAAAATGAAGAAAAAAGGTTGAAAGCATCGTCCCACGATGATAAAGGATTAATGATCAGTGCACTTTTAATAGATTTGATAACATCTCATTGTGCGGACCATAACTGGATCTACGAGTATCGGATTGAGGCGTACGAATATGCGTTGGAAAGTTAAGACAAAGCGCTACAACTTTAACGTTAAAGCCAGAAGCCAATTTGGAAGTTTAAATCGTGCCACAATGGATTACATCGTGCCACGATGGAAGAAGATCGGCAGAAATTTGAGAAAAATCTGATATCATCGTGCCACGATGGGATTTTATCGTGCCACGATGGTGCGTAAAATCCAAGCCCAAGAAGCCTATAAATAGAGCTCTCTTCCACCATAATTATTCATTCAGAAATTCAGAAAAAAATAAGTCTCTAAGGAACAAAAGGAGGAGCAACAAGGAGGTCTCAAGGGGGGCACTCTCCCCACCATAGGAAGAGGCAACTTCCTCCACAAGGCATCGAGGTTACTTTATATGTATAATTTTCTAACTCTTTTGTTTTATTTATGCCTCTTAGTAGCTAAATCTATTTAGGTTAGGTCAAATAGATGAACTCCTCTGTGAATACTCGAGACATGTAATTGGTTTGAGAAAACTTATATTATTTGCAATTACTCTATTATCTCCAATTTTAGTAATATGCTTTAATACAATTTATAAGTAGACATATTTATGAATTGCTCATAAGAATTAGAGATGATTTTAAACCCTAATTAAAGGCTTACTAGGATTAACATTCACATAATTAACTATTGCATGTCTAAAACTATTCAAGTAAATTTGGAATAACCAAAGATTCGAAAGCACTTAACCTATATTTCTCATCTGATCTCTTTTAATCTTTTATTTTATGTTCTAAATAAAAAAACTTTTCAAAACTAAAAGTGAATGCAACTATCATAATTCCTAAATAACACTAGTTACTTTGACACGATCCCTAAGAAGACGAACTCATTCCATTGAGAATTTATTATTCGACGACATACCGGTGCACTTGCCGGACCGTAGTCAGACATATTGTTACAACAATCACTTATTCAAAAGACCTCTCTAAACTCAAATTAGAGGAATTGATTGGGTCTCTAAAAATTCATGAATTAATTCTTCAAGAAGGCAAACCAATGAAGAAGAAGATGATTGCTTTGGAATCTCAAATTGAAGAATGTTCTCAAAATGATGAAGTTTTCTGTGATGATGAGATTTTTGAAGAGGACAATGAAGAAGAACTGGCACTTCTCTCTAGAACAATTCAAAAATTGATGATGAGAAGAAATCGGCTAAAGAAGTCATTCCCAAACAAAAAAGTTTGTCCAAAGACTAAAGTTGACATGAGCAAAATTCAATGTTATGGATGCAACTAGTTTGGACATTACAAGAATGATTGTCCAAAGTCTAATCAAAGAAAACTACATTTTAAGAAGAAATCTATGATGGCTGCTTGGGATTCAGATGAAGTTCCAGAAAGAGAAGAACAAGAAGCAAATGAGTGTTTCATGACAAATTCAGAAAGTAAAGACGAATATTTTCAAGCAATAAAAAAAAAGCCAAGGTACTTCGACAATGGTTGCTCAAGACATATGACCGGAGATAGACAAAGTTTTCTCTCATTTGAGAAGAAGGAAGGAGGATCTGTTACCTTTGGCAACAATGATAAAGCAAAGATCAAAGGTAAATGTATTATTGGTAAGATTGATTCTGCTAAGAATGAAAATGTTCACTACGTGGAAGGTCTTAAACATAACTTGATAAACATTAGTCAATTATGTGACAATGGTCTTGAATTTATTTTTAAATCTCACACATGTGAAATAAAACAATCTTCCTCTGGAAAAATTCTATTTAATGGATTAAGAAATAAAAATGTTTATGTTTTATACTAAGATAAACCGATTGCCGAGTCATGTTTTATTTCTCTTGAAAAAGACAAATATTGCATAAAAGGGCTAATCATGAACTTAATTACAGTTTTGATTTTCTATTTTTACTAATTCAAGAAATTAGTGATTCTATTTTATAATCATACATTCTATTTTTACTAATTCACCAAATTAGTCATTCTATTTTATAATCATACAACTTTGATCAATGCATCATATTTTTGTACTAAAAAATGAAGAGTTAACATATTTTATAAAACATATAATACGATTTAATGAAAATAAATTGTCAAAAAAGATATTATGGCTCTGTTTGGTAAAAAAAAGCGGATAACTGATAAGCTAGCTTATAGCGGATATCTTATAAGCTAGCTTTTAGCTTATAGCGAATAAGCTAGCTGATTGAATTTGTAGTATTTGGTAAAATTGGCGGTTGTACTAGCTTATAAGTATGAAATAACATAAAAAGGATATGTTTAATTAATATTTAATTTTTTTCAAGTAAGATGATAGGAGTAAAATTGGAAGAAAAGATAATAAGCTATAAGCTATAAGCTCATAAGCTACTTCAAATAACGTTTGAAAAATAAGTTATAAACTAGTAAAATAAGCTATAAACTCTTTTTTAAAAATTGTTATTAAACAGAACTTTTAGCTTATAAATTAGCTTATTTGATTTACCAAACAGAGCCATAATACTTATTCCTTGTTATGTCCTTGCAAAACACAAATTTCTATTTAAAATGGAATGAGTGTCTTATAATAGCAGGTGACAAAATACCTTCTAGCTAAGGTTGTAATTTATTACTGACCTTCAACAAATTTAACCAACAATTAAAATTTGATAGGTATAGGTTCACTGCTATCGCCCCCTACCTCTGTGATGTGGGTCTCATCTATTGTCATGGACGGTCTCAATACACAGCTTAACATGTTCAGTTACTATTGATGACCATATACCAAAGTACACTGCAGACAAACTTAAAGCTACCTTGCACATGGCTTATGACACACTTTCATAATCACTTCAACAAGACTCATTTCTTTCAAATATACATATTCGCTCAAATAAATATCATATTTGTAAAAATACTTTGTTTTAAAATAGAGGAGTGTTAGACATACTTTTTTTTTTTTGAAAAAATATCATGTTAAGCTGTATTAGTCATACTTTTATTACACAAATTTTATACAAATATTATTTATACATATTTCTTGCTTTTTTCATAAGAAAAAAAAAGATGAAAAATTACACAAATGCCTTTATATAAGTATTGTGTATAAAAAAAGTGTGTAGAAATAATATTTCTCTTTAAAATATTGTCACTTTAGAGTTTTTTTGTCACTTTAAAATTTGAATTCATATTGATTGTAAAAAAATAGAAAAGTTACTGTGAAATCTAACTATTGAAATTATAAAATGAAAATAGGATTAAAATTTAGAAAAAAAAAGAAAGAAAAGAGAAATTGAATAAAAATGGATATCAGGGTTGACACAGAAGATCAAGTGATTTAAGTAAGGACTCTAGACTCTAAAATTTTTGGCTAAAAAATGTCTACAAAAAATTTCAGTTTGTTATAAATATATAATATAAACAATTAAAATTTTAAATATTTCTCTAATTGAATTAATTAATAAACTTAAAAACCCCAAATTCTTCTAGACACAAATTTAATTCTTGTGTGACCTTATAACAATATTTAATTTTTTGTTTATTTCTCATAAAGTTATATGTAATTTTTATTTTTATAAAGCATCACTATAAATTCATAAAGTCATATATAATATTTTGTTTTATAAAATCTCACAATAAAATTTGTTTTAGCCCTCTACCTATGTTGACTTAATATGTAATAATTAAGAAAATATGAAGGTAAAAAAAATAAAGAGATCCATTCCCGTCAATTTTAATGTAAATTCAATTAATTATATTTTAATTGTAATATTTAATGTGTATTACTCTTTTGTTATAATTATATATCTGTGGATCAATCTAAGAATTTCGAAGACATTTAAGAATTTTGTCATTTTTGTCAATCAACCTAGGATTTATGAACTTTATCATTATATTTTTTTTCAATCGATGTAAAATGGTTAATTGCGATATTTTTGTTGACACGTACTGCAAGTATATTTTTTAATATGTTTACTTTTCATGCATCTTATTATAAATAACGTCAATTGATCATTCAATGTGTACGATCCAATCAACATGGAACCCGAGAAAATAAAACTCTTCTTCAAATATTTTTTAATTGTTGAAATTTTGTTAGTTGTCTTCTACGGGAGTGGTTATGGTGCATAAGCTTTTTCCTTATGCACCGTGCATAAATAATGAAAATTACTTAATGTACCCCCCAGATTGCTTAGCACACCCCTCAGATTACTTAGCGCACCCCCCAAATTTCTAGCGCACCCCCCAAATTTCTAATGCACCCCCTAAAAATCTAGGGGGTGCGCTAAGTAATTTGGGGGGTGCACTAGAAATTTGAGGGGTGCACTAAGGAATTTTAGGTATTTATGCACGGTGCATAAACATGACTTATGCACCATAACTTATGCCTTCTTCTACTAGCTGGATTTTGATTATTAATAAAGCAACATTTATGGTGATCTATATATTAGGAGTTCATTAATCATGAATCTTCGTAGATACGATTTGTATGCAAAACGATAAAATTGATTTTAGATTTAACGTTGAAATCTTGCATAACCGCGATTCTCGGCATTAGTGTTTTTTAATCAACTTAATTAATTAATGAATTATGACTTAATATCACTACTAATTATGTGTACAAAACTACAAGTGAAACATATGGGCAATAAAAAAGTTATTAGAAAATCATATTATATTGGAAGTTTGTTTTCCATCACCATCTTCTCTGATTTTTTTTAAAAACATTTGTGATGATTTGCTAACTAAACCTATTTATTTATTCTGTTAGTTTTAAAAGACTATGTTTATACAATTAAATTAAAGAAAAACACATCATGATGTCAAATTAATTGGTAGTGTTTTGTCCATATCAGGCTTGCTGGTTCACTAGTGGAGTTTCTTTTATATGGTGGAAAATTAATAAAATAAGTAGGTTAAATAATTCAATACTCTTTAATAGATTCAATGGATATATATTTTGAGATTATTTTTTTTTACACGTTTATCCAATTATATTTTACTGTATTATGTCATTTTGTTGTCATCAACCTCTTGAGATATAATTATTGGATGTGTGTGTAATTGATTTTGTAATTATGGTTTACAAATTATTATAAAATTGTGTGTTTAAGTGATTGGTAAAATTTAATTCAACTGATAATATAGATATTATTAGGTTTGTCATTTTAATCCAGTTTCAAATTTTGAGCTTCACAATTGTGTATATACATTTTAACTTTAAGTGGCATTTTGTCACTCCGTCTACAAATAAAAAATTTGAACTAATGACAATTATAAACGAACAATTTATTTTTTTTTGTTTCACTACAAGAAAATACAGTATTTGCTACCAAAAGTTTGCCACAAAGTGAGTTCCTAGTTAATCTCAATTAAATATCCCTCCATTCTACTAACCCAAATCATTTTTTAATTAATCTTTATTTTTTCCTCTTCTACTAGTTATTATTTTCTTTTTCAATTATTTTTAGAGGAATAGTATTTTCATTTCATTTTCAATTACTTTTTTTCTTCTGTTTCAGTTCATTACACTTCCTCACAAAAATCAATTCCACACAAAATCAAAATCAATTCCACACAAATCGCTTAATCTCATAATCACTTCTACATAATCGCATCTCAAAATCACTTCCACACAAATCGCTTAATCTCATAATCACTTCTTCCTCACAAATGGCTTGAATCGTGACGCTTTTTCCTCACAAATTGATCTCAGAATCGCTTCCTCACAAATCGCTTCATCACAGAATCGCGACGCCGTTTCCTCACAAATCGATCTCGTTCGCAACTTGCTTCATCTCAGAATCGTGATACTTCTCAATCGCTACTTCGCGCTTTTGCTCTTCCACGCTTTCGTTCTCGTTGAAGATCTATAGGTACTTCTGCTACTTCCGAGTTTCAAAACCTTCTAGGATTCTTCATGTATTTGATTTGATCTGATAATATTGTAATTATTCAATTTTCTGAAACACCAAACTTCTAGTTTCTTAAATCCAAACACTATAGTCTATTCCAATAACGAACTGTTACATTTGGAATTCGTGATGTGTGAATTGAATTTTACTGCATAATTGCATCATGAGTTGTGGAACATATTGAGTATGATTTTGTTTCGATTACTCTGATTTGTTATGGTAATTGATTCCGATTTGTCATCGATTCTGTTTTCAATTGAATTGTATTGAATTTTGGATGGATTTGGTGTTAGTTAGGGTTTGAATATTTGATTATATGTGCTTATTACATTTTAACACTTGTTAGGTTCTTTACGAGATTTTTCAAGGTTGAAAATCTAGGAAGTGTAGTCGATTGATTGATTAATTGATTGATGCTACAACGAATTGGGTGATTTTTTCTATTGATATTATATGTTTATGCTTTTGTTAATTGTTGATATTGGTTTTATGATGCATTTTAAGAGTTTATTGTTTGTTAGATTTAGAGTGAATTGGCATATGGTACTGTGATGGTTTCTTTTTGGAATTAGAGGAATGTTTGAGATTTTGAACATGAGTTGTTTTTACTATTTAGAGTGAATATGAGCTGTTTGAGATTATACATTTTTTTGGAATTAGAGGTCTGCAACTAGTTCTTAACACAACATGCTACTTTATTCTATGGCAATTATAAGTGTGTTGTGTTAAGTAGAAAGCAAAAATACTTGTAGCAATCCACTAATTAGTGGAAAGTTTTAGCATTACATTTACATGAGCCATAGTATAATATATAATATGAAATTTCTTTTTGGTTTTTGTCAATGACTGAATTTGAATATTATATATGGATATGTGAAATGTAAGAGGAAAAAGAAACCAAACAAGTAATCAACTAATTGGCACAAGGATTTTTGTGATTCAAATGAGAAAGATATACTAGGCAAAAACTGATGTACTGCTATTAAACTAGTGAACAAGAAACTTATGTAAATATCTTGAATACTTATGGAGAATGCAGTACTTTCTGCACTTATAAAAGCTACCTGGATTTACCTAAGCTTTGTTTTGTTTTTTGTAGTAAATGATGTAGATTGTGTTATTTTATTATGTATTTTGGGTTTTGATTTGAAATTGTTTATTGTTTTAATTGGTTTTGATTTATTATGAACCATTTTCTTGTAGTTTGGAATAGAAATAACCGTTAATATTTGTTTAGCTTTATTGAGTAATTAATGCTATATAACCATAGATTGATTTGAAATTATAGGGTTGTATAAACTAGTGACAAAAAACTAACAAGTGGTAACACTTCCCTCCCTCAAACTATAATCATGAGACCTGACCGAAGTTGGATGATGCGAAGAAAGGATAATAATGGTCAAGTAACTGAAGAATTTAAGAATGGAGTTGATGATTTCATTAAGATTGCCAAAAGACAATTGGGAGTTGCTGATGTATTGGGTCGCATTTTTTGTCCATGTTTTAAATGTAAGAATTGTGTTAGGGAGAAAACATTTTGGGTAGAGAAACATTTGTATGAACATAGATTTATGGAAAATTACTTAAATTGGACTATTCACGGTGAGAATCAATGGGGAGATAGTAGTTCAATGTCAAATGTCCATGATGAAGAGATGGAGACTAGGAATCCATACGTGGATATGGTTATAGATGCCATGGGTGATGATCTTTCAGAAGATCAAAATTTGGAGGAGGACCCCAATCCGTCGGCATCAAAGTTTTATACCTTGCTAAGAGATGCCGATGAACCTTTATGGGTTGGGTGTCACAAGCACACAAAGTTGTCAGCTGTAACTCAACTTTTAAATTTGAAGTCTGAGTTCAACATGAGTGAGAGTTGTTACGATCGGATGATTGTCATAATTAAGAGCATGCTTCCAGAGACAGAAAAATTGCCGGAAAATTTTTATAGATCGAAGAAAATGGTTAAAGACTTGGGATTAGGATATGAGAAAATAGATGCATGTCCTAACCATTGCATGTTGTATGACAGAGAAAACAAAGACCCAAAAGTTTGCTCTGCTTGCTTAGTGTGCAATCACCCACGGTTTAAACCAAAGGTCGGGTGTTCAACGAAGGGAAAAGTCTGAGTTCAACATGAGTGAGAGTTGTTACGATCGGATGATTGTCATAATTAAGAGCATGCTTCCAGAGACAGAAAAATTGTCGGAAAATTTTTATAGATCGAAGAAAATGGTTAAAGACTTGGGATTAGGATATGAGAAAATAGATGCATGTCCTAACCATTGCATGTTGTATGACAGAGAAAACAAAGACCCAAAAGTTTGCTCTGCTTGCTTAGTGTGCAATCACCCACGGTTTAAACCAAAGGTCGGGTGTTCAACGAAGGGAAAAGACGTGCCTTTCTCCATGTTGCGATATTTTCCTATTATTCCAAGACTCCAACGCTTATATATGTCCAAACATACTGCACAATATATACGTTGGCATGAAGATGGAGTCCGTCATGATAAATCAATAATCACACATCCAGCTGATGCTGAAGCTTGGAAACAATTTGACGCCACTTATCCAATGTTTGCACAAGAGCCTCGAAATGTCAGGCTTGGCCTTTGCACAGATGGTTTTAGTCCATTCGGTGTTTCAGCTGCTCCATACTCGTGTTGGCCTGTCTTCGTCACACCATATAATCTTCCACCAAGTGTGTATGAGAAGGGAATACATTTTCCTTAGCCTTATGATCCCGGGACCAAAATCACCGGGTAAAAGTTTAGATGTCTATCTTAGACCTCTAATCGATGAGCTAAAGATGTTGTGGGAAGATGGAGTGAACACTTTTGATGCTTGGAGAAGGCAAAATTTTATGATGAAAGCAACATTATTGTGGACAATAAGTGACTTTCCAGCTTATGGAATGTTAAGTGCGTGGAGTACTCATGGGAAACTTGCTTGTCCGTATTGTATGGAGCACAGTAAGTCATTTGTTCTAGAGCATGGTAGGAAATGTTGTTGGTTTGATTGTCATCGACAATATCTTCCTCTTAAACATCCGTTTCGTCGTGATAGATACTCTTTTAAGAACTCAACAATTGAAAAGTCTTTACCACCACACCGACTTACTGGGATAGAGATCATGAATAAAGTGAATCACCTAGAGGATTTCATTTTTGGTCTGAATTCACATAATCGGAAACCACATGGCTTTGGTGAAGTTCACAATTGGGTAAAGAAGAGCATATTTTGGGAATTGCCTTATTGGTCTACTAATCTAATACGGCATAACTTAGATGTTATGCATGTTGAAAAAAATGTATTTGACAATATTTTTAACACAATTATGGATATAAAGGGCAAGACAAAGGACAATGCAAATGCAAGAGAGGATATGAAGAATATTTGCAAACGTCCTACCTTAGAGTTAATAATTGAGAATGGCAAGTACAAAAAACCGAAGGCAACTTATGTGCTGGATGGTAATCAAAAGAAAATGGTGTGTGAATGGATCAAACAATTGAAATTTCCAGATGGATATGTATCTAACATTGCACGTTGTGTCAATGTCAAAGATGGAAAAATATATGGAATGAAAAGTCACGATTGTCATGTGTTTATGCAAAGGTTGATTCCTTTGGCGTTCCGTGATGTGTTGCCTAAACCTATATGAAGGGCATTAACAGAACTTAGCTTGTTCATCAAAGAAGTTTGTGCAAATGAGTTACGTGTCTCGGTTATGGAGAATGCAGAGCTTTCAATTGTTGAAATAGTTTGCAAATTAGAGAAGATTTTTCCTCCAGCTTTCTTTAATGTGATGGAGCATTTAGTTGTGCATCTCCCATATGAAGCTAAGGTTGGAGGACCTGTGCAATATAGGTGGATGTATCCATTTGAGAGGTGTATGTTATCTTTGAAAAGAAAGGCTCGAAACAAGGCCAAAGTTGAAGGATCTATTTGTGAAGCATATAATTTAGAAGAGGTTTCTAATTTTGCTTCGATTTATTTTGATCCCAAATTGCAAACAAGGCACACTAAAGTTCCTCGAAATGATGATGGTGGTGGGCAGTGCATGGTTGATGAATGCATATCTATTTTTAAATATCCTTGTCGTCCTATTGGAAAAGGTAGAAAGAGATTCTTGACAGATGGTGAGTTTCAAATTGCCGAGACTTATATGCTTGTGAATTGCAAAGAAGTTGAACCATTTCTCCAGTAAGTTTAATCTCTCTAACATTCTAATGAAATTTTGACATTTTAATTAAGTTAATTAAATGTTAATTTATGTTATTTTGATTAGACAATTTGAGGACTCGCTAAGGCAATCATACCTTGGTATCACCGATGATCAAATATTGGAACTTCGGGACAGGGACTTCAGTCAGTGGATAAAACAACAAGTGAGTCTTCTCAATTCTGTTGAACATTAGATATTAACATTTACAATCATTTTATATGAAATAGCATTATCCAATTTATGTTAGACATTTTGTTGTTAGTTGATATTGTATAAATAAATACTGTAATTCTGTTCCATTCTTTGGACTAAAACACTTTTTGTATTTAAAAATAAAATAAATTAAAATTGTCTATTGTGATTCTTAGGTAAGTTCCGGCCAAGTTAAGGATCAATTGATTCGCCAAATGAGTTATGGTCCACTTAAATCAGTGACTTGTTATAATGGCATAATAGTTAATGGGTATCGATTTCACACTAGCAGAATGGTCAAAATAAAGCTACAATGAATAGCGGAGTATGTGTAAGAGGAAGCATATATGGTGAACATGATATAGACTATTATGGCATTATTGAAGAGATATTAGAATTGTCATATTTAGGAGCTCAAAACAAGGTGTTTCTTTTACGGTGTCATTGGTTTGACCCAATTAATGGAGTTAAGGTAGATGAGAGATACTATTCTTTTTCTCCTCTGGCATTTACTCTTCTTTTACATTGAAACTGCATACATCAATTAGTATGGTTAATTCAGTAGATAGGATTCCAGATTACAGAGTAAATATCAATTAGTATGGTTAATTCAAATTCCAGATTACATTGAAACTGCATACATCAATTAGTATGGTTAATTCAGTAGAAAGGTTTTGTTGTTTGGACAGTAAATATCATTGTAATTTGGATATGCTGATGATGATGAGGTAAGACATCCAAACAGAAATAGGAAGAGAAAGCTCTGTTTCAAGAATAATAAAGAGAGTATGTCTGTATGCAATGAATAGCTTTTATCCACTTTCATCTTCAATGGAATATTCATTGTGATTGAATTAAAAAAAATTGGACTATATATATATAGAGTTGTTTGAACTTGGTTTATTCCTGTTTTCATTCAATGCAGAAGTAGCTATGACAAAGCCTTATGATTTGCAAATCAAAATTAACGATCAGTAGATATTCCTTTGAAAGAGGTATGTTATGTCTTCATTTTTTCTTTCTAGAATAGTTGATTAGGTCTGTGCAAAGTACTTAGTACCTAAAACACACTTCAATCCAATATGTGCAGAGTAAAGTCTTCTTAGAAGCAGGCATCCAATAGGCAGCAACAGCAGAGAGCAGCACAACTGAAAGCAAAAAAAAGCATCAATCATATAAAATAGCAAACAATTGTTGGAAACTTTATGTGTCTATAAACAGTTAATCACATTTGTTTTGATGACAATTGTTAATAACTTTATGTGTTTATATAAACAGTTCATCACATTTGTTTTGATGACAATTGTTAACAACTTTATGTGTTTAACAGTTCATCACATTTGTTTTGATGACAATCATTTGTTTTATTGTTTTAAAATTGTCCATTTATACCAAATCTTAATCGTTGACAATTAAGAAACCTTCAAAATGTGTTTTAAGTGAATATTTCTTAGAAAGGCTTATTATAATTATAAAAAAATATAATTATAAAAAAAAATCTAAAAAGCTTGGATTTTGTTGTGAAATTGCTAGGATAATTAGCTAGAGATTTATAGCGAAATCGTTGCGACAATATCCTATTGATTTAGTTGGGAAACATAAAGTTTTCAACAATATTTAACTATGTATTAATTGTGAACTAGCTAGGATTTTCAATTAATTAGTTGCAGATTAGCTAGGAAATATTTTGGTGGATAATTTGCCGCCCAATCCATGCTAGGACCTATATCACAACTAATTCACAACAAATCTGTAGCTAACTCTGTTTTACTAGCGATTTGCTACGAATTAGCTACAATTGGTGTCGTAGCAAACCCCAGATTTTCTTGTAGTGTTTGTCATATTCTTTTTTGTTGGAAATAATTTTATTCGATACGGATTGTGGGAGTCTAACTTCTTCTGCTATATTTGACTCTTGTTGGTAAAAATACATAATTACTTTTTATTAAATGTAAAATTTAAAATAAATAAAATATTAAATATTATAAAAATAAATTAAATTTCAAAAGTATCTTAAATATATGTAAAGTTTTCTGTTGTTACAAAATAGGCCACCATATAGCTAAACAAAAGTGCTGATAGAGTGATAGGCATGGGCTTGAGTGACCTAATTTAATGTTTGGCTCAGTTAACCAACCTATTTAATATCATTCCTCTCTAGGCAATTTCTACTCACAGCATAATAGAAAGTAAATATTAACTACTCAACAGAAAAAGCAATTTTTATTTATGTAAAATTCATTATTTTTAAATTTTCAGGGGCTTATCCCCCGAGCTCTAAATAAATGACAATGCATGCATGGTTGGTTATATTAAAATGGAAAAATAACCATTTCATACAAAAATATTAAAAGCATGTTAGTCTTTATGTAGTAAAAAATATACAACACCACATGTGTAGTAAATGTTTTACATTTGCTTAACGTGAATCAAGGTATGTGCCATTTGCCCTATTGAAAGTGATTTATGAGTTCTTTTAACGGCGCCAAGGAAGCAATAGCACATGCACCATGTTTGGCTTTTTTCTTGATTGTGTTACAAATCAAATTGGATTCTACCATTATTAATTGTTGTATTTTTTATATTTTGCTTCTTGGGACAGATTCCTTAGCGTTAAGAGGAAAGAAACACAGCAAAAAGACGAGAGAATTCAAAAAACAAATCAGATATGGTGTCAGTTTGAAAGTGTTGCTATGTGATGGGTAATTCTCTTTCCTTTGTCTATTTCATGAAGTTAAAGCCTTACATAAATGTAAAAGGACATTTTGCTCATCTAACTATTTACATTTATTAAATATATGTCACAGCATTAGAATTGAGACATTGATATATTGATAAATTTTCAGGTGTAATAATAAATTTTATTGTTCACTTATTAAATTAAAAAAAATGGTAACAAGGCTCTTGAAATACTCTATAAGCATTTTATTTAAAGAAATTGCTTAATCAAAAGTTAAAATTTTCAATGCATTTTTATAACAACGCGACCGAAAACTCTTGTTAGCAAGACTCATTAAATTATAATACTACTAGGATTTTTTTTACTTTTCTATAGAGACAATAATTTTTCATTTATATAGATATTGATTTTAAAATGTTTAATTCATATATAGACGTCATAGTAAAACACTCAAGTTTAATAAAGACATATCATCGGTGTATAAGATTTACATCGACCAGCAGAGGCGGAACAAGGGGGTGGCTGAGGGCGGCCACGGCCACCCCCGAAAAATAAAAAATTACTAGTATACCCTTGATAGTTTTAGAAAATTACAAATGTATATATTATATATATTTATTTCAGCGAAAAATTAATAGTAATGATGGCTGGCTTGATGGTTCAAAGTTGCACCCCTTAATAAGAGGACATGGGTTCAACTCTTGGAGGGTGCATTTTCTGGTTATTTTTTGTTTTTTTAAAACAAAATCAATACTTGGTGACAAAACATTGTTTCAAACAATTAGCAATGACATTTTTCTAAATAAAGTTAATTTTTATATATATGTATCAATGCAAAAAATGAACAGTTTCCATTTATTTTATTTTAAAAAACACAACTATATATTTTAAATTATAGACACCATTTTTTTTACTATATGTGTAATATTTTTTTGACAGTCTATATATACTATATGTGTAATATAATAATAACACATATGATTTTCTAATGATCAACTTTGTGCGAGTATTAGTTCAAAGTCAACTATTGATTATTTTAAGTCACTTGTCACACATATGTATTACTTTAAAGTATGTAATTTGATTGCAAAAAAAAAAGTATGTGATTTAATTTATTGTTAATCAAATTTTTATATTTAATTTATATACTATAATTTTTTTAGTGGCCCCCCGAAAAAAAAATTCCTGGGTCCGCCACTGTCGACCAGTCAATAAGAAATCACGATATTTCCATGTAAGTTTATTTATCTATTTTATTTTATTGGTCAAGATTGCCATGTAAGTTTATGACTCTGTACTTATAATGCATATCTCATTCTCTCAATAATCTTCATATATAGATGATATTGAATCATTTCATGTATAATTTATGTATGAAAGAGTAAAATGTGATATTTCATTATTCATCAAGAAAGAAAAACACTTCAATTAATTTTTTATATGTTTCTCTCTTAATATATAGTGAGATATAACATTTTTATACAATTTGTATTTCTTGCCTCAACTTTGTGGGCATATTGTTGTATTATGATGGCGATTTCAACAAGTGCACTGAATCGTACAAGTAGTAAAATGAAACGGTAAGACCGTGTATCAAACTCAAGGATCGCGTTTAATGTCAAATGGTAATGTTTACTTAATTGAACAAAAGGTTTCGGTTTAATTGGTCGCGAAAGCAAAAATTAACAAAAAAATTACTTTGAATTTAATAATAATAAAAATGTCAGAGATGAGTATTCTTTGGGTTCTAACTCTATATTATTAATTTGATTCTAATATTAAATTCATTCAAGATGTTGTTACCAATTTCCTATATTGTTTAATCCTAATATCATAGTGATTAAACCTTTATTCTTAAGATAATCTCTAATCTCTTAGTGAATTTAAGAATAAACATATAATTATCAGAAATTATAATAGTAATTTCAAGGGTTTGCATCTATCTCTAGATTACAAAGGGAAGAATATGTAATCTCAATCATTCACAAATTTCACTCTCGTTTTAAATCGTGAATCATAAATCAATTTAAAAGCGATCAAGTAAAGCATTATGCACAGAGATTACATAAACAACATAAACAACATACTAAAACTCATTCAAATAGATAGTATCAAATTGTAACATAGAGTTTTCATCCAAATTCAACTCATCCCTAACAATAGAGAAATTAGTTACTCAAGAGAAGTTACAAAGAATCAAGAAAAGTGAAAGAATTACATGTAAAGATTGATATTGAGAAGCTTCAACTCCAGTGATTGTTGTTGAACAACGACTTCTCAAAACCCTAGCACAGTGTTTCTCTCAATTTCTATGTAAAAATCTAAGAACCCTAATAAAATATGACTTTTGGCTTATATAGACATTAAAAAACGCATATATGCGCCTAGGCGTGGTAGAGTGGCGCATGGGCGTGGCTAAAAAGGCAAGTGAAAAACAAAGCTACGCGTGGGCGTGACAAGGCAGTACTGAACTGTGTTAGAATCATCACAGCTGCGCCTAGGCGTGGTTGGATGGCGTTTGGGCGAGACAGAGTTGAGTTGATTTTTTCCAAACTTCTTATTTGAATAACCAACTTTCATAATTGATTTTCCAAAATTCATTTAACATTATTTCACTTCAAATACTAAGTGTGAACCTGTTAACACACAAAAATAGAATAATGCTCCAAGAATTGTCTTATGGCAAGAATTGTCT
This sequence comes from Trifolium repens, assembly GCA_030408175.1. Classification (NCBI taxonomy): domain Eukaryota; kingdom Viridiplantae; phylum Streptophyta; class Magnoliopsida; order Fabales; family Fabaceae; genus Trifolium; species Trifolium repens. The sequence goes on from CP125845.1 coordinate 35,146,200, forward strand.
TACAGAATAATTCCTTTAACACATGAGAAAAACACAAGAAAGAGGGGAGATTCATTAGCTCGTTATTTAGTTCGAATTGGTGAAATGATGGAATCCATAAAAATTATTCAACATGCTTTGGAGGGAATTCCAGGTGGGCCATATGAAAATTTAGAAATTCGCAGCTTTGATAGAGAAAAGGAGCCAGAATGGAATGATTTGGGGGGGGGGGGGGGGGGTTGAATTGTGTTTATTTTTCTAAAAACTTCATGCTAAGATAAAACAATGGATAAGCAAAATAAAGTAAATAGAAGGATAAAGGCAAGAAAACACACAAATATTTTATACTGGTTAACCCGTTAGCTAGGGTTATATGTTGTCCCCTCACTAAGAAGACTTAACACTATAATCACCATGATTACAGTGGCTTAGACACCTAGTCCAAGCCTCCCTACTCAGACACCTAGTGCAAGACCTTCTTGCTCAAAATACTACCGACCAAGAAACTTCCTTTGCTCAAGGTACTATTGACTAAGAGACTTCTAGTTGCCTTATCTAAAGACTTTTTACAATCAGAGTTAACAACACACAATGTTGGATAAGCTTACACTTGAGACTCTCGAAGTGGTAAGCTTTTACAAATAAGCGCTGATCTACACTACTTCTACTTTCTAAAATACAAGTTTGTAAATAACAACAATCTAAGTACTTTGTACAAATTTATAAGCGTTTGTATGACTGGGTGTTTGCTTCTTGCTTACTGATTGTTAGTCTTTAAGTTGCTAAGATTCCTAAATATACAGGAGATTTGAATATATATGTTGATGAAGACTTGTCGTACACAATCTATTAGTTGGAAAGCTAGCTAGCTTAGTTACTTTCCTTTCTTCAAATATTCATTCCAGTTCGATAAGTAATTCTCAATCCTTTGCCGTAGATGGAATTATCCGTTGAGCTTTCTTGGAAATGATCTTTCTTCGACGTTTGTTGATTGTGAGCATGCTTCCTGTAGTATTTAATGTGTCAGGTTCAAATTGCTTTGAGCAGGTTAATGATGTTGACGTTCTTGAGCAAGAGGACAAAAATGTCAGTCTTATGAGCAGGTTTCTCAGGAAGGACAAGATTAAAACTGCCACTTCGAATATTTTTGTAAACCCTAGAACCTCTTCAGAAGATAAGCTTTACTCCAAAACACATCTTTTCTTCAGAACTTGTCTTCGGCTTCAGATCCCATCTTCAGCTTCAGAACATGTCTTCAACTCGGAACCAATCTCCAGCTTCAAAAACATTTTTCATCTTCAGATCCGCTCTTCACAGCGTAGTCTGATTTCCTAATGGTTGACTTACCTTGCTCAGAGCTAACCATTTAGTGCAGTTGCGTTCTTGATTCTTTCCTAAGAGACTTGTTCAGATCTTTGACTTCCTTTGACTTCTCATTCAGAACCACGCTTGTCTTTTAGAAACCCCAGAGTTTACTCTTCATACTTAGAGTTGACTTTTAAGCTCTTTAAGTATGTTGTTCATATAGATAATTTCCTACACATTTGAGCATACATTAGTACTACCAATTATTTTCTGATATATTGATATTATCAAAATATTAAACAGGTTGTTGTTCCAAAATTCATTTTGGTCTAACAACATAGAAAAAGCCAAATTTCAATGAAACAGACCATATTGATTCAATTGATGTGATTTTTATGGATGATAGAGTTTGTATATTTTTTTTTTATTAACTATTACTAATTCATATGATTTTACATTATACCATTTTTTTTATTTAGTCCGGACCTTAATTTCTCTAATTAATTATAATCCAAATTTTGATAGTTTTTGTTTCATAAAATAAAATTTATTGAAGAAAAAGGAAAAAAAATGGGGGAGATAATTATAAAGTTAACTCAAGAAAAAAATAAAAGAGGCCTTAAACGAACTATAAAATGAGTACTTTTTACTTAAAAAATAATATTTTATTAAAATTTATCTTTCAAAATATTTGCTGAGACATTGTTGATCTAAAATAAGATTTCTTTTTTAATTTTGGTTCCAATTCGCATAGATTCAAAGGTTATAGGTTATTCAATTTTTGATGAGTTATAGAACTTTTGTCTCATTTTTATAATTTTATTTCTCCGAGGCTTTCATGTTTTTCTTCGAGGCCTTTTCTCTATTCTAAACTATTCAAATTAATATGTATTCTACACAATTTAGGATCATGTTTGCATTTATGACTTTTGTGTGATTTTTTATTTATTTATAACTTTTTCATTTTTCGGGCGTGCAAAGCCCATGCTCTGATTGCCTTATCCTAGGACCGGTCTTGACAAAGTATAATCTTTGATGTAGTAATTGGAGAAGTTTACATAGGAGCATTTACTTATTATTTATTATTATTATTATTATTATTATTATTATTATTATTATTATTTTTAAGACTGAGGCTTTGTTTGACAATTACAAATATTGAGCTTATGACTAAAAAAATATGACACTGTTTAAATTAGCTTATGAGCTTATAACTTATAGCTTAACATATTTTCTTTCATTTTTACCCTTATCATATTAACTAAATCCCAATTTTAGTCTCTAATTAATTATAAATTTAAAATAAAAAAAGTATGTTTTAATATTGATACAAATAGGGCTTTGCCCTCTTTTTTCTACCAAAAAAAAATATTGATACAGGCTTTTTATTATTATTGTGAATATATATTCGTAAGAACATTTTTTTTTTTTGGGGAAAGAATATCGGTAACTATATAGTGTGAAAGTATAATATTTTTTTTATAAGAGAAGGAATTGAGAAAGTATAATATTCATGCGTACAAACTTATGTAATTTTATTTTGATTCTAACCATGTTTTTTGTTTTCACCTGAATGTATATTACATACAATTACTCAAAAAATAAAAATAATATACTCTTTTTTAAGAAAAATAATAAATTTTTACTTTTTTTTTTACACAAACAAATTAGCTCATTTCATTAATAATAAAAGGTTCAATACAACGAGGGACACTATTAAAGTAAGTGCGACTAGGCCAAGAACATGCCGCCCTTGCTAATGTATGAGCCGTCATGTTCGTTTGTCGCTTAGTGAACTTCATCTCAAAGTTCGTATGACAATGTAATAATAATTTGACAGATGAAATAAGAGAGCTCCATTCCGAGTTTCCTTGATGGTTTGTATGCACGGCGTCGACGACAATTTTAGAGTTATTTTCAAATACAATATTGGACCACCCTCCTGAGATAGCTTCACACATAGCCTCCAAAAGAGCCATAGCCTCACCTTCCGCTACACCTTCTGCTACAGTAACAATATGCCGGCAATTATTCATTCTGGCCTACTGCACCAAATGACCTAGCAGAGTCACACATACACCATCCCCACCCCGTGAAGTTTAGATTTTGAGAAAAGTTCGCATCGACGTTTCATTTCCACCAACCGTCATGCGGATTTTGCACCCGGAGCAGCTAAACTCCCTATGTATCGCGACTGAAAACCTATTCTGCAGAAGTTTTTTTTAGAAAATTCACGATTCTTATAAAATAAAATTAAAATAAAATTTAAGGTAATAAAAATTAATTTAATAATAATAATATATAAATGATATATTATATTAATAAGTTTAAATTACTAAATTCTAAATATTTTAAATATTAATTTGATATCATTTTTTTGTCAAAATTTGATATCAATTTTACTATGGATTAACAATACTCTTTTATTCGTAAAAAAAAACCCTTTATGTCATTTTACATTTATCAGTTGGTTGAACCGCTAATTTTACCAAATACGTTAATTAATTTATTAACTATTAGGCATCAACTATAAGCTATCAACTATAAACTACAAGCTATCAGCTATATGCTAGTTTTACCAAACAAAACCTAAAATCAATGTTAATATTTTCTCCTTTACCAAAATTTGTACCTAAATCTAGAGCTGTCAAAACGGGCGATCCAATCCATTTCGGGTCGGCTCGGATGGATTTCAGACTACATCTGTTTGGGCTAAAAAGTTTTCCATACTATCTCATATTTATTTTTATAATTTTCTTTTAATTATAACTATAAGGGCTTCGGGTCAGGTACCCATAGTCCATTCGGACTAGCCCATATTTTAAGCATGCTTATATGAGCAGGACCAAAAAGTCTAGAAAAAATTTGGGCTCAAATTTTAAGACCCAAACCTAAAAAATAACCGAGCAATTCGATCCGGTCCATTTGAACTAGCCTATTTTAACACCTCTACCTAAATTTTTTAACATCTTAATACTTTTAACTCAAATCAATTAAACTACTCTTCTAACATTGTTTTTTTATTTCCTTCTTTTTTTACTAAAAAATTGTAAAATTTTAAAGATAAAAAGATAGGATATTAACGGCCAACAACCTTACCAATCATAACATCCAAAGCAAAGGAGACACAATCTTCACATCTTATTTTTGTCTCATATGATGTTTCTCTATCTATCTAATTCATCATTTCTCAGAAACATATATAACAAACAAATCCTTGCCGTCCATTTGTAGATATTTTCCGTATCTTTTGATGTTTTCCTTTTCCATGTATGTACAGTACTACCTTTTTCACTATTGCCAATGATACACAGCTTTCACTCTTCTTCTTTCGCTGCTAAGGTTACACAGTTTTGACTAATCGCATTGATTCTTGAATCCTCAATTCCCTCATCTACCTTCAGATTTTAAACCAGCTTCCAAGCAACCAACAACCTTGACGATTGTAACATGCAAATTGATGGTCGATTTTTATTTAATGGAAAATGCTAACTAGTGTCCCGGGGCACTAATTAAAGAATCTAATATAGTAATATACTACCTCTGTTCCAAAATATAAGAACTAGTTTGACTACTGCACGTATGCCAACACACAATTTTGATCACTAATATCTTTAATTATCTATTAGTAAAAATTATAAAAATTGGATATTTTAAAAATACTCATCAAAACAAATCAAACAAGATCTTATATGCTTATATTTATATCTATATATTATTAAAAAAGTATGGTCAAAGCATGATAAGTGAATAATGTGATTTAATTAAAATAACTCTAATAAAATGGGACGAAGGTAGTATTATTGGAACTTGTGCAATCATTCTTTTCAAAATATAAAATGTGCTCTTTTCAATACAAAAGTTACCTTTTTTGGTATCCTTAACTAGTGCCCCGGAGGCACTAGTTAGCATGACCCTTATTTAATTTAGGGTTATGTTAATTACATTGAAGTAATGTCTATATTGAAATAATATTATTTATATTTTTAAAAAATAAAATATTGATTGTGTTGACAAAAAGAAAATGAAGAATAACGTATAATGATCATAAATTTTAAAATATGCGTGTATCACACTAAACTTTAGATTTGATTCGTCTCCACCAATTTATGTAAATCGGATGCAAAAAGATTAACCGGCGAATTGCACACTCATATCAAACATACTGATCAAAAGGGTTTCCTCGATTACTCTCATGCACTAGAGAAAAGAAGAAATAACTTAGAAATATATTTTTAGACAAAATTTAGACTCAACTTTAAACAAAAAAAGGATATTAGATAGAGAAACCTAAAATAAACATAAGGGACCAAATGTTGAATTAAACCTTTTAATTTTTATATATTAATTTTTATTTTTAATTTATTTATCTAATAAGAGTTGTGTCCAATAAAATTTATAACATAGTCTCTTATATCTTGACAAATAAATATTTATATTTCGACCGATAGAGTTCCTCATATTTAGTATACATGGCTCAAAATAAAGGCAAAAGTTATTGTCCATAAGGACAATCCTTATGGATGGTCCATAAGCCAATCAAAACACAACAGCTTTACTCACGAGCCCCCCATTTTACTCGCGCGCCCCCCATATTACTCACACACCCCCAACCGCGCGCCACTCAACTTACTAACGCCCCCATATTTCCCATGCACCCCCCAAATTTCTCGCGCACCCCCCATATTTCTCGTGCACCCCCCAAATTTCTCGCGCACCCCTCAAATGTCGTGCACCCCCCAATATTTTTTTTTTTGTTTCTTCCTCTCCAAATTTCTAGCTAAAACCATTTTGTTGTTGGAATGGTTTCCAGGAGTTGTACTCCAAAACCATTAAGTGCATAAAATGGTTTTGGAGTACAACGCTATAATTATGCACTTAAATTTTTTTTCCCCCCCCCTAGATTTCTAGCCAAAACCATTAAGTGCATTGGGTAAGGATTGTTGATTTTTTTTCTATTTTTGGGTCATAACTCAACTCATAAATTATAACTACTTTCATAATTTTGTCATGTTGAAAATTATTGGAAAGGGTCAAGGCTAGTATTGTAAGTGTTAAGTGCATAAAATGGTTTTGGCTAGAAATCTGTGGGGAGGGAAAAAAATGTTAAGTGCATAATTATAGCATTGTACTCCAAAACCATTTTATGCGCTTAATGGTTTTAGAGTGCAAATATCTGAAACCATTCTCAATGCAAAATGGTTTTAGCATGATTTGGGGGGCGCGCGAGAATTTTGGAGTACAACTCCTGGAAACCATTCCAACAACAAAATGGTTTTGGAGTACAAATATTTGTTTCAGATATTTACTTGTTAGTACACGTTAATTAATAATTTAACAATGAAGTTTGTCAAAAGAATCCGTCAAATGAAAAAGTTTGTCAAAAGAAATTAATTTAACATAATGATGACATGCTAAAACTAAAACCTTTTACTTGCGCATCTAGATTTAGAATGACTGGATTCCCATTGGTTTGGTATTGACAAAGTGAAGCTAAATTCAGTCAACTCCCTTGATTTGTTGGCATTGAATGGTGGGTTGGGGTGACTTCTAGAAAATGCTCTCTTTACACTTTCTAGAGGTCAATACTTGCAAAACCATTTTGCTTGCTGTATGCTTTGCCTGCCCAAACTAGTGACTGTAAAGTGGCCTTGCCCAACCTTGTTCAAATCTAAGAGTGCAAATATCTGAAACTATTTTATGCACTTAATGGTTCTGGAGTACAATTCCTGGAAACCATTCCAACAACAAAATGGTTTTGACTAGAAATTTGGAGAGGAAGGAACAAAAAAAAAAAATTTGGGGGGCGCACGACATTTGGGGGGTGTGCGAGAAATTTGGGGGGTGCACGAGAAATATGGGGGGCGCGCGAGAAATTTGGGGGGTGCATGAGAAAATTTCCCTCACTTATGGCGGTGTATGAAGAAAAAGTATGGTGTAGGGTAGCAATGGGCTGTGTAGCGCGCTAATGGACCTAAGCTTATGGACGGTCCATAAGGACCCCTTGTGGACAATAATCAGACCCCAAAATAAAATTGCTTTTAGTGAAGAAATTTTTGTAAAGTAAAAAAGTACATTTATTTGTTTTCAAATTTTATATATTGTTTGATTTTGTTGCTGTTTAAAAGCTTAGTGAACCTATATATGTAAAAATGTGATGATAACATTTTATTTTTTATATATTTAGACAGTTTGGCAGCACTAGGTTGAGTCATAAAAGGAACTCCTCCAATCTTAAATATAAATAAATATTTTTTTTAGATTATAGGAAATATTTCATTACTTACTCCTCTCATTTTCCAACCCCATGTGCGATGTTGTTAAAAGTGATAATAACATAATCATCGTGTTATGGCCAAAGCATGAACCAAAAAGATAAAAAGCCTTGACTCTAATTGGATTACTTCCATGTTGACCCAATACTTTTCCAATAGCATTCAAATTAAAGAATAACCACAATGTAAAATTGAGTGGGACATTTGAATATTGGACCCTATAATTAAAAAGAAGGCATTCAAATTCACGGGGTGGAATAAAGTCACAAGAGCCTATTCTTCTCACAGGAAATTGCCTTGGCAATTACACCTTTTTGTATTGGGGAGGATATATAAGATATATATGATGAATTATATTCTATTTAAATTTAACTTTTTTATATGTATATATAAAAGTTAGAAATTCGAATATCTGACCATCTATTTAAAAATTAATTTTTTTAATAAGAATATAAGTTTGAATTTTTTATCACTTAGCTTAGACCAATATTTATTATTAGTATTTTTATGATATTGTTAATCGTTCATATTTGAGACTAAAACTTTAATTTAAAAAACTAAAATTACTTTGTAGTACAATACAAAAATGAGCGGGAGCAAATCTGACCTTTTGCTTTTTGGAAAATTTCATTTATATCCTCCACTTATTTTTAATATTACCACATTATCCATGGACTCTTAATTTAACAATGCTCATAAAATAGGAAAATAAAAAATGCATTAATCAAAGCTAATTATTACCAAACATAACCATAATTATCAAAGCTGGGAGGGAGAAGCAAAAAGGTATAAATACAATGATCTTAATTAACTAGCTGTTCAGAGTAAACGTGACTAACATATTAGTGCCAACCATGTACATATGAACATATACTTTAACTACCTAAAATATAAATACTAGTCCTATATTGTGGGAAAGAATTACTAGTTAATTAACCACCCTCGTTGAACTCATAACATGTGAAAGAGAGAGTGTGTACTAAAATATGCAACTTCGTGTATACCCGTGATCAAGAGAGGATTTGCTTAGGAAAGGGTGGGAATTGGTTTACCTATGCAACATATTCTGTCTTTAACTGCTTGGCTTGGTACCTTGGTAGTTAACCTAACTAACTGTTCTTCTTCCTACTTTTTCTAGTAATTTAAATTAGGGTAAATATGTCTTTACCTCATGCAAAGTAAGCGAGTTTTGTTTTACCCCCGCGAAAAATTCCTTTAAGATTTCCCACTTGCAAAGTAAATTTTTTTGTCCCCCCCCTTTGGATGCACTTTTTAAATTGGTTATTTTGTTCAACGGATTTAAAAAGTGCTATTTTTTAAACTGGTTATTCTGTTCAACCGATTTAAAAAGTGCAAATTCCTTTAAGTTAATAAGAAGAAATCACATTTACCTTCCTTAAAGTCTCTTTAAATAATACTCGCGGGCTTTTTAGTCTTAAAAGGAACCACATCGGAACTTTTTTTACCCGGTAGTTAACAAAGCTAATCACTGCTTCCTCAAGCCTTTTCAAGCAATTTAAATGAAATAGACAATTTGATCACTAAGATAAACATCTAACTAGTCTATTATAGGGTGCAATTAAAAACTTGTAGCTTGTACGAATAGTGTAACACTTTCTCTATGTACATGTCAATGAGGATTATTTCTACTCCATTTACTATATATTATCTCCTTGACTTTACTTTACTAACAAACATCACATTCTATTTCTCGTTTCGGACCGGGTAAAAGACCTACAAAAAAGAATTTAAGTTATAATATTGACTTCGGTTCTTGATATAAGAAAAAAATGATTTTTTAGATTATTAAAATATTGATGTATTTAAATTATATTATAAACTTGATATAAAAATATTTTAATGTATCTAAAAAATGAACTCTTTCTTGTATTAAGGATTAAAAGAAGTGTTAATAAGTTTTATTTCAACTGTTTTTTCTAAAAAAGTTTTATTATCATTTTATCATCAAAATATAACATTTTCAATCCTTTTAATTAAAATCATTCCACACTCGTAGAAGAGAGGAGGGATAAGGGATGCTAATGCTATAGATAAGAAAACACACATCTCACGGTTAACACTTAACTTGATACAACTTTCAAACAGAAAATTATTAATATTCATAATGATGTTGATTATAATTTATAAGGACGTAAGAGAGGAGTGTGCATGGTGGGGTTGGAAATTATTTGAGTGTATGAGACCGAAGCACTAATAAGGGAAAAACCCCACTTCATTTCACAGCCAATAAAATAGTATAAAAATTAATAATTGTATAAATGGTTTTGCAGCCTCGTTCATAATATTTTATGGGCCTTAAATAAAACATGAGTGAATAACTGATAAATTTCATATGAATTTTTTTCTCTAAAAAAAATAAAAATAATTTCATATAACATAATACACTTTAATAGCATAAAAATAATACCACAAAAATAGAAATTGATGGGTATTAGGTTCAAATAACTCAAAAAAATAAATCCAATAATATTTTTTATTTTGTTTTGAATCAACCAAAGACCCACATATATTAAACTAAAAAAAGACACTTCCCATTAGCACAAGGTGTGCACAATAAAGAGGTCAGGCAAAAGTCAAATTACAAAGAGAAACCCCAGAAAATACTTGTTACACTGCTTTAGCATTTCCCCTAAACAAATTAAAGGATTCATATCCGACATGTAAAAAGAACAATCAAATATCTTGAATTCTATTTCACGAGTTTTTATTTCTAAAAACTAAAAGGTGGTTGAAACTTGAAATCACCTCACTTTTTTATTTCTTTTGAATAATGAATTGACAGCGCAACTAGGCCTAAACATGTTTAAGACACGATGGTGGTGGCTTACGATATAGACAATACCCAATTTGCAGCTAAAAAGAAACTAATGAGTAATGTTCAAGGACCCTCCCATCACATGGAATTCTCACATGCTCTCAATTTAATGTAACACAATAGTCATGGATGAGTTTAGAATTTTTATGCATTTTTTCAGTTTATAGCATATGGGATCATGGATCATACAAATTTCAAGGACATGGTTCACTAACTGTTTAACACGGGAGTATGCATTTAATTATGATGAAAACTCAATCATCCAATTAAACAAAAAGATGAGACCAAAAAATTTTAAAATGCCAAATAAATTTAACTAAAATGTAAAAATAAATTTAGATTTATATAAAATTTTACTAATACAAATACAATCTATGTGATACTCCCTCCAGTCCTTTTTATAATGAATAATTTAGAAAAAACACGCAAACCAAGGAACCTTATCTTTCTCATTAAAATTTTATAATATGTTCCAAAACCAACCTTTGATGTATATGGAATATATCACTCTAATTAATGCCTAACAATTTAATAAGGGTAAAAATGAAATTGTTTAATTAATAAAGAATAAATTTAATGATTGTTTATTATAAAAAGGATCAAATTTTTTTCTCCAAATTGTTCCTTATAAAAAGGACCGGAGGGAGTAGTACCTAAGGTATCTCATGAAACACATTGGAATCTACACGCAAAATTACTCCAATTATCCCATAACTTAAATTCAAATAATGATTTAAAATGTATTTTATAAAAGTGTTTTAGAAAATTGTTTTTAAGTAGAGAAAAGCAAAACTTCTTGAATGATCTGTTTTACTTTTTTAGTTTTTAAAAATTGATAAACAGAAAACAATTTTTAAAACATTTTTGCAAAATTGAATTACCAATCAAGTTTTTTAGTTTTAAATTTTTAAAAACTAAAAAACTGTTTTTGAGAAGGGATTGCAAGTCAATTTTTAAAAACTGATTTTGAGAATAAAATGAAAAAGAATGTTTGATAATCATGTTTTTAAAAACTATTTTACAGAGGAGAAAAAAAAAACTGTTTGACAAACTTGTTTTTAAAAAATATTTAAAAAAGTGTAATGGCAAGTTATTTCTAGATTAATGTTTTTATGAAAAAAATGCTTACTTGATTATCTTTTTGTGTTAACCTATCTGTGTTTAGAAGAAGGGGGTTTAAAATTTTCAAATTTGACTAAGAAGTAAATAAATTTTGAAGAAAAAAAAGTGTTTCATCTAGAATTTGAATTTGTAATATTATCTCAAACAATTCATCCTTTGGTTTTCTTTTAAAATTAAAAAAATAGTGTTGAATTAAATTAATAACTTTGATATAAAAAAAATGATATATTTTTAGGTGTAAGTCATTAGATAATTAGCTACCGGTATGAGAATAATAAGATATGGCCACAGTTTCCGAGTATCTTTGATTGTCTGGATTTGGAAAAACATTGATGGAGCAATTCAGTTTTAAAAAGAAAAACTTGAACATTTTGAGCGATAAACATAGACGTTTAAGTCGGTTAGAGATTTTGAAAAATCTGAAAAGTTTGGTTGACCATGCAAAACAAGGGGATCAACTGGGATTTAATTTTCGTAGGATGGACTCCATCGGTGGCGCCCGTTGCTTTTTTGTTCAACATACAAGAGAAAACAGACAGGTATATTGACTGATTAAAGAAGGTAGAAACAACTCAAGTGATTAAGGTATATATATTTTTGGATTGTTGCGCGTCGGGTGAAATTTTTAACAATTCTACAAAAAAGTATTCTCACCGCGGTGGTATACTTTGTAGAATCCTATGGAAAAATAGTTTTAAAGGAAAACTAGAGTAAAGTTTTGCAAATTAATTTTTGCATTAATTACTTTTTAATTTCAATTTTTTAAAGGAAAACCAATCAAAACCAGGGCGTGTTTAAACATTTTTAAACAGTTTTCAAATTAGGGCATATTTTAAATAGTTTTCAAATCAATTTAAAAACCTAATTTGAAACTAATAACCAAATTTTTTTGACAAACTCTTCCTTTTCTTTTCTTTTTTTCTTCAAACCCCTAGATTTTGTTATACACACTTAACGAATACTAAAAGTTTTGACGAAAAATATTTGGGAATAAAATTTTCTAAAGAGAAATCAATTTGGACTTAAATGAAATCAAACAAAAGCTCCTTAAGAGCTTCCAGTTGTTGCGCCCTCATAATTTGATAATTGCTGAAGCCAATTCCAGGACTATGAACGAACAACACCATTTCCTTGCAATCTCTTATAAATCATAACATTTTTAACAGCCTCTTTAAAATAAATCAAATTTCAACCTAATTTATTAAAATATGGATTCTCTTCATGGTCTTGAGGTTCTCATCATTTTTTCTCATTAGTATATCCATGGACCCTTATGTGTCGAGGACCTTGTATTTAATTAAAAACTAAGATTTAATTAGTTTTCATTAACAAAAATAGAATACTAAAAGATAATAATATATTTTCCGTAAAAAAATGTATTTAGAAATTCTATAAAGCACAGACATCTCTATGATTAGACGTGTTGCGGTGTCCGACACTCGCAAGACACTCCTACGACACGTGTCGGATAACTCAGATAAGTATCTAAAAAAATATTTCCCGACACTCCTTAGATCGGTGTCTAACACCTGTAAAACACTCATGCATCACGTGTCGGACAAGTCTCCCACAAGATATTTTTTTGCTTTTATCCTCCTTTGACACAAATTAGACGCATGTCCACAAAGATTAAAAATGAGTCAAAGCAACGATGTCGATCAATGAGGGACTGGAGACTTTTTAGCATTTTTCATTGTAGATGGATAAATAAAAATCAAATATTATTGTATCTTATTAATAAAGCTTTTTTAAAATTAAATAAATGCGCAATTTAGACGGACATGTATATATTTTAATTTTTAATTTTATTTTTTTATAAATATATAGCGGTGTTGGTGTCCTATATTTTTTATATTAGCAATGTCGACGTGTCGACCGTGTTCGTGTCATGTTAGGTGTCCGTGTCGGAGTCCGGGATTCATACTTTAGAATTTTTTTATACGTATACATTTAGAGTTATGTTAGTAAGAATTTGTAATTTTTTTTAATTCAATAAAATGATATATATTGAAAATCACTACAATATATATATATATATATATATATATATATATATTTGTGTGGACGCACATTTACGGGGTATCTTTCTCTACAGTTCTTTTGAATAAAATTTTACGTTTTTTTTTTTCAGGGTCGTCTAAAATATTTGAAAATCATATACAAATGTTAAAAATGACCCCTTAATAATAATTTTTTAAAGAAAATTGTCCTTGATTTAAATTGTAAATAATATAAAAAATTAATCATCATTGTAATTAACATATTGCAGTAGTATATTGCATAGAGAGATTAAACCTTTGCATTTTACTGTAGTATATTGCATTTTACACTCTCTAATTTACTGATACTGCTATTGTGCAATTTTTTAGGACCTAATTTAGCTGTAAAACTCACACAACAAATGAATAAAAGTGTACATGGTGTAGGTTTTAAATCCACATCCTAAAATAGATTTAGATTGAATTAAATGAGACAGACATATTGTAGCAGATTAAGACATTATAAGATAACGTGCAAAAAAGAAATACGACATTCGCTAAGAAATACGACACAATTTAGGAACATCCTTATCTTCTATTTTGTTCCTTGCCTTTGCCACACACCTTATTTGTTTTATGTTATTTTTAAAATTCTTAATATAAACTATTTAACTTTGGTTAAGGAATATTAAAACTATTTGACATCCTTTATGGAATTAGAAAACTAACATACTGGACTCTTCGATAAAACATGCACGTTTAATTGGAGATTAGATGAATAAATTGATTTGATGTAATGTGATGTACATGATAAAGTTCGACCCATGTAGCCAGGGCCGTCCCCGAGTATTTGGAGGCCCCGGGCAAATTCGACGAAGAGACCCTCTGAAGTTGAAATAAATTAAGTTAAATTAAAATGTTTTTATTAAAAAAATACGATTTTTTTTAAAAGAGTGATCTTTTTTATTTAAAATATCACTAACATCAATAATGTAAAAAATAATCACATTTAAATTAAAAATAACAAAATACACCTTCAAGCTAATATCATTGAAAATTGATAATATTTTTTCAATAAAAATTGCAATTTAATTTTAGGAATTAATGCTTTATTTTCAAAGAAATTTTTCAAACCCTTACAAGAAAAAAAAGAAATTTTTCAAAGAAATAACAAATTATTATTTTTTATATAAATAAAGTAGTAAAGTTATTTATGAGTTATAAAGTGATTTTATTTATAGAACAAATTCATCATTTTGTAAATGGAAATAATTTTTGAAATAGTCTGAATTATAATTTTTATGGTGGTATGATGATGTTATTTGTTGAAATCGAACCTGATTTTAAATAAAATAAAACAAACCAAAAAGTGGCACAGGTGAGAGTTGAACACACTCCCTCTTGATTCCAAATTTACTGGCTAGACACGCAGACCACTAGAACAATTGTTCGCTTATGTATCAATTACTCAGCACACATATACTTAACCATTTTTAACATGATGGACCCAAAAATATATATTTTGAGGCCCTCAAAATGTGGAGGCCCTGGGCTATGGACCTGCTTGCCCACCCTCTAGGCCGGCCCTGCATGTAGCCCATGTACTTGCAATTCTTCAAATTTCATTTTTAGCTTTTTCATTATATTTGTCTTATAATTTTGTCTCATATATATTACAAGTAATTGATATTTAAATTTTGGGATAATAAGTGTTTATCCCTCCAAAATGAGCGAGTTTTGGTTTACCCTTTTGTAATATTATTATATTTTATTATCTCCTGTAATTTGAAGATTATTTCGTTTATTCGCTCATTGAATATGTTGACTTAAGATTCTACATAAGTGATGTTGTGGCATGGTCTATAAGGGGTGTAAACCAAAATTTGCTAACATTCTTGGGGATAAAATGACAGAATCTTTAGTCAACATATTCCATGAAGAGGGTAAACCACATAATCGTCACATTGCAAGAAATTATTGAAAAAATAATATTAGAGAAGGATAAACCAAAACCCACCTATATCGTAGGATCGTAAACACCTCTTAACCCTTAGATCTTTTTAACCGTCTCATTAAATAATCAATTATTGGTTGATGCATATGAAAAATCATTTATTATAAGAATTCAACTTTTGAATAAATCTTAATTATCTGATGAAAATTAGTTTTTAGTAATTACGTGGGATGTAGCTATCATGATCAACAAAAAATTGCACATGTATGAATCATTTTCTTAGGAATCATTTTCTTGGAATTGATCAATAGCAACAAAAGAGACACAAAACAACTAGAACAACTAAAATTCATGTCATAATGGATAATGTCTCTTTCTTAGAATTATCTATTTATCATCTCTTGTGTGGTTTATATTTCGAGCTAGTGACAAATTGATGAAAGATGACAATATTATTTCTAGAGCAAAATATAGCTGGTGGGAATGGGGATTGAGAACCCTTCTCACAAAGCAGTATTAATGGTAATGTGTGGTATTGAATTGACATTACATAAACACTAGGCAATTCAAGAACCCTATTCATACATCACGTTTCTGTATAGAATGTGCAATTGTCTAGAACTAAGTGGGCATAGCACATGAAAAGTTAGAAGAATGGTCCCTTCAAGTAATTTATGAAAGCTCCTCGAGTCTATTAAAATTGATTGATGCAAAAATTTGGCCGAGTTCTTATTACTGTCCTAAAGTATCTACTCCCTCCGTTCCTTTATGTAAGAGCTAGTTTGACAAAATACAGATATTAAGAAAGTGAGTTTTAGTATTAAATAGATTGACAAATTATATTAATTTTACATGTTTACCCTTACAATTAATTGTAGTGCTTTGTATCAAACAAAAATAATTTAATGTTATTAAAAAAACTATGTAAATTGTAAAGTAAATAAAGATAAGTTTGGAAAAAAAATAATTAATGTCATTGATAATTGAAAAGGGTCTTATAAAAATGAACAATTTTTTTATCAAACTAGCTCCTATAAATAGGGACGGAGGGAGTATAAAAAAATTCACACACATTAAGTTGAGATAAATGAAAAGCGTAAATTCATGCTATAACATATCAAAAGTCTTTTCTTTTGTCAAGAAAAAAAACATATCAAAAGTCTCTGTAATTTTTTACCATCTAAGCAGTACTTAAGATAAGAGACATATTTTTCTGTAAAAAAAAAAATAAGAGACATATTTCATGTTTAAGGGGTTTTTTTCATAAATACTTTTTAAAATAAGAAATAAATTATTATAAATAGAATAATGTTATTAAAACGTATTTGTTAGTTATTGGAGTATACATTATCATCATAAATATACAAAAAAAATAAATTTGACAACATACAATACTTTTTTTTTACAATATATAATAAACTTTTGGGTCATGCTAAACAGTGCCTCCGGGGCAATGGTTAAGCATACCAAAAAAAGAAATAAAATAAAAAATTTAATATTGAGAAAACAACTTTTTATATTTCCAATGTGTTAAATGCACACATTTCGAGATAAATTTTCTATTTTAATATATTTAACCATTGCCCTGGGGCACTGTTTAACATTTTCCTAAACTTTTTTATACAATAAAATATGGAGTTGGGTTTGTATCAAAACAATATGGAGTTAATTGGGAAGAAGCGGTCTCGTGAGTTTAGCTCAATTGGTAGGACAATTGCATTATATATGTAGGGTGTCGGAGTTCGAACCCCGATCATCCCACTTATTCATCTTAAGGGTGGATTTTTTAGTCACTAGACTACTTGATAAAAAAAATAATAATTGGGAAGAAGCAATGCACATTGTATCTAAGGACACAATTTTTTTTCCAAAAAGGAAATTAATATTTTTGTGTGTGTATCAACCCATCGGAATTGATAGTTTGGGGACTGGTTATTATACATAAGTAAAACTTATGCACGCTGCATAAGCAGCCATTAAACAGCTCAGCCCACATACCATTTCTTCTCGCGCCCCCATACTAGTGCATAAGCCCAAAGACAGTTGCTTAGCGCACCCCCCAGTTGCTTCACGCGCCCCCATATACTACCTCATTACTTGCGCGCCCCCCATTTGCTTAGCGTACCCCCCAGTTTTTTTCCCTTTTTCTCCCCAGATTTCTTCTGAGCCCCCCAATTTTTTATCCTCCCCCAAATTTCTAGCGCGCCCCCAATTTTTTTCTCTCCTCCAAACTTCTAGCACACCCCACCCAAATTTCTAGCGCGCCCCCCGTTTCCAATTAAATAATAACTTTTGTTCCTTTGAAGTATATATTATAAGAATCCATTTTTAATTAATTTTCGTCATACACCCCCTCGAAGCCCAACATAATAACTAATGATTCATGTATATATAAAGCATACTTGTCAAACATACAATTTAATTTTAAGTTTTATCAATCATAATCACAACATAAATAAAATTTCATACATTAATTACATATATATATATATATATATATATATATATATATATATATATATATATATATATATATATATATATATATATATATGGATTTTTTTCTTTACAATAAAAAAATGATCGAATCCAATATCTCATGCATACTATCCAAATTTTTCTCAACTAAACTAACCCTAATTGCTTTATATGATTTTTTGCTTTATGTAGCATGGTTTTGTAAAATGGTTATGTGATGTTTAACTTAATAACAATGGTTTCAGTGTATAACATCTTGGCACTAATGCCCATATGAAACCATTTATCCAAAATAATGGTTTCAGTGTATAACGCTATGAAACCATTTAACTAGACTAATGGTTTCAGTGTATAACATCTTGAAACCAAATAACAAGACTAATGGTTTCAGTGTATAACGCTATGAAACCATTTAACTAGAATAATGGTTTCAGTGTATAACGCTATGAAACCATTTAACTAGACTAATGGTTTCAGTGTATAACATCTTGAAACCAAATAAAAAGACTCATGGTTTCAGTGTATAACGCTATGAAACCATTTAACTAGAATAATGGTTTCAGTGTATAACGCTATGAAACCTTTTAACTAGACTAATGGTTTCAGTGTATAACAGTATGAAACCATTTAACTAGACAAATGGTTTCAGTGTATAACATCTTGACACTAATGCTCATTTAACTATAATAATGGTCATAAATTTAAATTTTTAAGACGATATAAACCAGAGAGAGTGAGGTATCCCCAACCGTTCCAAATAATTCAAAATACCCTAAATAAAATTTTGGGAAAATTTTATTAATACCTGATATTTATAAAAGCATATTTACCTTATTTAATTAACTAAAAATAGTTCCAGGTCTCAGAAAATACCTAACTGGTCCCAAAATTCCAAGAAAATTATTTCCTATTTTTTTGTAAAAACAATAAAAAAATTTGGAGTCTCCTTGGCACCGCACGCTCCCCCACGCGCCGCCAGTGAGAGTGGGCGTGGAGGCGCGTCACTGTTCATCATATTCCTCACCCATTTTCTGCATAAACGGGTCGCGACGACCCGGTTCGTTCTCCCTCAATAATCAACGAAACTCGACGTTATTTATACCGTTTTGATCGTCGTTCGATTTTATGAATGTTTTAGGTATTAGTTTTCGAAATCGGTGATCGAATCGCATATAAAATGTGGCCGAAATTGAGCAAGCAAAAATACAAAGTTCTTCAGTTATGGATTATTACACGTGTTGTTTGGATCTGAGGGTGGATATTGACTTATGCACGGTGCACAAAAATCTCCTTATGCATATTAACTTAGGCCGATAGTTTGGTCACGAAATAAATATCATCTAAAAAATTTAAACAGTACAATTAGCAAAGGCCAAATTTTTTAATTACTTCTTTTTTGACAGTACAATTAGAAGAAAAAAAGTAATTAAAATATAATATTAGAAATGGACTGATATTATTATTTTGTAATTTATATTTATGATAATTAAAATACACAAATGATGGATATAGATAAATTAGTAAAATCACAATTTAATTATTGTGAAATGAACGGTGTAAAATTTATCTTCATTGTAAACTTTTTTAATTGAAAAATACTATAGGTAATATATTTAATGTATATACTTTTTTTATTATACGTAGACTAATTGCTAGAAATTTCACTCTTAAAATGGATAAGTAAGATGATAGGGGTTCGAACAATAACATCCTGCATATATAATGCAATATGCCAACTGAGTTAAGCTCACGGAACATATATATATATATATATATATATATATATTATCTTATACCATAATAGAGTTTTATCAATATTTTTAAGGGGAAAAACATTAAGTGATGTACTTATATTAAAGTTATAGCTAGATAATTTTGTAAAAAAACTATTTTTCATAAACTTTTGTTAATAAGTTTTGTTGAAAATTGTGCATTCAATATTTTGAAAATATAAAAAATTATGTTATCACTATTACTTTTGTATTTTATTTCCTTTTTTAGCATGTTTAACAAGTGCACCGGATGCACTGTTTAGCATGATCCAATAGTTAAATATATTTTTTTTGGTAGAATCGTTAAATATAATTTAGCCACTTATGAATAATAATAACCACAAAGTAAAAAAAATAAATTAACTTTGTTAGTGGTGTGTCTGTGAAGATTTTAATTTTGTCCGTTCAGAGGAGGAGAGAAAGGGACGATTGAGCGTAGGTGGTGATTATGCTGACTTTAATAATTTCATCGAGGAGACCATGCTTTTTGACCTTCCACTTGCAGGGAGGCAGTTTACTTGGTTTCGTGGGGATGGTAGTTCTATGAGTAGAGTGGATAGATTTCTTTTATCCGAGGACTGGTGTTTGTTCTGGCCAGATTGTTATCAAATTGCGTTGTCTCGAGGTTTGTCGGATCATTGTCCTATTTTACTATCTGTGGATGGGGAGAATTGGGGACCAAAACCTTTTATAATGTTGAAGTCCTGGGCTAATTTACCTGGTTATCATGAGTTTGTTAAAGATAAATGGCAGTCTTTTCAGGTTCATGGGTGGGGTGGCTTTGTAATAAAAGAGAAGTTGAAGCTTTTGAAAGGGTGTTTGAAGGAGTGGCATGACCATCATGGGAGGAGTCTAGCAGGTAGACTAAAAGATGTTAAAGAAAGAAGGGTAGCTTTAGAGGTGAAAGGGGAAGTCGAAGACTTGAGTGTTTCAGAGAGGGATGAACTTCTTTTTCTTTTCTCTCAGGTGTTTTCTTTGTCCAGAATGCAGTGTAGTAATCAGTTACAACAATCCAGGTTAATGTGGTAGAAGGAAGGTGATGCAAATTCAAAAAAAATTCATGGCGTGTTGTCGAGTAGGAGGAGGGTGAATACTCTCTCTCACATTGTGGTGAATGATGTGGTTGTAGAGGGAGTGTCTGATATTCGAGAGGCGGTGTTTAATCATTTTGAACATCACTTTCGCTCAGTGAGGGTTGTTCGACCAAGTATTGCTAATCTTCAGTTCAATTCTATTAGTGAAGATGATGCCTATTATCTGAAACGTGTGTTTGATGAGGAGAAAGTAAAACAAGCAGTGTGGGAGTGTGATAATTTCAAGAGTCTAGGTCTTGATGGGATCAACTTTGGGTTCATAAAAGAGTTCTGGGTGGATATCAAAGGCGCTTTCATGAGGTTCTTGCTAGAATTTTACTCTAATGGCCGATTGGTGAAGGGTTCTAATTGCACCTTTATCGGTCTCATCCCTAAGGTGGCAAACCCTCAGCGAGTTGCAGATTATCGTCCTATCTCTTTGGTAGGGTGTATGTATAAAGTGCTAGCAAAAGTGTTGGCCAACAGGTTGAAGTAGTTGATTGGTAAGGTTATCTCTGAAACCCAATCAACGTTTGTCAAAGATCGACATATTCTAGATGGTATTCTCATTGCAAATGAAGTGGTTGATGATGCAAAGAAACGAAAGAAGGAGACGCTGATGTTTAAGGTTGACTTTGAGAAGGCGTATGATTCTGTGGAATAGGGGTACCTTGATTCAGTAATGGTTAAAATGGGTTTTTCGTCAAAATGGAGGCAGTGGGTTATGACTTATGTTAGTTCAGCGACTGTGTCAGTTCTGGTTAATGGCAGCCCAACCGATGAGTTCAATATGGGTCGTGGGCTGAGACATGGGGACCCTCTTTCTCCTTTTTTGTTCTTGATTGCTGCTGAAGGTCTTATTGTTATGCTCAAAGCTCCAGTTGATTCATGCTTGTTTAAAGGGTACTAGGTGGGTGTCGAAGCCAATTCTGCTGTTCGTATCTCTCATTTGCAGTTTGCTGATGATACATTGATTGTTGGAGAGAAAAGTTGGGCAAACATTCGTGTTTTGAAGGCTAATCTTATGTTCTTTGAGTTGATATCGGGCTGAAGGTCAATTTTCACAAAAGTATGTTAGTTGGTGTGAATTTTGCCCAAGCTTGGTTGAGAGATGCGGCTTCAGTGCTCAATTGTAAATTGGGTCGTATTCCTTTTGTTTATTTGGGGCTTCCGATTGGAGGTAATGCGAAACAAATTTCATTTTGGTTTGCTTTGGTTGATAAAATCCGTGGTAAATTGTCTCTGTGGAAAAGTCGTCATCTATCTATGGGTGGTCAATTGGTTTTACTCAAATCAGTTTTGTCCTCAATTCCGGTTTACTTTCTTTCCTTCTTCAAGGCTCCGACAGGTATCATTTCTTTAATTGAATCTATTTTTAAATCTTTTTGATGGGCGGGAGTGAGGAATCTAGGAAAATAAATTGGATTAAATGTGATCAAATTTGTCTTGATAAGGAGCATGGAGGTCTAGGGGTCCGTAGAGTGAAGGAGTTTAATATTTCTCTTCTAGGCAAATGGTGTTGGAGGTTGCTCCAGGAACCTGAGAGTCTGTGGTTCAAGGTTCTGGCAGCTAAATACGGGTTGAGGGATGGCCAGGTGGATAGCGGGGGTAGTAGAGCTTCTAGTTGGTGGCAAGATATTAATAAAATTCGATTTGGGAACGATGTAGGGGTTGGGAGGTGGTTTGGGGACAATGTTGTAAAGAGGGTAGGGGATGGAGAAAAGACTTTATTTTTGTTGGATAATTGGGTGGATGGGACTTCGTTGAAGACTCAATTTGGTAAATTTTTTGAGTTTATGCTTAGATAAAGAGGTGACTGTAGCTGATATGTTAGGAGGGAACGGGTGGCGGTGGCGTAGGCGCTTGTTAGCATGGGAGGAACAGTTGTGGGCCGAGTGTTGTACTATTGTGGCTAACGTTGTTTTGCAGGTTGCTTCCCCTGATAAGTGGGAGTGGTTACCCGATCCTGTTATAGGACAGTAGGAGGAGCTTATCATTTGTTGACTGACGTGTAATCAAGAGAGACGTCTACTCACAGCGATCTTATCTGGAATAAGCTTGTACCATCAAAGGTTTCCATTTTTGCTTGGCGGTTTATCAATGACAGGTTACCCACAAAGCTTAATCTTTTTGCTCGTGGTTGCTTACGTAATGATTCCTTATTATGTTCCGATGGATGCGATGCTATTGAGGATATCCATCATCTGTTTCTGCACTGTCCCGTCTTTGGAGCAGTTTGAAGTGGCATCATTTCCTGGTTGGGGATCACGTGGGTTCCTCCTGATAACGCAATTTTGGTGGCATCTCAATTTTGTGGGGCTCATGGCTTTTGCAAAAATATTAGGACTAGTTTCCAAGCAATTTGGTTAGCCTCAATCTGGTCTATTTGGAAAGCTAGAAATGATAGAGTTTTTAATGGCACAGCAATTACTGTTGACAGGTTAATCTTTTCCATCAAAGTTCATGCCTGATGGTGGTTTAAGGCAAGGAAAAAATGTTTTTGTTTCGATCTAGATCATTGGATGTTAAATCCAAAAACCTCTATAGGGTTCAACACATGATAACTTTAATCTTAGCTTTTTGTTGTATTTGAACTCTCTTATGTAAGCACTTCTTGTGCTTACTTTTTTTAATATATTCTTTGGCTTCTTAAATTAAAAAAAAAACTTTGTTAGTGAATTAATTGTATTGATGTGGTGGTCACCTAGAAGTAAAAAGCAATTACGGTGGGGTAGTCTAAACATTATTATTTAAAACATTAATCTTTAAACATTGGAAAATAAGGCTTATTAATAGTTTTTTGAAAAATTAAATTAAATTGAAAAAGCAAAATATAAGTAAGCCAAGGCCTTTAGCCACTACTATTAACAATGCTTTGACTAATTAAACTAGGAAGACGATTTATGTATTATTATCTGTCGAGGTCTATTTCTCATGTTCAAAATTTTGGAGCCTGAAGCTATAGTTTCATTTGCTTTGGATTTGGATCGGCCATTTTTATCTTTTTTTGACCGTATGTTTTATTTTATTTCTATGAACTATATTTAATTTAAATTAGATGAAAATTGTACTATTTTACTACACGAACCTAGGAATATGAATACTAAGGTACGCCCATTTGGTCCATATGTTGTGTACTATGGATATCAATAGCAAGTTAGTAACGGCAATTTCTATTGGCACTCCCTGTGTTTCTCGTTCATTCTATTAGTTTTTTATTTTGCTTTCCTGCTATTAAAGTAGAGGTTGGTAAAAAAAAATATTTTGGATAAATTTTGAAATTACCATTTGCTACTTCTCTAGTGGACAAAATCTACTACTTAAGTAGCATATTAATCGGTGGTCAAATCTCCACCATCAGTAAAAGATTTGTCAAATGACCGATTTTAATTGGCCACTTGTGCCACCATGACATGCCATTGGTCAATCAGGAGGCGGCAAAAATTCAATATATATAGCTCGTCATTTCTCTTCTCTTTTCTCATTCTCATTTCTTTTTTTAGCTAGAATAGTTTTTTTTTTAGTTTGTGTAAGTTTTTGTCATTTTGGATGTAAATGACCACATAGTCCCAGGGCCGTCCCCGAGTATTTGGAGGCCCCGGGCAAATTCGACGAAGAGACCCTCTGAAGTTGAAATAAATTAAGTTAAATTAAAATGTTTTTATTAAAAAAATACGATTTTTTTAAAAGAGTGATCTTTTTTATTTAAAATATCACTAACATCAATAATGTAAAAAATAATCACATTTAAATTAAAAATAACAAAATACACCTTCAAGCTAATATCATTGAAAATTGATAATATTTTTTCAATCAAAATTGCAATTTAATTTTAGGAATTAATTCTTTATTTTCAAAGAAATTTTTCAAAGAAATAACAAATTATTATTTTTTATATAAATAAAGTAGTAAAGTTATTTATGAGTTATAAAGTGATTTTATTTATAGAACAAATTCATCATTTTGTAAATGGAAATAATTTTTGAAATAGTTTGAATTATAATTTTTATGGTGGTATGATGATGTTATTTGTTGAAATCAAACCTGATTTTAAATAAAATAAAACAAACCAAAAAGTGGCACAGGTGAGAGTTGAACACACCCCCTCTTGATTCCGAATTTACTAGCTAGACACGCAGACCACTAGAACAATTGTTCGCTTATGTATCAATTACTCAGCACACATATACTTAACCATTTTTAACATGATGGACCCAAAAAAAATATATTTTGAGGCCCTCAAAATGTGGAGGCCCTGGGCTATGGACCTGCTTGCCCACCCTCTGGGCCGGCCCTGCATAGTCCATCGTTAGTTACTCATATTAATCCCACCGCTATTCTTTAATCATCATTCAACGGGTTATTGAAATGTTTGGGATGAAAGGTGTTAAGTCAATGGTGACTCCATTGGCTCCACATTTTAAGCTCTCTAGTAAACAATCTCCCACTATAGCAAAAGATAAGGCATACATGAAATGTATTCCTTACGCTAGTGCAGTTGTGTTTACGCTGATTTTTGGTAAACAAGCGCTAGTTTGAGTTATTACGAGAATGATCAACTAGTAAATCCCGGGACATAGTGCTTTGCTTATTTTTATGGAATATTGAATGTTCATCATCATTAATAAACATTTATTGTTGATTGAAAATCATTAATTTGTGAAATAACTTGAATTGCAAGAAAAGTAAAGTTCATTGGACAGAATGAACAAGGAATTTAAATGCTCGAAATGTAAAAGGAAAAGGCAATAAACTTGCGTAAATTGTAAATTGCATTGAAATGTAAATGATTACAGAAAGAATTGGTTCACAAATTCATACTTTGGTCCTTTTGCACTTGTTTCTCGCGTTAGCATGGGTACTTTGAGTTTGCAAGGATTTTGTAAATGATTTGTGACCTTTTGCTCGATCACAGACAACTAATATTTATAGACAAATACAAATAACTGCAAATAACGCCTATAAACTAACTACTCGACGAGTGTCTTGCCATGTGTCTTCAAGTTTGAATTTCAAACAGTCGTTCCTGATATGACCGTTGTATGGGTCGAAGTCGAAGTCGAAGTCGAAGTAGACAAAATACATGAAATTTTACGAAGTCCACAAGTTGCTTAATTACACAGTAATGCACTTCGACCCTGATGCTTCTTCAAGTGACTCAAAGTGTACGTAGTTGAAGTATGATCTTTTCTCCAGCTTTCTCAGCTTGTTCGAAGTAGAGAGATTTGGCAAGATTCATGAACATTCTTCATTAGAACCCTTTTGTTTTTAAAGACATTACCCTTCAAAGACAAATTAGTCAAAACTTTGTTGTTCTCAAATTCAATACCCATTTAAGTAATAGTATTTAATAGCTTTAAATGAGAATTAGAACAAATTTTGACTTAGCTAAAATATGGGCTAACAAGTTGGTAGTTTAATGTACGCCATGGTGTGTTCACTACCAAATATTTCACAAGCGGTTAGTGTTGTCAGTAGATTCATGACGAATCCAGGAAAGGAACATTGGAAAGTGGTGGAATGGCTTTTAAGATACTTAAAGGGTACCATTGACCTTTGGTGGAGATACATGTCAATTACACGACTTTGTTAAGTATAATTGTGCTGGTGATTTAGATAGACGACGGTTAATTATTGGTTATGTATTTAAAATATATGGTGTTCTAGTTAATTGTCAGTCAATGTTACAAGCTACATTGGTACTATCCACTACGAAGGTACACCCTGATGAGAATCTTGCAGAATTGTGGGGAATTTTTAGTAAGTACCATTCCATATTCGTTCAATATTTGAATATTTCAAATTATGAACAAGGTGAAGAATTGTGGGGAATTTTTAGTAAAAGCTAAATATGGAAAGATTGAAAGTGAAATGCAACAATGCTAAATATGAAAAGATCAAAAGTGAAATGCAACATTACTTCGGTAAAGAAAATGAGTAATAATAGGAAGAACAAAGACTTATGTTTGTTTGTAATGTGGTTCACTTAGCTTAAAGCAGGTAGCTCTCTATATAAATCTAAGTCTAGGTTTGTCGGTAATAACAACAACAAAAATAGTGAAATACATAGTGTAACAAAGTGATCAGTTTTATCTTATAATAAATTAATTTTTCTTCTAAAATTGCTTGACATGTTTTTGAGGCGCATTAAGATTAACGGTATTCAATAAAAATGCATAAACCGTTAATCTTGATGTGTCTCAATAACATATCAAACGATTTTAGATTTTTGTAAAACTGAACATAGATGATCTATATGATATAAACTTTCAATCTAACGGTGAATTTTGTAAAATTTGTATTCGTTAAAGTGTTATTAAGCAGTGTAACATTACTCAAATGTTACACCGATGTAATTTGATCCCTCCCCATATATATATATATATATATCTTCAGACAATTTATTGTCCAAACTACATTATTTTCTTGTTCAACTTTAGTGAGAGTTAAGTTTCATATCATTGCTAGAAGTCAAATTTTCGTTGCAGCTCCAACAGCTGATGTGGAGTGTGTCTCACGTGGACAATGACATAACACAATTCAAGATATTAAAAGACTTGCAAATCTACTTGAGAGTGAGTTACAAATACAAAAACCAATTTCATATGGTTTAATACTTATAAATTAGTGTCAGTAAGAGGGACTCTCATTCAAATGAAAACAACACAGAACGTGGCCCTTCAAGTTCAAGTGTTAAAGCTTTCCTAGTCTCTGCTAGGGTTTGTTATCTTCTCTTTTGAGAAGCGGTCTTTGTTTTTCAATTTTCACTCTTGCTAGTCTAGTTTTGAGTTTACACACAAACAATTATCCATTATGTCTACTGTTAATCTGGAGAATTTGTCTTTACAAGAAGAGGAGGGATTTGTATTCGATGTGGAGGAAGGTGAGGAGGAGGTTATTGACTTTAGGTGGTGTCTTGTGGGGAGATTTTTGGGAGACCGTTCAATCCACGTAAATTCCATGAAGGTGACTATGGCAGATGTCTGGAGACCTGTTAAAGGAGTCAAGATTAAAGAGGCAACATCAGGCCTTTTCTTATTCCAATTTGCTCATGCTCTAGACATGGAGGCAGTGCTTCAAGGAGGTCCCTGGGCTTTCAACAATCAGATGCTAATTGTGGAGAGAGCCCAACTTGGAGTACAGATAGAGAACATTCCCCTGAACCATGTTGATTTTTGGGTGCAAGTTCATAACCTTCCGACTGGTCTTATGGCGGAAAGAGTTGGAAAAACATTGGCCAATTTTATTGGCTCGTTCGTGGAGTATGATAAAAATAATAAAGGGAGTTTCTGGAGGGAGTATATGCGGATTAGAGTTCGTGTCGATATCAGGCAACCTCTCAAAAAGGAGTCAAGAGTCAAAAGTCAAGGTGGTAATTGGTGCACAGTGAATTTCAAATATGAGCGGCTAGGAGTTTTCTGTTTTGTCTGTGGCCTCATCGGTCACGGTGAAAATAGATGTGCAGTACGTTTTTCTATGGCGGAGGATGATGGAACAAGGTTCTGGTCGAAGGATTTAAGGGCTGAACCGAGAAGAAGAGGTGGTAGGCAAACCTCGCGGTGGCTTACGGAGGAACATGGAGATCGGAGTGAGCAAAGCGATCGGAGTGAGCAAGGAGAAAATCCATCTCGTGATGAAGCACTGAATCACACGCGCCCTTCTGTCCACGTGGCTGCTAACCGTCCTAATCAAACAACAATTATTCCTCAATCAAAGCTTTGTCCCCCACCTGTCCCCCCCTTTAATTCCCTTCAACAACAGCTGGCCCACACAGAGACAATACCCTCAGCCTTTAGCCTTGAAAATTCTGAAATCACGGAAAACGATAATAACCAGCGCATGATCCTAGGACGTGCAGATACACTTCAGCCTGCATTAACCCACCAGCCTTTACTCACTTTAAACAGTCCAGACAAGCCATTAATTGACCAATCATTACCACATAATTCCCAGACCACCTCATCATTTACTTTATCCCCAATCATTAATGATTCCTTAAAAATTATTCCTTCCCAACATTTCTCTTTCAAAGCTTCCATCGGACCTAACTTTAACCAACCTACTAACCCATTGACCCGCCCAATAAAAAATAAACCCAACCCAAAAACTATCCGAACCGGACCTGTTCGAACCGGACCCAACCTTGACCCAAACCGTCCCAAAGCTGACATGAACCAAAACACCACAACAGCCATGGAAACCCAAACTGAGAAAAAGAGAAGACGCGATACTGACAAAGAGAAGGAGGAAGCTTCAACTGTGACTCAACATTTTTTAACGGTAGGTCCTGGCAGCCAGGCCTGCCGGGACCAATGATCATTCTCAGTTGGAATTGCCGGGGTTTGAGCGGCCCGAGTGCAATTCCTAATCTCCGTAATTTAGCTCAAGGGCACAAACCAGATGTGCTATTTCTGTCTGAAACACTGTCAAGAGCAAACAGGATGGAAAACATCAGAACCATGTTGAATTTTGATTCTTGTCTTTCTATTGATGTCGAAGGAAGAAGTGGTGGTTTAGCAGTACTTTGGAAGAATAATGTTAACTGTCATGTTTTAAATTATTCGCGTAATTTCATAAATCTTATTGTGGAGGATGAAGAGAATGGACACTGGAGATTAACTTGTTATTACGGGTACCCTGAGAGGAGTAGGAGGCGATTAGCATGGGACCTTCTCAGAGAACTCCGTGATATGTCATCTTTACCATGGTGCGTGATAGGGGATTTTAACGATTTATTATCTCAGGATGACAAGAAAGGACGGCTTCCTCATCCTAATTGGTTATGCACAGGCTTCAGGAATGCAGTTAATGATTGTGATTTGACGGATATCCAACTTGAAGGATACCCTTTTACTTGGCTCAAAAGTAGTGGAACTGATCATATGATTGAGGAAAGATTGGATAGGGCTTTAGTTTCCTCCGACTGGTTGACAAAATTTCCAAATGCCAAACTAAGGAACATTTTGTCTTCGCATTCGGACCATAGTCCTATTTTGTTACAAAGTTCTCCGGTGGTCCAACAACATTTCAAATATGAGTTCCGCTTTGAGAATAGTTGGTTGTTGGAGGAGGATATTGGAGAGGTAGTACAGGATGGGTGGTACGATGGTAATGGTCTTGAATTAACTAATAGACTATCTCATTGTGCTGACAAGCTTCAGAGGTGGGGAAGGAGGAGGAGGAGGAGGTTTAAGGATGTAATTGTAGAACATGAGGCAGAGATGGAGCGGTATCGAGATAAAGGTGATCCTACTAGCTTAGCCCGGTTCAATGAAGCTCAGAATCAACATGTGAGAACCCTTATTCAAGAAGAAGCATTCTGGAAACAAAGGGCGAAGATGCATTGGTTAAAAGAAGGCGACCTCAATACAAAATTTTTCCATATGTCGGCGACAGCTCGTTCTAAAGTAAAAAAGATTGAAAAATTATCGAATGGGAATGGTGAGATAGTTACCGGTCAATCGAATCTGTGCGAGGTTGCTTGTAGTTACTTCCAGGAGTTGTTCACGCCTAAGGATGGTTCACTAGAACCGGTTCTTTCACTCATAACTCCTCGAGTCACCGTGGCCGATAATGCTAGCTTAGTAGCTCCTATCACGAAGGAGGAGGTGCGGGTGGCGCTATTCCAGATGCATCCTGATAAGTCGCCGGGTCCGGATGGTTTCAACCCAGCGTTTTATCAGAATTTTTGGGAGCTGTGTGGTGATGAAATCTTTACATCTGTCAGAGATTGGTTATGGAGAGGTTATTTTCCGTCATCTCTAAATGAAACTAATATTTGCCTAATTCCGAAATGTGATGCCCCGGCTTCTATGAAGGACTTTCGCCCTATCTCACTTTGCAATGTTCTTTATAAAGTGGTTTCTAAGCTTTTAGCAAATAGACTCAAGGGAGTTTTAGGCAAATATATCTCAGAAGAGCAGTCTGCGTTTGTTGAGGGAAGATCCATCATTGATAATGCTCTTATAGCTATTGAAATTATCCACTGTCTGAAGAGGCGTACGAAAGGTGCAAAAGGTGAACTAGCTCTTAAAATTGACTTTAGCAAAGCCTACGATAAGGTAGAATGGAGTTACCTGAAAGGAGTTCTTGTAAAGATGGGTTTTTTGGATACTTGGATAAAATGGATGATGTTGTGTGTTAGCTCAGTAAACTACTCGGCTTTAGTGAATTTTGAGAAAACTGGCCCTATTTACCCTGGCAGAGGACTTAGGCAGGGAGACCCTCTTTCTCCTTACCTATTTATTTTAATCACCGAAGGCCTTACATCACTCATTCACAAACATGTTGCTAGTGGAGACTTACATGGCATCAAAATTTGTAGAGGAGCTCCTATTGTGTCACACCTTTTGTTTGCAGATGATTGCTTTTTGTTTTGCAGGTCTAACATTTCGGAGACAACTAAACTGATGGAGATTCTCAAAACCTACGAGTTAGCATCCGGTCAAGAGATCAACTTGTCAAAGTCCGAAGTATTCTTTAGCCGCAATATGAGTAGAGCAGCACAAGAAGACCTGTCGAATATCATGGGAGTCAAACAAGTCCTAGGCACCGGTACTTATCTTGGACTACCATCCATGGTGGGACGCAGTAAAAAGGATACTTTCGCATATATCAAAGACCGCATTTGGAAGAGAATCAATGGGTGGAGGAGTAGACCATTATCACGTGCCGGTAAGGAAGTTATGATCAAATCTGTTTTACAAGCTATACCGGCTTATATTATGAATATTTATCTCTTACCGGACACGTTAATTAGTGAAATTGAGAGGATGATAAATGCTTTTTGGTGGAGTGGAGGTAATAATAACGGTGGAATACGGTGGTTAGCATGGAGCAATTTAACAAGGCCTAAGGGCGAGGGGGGATTAGGCTTTAGAGACTTTCATAGTTTCAATATGGCTATGGTAGCAAAGCAAGGGTGGAAGTTTATGCATGACCCTACCTCTTTGGTGGCAAGATTATACAAAGCTAGGTACTTTCCCAAACATTCTTTTCTTGAGTCTAACATTGGTAATAATCCTAGTTTTGCTTGGCGGAGTATTTGGAGGTCTAGGGAGGTATTGTCTTATGGGTGTAGATGGCAAATTGGGGATGGTAGTAAGATTAAAGTAATGCATGAACCATGGTTGAGGACTAGTGATGCATGTTGTTTAAGAGCTCCCCAAAACCGTGAAGTGTACAATATTACGGTTCATGATCTTTTGCTATCTAATATGAAACGGTGGGATGAAAATAAAATTATTTCTCTTTTTCCTGTAGATGTAGCTCATGATATTATTGCGGTCCCGTTGTTAGAAGTGGTGACGGAGGATAGGTTGATTTGGAGGGAAGAGAAGGATGGTGTGTATTCGGTTCGATCGGGGTACCGAGTTTATATGAAACAAAAGAATAGAGGGTATGGAAACAACAAGGAGGACGGTTGGAGGACTTTATGGAAGATCCACGCACCTCCCAAAGTTAAACATTTGCTTTGGAGAGTTTGTAGTGGTTGTTTACCAACTCGGCCGCGCTTGAGAACTCGTTATGTTAACTGTCCGAGTGAATGTCCTATGTGTTCATCTTGTGAGGAAGAGGAACAGCACTTATTCTTGAGTTGTGACATGATCCGTGAAGCTTGGGAGGCGATGGGGCTGGCGCAAATCATCCTCTCACGGCTCCATCGTTTTACTAATATTCGAGACATTTTTTTCGATATTTGCAGGTTGGAAACAGCGATGGTGGCAGGAAAATGCGCTACATTATTATGGTTTGCATGGCAAAATCGAAATAACAAAGTTTGGAATAACGATAGCCTTCATGCACGTCAAATTGGAGACCTTGCAGCACGGTTTTGGTGTGAATGGGCTGCTACCCGAGGCCTGTTACACGACCATGAACAACCTCTTTCCAGTGCAGCGGCACCAGCAGAGCAACACGCAACAACCTGGCAGCAACCCCCGTTGGGTTATCTCAAATGTAATGTCGACGCGAGCTTCTACAACTTGGCGGGATCGACCGGATGGGGATGGATATTACGTGACTCTAATGGCGACTTCAAACTTGCAGGAACTAATATTGTGAACACCCATTTTAGTGTCGTGGAAGGTGAGGCTATGGCTTTAGCGGAAGCAATGAAAGAGATGTTACAAAGAGGCCTCTCTTACGTGGTGTTTGAAAGTGACTCTAAAATTGTGGTGGATGCTATTTCATCTCGTCAGTCGTGTGTTTCTGAGTTTAGTTTGCTAATTTCTTATATTCAATCGATTCTTAGTTTGCATAATTACTTTGAGGTCAAGTATGTTAGACGACAAGCGAATAAGGTTGCTCACCATCTAGCTAGAGCGGCCTTTTCTATGTCTCACCGTCGTATTTACGATTCAGTTCCTCCTTGTATTGACTCTTATTTAAATAATGAAAGGTGTTAAGTGTGTTATTGTCAAAAAAAAAAAAAAAAAACTTATAAATTTGATATCATAGTAAATTTTAACATCATAGTAAATTTTAACAAATAAAATAAAGAAATCTAAAGCAACAAAAAAAGCAATAAAAAATAACGAAATCTTGAATTTCATAAATAACATTAAATATAAATTAGTCAAAAATTAAAAACATAAAGTATAAAGTGTCTTTAATTAAATGATGTTTGAACGTTTTGATTACAATTTTGTTTGAAGGCTGGCTAAGGAACGTTACACGTCTAATCAACGAGTCATTATACAAAAATCCAAAAAAACTTTACCTCATCACCCTCCTTTTTTTCCACCATTTAATCCTGCTTTGAACCCTTTATAAACACCCACACAAACACTCTCTTCAGTCATCAATCACCATTTACACCTCCTTTGAACCACCTTCTTCTTCTTCTTCTTCTTCTTCTTCTTCTTCTTCTTCTTCTTCTTCTTCTCGTAGAAGAATATCTCGCAAATCAAATCTTGAACCTGACACTAACCATCATAAAGCTCTTCCAACCTTTGCCAAAAACAAACAACCAACAACCTTTGTTGATTTATACAACAATCTTCCCTCGTTGCCTGGTTTCGGTGATCAACAATTAGATGGTGAATTTTGCCGGTCATCTTCATGAGTTAGGCAATTGGAATATCGCATGTCGAATCTCATTGATTCAGATGACAATGAATCATTCTTGATTCATTTTATCGGAAACAAACTCTTGAAACTGTTTTTGAAGCTTTCATAGATGTTTACCCTGATAAGTTTAACAAGACTGCCACAACATCATCATCCCCACCTTCGTCGAAATTGTTGGTGAGTTATAGTAATCATCATCATCATCATCATCATATAATCATGATATTATTGTTTAATTGTTGATCTTAATTATGATTTCTTTCATTTTGTAGGAAGCTGGAATTACGAATATGGGTAATACATGTTTTATGAGTGCAATTCTTCAATGTTTCACATATTTTGCAATTTGTTCTTGGTATTCATTATTGCCCTCAATGTTTCACACATTTTTTTAATTAATTTTTGTTTCTATTTATTTGTATAAATAAGTTTTTGATTTATGAAAGTTGATCAAAATTGATGAATCTTTCATTTTTTAGGTGATGTGAAAGGTTTCTGCGTTCTTTTTGCATTTCTTAGACACATAGAAGTTTCTTTAGAACCTTCTCGAAGTGTGGTTATTCTTACATTGCTTATTGAAAATTTGAAGGCTATCTTTTCTTATTTTTAATAATTGTTGTTAATTGTGGAAATTTATCTATTTATTATATATTTTGTTGCTGTGAATTTGTGATCGATGACATATATTGTAACCTATATTTGACCTAATTTTATAAGATCTCAACAAGAGGATGCACATGAGTTTATGCATTTTCCATAAATTGGTTGGGGCAAATCCAACCTAAAACTTAGTGTGTCCACACACAATTTTAAATTTATGTGCAATCTTTATCATGTTCTTCTTCATCTTTTTCTTGTTCATATGTTTGGAGCAGACCCCCAATACAAGATCTAACACAATCAAGCTTATGAACACTGTCTCCATATCCTTTATACATTTTCAAATGTAATGCTGCAACTGGGGTACTTTATGAAGCATGTTACCATTTCTTCATTACTTCTTTTTTGTTGCAGCTATTACATCTACCCTTATCAATTTTTTTCTACCATTGTGAAAGATTCTAAAGCACCCAGAATGATACTCACATTTTCTATGCTTAAACTCAAGTCGATAATTCGCTCGGAAGACTCATAAGAGTAACCACAACTGCGATATCGAAGCTATTGCATCAATGTTGCAATTGTGGTTACTCTTCTGGGTCTTCCTAGCGAATTATTGACTTGAGTTTACACGTAGAAAATGTGAGTACTATGTTGGGTGCTTTGGAATCATTCACAATGATAGAAAAAATTAATGAGGCTAGATGTATTAGCTGCAACAAAAAAGAAGTAATTGAGAAATGGTACATTCATAGTTCATAAAGTACCCTCAGTTGCAGCATTATATTTAAAAAGGTTTCATGGATATGCAGACAATGTTCATAAGCTTGATAGTGTTAGATCTTGTGTTGGAGGTCTGCTCCAAATACATGAGAAAAAAAATGAAGAATATGATAATGATTGCACATAAATTTCAAAGCGTGGGTGGGCACACTAAGCTTTAGGTTAGATTTTCCCCCTTCTGTTTATGACACCAGATGCAAATGGGTTAACCGGCGAATCCCCTTCAGGATACTTTAGAATCCTTGATATGAATTACACACTCATATCAAGCATATCGATCGATGATAGTTTACAGAACAAAGTTTCCTCAATGACTTTTTTGCAACATAGAAATGAAGAAATGATTTAGAAATATTTTAGACCGAATTTTGACTCACGAAACATGAATTTCGTTGTGTGTATTTTCTGCCTCCTGAGTGTCTCTATTTATAAAGAAACGCATACCAATTGGTGAAGCGAAATAGCCCTTGAAAGATTTTCTCCAATGTTAATTTGAAACAATGCCTATAATTCACTATTGTAAACAAAAGGTTGCAAAACTAATCAGAGAGAACCATTGTTTCAAACTAACCATTGCATCCTTTCAAGCATATTTTGAAAATTCTCCAATAATCTCCCACCATTTTCAAAATATATGTAAATTCATTATTCTTGAAATCCATTATTTTGTGTGTAACTCCTCTGACTCTCAGGGAAATAGGATTTTTTCAATTCAAAGTTCCGCTGCGAAGTAAAAAAAGTGTTAAATAATCATTTTTACTATAAATTGAATTCGAATTATCTCGAACAATTAGTACTACGTTGTAACAATGAAATGGCAATTATTTTGAACTATATTTTGTTTATAAACTATAATTAATTCAAATTAGATGGAAAATAGTGCTATTTTATTATGACGAACCTAGGAATACGAATACTAATGTACAACCGTTGGTCCATATGTTGTGTAGTACGGAATTATGGATATCAATAGCAAGTTAGTACCACGCTGAAATCCCAATTTAAAGTAAGTTATGAAATATGGATATCATTTTGCCTGTTAGCCCTCTGGTTCTCGGGGGAAGGGGAACCCAATAATCAGAGTTCGCCCTCTAGGTAAGTAAAGTTTTTCCAAAAACTACTACCACCAGAAATTAAACTCGGGTTCTCCCGAACCATTCATCCTATGGGAAGCTAATTAACCACAATTTTAGTTATTGAGAATTAATGAATTAACATAAAAATTTATTTATTTGCATAAACTATTTTTTATAAGCTAAAAAATAAGTCAATATAAAACAATATTTTAAAAACCCGACCGGACCGGCCGGTTCAACCGGGAACCGAACCCAGCACCAGTCTAGACACAAGTGCAAAACCGTTAGTCCTGAAAACCGCCAAAAAACAGCTAAAAACTGGAGTGAACCGGTACCGGTTTTGGTTAACCGGCCGATCCAATCTTAGTTAAAAAAAAACACGGGAACTCAAATTTTTCAATGCTGGAACTCAATTTTTATCCAGTTTTTTTTTTTTATCATTTGTTTCCAGAAACCTCTCTTCTCTCTTCTATTATATTTTTAACACTTTTACCATTTTTTTTCCTTTCATTAATCTATTAAAATCATTTTGTTTTCTTCTTCTTACACTATGGATTTATGAAATAGTTTCTTTTCTTTTGTTGAAAAGAGGTTGGGGGCTGTTAGTTCTTATGCTGTAGAACTTTTGAGGTTATAGTGGTGGAAGAGAATAATAAAACAATACTTTTTTATTTTTTATGATTTCTAGTATGAGTGTGTATTTTGAGGGTTTGTGTTGTTGTAAGTTTTGAAAGAAAAAGAATAGTTGCTAGAATAGTTGTGGAGGATTTTGAGTGTTATGAGTTTTGAAAGAAGAAGAATAGTTGAAAGAATTGGAAGAATAGTTAAAGACCAACAAAATTTGGTGAGTTTCTCCATAAAGAAGAAGAATAGCGGCTGCAACATAAATATAGGAGTAGGATTCTATGTTATATATGGTTTAATATTTAGGGTTTTAATGGACTTGGGCCTTTTTAGTTTTTTGTTTTAGAATTACTTTTCGCACCCTCCATGAATCCTCAAGCACCCCCTGCAATTACCAAACAACCCTTGCTAGCATCTTAGGGAGCGAACGATGCTCGCATCCTAGATAGCGAGTGTGTTAATTACATGACCGTTTGAAATGATTCCACCCCCCAGATTTGAATTTTAAAAATACACGTTCGGCCCCTAGGAAGCGAAATATCACATACGCGTTCGCATCCTAGGGAGCGAATACTCTTCCTATATAAGCAAAATCTGAATTTCTTCCCCCTCATTCCAACAGTTTCCAAAACGATCAAAAACAAAAAAAATCGCCCCAAACCCTATATTTTCAAATAGTGCATCAAAGTTGACGATTGTTGCTTGCTTGGGACCGAAAACATCATACAAGTGAAGATTAACAAAATGTAAACTTATATTATTGAATTCAACTAATGGCCAGGAACGCGTCAGACCATTGTGTGGTTCAAAATGTGTCAAAACTTGTATAAATAGGTGTGTTTGGCTCAGTAGCAACTCAAATTATCAAGATGGAAAATTTAGAATTTAAGCTGAACACCCACATAGCCGCGATGTACTACAACGGGGAAAATGCCAATCTTTTCAGGATCCACGTCGATGTTACTCTGGGTGATATGAAGCACCAGCTGACCCAACTCAACGGTCGTGTCAACCATCGCGATCAAAGAAGGGTGACCGACGTGGAGTACCGTCGTCCATCGGTTTGCTCGGACGGAACCGTATTGTTCACAAGCAAGAAACTACAAACCGACAGTGACGTGAGAACAATGTTCTCTATTTTCTCTCAGTTCATGACGAAGGGACCCATCGAGCTCGACGCTAAGTTGTTTAGATCCGTTCAAGATATATGTTCAAACTTGATCCGTCCGAGAACCTTCGACGAAATTGCGACGTGCATGATTCAACCCGGAGAGGATGACGAGGTTGTACCGGTTAATTTATCTGAATTCTAGTGTATTTGCTTATTTATTTATTGTTGTATTTAAATTTAATAAAAAATTTAGATTGTTGTTGTCTGTTGTTCTTATGCTTTTACTATCAAACAATTACTTAACTCAGGTTCTGTTGTGGTTCGCCATTTAGGAAGCGAACCCAGGGGGTGTTCGCTGCCTATACAGCGAATCCAGGGGGTGTTCGTTGCCTAAAAGGCGAGTCACATAGAAACAAAATACGTTGCATTTGATTAACAACTAAATATTTTATTTTATTGCAAGTGACAGTGGATATTACATCGCAAACCATTATTAGGCAAAAAAATTACATCATAATTAATTTGATCGCAAATATAAATTATATTGAAAATTAAAATACAATTATAAACATAATTGTAACTGCCGCAAAGGCGATAATAGAGGTGCAGGCACCTCGGGTGCGCCTCTTGCCATTTTTTATTTCCTTCTCGGAGGTGCAGACAACTCTTAGTTTCCTCCTCGTCTTGAAACCGTTACGGTTTGGCCTTGTGTAGGACAAAAAATTCGAAAAATTGCCGGACCTGTACAATTTTGCAGTGGAGGAAGTAGTGAGATTGGTAAATATTTTTTACACTTTCTCCCTCCAGCCAAGTTTTTCCGAAGGTGAACTTATGAGATTGGCATTATCCTATTGGGCTAATCATATTGATCCTAAAGATGATACAAAAAGTGCTCTGTAGATTACCGTACTGGTCCCAACCATTGTGGAAAAAATCACAATGGTGGGACTAACTAAAATTATAAATAACAAAAAACAATATAAAAAATATATGGAGGAAGAAAGTATACGGAGGAAGAAGGAAAAGAAAGTTGGTGTGAATTTTTTTCACACAGATGCACTCCATTTTATAGTAATTCCTGCTCCATTTTGAATGGCTGAGCACTATTTACTGCAGCAACATGGCCAATCACGTTTGGCCACTTTTGACTGCATGAGAAACTGAATTTTTTAAATGCGGACACGTTCGCTGCCTAGAAGGTGAACTACTAAAGTATACGCTACTTATGAAGCAAACGAAGGTGCGCCTTTTTTATCAATTTACACACTCGCTTCGTAATTAGCGAGGAGGGTATTTTGGAAAGTTCAAGGGGTGAAAAAGAGTGCTGGGGGTGCAAAAAGTAAATCTCTTTTTTTTTTTGCTGCATGGATTTGGGCCTTTGTTTTTTTAAAGCAATAACATTATTTTTTTTAAAAGCTAAATAACTATATTTATATATTTCTACAAAATATTTATATATTTATTAATTATCCGGTTCAATTGCGGTTCAACCGGTTTAACCTTGAACCAGTAGTCTCACTGGTTCGATCTCCGATCCGATTTTTAAAACATTGATACAAAAGAGCCCAATATATAATATAAATATTGATGTATGAATTATTTATATAACAAAAAAGTAAAATAAAGTCGGACTATTTTCATATAAATTATAGGCTTAATTCAACATTTAGTCCCTTATGTTTATTTTAGGTTTTAACTTGGTCACTTATGTTTTAAAAGCTTTAATTTGGTCCCTTATGTTTATTTTAGGTTTCAATTTGATCCTTTCCGTCAATTTTGTCACATGTTGCAGACGGTTTGCATACGTGGACAGACACATGGACACCTAGACACGTGTCCAATTGAAACAGTGAAAACATCAAAACTGACGGAAAGGACAAACTTATGCAAACAGTGGAAACATAAGGGACCAAATTGAAACTTTTAAAACATGAGAGACCAAGTTGAAACCTAAAATAAACATAAGGGACCAAATGTTGAATTAAGCTTAAATTATAATAAGGTTTTTCATACACTATTTTAAAGAACTTATGAAAATAAAACAGTTTATAGATCTAAATATCATAAATTGATTCTATAAATTTGTCCAAACAATTTTATAAGTGCTTAGATAAATTCGAACGAAGAAATGCCCTTTGTTATATCAACTTAGCAAAGATCTAGTAGTAGTTTGGTTAACTGATCCAATAAACTTCCTTTTGGACATGTAATATTTGGAAAATTTCTTTTAGCACCCCTAGAGTTTATTCACGCGTCATACAAAGGTAATGTGTCTCTTACACTTTCCTCATTCAATTTCGTATACATTTCATTTGAATCACGTCAGAGCTATCTGTATTGGTCAGGTTCACTACTTATGTAGCATATGAAATTCCTCTACTTAAGTAGCGAATCACTCTATTACTGAACTGATTGCGTTTTTTTAATTGTGTTAGTTATGGTTGATCTTAAACCAAGCAAAGACCCCGAGGTTGGTTTAATTTTAACAAACAACTTAAGGTTGATGTGATGCGGTCTAAGGTTGGGAATAAGCACGATGAGCAATCGAGCAAAAAACCGATGGTTGTGGAACTTAAAAGAGTATATGGAAAACAAATAAATCTCCTACTCCTACTCCACCAAAACGTAATTGGCCTATTGAAGTTCATCAGTCACCTCATTTTATAGTAGTAGTTTGGTTAACTGATCCAACAAACATCCTTTTTGGACACATGTAATATTTGGAGAATTTCTTTTAGCACCCCTACAGTTTCTTCACGCGTCCTACAAAGGTAATCTGTATCTAACACTTTCCTCATCCAATTTTGTATGCATTTCATTTGAATCACGTCAGAGCTGTTTGTACTGGTCAGGTTCACTACTTATGTAGCGGATGAAACTCCTCTACTTAAGTAGCCGATTACTCTGTTACTGAACTGATTGTCTTTTTTTTTATTTGTTTTAGTTATGGTTGATCCTAAACCAAGCAAAGAACCTGAGGTTGGTGTTAATTCAAACAAACAACTTAAGGTTGATGTGAAGCAGTCTAAGGTTGAGAATAAGCGTGATGAGCAATCGAGCAAAAAACTGATGGTTGTGGAACTTTGAAGAGTGTATGGAAAACAACTCAATCTCCTACTCCTGCTCTTGCTCCACCAAAACGTAATTGGCCTATTGAAGTTCATCAGTCACTTCATTTTATGCACGAGTATCTTGCATACGTTATAGATGTTGTCGGCGACGGGCATTATAGATTTCATGTTGTTTTTGGCCTACTTGGCAAATGTGTTGATGATCACCACATCGTTCATCTTGAACTAACTATTGAGTTGAACAAAAAAAGGGCCCGGTATCTTTGATATATTCGGTTGTCAGAAAAGATTCGATCAAATTAAGCATGTTCTTACGCCTGCCGGAATTGGCCGTGCACTTGAGGAAAACTGGTTGATGATGTCGGACATGGGTTTTCTTTTTGCTAAGACTTACAAGCAAGTTGTAGTACTACTTACTGTCAACAAAGGGTACTCTGAAACATATTTTCCGTTAGAGTGTACACCTACATTCAAAGAGAGACTCATGTGCCTAGGATGAATGAATGGTAACCATTTCATGATGATTCATTTGAAGCCAAATTGTCTGCTACCTCCTACAAGTCCTGAGACGCCCCAACGTCTTGGTGAAACCGAAGTAACTATTCTAACTCGTTTATATCGTGGAAATACAGAGAAATTTAAAATCAAATAGATAAGCAATAAATAATATATAGATATAAGTCAAAAACTTATTTTATTTATATCATAAGTACAATGGTGTCTGCAGATCTATCCAATACCGAGTGTTACACGTGAAACCAAATATAGAGAATACATCATTTTTCTTTATAAGATCTTTTCTTTTATCAACTCACACTAATCTTAACTAAATTAAGACGATGATCCCATAAAATCGTGTAAATATGTCTTCATGATTTGAGATGAAATAACTATTAATTTTTGTTATAAATAATTATCCATTTTCAAGCCCTTTAAAAATTTAAATGAAAAACTTTCAAAACCAAAAATATATTAAATACTGTAAAAACGAGCAAGTTATATAGAAATAAATATCGATATTTTAAGTAAAATAAAATATATCGAGATACGAAAATCGGGATGTTACAAGTCCGATGTGGGCAAAATAAAATTTGCAAGATGCTACAAATTGGCCCTACAAATACCTTGTTCGGAGATGTCTAACTATAACAATATTAGTCATGCTCGTGGTGGAATTATAATTGAGATTATAACAGGGAGGAAAACTGCAAAATATTTCAAATTTATTCATTTTCATTACAATACATTATAATATATTTCTGTTCCTTTTTACTTGTCTTTTAACGTCAGATTTAACGTTTCTATTTAATTGTCTTTTTTATATGTTACATGTATGATTTGTCAATTATACCCATTGTCAATTACTCTTATCTTTTTCAATAAAACAAATTATTGCTATATATTTGAAAAACTATTTTTTTTGTACATAACATATTAAAATTTTGTTTTTTTTTTTGTATAATATATTAAAATTATTGGAAAGAGAAAGTGTGTTAAAAAATTAGGAATATTAAATAGGGGTATAATAGAAAGAAAAGGTGCAAAAATACACTTTGTTAATTTAATGTTACTATTTTAAAAAGACAAGTAAAAAGGAACGGAGTGAGTATTAGACAGAAAAATTACATCAAAATTAGTAAAACAAAAAAAAAATTGAGTATATGCTAACGACATCTCCTTAGTTCAAGATGCCACTTTGGTCCCGTACATCTGAACTGAACCCATTGACAACTTA
Organism: Trifolium repens; assembly: GCA_030408175.1. Taxonomy (NCBI): domain Eukaryota; kingdom Viridiplantae; phylum Streptophyta; class Magnoliopsida; order Fabales; family Fabaceae; genus Trifolium; species Trifolium repens. The sequence goes on from CP125845.1 coordinate 35,189,044, forward strand.
CATTTGCAGGAGGACCGACTTTAACTTTGGGTGCAATATTTCTTTTTAAGCGGATACGCCATTGACATTCTCTCCGAGAAGATAAGGTTAATGGATATCCACTTTCTGCAACAAATGGCAGGGACATTTCAGCTAGTCATAATGTTCCTAAATTGGCCACAAAAGTCCCTCGTTGATGAGGATAACGATTCAAATCATCCTCTTTAAAGGACACCGAAAGAATTGTTATGTTTAACCAACAACGGACTATGCAGCCATTTACACGAAATGACAAAAACTAAACAAATTAAACTAACTAAAAAAGAAGCAGAGCAGATAAGGGAGAGGTGTGAGAGAAGTGAAGTGGGAGAATTGAAATGAATAGACACAAAGGGAACGCTAGAAGCATCCATGTCGCGTGGTCGACGTTTGTTTGTTTTGAAGCTACAATACTCTTTTTTTTGTAAGATCTTTGCAATGTAAAAACATCAACTTATCTATTGTGTGCTGTGCGTATGTGTGTGTGTACACACACACAAAAAAATGTCTAATGAAAACATAAAGAGAACAACAAAATATAATTTCTTAACCAATCTTATTTACGTAACTATTACATATCTCACCATGAGATGGGTGGATTCTAGCGTGAGAGACCCAAAGATGTCTCTCACCTGTGGGAGACTATGTTTTAACCATGTGATATGTTGGAAAGCAATTCAACGGCTAAGATGAAGTAGATATGACATGTTGCTATAGCACATTAGCATGTTCTTATGCTTTAATTTATTCTTTTACTTTATGAATCTATTTCACTTAAATAATAGTTTTCTAAAATAAAAATATATGTTTTTCTAAAAATGTATTTATTTGAAATCAAAACTTTTATTCCGAAAAAATATCGAAATATTTTTTTCGAAAAAAGATCGTAAATTTTTTTTTCAGCAAAAATCATGAACCTTTTTCGGAAAAAATTCCGAAATTGTATTTATCTGAAATCGAAACTTTTATTCCGAAAAAATATCGAAATATTTTTTCCGAAAAAGATCGGAACGTTTTTCCAGAAAAAATCAGGAACTTTCGCGAAACAAGATCGGAATTTTTTTTTACGGGAAAAATTCCGGAATTGTTTTTATCTGAAATCGAAAGTTTTTTCCGCAAAAAAATCGAGAACTTTTTTTCCAAATAAAAATTGAAATTTTTTTCCCGAAAAAAGATAGAAAACTTTTTCCCCGGTAAAAATCAGGAATTTGTTTTCGAAAAAAATTCCGATTTCAGATAAATACAATTTTGGAAAAACATATATTTTTTATTTTATTAAACTATTATTTAAGTGAAAGAGATTCATAAAGTAAAGTAATAAATTAAAGCATAAAAACATGTTAATGTGCTATAGCAACAGGTCATATCTACTTCATCTTAGCCGTCGAATTGCTTTTCAACATATCACATGGTTAAAAGTTAATCTTCCACTGGTGAGAGACATGTTTGGGTCTCTCATGCTAGAATCCACCTATGAGATGTAGTTTTATTTAATATAAAATGATTGGTGTAATAATCATAGAAGAGTTGCAATTATTTTAAGGTTGCATATCTCCGGAAGGAGGGCCGTGACAACATGGGGATCTAGGACAGTGAGGTGGGTCACATGGTTCACCAGATACGCAACAAGGCGGTAAATTTTGTAAATTGCCGGCCATAGCACCTGTAATAATAACGAGTAACAAGATAAACTTCAAGAATATCTTCAACATAGCTTCCATTATCAATGGCCTTTCCTTTGCAAAAGAAAAAAATGCAAATAGATTTCTTATACTCAGTCATATGTTAATGCGATATGTACCTATTTATAGGCAAAGTGGGAATCCTCTAAAATATGGTAATTAGAAATATTAGGCAATCTTTATTATTTTTTTGACTAAATTTATTATGTTTTATTTTTAGATTGACTAACTTTTAATATATTATTATTTGATTAGGATAAAATTTCAAATGATATTTATGAAGAATAACTTTTTTTTTTGACTAAAATATAACATTCATTCATTCAAACAGATTGATACATCAGATACAAGTACAAATTCAATAGTGCTAAAAACAAAAAGGATGAATCTGCGAACAAACTTACAGCATCCAAGTTAATAGCATAAAACGGCATACTCAGGCCTACAAATAATGTGACAAAATAAAAGTTACCGAAATACTCATGTCTTCGGGTCTTCATCATTGATAACTTTGTCATTGATTGAATCTGTAGTTGATCAAAATAGATCTGTCAAACTGAACCAAGCGAACACCGTAAAAAACAAGGAAGCAACGCCGCACAAAACGACGACTAACACAACGCCGCACAAAACGACGACAAAATAACAAAAAACTCAAAAGAAAAAACTTGATTTATGTGATAATCACTTATTTATCTTAAAAGAACAATAAAAAAAAGTATAGAGGGGGTGATTCTAGGCCAAAAATGACCCAAAACCACCTCTCTATGATGAATCAAGAAAAAAGAGAATTAGGAGACAGGAAATTATTTTCTAGGGCCGGCCAGGAAACACAACTGTATATTCATTAATATTGATATACAGTATATTTATGAAGAATAACTTTTAATTCTTCATTAATTCCACATTCTACAAATTTATTTATATTTATGGATATAGTATAACTATTCTATTATTTATTTATATTTTTAGGTTCAATTTCTCTTTATTGGATTTGGTCCATCTCTGCAATTTCATTTTTGAATTTGGTCCCTCTAAGTGAATGACTAAGCATCATCTTTAACACGTCATTCTCTGTTTTCCACGTCACACACTGCCACATCAGTCTCCATTTGTCACGGTATCATTTTTGTAACGGAATTAGACGGCAGAGACTAAAACCAACACGATTTGCACATTCAGGGGTATATTTGCAACAAAAAACGATAAATTGACTAAAATAAAAAAATCGCCTACATACATGGACGAAAGTGTTATTTAACCCTAATAAAGCTTGTATATGCTTATTTGAAACTAAATATTTAAGTTAAAATTGTAAATATAATTTATAAGACATATGATATTTACGTCAAAAAAGAAAAGATATATGATATCTTTTTTTTATTTGACTGAAGACATAGGATATCTTTTTTTTTTTTTTTTTAACCACCCAAAAGATATATATTAACAAAAAGGAACTAATTACAAATGGAGAGGACATCAACCAAAAGCTCCATTAAGTAGGACAAAAACGAAAATTAGGTAATCCTAGATGATTCTTAGCAAGACTATCTTTAATGAATTCAGGAGCTGCAAGCCAAAGAGAAAATGAAGGTAAATGTAAACCATGAGCAGCCAATAAATCAGCTACTGTGTTACCTTCTCGATGGATGTGCGAAACAATGCAGTTCAAATCATTAAGAAGGATCAAAATATTATGCCATCTATTTCTTAAGTTCCAAGAGACAGGTACAGATCTGTTAGTAAAGGTAGAAACAACCAAAAGAGAATCTGATTCTAACCATATATTCTTCCACTTATAATGATGAGCAAGCTCAATAGCTCTCATGGCAGCACATAACTCAGTTTGAAAGGGAGAACATGTACCTAAAGGTTCTGCAAAGCAAAGCATGAATTCCGCTTCATGATTCCGGAAAACCCCACTACAAGAAGCTAAACCTTGACTACAAGCTCCATCTATGTTACACTTTGTCCAATTAAGCAAAGGAGGATGCCAAAATATTTCTCTAATAACTGGAACATTAGGATGATGAATATTTACCTTGAAAGTTTTAAGAATTGAAAAATCTCTAATGGAATTTGAAGACCTCTTTTTAGTATTATTTCCAGTCAAAGAGGTGTTAGCAATAATAAAAGATATAGCAGACCTCCAGTTAGTACCTTTGTTAATGAACCTTGCTTGGTTTCTAGCCATCCAAATACAATTTAACAAGTTAACCATAGCAGCTCTAATGACTTCTTTACACTGAGGTGACCAATCCATATCACAAATCTTCCACATGTCTTCTATTGATGTGAACTGTAAAACCAAGTTCAGACAAGATGCAAACCAGGACCAGATTTTAACTGCAAATTCACATTCAAAGAAAATGTGAAATGTTGATTCCCCTTGCTTGTTACATAAGCTACACATGGAAGGTAAAGCACAGCCTCTTAGCATCAAGTTTTCATCTGTTGGAACTTTATTGTGCATTAATTTCCACACAAAGAGAGATTTAGATGGCTGAATATCTGAGCTCCAAATTGATTTAGCCCAGTGCAGATCCTGTACTTGCTGTAATTTAAAATTGTAAGCATCTTTGAGAAGTAAATCACCTGAATCTGAATGTTTCCAAAGTAACTTGTCTTGAGTAGAATCAGCAGGAATAGTGACTTGATGAACAAAATTACTGATGTTGTTGAAAGTTTGACACAATTGGAAAGGAATGTTCCATTGACCATTGAGGATATAGTCACTTACTTTAGAAGAAAGTGACTGACAAACCTGAGGAGGGATATTGAACAGCTCGGACAGTGGAGTGCCACTCCAATTGTCATTCCAAAAATTGATATTTTCACCATTTCCAAGTAACCAAATCGAGTTATCGATGATGATTGAGAATTCATCTTTGATACTGCTCCATATAGAGGAATAAATATGATGTTGAATTGGCTTGTTACCTCTAATCACTCTATCTTTCAAAAGTCTGGCCCAAGAGCACTGAGAATTCATTAAAGACCAACACATTTTCAAATTAGTAGCTTTGTTCAAATTGGATATAGATCTGATGTTTAGCCCTCCTTGAGCCAAAGGTCTGCAAACTTTTTTCCAAGAAGTGGTCACTAGCTTTCTCTTATCCACATCTCCACTCCAAATGAAATTTCTGATATTCTTTTCAACTTCCTTGATCAAACCAGTAGGCCAAGAATAAAGGGAGATGTTGTATATGAGCATACTCTGAATAACTGATTTGACAAGTTGAACTCTCCCAACCATAGATAACAAAGAAGCTTTCCATGCTGTCAATTTTGAACTGATTTTGTCTGCAATTGGTTGTAAATAACTGGTTTTTGGTTTGCCTTTGAAAATTGGAACCCCTAAGTAGTTAAATGGTAAAGATCCTAATTTGAAATTCAACAGCTCCACTATAATGTTTAGTCTGCCATGTGTAATTGAACCTGAAAAAATGGTGGATTTGGCTGTGTTGATTACCTGACCAGACTGTGAGCATAGGAAGAAAAAAGATCTTTAAGAGCCTTGAGACCAGCTAGTTTCCCTTTACAAAACACCATTAAATCACCAGCATAGAAAGTATGAGAAGGGACCTTAAAATGCCTTGTTCCTGTAATAAGATCCAGAACATCATTCTCAACCAAGTTGGATATGCTTCTACTTAACACATCTTCTGCCAAGCAAAAAAGAAGAGGAGAAAGAGGGTCACCTTGTCTAACTCCCCTAGAGCAATTAAAGTATCCTTCAGCCTTACCATTGACAGAGATTGAGAGGAATGCAGATTGAAGAATAACATGTATCCATTTACAAAAAACATCATTAAAACCAAAACACTTAAGAACCTTCAATAAAAAAGACCATTCAAGAGTATCAAACGCCTTGGAGATATCTATCTTAAGAGCTAAGTTACCACCATAAGATTTGTTGTGTAAGAGATTAGCGGCTTCTGAAGCAATGCACAAACAATCTTTGATGTTTCTATCATGAATAAACCCCATTTGTTCCTCAGAAATAATTGAAGGCATAATTGAAGCTAGTCTATCAGCAATAATTTTGGATATAACTTTAAATTTGAAATTTGCCATAGCTATAGGTCTGTATTGATCTATTGAAACAGCATGTTGGACCTTAGGTAAAAGGGCAATGATATTAGAATTAAAACCTGGCAGAATCCAACTGGTGTTGAAGAATTGTAACACTGCATTAGAAACTTCCGTCTTTACAATATCCCAATAGTGATGAAAGAAAAAAGCTCCAAATCCATCTGGTCCTGGAGCACTATCCTTGTTAAGAGCAAACACTGCTGCTTTGATCTCTTGAATGGAAGGAAGCATAGTTAAGAGATTATTGATGTCATCTGTTATCAGCTTGGGAATAACTTCTTCTACAAGTAAAGGATCCTGCAAAACAATGTTAGAACAAAAAAGATTTTTGTAGTAGGACACAACATGATTGGAAATATGATCTGGCTCAATATGCACTGTATCACCGTCTTGTAGGGAGGTTATGGATTTTGTGGATGTTTTAATTTTGGCTAATCCCCTTCCAAATGCCACTTCAAATTAGCTTTTTCTTTCCAGAAAGATTCTTGTCTATTAAGAGCTTCCTCAAACTCAATATGAGCTAGCTTTTCTTCTTCCAAAAGAGCTTCTGTTTGACCTCCCAATTGAATTTGATTCTGAATTTGTTGCAGTTTGGCCTCAGCAGAAGAGACATAATCATGCACATTTCCAAAACTTTCTTTATTCCAAGACTTCAATTTTTCTTTCAAGTGCTTTAGTTTTTTGTTCAAGATGTACATGGGACAACCTACCACTTCTGACTTCCAACAATCTTTGACAATAGTGTCACAATCTGGGTGAAGGGTCCACATTCTGAGGAATTTGAATTGAGAGGCAAAAGAAATGCTACTTAACTTGAAATCTAACAAAAGAGGGTAATGATCAGAATTGTGTTTGGTTAAGGTTGAGACAGACAAGTTATGACACAAATCAAGCCAAGATTGGTTACATATGGCCCTATCTAATCTTCTCTCGGTGTATCTAAGACCACCTCTACCATTGGCCCAAGTAAACTCAGCACCAGAGGTAGGTAAATGAATGAGATTGTTTGTATCAGACCATTGTTTGAATTCTTCCATGGGTAACCTGGAGGGAGGGGTTCTACCTCTATGTTCATGTGCCCCTAAGATCGCATTAAAATCACCAATGAAACACCAAGGTAAAGAGTGATGAGATTGTAAGATGTTCAAAGAGTTCCAAAGATTTCTTCTGGTTTGGTAGTTGGTTGAAGCATAAATGGCTGAAAAGGCTAATGTATTATCATTTTCAATAACAGTGAATGTGACATGTTGAGAGTCAGAAGCTAAGATTACAGGGTTCAAATTTATCTTACAAAGACACCAAATATTAGGCAAACGGTTATTCCTAGTATTCATAGCAAAAAGTTTAAATTGTAAATTCACTAACCACCTTCTAGGCAAGTTTTCAAAAGCCATCCAAGGTTCAGAAAGAAGAATAATATCAGGATGATGTTGAGAAATAAACCTTTTAAGAGCTAATCTTGTAGGGGAGTTAGCCAAACCCCTTGTATTCCAAAAAATGCACTTCATTTAAAAGGTTTTTGATTAACCTTTGATCTGGTTGCATATGAATCTTTGCTTGATTGGTTCAATCTTTTTTGTGCCTTCTTTTGAGTTTTTGAAAATTTCAATTGAAAACCTTCAACAGATTGATGGGATTCCATATGTGGAGATGGTTCATTTTCTTCCAACTCAGCCATGTTGGCCCAAGAATCTTTCAAGAACACCATATCTTTCTTCACTCTCTCAGGAGTTGATTGTTTCTCTTCGCTTTGGACTGCTTGGGTGCCTGCTACAAATGAACCTTGAGTACTAGAGCCTTCAACACTCTCCACTATATCTGCATCTTCTTTATGTGCATCCAGATCATCATTTAAATCATCTTCCAACAACAAATCTTGGCCTTTGAAGCACTACTACAAAAAGGGGTTTTCACATCGGGCCAATTTGACATTTCACATCGGACCAGGGTCCGATGTAAACACACTTGATGTAATAAGTCTGACACATTTCACATCGGGTCAGGGTCCGATGTTAAAACTAATATATCACATCGGTTATTCGTTTAGTCAGATGTGAAATCTGAACTATAATTTATATTTTAAAAAAACAAATGCACATTTCACATCTGTGTTTCACCTAAGCCGATGTGAAAAGCCACCATTGTACATCTGTGCAGTAGCAATACCGATGTGAAATCCCTGCTTTTTATTTTCTGTTTTTGGCACCTAATTTTCCATATTTTTTCCATATCAACATCATCACACAGACCACAAACACATATATATATATATATATATATATATATATATATATATAGCTCTAATAAAAATTGTTCAGAACTCAAATTAATTTCATTGCAACAAGTTAATAGCTCGCAAATGTTATAACATTTCTACAAACACAAGTAAATCAAAATCCCCAAAATTAAATCCAACTGAAGCAACACTAAATTAAGTTCTTTCTAATACAAAAAGTAAACATGGCTAACACAAGACCAATTGCAACAAAAAAGGCAAAAGAATGTTAATTCTCCATTTTACACTAACTGTGATGCAGGGAGGAAAGCAAAAATGCAGATGCAGTCTTGGGCAAAAATAAGGCCATGAACAGTGTTGAGGATACAAGGGCAGTCTTATCAAACGAGTTTTTGACTGTCTGTTAACACGCACCTGCATGAAAAACAACATCATTAGCTTCAGCCACTACATTGATATCAGAAGCAAAGAGCCAAAAATAAATTACACAATCCATGCAACCACTGGCTAGAGTTACATACATTACATGCACAAACTCAAACACAAAGGCACCACAAAACAAGACATTGAACAATTCCACAATTTTAAAAAAAGTCATAAACAAATCAAAGGCTCACACATGAGTAATCTAATACCTTGAGTCATAACTAAATTGCCAAAGCAACTACGAGTCGAGGACGCATATAAATCACTCTGGGAACGCAAGATAATAAGCAAATCTATAGGCAATATATCCTAATCTTATTTCTCTTAAGCAGCCACTAATCTTACAGTAGATTAGAAATTTTGAAATTGAATCTGTACCTTGCAAAATAGAGACTGACTTCGAACTTTGTGAAACAGATTCAATGCAATATATGAAAAAAGGGGTGAAAAAAGTGAAGTAGGCCTGAAAGTAAATAAAATAATTAAAAGTGTGAGAGAGAAATGTATGTATGGTATTGGTATATGTATCTAAATTGAAATGAAATATACATGAAAATAAATACTCTAGTTCATAACATGAGAGGTTTGTTAGCATCAATTTCTTATTCTTAAAGAGAGGAATAAGAATCAAATTTCATAACATGAATTATTCATAACATATGTCGATCAATATAATATCAATATTTAAGAATTCAATGCAATATGATGAATACAATATTACTTACTTTCAAAGCTAACTCTAATACTTCAACTATGGCATTTATACTTGAGATTTTCTTTTCGTAGATTATGGTGAGGGGATCATCAAGTTCCTGTAGACACACATAGATGACATTATTAGACATGATATATCAGCAAAGCAAATAAAAAGACAAATTCAAGACATTGGTGTTTTAGATACATATAGTTTTATATGCAAAGTGGATACATATAGTTCTAATATATGGTTCTGATACATATGGATACATATGATTCTGATAGTATTTTGAGGCATGTCTCATGCCTAGTCTTTTGTCTCATGCCTTGTAAAAGACCTGACACATATGGTTTTATATGCAAAGTGAAAGACCATATATGCAAAGTGTAAGACCTGAGATTGCCTTTAGCTTTTCTGACATGCATATAGCCAAAAACAAACACTTAAAAGTTGTGTCAGTCTGCAAGAGTGAACCACATCAGTTCACAATTCATAAAACATCAAAGCTCTAATCTTATAGGTATGAAGTTTACAATATGGATAAAAGTGAAATTTTAATTAATGATGACAAAAGAGGTACAAATAACTTGAATCATGAAAGGCTATTTTGAAAACCAAATTAACACAAGCAATGGTTTATGATATTGAATTGTGCTTAGTTGTGTAAAATAATGATAATAATGGAGTGACTAATTACCTTTCCAAATGGGGCAACTAGCTGGTGCAGGTCTGTTATTATATCACTTAACTTCTTCCTCACCTGATTCATACTCATAATTAGTATATACGTTTTAGTTTTTAAGCTAGCTATAAGGATATATATAGAATTTGATTTGCTTTAATCAATTTCTCTCTTCCAACAATTATAATTAAGATACCAAACAACAAAACATACACATATATACAAGAGAGAAATTATAGAAAAGAAAGAGAGAGTTAATTTGTGAGTAATTAATTATATAACCTTTAGAGGTGGTTGGCTTGAAGATGGCAAAACCCTGGCCTCTTATTAATTCCAACAGTTGAGCTATTACACTAGAGAAAAGGATCGAATAGATAAGATTAGTTTCAATAGCATATACATGACTTATATTAATAAATTACAGAAAAGAACATACGCATATCCTTGAGTGTTAATTAATTTGTGAGTAGTTAACCTTTAGAGGTGGTTGGCATGAAGATGGATGAACCCTAGCCTTCTTATTAACTTCAATACTAGAGCTATTACACTAGAGATAAAGACCAAAGGGATAGATAAAATTAATTTGAATAGCATATACACATGACTTATATATATTATGACTAATCTTTTACCTTAGATACTTCATCAACTGTAGGTCCATAAGCCCAACTGCATACTAGATAATACAGTAAATTAAGAGCACTAAATCCGGTTATAACCCAATAGTACTTGTCAAAACAACCCTCGTTAATATTATCTGATATCCACCCTTCTTTTCCTCCTCTCGAAGTGATGTTTTCTATAGAAACAAAAAGGAAACAATCAAAAAGTGGGAAATTTAATCTGTACCTTGCGAAATAAAGACTGATTTTGAACTTCGTGAATGAGTTTCGTGAAAGAGACTCGCGTCTTTACCCCACTACCTCTAGGTTAACCTTCACAATTAAACATTGACTCACTTAGTTTCAAATATCAGAACCTTTGAGATAGCTATAGGATAGGTTAAGAACACTTAACACCTAAAATAAATTAATAATGCAAATTTATATGATTTGCACAATGATGACTTTCTTCTTCTTTTTTCCACTTCATTTATAGAAAAAAATAAATTAATATTGCAAATTGATCCAAAACACACAAAACTGATCATGTTCCATTTTAAGTCATATAAATAGAAACATACTCTTTCAATATCAGCACAACAACAACAAAAAAACATTCCTAAAATCTATTTTTCTATTTCAAAAGAGAACCATGAAAACCTCTATCTTAGCATTTTCAATCATTTATTTAGCCTTCATTTGCAAAGACTCTGCAGAATCAAAACATAGCATATGCAAAGAAATTGTTTAGAGAAAAATAAAAATTATTGTTCCTTGGTTTGTTCTCTTCTCTAGCAAATAGCATAGCATAACCTCAACTGATCTCAACATCAAATCCTATGTAAAACCAGTCACAACAAAGACTGTGTAGGGAACTCAATCAGTTAATTTTGCTAAACCAGTCACAACCTTAACCCATTTAAACAGGGTTTTCGAGTTTCACGTAATCAATAACCAGATTAACCAATTCACAACAACAAAAACTAAACATTTAATTAAAATAACATAGAATCAGATGAACTCAAACGAACCTATAACAACGACATCAAATTTCTGCGTTTGAACTCCAGATGAACACACCTTGTTGTTGTTGAATACGCCACCAGCAACCTCATGAACCTAAAACGCGACCAGAAACCTCGTTCGTGACTGAGAGAAAGAAAGATAAATGGTTCATGAATGAGTTGAGTAAGATTCAATTAGAAATTTCGTGAATGAGAGATAAAGGTTCGATTTCTGTGAGGATTGAGAGAAACAAGAGAGAAACGAGAGAGAAAGATCGATTTCGGTGAGGATTTAGAGATTCACTTTCGAAGAGATTTGGTTTAGGGTTTCGGTCGTGACAGAGAAAGCCTAAGAGGGTACTTATGTTACGCGTGTTCTAGGTATATGGGAAAGAAAGATTTCTAATTGAAAAGGATTTTACATCGGTGGAACCATAGCCGTATGTAAAATCCTTATAACATATTATCCTCTTAATTACAAGATTGCCACCGTGTCCCCTTTAACATATGGTATATAATTACCTGATGTAAAAAGCCTAAATCAAAAGTCTATTTTGTAGTAGTGAAGGTTTGTGCAGGAGTCAACACTGGTGCCATGGTGGGAGGTTTGACAGAGTTATGGACAGGGGTTAAAACAGGTGTTAACACAGGAGACAACACAGAGTTGTGGATAGGGTTCACTGAAAATTGTGCATTGCCAGGGACAAAAGGAAAACTGGATGTGTGGTTGATTTGTTGTAGGTGAGGTTGAGGTGTATTTTGATGGACTGTTTCTCTATTTTCTTCTTCTAAGAGTGAAAATCTGTTCTGTTGGGAGACAGGAGATTGATTGTTGGAATTACCTTTCTTAGCACTACTAGGGGCTGGCAGATTAACATCAGTTTTCTTAGAATTAATTTCTTCATAATCAATAACTTTGTCTGGTATGGGACTGTCAATTTTGTCACTTTCTAAATTGACAATTTCTTTATTTGTATCCAGAGCAATCCTACCATCCTTAGTTTGGACAAAAACTTTGGAAGCATCTTTAAGAGGTTTTCTTTTATCTTTACCTTCATTGTCATGCTTGTCTTCTTCAATAAATTTCAATTTTTTGCAGATACCAACATGGTGACCTATTGCCTTACAGTGAGAACAGAAGTGTGGAAGGTTCTCGTAATCAAGTTCAACAAAGAACGCAAATCCTTTCCTTTCCACAAGAACTTTGTACCTAAGTGTTTGAGACAGATCCATATCCACCAAAACCCTAACAAATTGACCAAAAGTTCTCTCTATCATGGGTTTTGCTGTGATCGCGTCGATGCAAATCGGAGTACCTATACTACTAGCAATAGCAAAAAGAATATTAGGCCTCCAATATTCCTGAGATAAACCATAGATCCTGACCCAAACTTGGGCTGATACATTTTGTTGCACTCTAGGGTTGAAATCTCTCGACCAAGCAAAAAGTTTTAATAAACCAGGGTTTAAGTTCCATGAGGCAATTGATCTGACCCTTCTAACATCTTCTAAAGATGAAAAAACAAACTCGTAAAATCCCTTACCAAGTGAACTGACGCCCCACTTTGATAAATCTTTCCACAAAGGAATTAACTTATTCTTCAAGGCAGCCACCGTCAACGGAGTAGCACCCTTGGGCCAGATGATACGACCATGAAGATTGTGTTTGCAGGCGTCGACTCCTACCGAATATTCCTCTTCTGGAATGGGAATAGCAAGCCCGTCACCTTTGACACAAGGTTGGGGAAGCTGCGATAATGGAATTTCACAAACATTAGTAACAGCTTGAACAAAAGATTTTGGTGTTTTGGGTGGATTTTTATCTGTAGCTGGTTGTTTAGGAGAAGGATCTACACATGACCAAGGAATACAGAAGGGTTCCATGATGATCGGTGGGATAAAGTTAAAGGCGGTGAAGGAGATTGAGGGTTAACGAAGCCGATGAACAGTGTACGTATCGCCAGAGCATATTTCCCCTTATCTAATAAAGACAATCAAATATATAATATAAAATAATACAATATTAAAAGTCAGTCAAATTGATATGAAACCATGAAATTGTGGCTCTCTTATTATTTTATTAAACCAATCATTTTATATTTGACAAAAAAGTGAATTTCACTTGTAATAATTCTATCAATAAGATTGGTTGAGAAATTATTTTTCTAATATTCTATTACGGTTTGTGTTTTATTAGAGATTTTATTTGTGAATAGATATTTAAAAGAAACACATTCACAAAAAAATAGAAAACGCTTAAAATATGTTTGATTCTAAAATATCTCTTATGATACTTCTCCTTTGAAACAGAAGGACGAAAAGAATAAGATTATGTATTTTATGTATCTAAACAATTCCGTGAGTCCCACCTCGAGAATTTAGATACTAGTGTTATGAATTAATAATTAGTAGTGCTATTACCCATTTAAGCGATCTATGAAATATGATCATTGGCTACACTACACATGTGGTCCTGACAATTTTCTTTCTTGGTTTATTTTATTTGAGCTAAACTGAGTTGCTCCCGAGTTTGAATTTTGTCGAATTCGAGCGTATGTTGGAAATGATTTTGGGATTGGTCATAGAATATTTAATACACCTCCGGTTTTTATTATAAGAAAATTTTTAATTTTTAGACTCATAGAATATTTAATGTATCTAGTCTATATACATCAAATATTCTATAAATTTAAAAAATAAATGTTTTCTTATAACAAAGGTTGGCGGGAGTAATTGCTTACAACAAGATAGTCGGGTCTTTGATTTAGGGGGATGGCTGTGGAGAAGACCTTTCTTTATTTAGAATGAGGGCTTGTTATTTAATTTTTTATTCTTTTTGGTACCACTCATTCCATAGGTATTACTTCTGCTTATAATTAATATTTCACATAATGTTTCATATTTTATATTTAAGAATTATTAATAGTAAAAATATTTATGCATATTATCTTAAATATAAAATAAGTATACATGTCATATTGCTGGTAGTTGATTGTTGTAGGTAGTTGTTGGTTCTTTAATCAGGTCTATGTTGATTATTGGTCCATTCACCAACAAGTGAAATTTTAATTATTTTGTTTAGATTAATTATAAGTTGGTTATGTTTAAACTTTTCTACTCTTTAGTGTGGATTTATTGGGTTTGGTTTATGTCTCACAGTTTTGTATTTTTTTTTTGTTGTGAATTGGTCTAAAAATCAATGAAACTTAATGTGTGTGGAAATAGTAACCAAGCAGCCAATAATAAAGCAGATAGAGATAATGATGATAATCCAAAAGAAAATAAACAGCAAGAAAGAAAACACATGAGAAATTTGTTTACCCAGTTCGGTTAAAACAACATACTCTGGGGGAGAGAGCAGTTCTCCACTCCACTAGAATCAAACAAGTAACTTTACAATGAGATCCCAAAAGGTTACAAGAATTAACCCTCAATCGTAATTCTACCCAAGTCCCGAATTCTCTTCCCGTGACCAAGAGACTCAATCTTTGTTTACCCAGTTCGGTTATGTAAGACCCAAGATTCCACTGTACAGTTTTTCTAAGGAACTCTAGTAATGGCTACGAGTTTTAGAGTTTTTGGTGAAGCGGTTTTGTGAGTATCGTCGCATTAATGAGAATTTTGCTGAAACGGAGCCTGTTTTGTGCTCGTGCGCTGGAAAGGCACAGACTTTTGGGTTGTAGTCTTCTTTTAAGTATGAGGAGATTTCTGTGAAGTCAGAATGACGAGTTTTGGATTATTCTTGTTTTTGGAAAAACGAGTAGGAATTTTACCCGCTGTTGGAAATTTTTACGATGTCTGAATTCCGTAGAAATTTAGATGGGAGTTTTATATATCCGCGTGAGTTAGGATATATTGTCAGAATAATTTTCAAGAGTGAGGAAGAAAATTACAGTCGCGGAAAAAGATTCGGCGATAAGTTTGTGAATTGTTTTTATTAAAAGGTTTACGGTAGAATTTTTTTTATGTTTCCGTAAAATTTATCGGTACGCGAGATACGGCTCGTTTAAGCGCGAGCACAGGGACTGAGCGAGCTAGTGGGCTAAGACCATAAGAATATCTAGATATTTTGTGAAGAGATGGATGGCTAGGATTTAATCTTTGAACTTTGCCTTTTGATCCAATGGTTGCCATGAACCAAGACCACTTTATAGTAAGATTTCTGGATCACTTTGGAGACTGCTTTTCCTTATGCATAAATAAAACCCAGACTTTTGACCCATGGTCTTTATTTATCAATCTGAACATTCCTGTGCTTTCAGAATTTTGAGTCTCGACTTTCTCCGTTTATTGGAAAAACGAGTAGAAAACTGTACCCGCTTCTTAAAATTTTACGGTTTCTGTTTTCCGTCGAATTTTAATTGGAGACTTTATATATCGGCGCAAGTTGGAATCTAGATTCAGAATATTTTTGGGAGCTAAGGAAATAAATTTCAGTCGGAGAATAAAGTTTAGCGATAATATTTGGAAACGGTTTACGACGGACGTTTATTGGTTAGATTTTATATTTTTGAGATTTCCGTCCGTTAGCGAGGTGCGACTCGCCGAGAGCAAACGCGATGAGCTGAGAAGCGTAAAGTGGTTATTCGTTCAAAAAAAAAAACAATCATGAGATTATTTTGATCCAAAGGCTAGGGTTTAGTCTTGCAAGTCTTGCTTTGATCCAAGGGCTTAGATGGAGCAAGACCCTTTTAAATAGTAAGGAGGTTTGGCAATTTAGACTTAGAAGCAAAATCACAAAACACTCTCATTCTTCTCTCCCATTGCCGTGGCTTTCCACCCTTTGTCTCCACCATCATAAATCCTTCATTCCATCACCAAAGCTTTGGATTTTTGTTTTGTTGGATCATAGAAGTTGCTAGGAATCGTCTCCTCTTAAGGTAACTAGCTTTATCCTTCTTATTGTTGGTTAAATTCCTCATAGATTAAGTTATGAAAATTGTGTTCTTGAGAAGAAATTTGAGAATTTAGTGTTAATTAGTTTTGATTCCATAGTAGTGTTTAAGAGTGTAATGTAGGAAACATTAGTGAAGCATATAAGTGATTCTCATGGTGATTTCAAATTTCACAATTTTGTTGGTGAGGTTTTGAAGAAAATTCCTTAAAATGATCATATCTTTGAGTGTGTTGTATGATTTTGGTTTTTGAAGTTAGTTTCAAGCTTTGTGACAAAATGGATTGGTGAATATGAAATTAGTTTCGAAAAATGAGAAAAAAATTATTCTCGTGTTCTTGAGCGACTCGAAGAACACAATTTAGAAAAAATTTATTTCGAGTTTCAAAAGGAGTCGGATACACGATCGAATAGCATTACGAACTAATGAATGTGGACTAGGGTTTCAAATGAAAAAAAATGTGTAGGGTTGCCCTTTTTGCCTCAAATGGCCGTGGCACACATATAGGGTTCGAGGAATCGAATTTCGAAAATTGTTTAGAGGCAAATAGCTTCCCATGATCATTGTTTAATTGTTTGATGGGTTATGGGATGTTTTGAAAAGAAAATGATCACTTGCCTTAAGAAAAACCTTATTTTAGATTTCTCGAAAATTTGCGATTCGACTCTATAATTTCTAAATCGTTTTGATAAGTGCTAGTTAGGTATTATGGGATATTACCATGCTTTTAGAAGTGAAAAATTTTGTGTGGAGGGGTGTTTTTTAAAAATGTGGCCGTGGCCTTCCTTGTGGGGGGGGGGGGGAGAAATTCCAAAAAAATTTCTAAGTCCACAATTATGTGAAAATTTTGTATGTGTTGGATAATCTTAGTTTTGAAGAAAAATGAGTATAGGAAAGGTTGTTAGGAAGAAAAAAATTGTGTAACTTGTAACGCAAGAAAACTTCGATTTTTCATAAAGATATTTTTGAAAAGTTTTAGTTGTGTTTCAAATGGTTTTGTTGTGTGTGGGACAAGTCCTTGAAGTGGAAAAATCCAAAATGGTTTTAGTTTATGATTTGAAAACAAAATGATTTTCGTGTTATAAAAATAGTACAATTAACTTCGTGAATTTTTGAACACTATGAGAATAACCTGAAATCATTGAGGGATAGCTTTAGAAAGTACTTTAGACCCCTCTGGAGCTTTGAGAGCAAGTTTCGTTTCGATAAGATAAACGAGGAGTATTTTATTGATATTACGCTACATTTATTTTAGGTAGCGTGTGTTGTAGATTTTCGCGAAAGTAAAGTAACGGAAGCTTGCTGAGGTAAGGGCTCCACTTTATTTCCGTCTTTAAAACGGTTACGACATGCTTTGTTATGCTGTGTATGCAATTGTTGTGTGTTTTGGCATGTTTGTATTATGTATTCTCGTGATGAGAACGTGTTTAAAATACTTGCGCTGTTTACATATGATTATGAGAATATATGTATGAACAGGTGGTTGGAATACATATGATGAGAAATGTATGTATGTTGTTATGTTTGGTTTACATATGCTTGAGAGGTATGTATTTGTTGCATTAACATATAAGGGGAATCGTATGCTCATGCATTCATAGTAAGTGGTTATCGGGAATGGACCACGGGATGCGACGACCAGTGATTGGTGTCCTCCTTTTTGAGTCGGTGTTGTCCGTGTGACTCACCCGGTGTTATCCCACCGTGATTGTTTTGGTATTGTCTGTGTGACTCTACCTGGTGTTATCCCACCACTAGTAGGAGGTGTTATCCCACCTGAGACCTACGCCTTCTATAGAGAGGTTGATTCCGGAATCCATGCATGTGAAAAAGACCCAGCTAGGGTGATCACAATCATTTAGAGTCTGCATTGATAGGCTATGTGTGCATTGCTTATGTAAGCCCGTTGGTGGGAATGGCTATGTGTTTAAAGAGCTTTCTATGTTGGTATTTGTATATTTGGTAATTGTATCCTCTCTCGCACCGGTTATATATACACATACTTTTTATTTTGTGGTGACCCTTTCTTTCATTTGCGGGCTCATCCCACCCAGATGATGGGTTAGGTCGTGGTGACGACGGTGGCTGTTCCAGGCCCCAGTGAGTGGCTGGAGTTTTAGTATAGTTAGACTATGCGCCGGTGTGTTTTGTGCACCGTGCTTTTTGGTTAGCATAGGGTTTTCTAACTTGTTTTGTTGTAAGTATTTGAATACTTAGACTTGGACTGTAATTATTCAGGAATACACTTTGCTTGTCGAAGCACCTTATGGTAATGAGTTCTTTTGCATATTTGAATGCCGGCTCATTGAAAAATATTCTATGCGCACTCTGAGTGTTAGTTGAAAAAGAAAAAAAAATATATATACTGCCTTTTCAGGCCTTTGAAAACGGGTTGTTACAATTGGTATCAGAGCACGGCTTTAAATCTTCAAAGGGAAAGTGTATACTTGAGTCGTTAGTCCAGAGTCGGTTAGAACATGGCTAGAGTTGTGTTAGTTCTAGCGGTTGTTTTTGTTGTGTTGTGGGTTATGTGGTTGGTTGTTTTGAGTCTAGCATGAGATATGCTTAGACACTGGTTTGTGTCTTACTGAAGTAATGCAGGGAGTGAGGCTTCAGTAAGTGGAATTGTGAAACCCCGAGCCTTGGTCGAATTTAGTCGACAAGTGTCTCTGAATCCCTTAGACAGAGTGGTCCGAGGAGGATGGACTTGAGGCGAACGAGAACCACAAAGGATTCTTGGAAGAAATTCGATGAACTTGAATTGGCATGGGTCGTTGTCACCCGGAGGTGTTGAGTACGGACGTGTGGACGTCTACTGATAAAGGATTGCAAGTAAGGATCAGATTGGGATACCTTTTGAAGAAGGTGCTGGATATCCGTTCTGGTGAGTTCAGACGAGACTTGATGAAGTCGTTCAGTTGTCAAGAGGATGCGGCCACTGTGGAATTGTGGACAAGGCAGAGATGTCCGTTGGATTTAAGTACGATGTTTGGATAATCATTTAGGCTATTCGTATTGGAGTTAAAGTGCGTCGTGCGCCAAGGGTCAGCGGACCTAGTGTTGTTAGATGAGGATTATACCAATGTTGGAATACCTTAAGGGTTTAAGTTAAGTGTTTGAGGTATATTAGACTCGAAACTGAGATTATTAAGGATGAATCTTGTGATGATTGAAGGTAGGAGACCAAGTATCACGTTGATATGTGACAAGCTATACGTAGTTCGGGAGATAGTAAGTATAGATGTCAATGTGAGACAAAACTATAGGTGGTGGACTGTTGGATAAAGGTATTTTCGGAGAGATATTATGGTAAAGAACGAGGAGTTCAACCTTGGAAAGTGAGTTGTATGTCGATGACGGGTGATGCCGGAGGTGTGTAGTATGGAAATACCTTGAGAATTTTAGTAGTGTAAGTTAGAATTATTAATTATTGGCAGGTAAACCATAAGAGAAAGTAAACTTATTGAGTAGTTTGAAAAGATCAGTCAAGATTGAGTAGAGATCCTGTGTGGATGTGCATATAAGTTAACGATTTTGATCAACCAAAATGGTTGAAGGACTAAGTAGCAGCTTGAATTTATGATACCATGAGAGTTGAGGTGGGCAAGTTTTGAATAAATTCAAGTTATGGACGAGAATTTTTGGATATTTTCTAAGAATGTCGTGGTTGAGTAGAAAAGGAGTTCGTTAGTAAGAATACTAAGACAATGAAAGTCGATAGTTGGAAGGACTTTTATTGTGTATTAGGATTAAATGGATGGTACGACGAGTTTTTAGAGTTCTTGAAGATTGGATTCAAGAGTTTGATTTGGATATCGAACTTACTAAGAATAAAATCATAGCAAAGTGTTGTGCGTTGGTAGCTGTCTTGATAGGCCAAGCATTAAGATTTGAGATAAGTGTTTCATGGCTTGATGTATGAGTAAGATATGTTGATTTGAAAGTAAAATATAGTGACATGACGATGATAAGACTAGAGATAGTTATGCATAGAGAAATACTTAATAGGAACTTGAGGAATTAATTTATTGGGGCGTTCGATTATGAAGAGTACAATTGATGATCGTTAGTAAAAGTTAGAAGTGAATAAGAAAACGATGAGTGACTAGATGTAAGAGCAAGATTAGCTGGAACTTGAGATCTGGAAATTGATTTCCCGGAGGGAACGGACTTTATAACTTTAAGAATAGTCACGATGATGAAGGACCAATCGAATGGAGAAGAGTGTGCTTGATTGGAAACAAGTTGATGTGGAACGAGCGTATTTGGATGGTGTGTGGAAAATTAAAGATGTTGTTTGGAACCAATAAGTTATGTGTCATGGTGGTTTGGGAACCAACTTTAGGTTGTTGTTGAACTAAAAAATTGCAAATTAGTAGATCGATGAGATTAGTCGCAGAGGATGTTAGCCATTGGAAAGCCGTGTTGAGAATGAGTAAGAGAGAAACACATGAGAATGTGGCTTATGTCAATGGAGGATTGGCGAATGGAAATTCCCTCCCACATAATTTGGAAAATTATGATTGTGCGTGTATATTAAGGATTCGAAAGCACCACCTGAATGGATGTCATGGCGGTGCATGTGTTGTATGCGGTAATAATAAAGGGTAAGCAATTGTCTAGTGGCAAAGTTTGGTGGAAGCTGGTAGAGCTTCGATTCATTGTAGTGGTTACAATGAAGAGAGACGTAGCATAATGGAAATCTGTATTGAGTAAGTAAAGGAATGCGGATATGGTCTACATGGACAGTGGAACAATAGTAATGTGAGGAATGCCCTAAGAGTGATTTTGAAGGTAGGTACCTCGACGAGAGTGGTGATGTTCGGAGTATTTAAGAATGGTCAGGGTGACAAGCTCTTTTGAGTAAGAGAGGATTTAATTGTAAGAGAAAAAGGAACTCAGGAGAGTTCAGGAATAAAATGAGAATACGTTGTGAAGGGGATGTGCGCCGACGAGGGCCGTCGACGGGGATAAACGTTTGTTTAAGGCACGCGAGATGCGTCTAAGTGCCATTTTGGAAGTAATGTTAACGTATAAGGAACCGATTCTGGGGAATTGGAGATTTGAATAAGGGAGTCCAGGAGAAGTAGATGGTTTAGTTTGGCAAGTGCCAAGACTATGAGGAGTGTAATTACCAACCGGAGGTTGGGATGGTATTATTTAAGTCGTGTTTGGAACGAGATTCGAAGGTGAACATACGGTTCGGCATATTCATTGAGTTGCGGACTCAGGGATATGGTGTGAAGTTCTTCGATAGAAAGGACAACTTTTGTGGAATGTAATGGTTTTGGGTGGTACTTGCCGTAGTGGCACTGTACTACTATTGGATGACACTCCACGGATGCTTCAAGAGTGGAAGCATGAGAGCTTATGCGATGTGTGTTGAGCGTCGTATCTTACGACTTTGATCTTGTATTCGTAAGAGATCGAGGGAAACGTGTGGGAAGACCTCGAGGGAAGTGTTGGACCATTGTGCCTCGGAGGACCTTGAGCACAAGTGGAATGAAGTATCACTTAAGTTGGGTAAAGAGGGTCTAAACCACCATCAGGATTGTCGACTGTCTATTGACAAATTGAGGGACTGGCCGTCCTTAATTTATTGTTGATAGTAGACGGAATCGTGTTGACTGGAATTGACTAGTTTTGCTAGCTTTGGTGATGCACAGAGAACTTCAGTGTTTCTTTTTGGAGGGTAGCCACTCACAACTTCGTGTGAAACTAATGGAGTGGGCTATGCCGCGGAGGCGAAAGAGGTGACTTTGGAAATTTTTGTTTGTGGGCACGAGGATCTTTGGGAACTAGAGGTTGTGAACCTCTGTTGAGAGTTGCGGTTGGTGCACGATTGTGCCAGTGTGTTGGTGAGAGTATCTGTGCGACTTCACTCGGTGTTAGCATCTGTGTGGCTGCACCTAATCCTGAGGGATTTTATTGTGTTGGTGATGGTAATAATTAGTTGAGTTGTTACTCTTACCTTTAGTTTCGAGGACGAAACTTCTTTTTGGAGGGTAGTAATGTAAGACCCAAGATTCCACTGTACAGTTTTTCTAAGGAACTCTAGTAATGGCTACGAGTTTTAGGGTTTTTGGTGAAGCGGTTTTGTGAGTATCGTCGCATTAATGAGAATTTTGCTGAAACGGAGCCTGTTTTGTGCTCGTGCGCTGGAAAGGCACAGACTTTTGGGTTGTAGTCTTCTTTTAAGTATGAGGAGATTTCTGTGAAGTCAGAATGACGAGTTTTGGATTATTCTTGTTTTTGGAAAAACGAGTAGGAATTTTACCCGCTGTTGGAAATTTTTACGATGTCTGAATTCCGTAGAAATTTAGATGGGAGTTTTATATATCGGCGTGAGTTAGGATATATTGTCAGAATAATTTTCAAGAGTGAGGAAGAAAATTACAGTCGCGGAAAAAGATTCGGCGATAAGTTTGTGAATTGTTTTTATTAAAAGGTTTACGGTAGAATTTTTTTTATGTTTCCGTAAAATTTATCGGTACGCGAGATACGGCTCGTTTAAGCGCGAGCATAGGGACTGAGCGAGCTAGTGGGCTAAGACCATAAGAATATCTAGATATTTTGTGAAGAGATGGATGGCTAGGATTTAATCTTTGAACTTTGCCTTTTGATCCAATGGTTGCCATGAACCAAGACCACTTTATAGTAAGATTTCTGGATCACTTTGGAGACTGCTTTTCCTTATGCATAAATAAAACCCAGACTTTTGACCCATGGTCTTTATTTATCAATCTGAACATTCCTGTGCTTTCAGAATTTTGAGTCTCGACTTTCTCCGTTTATTGGAAAAACGAGTAGAAAACTGTACCCGCTTCTTAAAATTTTACAGTTTCTGTTTTCCGTCGAATTTGAATTGGAGACTTTATATATCGGCGCAAGTTGGAATCTAGATTCAGAATATTTTTGGGAGCTAAGGAAATAAATTTCAGTCGGAGAATAAAGTTTAGCGATAATATTTGGAAACGGTTTACGACGGACGTTTATTGGTTAGATTTTATATTTTTGAGATTTCCGTCCGTTAGCGAGGTGCGACTCGCCGAGAGCAAACGCGATGAGCTGAGAAGCGTAAAGTGGTTATTCGTTCAAAAAAAAAAAACAATCATGAGATTATTTTGATCCAAAGGCTAGGGTTTAGTCTTGCAAGTCTTGCTTTGATCCAAGGGCTTAGATGGAGCAAGACCCTTTTAAATAGTAAGGAGGTTTGGCAATTTAGACTTAGAAGCAAAATCACAAAACACTCTCATTCTTCTCTCCCATTGCCGTGGCTTTCCACCCTTTGTCTCCACCATCATAAATCCTTCATTCCATCACCAAAGCTTTGGATTTTTGTTTTGTTGGATCATAGAAGTTGCTAGGAATCATCTCCTCTTAAGGTAACTAGCTTTATCCTTCTTATTGTTGGTTAAATTCCTCATAGATTAAGTTATGAAAATTGTGTTCTTGAGAAGAAATTTGAGAATTTAGTGTTAATTAGTTTTGATTCCATAGTAGTGTTTAAGAGTGTTATGTAGGAAACATTAGTGAAGCATATAAGTGATTCTCATGGTGATTTCAAATTTCACAATTTTGTTGGTGAGGTTTTGAAGAAAATTCCTTAAAATGATCATATCTTTGAGTGTGTTGTATGATTTTGGTTTTTGAAGTTAGTTTCAAGCTTTGTGACAAAATGGATTGGTGAATATGAAATTAGTTTCGAAAAATGAGAAAAAAATTATTCTCGTGTTCTTGAGCGACTCGAAGAACACAATTTAGAAAAAATTTATTTCGAGTTTCAAAAGGAGTCGGATACACGATCGAATAGCATTACGAACTAATGAATGTGGACTAGGGTTTCAAATGAAAAAAAATGTGTAGGGTTGCCCTTTTTGCCTCAAATGGCCGTGGCACACATATAGGGTTCGAGGAATCGAATTTCGAAAATTGTTTAGAGGCAAATAGCTTCCCATGATCATTGTTTAATTGTTTGATGGGTTATGGGATGTTTTGAAAAGAAAATGATCACTTGCCTTAAGAAAAACCTTATTTTAGATTTCTCGAAAATTTGCGATTCGACTCTATAATTTCTAAATCGTTTTGATAAGTGCTAGTTAGGTATTATGGGATATTACCATGCTTTTAGAAGTGAAAAATTTTGTGTGGAGGGGTGTTTTTTAAAAATGTGGCCGTGGCCTTCCTTGTGGGGGGGGGAGAAATTCCAAAAATTTTTCTAAGTCCACAATTGTGTGAAAATTTTGTATGTGTTGGATAATCTTAGTTTTGAAGAAAAATGAGTATAGGAAAGGTTGTTAGGAAGAAAAAAATTGTGTAACTTGTAACGCAAGAAAACTTCGATTTTTCATAAAGATATTTTTGAAAAGTTTTAGTTGTGTTTCAAATGGTTTTGTTGTGTGTGGGACAAGTCCTTGAAGTGGAAAAATCCAAAATGGTTTTAGTTTATGATTTGAAAACAAAATGATTTTCGTGTTATAAAAATAGTACAATTAACTTCGTGAATTTTTGAACACTATGAGAATAACCTGAAATCATTGAGGGATAGCTTTAGAAAGTACTTTAGACCCCTCTGGAGCTTTGAGAGCAAGTTTCGTTTCGATAAGATAAACGAGGAGTATTTTATTGATATTACGCTACATTTATTTTAGGTAGCGTGTGTTGTAGATTTTCGCGAAAGTAAAGTAACGGAAGCTTGCTGAGGTAAGGGCTCCACTTTATTTCCGTCTTTAAAACGGTTACGACATGCTTTGTTATGCTGTGTATGCAATTGTTGTGTGTTTTGGCATGTTTGTATTATGTATTCTCGTGATGAGAACGTGTTTAAAATACTTGCGCTGTTTACATATGATTATGAGAATATATGTATGAACAGGTGGTTGGAATACATATGATGAGAAATGTATGTATGTTGTTATGTTTGGTTTACATATGCTTGAGAGGTATGTATTTGTTGCATTAACATATAAGGGGAATCGTATGCTCATGCATTCATAGTAAGTGGTTATCGGGAATGGACCACGGGATGCGACGACCAGTGATTGGTGTCCTCCTTTTTGAGTCGGTGTTGTCCGTGTGACTCACCCGGTGTTATCCCACCGTGATTGTTTTGGTATTGTCTGTGTGACTCTACCTGGTGTTATCCCACCACTAGTAGGAGGTGTTATCCCACCTGAGACCTACGCCTTCTATAGAGAGGTTGATTCCGGAATCCATGCATGTGAAAAAGACCCAGCTAGGGTGATCACAATCATTTAGAGTCTGCATTGATAGGCTATGTGTGCATTGCTTATGTAAGCCCGTTGGTGGGAATGGCTATGTGTTTAAAGAGCTTTCTATGTTGGTATTTGTATATTTGGTAATTGTATCCTCTCTCGCACCGGTTATATATACACATACTTTTTATTTTGTGGTGACCCTTTCTTTCATTTGCGGGCTCATCCCACCCAGATGATGGGTTAGGTCGTGGTGACGACGGTGGCTGTTCCAGGCCCCAGTGAGTGGCTGGAGTTTTAGTATAGTTAGACTATGCGCCGGTGTGTTTTGTGCACCGTGCTTTTTGGTTAGCATAGGGTTTTCTAACTTGTTTTGTTGTAAGTATTTGAATACTTAGACTTGGACTGTAATTATTCAGGAATACACTTTGCTTGTCGAAGCACCTTATGGTAATGAGTTCTTTTGCATATTTGAATTCCGGCTCATTGAAAAATATTCTATGCGCACTCTGAGTGTTAGTTGAAAAAGAAAAAAAAAAAAAATATACTGGCTTTTCAGGCCTTTGAAAACGGGTTGTTACAGGTTAAAACAACATACTCTGGGGGAGAGAGCAGTTCTCCACTCCACTAGAATCAAACAAGTAACTTTACAATGAGATCCCAAAAGGTTACAAGAATTAACCCTCAATCGTAATTCTACCCAAGTCCCGAATTTTCTTCCCGTGACCAAGAGACTCAATCTTTACCTTTGTCTTTATCTTTATCTTTATCTTTATCTTTATTATATCTAATCTAATCTAATCTAATCTAATCTAATACAAATAAGAGGCAACAAGGTAAACCCTAATCTAAGGTTCACAAAGGAGGGAAAATCGCAATTAATGCTTGGAAAAATCATTTTAAAACGTAATTATTGTAGTTAACTACTCCTTTCTTCTTCCCATATCAAAATTATTGTAGTTAGCGATCAACACTAATTTAATTCCTTCCAATGCCTCACGCGTAAAATTGAAAGCAGCTTCTTCACAACTCTGTTCCATCATAATTTTCTCTCTTCTTCTTCCACAATCTCTTCCATCACAAATTCATCTCTTCTTCTTCAACAACTTCTAGCAACCCGTCATCGTCCCACCTCTCATCATCTTCATCGGCACCCCTTTCTCTCTCTATGAATCAACCTAACCACCATCTCACCAGCCACAATCTTCTTCGCCGCCACCATCTTCAATGGCAACAACAACAATCTCTCTCTGCTCACCTATGGCTGTGTTTCTACCGATAACCTCCTTATCTTCTTTTCTTTCTTCTTTGGGGCTTTCTTTTATAAATAAATCTTTATTTTGTATATTAATTATAGTTTTTATTTGTATGCAGATAGTTGTCTTCTGATTTGTTATGGTTTGTTTTCAAAATAGACATGAGAAGATCAATATGATGAAATGGGTTAGTTTTTAATATAGTTTATTTCGTTTGAAAGTACTGATTCTTATTTTTCTTTGTTTGTGTGGGTTTCAAAACAATGGTATGGGGAGATATGTAGTGTTTGGATTGAAAATAATCATTAAAGGAATAAACAAATATATAGTGAGAATCGTTTTATATTTTATGTTTTTCTTCATATGCAATGCAATGGAGATTTTTCTTTCTTTCTTTTCACATCTATTTTTTATTCATTTTCAGCAAGGTGTTGTGAATGATGGACAATAATTTGGTGAAATAGGAACACAAAGGTCTGATGTGAAATTGAAATTTGTTGTCTTTAACTTATTGAGATTTACTATGTTCCTAAGTACAGTTCTGCAACAGCTTTCAAATTTGTCCATCAAGAAACTAAGAATTTAGAATTTCTAATCTAATGTCAAAAGAAAAAAATTATATATAAATTCTGATTAATTAAATATATAAATTCGAAAGAAAAAAATCAAGGAAACCCTTTTTTTATCTCTCATGTTCCTTTGCAACAAATTCTCCTAAATTATAGGTTTAATATTAATTTAATTATTTTCAAAATTAGTAAGGAAAAAATCGATGAGCAGTGGAACTTAGAAGAATGTATGGAAAACAAATCAATCTCCTACTCCTACTCCACCAAAAAGTAATTGCCTATCGAAGTTCATCAATCACCTCATTTTATAGTAGTAGTTTGGTTAACTGATCCAACAAACATCTTTTTTGGACACATGTAATATTTGGAGAAATTCTTTTAGCAACCCTAGAGTTTCTTCACGTGTCCTACAAAGGTATGTATCTAACACTTTCCTCATTCAATTTCATATGCATTTCATTTGAGTCACGTCAGAGCTGTTTGTACTGGTCAGGTTCACTACTTATGTAGCGAATGAAATTCCTCTACATAAGCAGTGAATCACTCTGTTACTGAACTGATTGCGTTTTTAATTTTTTTTAATTGTTTTAGTTATGGTTGATCCTAAACAAAGCAAAGAACCTGAGGTTGGTATTAATTCAAACAAACAACTTAAGGTTGATGTGAAGCAGTCTAAGGTTGAGAATAAGCGTGATGAGCAATCGAGCAAAAAACCGATGGTTGTGGAACTTAGAAGAGTGTATGGAAAACAACTCAATCTCTTACTCCTGCTCCACCAAAACGTAATTGGCCTATTGAAGTTCATCAGTCATCTCATTTTATGCACGAATATCTTGCATACATTATAGATGTTGTCGGTGACGGGCATTATAGATTTCATGTTGTTTCTAGCCTACTTGGCAAATGTGTTGATGATCACCATATCGTTCATCTTGAACTAACTATTGAGTTGAACAAAAAAAGGGCCCGGTATCTTGATTTATTCGGTAGTAAAAAAAATTCGATCAAATTAAGCACGTTCTGAGTTCTGACGCCTGCCGAAATTGGCCCTGCACCTGAGGAAAAGTGGTTGATCATGCCGGATATGGATTTTCTTTTAAGACTTACAAGCAAGTTTTAGTACTACTTACCATCAACAAAGGTTACTCTGAAACTTACTTTCCATTAGAGTGTGCACCTACATCCAAAAAGAGACTCATGTGCCTAGGATGAATGAACGTTAACCATTTCATGATGATTCATTTGAAGCCTAATTGTCCATTACCTCCTACAAGTCCTAAGATGCCCCATTGTCTTGGTGAAACCGAAGTAACTATTCTAAGTTCTAACCCGTTTATATTGTGGAAATACAGAGAAATTTAAAATCACATAGATAAGCAATAAATAATAGATATACGTCAAAAACCTATTTTATTTATTTATAGGGTTAATAGGCTTTTACCCCCTGCAAAGTAGGCGAGTTTTGCGTTACCCCCCTATAATTTTTTTTTTGAGATTACCCCCCTGCAAAATTTATTTTTTTTGTTTTACCCCCATTTGCTGACGTGGCAGGCAAAAAAAATCAGAATAACCGATTTAAAAAACAACATTTTTTAAATCGGTTGAACAAAATAACCGATTTAAAAAGTGCATCCAAGGGGGTAAATCAAACAAATAAATTTTGCAGGAGGGTAATCTCAAAAAAAAAAAATTATAGAGGGGTAAAGCAAAATTCGTCTACTTTGCAGGGGGGTAAAGACCTATTAACCCTTAATTATATCATAAAGACAAAGGTGTCTGCAGATCTATCCAATACCGTGTGTTACACGTGAAATCAAATATAGAGAATACATCATTTTTCTTTATAAAATCTTTTCTTTTATTAACTACACACTAATCATTAAGATGATGATCCCAAAAAATAGTGTAAATATGTCTTCATGATTTGAGATGAAATAACCAAGGTAATCAGAATCGGACCGGTTGTTGAACTGGCGTGCTTACTGGTTCAAAGTTTAATTGGTTGGACCGGGATTCAACCGGGTCAGACCGTTTTTTATTAAATATATAATTTTTATATTTTAAATAATATATAATAATAATAATAATAATAATAATAATAATAAACTAAAAGTTAGACAATATAGATAATTTTACACTATTAAAAATTGAAGTCCATATAAAATTTCATAATTTTATAATTTAAATTAAAAAAATAGTTATTGAGAAAGTTGGTGGTTTTTTTCTTTATATTTATTCACATATTTATTTTAAATTTGTTGGTAATTTACAACAAATATAAATTTAAGTGTGTTTTGTAAAATAAAATAAGTATGTCTTCTTTAATCTCATTAAAATTATTAATAAAAAATAAAGTTAATTGTGTTTTGTAAATAAAAATAAAGTGTCTTTGTATATGAACTACTCTTGAAATCCCACATTGGATAAATCTCATACTTGAAGTCTCCCACTTGATTATAAATAAACTGTTGTTAGGATGTTTCTTAGTGCATTTGAAGTCTCCCACTTGATTGGTCATCATTTAATGTGACTTTTAGTGGTATGAGATTGGCCCCACTTAATTTGTGGATTTTTTTAATTTTTCAATTAAAAAAATCAAGTAAATTTTTTAAACCGGTTCAGGTCCTGAACCGCCGGTTCTTCGGTTTTTACTAGTTTGCTCCCGGTTCTCCGGTTCAATGGCCGGTTTGTGCGCGGGCCGATTTTGTGTTCGACTCGGACCGGATGTAGGTTCGGTTCCCGATCGAATCGGCCGTTCCGCTCCGGTTTTGACAACTTGGAAATAACTATTAATTTTTCTGATAAATAATTATCCATTTTCAAGCCCTTTACAAATTTAAAAGAAAAACTTTCAAAACGAAAAATATATTAAATACCGTAAAAACGAGCAAGTTATAAAGAAATAAATATCGAGATTTTAAGTAAAATAAAATATACCGAGATACAAAAATCGGGATATTACGGGCAAAATACCATTTGCAAGATGCTACAAATTGGCCCTACAAATACCTTGTTCGGATGTCAATATTAGTCATGCTCGTGGTGGAATTATAATTGAGATTATGACACGCTTGAGAAGATAGTTGTAGATCTTGAAGATAACATTGTGCTAACCAATTTTTGATATTTTGATTTATGTAATTTGGTTAGATTCCAAAATTTATAAATGACATTTCATATTATTATTATATAAAAGTATCATTTTATATAACTTACACGTTTATTTTTTTTATCGTATATTAGTTTATCATTAATTTCATGGAAGATGATTATTTTACTTGTATTTAGAATTTTCACAATTCTAGTATGTTCTATTATGAGCTGTTTTTGACAGTTCTATTATGGTATAATCAACTACATAAGTAGCTTACAACTCTTACAGGGTGTCTGCTACTTAATTAGCGGAGATGGTTTTGTCGCAGTGAAAATATCAGGGAGGAAAATTGCAAAATATTTCAAATTTATTCATTTTCATTACAATACATTGCAATATATTTGTCTAAAAATTACATCAAAATTAGTTAGTTTCTTTTACCACCCTACCTATTTTTTTGCAGGCTTTACAAATTTACAAAAATATCTTTGTCTGCAATTTAGGTAATGGATACACCCAAAAACACTCTACCATATTTGTTTTTTACAACGTTTACTACTTAAGTAGCGGA
The DNA here is from genome assembly GCA_030408175.1 of Trifolium repens. Taxonomy (NCBI): domain Eukaryota; kingdom Viridiplantae; phylum Streptophyta; class Magnoliopsida; order Fabales; family Fabaceae; genus Trifolium; species Trifolium repens. The sequence continues at coordinate 35,220,086 of CP125845.1, forward strand.
CGACATTTATAAATTTTTTCAAATATATCTCATTTTTATAGCATCCGCAACTTAAATAGTGGAAGGATAAAAATGAAAATACGTAGGACACTCAAGAAGTGGTAAGGCGGAAAAAGAAAAATACAAAACTCAGTCTTTCATAATTTTGGAGGGAAGTGAGCAATGGTCGGGGGCCAAGAGAGGGTTTGGAGTTATATCCTTTCTGTTATTGCTCTATGTTATTTGCATTCCTTCTCATTGGTAGATTCCTGGAGTGTGTGGCACAACTCTCCTATATGTAAGAATTGGCAATAGCCAAAGGAATCAAGCTAGAAAATAATCTTTTTCCTCCTTTTTAAATCTTATTCTAGTTAGGATGAAAAACTCCTCTATGTGCCTGTTTTCTCAACCACTAAACAAAAGTATGCATAAAAGTTCAACTCAAGATTAAAACTCAATAAGAAAATGTAAAAACCAAAGCTCAAGAATAAAATGCCATTCGAAAAAAAAAAAAAAGAATAAAATAAGAAAAATAAGTTCAAGTTACAAGTGTGAATTCCAATACCACACACAAATCAATATACAAAACCATAATCTGGTTAAGCCATGTCTTTAAATTTTGGCTCAACTACCGTGGGACAGTTAGCTTCTGAACTTCAAATTAAGAATGTCCATCCATAAGTTACAACATCAAGACATTAGTTAACTTTCAATACTTGGGCCAGCTTTTTCCTTTGAGTAAATACCAACTTCTTGATCAGCTGAGCTTCCAACAAACAGCTGCGAAGAATATGTCGCAGTATTCCTCACCTTGCCTGGAAATCCCTTGCTTAAATTACCCATCAAAGAAAGGTTTTTTCTGATGCGATTTCGATTAAGTAGGAACATAGCATTGTGTGGAGGTGCATATGGAGCTCCTTCAACACAATTGTCTGATTTAAACTTAGGAAAACTACTTCTCAATCTTAAAACACCCCGTTGATCAGGGGAATTTTGCTCTTCGAATTTGACACAGACAGGGCACGGTGGATCAATTTTCCTTGTCTTTGGTGTTGTCTGCTCCAAACATTCAGCATGAAAAACATGACAACAAGAAAGAACCCCAGCTGCAGGTAGGTCTCTACTTCTCACAATACGGCGTGAACTCCAAGGTGATTTCTGCGACAAAAATCTTTCACACAAGCTGCATCTAAATCCATCTGAATGAGTATGTGGATGAGCAGGTGTTTCTAATTCAAATGACTCAGTAATATCTGCAGAATCCTGACTACTGCTGGAATTACTCGAGTGCTGGCTGTCTCTTAGTGGATTAGAAGTATCAAACCTTGAATAATCTGGAACTGCAGAATCAAAGGCATCCCTAGTAGTTGTTAGGTCTGGAAACGACAAAGGATGAATGGGTTTAGAGATGAAAGAACGATGATTATAGAAATTCCTCTGAGAGGACAATTGGGAATTTGTATTAGACTCAGACTCGCTACTGTCTGTTTGGGTTGAAGTGGAGCTCCCATTGTTGGGATTTTTGGAAGTTCCCTGCACATATTTCAAACCTGTTAGCCTATTTTTTGAAAAAAAAACCCGCATGTAAAACAATTGCCGAAAACAAATACAATTTCTTTTTAATAGTCCTTCACAAAAAATATTACCTCCTTAGTAGGTGTGAAAGATATCCGGCCTAAAGAAGGATGAGAATCTATCAAAAAGTACAGATGAGAAGAAAGCAGTTTAGTAGAGCACAACAGCTTTAGTGTTACTAACATCACGGCAATTTAACTACAACCATCACCCAATAGCTTTCAACATACATAGCCACACAATAACAGACAAATTAAGATTGAAAGAAACAATGATATAACAAGGAGAGGAAAATCCCTAAGTTAGAAGAAATGAAGACCGAATACTGTACTATGATCCCATATTTATCGACGCGGACAATAAACCATGACCAACGATATTATAACACGGAACAACGTTAACTTAGAAGAAACCATGACCAAACACTAATATGATCCCATGTTCATCAATTAACGGGCTTCCTTTTCTTGTCATCCTACATTAAACCTGATGATTTAGAGAGATACAAGTTCAACCCTCTACCTCATTGGAGTAAACCTAATCCCCTATTTCTCCAAACAAATGATGAAAAACCAATATTGCCAAAACTATGCACATAAGTAACATAATAAGTTTGTAACTTCGTAATTTTCATATCCAAATCATAACACACAACATAATTTTATAATACAGTCCCACAACATAATAAGTTCATAATCAGTCTACCTCTAGAAACTACAATTCTAGATATCTTCTTGGATAATCATTTCCCACTTTTTTTTTAATAGTGATTTTATATGCAAGATAATAACACTTGAATGAAAGGCAAACGGGCAACAAGTTGCACCGCCAACCCTTTTTGGATAGCAAGACCAATCCTCTTAAAACTATATCTAGAGACCTAGGAGACACAACATTAAAATAGCCATCCTCCATGATCATATAATCATCATTCTATTGAATGAATCTCCATCTTCCTCAGCATTAGAAACTCCCTAATCATTTGCAAGCACACCAAAAATACCACTATTCTCGAACATGTACCAAGTGATCTCTAATTTGAACATCCAAATCTGGATTATGATCATCAATCTTCATCCAAAGAAAGATCCTTGATATTATAGCCAATTGTTTTCCTAAATTCTTGCTCATTTTTGAATAAGCCATCACAAATACCACATCATTCATGGTCATTTGGTTTAAACAATTAATTTCTTGGTGTGGATCTAAATAGTTATAAAATCAATTAAATCATAATTTATGAGATACTAATACAATTTGTTTCAAAGATTGGGGAGCTTACCATCTCAAAAACACTACAATTATGCACAGAGCCGAACGAACCATAATATGTTAAGCTACCTGTATAAAATCTTTCTAAAACTGGATATCCATCACTAGACAATTCTCAACATTGTGTTTGAGTTTTGGTTTGAAGTGCACGCGTACCTATTAATCTACCAAAAATCTTCACTTTTGATGTCGTCACATCGGTCATCGATCTTATTTCATCAAGGTCTCTCGCCATGCTTTCTAAACATTCATATAGTCCCAACATAACCTCGTAATAAAATAAGTGGAAAATAATTACCCCATGCTAACCCTATTGAAGACACTGTATCTTTTCATTTGCCCGACCCATATCTTTGTAAATGAATCTCATGCTGGCCTTACATTTGAATCCAAAATGTGACTTCAATTTTTTGGGATTGTGTGATATGGGATTATTTTGTGGGATTATGAATTTAGGATACAAACAAACCTCGAGAATTTTACAAAATTCTTCCAAAACCCCTTATTTGTATTTCAATTTTCAACGAACACCTTGTCTTTAGACTTTGCAAACTGACTAGATTTTCATTGCTAGGATGTGAACATTCTTATTAATTCTCCTTTTTTGTTATTCAAATTTGGATTTGGATGCTTCAATAGGAAATGACTTGATTCAAATCGGAGTATCTATTGATAGTGGTGGCATTGATAGTGCACTCGCAAATAAGTTGGAAGTTCCTAATGTTGGTGGTAATGAAGATAGAGAATCCATTGACAAGAATGAAGATCATATAGAGGATGCCTGTCCGGCATAGAGGGTGACCAATGTTCTAGATATCTAGAATTACAGTTTCTAGATGAATAGATCACGAACTTATGTTGTGGGATTGTATTATGAACTTATCTTGAATTGTACATTATGAATTATGCTTTAACCCTTAATTTGATGCACAAATCTTAGGAAAACAGGAAGCAAAATAGAAGTTAATTATTAGCAATTATCAGTAAAAACATGAAATAAAATCATAAAACATTTTGTTGTTTTCTATAAAATATTTGAAAATAAGGGGAAAATAAAACAAAAAGGCAACTTTTTTGTAATTAGCCTTAGTTCACTGTTTCTAATATACACTTTCTCGCGTTTTAGTCCTAAAGGCGAAAATTTGGGTCATTTTTAGTACTAGACATAGAAACACAAGAAAAATTGCTTTAGGTCTTTGTTAATTTGGTTGTTTGTGCTCTTTTGTAATATTGGCATTTGGTTAACGTAGGAATTAGCCCCTACTCTAGGGACTAAATATGGTTCAAATATTACAAGGACCAATTCCAAGATAAACCAATACTATGGAGACTAGAAACAAAACAAGGACTAAAGGAAACTATTTGTGTTTAAAGGATCAAAACCCACAAAAAAAAGGTTAAGGACTAAAACTGGAGTAGGGGATATCACAGGAATGAAAATATGTTACTTAAGCCTTGTAAATTATGAGTGAAAAACTACACGCAGAAAATGTTTGATCATACGAACATCATTATCAAGATTCAATGTGCTTGGAGATTAAAGCTTCAATATCCTACATGTAATTGCCTATTACCAGATGAGAAGTTAGTTTCTTAAGGCTTTGGAGGGGAGGGCTTTGGGGGGAGGAGAGGCAAAGAGAGAGAGAGATAAATCTTCTATCTTATTTGAATAATATATTTTTAATTGAGACTATTAAAACATTGAAAGGAGTTGAAGAATTTGTAATTGTATGAAGCAATCAACCCTACGATACAATACACTCAAGTACTCCTATTTTTTTTTATTTTAAAATTTCTTCTGCTATCCTTCATCACTAAAGGGCATCATAAGCAGGAAAAAATGCATGCATAACTCTCAGCAATTCATTGCAGACTTTATTACCGCCACTCTATGTATAGCCCAGTTTTCTATATATCATTAAACAAGTAAAAAAGCAAAACATGCAAAATGTATCAAGTAAAAAGGAGAATATAGAACAACAAGTCATATATGCTATTTTAAAAATTTGTATATTACGATTTACCTTTCCTGGTCACAGCCTTATAATCATCAAAACTTATTTCTTGTATCGCTGGAGGCATCCACTGAGGACCATGAGAAAGGTCGGATGAACACGGACTACCAAAGAAAATCCCAGTGCCATCTGAAACAGAATAGTGAAGATCATATAGGTGGTTGCCTCTGACCCAGGTCCTACTACTCTCTTTACCATTAGATGATGTAGAAGACCCGTCATAGAGTTGACCTCCATCATTCAAACTATAAGGCAAACCTTCAGACTGGAATCTGAAATCCCACCTCGACGGAGGTGGTGAATAGCTCGTGTTAGTACGCCAGTATGGCTCATGCGTACCCAATGACCAGTCCCTACTGTCTGCACTTGACCCATGTGGCCTTGAAGCCACACAACAAAGAGACCCCGTTTTAGCTATTTTTTCTGAATACCACAATAAACCCAACCCCCGAATGCTTCAAACTAAACCTACTTTCGTAACCAATTAAGTCAGTGTTTACACACTCAAGTATATGCTTCCATAACAAGTCACAGTTTCATTCAGAAGTCCACTGGTTCACACGAAAAAAAACTCGGCATTTGATGAATTCCGCCTTAAACCCACAAGTTCTACCGACATCAATATTAAATTCTACTTGCGAAAAATCCTACAATCAAAAGAAGAGAAATTAATGGCATTCAACATCTAATAAATTAATTAAACCACCACAAAGGAAAAATAAAACAAAACGAAAGTAAAATAAAATTTCGCGAATCAGCAGTCAGATTAAGTGGAGAGAAACATCCAATTGATTAACAAAATTCAAAGAGTGACATGTAAATCACATAAACATCCCTATTTCAAATTCAACTAATATTTTTGCAAAAGTAAAATAAAAATTAAATATGATAATAAAATGCCAAGACAGTCTAAACATTCACAAAATAAAAGCAAGAGCAACACTTATAACTGCACAGAAACTCCAATTACGAATAATATAATTATTATTTACCAAATAAAAAATAATAAAATCAGCAAAAAAACAGAATAACAACAAAAATTAAATTAAATTAAACTAATTTAATTTATTAAAAAAATAAAAATAGAAATTATAGAAAAGACAAAAAAAAGCATTGATGGAATGTTTGAATTTTGGCGAGTTACCGAAAAGATGGTATGTATTACAATTGGTGTATGGAAGAAGTGCGATGATGATTATGATTGCGTTGTTGGATTGAGTGATTATAGAAACGCATTTGAAAGTGGAAATGTGAAACCCTAAGAAAGAAGAATAACGAAATGGGAGTGAAAGTGAAAGAAAGAAAGAAAGAAGAAGGAGAAGAAAGCAAAGTGGTTGCACAGCTGGCAACCGCTATTTCTGTTGTGTTGTTTTTTATTTTTCTTTCATAAAACGATTTGAAGTTTAAACCCGCTCACTGCTCATTTCATTTTAGGAAAATGCTAAACAGTATCCCGGGGCACTAGTTAAGTTTACTAATAAGAAAATTTTTTCTTGTAAAATATGCATTCAATGCCTTGAAATTGTAGAAAATCATCTTTTCAACATTAACTTTTACTTTATTTTCCTTTTCAAGTATGTTTAACAAGTGTCTCGGGAGCACTGTTTAGCATGAACCTTTATTTTATTTTCTATTTTTTAGTGAGAGGACACATTTTGAGTTTTACAAATTTGGGACTGGATAATTCGGCTTCTGATAAAAATAAATTGAATTGGATTTTGATATGTTATATTTGAGACAAATTAGTTCGAATGTGAAAGAATTTGAGATTAGTTTGTCATTAATATGAAAATGTTAGAAATTAATTTGAATTTGTAGTTGAAATTGACGAAAACATTTAGTCAAATGAAATTTCAAGTGAAAGTATATTTTTTAGAAAAAAGAATATGTACCGACAATGTAAAATAATTGTGGCATCTTCATTACCGTACTACACCCCACTTTTTTTATATTGCATGTCAAATTGATAGTTTTTATTGGATATAATCGTGTAAAACTATTTTACACAGTCAGTGCATCTCCATTGAAATCATTTTTTAAATAGTTTAGTAGTTAAACTAATACACTATAATGTTTTTTTTTTTTTTGGGTACAAAATACACTATAATGTTTTAGTTTAAAATGTGGTGTCAAAACCACTAATATAATTGTTCAAAAAAAACCAACAATAAATTGGTTCAACCGGTGAGTCTTGATCCTAAATATGTGGTCAGGATTCCTCGATAAAGATTAATCATTGTTAAAGGTGGTAGAAACTTCCTAAAAAAATGTTCAAAGAAAGCTATGATCGTCAAGCTCTTGATGATCCAATACATCCTACTCCTAATATTTCAATGCTAGAATAATTAAGTTTTGTTTGATAACTAGTGGCAATAATTTGGTTGGTCTAACAACGTCACCTATCTAATAATGCTTTGAATAGGAAGGTCATTAAGCCTTTATCAATAATAACAAAATCAATCCAATAATCATTGCTTAATTATACAATTTGTCGTTCATATATGTAGTAATCATAGCGTAATAATACAAATTTTCATGGCATAATAATATTCCGCCCGTCAAAAAAATAATAATAATATTCCCTCCGTCCAAATTTAATTGACACGGTTGACTGTTGTGCATTATTCACATATGTTGTTTTGACCTTATTTTTCTACTAATAAACAAAAATAAATATTAGCATATAAGATGTTGTTTGATTCGTCTCGATGAGTATTTTCAGAATATCAAATTTTTATAATTTTTACTATTATACAATTAAAAATATTAATCATCAAAGTTATGCATCGGCATGCGTGAAACAGTCAACCGTGTCAATTAAATTGGGATGGGGGAGTACAATTTGTTGCATAAATACCAAGTATATCTCTAGTGAAAAGTTGAAGAAGCGCGTAAGCTTAACTCAATTCATTGGATATTACATTATATTTCTATAGAGAACCAGAGTTTGAACTTCGATCATCTCATTTATCCATTTTAAAGGTGAAATTTCTATATTTTATTGCTAGAATTTTTTAAGGAAAAAAAAAATTGTCAAATTTTTTTTCAAGAATTTGTCAATTTTTTTCTCTCAAGAATTTGTCAATTTTTTTCTCTCAAGAATTTGTCAATATCATTGTTTTTTTATAATTTCTAGTTAGGGTGTGTTTGGTAAGTCCAATAAGCTAGCTTATAGCTTATTGGATTAGCTTATAAACTTGTTTTAGAAAAATAGATGTGTTTGGTAAAAAGATTTTCTCATTAGCTTATAGCTTTTTTTGAGATGCTATTTCAAGTAGCGTTTGAGCTTATAGCTTATAGCTTTTTATAATTATTTTCATTTTTAACCTTAAATTTTATTATTTTTTATAAAATAAAAAATTATCCACTAAAAAGAATAACTACCCACTACATGTCCTTTTATGTAATTTTATATTTATTAACCACTTTAAAAGCTAATTTTATCAAACACTTTAATTTCAATCAGCTAGTTTTTCAGCTATCAACTATAAACTAGTTTTTCAGCTATCAGCTAGCTTATCAACTATAAGCTAACTTATAGCTTAATTTTACCAAACAGACCCTTATTATCAGTGGCGCATATATATATATGTGAATCAAGGGTCTAAGCCACACAATCACTTATTCTCAGCTAGAGAGTGCTACTATTTTAACTAGTGTGTATACTCGTGCAAGGTACAGGGGTAAATCACATATTGAACTAACACAAATATGAAATATTTCTTAAAATAAAATTGCAGCGTTACAAAACAAACAATTATGAAATACTTTCAAATAAAAATATGTTAAAAAATAATGATAATGATATAATAATTAAAATTTTGTTATGTAGCAGGACATATGTCTTGCACAATGTCTGGGACAACTGTGTAGTTTACCAGATGTCTCAGACAAATGGTTAGACAACTTGTACGCTAGATCAATGCTAACTATAAAATAAAGTATTGAAGTAAATAGAAAGCAATAAATGACACTAGTAATTGTTTACCCAGTTCAGTGCAAATCACACCTAATTTGGGGGATACCAATCCAGGAAAGGAACCTCACTATTGTGTCTTGCACAATGTCTGGGACAACTGTGTAGTTTACCAGATGTCTTAGACAAGTGGTTAGACAATTGGTACGCTAGATCAATACTAACTATAAAATAAAGTACTGAAGTAAATAGAAAGCAATAAACGACACTAGTAATTGTTTACCGAGATCAGTGCAAATCACACCTAATCTGGGGGATACCAATCCTGGAAAGGAACCTCACTACTATGAATTAATACTTAGTCTTACAACGCACAACAAAATCTATTGTTGTGTATGCCTTTTCTTAATCCTAGTGATTTTCTACCCAAGGGCTTACACCCCTTGAATAAGAGTTATTGTCTACTTTCCTCTAGTCACTAATCCCAAGTGACCAAACTAAACTTCGTCGTTTAACAATGGTGTTGAATAAACCATTCAACAAAAAAGAAACTAAATCTTAGAACATGAGCTTTAGAAGCTACTACTACTTTGCACAGTGGTAGCTTTGAATCTCTATTTATAGATGTGCAGTTTCTCTGGATTGTAGGGATTTTGAGATGCAAATCGATAGGAATTTAGTTGATAAAACAAACTCTGTTTTAAAAACAAACTCCACAAGATAAAGATTCAATTTGAACTCCATCCACTTTAATCAAGATACAAATCGTATCTTAACACAGAAGGTTGATAACAAACTTTGTTATGCATCCTTTGATCAGCTGGCAATCGTGAATTCGCGCTCTGTAACAATCTTGAAAGATACGCGCGTTTTGGATAAGTTTAAAACTTATGACCAGCTGTTCTGGGTCAAGATGTCCTACACAAATGTCTATGACATCTTGTTTCAACATGTTGCTTGAACATGCTCTTTACCCAGTAGCAAGATGTCTGGCACATCTTGTACAACATGTTGCATCTGCACATCTTGATTAAGCACAAGTTGTTGCAAGTTGTTTTAGCCTTACGATTTAGTCAATCTCACAGGAACAACAATAATAATTGTGATATGATAAGTGGAAAAAGTGTTTGTACTCTAATTACAAATGGGTTAAATTGGGATCAGGATCCCCTGCTGTTGAAACTTCTTGCAGTTTCACAAAGTCATATGCAATTATGATAAAATCAATTTATTTGTTTATTTTTTAAAAAAAAAATTGTCTTCTCTCTCTTATCCAAATAAACACCATTTTACTCAATTGCAGATAAATGCACCAAAAATTAACTTTAAAAATTCATTTCTGTTATGAAACTATATCTAAACATAAGGAGGAATAGAGAAGAAAAGAGACGAAGGAGAGAAGAATATAACTCTGTATTGTATATTCACTAGTATCATTTACATTGTAGCATAGCTCCTATATATAGGATAATATATTGGGCCAATGATGTGGACCAAAACCTATTGGACATCTACTAACTAGAATTATTCATAACACTCCCCCTTAAATGTCCATTGAAGATATGCCTCGTTAAAACCTGACTAGAGAAAAACCCTTTGGGAAAAAAATCTAGTGAAGGAAAAAGAGTACATTATCCTTTGTGTTTGAACTGCCTCATTAAAAACCTTACCAGGAAAACCCAATGGGACAAAACCATGGTGAAGGGAAAAAGAGTGCATGACACATTTATATATTCCCCTCATAAAGACAATTGTATCTGAGACGGAGAAGGTCAATTAATCTTATATACTAGTTGATCAGAAGTTTTACTTCACGATGACATTGTTGAAAGATCTGTTTTATCTCCTTTACTATACTCTTCTATGAATTAGCCGTTGATGAGGTACTATCTTCTTCAAGTTTCTTGTGTGTGTAGAATCACAATCCTCAACAAAACCACATTCTCAACTTCCTTGATGTAGTGCTAAAATTTTTATATAATTGGAGGATGATGTTGTATCTCGAAGATACAAATTATATGTTTGAATTTGTTCTAATATCTTTGAGTTTGTTGATATTGACAAAATACCACAACATGCATAATTGACAAATGCAATAGTGTCCTCAATTGAACTAAAATATGGTACTCAAGACCAATTCAAGTAAGTCATCATTTTCTTGAGACATGTGATAATCTTTGTTCACATCAAGTGATATCGATACACAAATTATATCTTTTCATATAAAATGTGTTTAGTACCTTATTTCATTCCAACATATTTCATATGAGTGTCTTGGTGCATAAAACCTCATTGAAATACTAAATTTGCAATTCAAAACAAACTTTGACCATCCAACATATTTCATTCCAAACTTTTCTTTAATCAATAGATTTCAAGAGCTCTTCAGGAGTTCTGATCAAGTTTATATTATCATCATAAAAAAACAATTATAACAAATTCATTTTCAATAATGGACAAATGTCATTCTCATATTTCTCATTTGCAAATATTCACTAAAATTATTATACAACATGCATTTTGATTGTATGCATATACAAAGAGACTTATTCATTTTATTAAGTCATCTCTTTAATATTTTTAATTGCACGTCTCATGCAAATTAATTCCTTCAAGGAGTTTCATAAAATCCTCACTAACAACAAGTGAGCTATGTAAATGTATTGTAACACAATTTTCAAATAAAGTGAGTCTTTTTGTGTTACTAAAAGTAAGAAAATATTTTAATTTCACTTCAGGTGAATATTTCTCATTTCACTTGAATACGAAGGCTCATATATGCCTTATTGGATTTATACCTTCAGGGCATAGACTTCAAGTCCAAAAACCATTATATTTTGCAAATGAATTGCTTCTTTATATTTTGGTTAACCACACCCCTTAATTTGGGTTCAATGTTCTCGCACCTATAATATTTAATTAGCGCTACCTCATTTGTCGACAATTTTTCAAGTTCTTGGTTCTTTTTTATAACTTGTAGAGATATAATCGATTGAGATCTCTTTATTATCAGAAATGACAGTTACCTGAACCTCTTCGGGAGGTATAAACATTTTGCAATCTACACTTTTATGATTGTTTTTCTCACCAACAAGACCATCTTCATTCTCTAAGTTTTATCTTTGGAACCAAATTATAGGCATGCCTTAGCCTATTAAAATTTCAATAGAAAATGACGTTTGCAGCATAAAGGAATTTAGAAATCCCTTTTAGGTCAGATAATGCATATTTTGAACTTCAAGTTCATATTGTTGTGTGCGGGTATTTGAATGCATTCTATACAAATATTTCAGAGCTGCTTATATTTATTTTTCTCTCCCCCTAATGCTGATAACTAATAACAAGATATGAAGTATCTTATGGTAAAGACTCAAATTCATTACATAATCTCAGTTTTCTGTAGTTTCATCTAACATTGTCTACTGGACAATGGAGAACATATAATTCACATAAAAAATTCCTAGATGAGAGATATTAAGTTCCTGACCATGAACAAATTTTAATGGGGAGAATTTCAATGATTCATTGGCTTGATGCAGATAAATGTAACTACTGGAGTAACATGTCCAAGTAAGGACATTGTTCTGATATTAATTGTCTGGCTATAAATATGAAGCATTTTAAATATCTTTCCCAAATCTTTCCAAATATGAACATGTGCAACTCGTCATTCAAAATCATGTCACACACCAACTTGATCAAGGTTGGCGACATTTACTTGGTCATTTAATCGATGCATCGATAAACTTATATAATATTTATGTGGCCCACAAAATATTAGATATATGCACATGTATCACATCAAATAATGGGAAATTCAAATTGTTAGACTACTAGGCTACCACTTAGAAGGGGGGGTTGAATAAGTGGCTTCGTTAATCAACGACAATTTAAAAATTATTTGATTAAAACGAATGCGCGGAAGCACCACCGGATCGGTAGTCTACTTTGCACCTTTTGACCAAAGGAAAGATAGTATAGCCTTGAACGAACTAGGAAAATTATCGGAACGCTTAATGCAAAATATCCAAATTTAATCGATTAACAAAAACAGTCCCAAGCAAGTTATACGATTTGATATTCAAATTCAATCACAATCAAGATAATCGCAATTGAACCTTTGTGCACACTTACGAACACAAAACTTCAATTGACACAAAATATAAGCGAATTGCGTAAAGTAAGAATTTAAAGCGAATCGACACACAAGAGATGATTAGGGAGTTCCCCGGCTTTCGTGTCGTCCTCGCGGTCGGCCGGGTACGTCTCCCCCCAAATAACCAAACGGGTTATTTGAGAGTATTATTGATTAAAAACAGTTTGAACACAAGTGCACAATTTACAATGAATCCAATAAACCTATATTGACTCAAAAGTAAAACTATGCTAAACCTCAATCGACGAACGAATCTTCACCCTCTGATTCCAACGATTTTACCCGTGCAACTCCTTGCAACAATCGTCCAGCTGAGTCCTTCAATTCTTCTCGATTGATCCTTCAAGATATCGAACAATCTTGAATCCCTAGCGAGCAACCAAACCTCCTTCGCAAATCAACCCGATCACGATTCTGATTCACCGCGAATCGTACCGAACGTTATCGATCAAGCGTACAACTTCTATTGGATTGATCCCATACTCAATCTTCAATTATTGCAACTTGATGGAAGATGATGATCTTGTGAAGGATACACTTTGATCCCAATTTTTCACCCAAATTGTATCCAAAGTGTTTCTCTCAAAGCACTCTTGCTTTCTCACTGGTTCTCACTAGATTTTTCTCAGTTGTGTTACAAACAAGTGATCACACACATTGCTATTTAAAGTGAAAATAGAATGAGCAAATTTGGGCATAATTTTTCAAACATGTATCGATACAAGTGATAATTTGTATCGATACAAATGTTTTGACCAACGTTAAAAATGAAATTTTGGATCTTTGTATCGATACAAACACGGGTGTGTATCGATACAAATATCAGCATCTTGAAAATCTTGACTGATATGTATCGAAGCATGCAAGCATGATTCGATACATCATCAACTTTCTGGATTTTGAGGACATACAGATGTGTATCGATACATGCAAGCATGCTTCGATACACAGGTGATGTTCTGTCTCTGAAAGACCACTTTTGTATCGATACAGACTATGTATGTATCGATACAAAATGCACAAAATCAGATAGAAGTAATTTCAGGACATTTGTATCGATACACCAATATATGTATCGATACAAAATACCTAAAAGTCAGTTTTTCAAGTTTTAGAAGATAGTTCTTTGTTGTCAAGTCATTTGTAATGTTTGCCAAAATATGTTCAATCCTATTTTCGTGTGTTTTGACAATTATTAAAACATGAGGATGAACTGGTGCACTTACATTCTCCCCCTTTTTGATAATTGTCAAAACTATGCATAAGCTAAACTAAGCCTATACCTTTTATGCAAATAAAAATAGCAATGTAATACAGACGCAATAAAAAAAAAAAACACCAAGGCTAATCAAATATGCACGCTCCCCCTGAGTTGATGCCATAATGCGTTTTGATCATCTTTAGCTTGTGCATCCAATCTCTCCCCCTTTGACAATATCAAAAAGAAGAAGAGAGCACATTAGAAGTAACAAGTCCAAGCAATTTTTAATCAATGATCACATCGTGCACTTACATTTGTCGAAATGCACTTTATGATATAGTTTCCTAATCAATATAAATACATACAAAGATATGCCAAAATATATCAATGACGAATACCAAATATCATGATAAAACATGGAATGTAGAACAACAATCCATAAACCAGCTCATGAGTATTGAAACACATCGACATTTGTAAACAAGTAGCATACCAAAATATGGGACGAAATAAACAAAACAATGCAATTAAATGCATAGACATAAAACCAAATAATCCAAACATACGAAATTATCCAAAATAAAGTCATACATAACCTAAAATAAACGTTGCTCAAAACATGGCAACATTAAAAATATTCGTACAACCAAATTGAAAATGGGAAGTCATAAGAAATAACGTGGTAAAATAGTTCATGCGATATGAGAAAAAGAAATGCGATAAAACAAATTCAAGTATTGTTCTCATCATTCATGCCATCCGGGTTAGAAGGAGGGGAGTTGAAGTATTGATCAATGGGAGCTTGTTGCTTGATGCATTCATCCAATTGGTTTTGTAGATGATCAAACCTTGAAACATTATAGGCATGCATATCATTAAGTCTAATGGTGACCTCATTTTGGAAATTCACTTGTCTTAAATTCATTTCTTTCAACATCTCTATGATTGCACCATTGCTAATTTCCGAGCCATCACTGTCCATGTTCTCACTTCCATAATTTTCAACCCTTTGTCTCTTACCCCTTTCTTCATTATCAAGACTTGGTTCTTCCTCTTCATCGTCCTTTCCACAAAACTCATAGTCTTCCTTCTCATCATTCCACTTATAATCCATCTTTTTCATTTGAGTGATGCTAAAAATTTGATCTCTTTTTGGAATAATCCAAGCTCCCGCCACTTTGTAGGTTATTTTGAAGTGGTCTAAGATAGTGATGATCCAACTTGAATATCCAAAACAATGATCCTTCTTAGAATCTCTCAAAGCAAACAAGCGACTCACAATGTAGTGTGGCCAATCCATTTTCTTCCTTTCCATCATAAGGTACATGAGATCAATGTCCTTCCAATCAAGTCTAGAGTAAGATCCACCTCTAGGTCTTAGAATATGATTCACAATCCAAAGTAAGACTCTTGGACCTTTGTTGAGTCTACCGGCCTTCCCATTTGGGCTTTTACCGTTCCTAGTTAGAGTACTTGCAAACTCATTCATGTTGTACTTAGGACTATCAACATCGGTGAACCTTTGTAAATTTTTACCGGTTTCCAACCCAAAAAGTTTCAACCAAAGATTGTTAGAAAATTTGAAAATTTTCTTTCCTATACAAAATTCAAATTCAGCACCATCTTTCTCTTGTAATCCGGAATAGAAAATCCTAACGAAATCTTCGATGTAAGCTCTCTTCAAGTTACAAAAGCTAGAGAGATTTTCTCTCTTAATGATCTCCGCAACCTCACTTAAGTGCAATCCCTCAAGGTTTTCAACATCAACAGCATTTTGAGGGATTACCTTCTTTTCCTTACAATTTCTAATGTAGAAGTTTAGGTAATTCTTATGGACAAAATTCTCTTGCCTAAAGTTTTCTTCATGATCACTATCCCTTATAATCTTAGTCCTAGCATTATTCTTGCTTCTATTGCTAGTAGCCATTATCAAAGTGAAGAATAGAGTAATGTTACCTTGTTGAGAGTTGAGAAAAAAGAAGATTCCACACACACCAAAATTGAAAACCCTTGTATTGAATGTGAAGATATTGAAGACTTGAACCACAATATTGATGAAGGAATGTGAATGAGCAAAGAATTTGAAGTGGTTTAGTGTCTAGTTTTGTGAATTTTGGTTGAGTTTTGAGGGAGATTGAGAATTTGGGAATGAGGGTTTTTGATGAGATTTTCGTGTAGAAGAAGAAGTGTTGGGTGTTTGATGAATGAATGAGTGAAAATAGATACATAAATCTGTTTTTACGCATTTGTATCGATACAGATGTATGTTTGTATCGATACAAGTTGGTTTTTCTGAAGCATGTATCGAAGCATGCAAGCATGTATCGATACATGAGACTGTGTCTGTCCACACTGAAGAGTTATGTATCGGTACAAGCATAAATGTATCGATACATATCAGTTCATTTTGAAATTTTGACAAATAACCAACATGTATCTATGCAATATTTATTTGTATTGATCCAAAATGCATTATTTTCAATTTTTCTTCAAACACATGAACTTATAAGTTTAGAATATGATTTCTATGACTTCCAAATAACACGTATGTATGAAACACATATAATCACAAAGGTACACGCATATATATGTGAACAAAAGCAATATCAAAGCATATTTTAACACGAGAACACATGTTAAACCACAAATGCATGATAAGGTAATCACATAAGTCAATCAAAGTACCAAAATCAATCATATGAGAAATGTATGTCTATGTATGCACACAAAGTCACACAAAAAAATATATGCAACCTAATATGAACTTAATAAGATAGTTGTAATGATCTTTGTCAAATCCCCATTTAACACATATGAGTCTCAAAAACTTATCAATATTTTTGAGCAAAATTCTTGGAAATGGAGGATTAGACAACTATCAAAACCAATATCATATTAAGATAGAAATTGTATGTATATGAACCAAGATACAAATGCTAAGTAAAACGTATAAAAGCAAAGATAGAGAATAGAATCTTCCCTTAAGTGTTAGATGTAGGAAGTGATCAATTTCCATAACCTTGCAAATGTCGAGTTGAGGCTTTTCTCATCACTTTACTTCTTCATATGTCTTGAACTCCATTGTTGTCGGTGTCTCTTGTCAATGGTTCAAGACTTCCTCCCTACAAACTTAGACATTTGAAATAGGTCCCCAACTCATGTTGGGTCCTAGTTGGTTAGTAGAGACATTATTGCCTAACTTAGGTAACCATTGCAATTTGCCTTTTGGTACCAAAACTTTTCGAGCATGACATTTTGCAATAGTATGACCCTTGTCACAACAATAATGACAAACAATATGAGGATTACTTTTCTTATGATCCTTTTCAACAAATTTATACTTTTTATTTCTAGGTTTGAACGATTTGTTGAATTTAGACGGATCAACCGCAAAAGTAATCTCTGGCTTGGATGGTTCTTTTAACTTATCTTGTAGCTTTCGTAAGTCTCTACGTAAGTAAAAGCATCCATCACATCCGGTATTATCGTTACCACAACTATCATAAGTCACAAGAGGTTTTTGAATCAAAGACTCTTTGAGGGCTTTCAACTCATGTTCCGTTTCCGAAACTTTTGCCTCAAGGTATTTATTGACTTGCATTAAACCTTTTAGTCGTTGAAAAGCCTCTTGAGTTTCTTTGTGTAGTTTTTCAAAAGCGACTTGTAATTCATGATATTCCAAAAGAGTATATGAGCTAGAGGGATTTTGGTTTACCTTTTTAGGAGCAAGTTTCTTACGATCGTGGGATGTCAAGCACACATTTGCCAACACATCTTCACCACTTGAGCCAGAGCTTGATGATGAAGAGGAAGATGAGCTTCCGCTCTCCCATGCAACATAAGCTTTCTTTCCCTTATCCTTGCTTCCCTTTTTGAATGAAGGTGACTCTTTCTCCTTTCTCTTGAGCTTGGGACAATCCGGTTTAAAATGACCGATTTGTCCACATTCATAACATGCTCCTTTCTTGGAGTACCTAGCATCTTCATTCCTCCGACGGTAACCACTATCTCTCCGATACTTCTTAAGATTGTCATCGGAATGCCTTATCCCATTCTTTCTCACATACCTATTGTAGCGTCGAACGAAGAGCCCCATTTCCTCATCATCGGAATCGTCTTCGCTTGAGCTACTTTCCACATGCTCTACCTTTTTAGACTTGGTGGACTTGGATGTGGAGGTCTTTAGAGCAATGGACCTCTTATCCTTTTCCTTTTCCTTATCCTTGTCATTGTGCTTTCCCTTTTTCTCATGCTTTTCTAACAAGTTTAGTACTTGTTCATGTTCCGTAAGCTTGCCAAATAAAGTTGTAAGACTCAAAGTAGTAAGATCATTAGCCTCTTTAATCGCGGTGACCTTCGGTTGCCAACACCTACTAAGACATCTTAAAATTTTGTTAGTGGCATCTTGATTTGTGATTGGCTTTCCCAAACCGTGTAACTTGTTGGTTATTTTGATAAATCGTTGTTGCATATCCTCGATGGTCTCACCATCTAGCATATGGAACAACTCAAATTCTTGTGTCAATGTATTAATTTTGGATATCTTTACATCATTGGTACCCTCAAAGTGAGTAACTAATGTGTCCCACATTTCCTTAGCCGATTGACAATGTGACACATGATAGAATTGATCAATCCCAAGGGATGATATTAAAATATTTTGTGCCTTTGCATCGTAATTGACCTTTTTCTTTTCCTCTTCCGTCCATTGTGCCATAGGCTTATTTTCGACAATGCCATGAGGATCCGTGATAGTTGGAACAAACGGACCATTCTCAATAGCATTCCACACTTCACCATCAAAAGAATTGATGTGAATACGCATACTACTTTTCCAATAGTCAAAATGATCTCCATTGAATATCGGAGCCCTATTATACGCCCCTTTCGGTGCAAAAGCCATGTTTTCTAATAATTGGCACAAATTACTCGGTTTAATTGTTTAAAATCGAACCGGGCTCTTGATGCCACTTGTTAGACTACTAGGCTACCACTTAGAAGGGGGGGTTGAATAAGTGGCTTCGTTAATCAACGACAATTTAAAAATTATTTGATTAAAACGAATGCGCGGAAGCACCACCGGATCGGTAGTCTACTTTGCACCTTTTGACCAAAGGAAAGATAGTATAGCCTTGAACGAACTAGGAAAATTATCGGAACACTTAATGAAAAATATCCAAATTTAATCGATTAACAAAAACAGTCCCAAGCAAGTTATACGATTTGATATTCAAATTCAATCACAATCAAGATAATCGCAATTGAACCTTTGTGCACACTTACGAACACAAAACTTCAATTGACACAAAATATAAGCGAATTGCGTAAAGTAAGAATTTAAAGCGAATCGACACACAAGAGATGATTAGGGAGTTCCCCGGCTTTCGTGTCGTCCTCGCGGTCGGCCGGGTACGTCTCCCCCCAAATAACCAAACGGGTTATTTGAGAGTATTATTGATTAAAAACAGTTTGAACACAAGTGCACAATTTACAATGAATCCAATAAACCTATATTGACTCAAAAGTAAAACTATGCTAAACCTCAATCGACGAACGAATCTTCACCCTCTGATTCCAACGATTTTACCCGTGCAACTCCTTGCAACAATCGTCCAGCTGAGTCCTTCAATTCTTCTCGATTGATCCTTCAAGATATCGAACAATCTTGAATCCCTAGCGAGCAACCAAACCTCCTTCGCAAATCAACCCGATCACGATTCTGATTCACCGCGAATCGTACCGAACATTATCGATCAAGCGTACAACTTCTATTGGATTGATCCCATACTCAATCTTCAATTATTGCAACTTGATGGAAGATGATGATCTTGTGAAGGATACACTTTGATCCCAATTTTTCACCCAAATTGTATCCAAAGTGTTTCTCTCAAAGCACTCTTGCTTTCTCACTGGTTCTCACTAGATTTTTCTCAGTTGTGTTACAAACAAGTGATCACACACATTGCTATTTAAAGTGAAAATAGAATGAGCAAATTTGGGCATAATTTTTCAAACATGTATCGATACAAGTGATAATTTGTATCGATACAAATGCTTTGACCAACGTTAAAAATGAAATTTTTGACCTTTGTATCGATACAAACACGGGTGTGTATCGATACAAATATCAGCATCTTGAAAATCTTGACTGATATGTATCGAAGCATGCAAGCATGATTCGATACATCATCAACTTTCTGGATTTTGAGGACATACAGATGTGTATCGATACATGCAAGCATGCTTCGATACACAGGTGATGTTCTGTCTCTGAAAGACCACTTTTGTATCGATACAGACTATGTATGTATCGATACAAAATGCACAAAATCAGATAGAAGTAATTTCAGGACATTTGTATCGATACACCAATATTTGTATCGATACAAAATACCTAAAAGTCAGTTTTTCAAGTTTTAGAAGATAGTTCTTTGTTGTCAAGTCATTTGTAATGTTTGCCAAAATATGTTCAATCCTATTTTCATGTGTTTTGACACCTTTTTTTGTACACAATCAGAGTTACGCATAAAAGATTTTAAATGAGCCGGCATTCAAATATACAAAAGAACTCATTACCAAAAGGTGCTTCGACAAGCAAAGTGTATCCCTGAATAATTACAGTCCGAGTCTAAGTAATCAAAACAAGTTAGAAAACCCTATGCTATCCCAAAAGCACGGTGCACAAAACACACCGGCGCATAGTCTAACTACTCTAAGCTTCAACACAAGCCCACTATGGCCTAGAGCTGCCAACACCATCCTCTCGACCTACATCGTCATCTGGGGTGGGATGAGCCCGCAAATGAAAGAAAGGGTCACCACAAAATAAAAGTATATATATATATATATATAACCGGTGCGAAAGATTGTACACATAACAATAATTCCACAAACACAAGAGAAAGCTCTTAACCACCAAAACAATTCCCACCAACGGGTTTATATAAGCAATGCACACATAGCCTATAATGCAACCTCTACAATGTGTGGTACTGCCAGAGCTACCACATGCAAATGAATTCCGGAATTACTAAACATAACCAATAAAACCGCAAGGGTTAAGGTGGATCCACTCACGCAATCACACCCCGTGGTCCACTCACGCAACCACTTATTGTACTCAATAAGATCCCGTAGGATTTTGGGTGGGTCCACTCACGCAACCAACACCCCGTAGTCCACTCACGCAATTACGCACAATGAATGCATGAGCATACGATTCCCTATATATGCCAATGCCACACATACATACCTCTCAAGCATATGTAACTAAATCATAGCAATTCATACATATATTTTCAAAATCATATGTAAGTTGCACAAGTAATGTAAACACGTTCCCATCAACGAGCATACATAACACAAACATGTCAAACACACAAACAATTGCGTCGCAGCGAATTCCAAGCATGTCAAACCGTTTTAAAAGACAGAAATAAAGTGGAGCCCTTACCTCGGCAAGCTTCCGTCAACAACACACGCTTAGACAACACAACGCGCTTCCTAAAACAAGCAGCGTAACAATCAATACATTGTTCTCTAACCAATCGTATTGAAACTACACCAAAACCCCAAAAACCTAAAGGTTCCTAAGGAAAAACCACTCTTTCGGATACCATACCAAAATCTATCGTATTGATCAACCACCATGAGTTATTTGTACTATTTTTAGGACCCAAAACAATTGTCAAAAGTCTTAAATAATTTGAAATGCAAAATGGCCATTTTCTTGCGTTACAAGCTACGTACTTTCCGAGTACCCGAAAAACCCGTTTCCAATCCCAACCACTTCCATAAATTAATAAAAAGGGATTAGAAGTTAAAAACCAAGTTTTAGAAATCAGAATCCAAAATCTCAACTCCCAGAGCTCGCCCTGGCGAGTTGGTGGCGAGTGAAGGCAGTGAGGACTGGTCTTACTCGCCCTGGAGCTCGCCCTGGCGTGTTGTCATGACCTGTGACACTCGCCCTGGCGAGTAACCACTCGCCCAGCGAGTTGCACCTGTCATGACAGCAAAAGACAGCAACTCACACCACCTTTTTCCACCCAAGCCTAGTTTGATTCTATTAGTTCCCAACACTTTTTTTCAAGGCACAAAAGCAAACCATTTTCATAAGCAAGCAATTCGTTTCCGAAAGCTTGTTGGTTGCTTCGAGTGCAAGTTATTTGATTTTCATTTCCAAAATCAAAACCAAATCCAAGCACAAGTTTTATTACGGGCCTTAACTGTCCGGTAATCATTTTCAAACATGTTTTCAAGGTAAAAAGTAACACCACATGTCACAAGAGTTTTAAACCACTTTGACCCCAAAAACACTACTCAAAACACTTAGGAAATATTTTCGTAAACCCCAAAATATTTTTCATCGGATTTTCCAAAACAAAACCATACAACGCATTTCCCTTTTGCCCAAAGGTTCAAAGACAACTTTTCTTTTCAAAACCTTACAACATAACCTCATGTAATTGATCAATACATAAACCAACCAAAACCCTAACTTTTCTCATGAGATTTTTCACCAACTCATGGAAAACAAAAACAACAAAGCCTAGCATGCTTCCTAAACTCTCATGAACAACTTTCATGAAACAAGAACTAGCAAGAACAACCTTTCTCACCAAACCCTCTTAAGAACATAAACCCAAAAACCTCACAACTCTAAAAATCTACCAACCTAGGAGATGAGAAGAGAGGGTTACCTTAAGAAAGTGATTCTCTACAACTTCCCACTAAGCTTCCAAGCTTGAAATGGAGTGAAATGGTGAAGAAAGGAAAATTTGTGAAGGTGGGCAATGAAGAAGAAGAAACACGGTCAAGAGAGAGCAAGAGGAGTGAAATTCTTTCTAAGTCCACAAATGAGATAAACCTCCTTACTATTTAAAGCTCTTGCTAACTCACCACCCTTGGATCAAAGTCAAAAGTCCAAGCTTAAACCCTAGCCATTGGATCACTTTACTTTATGAGAAAGTCACAAGATTTAATCAACTCATCCATAACAAGTCTCGTACTCAGCTCTCGCGCGACGCGACGAACGTAAACCACAAAAACATAAAAACTACGGAAAGAACGTCTAACGTTTAACAATTCCAAAACTTATCGCCGAATCTTTTTCCGCGACTGTAATTTTCTTCCACACCTTGGAAAATTATTCTCAGAATATATCTTAACTCGTGCAGATATATCAAACTCCCATCCGAAACCTCACTCAAAACAGACGCAGTAAGATTTTCCATCCGCGGGTAAAATCCTACTCGTTTTTCCAAAAACAAGAATAATCCAAAACTCGTTATTCTAAAACCACAGAAATCTCCTCATACTTAAAAGAGGATCACGACCCGAAAGTCTGTGCCTTTCCAGCGCACGAGCACAAAACAGGCTCCGTTTCAGCAAAAATCCCATTAATGCGACGATACTCACAAAACCGCTTCACCAAAAACCCTAAACTCGTAGCCGACACTAGAGTTCCTTAGAAAAACTGTACAGTGAAATCTTGGGTCTTACATAAATCACTATTAATTTAAAATCCTTCAAGGATGAATTATTGAATTCATCTGGAATTCGTAAAAGAGAAAAATAGATTTTGTTTTTTAAGTTCTTCGAGAACTATATAATAAATTTAAGGGTTAATAGGCTTTTACCCCCTGCAAAGTAGGCGAATTTTGCATTACCCCCCTGGAATTTTTTTCTTTGAGATTACCCCCTTGCAAAATTTATTTTTTTGATTTACCCCCCTTTTGCTGACGTGGCAGGAAAAAAAACATAATAACCGATTTAAAAACAACACTTTTTAAATCGGTTGAATAAAATAACCGATTTAAAAAGTGCATCCAAAGGGGTAAATAAAATAAATAAATTTTGCAGGGGGGTAATCTCAAAGAAAAAAATTCCAGGGGGGTAACGCAAAATTCACCTACTTTGCAGGGGGGTAAAGACCTATTAACCCTAAATTTAAATGATTCAAAATCATTTCTATGTGCGACCCATCAGGGATGCATATGATTATTGAAATTCTTCTAGAACTCATAATAAATGGTGATACTTCGTATGTTCGTCAGAAACTAGTTTAGTGAATTCT
The DNA here is from genome assembly GCA_030408175.1 of Trifolium repens. Classification (NCBI taxonomy): domain Eukaryota; kingdom Viridiplantae; phylum Streptophyta; class Magnoliopsida; order Fabales; family Fabaceae; genus Trifolium; species Trifolium repens. The sequence continues at coordinate 35,244,275 of CP125845.1, forward strand.
TCCGGAATTCTTGATCGAAAAAAAATTGAGTTTTCTAAGTTCTCCGGGAACTAAGTTTATTGAATTCTTGAATTCATAGATTAAATTTTTAAGTTCTTCTGGAACTAATATTATGGAATTCTTCGGGAATTCCTAAATTAAATTTATATATTCTTTTGGATGATCGAACTGTCGATGTTTCACCATACTGTTGTCGGTCACGAAACTCACAAAAAACTCACAAACTATTATATTCCTCTACTAAAAAACTCACAAACTATTTTTAAGATATACCTCAAATTGTTTTAAGATTGAGAATATACTACAATAACAACATTGAACAAATTGTTGCTCAACCTAATATATTCTATGTCAATTGGAGTTGTGTCTGTAATCAGTATTTATTGTTGCAATTGAAAGATACAAATTTGGTGTATAGATAATTCAACTCCATCAGCATCTCCATGGAGTCAATTTTTATGAAGAGGTTTTACTGTAGTAACTATAGTATGCAGAAGGTTATGCCCCTTTCTGCCCATAAAAGATACAAATTTTAGCAATATGCCCTCATGTATCATATAAGTGAAAAGTATATATATGATCAAAGAATACAATTTCCAAAAAACAAATAATGATAAATACATATAGTGTAGTGGTAACAAATAGAAATCTAATGACCGTTACATGAAACATAAAAGCCTAAACACTATGATACGTACTGTACAATTTTTCACACATCTTCAATCTTGTATCATTATTATTCTTTCAATCTGCATATAATCATTGTTATTACAAACTTTTTGAGGAGCGAATTGGGCATTTGCACTTTTGAGGAGTTATAGCAGTTACTGTGTTTACGACGTGCAACTGGTAGTTTCTCTTCCCTCCATTTAGTGGTGCACGCTATATCAAGGAAATCATTACAAACTTCCCTTAAATGTTTTACACCACTCAAACTAGCCTCTATTGCCTATATCTTCATTCTCATTTGTTCAAAATTCAAAAAACCGCTCCACATTGCTCTCATCTTCTCTGGTCTCCATCTCATCACTATCACTACGAAACTTCTCAATGATCACAAACTCATCATGTCTAACACAACTGAATCATCTCTAAGCAAAGATCAAACTGCTCCAACTCCAATACTCCATCAAAGTCTAGGGTTACGCGTACTACAACCAAAATGGGTTCCTCTGCATTAATCACTAATGCCACTCCCATTACCATTGTTCCAGCATGAGTCTCAAAAAAGAAAAGCACAAAAGCTTCTGCTGTGAAGAAAGAAAAACCTTTGACTGTAAGTGAATCTTTATCTCCCTCCGTGTCGATTAAAATTCCTCGTAGCAAAGCTAAGAATGTTGATTCCTCTGTTGTTGTCAAGAAACTCCACACTATGGCAAACTTGTATCTTGACCCTCTCAACCCTAAACATGTCGAACCCAATGTTGATACTTCTGCTAAAGGGTCTGTCGTTTCAAATGTTGAAACATCTGAAAAACCTGTTCTTGAAACTCATTTGATTGATATAAACCTAGATATGATGAAATCCTAGGCTAATCTAGTCGGAATGTTGCTGATGAAGGTGAAAAAGTGTCACCGATCAAGATTGTTGACTCTAATCCCGAGTCTGTTCCCACCAAAACTGCTGATGATCTTGTTGTTAGTTCCCTCAAAGAAACGCTTCATGTATCTGATGTTGTGCCGGATGTCTCAACATCCATTGCTGAAGCTGATCAAATGAGTTAGTTCAGATGTTGCCTGTAAGAGGGAATCTCCTCTATCCTTGCACTATAGATTATTTGCAGGCACACATTGTTGGAACAAGTTTGGTTCTGCAACTATTAACCTCAAGTGTTTTGATGATAACAAAGCTATAAAAGAACAATTTTATGCACTAACAAGTTGTTGAGTGTGCAGAAAATAATTAAAGAAAATTTGCCTCTGAGAAAAGAAATGAAAAAAGATTCTGGACTCTGAAAATACATTGGACTCTGAATGGAGATACTCTGGACTCTGGACTAGGTGAAGACTCTGAACGAGTGAAGTTATGACTATTGTCACTAGCGCTGGCTTACAGACTCTGAAGTAGAAGTTCAACACATTCAACTACAGAATCGCAATCTCAGAAGTAAAGAGGAATTAATCAAGATTGAATTAAAGCTTCAACTCAAATCAAATTCATTTGAAGTCAACGATCAACAAAGAGACGTTGGAAGAAATCAACATCAATTAATACAAGGATTTCCTTTAAACTCAACAGACAAGAAAATCAAATAAGGAAAGTTTTGCAACAGTAGCGCGCAAATCATGGCAATCAAGGAATGAAGAAGACGACGCTTCAATCCAACAATCCAACGGTACAATTCCTCATCAGCTATAAAAGGAGTACAAAGAAGAAGACAAAGTGTAGATGTACATACACATAAAATATACATACACTTGCACATACATTGTTTATTCTTCTATAAATCTTTGTACAAAACACTTTGAGTGTATATAAGTCTAAGTGAATGAGCTCAAACTACCTTTGTGTAATCTGCTTACTAGAAGCACTCCTGTAAACAAAAAGAAAGAAAAATCACAGTTGGTTGAATCCCTTGAGAGACTAAGATTACTCAGTTGTCTATGAAGTCCTTGACAGTTGGCTAGTGAAGTCGTTGTAATAATCTTTCTAGATTATTGAATTAAGTTCTTGAGGTGCAAGGTAAACTCACTCAGGTGGAGTGGGACTGGAGTATTGTCGTTAACAGTGAACCAGTATAAAAATTAACGTGTCTTCTCTATTCCCAATCTCTTTATTTGTTGTTGTTTTCGTTTCTGTTGTTTGTTATACTTATTAAGTCTTATAACTTTTGAATAAACAACACCATTTTGTTTAGAATCTTTGAATTTGGTAAAAACGTTAAATCTTATAAGCCCAATTCAAGCCCCCTTTTCTTGTGTTTCTTGAACCTTTACTCAAGATTGTTGACTATAATCTTGATTGTAGGACAAAGCGCTTACCACTACACCAAAAGCAATTGCTATTAGTGAAGGTGGAACTTAATATACTTATAGTATATAGTTCTTTAAGAGGCTGCGCCTAAACGCCATGGATTGAGATGTTAGGCCCATCAAATTCTAAGGGTGGCGCTGAATTTATATATTCCAACAATCTCCCCCTAGTGTCAGCCACAGGATTCAAACCCATGACCTTGCTCTAATATCACTTGTAGGACCAAGCGCTTACCACTACACCAAAAGCAATTTCTATTAGTGAAAGCGCAACTTAATATACTTATTGTATAAAGTTCTTTAAGGGGTTACGCCTAAGCGCCATGAGTTGGTATGTTAAGCCCATCGAATCCTAAGGTGACGCTGAATTTATTTATTCCAACACACATGTCCCAGACATTGTTGTGACATCTGACATGGCTACATACAGCTCAACTTCAAAGGCAGACATTATTGCTGAGTTGAAAGATACATGCAAAGCCCTAAATGAAAATATCAAGGTCAGTACTGAGAAGAATATCAGACTTGAGAAGTTGATCCAGGCCTTGGTTGAGGAGGATGCTGAAGGAGAGTTGAATGCTGCTGAGGAGTAAAGCTGTCAAAATGGGCTAGCCCGAATAGCCTGAATTTTTTCCGGGCTCGGACCTTAAAATTTGAGCCCGAATTTTTTTTCCGTGCTTTTTAGCCCAGCCCGTTTAAGCCCGCTTAAAATATAAATTAGCCTGAATGGGCCACGGGTAGCCCGATAGCCCGAATAAATTATAATAAAAAAATTATAAAAATAAATATGAGTTAGTATGTTACATTTTAAGTGTTAATTTTTTTTATTTGCGCCAACTCAATCTAAAATGTTGTTGATTTGTTTTTCTATGTGAATTAATATTTCTAAGTTCTCTTGTATTAAATTTATATGTGAACTTAAATATGAGTAACTCTATTTCTTTAGTTTTCTATGTTTTTTTTTTAAACTTAAATATGTTGAATTTATGGAATGAAAGAAAAACAATATTAGCAACATCTATTTTAATTGACGACTAATAACTAAAAACAAATATTTTTTTTTAAAAAGCAAAATCGGCCGTCCCAAAAGCCCGACCGCCCGTTCCGGGCCGGGCTCGGGCATTATTTTTGGATCCCATATTTCATCCGGGCTTTTTAACCCGGTCCGATGAAGCCCAAAGCGCGTATGGGCCGGCCCGAAACGGGTCGGGCCGCCCGTTTTGACAGCTCTACTGAGGAGGATGGAAAAGAGGAAGATGCTGGGCAGCAAGAAGGCAATGAGGAAGAAGAAACTGCTACTGCAGGTGGTGATGTGGATACAGAAGGCAGTGCTGACATTTAAATTTCTCTGTTTCTATATTTCTTTGTTTTCTTTTGGGCCTTGCCCTTGATATTTTTGTGCACCTAGCGGGCCTAATGGTCTGTAATAGCCTAGTACTCCTGACACTACTTTGGTACCTTATAATCTTGCTTTTCTGATATGAAGTTTGTTTTGTCTAATTTGTGGCTAAAATTCGGGAGTAGTAGCAGTATGTATGATGTTGTGCATGAGGTTGTGATATGCATGCACTTATTTAGGGGGAGTGTGCTTATTCAGGGGGAGTATTAAAAAATTTCTCCAATCTGCTATTAAGGGGGAGTGGTAGATTTAAACTGCCCTGATGATGCTTTGATAACTTAAGTATGCTCTGATTCAAAGTATGCTAGTTCTTGTGCTTGATTTATGTGACTGTATGCTAGGATGTCATATCTGATGACATCCTGCTTGTGAAAATTTATTTTTCCCAAATGTTTGTATGGGAATTTATTTTTCCTGAAGGTGATATGTGAGAAATTTTTTTCTCTCTATTTGTGGGAGTTTATTTCTCCCTGTGTGGTTCTATTGTGAGAGTTTATTTCTCTCTGATGCTACGTCCTGTGAGGCTAGATGAGTTCATTTGCAGTGTTGTATGCCTCTAATGTTTATGGTTGTACTTGTGCGTTGTTTTCATTTGAAGATCTATCTTGAAATAACGTTGACGAAGTTTTTATCTTCTTTATAAGTTGTGTGCTTGCGTTTGAATGTAAGAAGGTATGTTTTGTATCCCTCCAGCTTGTATTGTTTAAGTCAAAGATTGTTTTAGCCAAAATTTGCCAAAGGGGAGATTGTTGGATTTTTGTATTGGCCTCGTTTTGTTAAAACAATGTTCTAGCAATATGTTGGGCTAGATGTCTTGACATGTGAGGACGACATCGTAGTGTGCTCTATTTTGCAACCCTGGAGGATTTGTCTTAAGCGTGCAGTATCTGAAGATTCAGTTAGAAAATATATTCACGCAACTTGTGCGCCAAGATATGCATGTTTCTGGATTCTATAGGAGGTCGATATTTGTCTTGCGTATCTCGGAAGGATGTTACAACATTTTAGGAAACAAAAGATTTGATTCTAAAATATGTGTGTGTGTTGATTATTCCATTGGATCAGTTGTTTGCTTAGCCCTGCTTTTCATCAAGCCCATGTTGCTCAGGTTATTTAAAGGAAGACGCAAAACCTAATTGGACTATTGAAGCCACCATTGAGTAATATAGTCTTTTAGGGTTTGAGTCTTTCATTGTTATTTGTGAGCCACTCTTGTGTCACCTTGATACTAGAGCTAGATTGTTTTAGTTGAGTTGTAATAGTGAACCACACTTAGGCTTTTAAGTACATAGTTAGGTTTGTTATATTGGAGTTGTCTCCCTCTTGTATGAAACTATTGTAATCACTGGTTGTGTGATTGAGGGAAAGTGAGAGAGGTCTCATATTAAGAAGTTCCTATGTAGAAATAGCACGAGTAGTGATTAGGTGCGAAGACTGTAAACCTGAGGTTGTTTACATAGGGCTTCAAACTAATACTATTATAGTGAATTTTCTTCCTGGCTTCGATGCCCCCGGAGTAGGTGACGTTGCACCGAACTGGGTTAACAAATAACTTGTGTTATTTACTTTCTGCAATTTAGTTTAACTTGTTTATTGCAGTTAGTGTTGTTACGATGTCTTGACATCACTCTTGACATTATGTATTACGGTGTCTCGACATCGTACACGACATATGCTACTCGTGTGCCATAATTTCAATTTGCATCAAAGCAGACACCCTGTTCTGTTTCTGGGTGAGCACCAAGGAAGATATTTTTTGGTACTATGGACAAGGACACAAGACTTGCTAACAGACCACTTCTCCTGGATGGTTCCAACTATGATTATTAGAAGTCGCGCATGGTGGCTTTTCTAAAATCTATTAATAGCAAAACTTGGAAAGTTGTTGTCAAAATATTGTCAATTCAATTTCATTATATACCATCAATGCTATAACACCCCACATGAAATATCTAGAATATCAGTGAAATATTATAACCGGTAACTGAGTACATTATTATTACAAATTGAAAAGTTCAAGCACACGCAGGTGCTGGTTACAACAAAGATACAAAGTTCAGCGGAAACGATAGAAACTAGTACAACAAAACATTATTGAATAGGAATAAACAACACAAGACAACTAGAAATGCATGAAAGAAATGCCATCTCCAAGCACAGCTGCAAGCACACCGACCAGCATACCTTAACCAACCTGCTTATCTGAAAAATAATTGTTGGATTGGGGTGAGACAACTAAGCCTCAGTGAGTCCTACTACCCTCCTAAGGTGACTACACCGGGGAATCCTAATCGGTCATACATACTAACATATTATCATAAATCATAAGCATAATAAAAGTGTAACACAAAAGCATATCTTATTCATTTTAACACTAGGACACTCTGAGGTGAGCAGGTCTCAGAGGCCTGCCATATCCGTCAACCGATTCGGTCACGGCATGAAGCTCACATAGTCATAACCTAATGGATTATCCCATTGGGAGTCCATAGTGCGATACAATTCGCTCTTATTTGACTGATTCTAAATTGAGTTGTTACTACCATGAGTTTACCAAATCCCGGGGAACATGCATTTCTAAATTCCCTAAGTTATACCCTAAGTTTATCTGTGATTAACATACTGTATAACATTATATAATTGTGCTACTGCAAGTGTATTCAACTTAGATGAGGATCTAAAACGAGTGTTGAAGGTAATTTACAAAAATCAGAAAAAAGCTGCTGTACTGTCAAGCTCGCCTGGCGAATTGTCACTCGCCAGGGCGAGTTGTTACAGGTCATGTTCTGTGTAAGCTCGCTGTGGCGAAGGGAAGCTCGCCATGGCGAAATTATAGGTCCTGAACCAATTCCGCTCGCCTCGGCGAGTTGTTACTCGCCAGGGCGAGGTTCATCAGCCTGAAGAACCCAGCTCGCCATGATTACTCGCCCTGAGCTCGCTGTGGCGAGTTCACTCAGAACCTGCCCTGTTTTACGAAAAATCACATTTTAACAGTTTTAACACCTACAATCCTCATTCTAAGTCATGCCATTACACAATATATATAATATAGAACAGAATGGAGAGGAATTTGGGAGCTAATTCCTCTCACACAACAATTTCCCTAATCTTAAGTTAACATGCAAAGTTTTGTAATTTGGGAAATCTAACTAACTAAACTTAAGAACCCACCTGGAATGAAGCTTTAACCTTGCTTCTGGGCTCTAACCACAGCTACTGTAACCTCCAGAAATGCCCCACGAACCCCAGACCAGAATTGGAATTTGAACTCTTTGAAACCCTTATGCTTAGCTCTAAGAATTTGAATTGTTTTGATGATGAAACTTCAGGGATTAGAGGGGTTTATATAGTTGAGTTTCTGAGCTAGGAACAGTACACGAAATTGTTTGGTTTGTGGTTGCATGTCATGCTATTGGTTTAGAAAATGGTGAGAAGAGGTGAGTTGGTTGGAAAGTAGTGTTTGTTGTTGGTTTGTGACATGATTCAGAGGTCTGAGATGATGATTCAGAGATGATACAAGTTCTGTTGTTTCATGTGAATGCAAGAGATTAGAGATTTTGGTGGGTAGTGACATGTGAAGAGTAGCAAATTGAAGAATTTGGCTTATTGTTGATGGTTTGGCGTGAGAGCATGTGAGGGAGAAGGAAGTTTTGTTTCAGATTTTCTGAAGCTTAGAAAATGAATAATGAATGAGTTTCCTTGCATGCAATAAGAGTGGGTGGAAATTATGAGTGGAAGGATGACTCATGTTATGAATGAGGTGTCAAGCTTAGGAGATAGTGAGTCATGAGAGGGAGGAAGTTTTGAATTTCTTGTGGTGATTAAATCATTTAGAAATAATAGTATAACACCTTGATTTCATGATCTTTAATTTAATCAACACCACTAATTAATTTAGAAAATTAGGTAAAAGCTCTAATTAAAATTAATTAGGTGATTTAGGATTTGGGATATTACAACCTACCCCCCTTAAAGAAATTTCGTCCTCGAAATTAAGAAATTTACCTCGAAAACAGATAAGGATAACTCTTCCGCATGTCCGACTCTAGTTCCCACGTGAATTCACCGTCAGGAGACTGAGCCCATTCAACTTTGACAATTGGAATCCTCTTGTTCCGAAGTATTTTAGCATCACGTTCAACAATCCGAACAGGATCCGGCTGATAAGTTAGATCTGGCTGGAGATCGATTTGTTCAAGTTCCACTGGCTGATAAGGATCAGGAATATACTTCCGTAGCTGAGACACATGAAACACGTCGTGTAACCCTGACATAGACGGAGGAAGAGCTAATTGGTAGGCTACAGGACCGACGCGTCGAAGAATCTGATAAGGTCCAATGAATCTAGGACAGAGCTTCTTAGTTTTGAAAACACCTCGCAAACCCAACTTAGGAGTAACTCTCAAGAACACATGGTCACCTTCCTGAAATTCTAAAAATCTCCTTCTTCTGTCGGCGTAACTCTTCTGCCGACTCTGAGCAATTTTTAACTTATCCCGAATAGACTTAATCTTTAAAGTGGTCTCTTGGACTATATCCGGTCCCAAGAAACTACGATCACCAACTTCTGTCCAACACAACGGGGTCCTACACTTCCTGCCATACAAAGCTTCATAAGGTGCCATACCGATACTGGCATGGTAACTGTTATTGTATGCGAACTCTATTAGGTGTAAGTGATTACTCCACGAACCACCATCTTCTAATACACAAGCTCGAAGCATATCCTCAAGGGTCTGAATAGTCCTTTCTGACTGACCATCAGTCTGAGGATGATGCGATGTACTCATCTTCAGTCGAGTCCCCATCGCATTCTGGAATGCTTTCCAAAACCTTGACGTGAAAATCGGGTCTCTATCCGACACGATACTCAAAGGTACACCATGCAGCCTTACAATCTGCTCCATGAAGATGGCTGCATATTGCGGGGCCTTGTAGGTGGATTTCACTGGAATGAAATGAGCTGACTTCGTCAACCTGTCCACGATTACCCAGATCGAATCTTGACCTCGCTGGTTACGTGGCAGTCCTCCTACAAAATCCATAGTGATGTGTTCCCATTTCCACTCTGGAATATCCAACGGTTGTAACAGTCCTCCAGGTTTCTGATGTTCAATCTTCACCTGTTGACAAACAATACACCTGGACACGAATTCAGCAATCTCTGCCTTCATGTTAGGCCACCAGTAGTTCTCCTTCAAATCATGATACATCTTGGTGGATCCAGGGTGAATTGAAAATCCACTCTTGTGTGCTTCTTCTAGAATCAACCGCTTCAACTCATCATTCCCAGGTACACAAAGTCTGCCTTCATAGAGAATAGCACCGTCCGTGGCTACTGAGAACTCCGGATGGTTTATCCTCTTCTGTAACTCTACATCATTCTGCTGAGCCTGCACAATACTTGGGCGTAGCTCACAGGACACTTCGATTCTGTTGATGCGAATACCGCTCTTACGATATATCACATTTAGATTGAGATCTCTAAACTTCTCATACAGACCGCACTGTTGCATTAGTAACTCCGATGCATACAACGTTTTTCTGCTTAGAGCATCTGCCACAACATTGGCCTTTCCTGGATGGTAGTTGAGATTGAAATCAAAATCTTTGAGGTACTCCATCTAACGTCGCTGCCTCATATTCAACTCCTTTTGATCAAACAGGTACTTCAGACTCTTGTGATCACTGAACAGATCAAACTGCACTCCATACAGATGATGTCTCCAGATTTGAGCGCAAAGATAATGGCTGCTAATTCCAAGTCATGGGTAGGATAGTTCTGCTCATGAGGTTTTAGCTGCCTTGATGCATACGCTACAACCGCTCCATCTTGCATCAACACACATCCAAGTCCCTTGTTGGACGCGTCACAGTACACCACATACTTGCGGGTTGGATCAGGAATCACTAACACTGGTGCTGTGGTTAGCTTTTCCTTAAGGGTTCTGAAACTCCATTCACAAGTAGCATCCCAATCAAAGTCTGCACCCTTTCTGGTTAGACGAGTTAATGGCAAGGCAATCTCCGAAAACCCTAAGATGAATCTCCGGTAATAGCCTGCCAATCCGAGGAAACTTCTGACTTCGGTAACACTTCTGGGTCTTTCCCAATTCAAAACTGCTTCTACCTTAGATGGATCAACAGACACACCGCCTTGCGATATGACATGACCCAAGAATTTAACTTCAGATAGCCAAAATTCGCACTTGCTGAACTTGGCATACAGTTGTTTCTCTCTAAGAATGCTCAGCACGATTCTCAGGTGCTCTGCATGCTCCTGTGAATCCTTAGAATAGATCAGAATATCATCAATGAAAATGACAACAAACTGATCAAGGTACGGCTGGAAAATCCGATTCATGTAGTCCATAAAAATGGCTGGAGCATTAGTCAGACCGAACGGCATGACCAAGAATTCATAGTGTCCATAGCGAGTCCTGAATGCTGTCTTGGAAACATCCGAGGACTTGATACGGATCTGATGATATCCAGAACGAAGATCAATCTTGGAGAAAACAGTAGCACCTCTGAGTTGATCCAAAAGGTCGTCAATTCTTGGTAAGGGATACTTGTTCTTGATTGTGACCTTGTTGAGTTGGCGATAATCAATGCACAGACGCATCGTACCGTCTTTCTTTTTGACAAGTAACACCGGTGCTCCCCAAGGTGAGACACTGGGTCGAATGAAGTGTTTCTGAAGCAACTCTTCTAGTTGAGATTTCAGTTCATGTAGCTCTAAGGGGGACATCCTATAAGGAGCAACTGAGATAGGCTGGGATCCAGGAATAAGGTCGATCGAAAACTCAACTTCCCTTTCAGGAGGTAGACTCATAACATCATCAGGGAAAACATCTAAAAACTCACTAACAATAGGAATATCACTGGGGCTCAAACTGGATTCCGGATCGATGGTGAACAAGACACTGAAACACTTAGTACTGGCACCTAAGTACTGAATCATCTGATGAGTATTCTGGAGTAAAGCGGTAAGAGCTCTACTTTCTGGTGAAGCTTCGGTTGGAATGAAGAGATTCTTTTCAGCACATCCAATGTACACAGTATTGGCAGAAAGCCAATCCATGCCTAGGACTACGTCAATATCTTTCAAGGGTAGACAGATCAAATCTATGTTATAGACTTTACTGCCCACAAGAACAGGACAATTTTGACAAACACGTTTAGAAGTAACCTTGCCTCCTGTGGCAACAGCCACAGTCATTGGGGGAATTAAAGGCACAGAAGGTAGTTGGAGTCGCTGAACACAGTCAACGGCTATAAATGAATTAGTAGCCCCACAATCAAACAAAACTAACACTTCAGACTGTCCTAACATGCATACATCCATAATCAAAGCATTATTAGATTTGACTTTCTCACCATCAAGTGAAAATACCCGACCTTTGCTTTTGGAAGCGCCGCTGGAATCGCCCTGTCTCTTCAGCTTAGGGCACTCGTGCTTGTAATGGCCAGGCTGCTTACAATAGTAACACATGTTCTTCCCCTTCATGCATTCTCCACTGTGAGGGAACCCGCACTCTGCACAATTCTTTGGTGAACGTTGAGAGTAACTCTGCTTTCCCTTACTGGTAGTACCTTTAGTCCTCACTTGCAGTTTGAATTTTCCAGAATCCTTCTTCTTCTGAAAAGCTTCACTGCGCTCCTTGTGTATGTTACCCAGATCAGCTTCAGCATGATAGCTCTTTTGCACCAAATCACCAAAGGTAGTGATATGCTGCATAGAGACATCGTGGGCTATGTCAGCTCTCAGCCCGAACCTATACTTCTTCATCTTCCATGATTCACTGGGAGCATCATTCCCATCCATCACATATCTGACCAGCTCATTAAACTTCATGGTATACTCCGCTATTGACATACTTCCCTGCTTTAGCTCCGTCAGTTCACGTTCCATCTGGAATTGGTAGCTCTCTGGGATATAATGTCCAACGAAGAGACGTCGAAAATTTTCCCAATTCACCTCCATCTGACTGGCCTCCATATACGCCTTGGTTCCATCCCACCAGTGACACGCGTCGCCCCTAAAGAAGCGGGAGACGAATGTTACTTTGTCAACTTCAGTGCAATCCATGGATTCAAGGATACCACTCATTCGTTGAATCCATTCCCTGGCTTTCGCTGGATTGTATTCTCCGTAGAACTCCGGCGGACTCATGCGGCAGAACTCTCTGAATGCAGCGCTAGATCCTTGCTGCTGAGGGGGAGGATTGTTCATATGCTGTTGAAACATATTCATGAATTCTTGATGCTGCTGGGCTTGCTGGGCCTGAAACTGCTGCTGCTGTTGCATCATTTCAGCCCACATGTTTGCATTAGCATCTCCGTACATTTCAGGTTCATCATCATCATCAGCAACGTTCCTTCTAGGCCTTCCAGGTCCTCGTCTTGCTCCTGACATAGTGCTCTAACTGCCAATATCAAGTCAAGTTAGCTAGGCTTAAAATGACATGACATCTAGAACAGATGTTAGAAATCCAGACAAATACTGGGATTCGGATAGTAATACTAATGAACTCTGGCACGATCTGAATCGACCTGCTCTGATACCAATTATAACACCCCACATGAAATATCTAGAATATCAGTGAAATATTATAACCGGTAACTGAGTACATTATTATTACAAATTGAAAAGTTCAAGCACACGCAGGTGCTGGTTACAACAAAGATACAAAGTTCAGCGGAAACGATAGAAACTAGTACAACAAAACATTATTGAATAGGAATAAACAACACAAGACAACTAGAAATGCATGAAAGAAATGCCATCTCCAAGCACAGCTGCAAGCACACCGACCAGCATACCTTAACCAACCTGCTTATCTGAAAAATAATTGTTGGATTGGGGTGAGACAACTAAGCCTCAGTGAGTCCTACTACCCTCCTAAGGTGACTACACCGGGGAATCCTAATCAGTCATACATACTAACATATTATCATAAATCATAAGCATAATAAAAGTGTAACACAAAAGCATATCTTATTCATTTTAACACTAGGACACTCTGAGGTGAGCAGGTCTCAGAGGCCTGCCATATCCGTCAACCGATTCGGTCACGGCATGAAGCTCACATAGTCATAACCTAATGGATTATCCCATTGGGAGTCCATAGTGCGATACAATTCGCTCTTATTTGACTGATTCTAAATTGAGTTGTTACTACCATGAGTTTACCAAATCCCGGGGAACATGCATTTCTAAATTCCCTAAGTTATACCCTAAGTTTATCTGTGATTAACATACTGTATAACATTATATAATTGTGCTACTGCAAGTGTATTCAACTTAGATGAGGATCTAAAACGAGTGTTGAAGGTGAGAAAAAAGCTGCTGTACTGTCAAGCTCGCCTGGCGAATTGTCACTCGCCAGGGCGAGTTGTTACAGGTCATGTTCTGTGTAAGCTCGCTGTGGCGAAGGGAAGCTCGCCATGGCGAAATTATAGGTCCTGAACCAATTCCGCTCGCCTCGGCGAGTTGTTACTCGCCAGGGCGAGGTTCATCAGCCTGAAGAACCCAGCTCGCCATGATTACTCGCCCTGAGCTCGCTGTGGCGAGTTCACTCAGAACCTGCCCTGTTTTACGAAAAATCACATTTTAACAGTTTTAACACCTACAATCCTCATTCTAAGTCATGCCATTACACAATATATATAATATAGAACAGAATGGAGAGGAATTTGGGAGCTAATTCCTCTCACACAACAATTTCCCTAATCTTAAGTTAACATGCAAAGTTTTGTAATTTGGGAAATCTAACTAACTAAACTTAAGAACCCACCTGGAATGAAGCTTTAACCTTGCTTCTGGGCTCTAACCACAGCTACTGTAACCTCCAGAAATGCCCCACGAACCCCAGACCAGAATTGGAATTTGAACTCTTTGAAACCCTTATGCTTAGCTCTAAGAATTTGAATTGTTTTGATGATGAAACTTCAGGGATTAGAGGGGTTTATATAGTTGAGTTTCTGAGCTAGGAACAGTACACGAAATTGTTTGGTTTGTGGTTGCATGTCATGCTATTGGTTTAGAAAATGGTGAGAAGAGGTGAGTTGGTTGGAAAGTAGTGTTTGTTGTTGGTTTGTGACATGATTCAGAGGTCTGAGATGATGATTCAGGGATGATACAAGTTCTGTTGTTTCATGTGAATGCAAGAGATTAGAGATTTTGGTGGGTAGTGACATGTGAAGAGTAGCAAATTGAAGAATTTGGCTTATTGTTGATGGTTTGGCGTGAGAGCATGTGAGGGAGAAGGAAGTTTTGTTTCAGATTTTCTGAAGCTTAGAAAATGAATAATGAATGAGTTTCCTTGCATGCAATAAGAGTGGGTGGAAATTATGAGTGGAAGGATGACTCATGTTATGAATGAGGTGTCAAGCTTAGGAGATAGTGAGTCATGAGAGGGAGGAAGTTTTGAATTTCTTGTGGTGATTAAATCATTTAGAAATAATAGTATAACACCTTGATTTCATGATCTTTAATTTAATCAACACCACTAATTAATTTAGAAAATTAGGTAAAAGCTCTAATTAAAATTAATTAGGTGATTTAGGATTTGGGATATTACAAATGCATTCTTAAACGAGTCATCATTTAAACACAATACTGTCAATTCAATTTTATATAAGCCAAAATACCATGAACAATTGATTAAAGAAATCACGTTTATTCGAACCATTATTTAATGACAAGATGCCGTCAATTTTATTTCATATGAGCCTTCATTTTGAAACGAGCCATCATTTAAACCGACATTACCGTCAATTCCATTTCACCGGAAAGAGAGAAATGAACAATTGATTACGAAGTTAATATCAGTTACCATTTGAAGACAAGATACCGTCAATTAAATTTCATAGGAGCATAATTTTATATACCGTCAATGCATTCTCAAACGAGGGATCATTTAAACACAAACCGTCAATTCAATTTGATATCGGTCACAATACCATAAATTTAATTTCATAAGAGCCATCTTATTTTCCATCACATGTCATCCTATTTTTTATTTTGCACTCAAGGTCATTGATACACAATATAATTATATCAATTTATCAAATTTTGACAATATATAAGCTTAATATCAAACTTTACATCAATAACTCAGACAATTATCCGATAAACTTGTCAAAAAGCATACATGAAGAGATGGCTGATGATTTCTATAAAATTACTTTTATTTAGTACAAACTTTAGCTTTTTTATCATGTCTCATCGGAAAGAGATATATGAACAGTAGATTAAAGAAATCAATTTCATACGAGTCATCATCATTTTAAGACAAGATACCCTCAATTCAATTTCATAAGAGCATTATTTTATAAACCGTCAATTCAATTTCATAGGAGCATCATTTTATAAACCGTCAATTCAATCTCAAAGGAGTCATCATTTAAACATAAAACCGTCAATTCAATTTATTCGAATCATCATTTTAAATACCGTCAATTCATTTTGAAACGAGCCATCATTTAAACCCACATTACCGTCAATTCCATTTCATCGGAAAGAGAAAGATGAACAATTGATTGAAGAAATCAAGTTCATTCGAGTAATTGTTAGATGACAAGATACCATCAATTCAATTTTATAATAATGATCATTTTAAATACCGCCAATCCATTTTGAAACGAGCTATCATTTAAACCCACAATACTGTAAATTCCATTTCAGCGGAAAGAGAGATGAACATTTGATTAAAGAAATCAAGTTCATACGAGTCATTATGTGAAGACAAGATATCATCAATTCAATTTCATAAGAGCCATCATTTTATATACTGTCAGGGCATTCTCAAACTAGCGATCATTTAAACAAAATATCATCAATTCAATTTGATATAAACCACAATACCATGAACAATTGATTAAAGAAATCAAGTTTATTCGAGTCATTATTTGATGACAACATACCGTCAATTAAATTTCCTAAGAGTCGTCATTTTATTTTTGTTTTTTTAGCTTTCACCGTAAGTTTAATCTGGTTCGGAGGCCAGTTCTAACATCAAGAGTCATCATTTTATATACTTTCAATTCATCTTGAAACGAGCCATCATTTAACTCCACAATACTGTCAATTTCATTTCATCGGAAAGAGAGATGCACACTTGATTAAAGAAATCAAGTTCATACGAGTCATCATGTGAAGACAAGATACCGTCAATTCAATTTCCCTAGAGTTATCATTTTAAATACCGTCAATTCATTTTGAAACGAGTCATCATTTAAACCCGCAATACCGTCAATTCAATTTCATTGGAAAGAGAGAGATGCACACTTAATTAAAAAATCAAGTTCATACGAGTTATTATGTGAAGACAAGGTATAGTCAATTCAATTCCATAAGAGACCATCATATTTTCCATCAAACTAGCCAATGCATTCTCAAACTAGACATCAATTAAACACAAAACCGTAGATTCAATTTGATATAAGCCACAATACCAAAAATTAATTTCATAAGATTCATCCTATTTTCCATCAAATGTCATCCTATTCTTTATTTTACATTCATGGTCATTGATACACAATATCATCATCAATTTATCAAATTTAGAACATATATAAGCTTAAATATCAAACTTTCCATCAATAATTCAGACAATTATCAGATAAACTTGTTAAAAAGCATACCTGAAGAGATGACAGAAGATTTATAGAGCATTGCATTTATATAGCACAAACTTCACCGTTTCTATCATTTCTCATCAGAAAGAAATATATGAATAATAGATTAAAGAAATCAAGTTCATACGAGTCATCATTTGAAGACAAGATACCACCAATTCAATTTCATAGGACCATCATTTTATAAACTGTCAATTCAATTTCATAGGAGCATCATTTTATAAATTGTCACTTCATTCTCAAAGGAGTCATCATTCAAACACAATACCGTCAATTCAATTTGATATAAGCCACAATACCATGAACAATTGATTAAAGAAATCAAGTGCATTCGAGTCATTATTTGAGGACAAGATACTGTCAATTCTACTTCATAAGAGCCTTTATTTTAAATGCCGTCAACTCATTTTGAAACGAGTCATCATTTAAACCGACATTACCGTCAATTCCATGTCATCGGAAAGAGAGAAATGAACAATTGATTAAAGAAATCAAGGTCATACCAGTCAGCATTTGAAGACAAGATACCATGAACTCAATTTCATAGAATCATCATTTTATATATCGTCAATGCATTCTCAAACGAGCCATTATTTAAACATAATACAGTCAATTTAATTTGATATAAGCCACAATACCATAAATTTAATTTCATAAAAGCCATCTTATTTTCCATAACATGTCATCCTATTTTTTATTTTGCATTCAAGGTCATTGATACCTAATATCATCATATCAATTTATCAGATTTAGACAATATATAAGCTTAATATCAAACTTTGCATTAATAATTTAAACAATTATCAGATAAACTTGTCAAAAAGCATACCTGAAGAGATGACTGAAGATTTATAGAGCATTACATTTATTTAGTACAAACTTTAGCTTTTTTATCATGTCTCATCAGAAAGAGATATATGAACAATAGATTAAAGAAATCAAGTTCATACGAGTCATCATTTGAAGACAAGATACCGTCAATTCAGTTTCATAGGAGCATAATTTTATAAACCGTCAATTCAACTTCATAGGAACTATCATTTTATAAATCGTCAATTCATTCTCAAAGGCGCCATCATTTAAACACAAAACCGTCAACTCAATTTTATAAGAATCATCATTTGAAATACCATCAATTCATTTTGATACAAGCCTTCATTTTAACCCACATTACCGTCAATTCCATTTCATCGGAAAGAGAAAGATGAACAATTGATTAAAGAAAACAAGTTCATTCGAGTCATTATTAGATGACAAGACACCATCAATTCCATTTTACAATAACCACCATTTTAAATACGGTCAATTCATTTTGAAATGAGTCATCATTTAAACCAACATTACCGTCAATTCCATTTCATCAGAAAGAGAGAAATGAACAATTGATTAGAGAAATCAAGTTCATACGAGTAATCATTTGAAGACAAGATACCATCAATTCAATTTCATAGGAGCATTATTTTATAAACCATCATCTCATTCTCAAAGGGAGTCATCATTTAAACACAAAACCATCAATTCAATTTTATAAGAATCATCATTTTAAATACCGTAAATTCATTTTGAAACGAGCCATCATTTAAACCCACATTATCGGCAATTCCATTTCATCGGAAAGAGAGAGAGAGAGAGAGAGAGAAATGAACAATTGATTAAAGAAATCAAGTTCATTGAGTCATTATTAGATGATAAGATACCATAAATTCAATTTCATAATATCCATCATTCTCAAACGAGCCATCATTTAAACACAATACCGTCAATTCAATTTGATATAAGCTACAATACCATGAACAATTGATTAAAGAAATCAAGTTCATTCGAGTCATTATTTGATGACAACATACCGTCAATTCTAATTCATAAGAGCAATCATTTTAAATACCGTCAATTCATTTTGAAACGAGCCATCATTTAAACTAACATTACCTGCAATTCCATTTCATCGGAAAGAGAGAGAAATGAACAATTGATTGAAGAAATCAAGTTCATTCAAGTCATTATTAGATGACAAGATACCATCAATTGGATTTCATAACAACCATCATTTTATATACCATCAATGCATTCTCAAACGAGCCATCATTTAAACACAATACCGTCAATTCAATTTGATATAAGCCACAATACCAAGAACATTTGATTAAAGAAATCAAGTTCATTCGAGTCATAATTAGATGACAAGATACCACTATTTCATAATAACCATCATTTTATACACCGTCGATTAATTTTCAAAGGAGCCATCATTTAAACCCACAATACTGTAATTTCAATTTCATCGGGAATAGAGAGATAACTATTGATTAAAGAAATCAGGTTCATTCGAGTCATTATTTGATGACAAGATACCGTCAATTCTATTTCATAAGAGCCATCATTTTAAATACCGTCAATTCATTTTGAAACGAGCCATCATTACTATGTCCTCAAATCATGATATTCAAAATTTAAAGTCCTAAGGAATTAACAAACCTTAACCATTGCAAATCAATAAGCTGCACAATCAAGTATAGAGTATAGACCCCTATAAATCTAAGCAATAAAATCCATATTGCCCGCAATGCTATTTGGCAATTTCATATAGCAGATTTTAGGGTTATCCTATTGATAACACTTTCTAATAGGCAGTGGGCTGGGCCTATTCATGGAGAGGATGATGTGTTGGCCGATAAGAATGAAGTTGGGACCAGGGTGTGGCGTGTGTATGAGAGAAGGTCCAAGAAGGGTCTCACGAAGGGGGTGCGAGTGTTGAGGTGGATGTTTGTTAGGATATTCCATTCAATAAGTAGTGCATGAGATGTTAGTTATGATATGACTCATTTTTTCTATTCACCATCATGAATAGGCAGTTAGAGAAATATTCTCTGCTGAGGAGCATTAGCTCTAGTTGTATTTCCAGTTTCTATTCATCTTATATACAATAACTTCATTCCATTTTTATATTTGATCTCTGCTCTATCACTTTCTTATCCTCTCTTCTCTTTGTCTTAATAATGATTTCATTCTTTTATTTACAAATTTAATACAAACAAAAAATAGAAACAAAGAAAAACCGACACTTACCTCAGTCCCTAACTGCTTATTCAATGCTTCGTTCCACATATTTGCAGAATAAGCTGGCAGCATAAACAGGGAACAAATATGAGAATACTTTCTCTTGTAGGAGGAAAGAAATCCATGCAGATATCACAATCAATAAGCGAAACATTATCAAAATCCATGATGCCGACATAGTCCTCCAAACTAATTGTGAAATTAGCTTTCGGTGTTTCTTACAAAAAGTAAATCGTTTTCTAAAGACAAAAGCAGTAACTGTTTTTACCCTATATTGTTTTCCACTTAATTTTCAAATTACCTTCTCTAGCAATTAGTTCAAACATAATTATTTCCTAAAATGTTAAGTATTCTAAAGAAAAAAAAGAATGTTGTTCATATAACACAAGTTTGATTGTATACTTGCAATATTTATTTTAACTACACTATTAAGGAAAAGTTTACTACCAAGTGAGAACAAGAGGTGGAGGACAGCTTCCAGCAACAGTGTGAATCCAACTGAATATCATATTGTGATAACCGTATGGCTTGCCTGACATGCTTCGAGCACACTCCCATGCTGCGGTGGAGTTAAAGTTTACATGCAATATTAGAGCCAACTATTAGAGACAGTTCCCACCATTCTACCCGTGGAATTACCACAATTATTTCTTCACCCTGCATAAAGACAGACCATAAGACAATCGTGCTTTACAAAAGCACCTCAATTATCTAGGTTGGCTTTCTGACCCCGTGCGGTATTGGAAAATAAAGGCCTAACATCGATCAAAGAAAAAATGGTTCCCAGCATCCCTGACGGCATTAGAAAGACAGTAATCACATGCTCCTTTACCCATTCAATTCAATAACATTAACAAAAATAAATAGAAACCAGAATTTCAAACAACAATAAGATTTAGGAAAAATAGAATGTGGAACTGCTAGTAAATAAATAAAATAAAATACATATTCCAACTTTGCAGGCTCCTCCCAGGAATCAAACTTCAAGGTGTGTTCTCGTGAAGAGAAGTAGTAGTCCCAGCTATGTGCAACATCTGTCTGTATGTGAACAAAACAATTATTTGTAATCAAAAGTCAAAACCAAAAAGTATAAACTTGACAAGTTCATTCATCCTTCAAAGTTAAATACAGTTCAATTAGTCTTTGAAAACTAAAACATAATGTTCTCTAAATTAGTTCCTAAATGCAGATTATAAGAATCAGCGTTTGGAATGTCAAATTAGTTCCTAAAAAAAGGACACGCTTTTCAATTTTTTAATGACCAAACAACAAGGTATGAAACCACACGGGATCATTATATACCACCAAATTGTATCCTTTTACAATACTCAAATGGAATTCACATGTGATGGAGAATTATTATGTAAAATAGGCAGTGAATCAAGACAAGCTTAAGAACCTAGCAAAAAGTACATTTGAATTGCAAAGAGATGTTAGGGTTTGATGACTCTCCTACTTGAAAGAATTGAAAGAATGAAGAACAATGTTAGGGTTAGGTTAGGGTTGGATGTTGTGCATACCCTCTGAACCCTAACTTGTGCAAATTATTTTGCTTGCTGCTTATTTCCCTTAATCAAACAACGATGTATGAAACCACAGAACAAATTATAATCAAATACCAAATCGGAGGAGCAAAACAATTAAACAAACACAGAATAAAATTTGAAATATAACGTAAGACACGTTAGATCTAATAAAACAGACAATTGGAAAACAAAATACACGAAAGTCAAAAACCCTAGACTCGTAAATTATAATCTAGCGAAGGGAAAAAATTAAACTAACCTTGAAGATTTTATTTGTTCTCAGACACTCGTACGGTGAAAATTGGGGAAAGAATCGAAGCAAGAAATGGAATTGGGGTTCCAGCGGCGGTGGTTTGGAGAGGTAACAGAGAGAGAGAGAGAAACTCCGCGGGTGTGGTGTTGGAATGTTTGGACATGGAGGAAACCTTCGAGTTTTGTCTTCTGATGTCTTCGAGTTTGGGTAGTATACTATTTGGAGAGATTCTGATATTGGTGAATTTTTTACCAAAAGGGGCTTAAAATATATCAAAATTCTCAAACTACACCCCAATTCAAAATAATTCCCGTAATACTCCCCATTTATGACAGATTCTGGCGCTTTGCAGGGTTTGCAGGTGGGGGAATCGAGCTCCACGCCATAGCTATAGGAGTGGCGGAATTGCAAATTCCTCCATTGACCCACCACTGTCAGCACGGGTCCCACGTGCTCTTGCATGGGAGACAGATTTTTTTTTGTTTTTTTTTTAAATAATAATAAATTTAATATAATTATTAAAAATTATAAATATTAAGTAGTTAAGATGTTGTTGAATGTTTATTTTTTATGTTATGTAATTTTATTTTATGTGTGTACAATTTTGTTTTATTTTAGATATAATTAATAATAAAAAACTTTATGATATAAAAAGTGAAATAATATATTATGAGAAAAAATTGAAATATATATAATCAAAAAAACAAAATTATTACAATAATCCTAATACTAAGTATGCTCATGCCTATCTATACGTCCT
This sequence comes from Trifolium repens, assembly GCA_030408175.1. Classification (NCBI taxonomy): domain Eukaryota; kingdom Viridiplantae; phylum Streptophyta; class Magnoliopsida; order Fabales; family Fabaceae; genus Trifolium; species Trifolium repens. The sequence continues at coordinate 35,266,888 of CP125845.1, forward strand.
CCAGTGCCACAATCTGGAGGATGACCTTGCCGATGTCCTCTTCCATATTGTTGCCCATCATCGCGAGTAATTTCAAGAAAATTAATCACGTCTGTCATTGGACTACCCGCACCCATTGTCTCACCTACACCACCATGAACCGCCGTCGAACTTTCACCACCATGAGTTGCAGCATAAGTCGCCCATGATAAATTTAAAAAGTCGTTCGATTGTTCCCACTCGGTATTTTGGTATAATGGTTGGGTTGGTTGGGGTTGTATGGGTTGGTTGGTGTAATGTGCGTAATGTTGATTAAATCGCTGAGTTCCTGGTGATTCAAACCCAACGCAATCAAAGAAATTACGCGTTTGTTGGGGGGTTGTATAATCTGAAGGATTATATGTTTGGGTATCTGGTTGTGATTGTGGGATGGAGGTATGTTGTTGGGGGGTTGTATAATCTGAAGGATTATATGCGTACATACCTCCGCCCTCAATGCAAAACTTAGACGTCGCTCTTATTGATCAACCCTCTTGTGTTTTACTATATGAAAATCATCCACTTCCAGTGGATGGAGAGATAGCTGTTGGGGCGGTTTTTCACACCAAGCAAGAATGTATGCATGCAATTAAAGCTTTCCACATCAAACACTCAATAGTGAGCCACACTCTGCAATCTGATAGCAACAGGTACGTCATTAGATGCGAACAACCAACATGTCCTTTTATTTTGAGGGCGTCACTAAGCAAGAAAACCGGTCTTTGGCGTATTGCTACTATCAGTAATGATCACACTTGCATATCGGCTGGTATGTCCCAAGATCATCATAGTCTTGACGCTAAGATGATATGTGAAAGCATTCTGCCACTTCTAAGAGAAAACTTATCTGTCACACCAAAAATTATAGTCGCTCACATGAGAGATAAGTACAACTACACAATCAGCTATAAAAAGGCTTGGAATGCAAGAAACAAGGCGATCGAACAAATTTATGGGAATTGGGTGGATTCCTTTGAAGCTCTACCACAATGGGTGATGGTCATGCGACAATGGATCCCAGGAACCATTTGCCGATTGGAGACAAGTCCATCGTGAGCTCAATTGGTAGTGGTGAATGCATTGAACATGTACTTATGCTCCAGGTACATGGTTCGATTCACCACGAGGGCAAAAACTCCACAAGGGGGGTGGAGAAGGCCGTGAGTAACAGTGCTCAGTATCGGGAATGGCTGAGTTACCTGGTATCGGGAATGGCCAGGGCTGTTACAGAAAAAAGGCGCCTTTTTCTGTAACAGCCCTGGACCCTACCTCTCTGGTGGTCCCAGGCCTGGGTCACCCCCATAACTGTTACTCACGGCCTTCTCCACCCCCCTTGTGGAGTTTTTGCCCTCGTGGTGAATCGAACCATGTACCTGGAGCATAAGTACATGTTCAATGCTTTCACCACTACCAATTGAGCTAGTAGCTCAATTGGTAGTGGTGAATGCATTGAACATGTACTTATGCTCCAGGTACATGGTTCGATTCACCACGAGGGCAAAAACTCCACAAGGGGGGTGGAGAAGGCCGTGAGTAACAGTTATGGGGGTGACCCAGGCCTGGGACCACCAGAGAGGTGGGGTCCAGGGCTGTTACACATCGCACATTGACGGTGAAGTATTCTTCGAGCATTTGTTTTGGGCTTTTAAGCCATGCATTGAAGGTTTTGCGCATTGCAAGCCACTTGTGCAGGTAAATGGAACTTTTTTGACTGGAAAGTTTAAGGGGACGTTGTTGCTAGCCGTGGCCCAGGATGGAAACAGCCATATTTTCCCGGTCGCTTTCGCACTTGTGGAAGGGGAGACGAAGGAAGCTTGGAACTTCTTTCTCAAAAATTTGAGAGAGCATGTCACTCCACAGGAAGGCATATGCATGATTTCAGATAGGCACGCGGCTATTAAAAGTGCTTATGAAAATCCTGAAAATGGATGGTATCATCCACCCTCCTCACATGTGTACTGCATTCGCCACATTGCCCAAAACTTCTCGAGGCAATTCAAAGACACAAAACTTCGGAAACGTGCTGTTAATATGGGTAAATATCTAAAACTGTCTATACTTTTATACTATTTTCCACTAACATATTAAGCTAAAAAAATTCGTTTTAAATATAGGGTATGCACCAAGCGTGTCTTCATACAGATACTGGCGGCGAAAAATTGCGGAGGAAAGTTCAGAGGCTTTAACGTGGCTGGATAATATCCCCATAGAAAAATGGACGCAAGCATATGATGGAGGTAGACGGTGGGGTCACATGACAACTAATCTGGCCGAGTCGACGAATAACGTGTTCAAGGATATTCGCAGCCAACCCATCACATCTTTGGTCCAAGCAACCTATTATAGGTGTGCCAAACTATTTGGAAAACAAGGACATGAGTCAGCAGCCGTGGTAGCTTCTGGTCAAGGGTATGCTCAAGCGTGCCAGAAAAGGATAGTAGATGCACTCAAAAAGTCTAACACACACGTAGTCACCAATTTTGATAGGCGAAAGTTGACTTTCTCTGTGACAGAAACTGAGGATCCCCATGAAGGCCGACCAATGGATCATTTCAAAGTAGACTTGGTCCAAAAGTCGTGCGACTGTGGAGTGTTTCAGGCATTACATTTGCCTTGTTCGCATGCTATTGCTGCATGTTCTAAAGCTCGCATTCCCTATCAAGATTATATTGATGACGTGTATAAAGCTGCCAGTGTATACAATGTGTATGAGAAACCTTTTCCAGTAGTTCAAAGTAAAAGTTTATGGCCAACATATACAGGTCCCAAGCTTGTTCCCCACGGCGATTTGAAAAGAACGAAGAAAGGACGTCCACAGAAGAACCGCATTGCAACTGAAATGGACGAATTTGAAAAAAGGGAGCGGTTATGTGGCTTATGTAAGATGCCGGGTCATAACTATAGCAATTGTCATAATGTTGGGGGACCCTCTACGTAATGCTACTAGTTTATTTATGTCATTTTTTTCCGTACGTCTTTGTATTATATTATGAACATATTTATAACAAATTTTAAATTTTATTTCAAAATACATGAGTGTCTACATTATTAATACAAACTAAAAAAAAATAAAACAAAATTGTACACACATAAACTAAAATTACATAACATAAAATAAAATTATAGGCGAAATTTGTATTAGAATTATTGTAATAATTTTTATTATATATTATTTATTTTTTTTATAGGCGAAATTTTTTTTTTATTATATATTATAGAATTTTTTTTCTCATAATATATTATTTAACTTCTTTCTATCATTAAGTTTTTTTATCATTAATTATATTTATAATTTTTAATAATTATATTAAATTTATTATTATTTAAAAAAAAACAAAATAAAATAAAATCTGTCTCCCATGCAAGAGCACGTGGGACCCGTGCTGACAGTGGTGGGTCAATGGAGGAATTTGCAATTCCGCCACTCCTATAGCTATGGCGTGGAGCTCGATTCCCCCACCTGCAAAGCGCCAGAATCTGTCATAAATGGGGAGTATTACGGGAATTATTTTGAATTGGGGTGTAGTTTGGGAATTTTGATTTATTTTAAGCCCCTTTTGGTAAAAAATTCGATATTGGTTTTGTGGCTGTGGAGAATTGAAATCGAAGCAAGAAATGGCTGGCGAGAGTGATCAAGAAAGGAAGAGGAGCAGGCTATGTTGTTCGTTCACCCTCTCAACCCCTGCGTGGAAGAAATGGAATTTGTTCAAATTCAATTCTTTCCATTTATTATTATTTAATTTTTTTGTACAATTTCTGTTTTCTGTTTTTTATTATTAGCGGTCAAAATGTGTCCGTTTATGTGATCGACATTATCTAGGAACCGGATCCTCTCAATCTAATTTTTTGTCAATCTCTCTCAATCAATAAATTGCAACCGTCAAATTAATCCAACGAGCCAAAAGACTGGAAGTCTAAATTATTGAAGTAAATTCTAATGTACAAAATAAAATATTCCTCACACCATATTTGCATCAACGACCAAATTCAACCTTATATGATTATACTCATTCCAACAAGATGGTGTTTTTATGCATTAGTTTTCTCTTGTCATCTCTAATCTACAACCAGTTTTGAGCTTTTTTCATCAAAAAGACAACAAGAGAGATGAGAAAATTGGGCATGAAATCTGAATAAACAAAATGTTCTGGACTGGGCCTAGAGCTGGCCCAATCCACTCTCTGCTCGACGCAAGGAGCTTAGCGTTCTTGCTCGACGCAAGGAGCTTAGCGTTCTTGCTCGACGTACACAGCTAGGAGCTCCTCCCCAACGACCTTCGAGCTCCCTGCTCGGATCTACTACGCTACCACAATTCCCACGTGTTCCTATTAATCAGGGCACATACCAGATGAGCTCAACTGCCTCCCCACGCGATGCGGGACAGCTCATCACCAGGATAAGGACTAAATGCCGGTTCCTTGCTCCAACAACGGAGAAATCCTGGCAGTCTCTCCTATTGGGCCGTTGTGCACAGCCCATTAAGAGGACCTTGGCCCAGCGCTGGGGGATCTATAAATACTCTCCTTCACTGGAGGGTCAGGTATTCTATTCTCACTTTTTACTCTCACTTGGTACGTGTTCACTCCACTGACTTTAGCATCGGAGCGCCTGCTGTCATACCCTAATTTTGCCCCTACACTTTTTTATTTATTTCTATTTTTTGCCCCTCATGCATTTTTGTTCCAATTTTGACCCATAACCTCTCTCACTTTTGCATAAGTCAAGAAAGTCAACATTTTGATCAAAAAGTCAACAGTTTGACCAAAAGTCAACACTTTGACTAAATAAGTCAACAAAACCATTCAATTTAAAAATCAATGTTGACACAAAACACATGGAACTATTTTTTTCTTGCATGGTTATGGCTTAGCATTATCATAAGAGACAAAATTTTACCATTTTGCCCTCACATTTTCTTTATTTATTTATTTTTAATTAGTTACTTGCATTTCAAGAAGCCTTTTTAAGCATCAAATTTCAATTCTTTTTCTTTCATTTCTAATCCATAAACATATTACATAATCACATTTCATCATGCATATTTTTATTTCTTGACATATTTATTTTATTTTCATATATTATTTTGTTTTATTCCAAAAAAATCAAAAGAAGAACAAAAAATTGTCCCAATCATTTTTACACCTCATCAAGGGAATAGAAGGTTCTTTTCCTTCTTACTAGACACCTCACCATTTGTACAAAAATCCCAAAACCATAGTACAAAAAATCCCAAGAAACAATCTCCAATTTGCCCTCACTAACTCTCACAAATCACTACTATTCTAACCTAATTCCTCCCTATAAATAGAAGCATTGTTTTCAGAGCCCTAGGTTAGAGCTAGAAATCACTGAAAACGGCGCAGCAACAGAGAACAAAAAACAATTCCATTTTTCTTCATTTTTCAAAAAATTCCAAACCTCACAATCTCACCTCAAGCTCATAACTTAGCCATCAAAACACCTTCATCACGTTCTCAGAAGAAGGAATCAGTCATTTTCAGTGAAGAAAGGTGAAGAAATTGAAGTAAGAAACAGCCACGGCACCAAGGAAGAAAACGAGCTCAAGTAGGACGATTCAGAAGGCTATCCAGGTAAATACCTACACCATTCGTCTCGCTTAGATGTTTAGAAGCTTTCTGGTTTGCTAGTTTTGTTCATTTTGGCCTGTTTTGCGTTTTTGCGTTTTTGTCTCAAGACTTTGTTCTCTTCGTTTTTTCATTTCTGTGAGGAATCAGAGAAAACCATTTGTACTTTTGGATTCCTTGTGAAAAAACGAAGAGAATGATATAAATTTTGTTAAGTTTCGTGGTGGTTTGAGGTAGCTCCGGTGGCCGGCGCCGTCGCCGGCAAGCCAGGGCTCACCGGAGAAGAAAACCCCACCGTGGGTCATCTTCTTCCTCAAGTTTGAAACGTGACCGTCCGATCCATTTGTTTAATCCTGCACGTTGATCAGTAGTTTATAACGTAGCCGTCAGATCTCATTTAAATGAGATCTGACGGTGATAACGCTTTTGGCGTACGTGTTCGTGCTACACTGGATCTGTGATCTGGGCCAGTAGATCTGAGTTGCATGATCTTGATCAGACAACCCAGATCCCGCGCGCGTATGGTGCACGGCCTTTCAATGTCTGCACCTGATCGTTTTTTGTTCTGACCTTTTTTTTTTTTTTTTTTTTTTTTTTTGTTTGTTTGACTTGTGCATGGATTGGGCTTCAGGCCCAGAAGCGCTATCCACACCCCCACTTTTTACTTCTCTTCTTTATTTACACCCCCTTTCAGCTTATGATTTTAATTGTTTTTTTTTAGCTTATTTGTAAAAGCACTTAAGTGACTTCCTAGCTTATTTAAGCTCAGTAAGTCACTGTTTATGCTTATATCATATTTCCATGTGTGATTTCCTTTTAACTTATTTTCATAAGTGTTTTTTTTTTATATTAAGCTTTTTGTGCATAAGTGCTTATTTAGGGTTTCAAGAAGCTCTTTAGCTTATTTGACCCTAATTTTTACACAACATTTATTTTGATACAGTAGCTTTCATATGTGAATATTATTTTGCTTTCTTAATTTATTTTCATAAGTCATTTTAGTTTAAGTTGCTTTTAGTTTATTTTTTTTTAATAAGTGCTTAAGTGATCCAAATTACTTCTTTAAGTACTTTTGAGTCACTTTCTTTTGCACATATTTTTGTCTAAATCTAATTAGCTTAGGTCAATCATGTTTGCTTATGTTTGTTTATTTATCTCATACTTACATATATTAATTTAATTGCTCGCAATTTAATTTTTGTATCATATTTAATTTATTGCTTCATGCATGTTTACTTAGCATTGCATATTTACATTAATCATTTGTATCTACGCATTTGCATTTGTGTTTTGCATATTTCATGATCTACTTTATTATTATTATCTGTTTTGCTATTGTGTCTGCTCTGTTCCTCCTGATCTTTTCTTTGGGACTTTATTTTCCGAATAATTAATCAAACTCTTTTGCAATAATTAATGGATGAAAAAGGGAGAATCTGGCATCTGCTTCTTTCTTCCCGAGTTGTCTTGGTAGCCGGTCATCTGACTAGTCACTCAAGCTACTCTCATTCTAAAAGTACTAAAATTGACCAACCTTCGTCTTTCCTTTTGACTTTATTTTTATAATAACTTAATCAAACTCTTTGAAATAATTAATGGGTGAAAAAGGGAGAATCTGGCATCTGCTTCTTTCTTCCCGAGTTGTCTTGGTAGCCGGTCATCTGACTAGTTCATTCAAGCAGCTCTCATTCTAAAATCAGTATTAAAAACAACCAACGATCGTCTTTTCTTTTAGACACTTTTTCTTCAATAACTTAACCAAAGATTTTCATAATAATGAATGAAAATGGGAGAATCTGGCATCTGCTTCTTTCTTCCCCGGGTTGTCTCGGTAGCCGGTCATCTGACTAGTTCACTCGAGCTGCTCTCATTCCAAAAACAAGCGTTAAAACTTAACCTCACACACTTAAACTTCTTTTTCAAGAAAACATGGATATACGCTTTATCCATTCCTCTGACACATACACAGCTTAAGCCTCTGATTAGAGCATACAAGCATTGTTGTATCAGCGGAATGCGAAATAAGCAACATCCATTATTCAACTCTTTTTTTCAAGGGGTACACGTTTTATCTACTCCTCTGACACACACACAGCTTAAGCCTCTGATTAGAGCATACAAGCGTCGTTGTGTCAGCGGAATACGAAATAAGCGTTATCCACTAAAATCAACCAACCACACAAATGTTTTTTACCAGAACTACGTGAGTTTTGAGTTTCCCATTGCACCGGGGAATACGTAGGAGCGGGCTCCTACAACCGTCAAACTCAACTAATAAAAACCTTTTTTTAATTTATTTTGGAAACGAAGTAGAGATTAGGTAAGAGATAAGGCAATTTAATTCAAACCTACGCAAACGAACCCCAAACCACCTAAACGGTTCCCATCGAGTACGATGGATGCGAGGGGTGCTAACACCTTCCTCTCGCATAACCAACTCCCGAACCAAAACAAAGGTTTTAGCGATATTTCCCTTTCCCCCCACGGGATAAATAAACGTCGATGGCGACTTCATTGAATAAAAATGGAAGTGATTTTCCAGCCCGCTACAGCTGGCGACTTCACTGGGGACTTTTGAGAGTTAAGCCCAGTTTAGTTGGTTTGTTCGTTTGTTTGCTTTTTCAGGTTTGCAATATCTTGCCTTATCTTTTATTTTTCTGTCAATTATATCTGCTTGGATTGGCTGTTTCTCTTCTTCTACTCCTTCTTTTATTTTTCTTTTGCCCTTGTGGCGTGGTTACTGTGAGAAGCTCTATACCCGAGCTTGAGAAAAGCTTAGGCTAAGCTAGAGGTCTTTATGTTGGGTGACCGGTCATCTGACTAGTAACTCCGGCATAATCACCTCGCCTAGAGTAGATCCTCTTGGAGATGTCAGGACATCGGTCAGCTGACTAGTGTCTCTGATGTTTTCTTGTTGGGTCCGTGACTCTAGGGACCTTTATTATCCGGTCTAGAACCAAACCTTGTTACTAGGGACCTCTGTTTAGAACCCGTGTCAAGGTTGCTCAACGGCCTTACCTAGATGAGATTTCCTTTTGGGCACGTTTGTCGTGAGCTTTGCAATAGCGACATCGTTTCCAAAGGGGTAATCCGTGATTCTAGGCACTTTGTCAAACCTAGAACAACATGTGAGAGGGATGGGTTACAGGTAACTTTGAACCTCTCGACTTCAGATATGTTAATTACACCTCTGCTTCACAGCAACAGAATCTGCGAATCTGCTACGAAGGTGCATCCATGCATCCATGCACTCATGCATTCATTCATAAAAAATTCATGAAAGAAACTTTTTTGCATAACATTTGCATAAAAAATAAAACGATGAAGCATAAAACTTTTGCATACATTTGCATTCATACAAAAGACCATTATCTCATCCTCACCTGTCCATTTCAACAGTCATATCCCCGGCACTGATATCGGACTCCAAACACTTCAAGAGAATTATGGAAAACATACAGAAGCATATTGATGCCTTGAAAGGCGATGTGGACCAAGTAACTGATAAGTTGGACCGTGTTTTGGAAATACTAGCTAGTCTCAGTCTTCCTTCAAGAGTGGACCCTGCAACAGTAGGGGCAAATCCTCCAATTGATTCCCCATTGACAAAAGTGCCAAGAACTCATCAAGTCCAACCCGGGTTTGCTATGCCTCGAAGTCTAGAGGACCCCAAGAACACTCATCAAGGTGATAACGTTAAGGGAAAATTTGTTGTATCCCCGAGTGAGGAGACTCGCCAAAGGTTCAAGGCAATAGAGGACAAGCTAAGGATGATGGAATCATTCTTGCCCAACAATGTCAGCCCACCACGCTCTCACTCTCACTCAATGGTGTTTGCTCGCACCCCATGCTTCAATCATCAGTATCCAACAGTTGTTCAACCTCAACAATCTCAAGGGTTTCCAAAACAGGCAATACAGACACCTTTGAATCATTCCCAGTCAAGACAGTTTGCACAGAACCCAAGACGGCAACTGAATCTGCCAAAGGCCACTCGGGAAAAGAAATTTATTGATCCAATCCCAATGCCATGCAGTCAGCTCTTATCATATTTAGTGCACAATGGAATGATAACCCCAAGAGCTTTAAAGCCAATGTTTGCGCCATTCCCTAATTGGTATGATCCCAAAGCGAAATGTGAGTTTCATCTTGGGGCAGAAGGACATACTATTGATAACTGCAAGGCTTTCAAACACAAGGTTCAAGAGCTTATTGATAAGAAACTGTTGAGTTTCAAAGAGGGAGAGCCCAACCGTGAAGGATAATTCATTGTCAAGTCATGCAGACCCTTCTGAGTATGCTAGTTGAAGAGTTCAAGGATCGAATCAAGCCGTTGAATTTATCTTTAGGCTGTCATGTTTTAATTTCCTTGTTGTTAAGTTTTATTAGCATTTCAACTTTGTTTGTTTGCAATAGTAATCTTAATGAAATAATAATGCATGTTTTGAATCCATTCTTTCATGTCCATTCACTTTTCTCTCTTCTACTTCACAAAAAGCAAAATATATATCAATATTTCTCATTTCATTTCTTTCTTTATCATTTCTGTTTGAACAAAGATTGGAGAGAGGATGATGAAAAACGAAATAACCAAGTTGCTACAGTATGCTTTCAAATAGAACTTTGTTGATGATGTAAGGCATTGTTTCAAATCCCCAAACACCGGAGAAATAAGGGAGATAATCCGTAGTCAACCCCTTTGAGCCTAGAAGTTGGTGTTTCTTTCTGTATGAAAAAACCCACAATTTTAACCCGGGGCAGGGTAGTGTTCAATTAATTCGACCATGCGTTCGAGTTTAAAGAGAAAAGCAAAAAATCAATAAGGTGTTTCTCATCACCCATTACCAAGGCAGTCACAATTCGCCAAACAAAATAAAAAAAAAGAGAGAGAAAGAAAGAAAAGCCCGCTAAGTCAAAACCTCAAAATGGCTTAGGCAAAAATTAGGGTATCCCGCTAGACTAAAAAGCAAAAGAACAGTCTAGGCAAAAGTTAGGGATTGAAAAAAAAAAAAAAAAAAAAAAAAAAAAAAAAAAAATGAAAAAATGGTGAAAAAGTGAACGTCACCCAGACTCACGACAAAACAAGATCATGTAACCAAAACAAAAGGCAATGTGACTGCCACAAAAAGGGAAACGCATCCTTGGCCTCCGAGCCATCATATCCTCACCATCACAATTCCAAAAAAAAACCTCTTGGGACTTGAATTCGTGAGTTGAGTTAATTGAACTTAGGGCCGAAGATCATCACGAAGAATGGGATGGGTTAAAATCAAACTTTGAGCCTTATATCCTTTTATTCATAAACCGTGAACCAGGCCACGTTACAACCTTCAAAAGACCTAATTGAAGCAAGGTTTAGCTTGAAAGCATACGGTAGCAAGGTTGTGTTAACCTGACTCCCAAAAATCTTTTGTTAATATCTTACTCTCTCATCATCTTCCGCGATATACATTCATTGTACATAAATATCATCTCAACTTCAATTTCAAAACTTGCATTAAAATGGCATTAGAATTAACTATTCCAAACAAACAGGTTTATCTGCAAGTCTGCACTTGACAATAAGGAAGTTCCAACTCTGAGCTGTTACCGAGCAATCAAGAAGAATCTTGGACTAATCTGGGGCAACTATCTCAGAACTCCACTTAATCATGGGGCATATCCCTTAGAAAGGTCATTCAGCACAGACAGAGTGCCCTAAGGTCGCATCATGGACCTAACAAATCAGATCAAGACACTCCTAATCAGGGGCAAATCATCTTGGGATTCAGCCAATCAAGTGCAAACCCTTATGACTATGGGATAGATCACCTGAAGATCCTGATGGCACAGCCAAACATGTTCCAAGGATGGATCAATCTAGGGGCAAACAACCTTGGAGTTCTGCCAATCAAGAACAAACTCTTGTGACTAGGGGCAGATTACTTGAAGACCCTGCCGAGTCGGTCGAACATGTTTCAGAATGGTTCAATCTAGGGGCATACCTCTCAGAGAGGGAGAACCAATATCAGTAAGTTAGCCGAGAGTCAAGGCAAAGCACTTCAAATGCCCAACAGACTGGGACAAGATAAGATACACGGAGGCAGGTTCTCCCTATACCTTCAAGCTACTCAAGCGAGGACTGGTAGACGTCTGCAACCATTAAGTCCGGAACTGGTGTCGGGAATTAACTTCAAACCATCATTCCACAAAAAGCCTTGACACCCGAAACATTCACCACCCTCCATAGGGGTACTAATCATTGTCATGCATTAGCCATGTCATTTCATTCATGCAAATAATTGTCATGCATCAGTCATCGTCATGCATTAGTCATGTCATTTCATTCATGCAAATAAGCGTCATGCATTAGTCATGTCATTTCATTCATGTAAATCATTAGCATGCATTGATCACGTCATTTCATTCAAGCATCAGGTATGCCCCATACCACCAGACCAATAACTCAGAAAAAATCAAATAGCCAAATCAAACATCCACAATCAAGAACCTAACCTTGCATTGACAATCCCAAAGTCCAATCATTATTGGCACACCTTCAAAAGTCCAATCATCCAATGAAACCCAAATAAAATCCAGTGTTCATTAACACCCATGTTAAAACCCAATTTCCAACAGCACACAGTTACTTCATGTCATCATTAATCATGCATCTTCAGGCATCCATGCATATACATTCATGCATCACCATGCATTCATAAATAAACATTCAAAAACCGTATGTCAAATCATGAGCATAATTAAACACTGCATTAGTCTTGCATTTTTAGGCAATTGACAAGCATTCATTGCAAACATGCATAGGCAAAAGCAGATTTAAATATTCCTATTCAAGGAATAGCAGGGTTTGGTCACTCAGTTATCGAAAGAGGCAGTTTGATTTTTCTCCAACAAAGTGGTGGGTACATTATTCATCCAGCTGATCAACTAAAAGTCTCCTCCCCAGTGAATTGCAAACTCTGGAGGAATTCTGTTACAAAATGATCACAACAGTTTGCCCATCCCCAATAGGAAAGGCAATCCTACAGAATCCTGAGAGAAGGATATTCAGTGAAATCCGTAGGCCCGAGGGTGGTGATTTCTCTTCAAAGTGCAACACCGAGGTGTTACATTTGTTTGACTCAAGGACGTACAACTCCTAGTTTAGGTGTTAGTTCCTTCAGATTACAGAATCCTGAGAGAAGGATATTCAGTGGAATCCGTAGGCCCGAGGGTGGTGATTTCTCTTCAAAGTGCAACACCGAGGTGTTACATTTGTTTGACTCAAGGACGTACAGCTCCTAGTTTAGGTGTTAGTTCCTTCAGATACAGAATCCTGAGAGAAGGGTATTCAGTGGAATCCGTAGACCCGAGGGTGGTGATTTCTCTTCAAAGTGCAACACCGAGGTGTTACATTTGTTTGTCTCAAGGACGTACAACTCCTGGTTTAGGCGTTAGTTCCTTCAGATACAGAATCCTGAGAGAAGGATATTCAGTGGAATCCGTAGGCCCGAGGGTGGTGATTTCTCTTCAAAGTGCAACACCGAGGTGTTACATTTGTTTGTCTCAAGGACGTACAACTCCTGGTTTAGGCGTTAGTTCCTTCAGATACAGAATCCTGAGAGAAGGATATTCAGTGGAATCCGTAGGCCCGAGGGTGGTGATTTCTCTTCAAAGTGCAACACCGAGGTGTTACATTTGTTTGTCTCAAGGACGTACAACTCCTGGTTTAGGCGTTAGTTCCTTCAGATACAGAATCCTGAGAGAAGGATATTCAGTGGAATCCGTAGGCCCGAGGGTGGTGATTTCTCTTCAACACTGAGGTGTTACATGTGTTTGTTTCAAGGACATACAACTCCTGGTTTAGGCGTTAGTTCCTTCAGGTACAGAATCCTGAGATAAGGATTTCGAAGATACCGGGCAGGTTTATTCTCTCCTATCATCATTCATGCCGCAAAATTAGGGCATTCTGTATTTAATTATCTTTTACCGAAAGAATACGAATACCGAGGTTATTCGCATTCTTACGGTCCAAGCTAATTAAATAGGGGCAGCTGTCATACCCTAATTTTGCCCCTACACTTTTTTATTTATTTCTATTTTTTGCCCCTCATGCATTTTTGTTCCAATTTTGACCCATAACCTCTCTCACTTTTGCATAAGTCAAGAAAGTCAACATTTTGATCAAAAAGTCAACAGTTTGACCAAAAGTCAACACTTTGACTAAATAAGTCAACAAAACCATTCAATTTAAAAATCAATGTTGACACAAAACACATGGAACTATTTTTTTCTTGCATGGTTATGGCTTAGCATTATCATAAGAGACAAAATTTTACCATTTTGCCCTCACATTTTCTTTATTTATTTATTTTTAATTAGTTACTTGCATTTCAAGAAGCCTTTTTAAGCATCAAATTTCAATTCTTTTTCTTTCATTTCTAATCCATAAACATATTACATAATCACATTTCATCATGCATATTTTTATTTCTTGACATATTTATTTTATTTTCATATATTATTTTGTTTTATTCCAAAAAAATCAAAAGAAGAACAAAAAATTGTCCCAATCATTTTTACACCTCATCAAGGGAATAGAAGGTTCTTTTCCTTCTTACTAGACACCTCACCATTTGTACAAAAATCCCAAAACCATAGTACAAAAAATCCCAAGAAACAATCTCCAATTTGCCCTCACTAACTCTCACAAATCACTACTATTCTAACCTAATTCCTCCCTATAAATAGAAGCATTGTTTTCAGAGCCCTAGGTTAGAGCTAGAAATCACTGAAAACGGCGCAGCAACAGAGAACAAAAAACAATTCCATTTTTCTTCATTTTTCAAAAAATTCCAAACCTCACAATCTCACCTCAAGCTCATAACTTAGCCATCAAAACACCTTCATCACGTTCTCAGAAGAAGGAATCAGTCATTTTCAGTGAAGAAAGGTGAAGAAATTGAAGTAAGAAACAGCCACGGCACCAAGGAAGAAAACGAGCTCAAGTAGGACGATTCAGAAGGCTATCCAGGTAAATACCTACACCATTCGTCTCGCTTAGATGTTTAGAAGCTTTCTGGTTTGCTAGTTTTGTTCATTTTGGCCTGTTTTGCGTTTTTGCGTTTTTGTCTCAAGACTTTGTTCTCTTCGTTTTTTCATTTCTGTGAGGAATCAGAGAAAACCATTTGTACTTTTGGATTCCTTGTGAAAAAACGAAGAGAATGATATAAATTTTGTTAAGTTTCGTGGTGGTTTGAGGTAGCTCCGGTGGCCGGCGCCGTCGCCGGCAAGCCAGGGCTCACCGGAGAAGAAAACCCCACCGTGGGTCATCTTCTTCCTCAAGTTTGAAACGTGACCGTCCGATCCCTTTGTTTAATCCTGCACGTTGATCAGTAGTTTATAACGTAGCCGTCAGATCTCATTTAAATGAGATCTGACGGTGATAACGCTTTTGGCGTACGTGTTCGTGCTACACTGGATCTGTGATCTGGGCCAGTAGATCTGAGTTGCATGATCTTGATCAGACAACCCAGATCCCGCGCGCGTATGGTGCACGGCCTTTCAATGTCTGCACCTGATCGTTTTTTGTTCTGACCTTTTTTTTTTTTTTTTTTTTTTTTTTTGTTTGTTTGACTTGTGCATGGATTGGGCTTCAGGCCCAGAAGCGCTATCCACACCCCCACTTTTTACTTCTCTTCTTTATTTACACCCCCTTTCAGCTTATGATTTTAATTGTTTTTTTTTAGCTTATTTGTAAAAGCACTTAAGTGACTTCCTAGCTTATTTAAGCTCAGTAAGTCACTGTTTATGCTTATATCATATTTCCATGTGTGATTTCCTTTTAACTTATTTTCATAAGTGTTTTTTTTTTATATTAAGCTTTTTGTGCATAAGTGCTTATTTAGGGTTTCAAGAAGCTCTTTAGCTTATTTGACCCTAATTTTTACACAACATTTATTTTGATACAGTAGCTTTCATATGTGAATATTATTTTGCTTTCTTAATTTATTTTCATAAGTCATTTTAGTTTAAGTTGCTTTTAGTTTATTTTTTTTTAATAAGTGCTTAAGTGATCCAAATTACTTCTTTAAGTACTTTTGAGTCACTTTCTTTTGCACATATTTTTGTCTAAATCTAATTAGCTTAGGTCAATCATGTTTGCTTATGTTTGTTTATTTATCTCATACTTACATATATTAATTTAATTGCTCGCAATTTAATTTTTGTATCATATTTAATTTATTGCTTCATGCATGTTTACTTAGCATTGCATATTTACATTAATCATTTGTATCTACGCATTTGCATTTGTGTTTTGCATATTTCATGATCTACTTTATTATTATTATCTGTTTTGCTATTGTGTCTGCTCTGTTCCTCCTGATCTTTTCTTTGGGACTTTATTTTCCGAATAATTAATCAAACTCTTTTGCAATAATTAATGGATGAAAAAGGGAGAATCTGGCATCTGCTTCTTTCTTCCCGAGTTGTCTTGGTAGCCGGTCATCTGACTAGTCACTCAAGCTACTCTCATTCTAAAAGTACTAAAATTGACCAACCTTCGTCTTTCCTTTTGACTTTATTTTTATAATAACTTAATCAAACTCTTTGAAATAATTAATGGGTGAAAAAGGGAGAATCTGGCATCTGCTTCTTTCTTCCCGAGTTGTCTTGGTAGCCGGTCATCTGACTAGTTCATTCAAGCAGCTCTCATTCTAAAATCAGTATTAAAAACAACCAACGATCGTCTTTTCTTTTAGACACTTTTTCTTCAATAACTTAACCAAAGATTTTCATAATAATGAATGAAAAAGGGAGAATCTGGCATCTGCTTCTTTCTTCCCCGGGTTGTCTCGGTAGCCGGTCATCTGACTAGTTCACTCGAGCTGCTCTCATTCCAAAAACAAGCGTTAAAACTTAACCTCACACACTTAAACTTCTTTTTCAAGAAAACATGGATATACGCTTTATCCATTCCTCTGACACATACACAGCTTAAGCCTCTGATTAGAGCATACAAGCATTGTTGTATCAGCGGAATGCGAAATAAGCAACATCCATTATTCAACTCTTTTTTTCAAGGGGTACACGTTTTATCTACTCCTCTGACACACACACAGCTTAAGCCTCTGATTAGAGCATACAAGCGTCGTTGTGTCAGCGGAATACGAAATAAGCGTTATCCACTAAAATCAACCAACCACACAAATGTTTTTTACCAGAACTACGTGAGTTTTGAGTTTCCCATTGCACCGGGGAATACGTAGGAGCGGGCTCCTACAACCGTCAAACTCAACTAATAAAAACCTTTTTTTAATTTATTTTGGAAACGAAGTAGAGATTAGGTAAGAGATAAGGCAATTTAATTCAAACCTACGCAAACGAACCCCAAACCACCTAAACGGTTCCCATCGAGTACGATGGATGCGAGGGGTGCTAACACCTTCCTCTCGCATAACCAACTCCCGAACCAAAACAAAGGTTTTAGCGATATTTCCCTTTCCCCCCACGGGATAAATAAACGTCGATGGCGACTTCATTGAATAAAAATGGAAGTGATTTTCCAGCCCGCTACACCTGCAGGTACAACCCCCCCTCCGTTGGTGATTTACTGCTTCATTCAATTCTCTACTCAACAAAGGATTCATCAAGTGAAGGATTTGCTGGCCCAGAACCTTTCTGATCAACAGGTTAGATCAGTGGCGCCGTCTGTGGGAATCTGGTTTCCCCTTCTTTAACAATTTAAAGTTCAAAATCGACTCTTTGTTTTTCAACAACTTTCATTATTGCCAGTGGATCCAACACTCGTATCGACGGAGATCACGACAACGACAACCGTGATTTCATCCCCACGGTTTCTTCCCCCGTGGAACAGAACACCGTCATCAGCCCTGTGCGCCCGGGCGATCAACCGCCACCAGAATCCGACCCAAGGGACGGTCGCGAAGCCTCGTTGTCATCGGAGGAAGATGACATGCAAATTTTGAACGTTCGTCAATCCGGGAAACACCCGCAAAATACGCAGGAAATTCTGGTGGCCAGCGCACAACCCGCTGACCAACCAACTAGAGCGGATTTTCTGAGGATTCTCGCCGCCCTCGAGAAAAATACGCAGGTAATGGCGCAACAGAATCGCAGGATTGAAGCGCTAGAAAAAAATCAACGCCCCCAGCGGGCAGACAACTCTCCCCCGCGGAGACATCCCTCGTCTAGGTCCCCTCCTCGACAGGAAACAGCCAGACAACGGCGTCCTGCCATCGAGACGATCCAACCTCCAACCAGCAAAAGGGGTCGAACTCCACCTCCATGCGAGGAAAGAGTCTCCCCAATCACAAAAAAGGGGAAGACAGTCGAGCAGCCTCGCCACTCTCCCCAAGGAATGCGAAATATGGCGAGACAGGGAGGCACCTCTAGTCGCCCTGCTCGCGACGATTATGAATACCGAAGCCCCACACCGGGCCGTCGGTATAATGATGATACTTTCGAGTTCTCCCCCAATGGCAGCGAGGAGGAGGATAGCGTCTGCGCTCTCTCGAGTGACATCATGAGGGCACCTATCCCCGCAGCGCTGGAGAGGCTCCCCAATCTCCCCTCCTATGATGGATTGACCGACCCGGACGATCATATCAACAACTTCAACACCATATTCAACTTCCGCAGAACAAGCGGAGCTATCAAGTGCAGGCTCTTCCCCACAACACTAAGGAAATGAGCGCTGACCTGGTATACAAGTCTTCCTCCTCGGTATGTGTTTTCCTGGCACGATTTCTCAGACCAATTTAAGCAAAACTTTACTGCGTCTCAGAAACAGCCGAAGACAGTAGCCACCTTGGAAGCCATATTCCAAGGACCAAAAGAATCTCTTCGTGCATACATCGAGAGGTTCAACAGAGAAGCCGTACAGGTCGAAACGACCGACGAGATGAAGAGGTACCTGCTCGCGCGTGGCCTCCGTCCCCGAACTGACTTCGCCAAGGCTGTGGGCATTGAGAAGCCCAGGACTTTGGCCCAGCTCCTCGCCAAAGCAGAACCGTACATACAGTACGAGGAGCAGGAGATGGCTGACGCCCTCCGCCAAGGACGAGCCAAGGAAGCTCCCCCTCGACAAGAAACACACAAGCCTCCCCGGGAATCCGGGCAGAGAGACGGGGGCAGAAGAAGAGGTGATAAACCCCGGGGACCCCCCGGTTTATTCACAGTTTACACTCCCCTCAACGCCTCTCGCGAGCATATCCTGACCGAGTGCTACGACACGGAATTTAAGAAAGGGTATCAAATTCCCCAAACCAGGGATGACCAAGCCTGGTCAGGATAAATCGAAGTGGTGCAGGTACCACAGAGCTTACGGTCACGTGACCGAAGAATGCATCCATCTGAAGGATGCCATAGAGACCCTCATTCGCCAGGGAAGACTTGGAAGATTCAAGCGCGAAGAGAGTCCTAAACAAGCTGCTCGACAAGCCGCTAATGTCGAGGAATATCATCCTGCATCTGGCGGGAACGAACCAAAGAAGGTCGCCATTTCCATCTCGCGACCAGAAGATTTCCGTGTCCCCGACAACTTCGAGGACAAAAACTCTCATCCCACTTTTTCTAAGTGGGAAAATTTTGCTGAAACAATGGTGATATCCGCTGGTGGCTACAGTCAGAAGACCATCAGATCTGCTAAGAGAAAGTTCGAGGAGCTCATCGACTCCTCCTCAAATCAGCCTGTCACCCTCGACAGGCCCAAAAAAGGCTCGGTTCCCCTAGCATTCTACAAGGAGGAACTTCCTGGTGGGACACCCAACGCCCACATCCCCCTCCTCATCCGGGCAGACATGGCCAACTTTGATGTCCGCCGAATTCTCGTCGACACTGGGAGCTCGGCCGACATCATGTTCTCCCAATGCTTCACTGCCCTACAGCTCGACGAGACTTATCTGGCACCCTATGTAGGCTCCGACTACCAAGGATTCAACGGAGCGACGACCAAACCATGGGGCTATGTCGACCTCGTGGTGACTTTCGGAGAAGGAGAGGCAGCTAGATCTGTCAAGATTCAATTTCTGGTCGTAGACTGCCCATCACTCTATCAGTGCATCTTGGGCCGCGAGGCAATGGCAAATCTGCTCGCCGTCCCCTCAACTACCCACTTAAAAATGAAATATTATACGACTAAGGGGCACGTCGCCACTCTGCACGGGGACATAGAAGCCGCAAGGAGATGTTTCGATGCAACTACCAAAGGCCTCAGCTATATCGGCCAGCTTCCCAGCCCGTCAAAGAAACCAAAGTTGACATCTTTGCTCCCAGCACCAAATGTGAGCTCTATCGAGCTCGACAGCAGGCACTACAAGAAGGAGCACAAAGAAGAAAAGAAGCTCTGAAAAGAAAAGAAAGAGGAGGATGAGGCGAGTAAAGAAAATTTTCGCCCCATCCCAGATGTAGTACAACGTAGGAGGAAGCAGTCTCCCGAGAAAGAGGAGGCTGCTCAAAAAGCTGTAAAAGACCTCTTAGAGGCAAATTTTATTTCTGAGGCCAGGTATACAACCTGGCTCTCCAATGTTGTACTCGTTAAAAAATCTAATGGAAAATGGCGTATGTGTGTTGACTATACCGATCTCAACAGGGCTTGCCCTAAAGATTCTTATCCTTTACCATGCATAGATAGTCTTGTAGATAATTCGTCTGGTTTTAAATTACTGTCTTTTATGGATGCGTACTCAGGATATAATCAAATACCGATGGCGGTCGCCGACAGGTACAAAACTGCCTTCATGACCCCAACGGGAAATTACTATTATAACGTTATGCCCTTCGGTTTAAAAAACGCTGGTGTCACGTACTAGAGAATGATGAACACAATATTCCGAAAACAAATTGGGGACATGCTCGAAGTCTACATGGACGACATGATCGTCAAATCTCACGACGAGGTTGACCACACTGCCCACCTACGAAAGGTATTCGAGCAAGCTAGAAAATACAAAATGCGATTCAATCCTGAAAAATGCACTTTCGGGGTCCGAGCAGGAAAATTCCTCGGTTTCTACTTAACGGAACGAGGAATCAAAGCCAACCCCGATAAGTGCAGAGCATTCACCGAGCTGCCCGTCCCCCACGATAAAAAATCAATCCAAACACTCAACGGAATGCTTACTTCACTATCTCGCTTCATCGCAAAATCCGCGCAGCACGCACTCCCCCTTTTCAAACTTCTGAGGAAAGAGTCCGCATTCGAATGGACGGAGGAGTGCGACCAGGCCTTACAACACCTTAAAAAGGCCATCTCCGAACCACCGGTCCTATCACGACCAAACGACTTGGAGGTCCTCTACCTCTACATCGCCGTCGCCTCCGAGGCCGTCAACGCCGTCCTCATTCGCGAAACAACAGAAGGGCAGAAACCCATCTACTTCACGAGCAAGGCCCTGAAAGGCCCCGAACTCCGATACCTGCTAATCGAAAAAGTAGCCCTCGCACTCATAAACGCCGCGATGAGATTAAGACATTACTTCCTCGCACATACAATCGTAGTCCGAACAGACCAACCAATTAAATCTCTGCTCAGCCGACCTGACATGGCGGGCAGGATGCTCAAATGGTCCTTAGAACTATCTGAATTCGACATCCGCTGCGAAAGCAGAAAATCTCTCAAAGCACAAGTCGTTGCTAACTTCGTCGCCGAAATGACAGCTCCCGCTCCTTCTTCCGAGGAAACAGAAAAGTCGACAATTTTCGTCGATGGAGCATCCAGCTCGACAGGAGCTGGGGCAGGAATCATACTCGAGAATGGAAAGGGCATAGTCATTGAAGTCTCCCTAACCCTCTCTTTCCCGACGTCGAACAATCAGGCAGAATACGAGGCCTTCCTCGCAGGACTACGATTAGCCGAGGACATAGGCGCACGAGAAATCAAGATATGCACGGACTCTCAGCTCGTCGTATCGCAAGTGCTCGTAGAGTATCAAGCCAAAAACGATAACCTCTCCGAATACTTAAACCTTGTTAAAAACAGGATAGCGAAGTTCGACTCCGCTGAGGTATGCCATGTTCCCCGAGGAGACAATACCCGAGCAGACATCTTATCAAAACTGGCGAGCACGAAGAAAAAGGGAGGAAACAAATTCGTAATACAGGAAATCCTCCCACGACCAAGCATAGAAAAACCACTAGCTGCCCTCGACATCAACGCAATCGGGGACAGCAACTGTTGGATGACCCCCGTCTACAATTTCCTAGCGAACGACACTCTGCCATCCGACCAAAAGGAGGCGGCGGTAATCAAACGACGAGCGTGCGCTTATGTCCTCCTCGACGGAACGTTATACAGAAGAGGATTCTCCATTCCCCTTTTGAAATGTATCGAGGAGGATAAAGTCGACTACGTACTGCAGGAAATACACGAGGGGATCAATTCCCAACATTTAGGAGGAAGATCGCTCGCCGGAAAAGCCCTCCGAGCAGGTTATTACTGGCCCACCATGCAACAAGACTCCAAGGAGCATGTCAAAAAATGCGACAAGTGCCAAAGGCACGCCGACATGCACCTAGCTCCCCCAAAGATTCTCACGAGGGCAAGACAGCACTTAACTGGGAAGGACCATATAGAGTCCGGGGAAAAACCGAGAACGGCGCTTACTACCTCGAGGACCTCCAAGGAAAGGAACTTCCCCGACCCTGAAACGCCCAAAAACTAAAACAATACTATAGCTAAGTCATTGCCGAACAAGGCTTACAAAGCCAAGGTAGTGCCTTCCTCGGAAAACGGGCAGTCACACCTGGACAACGGAGGATGTTCAGGCACAAACATCCGTCTAAAACCCAGTCTAAGCACGAATTTTCTCCCCAGAAAGGGGAGAGGAAATTGCTTCTGGCGAGGAGAACTCAGACAACGAGTTCATCGCCCCCGTGCCAGGCTTAACACCCAGCTCGCGATGGGAGGTTCAAGCCGCGAGGAAAGGACTCTCCGACGAGCCTTTCCCCGCTGATTCGAGTTCTAAAGACGCGTCGGATTCAACGCTTCTGCTCGAAAAACACTTAGGAAAAATTTTCAAAATATACTCCAAACAACAACCCAACGAGCAGAATATCATGAACGCATATAAACAAGCATATAAGCACGGAAATATAAGGCAATACTTAGCAAACAACACAAGACTATATAGAAACGGGGACAAAGCCCACTTGTTCAAAAATTACAAACGGGCACGAAGGCCCCCAACAGAAATATTCAAGTACACAAAATAACGGGCACGCATGCCCCCAAAAGTAGTCAAAAGGAAAATACAAAGTGACGGCACGCATGCCCAGGATTAAACATCATCCTCAGGAGTGGTGGTCTTCCTACTTGTGCCATCATCCTCTTCCTCCTCAGCATCATCGTCCATGTCCTCCTCACCTGCCAAATCTGCGGCCTCCGCCTCCTTGTACCTATCAGGAAGGATAATTTGTCCGCCCACTACTTCACGGAAAACCCCCATCCCGTCAAAATTAAGCTCGATGCCAGCATTGGCAACCTTGACTTGGGCAAGAGCATTCTGCCATCCATGTTTCACCCCGTCGAGCACGGAGTCGCCCAAATTTCTTATACGAGCAACAAACTCAGCTCGAGTCGACAAATCCCTGGTGTTCTCGGTTTCGTCAACCGCAGGAGCCATGGCTGACTTCAGCGACTTCATTTCCTCCACGAGTTTGGCGAGCTCCTCCTTCAGCTCCCTGTTTTCTTTGGCAGCAGCCACAAAATTCTCCTTCTTTCCTCGAAGGTCAACGACCTCGTTCTCCAGCTTCATATTCTCCGCCTCTAGC
Organism: Trifolium repens; assembly: GCA_030408175.1. NCBI lineage: Eukaryota > Viridiplantae > Streptophyta > Magnoliopsida > Fabales > Fabaceae > Trifolium > Trifolium repens. The sequence goes on from CP125845.1 coordinate 35,290,263, forward strand.
TTCGCATTAGCTGCCTTTAACTTCTCAAAGTCATTTCGACGGTTGCTTCTATCCTCGTGCAAGACCAACACCGTCTCCAACATCCTCAAAAGTCCAGCTGAATCATCGATGATCCGATCCCGACCAGACTCGTCGTCCATCCCCAAAATCGCAGCCTTGTCCGCGGCTGCCACTTGCAAAGGGTTCTTTTCCAAGAAATCTTTGTCGCTAATGACTCTGGGGAGAAGGAAATGTTTCTCCACTTCCAGATCGACCAGTGGGATCTCCTCCTTGATCAGTCTGGTCTTCTACGCGACATTCGGGGAAGTCACTTTCGTCCCCATCGAGGAACTAGCTCCGCCCGGAGACGACGAAGCAGTCCCAAAAACGGCGCTACCCTTGGTCGCCAGCTTTCTCTTCTTCCCAGCCTTCCCCGCTCCTCTAGTGAGCTTCTTCTCGGAGACAATCTTGCTCAAATCAGCAGCAAAGCTAGCCATCGAATCTGAAAAACGAAAAATAATGAACAAGTTAAATACGGGGAAAGAAAATTACAAAATTAACAGCAGAAACTTTTGCAAACACATAAACGGGTAGAGGCTCAAATTATCTACCCAAAATTTCATGCACTTCAGCTCGAGTTCTACACTCGAGCAATCTTTTTGTATGAATAAGACGGGGGACAAACTGTTCGTTTCCCTCATCATCAAGTACGGGCTCCCCTGCCTTTGTTACCAGCTTGGCGGGGAGGAAGCCCGCAACAAAATCTTGGAGCACTTTGAGACCACGTCTCTCCTCGACACTCAAAGACGCATCCGCTGTCAGATAACTATCCGTGCCCTTCTTAAAGTGCTCGTCCGTCCAACTCATCGGAAACTTTTCTACCTCCTTCATCTTGTCGGTACCGTCCTCGTTCTTCTTAATGATCCCATCTTCATTCTTGTCAACGACCCAATCGTATAAAGTACACTTCCCAGTGTGGGTCTCTGGACGAACGACATAAAATCGCGACTTGAAGCCACGAATAGATTCAGAATACATGTCGAACAGAGAAACCCGGTGCTTCAAGGACACCCAGCTCCGTCGACCAAACTCTTTCGTCATGCGTTGAAGTTGGAAGACACGGAAGAAGAGGGCGCGAGTAGGAACCACATTTTTGTACTCGCACAGATGTTCAAAGGCGATCACAAATGCCATCGCATTAGGGTGAAGTTGCGACGGGGCCAACCTTAGGAAAGCAAAAATCTCCGTGGCTAACGGGGAGAAAGGAAGTCTTAACCCGAGCTCCTTAAAAACGAACTCGTACATACCAAATCCCTCGCGGTGGAACATCGAGCAAATCTTCTGATGAGGACCCACGTTATACACCCCGAAATCTCCAGGCGCAGGATCCTCCTCGAGGATTGTGAACACGCCCAAGGACGTCGATGTTATCTCCGACGCCATCTTCCGGGGCTCACGAGCTATCCACTTCCACTCCGGGTGCGTGAGGAGATCCTCATCCTCGTCAACAGGCTCCTCGGGGTGGATTTCTCCTCCCTCCCCGACATCCATCACATCCTCGCGCTCGTCAGCCATTTTACCTGAAAAGCAGCGAAGAAAAGTGAATTCGACAATCAAATCAAATCCACCCTTCCACCGCAATTCAAGTGAAAGGGCGTGGATAGGCGCGGGCACATTGCCCTCGACCAAAGCCCTTGATAAATGGCAATAAACGAACGGAATACGAGGACAATGCCCCTCGAAACTCCGCTGTCCAAAGACTCCTTGTCTAATGGGGAGACGGTCCCCCGACAATTCAATGACTCTCCTCGAAACTTTGCTTTCTAAAGTTTAAGTTTAAACGGGGAGAAGGTCCCCAACAATTGGGCAAAACTCACAATCTACGGGAAGACTATCTTAGGATTTAACCCTCAAATTTCTTGAATCTAAAACGGGGAGAAGGTCCCCAGCAAATACTTTAATCATACAAAAACCTACGAGGACAGAAACGGGGACGATTGTCCCCGACGCATTGTTCATCATTTTCCCAGAAATTCATCGTTCTTCAAAGGACTTCATGAATATTCATCGGCGCGACACCGATCAACTGCGGCGCTGGAGCGCAAAACATAAATGTAAACACGCAAACGAAATCGGAAAAGCATGCAAACAACGATACAAGTTTAAAACAACACCAAACCGTCGATAACGGCGGATACAGGAGCAAAATGTTCGCTCCGGTGATGGACAAACCACCACCAAACACCAACACTTTTCCGGTGAAGGTAAAAAACTAAAAAGAAAGCATAACAGACCCAGAAAATCACAAACAAAAGGCATAGATTTACCTGTTATGCAAAATGTAGGAGATAAAGATGAAGAATCTTTAAGCTTCACAACGTAAACCCAAATGGCAGAACTCCAAAATTCTTGATCTTCACAGAAATGGGAGAGAAAAGACTTTGAGAAATTGTGAAATGAGTGAAAGTTTCAAACTTTCACCCTTCCCTTTCTATTTATACACAACCCTTCAGTGTGTCTGATACGGTGCAAAATAGAACCGCCGTTACAATCTGCACCGTTGCATTGATCCAACGCTTCTGCTCAGAAAAGATCTAACGAACCAGATTGAATCTCACACGAAACGAAGCGTTGCGCTCATCCAACGGTTGTAAATCCTCCTCGTGAAACGAGGTCATAATGCCCCTACTAATAGCCATCATTGCACCTGTTCGTAGGCCTGACACGTGGTAACGCAAACGAAGCGTCTGTCACTTCAAGGGTCATGTCCCTCTGCTCGCAAATCACGATCTCCAAAGCGAATCTTTGAAGGTTTGACGAGCACGCCAGGAATATACGAGCACAATTCTATGAGCAAGGCATAACTTTTCTTCGCTTTCACGAGCACAAATCACGCAAGCAAAAGAAATTTCCCAGGATTTTGCGAATACAACTTCAACGGGCAAAAACAGTTGTTCTCTCCCAAACAATTCACGAGGACAATCCGAAGGGCACAAGTTTCTTTCTCGAGGGCAAAATCCTTCGTCTCCTCGACACGAACAACAGTTGCTGCGGGCACAAGCTTGCGATCGAACAAACGCAGCGAGGATGTTCTCGACTAATAATTAAAAATGGGCTTATAATTGGTATGTTTCATCTTTATAACAATTTTCAAATAATTTCAATATTGGGTCCAATTCTATAGTTATTTTATCCGCTGCATGATGTCTCCTAAAAGGAATTTTCAAAAGAGTATTTTTAAAATTTGAATATTAGTAGTCTCGGGTTCGGGGCGTTATAATTGGTATCAGAGCAGGTCGGTCCAATCCGGCCGTGTGGGTTATGTGTCAATCAGAGCAGGTCTGTCCGGTCAGACCAAATGGGCGTAGTGTCAGTCGGTCTATCTTGTGTTTTCTTTTTTAGTTACACTTGCACCTTAGTCACTATTTAAATATCATGGCACATGACATATAACTTGTTTGATTAGTTTTATGAATTATATCGTTGTTGTTTGCTGACATGTTAATTGTTTAATTTTTTTTTTCTCCTTATATGACTAATGTCTTTAATTCTTATTTAGTGATGTGATTAAACTAGAAAACCTTCGGCAATTTTCGAGGGCGAAAATTCTTAAAGGGGGGAGAATTGTAACACCCCAAAGTTTAGAAACAGTTATTTATTTAGAATATAGTTTATTTAAGTGTTTATGTGCTAAGTAAATTATTTGATAGGTTAGAATTTATTTAATTTAGTAAGAAGAGAGAATTATTTGAAAAATAGAAATAATTAAGATATATTTTAGAATCATATTTTAGAGATATAATTTGAAATATATTTTAGGAATATATTATGAAAATAAAAGATTAGATTTTTATGAAAAATAAGATGAGAGTTTTTAGGATAATATATTATGGAAACAAATCCGTTATGAATCTTGCTTGTTTTTAGGAAAAGAAAAACATAATCTTCCTCTATAAATAGATCAAAATAACTTAGAATTAGGATTACCGCAATTTACAAACAAAAATTCGTGTACCCTTTATGATCAAGTAGTGGAATTTGAGAGCAATACCAAAATACTCATAACTTTCTCATCCGAAGTTGGAATTCGATTCCGTTTGTTGCTGAACGACCGTAGGAGAAAGGGCACAGTAGATATCCCAATTTAGATGGAGCACGTTTCTGAAAATTCGAGGTAAGGGGGAGATTGTTCACGCATAGGGGTAGTGTTAACCATAAGAGTAGTCGAGGGGACCTTGCCCTCCATCCCTTTTCCCTTTTTCTTTTCTCTTTCCTTTTGATATTTGATTTCTCTTATTTCTCTTATATGTATCTTTTAGTTCAATTGGTAGTGGGAATGGATTGGACATGTACTTATGTACATGGGTTCGATTCCCACGGAATGCAAAAACTCCACTAGAGGGGGTGGAGAAGATCGTGATGTACAGCGCCGGGGTGGCCTACTATATACGTAGAAAAGGGCCCGGACTGTTACATTATTCCCCGACCTTGACCAAGTATTTTGCTTGCCTCAATTAGTATACATGATTATGAAAATTGAAAATACTATAACTCAATATATAACTAAAATTACTATTTATATCTAAAAAAAAAACTAAAATTGAACGACACTGTTTTTGTAAGAACTAAAATTTTTTTAGCTATAATATTAATACATTCGATAAGATCATAAGATTCACACATGAACACAACTTAAAGCTTAAATACGATACACCAAATCAAACTTAGCCTACAATACAACATTGAGATAAATAGAAACAAGAACGTGTGCATAACAAGAACATAAATACAAAAAAAATAAAATGGTGTTTGCTTAATATAGTTACAATAACATCAAGTTCAAGCAGATAATACAAGAAGGTTCTGTTTATTTATTTTTTATTTTCTACTATACACCTGATCATTTACAAACATACTCCCCAACATGAAGTAACACAAACATGTCCTATGAAAGTTTTATGTCCAATAGAGTGATGAAGGGATATACTTTAACAGTGAGACCGAGTCGAATCTAAGAGTGATTATTTAACGAATCGTTCGTGTTAAAACCTGCATGCGGATCAAAGACATGCTTTTAATTCTACTGGTAAGCTATTCCATATGCATGAGGATTTATAAATGATGCATTTGATAAGAATGCCATGTCAAGCTCAACACTTGAAAATCCAGCTCTTGTTATACTGTCTCCTGTATCCCTCGAAAGATGACATCCATCTGCAAGTGTCTGTTGCAGTGGATCGAGAATTCTCTGTAATAATCGGAGAAATGTTCCATCTGTATCTCCGCGAAAACAAACCAAAGTTAAGCTATTTAGTACTATGATTATTTCTTCTATTCAAAATAGTGAATAAAATAGGTTTGTTTACACACCTTTTGCAGCTACATGTTCCACAAACAGATATACGCCACCAGGTCGCAGCACCCTTCTTACTTCTGCATACATATAGCGCAATTTAGACGATGAAATGACACAGACGGACACTACACATTGCATCAACACTGGTAATCATTTGAGAAAATGAAATAATTGAATGTAACCATATGTGTCAGTATCATGACAGTGTTGGACACCACGTACGCCTTCAATATGAAGTGCTGGTGCAACATAGGTTTACAATAATCTTGAATATCCGTCGTAAACAAGGAAGCACAAACACAAGATTGTAAACTAATATGCAAAACAATGGATTTAATAATTGCTCATAAAAATACCAAGGTAAGCAAAAATATATGAATAAAAATAGAAGTCTAAAGTTTCATCATCACCTTTTAATGTCATATCAACATCTTTAACAGAACACAATACAAGTGTTCCAACAACTGCATCGACTGAATTATCGCTCAACGGTATAACCTCACCAACCTAAACAGAACACATTTTAAAGATCAATTAGCACAGGCACACATACAACTTACAAGCACAAACAAAGAAAGCATCTATAAGCATTTTGTCATGTACAGTAAAGGGTTATAACTGATTCATATAACTTAAAAACCAGTGAGATTTTGAAATATTACATACAGCATGTATAAACTCAAAATTTGAGAGTGGAAGTCCGGCCGATGCAGCAGAAGATCGAGCATACTTTTCCATCTCCGGATTAGGATCAATGCCAACAACCTGCACATCAGGATTGCTAGCATAATAACTGAGGTTAGGACCAGTTCCAATGCCAATCTCCAAGATTTTGTTAGCTTTCTTCTCCTTTAAGTTACTAAAGATTTGAGACTTGTACCGAGCAACCTTAGATGAAAAAACATCACAAAAATCAACTCAATGCAACGATACGAAAAACATTAAAATGACCAAAAAAAGAGAATAAAACATAAAGGTTGAACAATTATGTTCCTATAATTAATGAAATTTTAAAATGATATCTGAAATTGAATATACTCGATCACATTAGTCCTTACAAAACAATTTTAGGGACTAAATTGATCGACCCAAAAGACTAACGTGGTCGAGAATTTCAATTTCAATTTTAGTGATCATTTTAAAATTCCATTGATTTCAAAGACCAAATTGTCCGACTCGGTGATTTCAAGATTTAAGACAATAGAAAAAAAAAGTATAGATGAAAAGAATGCAGAATAAACCTCAGCTTCATAGGATTTAGTAAATGAACTCAGAACCCAAGCATAAAACTTTTGATACCAATCAGGTTTAGGTGGGTGAAACTTGTTAACCAAAACCTACAAAAAAAGAAAAACAAATCAACGTTCCATGTTATGTCACTATCAGCAAAAACATCATTTTTAGCAACAATTTGATTAGTCATTCTCAGAACTAAAACCAACGTTGGTTTGACAAAGGAAACGGATTCTACGCAGTAACTGTTTTCGACCGTCCGATAAAAAATGAATGGATGAGATCAAAACTGTGAGAAATTGCATTTGGTGAATCAAAGCCGTCTGATCATTTTCCAATGGCCGAGATTACCTACTGCATGAAACTGTGTGAAGCAGTGACAACAAACAATCCGGATAAAAAAACAAGGAAACTAGTATTAGTGGTTCAAAACTCAACTTATATATATTTTTCGATGGTTTTTGTTGAATTAACACCGATAACAATGTGGAAGACGTGAAATATTCTAAACATATACTTAAAAGTGAGGACTAGTAAATTTTTTAAATTGTATATCAAACGCGAGTGTGACACTTTTCCGCTCTAGTCAAAGTGCATGTTCGAGGTCACTGTAAATTTGACAAAATCACGGTGGTAATATTATTTTGTTGAAGCTCTAAAGTGTAGTTTTTGCTTTTGTCATACTCGGCGTGAATCCAAACATTTACAAAGTTGAAACATTTTACATTTATTTACTGTAAGTAATAATAGAGAAGGAATAATTACAGTGTAATCAGAATCAGAATTTGTGGCTGTGGCAGATTGAATAGGGAACTGAGTGGTTGTGAGTGTAGCAGCTTCAATGAAGTGTCTTCTTCCACATAAGCATGGTTTGGTGATGGGTTCCATGGATTCATCAGCATCAGTGGTGGTGCTGAGTTTGTTGGGTGCTTCTGAGTTAACTCGTTTGTGCATCATAATAATACGAGATTTGTGGTTGTCTTTGTTCTTAGCCTTGGGTTTGTGTGTGAAGGAATGCAATGATACTTTTGTACCAAGAATGGGAGAGTTAAGAAGATTCATTATGTAGGTGGTGATGATTTTGAAAGTTCAATGTGTTGAAATTTTCAAAGTAACTTTTGGTCAAATAAATAAATAATTAGATATTCAGCCTATGATTTTTTCTTTTGGGCAAAAACCATATATCATCTGCGTCCAACTACATAGACTAATCCTCTAAACTTCGAGACTCAAATGGGTGGCAAACTCTATCTAAGAGTTTTAACGTTATTGTATGTCCAAGTTAATTATCGAATTCAAAACCTTAGCTAAAGTTAAAAGTCTACACCATCTCATTTAATCGCTCTTGGATAGTCTATGATTTCTTAGACTTTTAGAGAATTTGACCGGAGCTCTTCTCACATGATAAATTAATACTAGCATCTTTTTCTCAACTCTTAAGGAATGATAAATTAATAAATAAAAAGAAATATATTTGGTGGCTGAAGTTTGATTTTATACAGATACCATCAGCAAGATTAATTCTAAATTTAAAATTAGTTGAGAATAATTAAATATGAAAAATAACTGAATATACAGTGAATTAGAAGACTGAAAAAGAAATCATATAGTGAAGTATGTGAAGTATAGATGAAGCATTTTTGTTATCTATGTGACACAGCATGATAATTTGAAATTTTCTACTGATTTTAAAATTAAAACCTGCTAAGTTGTTACTAAAACTGCATATACCAATTGATTGCAAACATATTACTGTTAAGTATCCAATCTTATTTTAGATGATTATATTTTGGGAGATATCAAATGTTACAACTGGTACAATATTTCAAGACCTCTCACTGTGCAATCCTAGCACATCATGAAATTCATGGTACAATCACTTCAAAACTCCCACTTCTAGTTATTAGCATAACCAACTCTATTTTGCATTGTCATTTGCTTGCAAATTCAGAGAAGAAAGCAACACTGTGTCGAAATGCAGTTTATAGCTCAAACCCGTACTACTAATTGCAGCTTTAGTCTTGAGCAGCATCACTTTTATCACCGGCAACACCTTCAGTAGCACTTGGATCCTCTAGTGATGGATCATTATCACCGTCAACTGTCAAGGAAGAAATGGTTGAGTTTTAACATAGACCTTATCTGAACTTCATAAAATGCAAGAAATGGACCTGTTATTTGCACATACCTTCAGAACCATCTGCTGGAGCATAAGATGAGCGCCTTGATCGGGTCTGCTGGTGTGTTGGCTGATTACCAATGTAGGTAGGACCCCAAGAGAGGGAACAGAAAATGTAAAAAGCAATATCAGCAAACAAATTCAAATTTCAATGATACACATAGGAAAATGTTCATTGCAATTTCAATGAATCAGTGAATCACATTCCCTGTTCCGATACACATGTTTCCTTAAAATCTTATGTTGTAAACGTAATGAAAGGGGCTTCTCTTCGACAATGGTTAATGACTAATAACTTCTGTTGAATTTAATTGCGTAGACTCCATATCACATCTGTATCATTGCAGAGATGTATTCCAAACAACAAAAGCCAGTTTTCACAACTGTTTTGAAATTCAATTTGGGCCTATTTGTGAGTTCAAATCTATTGCAAACACGTGCAAATAGAAAAGATAGTATATGCATGGTGTGTCCTCACCGATGCATAAAAGAATCACAACTAATCTATCTTCGGTTTGAATTTTGCTAACTTAAGTTTGAACTAAACTAACTTTATTCTGCAAACATCATTTGAAAAATTGTGTATATATCAAGTAATCAAGTTTAGCTGTGCAAACATAAGTTTGGGGGGGTCTTTGATAGGAATCCAATCACACAAAGTATATATATATGATAATATGAACACGGCTGTAAAAATGTCAACTAACAATTATACCTGCAGCTTTGGACGGAGTGCTTCAAGTGGTCCTTTAGGCTTTTGTGCTCCTTGCTATATGAATAATCATAGATATAAGACAGATATATCAGGCATCCAAATAAAACATATTGAAGGTTACATTGAAAATTTGAATAGCATAGGGATAAACAGATGCATCTAAGACCAGAAAATACCTTTCCCAAAGCCCAATCAGCAGAATCAAAATAAGCACGTTCATGATCCTGCCAAAAATTTAAATTATTCATGAACAAAAGTCAGTTTCAACAGAACATTTCACACAACACAGTACACACCTACTGTCAAATGGTAGAGTCAAACAGGTAACAGAACATTGAAGAAGCAACCACAAATAAGGAAGAAAAGAAAACCTTGGATATTAGTGGAGGCTTCTTTGGCAATCTCCCTCCATACTTTTTCTTTACAGCATCTTCCTGCAGAAATAGATTTACAGTAAATGAAATATCACAACATAATAACATATTGTGAGATTTAATGCCGAGAATAACCATAATCTGTTAAGAAGAAACCCTTTTTAATGTCTCTCCGATGCTTAAAGAGTGATTTCAGTAATATCCAAGCTTGCAAAAAAAAGTTAAAACAACAAATTTTCACCAATAAATAATGGTAATATCTTGAACTAATGCAAAAACTTTCTTCCAATCTAAATAGACAAAACTGTATCAGGGGTACTTTAACTTAATTCAAAGTTTCATACGACAACAACATTGGACCTTTAGCGATTTTCCGCCCAATATTGCGAACCCAGAATTTTGGGTTGATGAACAGACTTGCGCTGAAACAACAATTACACTGCTCTTGCATGTTTTCACGGAGATCCCAGCCGCGCCTATTAAACTAAGATTCTGGCCAATATCTAGTACGCCAAGGGGTACCAAGATCATGAAAATGTACGATCATACGTGTTGGATCGCGATTCCGTCTACCTTGGTCATATGTCTTTATTTTGGAACTCTGGTACCATTTTGACCTTATTTTTGAATCTTAGATGTCGTTTTAGGTAGTAGTAGTAGTATTTAATGTATGAAATTTGGTTTACATATTAATAGACCAAATTTGCACCAGAACTCCAAAGTAAAAACATATGCCAAATTACATTTCAAAAGAAGTTCAAAACAATGCAATTTTTCACATTTTTGGATGAAAAAGCACCGAAAATCCAACATTGTTGGTCACTTAGAAAGATAAAGAATCATTTTCATCTAAAACAAATAATTAAAGAGCCTGTTTGAAACTTTAAATTAACTAACTTAAAGAAGCTTAATGCCGGTTTTCCTAAGTAGTACAGGTAATTTTTGTACAAGATTGGATTTAAAAACACTACCTTATACACATACCTTTTATATCAATAAACTTGTCATAATGCACAGCAGAACACATGCACTACTCTAAACATTGAAGCATAGACATTCCTCAAAATAGGTGTGTCATTATCCGACACCAACACATATGATTCCATTAAATCATGTAATTTTTTAAAATTATCATCGGTGGCAACATGTCAGTGTCCAGTGTTCATGTCTGTGCTTCATAGACTATAAAACATACATATTTTATTCTTCAAATTATAGTTCATTTTTCTTGAATCCAACATAAAAATTGACAACACCCAAAATTTAACAATCTCAAACTAAATATAATAACAATGATAGAGCAAAATAAATAATCACCTCTTGTTGAGATGAGGGCATTGAATTTTCAGTATTTGTATCTTGATCAGATACTTTGGGATCATTCTCAGAGTGAAGTTGATTGTTAGGAGAATCATCTTGAAGTTCTTGTTTCTTCACATCCTCAACATTATTATTACCATCTGACATTGTTTACTCTCTTTCTATATACATACATAAATACCCAAATCAATTGAAAGATGATTAAAGCAACAATTATGAATGATTGATAAAATGGATCAATTAATCTAAGAATATGAATAGGAATTGAATATGAAATGAAACCTAATTAAGGAAGAAGAAATTGTAGCGTACCGTATTGGAAGAAATGAAGTTTGAAATCGGCGATCTTGGCGAGAAAATGAAACTGATTATTGTTATGTGAGCATCTCCAACTGCGTTGTGACAAAGTCCGTTATTATATATAGCCATATAGGATGGTGTAGGAAGGAAAGAACATTAATACATACACTACACTCATAATATAATAATTTTGCTCGAATAAAATTAAAAGATTAATTACTATGCACCCACAATGTAATATGCATTCAATCAAATTATATTATAGTGTCATTTTAATATGTTTGTTTCTAAAATATTTTTAAAAAAACCTACATGTTATGATTTAATTTGATGCACGTGTAAAGAAATGTTACACAGTCGGTGCACAGAAATTAAATGCTAAAAGTAAAATCCGCCATGGATATGGAGCGGATAGCTTAATAGATATCCACGGATAAAATAAATGGATATTTTAATTATCCGCAGTTAATGGATACGAATGCGGTTTAATACTATCCGCGCCCGCGGATATCCATACCCGCTAAATAATTAGTAAAATTACTTAAATATATCTACTTACATATAAATTCTAGTACTTTTATATATAAAAAAAATTGTACTTTTATATTTTATCTTTCTATTTGAATTTTTGAGAAAAAAAAACTTTTCAACTTCTTACAATTGACAAAAAAAAAGAGCAAAATTTATGAATATTATGTGTTAATGTTTTGTCTTTAAGAAAAACTAATTTTTTTTCAATAATTAGTTCTTTTCTTTAATAAAAAAATATCATCCATGGATATCTGTTAATATCCACAGATACTTCAATATCCGTGGATTACCCGCTTAGCGGATATCCGCACGAATATAGAGCGGACACAGATATCATATTTATCTGACGGAGCGGACATGAATATCACATTATCCGCGTCCATGGATATCCATTGACATCCCTAAATATAATAATAATAAATATACGTATTGGATCTTGCAACAAGTTGCAACTTGCATAATAAGTCGGCCAATTGACAACATTGTTTTTAGTTAGTATGATCACTTAAATTTATTTGAAATTTTAATTTGGTTTTTTACCTTTAAAATTTTTTAAATTAGTTCTTTATGTCAAATTTCTATTTAAATCTTTTAAACAATTAATAAATTTGTATATGTGAATAATTTAAAAGTGTGTCATACGGAAGTTTTAATCAAAATTAACTTAAATTTAATGGAAAATTACGTAAAATTAATTTAAAATTTAATGAAAACGACGAACTATGTTAACATCAATAAGATAAGGAATCAACTTAAAATAAATTTTGATCTCTATTTCAAAATTTTATTATTTGCGTTTGGCAAGTAGCAAGGAAATACCCCGTCAATCAGAATATTTTACATAAACATGAACTCTTGGGTAGAGAATATTAATAGCTCGTGGTTAATCAGAGAAGATTATCAAGCAATGGAAAAATCCTTGATAAGCTACTTGAACAAAATCAAATTACTTATGCAAAAGTTTTGCAAAATAAAATTTAACTACATTTCTCGAGGTGACAATACTAAGGTGGATGGGTTATCATTCCATAACAATATAACGATAAATGATTCTCTATAGTAATTTATCCCCTGCAATTGAATCTTGTCCATTCGTTTTTTTCATTAGATATAATTTTACTAAACACAACAATTATGAATGATGGGGATATAAACAGGACTTCCTCCAGTTATATTCCCACCGGAGAGGATCTGCTCTCCAATATAACATAACAAACTCATGTGGAGTGTCTATATTCCGAATTTGTTCCCCGTTCTAAATTTGTGTCCCTTTCTCCTCCAAAATAAATGATCTAGTTTTATTATGTGCATTATTATTCATATAATGTAATTTGACCACATTGATTTGCCTCGATGAGTATATTCAAGGTATAAATTTTTAATAATTTTTAATAATAAATAACTAAAGATATTAATGATCAAAGTTGTGGATTGACAAATGTAAATAGGTCAACCGTATCATTTATTTTGAGATGGAATGAGTATCTACTCAACATCTATCTCAACTATTCCTTCATTTTTTCCTCTCTTTGTTAAACTATTTTTTTTTAAAATTTTTATAAATTAATCACCTTTGAAGAAAATTATAAAAGATAATTAGACCAAAAAAGCAGGAGATCAATGATCCAAATCCCTATATTCCTCCTTTACCAACTTATTGATAATTACTCATTTCGAAATGAAATAGAAGTAAAAGTTACTCTATATATAATCTTGCCCAAGTGAGATAAGATACATGACTTGTGATTTTTTGAAACTATAAAATATAATTTTTGTCAATCAAACCTCCAATCCAAACATGCACCTAGAAAATTTATCTAATTTTCATTTTTAACTTTTCGTATCATAGACTAAAATTTATCTAATTTTTAACTTTTTGAACTTACCATCCTTAGCAACTTGGATCTTTTCTTAAAAAACTGATCCTGAAATATTCCTTACACAAATTGCATTATATGCATGTGATGTGAGTTGCTTTCTAACTGACAAGAGCTGATCTTGCCTCACCTCAATCCTTTCTCCATGAAAGTGATAAGATATGTTTCCATGATGAGCCTAGCTAATATGCTATATAAGAGGTGGTGAAGTGATGAATCATGCAAGCCTTGTCATTTTCTAATTATATGAGTTCATTGCTAATTTGATTCATGCATTATGTTAAGACACTCACCATGAAAAATATCATCTAATAAGTCAAATTTATAAGTATAAACTATTTAATAATTGGTCTTTTGAGATGGACTCTCCCTCATAATAGGGGTGTGCATGGTCGGTTAATTTACCAAACCAAATTATATCCAAACCAAAACCATATATATGGATTTGGATACATGACCATAACCATTATTTTTTATGAACCAGTTATATAACCAGTTATAAATTTGGATACGGATACATAACCGGATATTTTTATAAAACCGATTTAAAAGCGGTTAATTTTTAAATCCAGTTTTAAACTGGTTATTTTTAAAACTAGATTAATAAACGGTTAATTTGGTCTATTTTTTTTTCGCAGACGAAAAACATTTTAAAAATCGTAAAATAATACATTTTTCTTTTTTTATTCTTTGCAGCAAATTGCTTTTGATATGTGTTTGAAAGAGATGAAAAAAAAAACATGTGAATAAAATCATTCATATTCCTTCTTCTAGATTTCTTTTTTCCAATTCCAACGAGATAAGGGTATACAAATTATTAGTGTAAAGATAAGGGGTTGTCTATTTTCTAAAGATATTTATGTTTTTTTTATCTGTAATCAATTGGAGAGAATGAGTGTGGTTCGATTGAAAGAGAATATTGTCGATTAGGGTTCAGTTGGAGAGATTATTGTAGATTTAGGATTTAGGGTTCATCGCAAATCACAATTGCAGAGATCACACGCACATGGTGAATCGGTGATGGTGTGTGCGTGAGTTAATTTTAATAAAGGATATTTGTTTTTTTTTGTCAAAAAAAAAGATATTTTTTTGTTTTGTAAAAAAAAACAGATATTTGTTTGTTTTCGTAAAAAAAAAGGATATTGTTTGTTTTTTTTTTGTTGACAAAAACAAATTTGAAAAGGATATAATAACCAATTTAAACCAAATCCGAAAATTTAATTTGGACGGATAACCAACCAGATGAAAATGGTTTGGTTAATAACCATATACCAAAATCCAGATTTTTTAAAACGGATTTGGATCCGGTTATGAGTTTGGGCCTTCTAACCGGATATTTTGCACACCCTACCTCATAATTTATACTCCGCAACACCAATACTTTTTTGACTTGTTGGAATGATAGAGGTTT
The DNA here is from genome assembly GCA_030408175.1 of Trifolium repens. NCBI lineage: Eukaryota > Viridiplantae > Streptophyta > Magnoliopsida > Fabales > Fabaceae > Trifolium > Trifolium repens. The sequence goes on from CP125845.1 coordinate 35,305,538, forward strand.
GAGTTTTTCCAATACGAAGAGTTATCAAACGAAAATGTTTAATGAAAATTGGAGATTCGAACTGCCCGAAAAATAATGATGAGCAAATTTTTTGAGTGTGTCGTGGAGTGCGGCAAAAAAGTACATTAGCTCTCAAACTATTAAATATCATCCATAATTTAAAAGAAAATAGATACAAAAACACGAACAAAGATCACACTAAACGTTACCACGGAGTTCGGCCAATTATGTTTATACCTCCGAATACATTTCTATTTTTCAAATTTAGGGTTACAATTTACAAATTACAACTTGTGTATATATACAATAGTCCAGTTTACAAGATTATCTTTGATCTTGAGTGACCTGTCTACTTATCATCACTAACTATGAATCATACTCGACACAAACAGTGATCTATTATTGAGTCTATGATTGAGAAGTCTCACCTAACAAATGATATTTATAAATCAATCTACTCTTCTATCTAATTGACTAATCTTTTGGAATTGATTCTCCCTTGGATTTATACTTGTAAGGCATTATTTGCATATTAAAGACTTGTGAGGAAAGGAAACCCAATTTGGCTGTCATATACATATACTACTTCTCATTCAATGACAAGCACAATACAAGACTAGGGTATTTGAGACTTTCCTATCTTCTCTTATGTCATTCTCTCTTTAGATGTTACTAGTGGAACACAATATTAGAGTACCCTCATAAGTCACTAGCAAGCACAACCTTCAAAAGTTGCAGTTATAAGGCTAATGTGCTTCCTTTTTCTATTCATCCTTCTCCAAAACCATTTGAAAAATAAAAACTAAAACACATAGAGGCAGAGCTATGCTCTAAAAATCACCATATTTTATAATCTTCAAGATCATGATGGAGAATTGAAGGTTATTTATAAAGAAGTAAGTCCACTTATCAATTTATATTCTTCTATTGTAGGGTTGAGTGTGTTGAACTGTGTTCTCTACTCATGGTAGTTAACATATACTAATTAGTTAATTAGTAATATTTTGCTTACTTTTCAACTAAATTCAATTATGCCTTTACTAAACATGTCCACATGATTGCTTCAGTAAACAAAGATCAGTTTATCTTTATTTATTTATATTATTTAAAATAAGAAAAATGGCCAAAATTTCTAACAATTAAGGAGAATGCCACTTGGTCTAAATTCTTTACTTTATGATCTAGGTAAATATATTCAACCAACAAAAAGTTGGATATAAAAGCATGATAACATCATTAATCTTTTTAAAACTTTGCTATTTTTTTCTACCATGTTAGCACTATTTAAATTTTCATTTTTTATAAGCAAATGAAGCAGTTTCCATCTTTAGCACTATTCAGCACATTTTCTATTTTATGTTAATGTTGCAAAATATCACCTAACACCAATCATAGTATATTTTGAGAGCTAAATTAAGGATCCGTATTCCCTTAAATTGCATAATTTATGCAATCATGTGGTCAGCAAGTCGGTACTGTTTGATCGTTCGAGACTTATGGATTGTCAAATCAAGATCAAACAAGTTATTAAGCTTAGTAAATCCATGGGTTTGTTTTTGCTGACCACGTATCTGCACAAATTTTATTAGGATCCGGATTCCGGATTGTTTACAATAATAATAACATGCAATTGAATCAATCTTGGCCATTCATTTGAGATTAAATAATAAAAGATTACAAATTCACTAAATCAATTTTAAGCAATATCAACCACTAATTTAGATCAAACGGTCGAGAGTTGTAATTAATTGTGTCACAACAAATAATCTGTTTTAATTTTCTAGCTATAGGGAATATGGATCCCTACATTAGAGGGATTGGAGCCTTGATTATGGACTTAATCCCTTAAAAGGACCATGAAGTATGTATTGTTATAGAAAACAATAATAATAATAATAATAATAATAATAATAATAATAATAATAATAATAATAAAAATACATTGATATTTACATTACTTTCTACCGGTTCTATTTTTTGTGGAAAGAATTTTTAGTCAGAATTTACTTACCTCGTCGCCGAATTCCGAATTACCGGGGCCCCTTTCCTTAGGAACCAAATGGTTAATAAAAAAAAAAAAAACCCTCAAAGAAACCTGGACAGTGGACACTTGTGAAATGCTCTATATGATTCCATATATCAGAAAAAGAATTCTCTACTAATCATATACTTCTCCTACATTTCATAGAATCATTTTCTCCACTTAAAAAACTTATTAGCTGAATTATAATGAAAATGGATTCTCTTTTTCTCTTACACATTCCACAACTTACCATAACAAGTTTACCTTTTCATTACAGATAAAATTGATCTAGCACTGACTTGTATGGATTTGTTGTGTCTTGTTCATCTGAATTCTTGCATGTGAACATGAGATATAGTGCTGCAGCCAAGGATGACTTGCCGTAAAAGCTATTTCTCTATATTAGAAGAAATCTAATTCGGCAAGTCGTTTTTGGCTACATGTCTATCTCATGTTTACATGTTAGATTTAGGATGATAATGGCTTTGACGACAAGTCGATCTCTTCCTACAGTCTAAAGGTAAGATTTTAATATTCTACACAGAATTTAATATATTTGTGCAAGCTTGATTAGTTTGTCTCTTCAATCCCTTCTTAAGTTTAGCCGTGAATAACACTACTAAAAATAAGCAAATTAGTAATGGAAATTAGGGAAGGAACATAATCCCTCACAAATTGTGACAGATTTAGTGACATAATCTCTTTATTTTTATTAAAATCAAATTCCTTAAAGTCAGTGGTGAAATTTGTCAAAGCTAATTTCCCTCACAAATATTCCGACCCGTCACAGAATCTGTCATAAATCTATTAATTTTATTTTTATTACAAAATTTGTGATGAAATTAATCCCTCTCTAATTATTCCGTCATAAAAATCCGTCACTAGTGTAAACTTTTAAGTTTGTGAGGACAATACTCCGTCACAAATAGGGGTGTCAATAAAATCCGTTTATCCATTATCCATCCAATCCATTTAAAAATTTATCCATCCAATCCATCCATTAGTAAAAATGTTGGTTAATGGATTGGATTGGATCCATCCACCTTAATTTCAAAATCTAATGGATAATTGATCATTATTAATTTCAAATCCAATGGATTGTCACTTTTTAAAAAAAATAATAAAATTCTATAGTAAAATGAATTTATGTAAAAAATAAAACCTAAATAATTGATTGTGAAAAATTATATAAAAGTTGGAAACAAACCAATAAAAAACTTAATAAAAACTGTTTTTTTTTTTTAAATTAATAACATAAAAAAACTGAAAATAAAACTTAGCCTAACAAAAAATTAATAAAAAAGGAATTTTTTAAAACAGTTCCAGTTTTCTTTTTTTTTTTACTTTAAAAATCCAGATTTTATATTAATATAAATATCATATAATTTAATAATCTAATAAAAATATATTAAAATAAAATTGATGAAGTCAACGCCGGAGCCACCGGTCAACACCGGAGCTCCGCCGCCGGACCACCGTAGGTCGCCGGAAAATCTGGGTTCTGCCGCCACCGGTGCCGGAGCTCCGCCGCCGTCCGGTGGTGGTCCGGCCACCACCCACCACCACCTAATTTTATTATTAAATTATTTATTAAAATATTATTATTTAGTTTGTTTGGAGAAAGTTAAAAAAATCTGTTTGGACTTAGGGAAGAAAAAAAATCTGTTTAGGCTCACTAAAAAAAAATCTGTTTGGGCTTAGGAAAGAAAAAAAATCTGTTTGGGCTCACTAAAAAAAAATCTGTTTGGGCTCACTAATAAAAATCTGTTTTTACACTATTTCAAAAAATAAATCTATTTTATTAATTATTTAAAATGCTTTTGGAAAATAAAAAAATGAATTTAATTTAGTTGATGGATTGGATGGATATCCATCCATTTAAAATCTCATAATGGATGGATTGGATTGGATTTTATCTCTAACGGATGGATTGGATTTGATTCTTTTGATAAAATTTTGATGGATTGTTAATGAATAAATGGATTATTTTGATCCATCCATTAACAATCCAATCCAAATCCATCCGATCCATCCATTTTGACACCCCTAGTCACAAATGTGAGGAGTGTTAATTTTGTTAAGCAATTTCCTAATATAAATTATGAAGTTTGTGAGGGAATTAGTCCATCACAAATAGTTTTTTTTTTTCAATTATATAAACACACCTATTTTATTTATTTTTTTATTAGAAATAACTATATCATAAAAGAAAAATATAAATATAAAACTGAAAATTATAAAAATAAATCTTTATAAAATACTCCTAGAGTCCTAGTACAGTAATTAGTAATTTAATTAATAATAATAAAATAATAAAATAAATGACAAATTGAATGAATTAGCATGTTACTAGTTACTACTTACTAGTCATCGCTTCAGTTTTTCCTTTCCTTGTCACTATATTTTCATTCCGGTCGGAGCAAAATCTGAACCCAAACTTTCGCACGTCACTCCGAATCGACGTCGGAACAAAATCGGAGCACCATGAAGTTACGCCGGAGCTAAATCACAATGAATCACAACCTTCGCTTCTTCTTCGAAGATTTCATTACCGTAAGTTAAAATCTCTTTCTCCATTTTGTTCTTCTTTGAGCTTACATTGTTGCTGAGATTTTTCTAAGTTGAAAATCATGAAGTTCGATGTGTAATTTTCGCTTTCGTTCTGTTGTCTAATTGCATGTTGGTGATTTTCGTTGCTGAGATTTTTCTGCATTGAAAATCATGAAGTTAGGTATTGTTGTCAAGTGATTTTTGCAAATGCGGTTTCTGATATTAGTAAAAAAATCTGTTGATTGGTACTATCAGTGAGGATTAATTAAGAAATTAGGGTTAAATGTGGAAGTTGAACTTTATTGACTTGAAATAAATGTTGCATTGTGCAGGAACTGTATGATTCAAATTTTAGTGCCTTTGGTAATTAGAACTGTTCGAATTTTAGTGCCTTTGACATGTTCCCAATGAAGAGAATCACTAAAGATTGGTATTGTTCTCTAAGTAGGTAATTAGCAAGTGCAACCAAGAAGTTCTTATACAATCACAAATTCTTGATTGAACTCGATCAGGTAGATTTTCTCTCTAATAGTAATTTTTCTCAGGTGGTAGGTATTGTTCTCTAAGATTGACAGTATTCTTCCCTTTCTCAGTCTATTAATATCTTAATTTATTAGTGTTCTTCAAGTTTTATGTGCATCATTTCACTTTTAGCATATTTGCTTTGCCACTACCTTAAAATTGTAGGTTATTGCAATGAAATGTAGAAGGATTCAAGTTGTTGGTGAAATGGTACTGTTTCATAAGTAGTTAAATCATCTCAAAAGATAAGTCATTTTTTGCATAGATTTGAAATACTTGATTCTTTACTTCTAAGGTTGTGATAGAATTGGTAACTGATGTTGTTAGGTTTCAGGCATTAACCACCTATGATGGCTTGTGAGGTTTTCTTATTCTTCTATCAGAACTATATGTGCCAACTATTTGTAAGCCAACATTTGTTCTTGTAAAGTGAGCTTAATAAGTGGATAAGACAGTACATGACTCTTCTTTTATTGGAACTATTTTTGTTGTGTTGTAAGATAGAGATATCACTTTTGTTTAGTACATGCGAAGATTCACTGTTAGCAGCTCCTATTATCTTGGACTTGGTCCTTGCTGAGTTTAGCACTTGAATCTAGTTTAAATCTAAACATGTGTCATTATTTGGTCCTTGTAGGGAAGTTAGAGGATCTTTTGTGGAATTCTTTTCAATTTTGTTTGAAGTGTTTTAAGATTTCAACTTTGTATGATGCTTAAGTTGATTTGAGTTGGTTGTGTTTAATTTGTGCTGTAAAGCTCTTTGCTTCTGATTTGAGTATATTGCTAACTAGTTTTTAACTTCACACATTGTTATAACAGAAGAATAAGAAGAAAACTAAGACTATCGTTGAGAAGTGTTGGGATTGGGAGCTCTCACTCAATGTGTCATGTGAAATTCTTCAAGAGAGTTGCATAGGGTGAAGACATGCACTTAACGTGTATAATATACTCTGAGCTTGAAATTGCTGAAATTTTATAGAATGCTCTAGTGGAAAATGGAAATGCTCACGTTTCTAGACCGACTTTCAATTATAGGATTTAGAAGAGGGTGCTACCAATGATGATGGACAATCTTACAATTCAGAATATTCAAAAAAGGATGAAGATGACATTGATGATATGCCGTACAAGGTGCATTTGCATCCTGGAAAGCTCTATCTAACATGCACAAGAGGTCTCTTTGCTCTATGCTTCTTCGCAAATTGATAGAGTTTGGGGATAAGATAACTTAACAATGTGATGGTTCTTCAATTCTCAACTTTCTTCATTAGTTTAAGTTATAAGATAACTTAACATATTTAAATTGTCATATTTATGTGTTCAAGATTAATTACTTAGTAAGTTGAAATGTGATGACTTATGCCGCTTTTTTTTTTATTGATGTCATCTTATTCATGTCATCTATTCTTTGCAGGTGATTTCATTTTGTGATGAAGAGGGTGTGAGATTTGAAACTAGCTACTTTCTTAGGCAGTGGTGTATAGTTGGTATTTTACCTACTATAACATTTGAGATATTTGACAAGAGGTGTCAAACTAAGAACTGAAATAAGATATACTCCCTCCGTACCAAAATATAAGTCGCTTTTGACCAAAATTTTGTACCAAAATGTAAGTCGCTTTACAATATCAATGTATAATTAATGTTAATCTTCCTAAATTGCCCTTGCTAATTCACTTTTTGCTTATTTTTTTTAGCTTTCCCATGCCAATAAAAAGTCATCCTTTTAGCTTTCCCATGTCATTTAATACAAAACTTAAATGTTATGTTAAGGGTAAAATTGGAAGAACATTGTCATTTTTGACAAGATTTATAAAAGTTACAAATTTCTTAATATGCGTAAAAGTGCCAAAGCGACTTACATTTTGGTACGGAGGGAGTAATAAGCTATTTTGTTCAGGTTACAGTTGGAGGCTCGCAAGGTCATGCCGGAACAGTTCCAATGTTAGTGTGTTGGGATCCTATAATCGCTGCTGCTGGTAAAAATGTACTTATGGAAAGCATTTGCAATCATTCTGAAAAATACATTTCTTATTGGCGGCGCCGCCGCTTCCTTCTATATCCATAAACACATCTTCAAGACTCTATTGAGTTAGTCTTCTTTACTTAAATTTTTATCGTTTCTCCTTTCATTTTCTACATTTTTGTTTCTTATTTGCATTTGCATGAATATGTGTGCGTGTGTGTCTTATATTATCTTATTAATTATCAAAATGTGTCTTGTTATTTGCATATCATTAGTGAGAGATTTGAATTACATGGTAAAATAGTGAGGGAATTTCAAATCTGTCATAAATTAGCGAAGGAGTGTGAATTCATTACTAATTAGCGACGGAATTTCAAGCATAAATGTTATATTTTTGGCTAGTCACTAGCGACAGATTTATTTATGTTTTGACAATTTGATTCTGTCGCAATTTGTGAGGGATCATGAATACCCTCACTAATAATTTGCGATGTAGAAATTGTTTTTGAAATTTTGGGTCGCCACTAATTCCGTCACTAAAGTGTTTGTCACTGAAATTTGACCTATTAATGACAGATTTCTTCCCTCTCTAAAATTAGTTTTTCTAGTAGTGAAATGCTTGCAACTTAAAAGTTAGAAAGCACCGGCATGGACACCCGATACAAGACTGAAATGTTGGAAAGATTGATAATTTGAGAAGCTGAAGTGCTTAAATGTAATCACATGTATCGGAGTTGAATATTGACAAATGTTAAACCTTCAATTTAAAATTTCAATCTTACATATTGCATATTGCATGTGCTCATTCAAAGTAATTCAATTCACTGGACATGTATATATATGAAATGAAAGCAGATAAGCTGGTTTTAGCCCATTGATGGGGTGGCAAAGCGGGCGGCCCATCCCGTTTAGGCCCGACCCGCCTGTTGGATATGCCTTGAAATCTCAGAATATATCTTTTGCTGATTTTGTGGAAAAATTAGTTTTTTTGAAAGATATCTGATTTGGATTCGATTTGTTTTTAAATTGGATATATTTAAAAACAAAGTGAGATTTAGTTTTATTTTATAACGATTTGTTTTAAAATAATATGCATATATTTTTCTATAAATAGAGGTTGTTTATTCCTAGAAAAATTGGGAGAGCAACAAGAGAGTGACAAGATGTAGAGAATTGGGGTTTGCCACCACACAAGGCTAGGGTTTTAGGATCCTAGGGGTTTGGGCAAACCATTCTTGAGATCATCTTGTGAGATCACTTTCGGTAGACTAGGTCAAATTTGAGTCTCTTGGCCACTGGAAGAGATTCAGGTTTTTGGGTAGAATTAGGGTTTGCTAATTCCTTGTACCCAATTGTGAATTTCTTGTAAAGTGTGACTCTTTGATTATAGTGGAACAGAGAGGTGCTCTGTCCCCCAGATTAGGTTAATTAACACCCAACTGGGTAAACAAATTGATCGTGTTCTTTATCTTCCGCTGTTTATTGTTTAGAATATTGCATCATCATCTCTATCCCGCTTATTATTTGGTTGCTTGTTACGCTTGCCTCACACATCAGTTTATTATTGGTGTGAGTTTATCGTCGAATTCACAACAATTGGCGCCCACCGTGGGGCAAGGGAATCAATCGATTCAAGTACCATGGGTTTGAAGGAGGATATTGAGAAGTTCATCGGGAGTAACGACTACGGGTTGTGGAAGGTGAAGATAAGAGCGGTGTTAATTCAAAACAAGTGTGTTGAGGCGTTGAAGGAAGAAGCACAGTTTGAATAGTTTTGCAAATTGCAAGGTAGAGTTCATAGTGGAAATACATGTTGGTGTCTTTGGTGGAGGAATCTCGGTTTGAGGTGTAGATTGTTACTAGTTGGACTAGAGGAAGACAAATCATTCAACAATAGCTCTTGGCTATCTAATTAGAGGTAAGGAGGAGAGTGAAATTGTTGCACCAAAGTGGTACGACTATGAAGACCTTGTGGGATTTGTTTCAATTGTGGCCGAAGAAGTGCAAAACTTGGAAGATCTTCAGGGAGACAATTGAAAGCAACGGTGATCAGACTTGGTAACTTGTGAGACTAGTGGAGGTAGTTGGATACAAGAGAGTTTGATGTTGCATCTTGTGGAACCACCTAAAATTTCAAGGTTGATTTAGAGCCAAGCAAGACTTCGAGAGTACGGAAGGCATTCCGGGGGTCGAAGGTGGTGAGGCTTGTAGGGTTATCCTAAAAATCCACGGATAGTCGGAGGCAAGCGATTCTTCAGGAGGACGGAAAAGGCACCATTCGGGGGCTGAAGAAGGATGGTGAAGCTTGTTGAACTATCTAAAATTCCGATGATAGTTGGGAGCAAGCATTTCTTCAGGGGGTACGAACTTGACCAGCCCGGAGGCTGAAGAGAGTGCAGTGAATCTTGTGGGGGTTACCTAAAATCCTATGGTAGTGGGATGCAAGATCTTCATTAGGGCGGAAGGCATTCTGAGGGATGAAGAGGAGGTAATACTTGTGGTTCTAGCAAGAGTTGTTGGAAGCAAGTGGAAGAGGTCGGAGTTCAAGTGGGACTTGGACTTGGCCGGTGATCTTGAATAGAAGATTCAAGATGGAGAGAGCAGCACGGTGGTTGATTCAAGATAGAGGAGGACAAATCATTCAACAATAGCTCTTGGCTATCTAATTAGAGGTAAGGAGGAGAGTGAAATTGTTGCACCAAAGTGGTACGACTATGAAGACCTTGTGGGATTTGTTTCAATTGTGGCCGAAGAAGTGCAAAACTTGGAAGATCTTCAGGGAGACAATTGAAAGCAACGGTGATCAGACTTGGTAACTTGTGAGACTAGTGGAGGTAGTTGGATACAAGAGAGTTTGATGTTGCATCTTGTGGAACCACCTAAAATTTCAAGGTTGATTTAGAGCCAAGCAAGACTTCGAGAGTACGGAAGGCATTCCGGGGGTCGAAGGTGGTGAGGCTTGTAGGGTTATCCTAAAAATCCACGGATAGTCGGAGGCAAGCGATTCTTCAGGAGGACGGAAAAGGCACCATTCGGGGGCTGAAGAAGGATGGTGAAGCTTGTTGAGCTATCTAAAATTCCGATGATAGTTGGGAGCAAGCATTTCTTCAGGGGGTACGAACTTGACCAGCCCGGAGGCTGAAGAGAGTGCAGTGAATCTTGTGGGGGTTACCTAAAATCCTATGGTAGTGGGATGCAAGATCTTCATTAGGGCGGAAGGCATTCTGAGGGATGAAGAGGAGGTAATACTTGTGGTTCTAGCAAGAGTTGTTGGAAGCAAGTGGAAGAGGTCGGAGTTCAAGTGGGACTTGGACTTGGCCGGTGATCTTGAATAGAAGATTCAAGATGGAGAGAGCAGCACGGTGGTTGATTGGATCATCATCGATTTAAAGGCAAGGTGGAGAATTGTTGGATATGCCTTGAAATCTCAGAATATATCTTTTGCTGATTTTGTGGAAAAATTCGTTTTTTGAAATATATCTGATTTGGATTCGGTCTGTTTTTAAATTGGATATCTATTACTATATATAAAAAGGATACAAATTTTTGGGATGACTTTTTCATTATTCCTATCTTACCCTTAAAAAAACTACCAACGAAAAAAGTAACAACTATATATAAAAAAGATACAAATTTTTGGATGACTTTTTCTTATTCTTGTTTTGCCCTTCAATAAAACTACCAACGAAAAAAGAAACCACCAATTATGGTTTACTCTTTTTTTAACAAGTTCTTAAATAACAAAACCAGTTATAACAAATATAGTTTTACAATTTATATACCTCAGTAGAATAGAAAAGACGAATCACACAAACGGGCTCGGAACGTGCCCGTCTGGCGGCTAGTATTTAAAAACAAAGTGAGATTTAGTTTTATTTTATAACGATTGTTTTAAAATAATAGGCATATATTTTTTTTTATAAACAGAGGATGTTTATTCCTAGAAAAATTGGGAGAGCAACAAGAGATTGACAAGATGTAGAGAATTGAGGTTTGCCACCACACAAGGCTAGGGTTTTAGGATCCTAGGGGTTTGGGCAAACTATTATTGAGATCATCTTTTGAGATCACCTTGGGTAGACTATGTCAAATTTGAGTCTCTTGACCACTGAAAGAGATTCAGGTTTTTGGGTAGAATTAGGGTTTGCTAATTCCTTGTACCCAATTGTGAATTTCTTGTAAAGTGTGACTCTTTGATTATAGTGGAACAAAGAGGTGCTCTCTCTTCCAGATTAGGTTAATTAACACCGAACTGGGTAAATAAATTGATCGTGTTCTTTATTTTCCGCTGTTTATTGTTTATAATATTGCATCATCATCTCTATTCTGCTTATTATTTGGTTGTTTGTTAGCTTGCCCCACACATCAGTTTATTATTGGTGTGAGTTTATCGTCGAATTCACAACACCGCCTAAAGCTCATCTAAAAACGGGGCAGGGGCCTTTAGGCATCCGCATCCGAGCTCAAATGTCAAGCACGCTCCGTTTGCTAACAAGTTGGCGGGCCGACCCCTCAAAACAACTTTTATTTTTTTATTTCTACTTATGGATTTATTATATTAGATATTTACTATTTTTTATATTTTTTTAAGAAAAAAAGATAAATTTTCAACAACGCATAATAGTAAATAATAACTTAAAAAAGTTAACAAACTCAAATCATCATGAAGTAAATAGTAATAATTAGCAATTCAACATGGAACACCAAATTGCTTCATGTAAACTATTAAAAGTTAATTTGGTTTATGCTTTATTTGTCAAAAAAATTTTGGTTTATGCTTTAAAATAAAGAAGTCTCTGTAAAATAAAGCCCCAATAAAAATCCAACAACAATAAACAAGTCTCAAAATAAATTCAATCATCTTAATAAATGTCAAAATCAAAATAAATTGTATTGGGATAGAAACAATGCAAGTAAAGTTTAGTTTAACCTTTTCTTTTTTTGGTCTAAAAAAATAAAAATAAAAAAATATAAAAGGGATTAAACTCATCGTAAAATTTAACTCTTTCCTCTATTTTTCATCTCAAGTCCTAAAAAAACGAAAAAAATTAAACTAAAATACCCGCGGGCTAACTCTGGCCACCCCACCCTGCCGAGTTTTTCTAAGTCTGACTTAGAGTGATTGACAACGTGTGTAATCAGGTGCACACACATAAAACAAATTCTTTGTACATCTCAGTAATAGTCAAAATGCTACTGAAAATAAAGAGAGAAAAACATGTTCCCCCTTCATTAAATTTTTTAAATTTGACTCAATTTGTATTTGTATATATCATAAAAAAAGTAAGAACTTCCATTTTACAACAAAATTTGTCAACATAACTATTATAAAAACTATATACTCAAATAGTAATAACTTAACATTAAATTTAGTTATGATAAAAAATATTTGAAACATCATAATAAATCTTAAATGCACTTTTGGTCCCCCTATTTTGATATTTCTGAACTTTTGGTCCCCCTATTTTCAAAATTAACTTTTTGGTCCCCCTATTTTAAAAGTCAATAAAAAATTTTGGTCCCCCTCCTATTTTAGTGATGTGGCAGTGCATTTGCTGATGTGGCATTGATGAATAAGATTAATTTTTTTTTCCATATCATTATTTTATTTTCTTATCATTTATTTAAAACTAATAAAATAAAATATAACTAAATAAAAACAAATTATTATTAAATAAAAAACATAATCCAGCATTCAACAACAAATAATCCGATCAATACCCAGATCTCATTCAACAACAAAATAATCCAGTAACACCAATGGAAAGGAGAAGACCATATCTCAAAAACAAACTCCACCAATAAAATCAATTGATGAAAGAAGACACCAAGGAAGAAAAAAAGAAAAACTCAACCTTTTCCCCACCACAACAACACGCACTAATCCTTTTCAATCACACAAAAATGAAGCTTCAGTTCATCCCTCAAACCCACCACCACCTATTACGACAACCTCTTTGCCGACACATCCAACTCCAAATTACGACTTATCCGACGAAAACAGTGGCAGATGGGCGCTTTTCATTATTCAATGTTTATGTTGTTGTCTTCAATTTCGTTTTGGGATTGGGGTCAGGCTTGGGTTTGAAGGATGGGTTGTTGTCTTCCGACGAAAACAGACGCATCTGAGGAATGGGGTTCAGTGGTTTTGACGGTGTTGATTCGTTCTCGGATGCTGAAGAATCATGGTGTTGATGATGATGCCATGAAGTTGATGAATCTTAGTGTTGTTGATTTGTTTTTTTTTGTTGAATAGTGTTGCTATAGATGGTGATTGGTGAACGATGATGGTGATGGTAAAGGAAGATGAAGTTTTTTAAATTAATTTTTAATAAATTTTTTAGGTTAAGGTGATTTATAATATTTTTATTTATATATATAAAATAAATAATAAAGATTAATGACAATAATAATGATATGGAAAATAATTTTTCCAACTCACTAATGCCACAACATGAATAAGGATGCCACATCTTTAAAATGGTAGGGGGACCAAAAACTTTTGTTGACTTTTAAAATAGGGGGACCAAAAAGTTGATTTTGAAAATAGGGGGACCAAAAGTTCAGAAATATCAAAATAGGGGGACCAAAAGTGCATTTAAGCCTTAAAGGCTTAAAAAAATAATAGAGTTCTTAGTTTAATATTTAAAAATAAATACATAAAATTACTCAATGATTGATTACAATAACACTCAGTGATTCTGGTGGATCTGACACAGTGAGCCTGACTCTTTCACCACTTTGTATGTTAGCATTTTGAAGAAATGCAGACCATTATGTTGAAATGTACCTATGATATTTATTTCTTGCAGAGGTCTTGATGGTGCAATTGATAGATAAATTAGTATTGCCGAAGACCATAAGAATGTGTGTCTGTTCTGCTGCAAGAACTGCCCTAGAGATTGTTGTAGGGAAATGCTGAGGAAATTAAAAGATGAAAGATTAAAATTTAAATCAATATAATGTTGAAGAACTTATACGAACATTATTTGATAGATAAAAAACAATGAACAGTTACCAAAACACTTTTACGATTTGCATCAGCATTAGTAATGTTCATATCCCAAGATCTTAGTGGTTGAACAACTTCTTGCACAACTAAGTTCATCTGATACATTTGAGTTTAATTTATGTTAGTACAAAGAAAACCTTCACATGAATAAGAACAAATGAATATAAACATGATAAACAATGAAAGAAAGAGGCAGATCTAAATTTCCATACCTTGATATAAACCTTATGCGAGTTGGAGTGATTAAACTTGAAGACAATTTGTGGGTTGCTGTTGTTTATGTTCCTGCTCTGCTTTCATAACCCTAAAAATTGGTACTCACCTTCATTGCTGCGCAGGAGTTTAGTTTTGGATAGTATGGCTGATTTGCTACTGATTAGGGTATAATGTAGTGGTCTAAAAAAATGTTTTGGGCCTTGAGTTAACAGTTTTGTGTGGTCCACGCATTTTTTGAGTTAAAATGTATGGTGTAAGAAGTGATTATGTAAGGTAGTTGACATAGATGAATCAAATATAAATTGCAAAATAATACCAAATTAAAGATTAAACCACAATATTGAATAAATTATAATCCTTACAAATTTAAATATATAACCAAAAGTGTTGTTACACATTTCACAAAGGTTGTAATCAACATATTACAGACATGACATTACATTGATATATAAACATGGAAACATGGTACACAAAAAAAAGTTCCAAGAATTATCTTTGAGGCACTACAAAATGTCTTGATTGATTGTGGTCTAAACCTGAAATAGTAAATGGAGTAGTAAAATTAATAATTATAAATAACAATAATATTGGTTAAGTCTATGGTTAAATAATACTAAAAAATATGAGTAGAATAACTTGAAATATGTTATATATGTTGGAATAACTTGAAATATTGAGAAACAAATATTTGAAATATTAACGTTAAACATGCATAGATTAATAAAGATTAAAGTATAAATTAATAAATATAAAGCAACAGAAAAATAATTAACTTGCATCAATTACATAAATATATAATGAAATACCCACTGCCACTGGGCTTAATTTACTGTCACTTGGGTAACAAAATACTTAAAGTACCTAATAAAAATAGACAACAATTAATAAAAAGGAAAGTTTAATGTGCCAACAAAACAAACATCTATGGTCCAACAAAAGAGCTACTCAACATAATATGCACCAATAAGACTTGAAAATCATCACATTTTCTCTTGTTTAATAACCCTTTTCAATAGCTTAATTGGTGCATTGTCTTCCTCGGCAACTTTATCAGGTGAAACTCTCTTCACAAACTTCCGGCCCTTAACTCCCTTTGATCCATTTGATGAACATGCCTTGGGAGTATTAAACACCTTATCTTTTTGAGAGGAATCATCCTCAAGGTTTACAACAGCCAAATCTTCACTTGCCTCCAATGGTTGGTGAAGTCCAACAGGAGTAGCCTCTAAAACCTTTGCATCTACTTTGCCTCCACTTAATTCACACAACTCCTAAACAAATTAAGTAAAAGCCATAAACCCATTATACATAATGAAGTATAAACATAATATTTACATGAGTGATTGCTGTAACCAACCTTCTCCACAATATTATCATTTTCTCCACTTGATACAACCTCATCATCAGCTACAACAGTTTTTTCAATCTTTGTACCCTCACTAGCACTGTTGACAACAACAGTAGGATTGGTTTGAAGTAAATATATAACAGGAGTACCATGAACTACAACATCTTTTCCTTCAGATTCCAAACTGCTTCCACTCAATGACTGTAAATCCTACATTATCATAAAAAAAATGAATTTATGTCAAATAATTTACAATAAAATCAGTTAAATATGAAAAACTCTTTATGAATTAACAAATAACCTTGCAAGATAGAACATAAGTCTGACTTTCTTGAGTCTTAATTAGATCAAATGCAGAAAGAGAATCATCTTCAAGGTTGATAACAGTTGAGGTAAATTTCTTCATTAAATCTTGAGTTATTGGAACAGGACTGCTAAAATTTGCTGTTTCCTTTCCCTTTCCCTTGCCACTACTCCCAGTCAAGGAAAGTGAATCCTGAGAAAGGATGTTGTTTGTACTACACCCCAAAAGATGTTTTCCTTTTTCCAACAAAGTACTCAAAGAACCAACCTCCTAAAAGAAAGATCAATGTTTAAATAAATTGATTTCCTAACATATTGAATTATATATAATATATATTAAAGACAACTATATACATACATTGTTTAGTTTGCTAATGGAAGCTTCCTCATTATCCCACTTGTCTTTGAATGACTTAATAATGGCAGTATCAGTGCATATTTTTCGTACCCTAAAAGTTTGCTCAAACCTAAGGATTAGTTGAAGGTTTTGTCTCAACCTTGAACAAAAAATTCATATCAATAAGCTTTGAAATTTGAGGTGGAACAACTCCAACAGTGCCGTTCTAAACAACAAAAGATAAAATTAGTTATAATATTAAGTGAACAAAAATAAAAATATCAACCAAATAAAGTATTACCCTTTGAGCCTCATTTAACATCTCAGCACAACTAATGTTGAACAATGAGGCTGCATCTCTGTCAAATATCACAAAACTGGCGGAATATGTGTGGTCCATAACCCTGACCTTCATACAATACCTTATATATAGAAGAGTATTTTTAAAACAGTGAGTAGAGCTATAAATGAAAAAAATAGTAAAAAATGTTAAATGTTATTTTTACCTAGGGAAAACCTTCATGACATGCTTGTTGCATTTTTCACAAAAAAACATGTTTGAATCAGGTATGACAGATTTGTTACAAACACATGCAGTATACCAAAAACAATTTGGGTTCAAAATCTTCTTGACAGTAGCACATACAACATGAACTGATTCCTATACAAAAAAAAATAATGGAGTTTCAGTGAGGTATATGAATAACATATATAAGATAGTTGCTTGAAATAAAAGCATTAAGTCTTACAGTTGTTGAATCTTTAAGTCCTTGCAAAGTGATTCTTGGTGTGTTGAATAAAAACTCATCCATTGGGCTAACAACAGGCTCCATCTGGATTTGAGTAAGAGTGATTGGAGAAAGATTCTCTACACTTTCAGGCAAGCTAATGAAAACAGCAAATATAAACCTCAGTATTTATATCAGTGCAAATTAAACATATCTAAATATACAAATTTAAAAAATGTCACACATTTGCCTCAATAGTGCACTTTCTGGGCAGTTAGGGTTAAAGTACAACTTGCTACAGTTCATATAGTTCTGTATGTGTATCTTGTCTACAAAGGCAATATAAATATAATCAGAATACGACATAATAAATAGATCAGACAGAAAAAACAAATCTTAGACATATAACCTTGAAATGGCTTAGCCTTGGCAAATTGGACAATAACAATAGCATTGTTGTAGTCACCAGAACCAATAAAAGCATTCAACATCAACATAGGGTCCAAACAAAGTACGCTGCAGTTTATGCCTAACATAACATGAAATATAACACTCAATAATGAACATATACAAATATAAATATAAAAAGGTTAAATCTTTTTTACCCTTGAGCCTCTAAAGCAATCACATTCAACTTAGTGGTGCTTCCATTTTGGTTTGTGACTTCACGCTCAGTTCCAACGCCAGTCAAAATCCCAATAACATCTGAAATTACATATTAAAAAATAACTTAATGGAGGGTAACAAAGATTAGATTATTAGCTAAATAAAAAGATTCTTACCAACTAAATAATCAGTGTCATAAGAACCTCCAACAACTTCAGAAATATGTACAAAGTTAAACTCAGATCCTTTAATATCAACATTAGAAAGCTTTTGTACCATTGATGAAAACTGAAAATTCAACTTATAACGATGATGAGTACTGCGATAAGCTCCACCATTAGCTGAAACACCAAGATTGTCAAAACCATATACATTCCCTTCAACTAAATTATCCTTAAATTTGTAAATTAATGTTTTCTTAATAGTTGCGTGAATCCTCCCCCCCTCAGAATCCATTAAAACCATTTCAATAGAGAAAGGATTGTTAGCACGATTAAAATCAGAAACTTCCCACAATCTTAATATTTTCACTCTAACATTATAAAAAGCCTTGTCAGAATCGATTTCATCAAGTTTTGTGAAATGATTTGGATTCACCACGAACATAGTCATTTTGAAAATTAAAATGTATAAAGCAATAAATAAAAGAGAGGAAAGAAAAGCAAGCAAACTCAGCTGCTGCGGTGCAAGTTGTTCTGAGGACCAACATCCCTTTATATACTACTAACCTCCAACCCTAATTTTATTTATTAAATGAAAAAATCAATTGAAACTCAAGGCGGGAAAGTTTGAAATTGATCTTACCATCCCAGTTTGTGTTGGAAGTCGATAATGTTGGAGCCAAAACGAATCTTGGTATATATCTCTTCACAATCTGCAAAGAAATCAAAGAAAGAAACACTGAAATAGATATATTTAAAGTATTGGGTAAAGGTTCATGTAAAGACAACAATTTCTTAGCATAAATTAGAAGAAGATTTGAAATGGTAAAAGCATTAGGAGTTTTGCTCCATCCCACGAAGCTAGACCGAGAATCAGATTTTGCATCAATTAGATATTGGTTTAGGGTTGGGAAAACTGAGGCCAATTTTTGTTAGCCAAAATAGGAAGTCTTCGCTGATCAATTGCAAAGAACGATAGTGACAGGTCAAGCATGCTTCTGAAGCAATGTGATTTTTTTGTTTGGCGTCAGACACATGGTGTAAACGGACTGGGCTTTTGGATCCAAACAGCATTGGGCTGTGTATTTTTCGGTTCAGCCAAGTGCAAAAGGGAGGGCGGGAAAACGATTTCAAATAATTGCTAAAAGAAGTATGATTTTTGTACTTTTGTCCACGTAGGAAAACGCTCTAGCTTGCTGAGGTTGTGACACGTCGCAAAATCAACCCTAAAGATGGGTTGCATTTGTGTAGTTAGAAAGATGGGCTTGACATGTGAAGCAGGATCAACATATATCCAAGTCTTTATGTTGTAGTGATGATAGTTAGGGGTGTAAATTGTAACAGCCCGGGCCCCAACAACTTAGGTGGTCCCGACTGCCACCTCACGATCTTCTCCAACCCCCTTCACTATTGGAGTTTTTGCCTTCCGTGGGAATCGAACCCATGTACCTGGGGATAAGTACATTGTTCATTCGATTCCCACTATCAATTCCAACACTTGAGGTAAGAAGTTTAGATAATATAATTTTGAGTGAATCAAAGAGAGGGGAGTTTGTCTAAGACTCCAAACCCAAACTCTCTTCACTCATTTTGGTTTTGGGTAAAAATGGGTTTAGGGAACTTGTTTATATTGAAGTTTTGATGATGAGTTATATGTTAACATGTTTCTACTTGTGATTGTTGTATGAAATGTGAAATTCTGGTGGCAAGTGTCAGATGTGTAGCACGATGTGTACACTTTAGGAATCATACGATGTGTAGCCTAATGTGTCAACATCGTGAACATGCTGAACTTGACGAACAAGTAAACAATTTAAAGTACAGGAAACAATAAAACACAGTGAGTTTGTTAACCCAGTTCGGCGCTTAAACAAGCCCTAATCTGGAGGATACCAATCCAGGGATGAATCCACTATGGTAGTATCAATTCAAAGTTAAACTCCCCCGTTTACAACTTCTCACTTAATCACTACCCGTGCTAATTCTACCTAGGAACTCCTAGATATGAGAACCTCTGCTCACTCCCCCTCAACCTTACCCAGTAAGGATTTAATAACAAACTCAGTTTGGAGACACACTCCTAGAAAAACTATGCACTCGTACCTAAAGGCTTTGAGTGTTGCACACTCTAACTCTTTGCTTCAAAGCTTTGGAGAAAGAACACTAGAGATTACAACTCTATCAAACTCAGTCCTTACTTGTATCAAAACTATGATTCAAGTGAAGGCTCACAATGAACAATAAACAGACTAAGACCTAAAACTCGATTTCTTTAACTCTTGGCTTCGTACTTCAAAGTGTCTTCAGTCTTCCTTTATATAGAACAAGATTCATGGGCTTGGATCTTCAATGTTGACAGCTGGCCTTTGTAAATTCACCTTGAGATTTATATGATCATAATCTTTTAATTGTTTGTTTCAAATCTTTTGATCAAAGTCGGCCAATAAAATAAAACAGAACCATGAAAGATTATCTTGTTCCTTGGCGCGCAAGCTGGCACGATTTAATTTGAAAAACAAATCTTTTTCAAAAGATCGCGTGTAAATAAATAAAAGCGCGTCCAGCTAGGGCGTCCAGATGTGAAACCTGATGTGCCACACATCATGCTCCACATCATGGAATCAGGCTTATTTTACCAAATGAAGCCAACACCCTAAAATCCTCAACAATCTCCCCCTTTGGCAAATTTTGGGCTAAAATAATCTTTGAGTCACCCAACAAGACTTGGAGAGATGTGTAGGCACATCAGAGGCATGCAGCAGCGGATATGAGCCTCATAAACAAAGAGAGAAATAAACTCTCACAATATAGGAAAAATAAATTCCCAAAGACTGAGAAAAATAAATTCTCAGACACATACAAGCATGAGATTCCATGCACACGTAAGGAAGGGTAGCAAACCCAGTAGTAGTTTACTCCCCCTAAATATCATATCTCCTATAGGCTTCTTCAGAATGCATGACCTAGTGGAGAGACATGAAGATGTTTTAAACCTGGCTTCTTGAGAATGCATGACCAAGTTAAAACATCACAGATGTATCAAACATCACACAAACTAGCAATTTCTACAGGCTTCTTAAGAATGCATCACCATGTAGAAATCATACAAATGGATCAACCATTACACAAATTAACATCTTCAATTGGACTTCTTAAGAATGCATCACCCAGTTGAAAACGTACAGATTAAGTCTTCAGAAAAACATGCTTTAGAAAACTAATTCTTCAAAAATTTGTTGAGAAAACATTTGAAGAAAAATAAGCATGTATCCCAGATGTGTAGTCAGATGTGCCACACATCACAATTTGCTGCAATTAAGACTTCAAGACTTCAAAGAATTGTTCATATTTTTACTCCCCCTTTTAGCCATAATTTGGACAAATATAGTCAAACACACAGAGAGTAAATGAAACACCATAGAATGCAGATAGCATGAGATGTAGAGATGATGGTGCATGAACAGAAAAAGGCACTCAGGCCATTATTAGTGCAGCAGTACAAGAACAGGCACACAGAGGTGCTACAGAAATCCAGGGCATAGCCCACAAAATACAAGCAAAACAAAGGAAATACTGAGTACAGGGAAATATCAATGAATTACAAAAATTCAAATATCCTGGCTCCTGTAAGACCCAAGTTTTCCTTGTATAGTTGGTTTAAGGGATATTAGGGTTTCGATGTGTTCGTGTGACGCAACATCGTGTAATTATTAAGTTTTGCTGTAATCGAGTCTGTTTTGTGCTCGTGCACTGTAATTGTACAGACTTTTGTCTTGTGATCCTGTTTCTTGTATAAGAAGTTACTTGTGGTTTCAGAATAATAAGTTTTGGATTATTCTTGTTTTTGGAAAAACGAGTAGGATTTTACCCGCGGATGGAAAATCTTACTGCGTCTGTTTCGAGTGAGGTTTCGGATGGGAGTTTTATATATCTGCGTGAGTTGGGATATATTCTGAGAATAATTTTCCAAGGTATGGAAGAAAATTACAGTCGCGGAAAAAGATTCGGCGATAAGTTTTGGAAATGTTAAACGTTAGACGTTCTTTCCGTAGGTTTTATGTTTTTGTGGTTTTCGTTCGTCGCGTCGCGCGAGAACTGAGTACGAGACTTGTTATGGGAGAGTTGTTTAAAATCTTGTGACTTTCTCATAAAGTAAAGTGATCCAATGGCTAGGGTTAAGCTTGGACTTTTGACTTTGATCCAATGGTGGTTTGGCTATCAAGAGCTTATAATAGTAAGGAGGTTTATGACTTGTAAGACTTAGAAAAACATCACCAAATCATCTCATTCTTTCTCTCTTTCACGTGGAACTCCATTTCTTAACCTTAACCTTCACAAATTTTCCATTTCTCACCATTTCACTCCATTTCAAGCTTTGGAGCTTTGAGGAAAGTTGTAGAGAATCACTTTCTAAAGGTAACCCTCTCTTCTCATCTCTTAGGTTGGTAGACTTATAGAGTTTAAGAGTTTTTGGGTTTATGTTCTTAAGAGGGTTTGGTGAGAAATGTTGTTCTTGCTAGTTCTTGTTTCATGAAAGTTGTTCATGAGAGTTTAGTAAGCATGCTAGGCTTTGTTGTTTTTGTTTTCCATGAGTTGGTGAAAAATCTCATGAGAAAAGTTAGGGTTTTGGCTTGGTTATGTATTGATCAATAACATGTGGTTAAGTTGTAAGGTTTTGAAAAGAAAAGTTGTCTTTGAACCTTTGGGCGAAAGGGAAATGCGTTGTATGGTTTTGTTTTGGAAAATCCGATGAAAAATATTTTGAGGTTTATGAAAATATTTTCCTAAGTGTTTTGGGGTCAAAGTGGTTTAGAACTATTGTGACATGTGGTGTCGCTTTTTACCTTGAAAACATGTTTGAAAATGATTACCGGACGGTTAAGGCCCGTAATAAAACTTGTGCTTGGATTTGGTTTTGATTTTGGAAATGAAAATCAAATAACTTGCACTCGAAGCAACCAACAAGCTTTCGGAAAACGAATTGCTTGCTTATGAAAATGGTTTGCTTTTATGCCTTGAAAAAATGTTGGGAACTAATAGAATCAAACTAGGCTTGGGTGGAAAAGGGTGGTGTGAGTTGCTGTCTTTTGCTGTCATGACAGTTGGAACTCGCTGAGCGAGTGGTTACTCGCCAGGGCGAGTGTCACAGGTCCTGACAACTCGCCAGGGCGAGCTCCAGAGCGAGTAAGACCAGTACTCTCTGCCTCCACTCGCCACCAACTCGCCAGGGCGAGCTCTGGAAACTAAAATTTTGGATTCTGATTTCTAAAACTTGGTTTTTAACTTCTAATCCCTTTTTATTAATTTATGGAAGTGGTGGGGATTGGAAACGAGTTTTTCGGGTACTCGGAAAGTACGTAGCTTATAACGCAAGAAAATAGCCATTTTGCAATTCAAATTATTTAAGACTTTTGACAATTGTTTTGGGTCCTAAAAATAGTACAAATAACTCATGGTGGTTGATCAATACGATAGATTTTGGTATGGTATCCGAAAGAGTGGTTTTTCCTTAGGAACCTTTAGGTTTTTGGGGTTTTGGTGTAGTTTCAATACGATTGGTTAGAGAACAATGTATTGATTGTTACGCTGCTTGTTTTAGGAAGCGCGTTGTGTTGTCTAAGCGTGTGTTATTGACGGAAGCTTGCCGAGGTAAGGGCTCCACTTTATTTCTGTCTTTTCACTGAGATACATCATGTTTGGTTATTTTTCGTGATGTGTGTTGGTGTGCTTGGCATGTATGTGTTATGTATTCTCGTGATGAGAACGTGTTTACATTACTTGTGCAATTTACATATGATTTTGAAAATATATGTATGAATTGCTATGATTTAGTTACATATGCTTGAGAGGTATGTATGTGTGGCATTAGCATATGTAGGGAATCGTATGCTCATGCATTCATTGTGCGTAGTTGCGTGAGTGGACTACGGGGTGTTGGTTGCGTGAGTGGACCCACCCAAAATCCTACGGGATCTTTTTGAGTACAATAAGTGGTTGCGTGAGTGGACCACGGGGTGTGATTGCGTGAGTGGATCCACCTTAACCCTTTGCGGTTTTATTGGTTATGATTAGTAATTCCGGAATTCATTTGCATGTGGTAGCTCTGGTAGTACCACACCCATTGTAGAAGTCTGCATTAGGCTTGTTGTGCATTATATATATAAGCCCGTTGGTGGGAATTGTTGAATGTTTTAAGAGTTTTCTCTTGTGCTTTGTGGAAATATTTGTTATGTGTACAATCTCTTGCACCGGTTATATATATATACTTTTATTTTGTGGTGACCCTTTCTTTCATTTGCGGGCTCATCCCACCCCAGATGACGATGTAGGTCGAGAGGATGGTGTTGGCAGCTCTAGGCCTTAGTGAGCTCGTGTTGGAGCGGGAGTGGTAGTTTTAGTTAGACTATGCGCCGGTGTGTTTGTGCACTGTGCTTTTTGTTTAGCATAGGACTTTCTAACTTCTTTTGGTTGGTTAGTGCTTGTAAGCACCTAGACTTATGGATTGTAATTATTCAGGTTTACACTTAGCATTTTCGAATACAATATATATATGGTGTGATATATATATATGGTTCGTTTGTAATATTTAATGTCGGCTCAATTAAAAATGTTTTGCGCACTCTGAGCGTTTGTTAAAGAAAAAAAAAAAATAATGCCCTTTTTGCGTTATGAAAACGGGGTGTTACAAATGTGGTATCAGAGCCCGGCTTTAAATCTTCAAAGGGAAAGTGTATACTTGAGTCGTTAGTTCAGAGTCGGTTAGAACGTAACTAGTGTGGGGTTAGTTCTAGTGTTTGTTCTGTGTCGGGTTAGGGGTTAGTAATCCGTTGAGTGAGGCTTTCTGTTGGAATTCAGAATGTTTGGATAAGGATCTAATCGAAGAGAATTGGTATGTGCAGGAAACGATGCCTCCAAGAAGGGCACCTGCTAGAGATGATGATGAGGTGGACATTCATCAGATGGCTTATGCCATGAATACAATGGCAGCAGCGGTAACTGCGCAAACTCATGCTAAGGCGCAGAGAGACCTTGAAAAGCGCGACAGAGAGATCCTGGCCGCTGGGTCTAGGGTTCTCGCAAGTTTTAATCAGCAGGCCCCTCCAAAGTTTAATGGGGAGGGAGGTCCAGAAACAGCGGATCTATGGCTCCATGCTATGGAGAGGGTATTTGGGGCAATTCATTGTCCGGAGGGAGAGAAGGTAGTTCTAGCTACCTATCAGCTGCTTGGGGGTTCCGAATTTTGGTGGAGGAACACCCGTCTGATTATGGAAAATGCATATGAGGAGATTAACTGGGAGAACTTCAAGAGGAGGTTCCTGGCTAAGTATTTCCCTGAGACTGCAAGGGAAAGGTACGGTGAGGAGTTTCTGAGACTACGACAGGGGAGTATGAATGTGGAGGCATATTCCAAGAAGTTTGAATCATTATCCCGTTTCTTCCGCTTCTTTAGGGATGGGATAGATGAGGTCTATATGTGTCGTCGCTTCCAAGATGGGCTGAGGTACGAACTGCAGGATGCGGTTGTGCCATTGGGTATTCGGCAATTTCAAGTCTTGGTTGAAAAGTGCCAGGAGGTTGAAGATATGAGAAACAAAAGGGTGAACCGTCAGGGTGGTTTTAGTGCTGGGGGACCAAGTCGTTCTGGTGGTCCGAATCAAAGTCAGAACCGTGGAAAACAAGGCAGTAAGCCATATGACCGTCCACAGTATAACAAGGGACAGGGTCGATCGGTGAACCAGGACAGTCAGAATACCGGGAAGCAGGGCTGTTTTAAGTGTGGTGAAGTGGGCCACTATGCGAATGAATGCCGGAATCAGGGGCATGTTTGTTTTAATTGCAAGAAGCCGGGACACTTTGCTAGGGATTGCAAAGCCCCGAAGGCCGGGCCGTCGGCTAATCTGGCACAAGGCTCACAAGGTACCAGACCTGCGGCAAAGGCACGTGCTTACTGTATGGGCACAGAAGTGAGTGGGCAGGCTAGCAATGCCATTCACGAGAGCTGTCACATTGCAGGTAATTCTTTAACTGCTTTGATTGACACGGGGGCAACCCACTCATTCATATCTTTGGCATGTGCAAATCGTTTGAGTTTGAATGTTTCTGTGCTTCCGTTTGATTTGAATGTTTTGACTCCTGCTAAGGATTTGGTAGTGAATACTGCATGTTTGCATTGTTTAGTAGTAATTCAGAATAGGGAGTTTCTGGTCAACTTGGTGTGTTTACCGCTTACATCTCTCGAGATCATTCTCGGGATGGATTGGCTATCTTATCATTATGTTATACTAGATTGTGCTCGGAAATTGGTTTTCTTTCCCGAGCCAGGTGTGCGGAGATACCTGTCGGCCAATCAGCTTACAATGATTATGTGTAATGGAGAGCCGGAGATAGTGTCACTTGCTAGCTTAGGAGTGACGTCGGAGATCCGAATTGAGGAAATTCGAGTAGTTCAAAATTTCCAAGACGTGTTTCCGTCGGAGATTCCAGCTTTTCCTCCGTGTAGAGAGGTGGAATTCTTTATTGATTTACAACCGGGTACGGGTCCGATTTCGGAATCAGCTTATCGGATGGCTCCAGCCGAGTTGGTAGAGTTGAAAGGTCAGATCGAGGACTTGTTAGAGAAGGGTTTCATAAGGCCTAGTGTGTCGCCTTGGGGAGCACCGGTCTTATTGGTTAAGAAGAAGGATGGGAAATCTCGTCTATGCGTGGATTATCGGAAGCTTAATAAGGTGACTATCAAGAACCGATATCCATTGCCACGGATTGATGATTTGATGGATCAGTTGAGGGGAGCCTCAGTGTTTTCAAAGATTGACTTGAAATCTGGTTATCATCAGATAAGAGTACGAGATGAGGATATTCAGAAAACGGCGTTTAGGACGCGGTATGGGCATTATGAGTACTTGGTGATGCCGTTTGGAGTGACGAATGCACCTGCGATCTTCATGGCTTACATGAATCGGATATTCCATTCGTTTTTGGACAAGTTCGTGGTTGTGTTCATTGATGATATTCTCGTGTATTCGAAGAGCGAAGAGGAGCATGAAGAGCATCTTCGTATGGTTTTGCAAGTGTTGCGAGAAAGAAAGTTGTATGCGAATCCGTCGAAGTGTGATTTTTGGTTGGAAGAGGTGAATTTCCTAGGCCATGTTATATCAAAAGAGGGAATAGCCGTGGATCCAGCCAAGATTGACACAGTACTTGCATGGAAGCAACCGCAGACGGTGACGGACGTGAGGAGTTTTGTTGGTTTGGCCGGTTATTACCGGAGGTTCATAGAAGGATTCGCTAAGATTGTGGCACCAATGACGCAACTTACGAGAAAAGATCAACCGTTTGCGTGGACTGAGCAGTGTGAACTTAGTTTTCAATTGTTGAAGGAGCGGTTGACGACTTCACCGGTGTTGGTGTTACCTCAGTCAGATGAACCTTATGAGGTTTATTGTGATGCGTCTCATCAGGGTTTGGGTTGTGTGTTGATGCAACACAAGAGGGCAGTGGCTTATGCGTCAAGGCAACTGAAAGTGCATGAAAAGAATTATCCTACGCACGATCTAGAGCTTGCGGCTGTTGTTTTCGCATTGAAGATTTGGAGACATCATCTTTATGGTTGCACTTTTGTCGTGTTTAGTGACCATAAAAGTCTTAAGTATCTGTTCGATCAGAAAGAGCTTAATATGAGGCAACGGAGGTGGATGGAAACATTGAAAGACTTTGACTTTACCTTAGAATACCATCCGGGGAAGGCTAATGTGGTAGCCGATGCGTTGAGTAGAAAGAGTGTGTCGGTTTGTTCGGCGCAAATGGCTAGTCAACAAGAGTTGTTGAGAGAGTTTCGTGACTTGCACCTAGAGGTAGAGTTTGCCTTAGGGAATATGAGACTGGGTATGATTACCATCTCGAACGGTTTGTTGGAGGACATTGCTAATTGTCAAGGTGACGAGTTTCTCATGGAGAAAAGAGCTTTGATTGTTCGAGGAACCAACCGAGATTTCAAGGTGGGATCAGACAACATCTTGAGATGTAATGGTAGGGTGTGTGTGCCCGATGCGATGAACTTGAGAAACACCATTCTAGGGGAGGCACACAAGAGTAAGCTTAGTATGCATCCCGGGGCAACGAAAATGTATCAGGACCTGAGGCAAGATTTCTGGTGGCCGGGTATGAAGAGGGATGTGGCCGAGTTTGTGGCGTCGTGTTTGACTTGTCAGAAGGCGAAGATTGAACATCAGAGACCAGCAGGGATGCTGCAGTCTTTAGATATCCCCGAGTGGAAATGGGATAGCATTTCTATGGATTTCATCACTGGTTTACCCAAGACCAGGAGGAAGCATGATTCCATTTGGGTGATAGTGGATCGTTTGACGAAGTCCGCTCATTTTCTACCGGTAAGGATTACGGATACGGCGGCAAGGTTGACCGATGTGTATATTGCTGAGATTGTGAGGTTACATGGGATTCCGTCAAGTATAGTGTCGGATAGAGATCCAAAGTTCACTTCACATTTTTGGAAGACTTTGCATGAGACGTTGGGGACGAAACTGAGGTTGAGTTCTGCCTATCATCCCCAGACCGATGGGCAAACTGAGAGAACAAATCAGTCACTAGAGGATTTATTGAGAGCATGTGTGCTGGATGATCGTGGGAGTTGGGACGACGTGTTGCCGTTGATAGAGTTCACGTACAACAATAGTTACCATTCGACTATCGGAATGGCACCATATGAGGCTTTGTATGGGAGGAGATGTCAGACTCCTTTGTGTTGGTACCAAGATGGGGAAAGTTTGATAGTAGGACCGGAAATGGTACAACAGACGACGGACAAGGTCCGAAAGATAAGGGCAATGATGAAGGTTGCTCAAGATCGCCAAAAGAGTTATGCGGATAGGCGTCGGAGGCCTTTAGAGTTTGAGGAGGGAGACCATGTATTTCTCCGTGTTACTCCAACAACGGGTGTTGGAAGGGCTTTGAAAGCGAAGAAGTTGACTCCGAAGTTTATAGGACCTTATCAGATTACGGAGCGGATTGGGAAGGTAGCATACCGGATCGCGTTGCCACCGGTACTATCTTTGATTCATGATGTGTTCCATGTGTCGCAATTGCGGAAATATACACCGGATCCATCACATGTGATCACACCAGATGACATCCAGCTGAGGGATAACTTGTCATTTGAGGTTCCGCCAATTAAGATTGCGGATAGGAAGATGAAGCGTCTGAGGACGAAAGAGATACCTTTGGTGAAGGTAATATGGAACGAAGCTACGGGAGATGCCACCTGGGAGCTCGAGAGTAAGATGAAGGAATTATACCCCAATTTGTTCGACGATGTCTAAGTTTCGAGGACGAAACTTCTTTTAGGGGGGTAGTATTGTAAGACCCAAGTTTTCCTTGTATAGTTGGTTTAAGGGATATTAGGGTTTCGATGTGTTCGTGTGACGCAACATCGTGTAATTATTAAGTTTTGCTGTAATCGAGTCTGTTTTGTGCTCGTGCACTGTAATTGTACAGACTTTTGTCTTGTGATCCTGTTTCTTGTATAAGAAGTTACTTGTGGTTTCAGAATAATAAGTTTTGGATTATTCTTGTTTTTGGAAAAACGAGTAGGATTTTACCCGCAGATGGAAAATCTTACTGCGTCTGTTTCGAGTGAGGTTTCGGATGGGAGTTTTATATATCTGCGTGAGTTGGGATATATTCTGAGAATAATTTTCCAAGGTATGGAAGAAAATTACAGTCGCGGAAAAAGATTCGGCGATAAGTTTTGGAAATGTTAAACGTTAGACGTTCTTTCCGTAGGTTTTATGTTTTTGTGGTTTTCGTTCGTCGCGTCGCGCGAGAACTGAGTACGAGACTTGTTATGGGAGAGTTGTTTAAAATCTTGTGACTTTCTCATAAAGTAAAGTGATCCAATGGCTAGGGTTAAGCTTGGACTTTTGACTTTGATCCAATGGTGGTTTGGCTATCAAGAGCTTATAATAGTAAGGAGGTTTATGACTTGTAAGACTTAGAAAAACATCACCAAATCATCTCATTCTTTCTCTCTTTCACGTGGAACTCCATTTCTTAACCTTAACCTTCACAAATTTTCCATTTCTCACCATTTCACTCCATTTCAAGCTTTGGAGCTTTGAGGAAAGTTGTAGAGAATCACTTTCTAAAGGTAACCCTCTCTTCTCATCTCTTAGGTTGGTAGACTTATAGAGTTTAAGAGTTTTTGGGTTTATGTTCTTAAGAGGGTTTGGTGAGAAATGTTGTTCTTGCTAGTTCTTGTTTCATGAAAGTTGTTCATGAGAGTTTAGTAAGCATGCTAGGCTTTGTTGTTTTTGTTTTCCATGAGTTGGTGAAAAATCTCATGAGAAAAGTTAGGGTTTTGGCTTGGTTATGTATTGATCAATAACATGTGGTTAAGTTGTAAGGTTTTGAAAAGAAAAGTTGTCTTTGAACCTTTGGGCGAAAGGGAAATGCGTTGTATGGTTTTGTTTTGGAAAATCCGATGAAAAATATTTTGAGGTTTATGAAAATATTTTCCTAAGTGTTTTGGGGTCAAAGTGGTTTAGAACTATTGTGACATGTGGTGTCGCTTTTTACCTTGAAAACATGTTTGAAAATGATTACCGGACGGTTAAGGCCCGTAATAAAACTTGTGCTTGGATTTGGTTTTGATTTTGGAAATGAAAATCAAATAACTTGCACTCGAAGCAACCAACAAGCTTTCGGAAAACGAATTGCTTGCTTATGAAAATGGTTTGCTTTTATGCCTTGAAAAAATGTTGGGAACTAATAGAATCAAACTAGGCTTGGGTGGAAAAGGGTGGTGTGAGTTGCTGTCTTTTGCTGTCATGACAGTTGGAACTCGCTGAGCGAGTGGTTACTCGCCAGGGCGAGTGTCACAGGTCCTGACAACTCGCCAGGGCGAGCTCCAGAGCGAGTAAGACCAGTACTCTCTGCCTCCACTCGCCACCAACTCGCCAGGGCGAGCTCTGGAAACTAAAATTTTGGATTCTGATTTCTAAAACTTGGTTTTTAACTTCTAATCCCTTTTTATTAATTTATGGAAGTGGTGGGGATTGGAAACGAGTTTTTCGGGTACTCGGAAAGTACGTAGCTTATAACGCAAGAAAATAGCCATTTTGCAATTCAAATTATTTAAGACTTTTGACAATTGTTTTGGGTCCTAAAAATAGTACAAATAACTCATGGTGGTTGATCAATACGATAGATTTTGGTATGGTATCCGAAAGAGTGGTTTTTCCTTAGGAACCTTTAGGTTTTTGGGGTTTTGGTGTAGTTTCAATACGATTGGTTAGAGAACAATGTATTGATTGTTACGCCGCTTGTTTTAGGAAGCGCGTTGTGTTGTCTAAGCGTGTGTTATTGACGGAAGCTTGCCGAGGTAAGGGCTCCACTTTATTTCTGTCTTTTCACTGAGATACAACATGTTTGGTTATTTTTCGTGATGTGTGTTGGTGTGCTTGGCATGTATGTGTTATGTATTCTCGTGATGAGAACGTGTTTACATTACTTGTGCAATTTACATATGATTTTGAAAATATATGTATGAATTGCTATGATTTAGTTACATATGCTTGAGAGGTATGTATGTGTGGCATTAGCATATGTAGGGAATCGTATGCTCATGCATTCATTGTGCGTAGTTGCGTGAGTGGACTACGGGGTGTTGGTTGCGTGAGTGGACCCACTCAAAATCCTACGGGATCTTTTTGAGTACAATAAGTGGTTGCGTGAGTGGACCACGGGGTGTGATTGCGTGAGTGGATCCACCTTAACCCTTTGCGGTTTTATTGGTTATGATTAGTAATTCCGGAATTCATTTGCATGTGGTAGCTCTGGTAGTACCACACCCATTGTAGAAGTCTGCATTAGGCTTGTTGTGCATTATATATATAAGCCCGTTGGTGGGAATTGTTGAATGTTTTAAGAGTTTTCTCTTGTGCTTTGTGGAAATATTTGTTATGTGTACAATCTCTTGCACCGGTTATATATATATACTTTTATTTTGTGGTGACCCTTTCTTTCATTTGCGGGCTCATCCCACCCCAGATGACGATGTAGGTCGAGAGGATGGTGTTGGCAGCTCTAGGCCTTAGTGAGCTCGTGTTGGAGCGGGAGTGGTAGTTTTAGTTAGACTATGCGCCGGTGTGTTTGTGCACTGTGCTTTTTGTTTAGCATAGGACTTTCTAACTTCTTTTGGTTGGTTAGTGCTTGTAAGCACCTAGACTTATGGATTGTAATTATTCAGGTTTACACTTAGCATTTTCGAATACAATATATATATGGTGTGATATATATATATATGGTTCGTTTGTAATATTTAATGTCGGCTCAATTAAAAATGTTTTGCGCACTCTGAGCGTTTGTTAAAGAAAAAAAAAAAATAATGCCCTTTTTGCGTTATGAAAACGGGGTGTTACAGCTCCCATCAGTTTCCTCAGCTTCAAAGTCATTGGGCTCCTCCTCCTCCAATTCCTCATCCTCAGCCATTGTTTGCTCATCCTCAAGCTCCAGTCCAGCAATGACTGCTTCCAGCTTGGCCTTCTTCTCTTCCAGAGCCTTACAAGTCTCCTTTAAAGCAGCAATCATGTCTGTCCTA
This sequence comes from Trifolium repens, assembly GCA_030408175.1. NCBI lineage: Eukaryota > Viridiplantae > Streptophyta > Magnoliopsida > Fabales > Fabaceae > Trifolium > Trifolium repens. Next base: position 35,337,921 of record CP125845.1, read on the forward strand.
GACATTGCATTGGTTGAGCTGGATGTGCCTACATCAGGAGTCACATCAGACTGCTTGAGACTAAAAGAGATAGCAGGCTCTCTTCTGCAAGATAAATCATCCTTGCCCAGAACATCAGGTCTCTGGCTCAATATGATTCCACACAGCAGGGAAGGAAAAGCAATGGGTAGTTTGACAGCTAGGGTTTTGGCATGCTTGATAGTCTGATAAAAAATATAAGTACCAAAATCATAATTAATTTTGTTACCTACAGTATAGATGAACCTAGCCAAACCTGTAGCCACATCACAGTTGTGTGTGGTAGGTACCCAGTTAGCAGCAGCAATCCTGTTCAGGATGTTGTAGATTGGAGTGAGCTTGCTTGCTTGCAGTTTTTCTTTCTTAGGCCAAGACTTGACCTTTCCAGCAGTGATGGCCTTGATTATGTAGTTGTCATTAGCCTCCATCTCTGCATAGGGCTCTTCACTTCTGCCCAGAAATTTGTTGATAACAGTGGGAGAGAAGTGGATTTCCTTTCCTCTCACAAAGACTGTCTGATACTCCTTGTCCAAAGAATTATCACAGCCAGCAGGGATATTCACCAAAAACTCCTTGACTACTTTCTCATAGCAGTCACTCAGCCCAGACACAGTTTTCATCAAGCCAGCATGCTTGATCAGCTTCATAACCTCCTTGCACTGCAAGGCTTCAGCACTTAGCTCGCTCTCCAGAGCCAATCTTCTGTGAGCAATGTACTTCCATTTTCCAGCATGTGCAGGATTGTGGAAGGAAATCAGATCAACAGGGATATCAGGTATTCCCTGAGGGATTTTCTTCTTCCTATAGCTCTTCTTCACAGCAGACTCGATGTGGACCGCATCGAACTCCACATTGTGCTCCTCAGCAGATTCGTCTTCAGACTCCCTGATGTGAGCTACATCCTGCTCCACATCGTACTCTGAGTCACTTGTAGGTGGCTCTTTTCTTTTCTGAGTCTTCTTCTTGGCAGGTGGAACCACAGCTTTACTGTATCCCTTCTTGGGACCATACAAAACTTGCCTCTTGACAGGCTTCTTCTTCTCCTTGGTAGCAGCAGGAGATCTTCCAACAGTAGCAGGACCCTTTCCACTTCTGGTCCTTCTAGCAATGCTGTCTTTAGCAATCATATTCAGAGGGAGGTCAGAATCATAATCCTCCACATCCACAATAGTAGTATCTCCATCCACATCCTTGTCAGAAGGATTGGAGTCTTCCACATCTACAGAACTTTTTGCTTCTTTACCCTTGTCAGACTGGGTATCATCTTATGGTTCTTCAACCTCAGCAGGTTGATCTTCTTCAACAATTTCCTGTTCTGGAGAATCAGGAATGACAGGTTGTTCTTCAGCAGCAATAGTCTCTTCTCTATCAGCAGAAGACTCTTCTTCACCTTGTGGCAATGATGTGCCAACATCTGCCATAACATCAGGCTCTTGCAAGGCCTTAAACACAGAATCAATGATCTTCTGGGTCATGGGGTGTCTTTGATCGCCAGAAATCTTCAGAGAAGCCTTCTCAGGGTTAGGGTTGGAAGAGCCTATACCCACAGATGCATCAACAGCAGCATCAACAGTTTCAGCAGGAAGCGGATCAGTGTGCAGGCTTTCCATGGTGTGAACCCTTGTGGGTGTACCAGTCTTGGACTTCTTGCTTTTCTTCTTCTTCTTCTTCTTCTTTGATTTTTCTGTGGAAGGAGAAGGAACAACAACTTCCTCTACAGCAATGGGGGTTGATTCCCTTCTTGATCGTATTGACTTCCTTTTCTTTGATCCTGAATGTTTGATCATTGAAACAGGAGTGGCATTGACGATCATATCACTTTGAATTTCTTCATGATGTGGGGAATTAGGTTTAGGTGATGGTGGAGGAGTGTTGGTTTTGGTTGAAGGAGTTGTTTTGGATGCAGTAGACATGATGATGATGATGATGTGATATGAAGATTCAAAGAAAATTGCAGTGAGATGAACAAAAGGGTTTCAGAGAGATCAAAAAAATTTTCTTAGGTCGTTTGAGTGTTTGAGAAATGAATGTGGTGAACAATGTGGTAGGCAATGTGATAAAATCTTGAATAAACGGGTTTCTTGGAGTTTTGATCGCGAAATAGCCGTTGGAAATATTTGTAATGATTGCCTTTGGATTGCGTGCAACTGTGGATGGAGGGAAAGGTAGGTAACCGTTGCACGCCGGAATAGCTATTATGGCTATTGATCCTCAAAGAGGCAAATACCAAGTTTGCCCCTTAACACCTCAAACCTATTTGCATCTAAAGCCTTTGTGAATATATCTGCCAGTTGATTCTCAGTGGCAACATGCTCTAGAGTCACAATATTGTCTTCAACAAGATCTCTAATAAAATGGTGACGTATATCAATGTGCTTTGTTCTACTATGTTGGATAGGATTTTTGGAAATATTTATAGCACTTAGATTGTCACAGTATAATGTGAGCACATCTTGCTGCACATTGTACTCACCCAACATCTGCTTCATCCAAAGTAGCTGAGAGCAACTACTTCCTGCTGCAATATATTCAGCTTCAGCTGTAGAAAGAGACACACAATTTTGTTTCTTGCTGAACCATGAGATAAGGTTGCTTCCCAAAAAGAAACATCCACCAGAAGTGCTCTTCCTATCATCAGCACTACCTGCCCAGTCAGCATCACAATAACCCAACAATCTTGTGTCTTCACCATGAGAGTAGAGAATTCCATAATCACTTGTACCACTGACATACTTAAGAATCCTTTTGACTTGATTCAGATGACTCATCTTAGGCTCAGCTTGGTACCTTGCACATACACCAACAGCAAAGCTAATGTCAGGTCTACTTGCAGTGAGATAAAGTAGACTGCCAATCATGCTTCTGTATAGACTTTGATCAACACTGACACCATGCTCATCTTTAGAAAGTTTGAGATGGGTTGCTGCAGGAGTTCTCTTGTGATTTGCATTCTCCATTCCAAATTTCTTCACAATGTTCTTGGCATACTTGCTTTGAGAGATGAAAATTGTATCTTCCATCTGTTTGACTTGCAGACCAAGAAAGTAGGTAAGTTCACCTACAAGGCTCATCTCAAATTCAGACTGCATCTGATTCACAAACATCTTGACCATTGGATCAGACATTCCTCCAAACACAATGTCATCTACATAGATTTGTGCAATCATGAACTTGCCTTTTTCTTCTCTGACAAACAAGGTTTTATCTGTTTCTCTTTTTCTATAACCTTGCTGCACAAGAAATTTGGTTAGCCTCTCATACCATGCCCTAGGAGCTTGCTTTAATCCATATAATGCCTTCTTCAATCTGTAGACATGATCTGGATAATTTGGATCAACAAATCCCTTGGGCTGCTCCACATATACTTCCTCATTCAAGTATCCATTGAGAAAAGCACTCTTTACATCCATCTGAAATAGCTTGAACTTCAAGATACATGCTACTCCTAAAAGTAACCTTATGGATTCAAGACGTGCCACAGGAGCAAATGTTTCATCAAAGTCTACTCCTTCAATCTGAGAGTAACCTTGAGCCACAAGCCTAGCCTTGTTTCTAGTCACAACACCACTTTCATCAGATTTGTTCCTATAGACCCAATTAGTACCAATGATGTTAACTCCTTCAGGTCTAGGAACCAAATCCCATACTTCATTCCTCTTGAACTGGTTCAGCTCCTCTTGCATAGCTTCAATCCAAAACTCATCTGTCAAGGCTTCTTTCACATTCTTTGGTTCTACCTTTGACACAAAGCAAGCATTGGATACAACCTCTCTTGACCTTGTCATAACACCTGACTCGGGACTCCCTATTATGAGTTCTTTTGGATGATTCTTTTGAACTCTAACAGAGGGACCCTTGTTTACTGGAGTCACATCTTCTTGCTGATCAGTCTTCTCAGGAATCTCTACAACTTCAGAGTCTTCAGGCTGGGGGTGAGATGTGTCCACATCAGGATCAACATCAGGCACATTGTCTGAACAGTCATCTATGACAACATTGATGGATTCCATCATAGTTCTTGTTCTGTTGTTGAAGACTCTATAGGCTCTGCTGGTTAGGGAATAGCCTAGGAAGATTCCTTCATCACTCTTGGGATCCATCTTCCTCCTTTGCTCTCTGTCAGCTAAGATATAACACTTGCTACCAAAGACATGGAAGTGTTTGACAGTTGGTTTTCTTCCTTTCCATATCTCATACAGTGTGGTTGATGTACCTTTTCTCAGAGTCACCCTGTTGTGTACATAGCATGCAGTACTCATGGCCTCTGCCCAAAAGTAGTAGGGTAGCTTCTTGGCATGTAACATAACCCTTGCAGCCTCTTGCAAAGTTCTGTTCTTTCTTTCAACTACACCATTTTGTTGGGGTGTAATTGGAGAGGAGAATTCATGCCCAATTCCTTCATCAGCATAAAACTCAGAGAATCTTGAATTTTCAAACTCTTTCCCATGATCACTTCTGATTCTAACAATGCCACTATCCTTCTCTCTTTGTAGTCTAAGGCATAGTTCTTTGAATGCATCAAAAGTGTCAGACTTCTCTCTGATGAAGCTAACCCAAGTGAACCTTGAGAAATCATCTACAACCACAAAGGCATATCTTTTGCCACCAATACTCTCTACCTGCATTGGTCCCATCAAGTCCATATGAAGCAGTTCAAGAACTCTGGATGTCACCTGATGTTGCAACATTGGGTGTGACATCTGAACCTGCTTTCCTACTTGACATTCACCACAGATACTGCCTTCAACAATCTTCAGCTTTGGTAGTCCCCTAATTGCTTCCTTGGACACAATCTTCTTCATTCCTTTTAGATTCAGATGGCCAAGTCTTTGGTGCCAAAGCTTTACTTCTTCTTCCTGACTAATAAGACATGTAGTAGAGTGAGCTGTCTCTTCAGGAATCCATAGATAGCAGTTGTTCCTTGACCCAGATCCTTTCATCAACACTTCTCCTTTGTCAGAAGTAATAAGACATTCATTCTTTGTGAAGTTGACTTTAAGACCTTGGTCACACAGTTGGCTTATGCTGATAAGATTAGCCTTCAAACCTTTGACAAGTAACACATCATCTAGGTCAGGTAAGCTTTTGCTGCTGAGTTTACCACTGCCCCTGATTTCACCTTTTGCTCCATCACCAAAGATTACAAAGCTTGTTGTATGAGGCTTGATATTAATGAGAAATTTCTCAACACCAGTCATATGCCTAGAACAACCACTATCAAAATACCAATCTTCACTGGAAGATGCTCTGAGAGAAGTGTGAGCAATATGAGCAGTTTCAGAAACTTTTGGCTTCCACATCTTCTTAGGAGTGACCCTTGCTGATTTGGCTTGGACCTGAGGCCTTTTCTTGGGATACCCATAGAGTTTGTAGCAGAAGGGCTTGATGTGACCATTCTTCCCACAGTAGTGGCATCTCCAAGCATTAAACTTCTCTTTGCCAGCAGGTCTCTGATGTGGGGTGTGATGTGTCCACATTCTGCCAGTGTCAGGTTTCTTCTGAGCAGGAACAAACTTAGTATTTGTATTCTTGCTGTGATGTTTGTTCTTAAATCCTACACCAGATGAGTCACCAGCATGCTTTCCTACTTTCAAAATCTCATCAAGCATGTCAGTTCCAGTATTGAGCATCTTTACAGACTTGGTCATATTCTTCAAGTTGGTTGACAGTACCTTGACTTCACTTTCAAGACTAACTACTTGGTTCTGCAGTTGAGCCTTCTCTGTCTCTAGTTGACTGATAGCCACCTTCTGTTCTTCATTGATTCTGCACAGTTCCTCACTTTTGATAGATAGCTTTTTGTAGACTGAGGCTAGTTCATTAAAGGTGAGTTCTTCATCATCAGAATCAACATCAGTACTGCACACATCAGTCATGGCACTCACATGATTAGCAGCAACATTCTCTGAGTCAGTGTCAGAGTCTTCATCAGACCATGATACAGTTAGGCCTTTTTTCTGCCTCTTCAGATATGTGCCACATTCAGTTCTTATATGACCAAAGCCTTCACATTCATGACATTGAACACCTTTGTTCTGAGTTGACTTATCATCAGTTTTGGTTTGTGTTGAAGTGTTACCTAGTTTACTGATGTCAGTCTGGACGTTCCTCACATTTCTCCTTGGTCTTCTATCCACCCTTCTTTGAAGCTTGTTGAATTGTCTTCCTAACATAGCTATGTCATTTGAGAGATCATCATCTGACTCATCAGCTTCTTCCTCTTCATCAGCACAAGATACAAAGGCTATACCTTTTCCTTTCTTCTCAGTTTGCTCACCTAAGTTCATCTCAAAAGTTTGAAGAGAGCTCACAAGTTCTTCAAGTTTCATACTTGGGATGTCTTGAGCTTCCTCAATAGCTGTGATTTTCATGTTAAATCTCTTGGGTAGAGATCTAAGCATCTTTCTCACAAGCTTTTCTTCAGACAATTTCTCACCTAGAGCCTCAAAGGAATTGTCCACCTCAAGCAAATTCATGTGAAAGTCATGAATTGATTCTTCTTCTTTCATCCTGAGGTTTTCAAACTTAGTGTTGAGAAGTTGGATTCTTGAGCTTTTTACCTTGGCATTGCCTTCATGAGTGGTTCTGAGTATCTCCCAAGCATTCTTTGCAACAGTACACTGTTTAATCAATCTGAACATGTTCTTGTCCACTCCATTGAATAAAGCATTCAAAGCTTTGGAGTTTCCAAGTGATGCAGTGTCTTCTGCAGCTGACCAATCTTCTTCTGGTTTGAGTACACCAGTGTCAACACCATTAGCATCCAGAATTTTGGGAGGCTCCCAACCTTTGAGCACAGCTTTCCAAGTCCTGCTGTCAAGTGACTTTAGGAAGGCAATCATCCTTGGCTTCCAGTAGTCATAATTAGTTCCATCCAGAAGAGGTGGTTTGTTGACCGTTGTTCCATCCTTGTCCATGTTTCCAGAAAGTAACTTCCCTGGAGCTCACCCTCAAACAGGCAGGGTGCCTGCTCTGATGCCAATTGAAATTCTGGTGGCAAGTGTCAGATGTGTAGCACGATGTGTACACTTTAGGAATCGTACGATGTGTAGCCTAATGTGTCAACATCGTGAACATGCTGAACTTGACGAACAAGTAAACAATTTAAAGTACAGGAAACAATAAAACACAGTGAGTTTGTTAACCCAGTTCGGCGCTTAAACAAGCCCTAATCTGGAGGATACCAATCCAGGGATGAATCCACCATGGTAGTATCAATTCAAAGTTAAACTCCCCCGTTTACAACTTCTCACTTAATCACTACCCGTGCTAATTCTACCTAGGAACTCCTAGATATGAGAACCTCTGCTCACTCCCCCTCAACCTTACCCAGTAAGGATTTAATAACAAACTCAGTTTGGAGACACACTCCTAGAAAAACTATGCACTCGTACCTAAAGGCTTTGAGTGTTGCACACTCTAACTCCTTGCTTCAAAGCTTTGGAGAAAGAACACTAGAGATTACAACTCTATCAAACTCAGTCCTTACTTGTATCAAAACTATGATTCAAGTGAAGGCTCACAATGAACAATAAACAGACTAAGACCTAAAACTCGATTTCTTTAACTCTTGGCTTCGTACTTCAAAGTGTCTTCAGTCTTCCTTTATATAGAACAAGATTCATGGGCTTGGATCTTCAATGTTGACAGCTGGCCTTTGTAAATTCACCTTGGGATTTATTTGATCATAATCTTTTAATTGTTTGTTTCAAATCTTTTGATCAAAGTCGGCCAATAAAATAAAACAGAACCATGAAAGATTATCTTGTTCCTTGGCGCGCAAGCTGGCACGATTTAATTTGAAAAACAAATCTTTTTCAAAAGATCGCGTGTAAATAAATAAAAGCGCGTCCAGCTAGGGCGTCCAGATGTGAAACCTGATGTGCCACACATTATGCTCCACATCATGGAATCAGGCTTATTTTACCAAATGAAGCCAACACCCTAAAATCCTCAACAAAATGTAATGGAAAAATGATTACTTGAGCTTTGATTTTGATTGAATATATTGAAAATGGATTTTTAATGATAATAGTAGAAAAAATCATGAATTAAGTGTTGAATTTGATGTTTTTGAACTTAAATAAGCACTTTTATATAAGCCATAAGTTTAGTAATAGTTAGATATAATTTTTCTAAGCCTAAATAAGCAATTTCGTGACTTTTAAGTGATTATTTGCGAAATTCCGAGCCAAAAAGCATTTTCTGCAATATGAACAGTGACTAGCGACGCACAGAGCGACGCTTGGCCGTCGCTACAGTGATTTCTGGAAAATTCTGGAAAACAGGGCATTGCGATGCAGTGGCCCAACGCTACGCGTCATGGTCATGACTGGCTGACGTCATGCCACGTCAGCATTGACCTGTTGACCATTCAACGTTGACCACCGTTGACCGTTGACTTTATGTTGACTTATGCACCCGGAACCTATTTTGTCCAGTTTTTTGCGTAGATTCCGATTCCGAGATTAGTTTTGTAGGATTATGCTTGGAATATGCTGCAACGTGAAAAATGCTGATGCTTAATTATGTTGAATTTGACTTGTATGATTTAATTATAACTCTATGGTCTTGTGTGGAATGATTGGATGAATGAAGAGTTTAATACTCATTAAATGATGTCTATGATGATGATATATAATGGTTTATATGATGATGGTTTATGATAAATTAATTGTTGATGTATTATGATGATGAATTAAAGTTGATGATTTGGATTATGATGTACATATGTTATGTGTTGATTCTTGAGATGATGATCTAGGATGGTTGTTCTATGAGTTGATGATCTAGAACACTTGACTTATGTTATCTATTCTAAAGATGATGATTTAGAATATTTTGGATTGTATCCATAAATGATGATGTATAATTGAGATGAACCATATGTTTGGTATATCCACATTCATGCATTCATGCTTGTATGTTAGTCCCTATGAGAGGTGATCTAGGGGTATCAATTCTAGATGGTGGTGGCCTAGAATGTTCTATGAGTTGATGATCTAGAACACTTGGATTAAGATTATCCATGTTGATATTGTGTCATGGTACCGCATGCATTTAGTAGCGTCTAGAGTGACATGAAATTGTGACATTAATTGCATTAGGAAGTTGTGCATTACTATGTGGTAAATGATACTTGACACTAATGGTTATTGTAAATGTTTATTCTAAACTAGTCCGATGCCCGTGCGTTGCACGGGTTCGCTGGAACACTAAGCCATATAAATCAAAGCCATACAAATCAAAGTTGCGTATATCAAAATTATTTTAAATGTTTTACCAGAGATTAAAAATGTCATCTCTCCGTAAATTAAAATTTTGTATCAATATAGGTTTGTAATAGTGATTTTAAATTTTTTATCAGCAATAAAAATTGTCATCTCCCCGTCAATTCTAAAAAAATTAGTAATAACTTATAATAGTGATTTTAAAATTTTTATTGGCGATAAAAAATAGTCATCTTCCCGTGAATTAAAATTTTATTAGTAATAACTTATAATAATTATTTTAATTTTTTTACCAGAGATTAACAATGTCATCTCTCCGTAAATTAAAATTTGTAACAATAATAGTTTATAATAGCGATTTTAAAATTTTTATCAGCACTAAAAATTGTAATCTCCCCGTGAATTTTTTAAAAAAATTAGTAATAACTTATAATAGTGATTTTAAAACAGTTTTTTTGCGATAAAAAATAGTCATCTGTCTGTGAATTAATATTTTATTAGTAATAACTTATAATAGTTATTTTAATTTTTTTACCAGATATTAAAAATGTCATCACTCCGTAAATTAAAATTTTGTATCAATAACAGTTTGTAATAGTGATTTTAAATTTTTTATCAACAATAAAAATTATTATCTCCCCGTGAATTTAAAAAAAAATTAGTAATAACTTATAATAGTGATTTTAATAAATTTATTGGCGGTAAAAAATAGTCATCTGCCCGTGAATTAAAATTTTATTAGTGATAACTTATAATAGTTATTTTAAATTTTTATCAGAGATTAAAAATGTCATCTCTCCGTAAATTAAAATTTTGTATCAATAATGGTTTGTAATATTGATTTTAATTTTTTTATCAGCAATAAATATTATCACTTCGTGAATTTTAAAAAAAAGAGTAATAACTTATAATAATGATTTTAAAATTGTTATTGGCGATAAAAAATAGTCATATGGCCGTGAATTAAAATTTTATTAGTAATAACTTATAATAGTTATTTTAAATTTTTAACAGAGATTAAAAATGTCATCTCTCCGTAAATTAAAATTTTGTATCAATAATAGTTTGTAGTAGTGATTTTAATTTTTTTATCAGCAACAAAAAATTGTCATCTCCCCGTGAATTTTTTAAAAATTTTGTAATAACTTATAATAGTCATTTTAAAATTGTTATTGGCGATAAAAAATAGTCATCTGGCCGTGAATTAAAATTTTATTAGTAATAACTTATAATAGTTATTTTAAACTTTTTAGCAGAGATTAAAAATGTCATCTCTCCGTAAATTAAAATTTTATATCAATAATAGTTTGTAGTAGTGATTTTAATTTTTTTATTAGCAACAAAAAATTGTCATCTCCCCGTGAATTTTTTAAAAATTTAGTAATAACTTATAATAGTCATTTTAAATTTTTACCATCGATTAAAAATGTCATCTCTCCGTAAATTGAAATTTTGTATCAATAATAGTTTGTAATTGTCATTTTAAATTTTTTATCAGCAATAAAAATTGTTATCTTCCCGAGAATTTTAATAAAATTTAGTAATAACTTATAATAGTGATTTTAAAATTTTTATTGTTGATTAAAAAATAGTCATCTACTCGTGAATTAAAATTTAATCAGTAATAACTTATAATAGTTATTTTAAATTTTTTTATCAAGATTTAAAATGGCATCTCTCTGTAAATTTAAATTTCGTATCAATAATAGTTTGTAATAGTGATTTTAAATTTTTTATCAGCAATAAAAATTGTCCTCTCCCATGAATTTAAAAAAAAAATTGTAATAACTTATAGTAGTGATTTTAAAATTTTATTGGCAATAAAAAATAGTCATCTGCCCGTGAATTAAAATTTTATTAGTAATAACTTATATTAGTTATTTTAATTTTTTTACCAAAGATTAAAAATGTCATCTCTTCGTAATGTTTTAAAAACCGTACCGGTGATCAAACTGGTGAAGGTACTGGTTCACTGGTTGAAGCACTGAATCACTGGTCAAACTGTATGATAGAACCGAATTGAACCGAAAAGCTCTCGATATAAAGTTAAGTAGGGTTGAACTGGCGAACTCAATCTTAAAAATATAAAGATATTTTTATTCAATAGTAAAATTATAATTTTCATAAAAAAAAATCATATTCTAAAATAAAGATATTTTATCTAAAAGCCAACGAAACTATATATATTTTTCATAAAAAGTGAAAACTATGAAAACTATTTATAATTAAAAAGAATCTCCAAATATAATTATAAATTAAATAATATTAATGAAAGGTTCACCAATAAAATCAAAACAACTATACAATATTGTGACAAAAAAAAAATATTACATCTCAAATAATGTACATCTTAAAAAGAAAGACAGCACAACCTATAAAAAAAAAGGGACAGCTTTCTTAGTATATGAAAACTACAAAGCAGCACCAAACACATACACAAAGAAAGTCCAAACTCAAAGTACATACCCAAACAAATAAGGGTGGAAACACCAAAACTTTTTAGCAAAAGACTACCAAACATAATTATTTTTAGCAAAGATAGTAGTCATGATAAAAAACAATCACTTAATATTCTTAACTTTCACACAGGCTATCTTAATTTCTTTTGGAGCAGCAACATGGACTTCATCAAGATCAGCATATCGTTTCCCAATTGCCTTGCTTGTTAGAACCCCAATTGTATTAGGCAAATCCACCTCTCCACTTCCAACATTTGGTTCCTTACTGGCAGAGCCTTATCAGACACAATGATCTCTTAGTTGTTGTTTGAATCACCCCCTCAATAGCATCATGTAAGCAAATATAATAATGAAATAGTAGAAAAATCTGTTGCCTCTTAAAAAGATACATAGTATACAAAATTGTACCAGGGGAGTATCATCACCCAAGGGACAAACCAGGTGATCATAATTGGCATCCTCATCATCAATGCTAAGCTGTATGTTAGATACAACAATCGGTACACTATAAAACAAAAGGAAACAAACAATTAGAGCTTGTGAGAATAAGAGTTTACGTTTATTCCATGGAGGGATGTGAAACGATTGATAAAGTCTTTTTGTAAAATATTGATTCAAACAAAATATACAATTTCATGGACCTCCAAAATGTCCTTCAACAAAACTGGAAAAATTCCTTGAAGCTTATATATATATTACCCCAACAGGTTACCTATGTTAGCATTTGACATATTTAGTCTTCAAAACTGCTTATAGCTTATACACTCAAATGTTTGGTGAGTGAGTTCTGAGAAGTAATTAAAGTAAATTTCATCCGGTCACTGAACAATTAATGCCAAAAATACCAAAGCAAATAGAGAACACCGCCCTCTCTTTCCCAACCAAAGAGCTACCTAAATGCAATCAATTTCATAAAAATTGGACACAGAAAATGTTACTTAACGTTTATAGCAACAACTTATAAAAAGTGCAAATGATCATCAAACCTTATTTTCTTATGCATCCCAATTTATTTATATACATCTATCTAGGTTCCATCATAAATTAGGGAAAGAATAAACAGAAAACTATTTTCTTCTATAGACAACAAAAAGGAAAAGAAAAGCATCTTTCAAAAACCGACAAATATTACATAATAAACAAATTCCCCAAATTAAAACCACACCAAGGCGAGTCTCTCCTGCATATATAGAAATATTTATTTAATTAATCCAAATTTATTGTTACCTAATATATGCCTAACACAAAACTTTCTCCTCTCCATAGGGTGCAAAATGATATATCCATTATTTTTTCCTATTCCAACTTAATATTAGCTCAACAATTGCTATAATGTCAGGTGTTTTGTAAATCCAATTTTGAGCCCTTAGTATCACACCCTAGAACACCACAAATTACAAAGCCATAACATAAATGTGAGAACACAAAAATTGACATAGATAAGTAAGGATTTGAAATTACCTCCATCTGCAACATAAAGGTAAGGCATCTACAATTGGGAAAATTGAACCACATCAGGCCATACCATGTTGGACCAGACCAGAATAAATTGAACAACATAGGTTCATAGCTCCACCACACCAGGCCAGACCATGCTAGACCAGACCAAAATACACAAACATAACATCACAATTCAAAATTGATGGGAAAATTCACCCATCACAATATATGTTCACAAATCAATCAACACATAAAAGGAGCATAAAAAGTTCAAATGTAAACACAATCAAATTTAATTTTGTAAGACAAAGCAAAGTTATAACATTGAGCATTATTTATTGTAAAAGCATTTAGTCTACTTACTTGAATAAAGTGCTTATCAACTCATTAATTTCACACAAACCAACTTAATTTAGTTTAATTCTATACCTAAAAACTTTTTTCAAATCCTAAACTTCAAAACCAAACATTTTTAAGGCTCTTGCTTCTCTACCATTTTCTTTTGAAATCAAGGTTCTAAAATATATTGTGATTGCTTCAGTTGCAAGAAAAACAACATCAATTGAATAAATTTGCAAAATTAAACAAATTCTCAAGACCCTAAAATCAAAACTCATAAAAATTCAGAATCTTTCATTCTTACACTTTATTTCCAAAAATTAATTTACTAAAACAACATGTGCCAGAATTAATTGCAAGAAATAACACTGATAGAAAACTGATACAAATTGATCATGTTCATTGTAACAGCCCGTTTTTCCAGGGCCTGAAAAGGCAGTATATATTTTTTTTTTTTCTTTTTCAACTAACACTCAGAGTGCGCATAGAATATTTTTCAATGAGCCGGCATTCAAATATACAAAAAGACTCATTACCATAAGGTGCTTCGACAAGCAAAGTGTATTCCTGAATAATTACAATCCAAGTCTAAGTATACAAATACTTACAACAAAACAAAGTTAGAAACCCTATGCTAACCAAAAAGCACGGTGCACAAAACACACCGGCGCATAGTCTAACTATACTAAGCTTCACCACGTGCTCACTATGGCCTAGAACAGCCACCGTCGTCACCACGACCTAACCCATCATCTGGGTGGGATGAGCCCGCAAATGAAAGAAAGGGTCACCACAAAATATATAGTATGTATATATATAACCGGTGCGAAAGATTGTACACATAACAATAATTTCACAAAACACAAGAGAAAGCTCTTAACCAACAAAGCAATTCCCACCAACGGGTTCATATAAGCAATGCACACATAGCCTATAATGCAACCTCTACAATGCGTGGTACTAACCCTAGCTACCACGATGCATGAATTCCGGAATCGTAGGTCCATCCCCTACTAACAATATCAATAAAATCCCGTAGCTCTCCCGATCACTACAAGGATTAGAGTGGGCTCTCCCGATCACCGCACCCCGTGGCTCTCCCGATCACCACGTATCGAACTAAATAAAATCCCGTAGCTCTCCCGATCACTACAAGGGATTAGAGTGGGCTCTCCCGATCACCACACCCCTACCGTAAGTATCAATAAAATCCCGTAGCTCTCCCGATCACTACAAGGATTAGAGTGGGCTCTCCCGATCACCGCACCCCGTGGCTCTCCCGATCACCACGTATCGATCTCAACAAAAATCTCGTAGCTCTCCCGATCACTACGAATAAAAAGGTGGGCTCTCCCGATCACCACACCGTACACGCAACTACCAAATGCATGAGCATACGCTTCCCCATATATGCTAATGCAATGAATACATACCTGTCTAGCATATGCAAACCAAACATAACAACATACATACATTTCTCATCATATGTATTCCAACCACCTGTTCATACATATATTCTCATAATCATATGTAAACAGCGCAAGTATTGTAAACACTTTCTCATCACGAGAATACATAATACAAACATGCCAAAGCACACAGCAATTGCATACACAGCAAAACAAAGCATGTCGTAACCGTTTTAAAGACAGAAATAAAGTGGAGCCCTTACCTTAGCAAGCTTCCGTTACTTTAATTTCGCGAAAATCTACAACACACGCTACCTAAAATATAAGCAGCGTACAATCAATAAAATACTCCCAACGTATCCTATCGAAACGAAACTTGTTCTCTAAATTCTAGAGGGGTTTAAGGTACTTTCTAACACTCTCGGATAGTGATTTCGAGTCCTCCCCATAGTGATTAAAAATTCACGAAGTTAATTGCACTATTTCTCGCTACGCGAAAATATTTTCGTTTCAAAACAAACTAAGAAACACTTTGATTCCTAACTCCAAGGAAATCAATTTTCACATACTAAAACCATTTGAAAACAAACCAAAAACTCTTTGAAAATTTTCACAAAAATAAAAGTTTACTTGCGCCACAAGTCAAACACACTATTTTTGCCATAAGAATGCATTTTGTTTTCAAAGCATACTAAGAACCAATATTGTTTTCAACCCTAAACAAATCATTTTCACACAACAAACTCATTTGAAAACAAACGAGAAACTCTTCAAAAATATTCAACAACAATCAGAGTTTTCTTGCATTACAAGTTACACATCTTTTTTTCTTCCTAACAACCTTTCCTATACTCATTTTTCTTCAAAACTAAGATTATCCAACACATACACAATTTTCACACAATTGTGGACTTAGAAAAATTTTTGGAATTTCTCCCTTTCCACAAGGAAGGCCACGGCCAAATTTTTAAAAAACACCCCTCCACACAAAATTTTTCACTTCTAAAAGCATGGTAATATCCCATAATACCTAACTAGCACTTATCAAAACGATTTAGAAATTATAGAGTCGAATCGCAAATTTTCGAGAAATCTCAAATAAGGTTTTTCTTAAGGCAAGTGATCATTTTCTTTTCAAAACATCCCATAACCAACCAAACAATTAAACAATGATCATGGGAAGCTATTTGCCTCTAAACAATTTTCGAAATTCGATTCCTCGAACCCTATATGGGTGCCACGGCCAAATGAGGCAAAAGGCAACCCTACACATTTTTTTTTCATTTTAAAACCCTAGCCCACATTCATTAGTTCGTAATGATATTCGATCGTGTATCCGACTCCTTTTGAAACTCGAAATAAATTTTTTCTAAATTGTGTTCTTCGAGTCGCTCAAGAACACGAGAATAATTTTTTTCTTATTTTTCAAAACAAAGTTTATATTCAAACATCCATTTTGCCACAAAGCTTAAAACTAACATCAAAAATCAAATCACAAAACAAAATCCAAGTTTATGATCTTTTCAAAAATTTCTTAAAACCCTAACTAAAAATTTTGTGAAAACATAAACCAACCATGGAAATTTCTCATGCTTCACTCAAGTGTACTAAGGAACTCTCAAGAACACTTCTATGGAACCAAAACTAATTAAAACTAAATTCTCAAATTTTTCTCTCAAGAACATAATCATAAAAATCAAGAATTCAAGAGGTTTTCATGGAGAATAAGGAAGAGAAGTGTTAGTTACCTTGAGAGGAGATGATTCCTAGCAACTTCTATGATCCAACAAAACAAAAATCCAAAGCTTTGGTGATGGAATGAAGGATTTATGATGGTGGATACAAAGGGTGGAAATGCCACAGCAAGAGAGAAAAGAAGGAGTGAATGAATTAATTTTTCTAAGTCCAACAATGACCAAGCCAAACCTCCTTACTATGTCATTTGTCTTGCTAACTCATGGCCATTGGATCAAATAGTAAAAAGTTTCTAAGACTTAATCCTAGCCCTTGGATCAACCCAAGTCTATCCTCACGAGATATTTTCTATGCTTCAAGAAGCCACCTCGCCTCACAGCTCTCGCGCGTCGCGACGAACGTAAAACACAAAAACAGAAAACCTACGGAAAGAACGTCTATCGTTTTTCCATTCCAAAACTTATCGCCGAATCTTTTTCCGCGACTGTAATTTTCTTCCATACCTTAGAAAATTAATCTCAGGACATATCCTAACTCGCGCAGATATATAAAACTCCCACCCGAAACCTCACTTAAAACAGACGCAGTAAGATTTTCCATCAGCGGGTAAAATCCTACTCGTTTTTCCAAAAACAAGAATAATCCAAAACTCGTCATTCTGACTTCACAGAAATCTCCTCATACTTAAAAGAAGACTACAGCCCAAAAGTCTGTGCCTTTCCAGCGCACGAGCACAAAACAGGCTCCGTTTCAGCAAAAATCTCATTTATGCGACGATACTCACAAAAACAGCTTCACCAAAAACCCTAAAACTCGTAGCCATTACTTATTTTATTCACCAAAAGGTACAGTGGAATCTTGGGTCTTACATTCATAGTAGCAAATACACTTGGAGGTTTTCCTAGAAATAGATGCTTAGAGAAAGAAAAATTTAATTTCAAGTACTGATAAAAATTGATCATGCTTATACTTATCAATAGTGTTTATTTTAACATGAGGTGTATTGAAATTAGCTTGGCTACTCAATTATAATATGCTCATAGCAAACCACATTATAATGTTTATTTTAATATGCTTCTTAATTATGTAAAATTAGGCAACCTAATTACATTTGTGCAGCAAGAGATATCTAAAAATTTAGTATAGAATATGTTATTTTATAATGAACTCACAGTAAAGAAGTTCATTTGCATTTTTAAGAGTGAAAGAATTTTCTTGTGCAACTGAAGGGAAATTAAGATGATATTTCAGCATTTGCATTGAAGTTTTAAGACGGATCTATAGTTTAGGATTTTAAGGCTGCTATCAGTGCACATAAAGGTAAGGCATCTACAATTGGGAAGACACCAAAAATTCTTCCAAAGCTTCTTTCTTTTGAAAGTTGTCTTAAGTCCATCTCCACTATGTCATTGTGCTCATTGATGAAATCTTTGGTTTGAGACATACCTGTGTTTAATTTCAATTTGATTCTCGTTGCTAATTATGCAAACTTGAAGAAAAAATTATTGATGATATGGTTATATGTAAACAATGGAAGTAGCTGCATTGCTATTGACTATGGAAGTAAATGTTAGAAGCCGTTAGAAGAAATTCTATAAACAATAGAAGGCGATGCTTGTTTACCAAAATCCAGGGTAAAAAGGTGCATGTCATGGACTTTGAACAATGTGGGACTTCTGCCTCTGCCTCTTGTCTCAAGTACAAATCCCCTTCCACGCTGCCTGCTCAAAATGTGCAGATTTTCCAAGAACAAAACATCAACATCCACAAACATCAACAAAGGTGTTCCCTGTTCTTTATGTTCCCTGTTGTTCATGGTTAAGGAATAAACACATCACATCCCTAAAGATTAGCTATTAGTTGCTGCATATATGCTACTCATAATATATATTAAATATATATTATTCTGTTATTATTTTGTTTATTATAATCCCTGTTTTGTAGCCATAATTATAGGGATCTTATTTATTCATTCTTATCATCGATGGTGTATATATGTATGACATATTTGATCAATGTGAATCATCCCATTCCATCGTATCTGTCTACTTTTCTTACTTTCATCCAATCTGGAAGTAACAGCAACAACATCAACAACAAAACACAATAACAGAACATCAACAAAATCAAATTCAAACCCAAAAACAGAACATCAGCAACATCAAATTCAGCACCTCAAACAACCATAATCAAGAAATACAAAACACAGACATGCTACAGAAATATAACCAAAGAGAAAGAAGGAGGAAGAAGAATCGATCGGAGAGCTTGCAATGCTTCAAATCACTACAACCCACCATAGGTAACCATTCCCAAATAAAACCCAATGTACCAAACAAAAATAGAAGAATGAAACAGGGGTGAAAGAGAAGACGAAACAGAACCATTACCGAACACCGCCGTCGCCGAACCCGACCAAATCGTCCCCTCCGGCCGCCGAGCAATCACCTCGCTTCCACCATCACAGCCACGAGCGTCGCCGCACCTCCTTCTCGCAGCAACTCCTTCCTCTCCGGCGCGCCACCACCTCTCTGCCTCTCACGCAGCCGTATCTCTTTCTTTCTTTCTCAATCTCTCTTGCGCTTGTGGTTTTGTTTTTTTACTTTCACAATTTTGCTCTTTTTTATTTAAATGGAGATGAATTGGAATAAGAAGCTTTTTTTTAAGGAATATCAGCAATTAAACTCACCAATGCATGTAAGGCAAAAGACAAAAGGAATATTTTCTTTTCCAAAAAGAATGATGGAAGAAGGTGGTAGAATTAATGCTGCATTTGATGATACAATGTAAGGATAATTGATGCACATGATGCTACAGTAGCTGCACATAGTAACACCTTCCATGTGTAACAATGTCTTTGCCTTGAAAAAATGTGACCAATCAAAACAATTTAGAAGCAATGATGGTAAGAAGTGGTAGAAGGAAGGCAACATATGCATATACAGTGGCTGTGCCACACACACACGTATGACATAGGCACAAATTATCAGATTTGTAATGCAAACATTGGGCAAAGTCATATTAGGGCCAAGGTGGACTCAAATTAGGGCAAAGTTGGATTCTATAGAAACCCTAATCCACACATGGTTGCATATAATTGGTCAATGGTACAAATTTACATCATCTAGACATCATCCATAACCTCATCGATTAGGGTTTTATGCTTGGAATAGGAAAAAGCAGCTCTACTTTTAGTATTATAGAGAGATGTTGTAATAACTTGAGGAATGTGTTTATGTATTCAAGTGCTTCCGTAAATGCCTTAAGATGCCAAATCTATGTTTGTTAGATGATATAAGATGATGTATATGTCTATCTAATCTTAATGTATGATTATTAAATGTAAGTGTACTCTTACGCTTACATTCTTTTTGGTTATATTATCTAACCCTCTGTTTTGTGTACTTGCTGGACTTTTGGGGGTCCAGGTTCTCAGGTTATATTTATGTTCAACTTGTCAGTGAAGCTCCGCTCTGATTAGGACACGGGAAAGGGTGTTTGTATATATGTATACATAGTCTTTTATTTCTTATTTTAGTTTATTGAGGTTGTATCATTTTCAAAAGGATTTTGTATAAGTGATATTTTACTAACTCAATCTTATTTTCCGCTGCGTATTTTAAAAAAAGATTTTATAAAGGTATTAATAATTTAATTAATGGGTTTGGGTGTTACATAAATGGATCAGAAAAATCCAATTGAACCGATAATCCAAACCAATCCAAACCGAAAAAAGAATTTGATTTTTATGGTTCGGATCAAAAACCCGAACCGAACCAATTGAAAACCGAAGTGGTTTGGTTCGGTTCTGGTTTCAGTTTTCAGATCCAATGGACAAACATATATAATCAAACCAATATATAGAATATATGCTAAATTATTTTTTTAGGCAGTCCATATCTATCAAAAACTACAACTGGCTCAACTACTTCTAAAAAATAAAATAAAATTTGTCTCACTTAGAAACTCTAACTTAAAAACGCAAACTCAGAAACACTGCCCTCATCTCACCTCACCTAACCCTCATCCTTAAGCAACTCTCATCTCACATCACCTCATCATCAAGCTGCTCTCAACACTACGCAAACAACACTCTCCATCACACTGTTGCTCTCATCTCAAACCCTCAAAACGGTAACTTCTCGAGCGTTGTTTTGATTTTTTTTCGATTTAAGTGAGAATAGACTTGAAGTTTTATTTTTATTGCACTTTATTATTTGAAGAACTTATAAACTTAATTTCAATATGGTTATATTTTGTATTTTATGAACTTATGAATTTAATTATAATATGGTTGTATTATGTATTTAATGAACTTATTTGATGAACTTAAGCGAAAATAGTTGTATTTTGTATTTGTTTTCAATATGGTTATATCATGTATATGTATTTGTATTTGATGAACTTATGAGAAAATAATTGTATTTTTTATTTGATTAGCTTATTGGAAAAAAATATATCGGGAAAAAATAATAGCATGAAATACATCGAAAAAACCGATTAAAGTATCCAAACCAAACCGAACCAAATCGGTGAGTTTGGTTCGGATTCATTTTTGAAAAACACTAAAAACCGAACCAAATCGAACCAACCGAGGATTCATTGGTTCGGATATTAGATTCACTCGAAACCGATCCAAACCGGTCCAATTACACCCCTAATGATAGTTATGAGTTCATGGTATAATTATAGCATTGATGATAAATGGCCTCTTTGTAATCCTTTGGCTCAATATCAATGGCCAATAGCATGGCAAATTTTGCACGACTTAGAAATACTACATCCGTTCCATTTTATAAGAGCTATTTTGATTAAATGACACTATTTATTTATTTTGCTTTGACCATATTTTTTTAATAATATATAGACATAAATATAAGCATATAAGATCTTGTTTGATTTGTTTTGATAAGTATTTTCAAAGTATCAAATTTTTATAATTTTTACTAAGGGGAGGGATCAAATTACACCGGTGTAACATTTGAGTAATGTTACACCGTTCAATAACGCTTCAATGAATTCAAATTTTACAAAATCCACCGTTGGATTGAAATTTTATATAGTATAGATCATCTATGTTGAGTTTTACAAAAATCTAAAATCGTTTGATATGTTATTGAGACACATCAAGATTAACGGTTTATGCGTTTTTATTGAATACCGTTAATCTTTATGTGTCTCAAAAATATGCCAAACGATTTTAGATTTTTGTAAAACTCAACATAGATGATCTATACGATATAAACTTTCAATCCAACGGTGGATTTTGTAAAATTTGAATTCGTTAAAGCGTTATTGAGCGGTGTAACATTACTCAAATGTTACACCGGTGTAATTTGATCCCTCCCCTTTTACTAATAAAGAATTAAAGATATTAGTGATTAAAATTGTGCATTGACATACATGCTGTAGTCAAATTAGTTCTTTTATTATGGGATAGAGGTAGTATTAGAATGAGAATAATATACCTCAAGATAATGATCCATAGTAAAAACAAAAATAGAGAGCTTCCTCTTCGTGCCTTCCGTTTTATACATTTGTATTTCTTATTTTTTTTTCTTATTATTCTTCTTTTAAAACATGAAAAAAACAAAAACCTTGCATAGTATCGCGACGAGTATTGGATTTGTCAGCTGTATCCGACACGTATTCGATCAATTTTTTTTAAATAAAAAAAATTGTTTGTACTTCACCAATACACGTATTAGTATCGGATATGCATCAGATACGATTTTTCGTCATTTTTGAAGTATGGAGGCTTTAGAGATTACAAGCCACTATTGTAACATATGAAACACGGACACAAACACACGATGCGGACACTGACACGTCGACACTGATAATAATTTTAAAAAATGATATAATTAAGTATAATCGTAAATATCGGTGTTCGATACCGACACGTATCCGACACAAATACAACTAATTTAAGAAGTGTCCGTATTTTATAGATTGTAACTAACTAATAATAAAATCAATGTAATTGAGGAGTATGATTTGTATTTCAACTCGTTCTTATATTTTTCCATTACAATTTTAGATGAAATTTATTATTTTGTCTATGTTGAAGTAAAACCGTGTGTACGTCACTGTTGTTTTTTGTCTTCAGTGCACTCTAAAATATGTAGAAGATATAAGGAAAAATGTTCAAAACTTTAAAAGCTGTAGCTGTATAAAATTCAATTGCTTGTAAGTTGATATTGATTTTATTTTTTCCGACGGAGATAGATTTGTTATCAAATAATAAGGTCGTGTTCTGAAAGAAAATAAAAAATAGTTCCATCTAGATGTATAACAATTGTCACCCTTGCACTTGCACTTCCAATTCAACGTGATCTTCCAAAGTAAAAGTAACAGATTGCTTTGAATCTTACTTTTTTAAATATGTAAATTGAAATTTGACTAAGTAACTCATTTTCAATCATTCATAAAATTTAATCAGTCTACTTTTATTGTAACTGTATCATGCATAACTCAATTGAAAATGTTAATATCGCTAAGTTTGACACTCTCATCCGAAACTTAATTCATAATTGCGTCTACGAGTTGTTGCCACTTTATTTACATAAAAACTAAAAAGAAGATAAGATATCAGTATAAAACTAATTTACACCGAGAGTCATACTCACCTTTGAACTCTAAACCTCGATGTCTTAGCTTGTTGTGTAGTAAGTGTGAGGTTAAAAGACTCACATTTGCGAAAAGTAAAGTTTGAAACAATATATAAATGAAATAACTCATAAACTCAACTATGAGGTTTTAGTCCTCCCCTTCCAAACTCCTCTCTTTCTTCCTTCTATTCAAAACCTTCCCTTCTCCTCCACACTCGCAACCATGCCTAAGATTTTGTGTAAAAATATAGTATCAAATTCACTTTGTTTGACTTCTCTTATCCCCCCACACACACACACACACACACCCGGGCCCCCTTCGTATGATCCAAGAGGAAGCATCTGCCCAACTTAGATATGCATTAAAATAGAAAATAATCGTTTTCTTAGACTCGGTCTTTGTTTGTTGGTCTATCATGCATTAGAATTTATTATGCCTTCCCCTAATTAAATCTTACTCTATAAATTTTGTTTCTGAATGTGAGAATTATAAGTTCAGTTTTCTGCTAAAAAATAAATAAATTTTATTACTTAGGCTTAGCAAGATGACTGGTGCATTTATGTCTAAAAAGTTGCTTGGAGCAATATTCTTTGTGGTGTTGCAGTTGGACCTTCTCTTGTCCAACTATTTTGGAGCTGCAGCTGCTAAACATGTCGGTTCTGGTGGTTGCATAGTGAAGGAGAGACGTGCCCTCCTCGAGTTGAAGGCAAGCCTTGTGTTGAATGGCACTCAACTTTTGTCTACTTGGGACAGTAAGAGTGACTGCTGTTCATGGAAAGGAGTTGTATGTAGCATTCAAACTGGACATGTTGAAATGCTTAATCTAAATGGCCGTCAATTTGGTCATTTTCGAGGCAAGATCAATGCGTCACTGATGGAGTTGCGCCATTTAAAGTATTTGAACTTTAGTGATCAGAATCTGAGTTCAAATAATTTCCTACAATTTGTTGGTTCTTTGAACAACTTGAGAGTCCTTGACCTCCAAGGTTCATTCTTAGGTGGAAGAATTCCAAATGACTTTGCTCGTCTTTCGCACTTGCAATATCTTGATCTTTCATTTAATAATCTGAAGGGAGAAATCCCTCATAAACTTGAAAACATCTCTCATCTGAAGCATCTTGATCTTAGGTTTAATAGGCTAGTTGGATCAATTCCTCATGGAATTGGAAATATCTCTCATTTGCAGCACCTTGATCTTAGTAATAATGAGTTAGCTGGAACCATTCCTCATCAATTTGGAAGACTTTCAAATTTGCAGCACCTTGACCTTAGTGGTAATTATAATCTTGTTGGAACCATTCCTCATCAATTTGGAAGGCTTACAAATTTACGGGAGCTTAATCTTGAATACAATTACAGACTCAGAGTTCATGACACGAATAATCGTGTTGGCGGTGAGTGGCTTTCTAATCTCACTCTTTTAACCCATCTTGCTTTGAGTGGCGTACAAAGTGTCAATTCTTCTCATATCTTGCTGAAAACGATTTGTAAACTTCCAAATATAGAAGAATTGAAGTTAGCCAGTTGTGATATTAAAGATTTTTTTCTTTCCCAATCAATATTTATTTTTTCCTTTGGGGAAATATGTACTTTACACTCATTGGATGTTAGTAATAACTATTTCAATGAAGACATTTCAACAATTCTTTCCAAATTGTCCGGATGTGCTAGATACTCACTGCAAAATTTGTGGTTAGATGGAAACCAAATTACCGGCACATTTCCAGACCTTTCAATATTCCCACATCTAAAATCAATTGGCCTTTCATATAATATGTTAAGTGGGAAGGTGCCAGATGGTGATTTTCCATCTAAATTGGAGACTTTGAGAATTGCAGACAACTCTTTAGAAGGTGGAATTCCAAAATCATTTGGTAATTTATGTTCTTTAAAGTCACTAGACCTATCAAGAAATAAGTTGAGTGAATATTTTCCAGTAATACTTCATAATTTATCTATTGGGTGCGCAAAGTACTCGCTGCAAGAATTAGATTTGACTAGCAACCAAATTTTTGGCACGGTACTTGACATGTCAAATTTCTCATCTTTAGAAACATTGTTCCTTTCTGACAATCTATTATATGGGAATATACCCCAAAATTCTTCATTCCCATATCAATTAGACACACTGTACTTGGATTCCAATAATTTGGATGGTGTGATCACTCACACTCATTTTGGCAACATGTCCGTGTTAAAGCATTTAAACTTAAGTGACAATTCATTGACTGTAATTTTCAGTGAAAAGTGGGTGCCATCTTTTCAATTGTATAGCATAGGTTTAAGGTCTTGTATTTTGGGTCCTAGTTTTCCAAAATGGATACGGAGTCAAAAAACTCTTCTAGAGGTAGACATTTCTAATGCTGGAATTTCAGATATAGTTCCAGTGTGGTTTTGGACTGAAGCAGCTAATATAAGGTTCATTAATATTTCATGCAATAATCTCATTGGCACAATTCCAAATTTGCCCATAACATTTTCTATTGGTTCTGAAGTAATCATGGATTCAAATAATTTGGAAGGTTCAATCCCACCATTTTTTCGAAGTGCAACATTGCTGCAGTCGTCAATGAACAAATTTTCAGAAACTCGTTTGTTGTTATGTACTAACTCTACTATTGATAGATTACGCATATTGGATCTATCAAAGAATCAATTATCAAGGCAACTCCCTGATTGTTGGAATCATCTGAAAGCATTGGAATTTCTAGACTTGAGTAGCAATACTTTGTCTGGAGAAGTGCCATCCTCAATTGGATCATTGCGTAAACTTAGAGCGTTAATATTACGTAACAATACCTTCGGTGGGAAGTTGCCCGTCTCCTTGAAAAATTGTAGAGAAATGATTTTGCTAGATCTTGGAGATAATAGATTATCAGGACCAATACCGTATTGGTTAGGACAACAATTACAAATGTTAAGCTTACGAAGGAACCACTTCTCTGGAAACCTTCCGTTGAGTCTCTGTGACTTAACAAACATTCAATTGTTGGATCTCTCTGAGAACAATTTATCAGGACGAATTTTCAAATGCTTGAAGAATTTTTCTGCAATGTGTAAAATTGTTTCCTCAACAAGAACCATAGAGGATACTTTATATTACCCAGTTGGAAATGGATTTGGCATTGGCTATGATGGCTATGATTTGGTTGCTTTGTTGATGTGGAAAGGAGCAGAACGACTATTCAAGAATAGTGAACTCATTTTGAGGAGTATTGATCTATCAAGTAATCAATTGACAGGAGACATTCCAGAAGAAATAGGAAACTTGATAGAATTAGTGTCATTGAATTTATCAAACAACAATTTGACCGGAGAAATTACTTCAAAGATTGGAAGGTTGACATCGCTTGAATTTCTTGATTTGTCAAGAAACCATTTATGTTGTTCAATTCCTCCTTCTCTAGCTCAAATTAATCGCCTTACCATGTTGTATCTGTCTGACAACAACCTGTCCGGAAGAATTCCAATTGGCACGCAATTGCAGAGTTTCGAAGCATCAAGTTATGAAGGAAATGTTGGTCTTTGCGGGAAACCACTTGACAAAATGTGTCCAGGAGATGAAGAAGTTGCACACCAGAAACCAGAAACACCTGAAGAAGGTAGTTCGACAGATAAAAAATCAATTTATTTGAGTGTCGCATTGGGATTTATCACAGGATTTTGGGGACTATGGGGATCTTTGCTACTCATCCGGACTTGGAGACATAAATATGTCTTGTTTTTGAACTACATAATTGACACAATGTATGTGTTTATGGTGTTGAATGCAACTAAATTTCAAAGGTGGCTTAGAGGCTAATTGGTATTCTTTTCTTTTCCCTCTCTCATTCTTGCCTTTATAAATTGTAGTCATAAGTTTAACCACTTAAACCATACCAAAAATTGTAGTCATAATATATATATTATTTTTTGTTACTTGACATATAAGTTAAGCTCAAGCTTACAAAAAAATAGGATCTAAAGGCCCACTTATTAGCTAAGATACATTCTGCTATATGAAAATTTGTTATATCAAAATTTTGATATTTTTGTTTCTAAATTGTGTACAATTATTTAAATTTAAGGATGATTGAAAACTTGAAGCATTTTACTCAGATAATATTGAATTTTAAAAGAAAAATGAAATTTTGTGGTTTATGAAGACTTGTGAATAACTTATAGTATTTCAAACTCAAACAAATATTTTATTTATTGTTTTGTTTATTTCAGTATTTCACTACTCAAACTCATGAATGTCCTTTGGTTACTTTGTAATTTCAACAGGAAAAGTTTGTCTAAGCATATCTCCAATTGAACCATCTGCAACTTTATTGAAGAAAGGTAGCAGAAAAAGTAGCTGCTCTTATTAGACAAATATAAACATGTTCAAAGTTCTCTGTTATGTATCGATAATTTAAATAATCAAATTGTGAAGCATATATGTTGTGAGATTTATAATATTGTATGAAAGTTATTTGAAGAATAAGTAGAATTGAAAGTTTTCCAATACTGAATTGGAGAAAATATATGGTTGATAAATGTAAAATGATTGTTGTGAATAAACATTTTAACTTTGTGTTTCTTGATATGTACTAAAATGCTCTCCTACTTCATAAATTAAGTTTTGCAGCTTGCTAATACTTATTTAGATTTTGGATCTATTTTATTTGCAAAAGGTAAGTACTACATGGAATAATATAGGATTGAACAAATTTTAAAGGTATTCGACAATTTTTTTTCTTATATGATATTTGATGGACAAAATGTTAATTTAATATTTTTGACAACTTATAGTGAAGATAAAAAGTTATAACATGGTTTAATGTGAGACAAAAATTTCAATTTTTCTAATTTCTTACACCCAATTAGTGCAACCCAATTTCGTCTCAAAATGTATCATCCACATGATGGTGTTGATGATGCAATGGCTTAGGTTATGACTCATGCATCTGAGCATCCTATTCATCCACTTATTGTTGTTCAAGCTCAAGCTCGGGCTCAGGTTGAGAATGAGAGGATTGGTCTCTCTTTGCTCGGTGTTTGGCCTGACGCTCCCACCTAACAAAGACAATGGGTAATCTTCCTTTTCCATCTAGCGCGATCCAAAATTCTAATCATTTTTGAAGCATAGACAGTAGATATGTTAGAAGACAAAGCAAAAACACATTGTTTGTGTTTTAGAACTTGAGCAAAACCAAAAGTTTAGAAAAGATAAAATCGACAAAAAATATCACAATGTATGTGATTTTAGATTTTGAGATTTTACAGGTTTTTGAAGTTTTTTTTGGAGAAGTTTTTTTTTGGGGCTCGTGTATTTATGTGAAACATTTGAGTTCTAGATGTCAAAATGTGTTTTTTAAGTGCTCGAGTTTTAGAACACAAATTTTTTTCTTTTTTCAAAAAGTTTAATGCAGGGGTATGAAAAGGGAAGTGTCGGAAGACAGGTTTTAATGGTGTTTGCGAACATTCGAGTCCTAAAACTTGAAATCTAAAAAATTGGTACAAATTCTAAAACTCGACCAAACGACTTTTAAAAATTCAAGATGCGCAGAAAAAACTTAGAGGTGGCAAAATAAATTTTTCTAAACATGGACCTAGTCATTTGACTTCTAAATCTTATGAAATTTACTTTTGTCACTCTACCGGTTACTCACGCGCACTATGCGTTTTCCATTTTACAATAACAGACGTTATAAGAATGAATATTTTTTGAAAAATAACATTATAATGATTGTGTAAAAAAAACATTATAATTTGTAGGGAGTTTTTGAGTGTATTCGCTATCTTAATAGCAGACAGATGTATTTTGATAAAATTGTAGGGCATGCAAGAAAATGGATAGGATGTCAAAACGAGTTATCAAACAACTGTATCAATTGGGTCCAATGCTTGTGGATTGATACTCTCATCTCACCTTGCAGTTGCAACTGTCTTATTTAGTTGACCCAAAAAAAATTTTAAAAAAATAAATAACCAATGATCAATGCAATGGTTGTAGTCAACGAATGCTTATATTGGAGCAGCTGGAATAAGGTCACTTGTACTTTATATAGTTGAACAAGTACGAGTAGGTGTTTTGTTTAGTTAAATACTGTATATATCATCTTTTTAGTTTAGTTAAATATTGTATATATATCATCTTTTTCATAAAAAAAATTAAAAAAATTTAAAGTGGATAATATCATCACTATCATATAGGTAAGCAAATCATGAAAATTACACGTGTCGTACTAGAACACAAACAAAGCCACTTTGTGATTTGTAATACCTAATCCTTGTATTTTTATGGGATTAAACCTAATTCATATTGGCTAATTTGTATCTTTCTCTTATACATCATTCTCGGAAATACCAAATTTGACAAAAAAGTCTACACTATATAAGTGCATTTTTTAGATAGTTGAGAGAAGCATATGTACATAGTTATATCCTAAAGTTTTTAAGCAATATTAGTTTGTTTTTAATTAAGTTGGAACAAAATGAAGGGAGGTTCAATTGAGCTTGGTGAAGTGTCTAAAAATGCATCCACAAGAAAAGGGGTGAAAAGAGGGTTATCTATAATGGATTTTATTTTGAGAATAATTGGAGGTGTTGCAACACTATCTAGTGCTGTGGCTATGGCAACAACTGATGAAAGGCTTCCTTTTGCTACAAATTTTGTACAATTCAGGGCTGAATATGATGATCTTCCCTCATTTGTGTAAGAGATCCTTTTTATATAAATAAATGTTTATCACTACCTAAAATCATAGTTCTAAATTCTTATTGCAGTTACGCTGTGAACTTTTTATATTATAGTCAATTGTGAACTTTTTTAAAGGATAGATTTTGTCATTCAAAAAGGCCTAACATTGCAGCTTGTTATTTATATTCTATATTTTTATTAAAAATAATTGTGATCTCTAAAAAAATATGAACAAATGCAATTGAACTAACGCAATTGCAATTGTGATGATATTGCATAGATTTTTTTTAAAAAAAATAATTATATTTTGGCCACACTGGAGTTGGATACCGCAATTTAAAATCATGCATTTTTTTTAAAATCATGCATAAAACTATGAGTTTGGTATTAGCATTTTTCATTAAATATAGACTAACATTTGAATATGAATATTCCAGGTTTTTTGTGTTGGCCAACTCTCTTGTTTGTGGCTATCTTGCGCTTTCATTAATCCTATCAATATTTCATATAGTTAGGAGCACTGCTGTAAAAAGTAGAATTATCCTCATTGTTCTTGACACGGTAAACACATTCATATACTAATTCTCTTATCACAAACACATATTTTCTCAATTCCTGTGCATGTTTAATATTTTCTTTTCGTGCAATTTACAATTTTTTGCTTATATATGAATATGGACTGAGTTTTTTATTTTTATTAGAATTCCAAGTTAAATGGTTTCAGTGAATTTTTGTCATTTGTAAAAAAAGTTGTTTGAATAGTGTAATTTAAACTTTTCATTCTTAAACATATTTGTTTGGATATATTAATTAAATAAAATTTTATTTAGAACCTTTCTATTTTTATAAATTTCAAAAGTTTAAAATTAAAAATGTAAATATATAAAGAAAAATGTTTCAAATTGAGAATTTTAGAAAAGTTGAGTCAAATCCAAAATTTTAGAAAAGTTTAGGGACAAAAATATAGGGTATAAATTGAAAAATATAGAGACCAATCTACAAAATTTTAAAAAACTATAGGGATCAATTTGGCACTTGCAATTTTTAGGGTAAGAAATAGATTTAAATTTTTTAGTATTTAGGTGGTATTTGAAATTTGAAATTCCCTAAATTTATTCTCAACAAATTAATTCAAAAAATCTATATTCATTTTAAAAAATCCCTAAATTTATACAACAATTTTACATTGAAAAATTTAAATTATCCTCCAAAATTACATTACCTTAAAAAAATTTCTCATCCAATCACACAATAAAGTTATTGTCAATTGTCAGTGGCTAGAAGTTGCCTTCTTGTGTAAATGACATTATTATTGCTAGTTGCTCTACACCCTACAAGTTGTAAGTAAGTTTAACTGGAAGAAAAATGGTTCTGTTAATTTTGATTCCTATTAAGAGTCCCATATAAGAAATGACCTATTAGAAATATTTAGGCCCAACTAAAATTCTAAAATAAATTAAATAATAGCATATTCTTTGTAAATTTTGTTAAGTTATCTGCTATCAGGTTTTCGCTATCGACTAGCTACAATTTATATTGATGTACCAAATTCAATGTGAATAATTTGGATATATATATTTATAAATATAGACAATTTAAATCTTTATAAGCCAGTTTTATAAAGTTGAATCATACTCGACTTAAATTCTAATAATTTCATGTAGTAATACTAATATCCTAATCAAGATTTCTATAATAAAGTTTGAGTTAATATTGTGAAGGTAATGATGGGTCTACTAGCAGCAGCAGCCTCAGCAGCAGCATCAATTGTGTACATAGCACATTATGGAAACACACAAGCCAATTGGTTTCCTATTTGTCAACAATACAACAGTTTCTGTGAACGTATTTCTGGTTCTCTTATTGGCTCTTATATTGCTGTTGCTCTGTTTGTAATAATAATTCTCCTCTCACATGTTGCAATTTCTAGAAACTGATGATCATGCCTTAATCTCTCTTCATGTATGTATGAAATTGTGTGTATTTTCCCATATAGTGTGTGTGCATTTGTATCAAAGTGTTTTTCTTCGGCTTGTGTAGGCTTGTGTTGGATACATTATTATACACGATTTGAAGTTTCTTCTAGTGATTTATGAGATGTTAATTAAGAGTTTCATTTTGTAATTTGGATGGACTTCAAATCTCCTAGCAAAAGTTGTAAGAAATGTTAAATGAGTTTAGATCTTATTTTAATAAAATTAACTCAAAAGATTAGATGTTCAAACACATTTATACAGCCAACAATCACATCTAGCGTGGGTCCTAAGTCGATTCTAGAACCTTGTTAGCAATTGAGATTATGAATATGTAAAGAGAAAAGAGACGGGTTATCTAGAGTAAAAGTTACAATAGAGTATAAATACTAAAAAATATCCAATCTCACGTCTAAGGTGAGTCTCAAGTCCAATTTTTACATTATAATCTTTAACTAGACTTGCCCAAACTAATGAATAAGGAAAACAAAGCTAGTGATGGGAGCCAGTCGTAACATCAAGAAAAAATATTAGCTAGACTTTGATATCATGTTAACAATAGGTATTGTTTATAGATAAAGAGAAAATATTTTAGTTTTATAGTATAACCAATACAATAGAATATAATTACTAAAAAATACTATACTACTTTTAGTACTAAGCTACAATAAAACAAATAATTAGTCAAAAAATAAAACATAATAATATCATCTAACAAAATAATCATTAATATCATTTTAATTAACAAAAAAAATCATTATTCCCCATTCCTTTTTAAATTTTTTCATATTATGTTCGATTTAAAATACTCACAAGTTGCACATTCTTGTTGTACATCTATAAGGTTGATTTGGTAGTTAGAATGAAGAAGGCGTGGAGAAATAAGGTTCAATCTCTGCTCCCGTCAAAAATAAAAAATTGTTCAATCTCCACTCCCATTATAATATTAATAATTACTAAGAATTTTCTAATATTTGGAGTTAAATAAAAAATATACATAAATAATATGATTAAAATTTCACATTCTAAACCTATTATATATGTTGAATTTAAAATCCAAAGTTCAAAAAAAAATGACAAGATGTGTTTTATACAATTAGAATTCCAAATACGAATACCCTGCAGCTTCAACTTAAATTGCACTATGCTAACAGAGCCACAAGTTCATCTATTGATTTCAATGTCTTCTCATAGTATAGGTATGATTCATATACCTTTGGTGACCGAACATAACGATCCATCTGAAAGGCGGAAAAAACCATTATTAAATCACACTTATTTAGCTTATCCAACAACAAATTACAATACCTCTCTAATCTCAGTTTTCCATTAATAACAACAAATTGTATCATACAATTGTTAGGAAACAATAAAACTAGTACTTTTTTGACTAAATAATACAAATAATTGTGTTGATTCTTAGATAACAAATTAGTTTTTACATGTATATTCCATTGGTGATTGTAACTCACTTTTGCACTGACATCTAATAAAATTCCATTATTTTGTAACATCACTTCATTCTTGTAATTGCAACTTAACGTTAAATATTAGTGTAAAACTAATTTATATATACCTATTAAACTCATATTTCATAACTCAAATTAATCCATGAAATTGACAATTTGAGTCAGAGGAGATAGTAAGGACTCAGGACCAAATGAAATTTTAATTTTTAAATTTTTTTTAGATTAATTTTTTTGTATTAAACTTCTGGCTCGCAAGAGAGGATGACCGTAGTAAATCAAAGTTCGATCACAAGGTAAGTAAAGTTTGGCTGATAATTATTTTTACCAGAAATCGAACTTGAATTTTTCCAAAATATTCATTCTAAAGAAGTTCATTTATCACTTGAGTCGAAATTTAAATCCATTCATCAAATCAAATATAACAAAATAAACACTATTAATTAAATTCACAAACAAAAAATGAATTAGCATACACATACCTCAGTCAAGTTATCGACCAACTGATTAGCAGTTTTAACATACTCCTTGCGACGATTTTCAGGCAAAGTAGTAATAGCATTTTTCAAATCCTGTTCAAGATAATTCTGTTTCAATCTTATATAAAACATAACATACCTCCATGACAAATGTTCCAACATTTCCCTAAGATTATGTAACCCTTCAGCTGTTTGTTTTATCCTTAAAACTGCATCTTCAGGTGATAAACCTGGCTCAAAAAAATGTTCTTTAAGAAAAGAACGTGTACCCCAATTTTGTGCTAGTGCTATTGGTGTTGTTGCAACATTTACTCCAACAATTGATGTTGCTAGAAATGTTGAAATTAAATTTCTTCTAGTGGTTTCATTTGTTTTTGAAGATGATGATGATGATGATAATAATAAAGGGTTGTTGTTAATGTTGTTGTTTGAAGTGTTTTTGTGTTTGGTTTTGATGTGAGCATGGAGTAGTGTAGTGGCATGAGTGAAGCTAGACATGGTGTATGAAGATTTTGGGTATGGTATGAATTTTTTGAATGGTGTATTTTGACTTAGGAAAATTTTTGGGCAGGTCTTTATTGGCTGACCGTGTTGCCCGGTTTGCACACTTGGTCCTTGAGATTGTGCCACGTGGAAATTTTATTATCCATTTGCGTTCAGAAAACTCCAAGTTTTTTTTTCTTCTTTTTTTACATAAAGAAAACTCCAAGTTAGACATGCCAAAATAACCCATTTTTACGGGTGTCAGCCCACCCCGCCCCAATTTTGATGGAAAAATCTGAATTGATTGGATTTGGATTTGTGTTTGGGTTTGGATTTTGCTCGATGTTAATAAATGGAGTTGGGGCAGATAATGTAAATATTGATACCAACCTCGAATTTGTTCCGGAATCCACACCGCTTATATCAAATTACATTTTATCATTCTTAAATTAAAAAACTCTTAAACAAAATCTAGATTGCATTTATTTTATTTTATTTTACTTTTAGATTATTACATTTATATTTTAAAGTTGAGTATTA
Organism: Trifolium repens; assembly: GCA_030408175.1. Classification (NCBI taxonomy): domain Eukaryota; kingdom Viridiplantae; phylum Streptophyta; class Magnoliopsida; order Fabales; family Fabaceae; genus Trifolium; species Trifolium repens. Next base: position 35,372,731 of record CP125845.1, read on the forward strand.
AACAGTTTGTTTTCTCTATTTATTTCTTTTTTATAAATATTATTGAAAAAAACATTCTACTTTTAACTCTTTTTTTAATATAAAAAAAAAACTAAAATGCAACTCAAATTCATATAAATGTATAGCATAATAAGATACATGAATCCCACGGTGATACCTGTACTCCATTAGATATGGATTTGAGTTTTTGGTTTTCATCCCCATTAAAAATTGAGACGAAAATAAGGATATCAAACTTTATGAATTTGAGTTTGAATAGGGTAAAATCCGTCTTCAACCCGCTTCATTGCCATGTCTACCTCGTAAGCATTTATGATAGATGATATATAGTAGATGGATTCTTCTGCAGGTTCATATAATTTTTATATTATCAGTTTTTTGCTACATTACTGCTCTTTTTTTTTACCAAATTTTTACTATAATTTTTATTTTCATGGTTCGAATTCATATATAAAATATAATATTTTTATCAATTGGATTAAATTTATTGAATAATTTTTTTACTGTTGTATATTACTTGTACTTGTATGCACTAATTATCTTCTAAGTATTTATAATTTGGGACTCATTTTAAGTTTTTTATTTTACTAAATTTTGAGTATTTGGTTATATTTATTTATAAGTTAAGTCATTTGTTCCTCCGTTAAAATGATAGTTTGAATGATTGTTTGTCAACTACTAGTATTTTGACCCGTGCATTGCACGGATTGATTTTTTTTTTAATTAAATGTTTTATTTAACAAACATGGTATAATAGTTTTTTTTTACGGGAAACATGGTATAATAGTTAGATAAAAATGTCTAAAACAATTGTAATTATTTGGAAATAAACAAAAATAATTACAAATGAGATTTAATATATAATAGAATGGATGGCACAAACAAATAAGTTAGCAATTATGTATATTTTTTGAAAATTTGCAGGATACACAACAATAATCGTAGTTGTTTTTGTTTGTTTACTAACGTCAATTATCAAAATCGTTAAACCGGGTCGAATTTTAGCACGACAACAAAAACATATAACTCACTATGTATAAAAATAGGTCTAGGAAGATAGAAACATACATATTAATGTTTAACCTTGACTTTTGTTGATAGTCATTGCAAAACAAACACACAAAAGAAAGAAATTGCTTTATCAAATTTAATTAAAAAAATGTAATTTTGGATATAATATTATTCACACCACTATTTTAAGGTATACACCACTTGAACTAACCAGACTTGGGCCAAGCCCAATAACTCTCATTAACCCATAGCCTTCTTCCTATGCACTTTCATTTGTAATAACCCTAAGACCCAAATTCTGTAACAATGATGATGCGCTCTCCCTCCTCTCCTCCTCACACGCCGCCGCATACTTACCTCCGAAATTCTGTAAGAACCTCGTTTTCATTATCTCCTCAACTCTCTCTTCCCCAAAAGACTCTTCTTGTTTGTTACCAAATCATCCACGTCAATAGCTCCATTTTCGACCACATCTGAGCAATTTTGTGTAGACATGAGTACCAGATCTGTAATCATCATCATATGTACTCATTATCGGACTGCTTTATTTCACGGTCGGGTACTGTTTTCGGCGGCCACCGTTCTGGAAGTCGTAACTGTCGCGATGAATAATGTTTGACGGTAATATTTCATATTATTCTGGCTCAATTTCAATCTTCTTTTCCCTCCAATGTAAAGATGATACGTTTTTCTTCTGTTTTAGCCATGTTGAACTTCCGTTGCCGGAGCTTCAAGCCACTCATAAACATGTTTCCGCTGTAGCCAAAGGTACGTGTTAATCATTCGTTTTTATATGGTTCTGTTTATTTTTTTAGAGGAAATATATTTGCATATATTGTGATTTTAACAATTTCTCTTGTCAATTTTTCTAATTCACAAATGATCTTTTGATGAAATTTTTAAGTTAATTAAAGGATATTTAGTTTTTGAAAAAATTCATTGGTAACACAGCATGACTAACACATACATACTGCACATGAAAACATAGTACAATAGTTAATTAAAGAAAATTTTTCTAGGTTTATGTATTTGAGTTAAAGGTACATCAACAAATGATTCAAATTATATATTAGTTCTTCTTGGATATTTCTATGTTATGTCTATGGAAAATATTAATTTCTATGTTGTGGTATATGTTTTGATGGGTCTATCATCATCACTTAAGTGTAAAATTCAAAGTTTTCTAGGTTTATGTATTTGAGTTAAAGGAGGAAAGTGAATAGTTGGTAACCATTTTTCTTGTTATGGTATAATGTTTATCTAGTAGGAGTTTGACTTTCAGTAAAATATTTTGATATTATAATTTCAGCAAATCTTTGAGGTTACCTTAATTTCCTATTTCTATCTTATTTTTAGACTATTTGTTTTGTAAACAAAGAGCAAAATTATAGCAGTTAGAAGAGAGTTACCTTTATATATGCCTTTCTATAACTATATCACCTATCAAATAATGAGGAATCTTAGAAGTATCAGGGTGTCAAGTGAGAAAGTAAAGATTTTAAATTGTGAGTGCATATCTTTGTACTCAAGTTTAAATAGTTAAGGATATTCTCAACGGTTGTCTCTTTTTATGTAATCCTTTTATAAAACTCACTGCCCTTTATTGGTGGTGTAGGTTCCATTAGTGGTGTTGTATGCTGCTCCCTCCTTTCTTGGCCATACCTGCTGTCACATTAGCATTCAAGGTAAACATCTTTTACTCCAAACTTGAAAGAATAATTTTGGAACACATTGAAAGATTTTTTCAATTAAGGTCATAAATTTCAAACTGAAACTATAAATTTACTTACCTATTAGAGAATATGAGGGAGTTTTTAAGTTTCCACTTCGTTAAGATTATTGATTAATGTGTATGTCATTGTATATAGTAGCATTTTTTTTGTGACTATTCACTAATGAAATATTATGTAATTATGCTTTATAGAAAAACAACAATAACAAATAAATATCAAACTTAACTTGATAGAAAAATATTTCTTCTACCTTTGTGGAACACAAGCAAGATTTTTGAAAGAAATGAGTATCACCTATAATAAAATATAGAACAAAATTAATCACAAAACTTAAGTCTAAGTAACATAATAAATTGCAAAACGAAATAGTCCATGCGTTGAGAAATATTTGTCGATGTGGAAATTAATAAATGTTTGTTCTATGTTCATGATATTGTATTATGTTAATTATTTAAATGTTTGTGTATAAGAACATTTGTAATTGTGTGTTTTGTTTTGCAATGACTATCAACAAAAGTCAAGTGACATGAAATCACATAATAAGGAAATGAAGAAAAACACTAATATAGAAGGTATGGCTTCTTGTAAAAAAAAAGAATGTATGGCTTTACTTTTTTCATGATTCACTAAAGGTCATAAATTGTGCAATAGGATCTGTGTATTCTATATTACATATGCAGAAAAACCTTTGAAAACTTATAGCATGTGAATTAACTTTTTTGTCTGCTATTGGTGGTATAGGCATCATTAGTATGCGTATGCTATTCTCAAATCCTATTGCTCCTTCTTCCTTGTATATGGCTGATATCACATTCAAGGTAAACATCTTTTACTCCAACTTTGAAATTTCAATAAAGGTCATAAATATCAAACAAATCCCTAAACTAATTGTTAGTCAATTGCACCACATGTTAGAGCTTTGTTTATGTCTTTGTTTTGTATTTTATAAATTGAACTCAATATAAACTATATGTAATCAGCTTAAGGATTTATAAAGAAAAACTAAACATAATATCATTAAAATTATGAGTTAGTGATTTATGAATAGTACTAAAGACAATATTCATGAAAGACATGAGATCCTTACCTTTGAAACATAGTAGCAAGATGCTTGAATGAAGCGAGCCTCACCTATTAAAAATGACCAAACATAATGACAAAATATAAGTCTCAAGAGTAACTAATAAATTGCATAGAGAAACAATACATAACCTTAATCTTTTTTCATATACTCATGTTTCACTTTGATTGTGGATGGAATATAATCAAATACATTTTGCATTTTCAGGCTCAAAATCAATGCAAAACAAAGACAGTAGCAAAAAGGAAATGAAGATTGTTTTTCCAATTTTGAAAACAAGAAAGTGGAGAAAAAAAGAAAGAAAAGGAGCACAATTTTTATTGTTGAGATGCCTCTGTTCTGTTTTGTTGTGTAAACTTAGGCAATGCTTTTGTTATTTATAGATAAAGGATTTGAGATAAATTTAAAATAATAATGTAAGACTTGGGTATCAAGTTTTTGGGGGGAAAACTCTAGCAAATAATACCTATACCAAATAACACCTAACCCAAAAATTGACACACCTAAATCAAATAACAACTGAACCAAATACTACCTAAACCACCAGGGAAGTGTAAAAGAATAGGCTTCCTGCCATAAAGCTGAGCAAAGTGAACTTAATCAATAAATTAATAAACATGAAATATTTGGAAAAGATGCAAACCATTGGTTTTTCAATTCTACAGTAGCATTTTTTAGTATCTTGTTGTCAAGATTATAGATTGCAACGGAAATTTATAGATGTGAATGACAATTTAAGTATTATTACTATATAATTTGTTAAACATTGTTATCTAAGTTGAGCTGTTAACATGGGCTATCCGATCCATTTTAGGCCCGTTCAAGCGGACTTCGAGCTTTATTGGGCTGGGTTAAAAAGTCCAAATACAAAACAGGTTTAAAAAATATGGCCCGAGCCCCGCTCTAAATGGGATTTGAGCTTTCGGGCTAGCCCGTATTTTTTAAAGTTTTTTCAAAAATAAAAATAAAAAATGGCAAAAAAAAATTAGTTTGCAAGATTTTTGGCAAAAAAAAATGTTTCAAAAAAGTATATATTTATAATATACATATATATACATGATCAATAACTTTTCACAAATTGAACTAAATTTATATTGCATTTTCTACACGACAAATATAGACTATTTGTTTTCACAAATTAGACACAAATACCTAAACCTACATTGCAAAATAACACAAATTAAATCTAGCAATCACATATCAAGCAAAAAAAAAAAGGCCCCTTGACTAATAATACAAGAGAGTTTCTTTTGCCGCCCTACAACTTTCTCGCGCGCACTATTTTTACTCGTCCGCCACTTAAGTAGCGGATGAGTAAAAATGAGAAATTTGAAGAAAAAAAATATTGTTTGCTACTTAAGTAGCGGAAGATGTTTGAAAAACTCATAAGATGGCAAAAAAACTCATAATATAAAAACTAAGTTCAAATCAAGTTACTCATATTTATTTTTTATTATAATTTATTCGGGCTCGAGCTACCCATGGCCCATTCTGGCTAGCCCATATTTTTATCGAGCTTTAACGGGTCGGGCTAAAAAGCCTGGAAAAATTTGGGAGGCGAGCCTGTCCATTTGGGGCTAGCCCATTTTGAGAGCTCTATCTCTAACTATCGTTACAAGGCTAAAACACGTGGGATAATTTATAATTTATGATTTTTGTTGGGTACTTAAATGTTGAGGAGGAATTCTTACCTAGCCATAAATAATATATGCACAAATATAGGCACACTCACATAGATTTATCGAATTAAAAGAAAAATAAAATAGTCACATCAATATCACTTTAATTATTTTATCTTTAATTTTTTATATTTATTGTGAGTGTGCCTAAGATAAAATTATTTGGGTTTGTGTTCATATTAGAATTTTTCCTAGATTGAGAACCAAATTTTAAACTTAATCTAAAATTGAGAATTTTAATCTAAAAATTTAAGTGATACAATTTTTTTTTTATTGTAGACGAAGTGGAAGGAACACTGCAACTCACACATATACAACCATGAGGTCCGATTTAAACTTAACTAAGACTTACGGACAAGTGTTACAAATCTTAATCAAGGAAATGATCATGAAAACACAAATAATATAACATGAAGTTTAAATTAAAAGTAATTTACACTATCCTCCCTTAAAAGAAGTTTGAATTACACTTTCCTCCACTGTTATGTTAAAATATACAGTTTAGTCTATTTTAATATAAATAAATATTTTTGTCATAACAATTAACTTTAAACGGCTATTTTTTATGTCAAAAAACTTTAAGTCATCATTGAAGAATTAATTTTTCTTTCTTTTAAAATTTTATTATTTTAGAATATAAACTTAACAAATAATTGTTATTAATCGAGTTTAGTAATTTATCCGAGATTTGTATTTTATTTTTATAGTTTCATAATTTATAAAAAGAGGGAAATGAAGGTTTTAATATTTGCATTAGAAGGTTGATTATATTAAAATGAAGTTTTATTAAAAGAGGGAAATGTAGGTTTTAACATAAGCTAAGTGAGGGGAATCAAATTCAAGCTTCTTTCAAGGGAGGTGAGCGTAATTTTCTCTAATATATTTTGTATAAGAATGAAGGGGAGTGTATAATTTAACATAAGAGGGACATATAGTGTAATTTAAGCATCTATCAACGAAGGGGAGTGTAATTTACTCTTAAATTAAAAAAAAAATTTCAAACATTAGAAAAATAATAAATTGTTGATTTTGTTTTTCTCATTTTCATATATTAAATATGACTCTTAAAGTCATACATATCAATCATAACCACCAACCAACTACATGCACGATACCACCAATATATTATGAAGTTTAAATTAAAATAAATAATTTTGAATATTAATATATCATATACAATTTTGTTTCTTTATTTTCATTTATTAAATATAACTCTTGAAAATATGCATATCAATCATTAAACTCACCACCAACCAACTACATGCATAATACTATCGATATTTTTTTTAAAAAAATTCTTTCTCTCCAAATGTGACTCATTTAGGTCATGCATGTCACATGATAATAAATATTATATATATTAAAAATAGCAAGTTTTAACCCAGTTACATTTTCCGTTAAAAAAATATTTGTTACATATATGTATTTATATCAATCAAATATCTAATTTTATTTTAATAAAATTGTAAGATTACATTATTTGTTGGATAAGTTATAAATCATAAGAGTCATTATTTCGAATTTAGAGAGAAACAATGATTATTTATTTGTTTTTTTTACTTTTCTTCATATATTCTTTTGTAGTCTCATTTTTTTTATTTCTTCCGTCTCTTTGCACACAAGAGTGAAAATAAAGTGCGCCTCTTCAAATATTTTAAATATTTTGTAGTCACAATAACTTACTAATGCAAAAATAAAAATAAGTACTTTCTAACTATTTAAATAAACCATCGTAAAAAAGTGCGCCTTTCCTAATATTTATACATATTATTTTAAAAAAAATGGTGGCCCTTTAAGCATGAGCACCGGGCGGTCACCCGTCTCAATCATGCTCATGGCCACCACTAATCTATGTCTATAAACTATCTATTTTTAAGTTCTTTATGGGTTGAAATCCTCTGCCTTTAAGGAGAGAGATGTCCGTTCATTTTTTTTCTCTTTATCTCTCTTCTATAACACATCATTTTTTCTTATAAACATTCTCCATGCCATGCCAAAACTTTTTTTAAAAACCAATATTTTTTCAATCACACTTTTCGATAACGTTCAACATTGGACTTGTCGATCCATAAAACATCCTTCGTAAAAATCATTCATTTTAATTTAGTGATTTATTCACTCCCCACTAGATCGTGACCATAACAAGTTTAATTTAAATTTACCCTAAATTTTATATAAACTAAATTATTATTGTTAAATGTTAATGTATTCACCATTATTAAAAATGTAAATCGTAAAGTATAATACGATAACTTGAAAATAATAAACATGATATAAATTAATAGTATAATTAAAAAAATGCAAGTATATATTGCCTAATCTTAAAGTTGATTGGTTGACAAGCAATATTAGTTCGGTATTACACAGTGGGCTTCAGTTCACAAAAGAAAAGAGAAGGTGTAAAACTTAATTTTGAGAAGGTTAAAAAAAAAAATACAAAAACATAAAATAGTAAGCAAAAATTTTATAATTTGAGGGTTATGTGAACCACTGCTCTCGTTGAGGTCGATTCGTAGTGGGTTGTTTTATTAGATTGGGTATTGCTGCTATAATAGTTACATGCAATATTATTTTTGTAATTTTTTTTGTCAAATCTACTTATTGGTAGTTTGCCATCACCTAGGTCTATTGTAGATGAAGTTGTGTTGTTGATAGCATTGAAATATATAGTTAATGTCATTCTTACTATTCCTTCTTAATATTCCTTCTTCTTGAATTCAGCGTTTCATTTTTATTTTTTATGTTACATGGAGTAATTTTTATTTTACTAATATTGAGTGATATTCGTTGCTTAATTAGCTCTTTGCATTTTTTTTGTTGACTCTTACCTTCCAAAGGAGATCTCATAATCTAAAATTTCAAATAACAAAAAAATCTAATCGATAAATATTTCATCTAAAAATCCAATTTACTTTTTTCCAAACAATCTTCTATTAATAAAATTCATTAACTAATTGTCTAGAAGTCATAGTTCAACTGATAAAATGCCGAAATTGTTAGGTCGGACATCGAGACCCGAATTCGAACCCAAGTCCTTATAGTTGTGTGTAAATTTATTTTCAATAGATTATCACTTTATCTAAGACAAAAAAAAAATCATTAACTAATTTAGTGCAACTTTTTTTAATAATTGTTTTTGACAAAATTGAAGTCATTTTACTTTACCAAACCTTGTTTACGGCTTTGATTGATTCCAATCCCAACCTTTACCTCCTCGTACTCACGGTTGTTTCTCCTCATGAAAGTAACATCTATTGTTCTTCGTCTTCCTTTCTCCTCCTTCATCTTCTTCCTTTAGTTCCATCTCCCCTAACATATTCACCGCAAAAACCCTTCAATTTTCCCAAAAACACCCATTAAAAAAAACCCTCTTTTCTATATGGGAAGAACTGGATTATTTGATCTTGAAAAGCACTTCGCTTTCTATGGAGCTTATCACAGAAACCCAATTAACATAGCTATTCATGGTTTATTCGTTTGGCCAATTTTCTTCTCAGCCCTTATTTTTCTCTACTTTACACCCCCCTTTTTTGGCATACCAAATTTTGAGTTTTTACTATTTGGGAACTATTTTGTGTTGGTTTGGAATTTTGGGTTTTTGATTACTTTGGTTTATTCAGTTTTTTATGCCAGTTTGGATCTAAAAGCTGGTTCTTTGTCTGCTTTGCTTTGTTTTGTTTGTTGGGTTGCTAGTAGTTTTGTTGCTTATCAATTTGGCTGGTCTCTTGCTTGGAAGGTAAAGTGGTAAACAATGTTGTTACTCATGTTGTACTTGTTTTTTTAATTTATAGTGTTTTTGTTTGCATGTGATTATACCGTGTTTGTTTCTCATATGTTGGAGAAAGGAACATGTTTTCCTGTTCTTGTTTTTTTTTTATGTTTGTGCAATTGTCTTATTTGACTATAGAACAAGTAACCTGTTGAAATTGAAATCACTGTTTTTTTCATTGGCAAATGTTAGCACATATATACTATTTGTTATTTTAGTATTTTCTCCTTTGTTGGGTTTGTTTGAACCTCTGTCATTTAACCATTAGCTCGAACCAGTTGAACTCAACCCCTAGGAACTTGAATTTCCCGAAATACGTTAGCAGGATGACAGATGACCGTAATTGAAAGGAGATATTTAAACTATCCGTGGATAAAATAAATAGATATTTCAACTACTGTTAATTAATGGATACAGATGTTGAGGTAGTGATACCGGACCTGCAAATATTCATACCCACTGATACCTCAAAATGTGCTAAATACCCATCTAACCGATGCCCTGTATAGATATGGGGCGGGCACGGATATCATTTTTATCCAATGGAGTGGGTAGCCGATGACTATTATCCGTGCCTATGGATACCCATTGCCATCCGTACGACAGACTATCGAGAGTGTAAAAAGTGATAGTAGGAGTGCGCGAGGTGAAGCCCAAATGTTGTTTTGGTGTCTTTTAATTACAAAATTCGTAAAATATCCCAACCAAAAGCCATAATGTTTAAAAATTAAGGACTGTTTTTGGACTTTTCAATTTCATTTCTATCTCCCTGCAACAGCTGCTGTAATGGCCGCTTGGCTGCTACACTTCACTTTGTTGCTATACCGTGCTATTGACAATATTGATTGAAATTACATTAAACTACAAATACAATATTTGGGATACAGATAGAAATGAATTAGTACACTGTTTATTAACATCTTTGTACCTTCATATGACATAGCTGTAATGGGTTGTGTTATGCTGAAATTTGTTTTGTAATATCCCATATCATATATAATATCTATTTCCTATACCTTTACTTAGAGATCATGATATACATGTTGCATGTACACGAACTCAGAGATTAACCATAAAACAACCCTTTTCTGAATAGAGCATTACCTTTTTTAGAATATATCAAAAATAATATCATGATTTTATCTTGGAGTAGTTATGCATATCTCAAAATCTCTTATTGTTGGTTTCCTATATCTGTTTTCTTGTACGTGTCTTTTTTGTATCTGTGTAGTTCTCTTACTTGACCATAGAACAAGTAACTTGTTGAAATTGAAATCACTTATTTTTTTATAGACAAATATTAGTATATTAGTTGTTAAGTTAATATTTCATTCTTCATGGGGTTTGATTAAACACTAACTCCTTTAATGCTTAGATCAAACCAGTCGAGCTACCCAACCGCCTAGTTGAAATCACTGTTATCACTACTATTTTGAATTTTTTATATAGTTTAGTTAATTTCTGCTATATCATAAAAACACAATAACTAAGGAGTGGCATCTTTATGGGTCAGGTTGATGTCTTCTCTGGTGGTTTGGAAGCTAAGGAGTGTCTTTCTAAGAATGGGATTAGAAGTGGACTTTCATTAGGTAGTATCTGTTTTGGTATTTTCATTGGTGTTTCGTTTATATATGGCGCCTTTGTTTTATAGCTCCTCTTTTATCGGTCTCTGTTTGTCTTGTGCAGAGACATGGTTTTTATTAATAATATATTTGTTGTTCAAACGAAAAAAAAAAAAACTAGCTATGAAAGCCTATTGAGAGGGTGAATAACAATAGTAGGAGTGAGAGAGGTGAAGCCCAAATGTTGTTTTGGTGTATTTTAATTGCAAAATTCCTAAAATACCCCAACCAAAAATCTGTAATTTTTAAACTTTAAGGACTTTTTTTGGATTTTTCGGTCTCATTTGAGTTGTGGTTCTATCTCCCCGCAACAGCCGCTAGTCCCGCTACACTAAATTTGAGTTGTGAAACTGAAACCTTGTCGGCCTTTTACTCCCATGACAGAACCACATTATGCAACTCTAAAATTGGCACATATTTAACTTTTCCCAAATACATTTGATTTTGGTCGTATCGTTTCTTGTATATAGGTATGTTTATCTATTCATTTCAACATTCTCATATCCATTATCCTAGAGCATCATTGGTCTAGTTATCTTGTAGAATTTTCCTCCAAGTTTGATAGGCACTGAAAATCACAAATTGAGTCTGAATGGTAACTAAATTTTCACCTCTATACCTTGCTAGCATACATGTATTTTATTAACCGAGAGTTCTCTTAAGCATATTCCTTTAGTTTCGAAGCTTCTCTCCACAAGTTCAGAATTTACTCTCTTTTAACCTCATCAGAAGAAAAATACTTAAGCAGGATTACATGTGGATTTGTTATCAATCTCATATAGCGGAGCATAGCAGCCAACCACAAAAACACTATATATATTAAGACTCAACAACTAGCTGTGACTGACCAGTGAGAGGATGAAAAACGACTGCAAGAGTGAGAGAGGAGAAACTCAGAAATTGTTGTACTGTTTTTTAAATTGTAAAAATTCTAAAATACCCCAAGCAAAAGCCCTGACCATTAAATTTTAAGGGGTTTTTGTCCGAAAATTTTGAACTCATTTATGAGGTATGGCGCTTTTGTCCGCAAAATCCGCTATTTTGAACGCTACAGCCTCGACACTAAACTGCTCTGCTATTGCATCTCTTGTAGTGGCTGACCGCTCTGCTCTGCCACACCGCAATATCACACTATTGACAACATTGATGTTGCAATAAAGAAATGTAGTATTTAATATTTATAACCAATGAAGCACAAACACGATACCAACACTGACACGACACCGATAAAATTTGAGAAAATGTCATAATTCAATGTAATCACTTATGTCGGCATCGTGACGGACACTGACGCGAGTCTGACACCGGGACACGCCTAATTCGAGGAGTGTATGTGTTTCGTAGTTTATAAATTTATATCCTTACACTTGCTATTATAATGCTAAAATATTTGTTCTTCTTATATGATGGTGCTATTTATAATGTAAAAGAAGAATTTCTAATCTACACACAGTATTGTAGTTATATAATTTTCCGTAACTCTCTTCCTTTCATTTTCTGGTGCTTATTTGCTCGTTTCTACCATTCGAATTCTTGATGTTAAGAAAATGTTGGCAGAGGTTTTGAACTTTTGATAGCATTTTTATTGTTAGTTCCCTTTCTCTGTTTAGGTTTAGAAGCAAATAATAGAACTATCCTTATTCCTTCCACAATAAGTAGAAAAACCCGTATTTTAGTTATTGGTAATCAGATAGGACATAACCGTAATAAGTGTAATAGGTTGTCTTATGATGTAGTTTCTTTTGTAAAAGAAGACGTCATGATATAACCCTTTTATGCATAGTGATTTGCAATTTTTAGAATATATAAATATCTCACATTATTGTTGCTAGTGAAAGCAACTCTTAAAATGCATCGAAAATTATGCTGACAGAAACTTTAGTTGTTTCTTTGAGTCTTAACTTTTTCATTCAGTGTGATAACATCATATTTTCCACCTTGTGCTTTTCTCCCTTTTGCTTAATAAAGGAACTCACCCTTCCTCCTTTCTATCCTGCCATGAATCTCAATTCATTCCCATGAATCACAAGCTAAACTTAGTACAATCAACCATTTCTCTTTCGTCAACTTCGTACATCAGCCACTTTTCCTTTGTCATTTGATTTTGACTTGAATTATTTTGAGGTTCATATATATCAGTCTATAATTTTGCTGTCACATGTTTTTGCTTAAAAAATGTCATTTTATATCGGTAATGTTTATTGGCTTTGTCTAATATATGTACAAGTGAGACAAATCTTTTACCGTGTACAAACTTGTTTTTACCATTGGATCAATAAGTCTCACGATTGAATCAATATGTCACATATCATTTGATCCAATGGTGAGAGTTATAGATTCAATGGTGAAAGACTTGCCTCACTTGTGCACCAATAGACTTGGTCATGTTTATTATGATTCATGATTTAGAAAATAAGTCCTTTGATTAACCTTTTGAATCTCGATTTGATAACCTTGGAAAAGAAACATAACTTTGTGTTTTTGTGGAAAAAAAATACTTGTTTGATGCATACATAAACATCAACGTAACATTTGTCACTTTTTTCTCTTTGATCTCAATTCTCAAACAATCTTATCATTCTCATGTGTAGGTTGTTCTGGTGGTTCAGCTGGTATGTTGGGTAGGACAGTTCATTGGTCATGGAGTATTTGAGGTAAGTAAGTTGCTACTATAATAACTCTAAGTCCTTACTTACCCTTTCATATATAAACTGAAGATTTTTCGCCCGCAGAAACGAGCACCTGCTCTTTTGGATAACCTCATTCAGGCCTTTGTAATGGCTCCTTTCTTTGTATTGCTAGAGGTATTATACACAATTTTCATGTTTGTCCTTATATTGTTTGTTTTCTTACCCGGTTATCTTTCTTTCCTTAATATAGTTTTACTGCTTGAATGTATTCATTACTGACACTTTAGATAAAAGATGCGTTCGGCGTCCAACATGTGTCTTATGCCTGAATGTATGGCTATTGATTTGCTGCAGGCTCTCCAGGTTGTATTTGGTTACGAACCATATCCAGGATTTCATTCGATTGTGCAAGCAAAAGTTGAAGCAAATATCGAGGAATGGCAAGAAAGTAAGCAGAGACTAATTTCATAGCTTCCGCTTGGTTTTGTTTATCTTAAATGGTTTGATGTTAAATGATCTTTTATCAACAAAGGAAGAATAAAAAGCTAAAGATGATCTTGTATATTACACTGGTATATATGTTTTTCAGGATTATTCCTCATATGTTTTCGCATAAATAAATTATAATAGTAGTAGTCATACATCATTGCAAAGAAAACAGCAACACCACACGAATCGTTCAAGAAAACTTGAATTTAAATGCTGATTATGCGGTGACGTATGCCTTTTCAAGTAACAAAGATGTAATAAAATGACAATTGTCGTATTGGTGTGCTAAACTACCTAAACACAACCTCGCTCGAGAAGCTGGAATATGATCCATTTCAGCCTCACCGCGGAAGTGTTCGTGGTAGAACGGAAATCTTCAACGGTGTAGAAGCTGTAAAATAACGACTATAATCATATTTTGGACTGGTACACAAGACTTTTGTTCTTAACAATTTTAAATTACATATTGATTTACAAATACAAAGAAATGCTTCATCTAGTCCCACTTGGTTAACTAGACTAAACATTCCTAGAATTCTAATTCGACTAAATTAAATAATACTGTATGTATCATGCTACGACTTATTCAATGATTGATTTGCCTAACTTCTACTTAGATAAATTTATATAAACATTAATTAAAACTTTGATGATGAAGCAAATACATGGATTTGAATTAATAATCAGTATTAGACTCAGACCTAAAGGTATGGAGGTAAAGTTCTGAAACTTTGAAATGTCTTTTTCACAGGATTTAGATTGCATGCAGTTAAAACTACATGCAATTCGTCCGAATAAGATTGAACGGTTCAAATTTAAAATAGTCTAATTAAATTTTCGTTCAATTATAAACGTTCAATGATAATCAAACGGTTAGATCTATTATGACTATATGATATGATTCCATGCAGTTTTTCCTAAAATTAGTTGGTTTTTGGATTGAAATGAAATAAAAGAAAACTAAAAAATTAGTATTCTCATGATGCGGAAGGCTCAGCCGCAATACAGAAGAACGCATGCGCATGTACTACCAACCAACCACCTCAACACGTCAGTCTGACCATTTGTATTTAATTTTGTAACGATAATATACTGCCGTCATCATTTTGGATAAGCAATACAACGAACATTAAATTAACTATTGTTTCTTTTGATTTTTGATAACTGATTCTTGCTTCAATTATTTGACTAACAATACTTGCAATTCTTTTCTTTCCTTTTCGTCAATTGCCAATTGTGAATTGTTTCTGTTCTGGATATATCAAAATAGTCTCACATCACTTGGTAACACCCACACCTTTTAAACCAATCGAGGCGCCTTTTCTACAAAGGACAAAATCGTGACAGGTCAACCCCAAAGCGGACAATCTCTCGGAGATGTGGACTTGAGGTCGGATCTGAACAGTGGCGCCGTC
Source organism: Trifolium repens (assembly GCA_030408175.1). Lineage (NCBI taxonomy): Eukaryota > Viridiplantae > Streptophyta > Magnoliopsida > Fabales > Fabaceae > Trifolium > Trifolium repens. The sequence continues at coordinate 35,388,160 of CP125845.1, forward strand.
TGTGGGAAACGACTCCCTTCAGCCCCTTAGCCTCGACTGGGGCTTCTGTTCTGGATACACCAAAATAGTCTTACTCGAGGCAGATCAAAGGGTAATTTATATACAACATTCACACCTTTCAAACCAACTGAAGCGTAGACTTGAAGTCGAATCTGAACAATTTTTTTTTTTTCTTTTTATTATAAAGAGGGCATGAAGTCCGAAGATTCGTTAGTCACAAAAATAAGAATAAATAAATCATTTGTATTAATGTTCATGGAGAATATTAGTGGCATAGAATGCTTCACAAGCATGACCAGTCGTATTATTTGAATATAATTTTTTATATTATTTCTCAAAAGATATTATTGAGTATAAACATTGAATCTGAAGAGAGAGATCAAATATTCGGAGATTAAATACTGAAAAGAGACAACAACAAAAAATTTAAAAACTGTATAAATATATGGTGTCTGTATTCAGATCTTTTAACGATATATAAACTTATTGTAACTTTGTAAGCAAGTATTTGTTTGAAATATCTCAGAAGTAATTCCATATTTGGAACTTAATTCAAAGTCAATTAGCTTGTTTTGTCGTTTTAAATAATGACGAAAATGTATAATGATGCCAATCAATTGCTCACCATTAACTTTTAAGCCTTGTTATTAGTTTTTTTTCATTATTATTATTATTATTATTATTATTATTATTATTATTTATAACCATTATTATTATTCTTAAAAAAACCATTATTATTATTAATAATAATAATTCTAGTAAGTGATCTAGAAAAATAATATTAGATTTTTATTTGAAGTCGGCATAAATTGATTTACAAATTTTTTATTTGTTATGCATTTTTTTATGTCCAAGTCTTTATAAAATATTAGCTAATAAAACAAAAAAAAAGTATTATAAAAATGTATCACTAATATTCTGAGGGGCCTATCAGTATATAACTGAAAATTCATTCATTGGGTGATGTAATATATAAATTTCTACAAAGAATCTTCAAGATTATTATATTGGTGATGCTTATCGTAACACCTAAATAATCCATTAATGTCATTTTCTATACTTTTTTGTTGTTATTCCCTTTGATCAAATACTTGGTTCCCAAGGCTGCTATTTTGTTTCACATTGTATTTCTCTAAATCACCTTCATAAGGGTTGTTTTTAGGCATTTCAACCATTTGTGATTTTACAAATGGGTCCATTAATCCACCATGTGCAGTATTAATTTGAAATTCAAAAGTTGAATTATATGATCCATCTGATAATATTTGTGATATTGGTCCCAAATAATCCATTTCCAAAAGATTAGTAAGAGAACATGTCCTTGGAAATTTCACCAATTCTTGTTCACTATCATCATTTGTTTGTGTCATATTCATTTGGTTTGTTGTGTAGTCCTCATTTGTCTCCAATGATTTTGTCATGTTTTTCTTCTTATAGATTCTACATAAAACCCAATCATCTAGCTGTTTACACATAAAATCACAAGGGCAAAATCGTCATTTCAAACAATTTTTTTTTACAAACATTTCAAACAAAAATATTAAAAACTACCTATAGGTGTAATATAATTTGTCCCTTCATGAAATAAACAAAATTTTAAAATGATTCTAGAAATTAAAAACCGTCGATCAAACGAGGTTTACGAATTAATTTCAGATACTAAATTGACCGATAAAAAATGATTAACAAGATCGAATATTTTAATTTTATAAATCAATTTAGAATTTTTTTTTTTAGAATCAATCTGTCCGACGTCTACGATTTTACGACTAAAAATTATTAAAAAACAAATCTTGTAAAGGCTTACCCTCATGGATCCAATTTGTCTATTGGCTTGTTTTCTTGATCCAATTAACCTATATTCATGCATAATCCAATCTGTTTTAATTCCCTTTGGTGGTCTACCTTTGTAAAAAACCAAAGCTTTCTTAACCCCAATATGCTTAGAACCACTAAATATTGATTTATCTGTTCCAGTTGCTTTCCAATACCCAGAAACAGTTGCTCTGTTTGGTCTAACCCCATTTGGATATTTTCTCTCTCTTGGACTAAAAAAATACCATTCATTTTCTCCAAAGTCTGATTTATCTGCATTTCATTATATGAAATTAATTAATATTAAAAAAAATATATCAAAAAATTTAGTCATATTAAATTGATATTACTATATAATAATATATTGTTTAACCGGTAGACACCGTCGGTATAAAAAAATAATTATACGTGCATCTGATGACAGCTCACCGCATGTATGTAATTTTTTAACGCAATTAAATTTGATAAATATATATATATATATATATATATATATATATATGATTATACCTGGTAATTCCCAAGGATCAAATTTATAGATATCAACTTCTGGAATGATAGATGCAGGACATGGTTGTGATGTTGCTTGGTTACAAAGGTAGTAAACAATTAATTCTTCATCAGTTGGATGAAACCTGAATCCAGGTGGGAGTTCAGAGCATGTTCTACTTTCCATTAAGAAAAAAGAGAAAGGAAAAAAAAACTATAAACTAATAATAATTTTCTTGGCTATTTTTCTTGGAAAAATATGAAGGGATAAAAGGGTTGCTAGGAAGGGGTTGAAGAGAAATCAAAGTGTTTGAAATGTTTACAAAGAGATTAATGCCCCTTTTATCTTTGAGGTTTTTTGTCGTTTGTGATGTGTTGCATGGATTTGATTGGTTAATATGATGACTTTTTTTGTTATGCGTCACCAAGCTCTTGCCATGCTCCAATCAGTGACTAGATACTCCTTCACCTATCTTTTAACTGACTTTTTCCTACTTTCTTTTCTTTTTTGAATAACACTATGTGGGTGTTTATCCATATTGAGGTTGTATTCAATGCTTTGGAGGAATATTATTGGCATATTGTAAATATAATATAATGTTTTGCATAATTGTTAACTTGATGTCAGCAAAACTAGCTTTATTTACCGATTGTTGGTTCAATGGTGATTCACGCTAAATTTGGTAACAAGAAATCTGGTCACTTGCCAGGGGTTTTTTGACAGGGGCACACACTCTTGGGAAAGGAATGCTTTTTGCCAGGGGTTTATCCTTGGGAAAGTGGAAACCAGGGCTTTTGATATTTTGATGATTTGCCAGGGGTATAACCCTGGGAAACGCGTAGGCGGGAAAATAATATAGTTGAGAGGGAAAAAATATAGGTTTTAAAATTAAAGTGCCAGTGCATCACGTGAGCTGTCTCCAACTTTCGCTTGTTCCAGGGGTATAACCCCTGGGAAATGTGTTATGCCAGTGGTAGATATGGCCTTTATGACAAAAATGCTATGCCAGGGGTAAACCCCTGGGAAACATTTAATGCAGCAGTCTGCACAGCAGGAGCAGTTTTGACTATACATGCTTTGTAACCATGAAAAAATTAAGTTCTCACTTCTATTTATTTTTTATAGAATGCTTAATATTTATTAAAAAATTATATATGTTTTTTTATATAATTAAGTTGTTTCTATTATATAAAAGTTATAATATAAAACTTGATATTTAGTAAAAAAAAACATATGCATGATATAAGTTTTTTATATTATATAAAACTTATATAAAGCCAAGTATTTTATATAAAACTTTTGAAAAAACCAAATATTTACTAATATTTAGTAATATATTTGTATAAGTTGAATCTAAATAATATGAAATCAGTTTATATAATATGAAATTAATATTTATATTTAGATTAATCTTAAAAGAATAATATATGATTTTTTTTTTACAAGAGAATAATATACGAATTAAATTAGTTAGTAAATATTATATATAACTTATATAACACTAAATATTATATATGAAACTTACAAGAATACGATTAAACTACCGATTTTTGTAAGACCCAAGATTTCATTGTATAGTTGGTTTAAGGAAAAGTAGGGTTTCGATGTGTTCATGTGGTGAAACATCGTGTAATTATAGGATTTTGCTGTATTTGAGTCTGTTTTGGGCTAGTGCGCTGTAAAGGCACAGACTTTTGTCTTGTAATCCTCTTTTGTGAATAAGAAGGTTGATGTGGATTTAGAATAACGAGTTTTGGATTATTCTTGTTTTTGGAAAAACGAGTAGGATTTTACCCGCGGATGTAAAATCTTACAGCGTCTGTTTTAAGTGAGGTTTCGGATGGGAGTTTTATATATCTGCGTGAGTGAGGTTATGTTCTGAGAATAATTTTCTAAGGTATGGAAGAAAATTACAGTCGCGGAAAAAGATTCGACGATAAGTTTTGGAAATGTTTAACGTTGGACGTTCTTTCCGTAGGTTTTATGTTTTTGTGATTTACGTTCGTCGCGACGCGCGAGAGCTGAGTACGTGTCTTGATTTGGAAGATTTGATTAAAACTTGTGAGTAATCATAAAGCAAATTGATCCAATGGCTAGGGTTTAAGCTTGGACTTTTTGACTTTGATCCAAGGGTGGATTGGCTATCAAGAGCTTTTGTCATAGTAAGGAGGTTTGATGACTTTGGTAACTTAGAAAAAACATCACAAATCTCTCTTTTCTTTCTCTCTTTCACGTGTGACTCCATTACTTTCTCAACTTCACCAAATTTTTCATTCCTCACCATTTCAATCCTTTTCAAGCTTTGGAGCTTAGAAGAAAGTTGTAGAGAATCTATTTCTAAAGGTAACCCTCTCTTCTCATCTCCTAGGTTGGTAGACTTATAGAGTTTAGGAGTTTTTGGGTTTATGTTCTCATGAGGGTTTGTTAGGAAATGTTACTTTACATGGTTTTTGTTTCATGAATGTTGTTCATGAGGTTTAGAGAAGCATGTGTAGGCTTTGTTATTTTTGTTTTCCATGAGTTGGTGAAAAATCTCATGAGAAAAGGTAGGGTTTTGGGTTGGTTATGTATTGATCAATAACATGTGGTTAGGTTGTAAGGTTTTGAAAAGAAACGTTGTCTTTGAACCTTTGGGCAAAAGGGAAATGTGTTGTATTGTTTTGTTTTAGAAAATCCGATGAAAAATATTTTGGGGTTTATGAAAATATTTCCTAAGTGTTTTGTGTGGTGTTTTTGGGGTCCAAGTGGTTTAAAACTCTTGTGACATGTGGTGTTGCTTTTTGCTTTGAAAACATGTTTGAAAATGATTACCGGTCGGTTAAGGCCCGTAATAAAAACTTGTGCTTGGGTTTGGTTTTGATTTTGGAAATGAAAACCAAATAACTTGCACTCGAAGCAACCAACATGCTTTCGGAGATGTATTGCTTGCTTATGAAAATGGTTTGCTTTTGTGCCTTGAAAAGGTGTTGGGAACTAATAGAATCAAACTAGGCTTGGTTGGAAAAAGGTGGTGTGAGTTGCTGTTTTTGCTGTCATGACAGGTGCAACTCGCCGGGCGAGTGTTAACTCGCTGGGGCGAGCTTCACAGGTCATGAACACGCCAGGGCGAGCTCCACAGCGAGTGAGACCTGTCTTCACTGCCTTCACTCGCCACCAACTCGCCAGGGCGAGCTCTGGGAGTTGAAATTTTGGAATCTGATTTTTAAACTTGGTTTTTAACTTTCTAATCCCTTTTTATTAATTTATGGAAGTGGCGGGGATTGAAAACGAGTTTTTCGGGTACTCGGAAAGTACGTAACTTATAACCTAAGAAAACGGCCATTTTGCATTTCATATTATTTAAGAGTTTGGCCTATTGTTTTGGGTCCTAAAAATAGTACAAATAACTCATGGGGGTTGATCAATACGGTAGTTTTTGGTATAGTATCCGAAAGAGTCGTTTTACCTTAGAAAGCATGAGGTTTTTGGGGTTTTGATGTAGTTTCAATACTATTGGTTAGAAAACAATGTATTGATAATACACTGCTTGTTTTAGGAAGCGCGTTGTGTTGTTTGGACGAGTTTTAGTAAACGGAAGCTTGCCGAGGTAAGGGCTCCACTTTATTTCCGTCTTTTAAAACGGTTACGACATGCTTGGTTTTGCTGTTATGCATTTGCTGTGTGCTTTGGCATGTTTGTACTTATGTATTCTCGTTGATGAGAATGTGGTTATAATTACGTGTGCAATTTACATATGATTAGGAAAACGTATGTATGTTGTGATGGTTTGTGCATAGGCTTTAGGCTATGTGATTGTTTGCATGAGCATATATGAATGCGTGCGTCGGATAGGACTACGCGGGGATTTTGTCTGTGTGACTATCCTGTATATGCCAAAGAGAATATATGCCATGCCTTTCATAGTTGCGTACCTAGGTGTATGTCTGTGTGACTTTGCCTACGTACCGGGCGTTTGACTGTGTTGCTTCGCCAAATCCTACTGGATTTTTATTGAGTTGGTGTTTGTCTGTGTGACTTCACCTGGTATTTGTCTGTGTGGCTTCACCTGCCCTTGTGGCTTTTTAGTGCGGGTACGTATATTTCTGTGTGGCTTTGCCTACCCCACGACTCTTCGAGGAGAGGTTAATTTCCGGAAATCATGCATGTGGCGAACCAGTGATTGGTTGTCACACCCATTGTAGAAGTCTGCATTAGGATTGGTGATTTATTTATATAAACCCGTTGGTGGGAATTACCTTTGAGATTAAGAGCTTTCTCTTGTGTATGTGGAAATTTGCTATGTGTACATCTTTCGCACCGATTATATATATACATACTTTTATTTTGTGGTGACCCTTTCTTTCATTTGCGGGCTCATCCCACCCAGATGATGGGTTAGGCCGTGGTGACGATGGTGGCTGTTCCAGGCCCCAGTGAGATGTTGGAGCTTTAGCTTAGTTAGACTATGCGCCGGTGTGAGTTGTACACCGTGCTTTTTGGGTTTAGGCATAGGATTCTAACTTGTTTTGTTGTAAGTATTTGAATACTTAGACTTGGATTGTAATTATTCAGGAATACACTTTGCTTGTCGAAGCACCTTATGGTAATGAGTTCTTTTGTATATTTGAATGCCGCCTCATTTAAAATCTTTTATGCGTAACTCTGATGTGTACAAAAAAAAAAAGTTAATGCCTTTTCTGGCCTTTGAAAAACGGGTTGTCACAATTTTGATCGGAGATTTCAAATTTTATCAATCCGACTGTTCAATATCACATAATTTGACTAACAAACAAATTAGAAATATTATTTTGATCATCAGAATTCGAATATATAGACAACTCGTAATAGACAACTCGTAATAACAGTCTAATCGGAAACCTAGTTTTAATGAAATAGTCAAAACGTTTGACTAAAACTACCGATTTTGACCGGAGATTTCGAATTTTATCAATTCAACCATCCAATATCACCTGATTGGACTAAAAAACAAATTAGAAAAAGAATTTTGATCATTGGACTCCAAATGTATAGACAGATCATAATAAAAGTCTCATCGAAAACCTAGTTTTAGTGAGAGGGTCACGAAGTTTGACTAAAACTACCGATTTTGACCGTAGAGTTTGAATTTTATCAATCCAACCGTCCAATATCACCTAATTGGACTACCAAACAAATTAGAAAAAGAATTTTGATCATCGGAATCCAAATGTATAGACATATCGTAATAAAAGTCTCATCGGAATCCTAGTTTTAATGAAAGGGTTTTGAAATTTGACTAAAACTATCGATTTTGACCGAAGATTTCAAATTTTTTCAATCCAACCGTTCAATATCACCTAATTGAACTAACAAACAAATTAGAAAAAGAATTTTGATCATCAGACTCCAAATGTATAGACAGATCGTAATAAAAGTCTCCGTTCAATATTACATGACTTAATTTTGATTTAAACTTTATCTATTAAAGTAATGCAAAATAATATTAGTAGAGTAAATTATAATAGATAAAATATTATATAGTATGAAATTAGTTAGAGAATATTATCTACTAAAAATATTTATCTACTAAAAATCACCCATTTTCATTCAGACCTGATGCAATGATAAGGAAAGCCAAAACAAATGCTATCGTTAGAGAATATTTTCTTGATGTCTCCATTATTTTTACTAAATATATATTGTTTAAGAGTGAGTTTATTTATATAGCACATGAGTCCACCTTGAGCATTAAATTTTTATTTATGGCAAAAATTAAAACATGATATTTGATATTTTAATAATGAATTTGTTAATTCATTAATAGAAATATAATAGAATAACTATTTATTTTTTTAATTACCAAAAAAAAGAATAACTAATTTATTTCCAAAAAAGAATAGTTGACTTGACCGCACTTTAAAGAATAAGTAAAATTTGACTTTTTAAATTCATTGTAAAAATAATGTATCTAGACTAGATACATTACTTTTTCAATGAATTTAAAATGTCAAATTTTGCCTATATACTCCCTCAGTCCCAAAATGATTGAGTTAGTTGACTGCGTCACGCATGCCAATGTATAACTTTGAGGATTAATATTTTTAATTGTACAATAGTAAAAATTATAAAAAGAGTCAAAGTATGATATGTGAATAGATTTATATTCGTCGAGATGAATCCAACAACATCTCATATGCTAACATTTGTTTATACATAATGGTAAAATAAAAAGAGTCAAAGTAAAATATGTGAATAGTACATGTAGTCAAATTGGGACGGAGGGAGTATAGAACTTGGGGGGTACTTTCTTTCGTCTTTAATATATGAGAAAAATTACTTTATTTGATTGAAATTTTGAAAGACTATTTTAAAAGAAACAAAATCTTGAAGATTTTAAAAGATTTTGTGAGATTGTATTGACCTTTTGAGATTTTAAAAGATTTTTTAGAAAGACTTTTTTACAATCAGGATTTAATTATGGTGCACTGACAGTGTAAAGCACTTTACACAGTCATCCAATCGTATTCCGCCACATCATCTCCTTTTAAAATATATTTTTGATTTAAAAATAATTTAAAATTAATTTTTTTTTGGTAACGTGGAGCATATTTTCATCATGTTCTCTTCATTTATGCCTTGACAACAACTGCCTCTGCAATTGTATTCTACTCTTCTACCGTTTCTTCAATCAAAGTTTGGAACAATTCTAATCTCCATCTCTACGTACAGTCTCTATTGTATCGTCCATCATCTCTCCATCCCAAATAGACATTGTTGTTCTTCTTTGCACATATGTTCTTGGTAAGCTTTTAAATATGTGAAGTGATAATATTTAGATTTTTTTGGTCCAAAGGCTTAGCAATTCTCCATACCTCTGTTCTCTACACATTTATTCTACCGGTTGTTTTAGTTATATGGTTATTTAGGTGGAATATTTTCTTGATGATATTTATAACTCGTAATCTTTGAGTTGTTGGCTATTGTGGGTATGATTACATGCGGCATGGATGTTTCTTGTGTGGAAGTATATAACACATTATACTCCCTCCGTTACTTTTTATAAGGAACAATTTGGAAAAAACACCAAAATCAAGGAATTTTTTTTTTATTAAAAATTCTAAAATTTTATAATCTATTCCAAAACTAACTTTGGTGTAATTAATGCATAGGGAATATGTTACTTAATTAATGCATATCATTGGAATAGATAAAAAATAGTAATGAAATTGTTTAATTAATAAAGCATAAATTTAATTATTGTTTTTTATAAAAAGGAACGGAGGGAGTATTATGATAAAATTTTATTTTGTTGTTTTTCAAGTGATACCCCTTTTTTAATTATATATATTAGTAGGTAAGCATGCTGATTTGATAACACGTTTACATAACAGGATTGTGTCCTACAATGGTGGATCATGAGATGGTAGATATACATGAACATACTACCATGATTAGCTCAGGTGATATACTTGAAAGTGCTACTGATGTAGAATCTGCAGGTCCCCTCAATGATAGAAAATCATTAGAGCTCCCTTTAGAGCCCTTTGAAGGAATGGAGTTTACATCAATTGAAGATGTAAAGAATTACTATGTAAGCTATGCCAAGAATAAAGGTTTTAGCTTTCGCATGGGTCGTGTTACCAAATCAAGAACAAATGGTATGATAATTGGTCAAGAGATTCTTTGTTCAAAGGAAGGGTTTAGATCCAATTTTTTTTTGAAAAAAGACAGTCTTATAATTCATGATCAAACAAGGGTAGGATGCAAAGCAATGTTGTATATCAAGAAAAATGAAGATAAGTGGATTGTTTCTAGATTTGTAAAAGACCATAATCATGAACTATTTTCTCCAAGAAGTTCACAGTTTCTTCGAGTACATAGAAAGAAGACCAAGGTCCAAAAAAAACTTATTGATGTGCTTGATGATTCTGGTATAGGCCCTAGTAAAATAGCATCAGTGTTGTCTACCGAGAGTGGTGGTATTGATAATGTTGGATTTAGCCAACAAGATGTTATTAATTATTTAAGTGTAAAGAGACAAAGACAAATGGAAAATGGAGATGCTCAGCTGATGTTATCATATTTTAAGAATTGTCAATTGAAGAATCCTGGATTTTTCTATGCATTTCAAATGGACGCAGATGGTAAATTAGCAAACTGCTTCTGGGTTGATTCAAGGTCTAAAATGGCTTACAAATATTTCGGCGATGTGGTGACTTTTGATCCAACATACTTAACAAATAAATACAAAATGCCGTTTGTTCCATTCACTGGAGTTAATCATCACCAACAATCTATTTTATTTGGTTGTGCTCTATTATGGGATGAAACTGAAGAGAGTTTTGTTTGGTTGTTAAGTACTTGGTTGGAAGCAATGGATGGAGTTAGTCCTAAAACTATTATCACAGACCAAGATGCTGCTATTTCTAATGCGGTTGCAAAGGTTTTTCCACTAGTTAATCATCATTATTGTATGTGGCATATTGAGAAGAAAGTTCCACAGTACTTGAGCCATGTCTATGATGAACATTGTGAGTTTAAAAGTCAATTTTACAAGTGTATTCACCAATCTACCACTATTGAAGACTTTGATTCTGATTGGGAAGCAATGATAGATAAATATGAGTTGCAAGATAATCAATGGCTAAAGAAGATATACTCCATTCGAGCAAAATGGATTCCTTCTTATGTACGTCGCAACTTTTGTGCTGGAATGTCCACCATCCAAAGGAGTGAAAGTATGAATAAATTTTTTAAGGACTTTTTGAATTCAAGTACTCCATTGAGCAAGTTTGTGAAACAGTATGATAAGGCTCTTGATGCACGTTATAACAAGGAAAGAGAGAAGAATGTAAAGACAAGGAATTCAAAACCACTTTTGCGCACTTTATATCCCATGGAAGAAGAGGCTTCAAAAATTTATACAAGAAAAGTGTTTCGAAAATTTCAGGATGAGTTGGTTGGATCCCAAATATTTATCGCGGAGAAAGTTGAATTTTCTGGTGAAGTTTCTACATACAAGATTCATGAAATTTACAAAGAGAAACCTAACTATTATGTGACTTTTGATACCATTTCAAAAGAAGCAAAATGTAGTTGTCACATGTTCGAATTTGTGGGTATTCTTTGTAGACATGTGTTAAATGTATTCATAAAGGAAAATATGTATTCTCTCCCTTCTCAATATGTCCTACATCGATGGACCATAAATGCTAAGAAAGAAAACATTAAAGGAATTGCAATTGAAGACCTTCAGGAAAGCAACAATAGAGCTTCAAGTACTTCATTGTTTAATAGTATTATGGTTGAGTCTCTTCAAGTATCTGAAAGAGGTTCACGATCAGTAAAACATCATGATGTTGCAATTCAAGCTTTACGAAAGGTAATTACAGAACTTGATCTATTGGATCATGAAGAATCATCTGAAGAGTTTGTTAATTCGACATTTAAAGTTATGCCTGATGCCTCCAACAAAGAGACCATAAATTTGCTTGATCCTCCACTTGCGGCATCTAAAGGTCGTCCACGCACATTGCGAACGAAAGACAGTTTAGAACTGCTCAAAAAAGGTTCATTCAATTGTGGTTATTGCAAGGAAAAGGGTCACAATAGGCTTACTTGTACAAGTTTGAAACAGAGAAGGTAACTTAAAAATACATGTTACAAGAAATTGTGCAATTAATTTGATTTTTTTTTTATTTTACCATATTAAGTTGATTCAGTGACAAACCAATGCCTTTTAGGTTTAATATCATCAATGGCCAATCTTCAAATTCCAATGTTAAAGGCAAGACAACTTCTAGTATGGTTGATTAAGAGGTATTGATATTAAGTATTAATTATTTTGTTGGCAATGCTATATAATTATTACTTTGATCCTAACAATATTATTGTTACAATTGTATGCTATAGGAAATTATGGGAGCATAATAACAACTTTCAACAAGATCACAAGATTCATGATACAGGAGATGTTACCACACAGTTGGCTGCTTGGCTTTAGTCTAAGATTATAGGATATCAAATTGTTTTTTAGTTTATTTCAATATTTGTAGTCATTGCCATGATACAATGTACTTGTTTAGGATTTATATATAACACTCTCAGCTTTACTTTGGTGTTCAAATTGATTTCTTTCAATGGATTTTTTTTCATATAAATCTTATTGTTGTGTCTTCATGTGGTGATGGTATATTCATGTAGTGTATCAGTTGTTATATAATGTGGTGAAGATGGAGAATTTGGTGTGGAGAACATGATAGTCAGTGGTTGATAAGTCTGCATTACATGAGTATATCAGTTGTAAGAGTATGTGGTGATGATGCAATGTGTTGGTGTATTTAGCATTTTATATTTTAATCAGCTAATATATAATGTTTCACAAGGGTAGATTCTTTCTCATGTTTATTTATCTTAGTGTTGGGGGAAACTTGTATGGTTAGTTTGTTAGCTCATTTCGGATCAAGTTCGGTGGAAAGCCAGTTTGTCAAGGCTGATGCATTTGGTATATGTGATTGTGCATCTTTTTCTAGTTCTTGTACATGTTGTTGTTGTGTTTATAAAAAAATTTGCATTTTCAAAATTATAAATAAAAGTATAATTATCTTTAAAAAATTCTGTAAAGGTTATGATATTAAGACAATAGGCTAGAATTTGTTTTGCTTAGTAAGGTCATTTGTAGAGCAGAAGTCCCACTATATGCCCTTGTTTGGGATGATGATGTCAAAATTATTGCCAAGTCCCTTTTGTTTGGGATGATGATCTTAAGTTTTCATTGGTATCATTAAGATCACAAATAGGTAGCTATGTATGGTTTGCTGGTATAAGTCTGGTGTGTGTATTGCCAACTGTCTTTTGTTTGGGATGATGATGTCAAAATTATTGGGGTGGAGCCTTATAGCTTTGCAGGTCTAGTTTTCATTTGCTGCTATAGTTAGTTTTGATATGGTGCATCAGTTAGCTCTTGACACTTGACATTGTATTCAGCCCTCTAGTAATGCTTGTACTAGGGATTTTGTTTTTTAGTAATATATATCTTTTGCCTCTTAAAAAAAATGTTAAAGACAATATGCTAACTGCAGTAGAATGCAACAAGACAATTCAAAGTATATCACTTTTATTTTCACAACCCATAAACTATTCAAAAGTATGTCCCTTTTATATGCATTGTTTTTAACGGCTAACGATTTTATTTATAAGAAGGAATAGTACAAGAGGTATTCTACTCACACCAGTAGGAGAAGTACATGTAGTACTCTACCCAAACAAAGAGAACCCCAATCAAATACATCTCATTTGATTGGTCAAATTAATAAATCACGCCCAAACTAACGAACTATACAATCAAAAGGCTCGACAAAGTTTCATTGTCAAACACAACCTTTTACATGATACAATACAATGACAAGTTGATAAACAAAAAGGTGGACAATAGTCTACACATGTGTTTTTTTCTCCTCTTTAGCATACATCTCAATAACAGCAGCCTCATACTCATCAGCCACTATTTAAAGTAAACAACAACCAAACCAACCCATAGCAGCAAAGGGAACTAGCACAGCAGAAAACAATTATACTGCAGAATGAAACCAAAACCAGGACTGATAGGCACCTTCAAAACAGAAAACAACATCACAGAAGGACTACAAAAGCGCAACCCAATCATACTACACACAATCTTAAATGACTGATTGTATCTGTTTTTACTTTGGCATGCAAAATTTGTCAACAAGTCCCTGCATAATGGTGCAAGAAGAATGTAAATAACATTGATATATAATTGAATATTGCAAATCAAAAAGTTAGAAAAGACATTCTGGAGCATTGATATATAAAATCACAAGCTACCATAATACTAAAATCGAATAAAACATAACCAAGAGAATCACACTCATACCTATTTTTAACACCCAAAGTATAAAGATTGTTACTTGTTAAATCTATGTGTTATATACACACAGATATTCAAGGAATTGACCAAGTGTAAAAAAAAGAACTTAATCAAAGGATAAGAATGTGCACATAGAACTGTATTTAGATTTAATAAATTCGCATAAATAAATATAGAATTAAAGAAGCAAAATAATTCCTGAACAAACAAAAACATGACAAAAAAAAAAACAAATAATTGAAGGTGTGGTTGATTGACCTGTTGATAATGTACGAATCTATGATCTTGCGAAAACTTCCAGAATCTTTGTTGACAAAAACACTAAACAACATAATCACGTTTGTACAAACTCCATCGACTTATACCACTGCTTAAAAATAGGTTACTAATTTTTAAATCAAAACAGTAGACTTTGATTGACGAGATTATGAACGGTGGTCGGTGAATAGAGAGAGATGGATGTTCGATACACTTTGATTGAAGAAAGAAGGAATAATGGAATAGAATTGCAGAGTCGGTTGTTGTAAAAGCAAAAATGAAGGGAACGTGATGAAGATATGCTCCACAATACCAAAAAAATGAATTAATTTTAAATTATTTTTAAATCAAAAATATATTTTAAAAGTAGATGATGCTGCGGAATACAATTGGATGACTGTGTAAAGTGCTTTACACTGTCAGTGCACCATAATTAAACTCTTATTTTTTGAATCATTTACAATCAGGATTCTAAAAACACGATTTTGTGCGGCGTTGTGTTAGTCGTCGTTTTGTGCGGCGTTGTGTTGGTCGTCGTTTTGTGCGGCGTTGTTTTCTTGTTTTTTACTGTGTTTGCTTGGTTCAGTTTGACAGATCTCCTTTGATCGACTACAAATTCAATCAATGACAAAGTTATCAACGATGAAGATCCGATGACATGAGTATTTCGGTAACTTTTATTTTGTCACATTATTTGTAGGCCTGAGTATGCCGTTTTATGCTATTAACTCGGATGCTGTGAGTTTGTTCGCAGATTCATCCTTTTCGTTTTTAGCGCTATTGAATTTGTACTTGTATCTGATGTATCAATCTGTTTGAATGAATGAACGTTATGTTTTAGTAAAAAAAAAAAAAAACACGATTTTAATTACTCTATGCATTTTCAAATTTTTTTTTTTAAAAAAAAATGTAATGAAAGTTAAACGAAAAAAAAAAAGTTACAAAAGAGAATGAATTACTAGAAGCTCGTTTCTCCCCTTCGCTTCTCATTCGCGATCTTCACCGGTGGATTACTGAGGTCGGAGTTGGTGTCGTTCCGAGCTATCTCTCCGAAGTATGGATTTCCTATGTCTTCGATCTGTGCGCTCTCTCTCTCACTAATCTATGCTTCAACACCATCATCTCTTACTCGCTCTTGGTCTCTCTGATATGCGCTTTCTCTGATTTCAATTGGTGAGTTTTCATTCTTCAATTCCTTCTTCTCATCAATTTGTTCAATTTTATAAACTATTCAACTTTGAATTTCAGGTTAGGCCGAGTAGTTCTTGTTTGCCTCCCTATCCACGGCGAGTTTTCATGCTCTTCGTCATCTTTCTTTTCTTTATTTTTTAGGGTTGTGGTTTGTGAATATTTCTTATTTTACTTGTGTTTTGGATACTTAATATCCTGCTTGTGTGCTAAATGAATTTTGTTAGGATTTTAGTTTAGTGTTGGAAGGAGATTTCAAAAATTAGGGATTTGTTCAATTTTATGTTTTAATCAATTATTTAGTTATGTTGCTATTAGTTGCTGAATTAGTTCTCAGACATGTTCAAGAAGGTATGTGAATCATTTGCAAAATTGTAGTCAATGTAATATGCAGTTATTTATCATATTTATGGAACTGCTTTTTGACTTATATTCTTGTTTCTATTCTCTTAAATCTTTTGTTGTAACCTTCTATATTTTAATGGTGTTTAGGGTACATTTTAAAGTTTACTGCAGAGTTTGTCCATTTGTAATCAATACAAAAAAACTACTCATGGTGCCACCCTCTCTTCCTCAAGTCATACACAACACGAAATGTCGGTAAGTTTTTTGCTCCCTCCCTCATTCTCATGTATATTCTTCATTCTTCTATATTTATAAACACGGCTGGATCCAGTTACTGTGTCTTAGTATCATCACCATCCAATTCACACAACCACTATAGGACATAGACTTTGTTCTGTGTTGCTTCTGTTTTGTTGAAGGTACAATTGTCTAGAATGTGTTTTTCCTTCTTACTGTGGATAGTCTAGTCTATTCATTGCATTGTATAATATACAGTCTACTTGTTTAGTTGTGACAAGATAGAAGCATATGCAACTAGATTGTATAGTCTTGAATATGTTTTGTGTAAGACCCAAGATTTCATTGTATAGTTGGTTTAAGGAATATTAGGGTTTCGATGTGTTCGGGTGATGAAACATCGTGTAAATTATTAGGTTTTGCTGTAATCGAGTCTGTTTTGTGCTCGTGCACTGTAATTGTACAGACTTTTGTCTTGTGATCCTGTTGTTTGAATAAGAAGTTATATGTGTATTCAGAATAACGAGTTTTGGATTATTCTTGTTTTTGGAAAAACGAGTAGGATTTTACCCGTCGTTGTAAAATCTTACTGCGTCTGTTTTAAGTGAGGTTTCGGATGGGAGTTTTATATATCTGCGCGAGTGAGGGTATATTCTGAGAATAATTTTCTGAGGTATGGAAGAAAATTACAGTCACGGAAAAAGATTCGGCGATAAGTTTTGGAAATGTTAAACGTTAGACGTTCTCTCCGTAGGTTTTATGTTTTTGCGTTTTACGTTCGTCGCGACGCGCGAGAGCTGAACACGTGACTTGTTATGGAAGAGTTGATTAAATCTTGTGACTTTCTCATAAAGTAAATTGATCCAATGGCTAGGGTTTAAGCTTGGACTTTTGACTTTGATCCAATGGTGGTTTGGCTATCAAGAGCTTTGTAATAGTAAGGAGGTTTATGACTATTGTGGACTTAGAAACATCACATATTCACTCCATTCTTTCTCTCTTTCACGTGGACTCCATTACTTTCTTCAAACCTTCACAAAATTTTCCATTCTTCACCATTTCACTCCATTTCAAGCTTGGAAGCTTTGAGGAAAATTGTAGAGAATCACTTTCTAAAGGTAACCCTCTCTTCTCATCTCATAGGTTGGTAGACTTATAGAGTTTAGGAGTTTTTGGGTTTATGTTCTCATGAGGAGTTGTTAGGAAATGTTACTTTACATGGTTTTTGTTTCATGAATGATGTTCATGAGGTTTAGGGAAGCATGTGTAGGCTTTGTTATGTTTGTTTTCCATGAGTTGGTGAAAAATCTCATGAGAAAAGTTAGGGTTTTGGTTTGGTTATGTATTGATCAATAACATGAGGTTAAGTTGTAAGGTTTTGAAAAGAAAAGTTGTCTTTGAACCTTTGGGCAAAATGGAAATGCGTTGTATGGTTTTGTTTTAGAAAATCCGATGAAAAATATTTTGCGGTTTATGAAAATATTTCCTAAGTGTTTTGAGTAGTGTTTTTGGGGTCAAAGTGGTTTAAAACTCTTGTGACATGTGGAGTTGCTTTTTACTTTGAAAACATGTTTGAAAATGATTACCGGTCGGTTAAGGCTCGTAATAAAACTTGTGCTTGGATTTGGTTTTGATTTTGGAAATGAAAATCAAATAACTTGCACTCGAAGCAACCAACAAGCTTTCGGAAATGAATTGCTTGCTTATGAAAATGGTTTGCTTTTGTGCCTTGAAAAAGTGTTGGGAACTAATAGAATCAAACTAGGCTTGGGTGGGAAAAGGTGGTGTGAGTTGCTGTCTTTTGCTGTCATGACAGGTGTAACTCGCTGAGCGAGTGTTTACTCGCCAGGGCGAGTGTCACAGGTCATGACAACACGCCAGGGCGAGCTCCAGAGCGAGTAAGACCAGTCCTCACTGCCTTCACTCGCCACCAACTCGCCAGGGCGAGCTCTGGGAGTTGAGATTTTGGATTCTGATTTCTAAACTTGGTTTTTAGCTTTCTAATCCCTTTTTATTAATTTATGGAAGTGGTGGGGATTGGAAATGAGTTTTTCGGGTACTCGGAAAGTACGTAACTTATAACGCAAGAAAACGGCCATTTTGCATTTCAAATTATTTAAGACTTTGGCCTATTGTTTTGGGTCCTAAAAATAGTACAAATAACACATGGGGGTTGATCAATACGGTAGTTTTTGGTATGATATCCGAAAGAGTAGATTTTCCTTAGGAACCTTTAAGTTTTTGGGGTTCTGGGTTCAGTTTCAATACGATTGGTTGGGAAACAATGTATTGATGGTACGCTGCTTGTTTTAGGAAGCGCGTTGTGTTGTTTGGACGAGTTTTAATAAACGGAAGCTTGCCGAGGTAAGGGCTCCACTTTATTTCTGTCTTTCGAAATGGTTACGACATGCTTTGTTTTGCTGTGTATGCAATTGCTGTGTGCTTTGGCATGTTTGTACTTATGTATTCTCGTTGATGAGAACGTGTTTATAAATATGTGTGCAATTTACATATGATTGAGAAAATGTATGTATGTTGTGATGCTTTGTACATAGGCTTTAGGCTATGTGATTGTTTGCATGAGCATATATGAATGCGTGCGTCAGATAGGACTACGCGAGGATTTTGTCTTGTGTGACTATCCCGTATATGCCGAAGAGAATATATGCCATGCATTTCATAGTTGCGTGCCTAGGTGTATGTCTTGTGTGACTTGCCTTCGTACCGGGCGTTTGTCTGTGCGACTTCGCCAAATCCTACTGGATTTTATTGAGTTGGTGGTTGTCTTGTGTGGCTCACCCGGTGTTATCCCACCGTGATTGTTTTGGTATTGTCTTGTGTGACTCTACCTGGTGTTATCCCACCAATAGTAGGAGGTGTTATCCCACCAGAGACCTACGCCTTCTATAGAGAGGTTGGATTCCGGAATTGAAATCATGCATGTGGCGAACCAGTGATCGGTTGTCACACCCATTGTAGAAGTCTGCATTAGGCTTGGTGATTTATTTATATAAGCCCGTTGGTGGGAATTACTCTTGAGATTAAGAGCTTTCTCTTGTGTTTGTGGAAATATTTGTTATGTGTACAATCTTTCGCACCGGTTATATATATATATACTTTTATTTTGTGGTGACCCTTTCTTTCATTTGCGGGCTCATCCCACCCCAGATGACGATGTAGGTCGAGAGGATGGTGTTGGCAGCTCTAGGCCATAGTGAGCTTGTGTCGAAGCTTAGAGTAGTTAGACTATGCGCCGGTGTGTTTTGTGCACCGTGCTTTTGGGTTAGAATAGAGTTTTCTAACTTGTTTTGAATACTTAGACTTGGACTGTAATTATTCAGGAATACACTTTGCTTGTCGAAGCACCTTTTGGTAATGAGTTCTTTTGTATATTTGAATGCCGGCTCATTTAAAATCTTTTATGCGTAACTCTGATTGTGTACAAAAAAAAAAAATATAGTGCCTTTTCTGGCCTTTGAAAAACGGGTTGTTACAATTGGTATCAGAGCACGGCTTTAAATCTTCAAAGGGAAAGTGTATACTTGAGTCGTTAGTCCAGAGTCGGTTAGAACATAGCTAGAGTAGTGTCAGTTCTAGTGGTTGTTCTGTGTTGGGTTATGAGTTAGTAACCGTTGGATGAGATTTTCTGTTGAGACTCAGAAATGTTTGGATAAGGAATCTAATCAGAATTGGTATTGTGCAGAATAGAATGCCTCCAAGAAGGGCACCTACAGCACCTATGACGGACAATGCTGATATAAATCAGATGGCTTATGCCATGCATACGATGGTAGCGGCTGTGACTGCTCAAAGCCATGCTAAGGCGCAGAGGGATCTGGAAAAGCGTGAAAGAGAAATACTCGTTGTTGGATCTAGACTTCTTTCAAATTTCAACCACCAAACTCCTCCAAAGTTTAATGGGGAGGGAGGTCCGGACACTGCTGATTTGTGGCTCCAATCTTCGGAGAGAATATTCGGGGCAATTCATTGTCCGGAAGGGGAAAAGGTAGTCTTAGCTACCTATCAGTTACAAGGGGGTTCTGAGTATTGGTGGAGGAACACCCGTATTATCATGGAGAATGGCCATGAGGAATTGAATTGGGAGAACTTCAAGAGGAGGTTTTTAGCCAAGTACTTTCCTGAGACTGCAAGGGAAAGGTATGGGGAGGAATTTCTGAGGTTGCGTCAGGGGGGCATGAATGTTGAAACATATGCCAAGAAGTTCGAATCACTATCCCATTTCTTCCGCTTCTTTAGGGATGGGATATATGAGGATTATATGTGCCGTCGTTTCCAAGATGGGCTGAGGTACGAACTGCAGGATTCGGTGGTGCCATTGGGTATCCGACAGTTCCAAGTGTTGGTGGAAAAGTGCCAAGAGGTAGAGGACATGAGGAATAAGCGGGTGAACCGCCAAGGAGGGTCTAGTGCCGGAGGACCAAGTCGTACCAATGATCGTGGTTCAACTCAGAATAGTGGGAGGCAAGGGAGTAAGCCGTATAACCGTCCGCAACACAGTAAAGGACCGGGCCGATCGGTGAATCAAGTGACCCGGGGAAAATCTGATGGTGGTAAGGGGACTTGCTACAATTGTGGAGAAGCGGGGCATTTTTCTAATGAGTGCACGCAACCGAAGGGGGGAAGCGCTTGTTTCAATTGCAAGAAGCCGGGACACTTTGCTAGAGATTGTAGAGCCCCGAAGGCCGGGCCGTCGGCAAATGTGGCACAAGGCTCACAGGGTGTCAGACCTGCGGCAAAGGCACGTGCTTACTGTATGGGCACTGAGTTGAGTGGGCAGGCTAGCAATGCCATCCACGAGAGCTGTCACATCGCAGGTAATTCTTTAACTGCTTTGATTGACACGGGGGCAACCCACTCATTCATATCTTTGGCTTGTGCAAACCGTTTGAGTTTGAATGTTTCTATGCTTCCGTTTGATTTGAATGTTTTGACTCCTGCTAAGGATTTGGTAGTGAATACTGCATGTTTGCATTGTTTGGTAGTAATCCAGAATAGGGATTTCCTGGTCAATTTGGTTTGTCTACCGCTTTTATCTCTCGAGATCATCCTCGGGATGGATTGGTTGTCTTATCATTATGTGATTCTAGACTGTGCTCGGAAATTGGTTTTCTTTCCCGAGCCAGGTGTGCGAAGGTACTTGTCTGCGAATCGGCTTTCTGTGGTTATGTGTAATGGAGAACCGGAGATAGTTTCACTTGCTAGCTTAGGAGTGACGTCGGAGATCCGAGTTGAGGAATTTCGAGTGGTTCAAGATTTCCAAGATGTGTTTCCATCGGAGATTCCAGCTTTTCCTATGTGTAGAGAGGTGGAATTCTTTATTGATTTGCAACCGGGTACGGGTCCGATTTCGGAATCAGCTTATCGGATGGCTCCAGCTGAGTTGGTAGAGTTGAAGAGTCAGATTGAGGACTTGTTAGTTAAAGGTTTCATAAGGCCTAGTGTGTCGCCTTGGGGAGCACCGGTCTTATTGGTTAAAAAGAAGGATGGTAAGTCTCGTTTATGTGTGGATTATCGGAAGCTTAATAAGGTGACTGTCAAGAACCGATATCCACTGCCGCGTATTGATGATTTGATGGATCAGTTGAGGGGAGCCTCAGTGTTTTCAAAGATTGACTTGAAATCTGGTTATCACCAGATAAGAGTGCGAGATGAGGATATTCAGAAAACGGCGTTTAGGACGCGGTATGGGCATTATGAGTTCTTAGTGATGCCGTTTGGAGTGACGAATGCACCTGCTATCTTTATGGCCTACATGAATCGGTTATTCCACTCATTTTTGGACAAGTTCGTGGTGGTGTTCATTGATGACATCCTAGTGTATTCGAAGAGTGAAGAGGAACATGTAGAGCATCTTCGTCTAGTTTTACAAGTTTTGCGGGAAAGTAAGTTGTATGCAAACCCGTCAAAGTGTGACTTTTGGTTGGAAGAGGTGAATTTCCTTGGCCATGTTATATCAAAAGAGGGAATAGCCGTGGATCCAGCCAAGATTGATACGGTACTTTCATGGAAGCAGCCTCAAACAGTGACTGATGTAAGGAGTTTTGTGGGTTTGGCCGGGTATTACCGGAGATTCATTGAAGGTTTCGCTAAGATTGTGGCGCCTATGACACAACTTACGCGAAAAGAGCAACCTTTTGCTTGGACAGAGAAGTGTGAGTTGAGTTTTCAGTTGTTGAATGAGCGATTGACGACTTCACCAGTTTTGATGTTACCACAGTCGGAGGAACCGTATGAAGTTTATTGTGATGCTTCTCATCAAGGGTTGGGTTGTGTGTTGATGCAACACAAGAGAGCAGTGGCTTATGCGTCAAGGCAACTGAAAGTGCATGAAAAGAATTATCCTACGCACGATTTAGAGCTTGCGGCCGTTGTTTTTGCATTGAAGATTTGGAGACATCATCTTTATGGTTGCACGTTTGTCGTGTTTAGTGACCATAAAAGTCTTAAGTACTTGTTTGATCAGAAAGAGCTTAATATGCGACAGAGGAGATGGATGGAAACTTTGAAAGATTTTGATTTCACCTTGGAATACCACCCTGGAAAGGCTAATGTGGTAGCCGATGCTTTGAGTAGAAAGAGTGTGTCGGCATGTTCGGCGCAAATGGCTAGTCAACAAGAGTTACTGAGAGAGTTTCGTGACTTGCACCTAGAAGTAGAGTTTGCTTTAGGGAATATGAGACTGGGTATGATTACCATCTCAAGCGGGTTATTGGAGGACATCGCAAATTGTCAAGATGACAAGTTTCTCATGGAGAAAAGGGCTTTGATTGTTCGAGGAACCAACCGAGATTTCAAGGTGGGATCGGACAATATCTTGAGATGTCAAGGTAGAGTGTGTGTACCCGATGCTATGAACTTGAGAAATACCATTCTAGGGGAGGCACACAAGAGTAAACTTAGTATACATCCCGGAGCAACAAAGATGTATCAAGACCTGAGGCATGATTTCTGGTGGCC
The DNA here is from genome assembly GCA_030408175.1 of Trifolium repens. Lineage (NCBI taxonomy): Eukaryota > Viridiplantae > Streptophyta > Magnoliopsida > Fabales > Fabaceae > Trifolium > Trifolium repens. Next base: position 35,411,319 of record CP125845.1, read on the forward strand.
GGGTTTGAAGAAGGATGTGGCTGAGTATGTGGCATCGTGTCTGACTTGTCAGAAGGCGAAGATTGAGCATCAGAGACCAGCAGGGATGCTGCAGTCGTTAGACATTCCCGAGTGGAAGTGGGATAGCATTTCTATGGATTTCATCATTGGTTTACCTAAGACCAGGAGGAAGCATGATTCCATTTGGGTGATTGTGGATCGTTTGACTAAGTCCGCTCATTTTCTACCGGTAAGAACTACGGATACAGCGGCAAGGTTGACCGATATTTACATTGCTGAGATTGTGAGATTACATGGGATTCCGTCAAGTATAGTGTCGGATCGAGACCCAAAGTTTACTTCACACTTTTGGAAGACTTTGCATGAGGCGTTAGGGACGAAACTGAGATTGAGTTCCGCCTATCATCCTCAGACAGATGGACAGACCGAGAGGACAAATCAATCTTTGGAAGATTTGTTGAGAGCTTGTGTATTGGATGATCGTGGAAGTTGGGATGATGTGTTACCTTTGATAGAATTCACATACAACAACAGTTTCCACGCGAGTATTGGAATGGCACCATACGAGGCTTTGTATGGGAGGAGATGTCAGACTCCTTTGTGTTGGTATCAAGATGGGGAGAGTATGATAGTAGGACCGGAAATGGTACAACAGACGACGGACAAGGTCCGAAAGATAAGGGCAATGATGAAGGTTGCTCAAGATCGACAGAAAAGTTCTGCGGATAGGCGTCGGAGGCCTTTAGAGTTTGAGGAGGGGGATCACGTATTTCTCCGAGTTACACCAACGACTGGCGTTGGAAGGGCTTTGAAAGCGAAGAAGTTGACTCCAAAGTTTATAAGGCCTTATCAGATTTTGGAACGGATTGGGAAGGTAGCATATCGGATCGCGTTGCCACCGGTACTATCTTTGATACATGACGTGTTCCATGTGTCGCAATTGCGGAAATATACACCGGATCCATCACATGTGATCACACCAGATGACATCCAGTTGAGGGATAACTTGTCATTTGAAGTTCCGCCGATCGAGATTGCGGATAGGAAGATGAAGCGTTTGAGAACGAAAGAGATACCTTTGGTGAAGGTAATATGGAACGAAGCTACAGGAGATACCACCTGGGAGCTCGAGAGTAAGATGAAAGAATTATACCCCAGTTTGTTTGACGATGTCTAAGTTTCGAGGACGAAACTTCTTTTAGGGGGGTAGTATTGTAAGACCCAAGATTTCATTGTATAGTTGGTTTAAGGAATATTAGGGTTTCGATGTGTTCGGGTGATGAAACATCGTGTAAATTATTAGGTTTTGCTGTAATCGAGTCTGTTTTGTGCTCGTGCACTGTAATTGTACAGACTTTTGTCTTGTGATCATGTTGCTTGAATAAGAAGTTATATGTGTATTCAGAATAACGAGTTTTGGATTATTCTTGTTTTTGGAAAAACGAGTAGGATTTTACCCGTCGTTGTAAAATCTTACTGCGTCTGTTTTAAGTGAGGTTTCGGATGGGAGTTTTATATATCTGCGCGAGTGAGGGTATATTCTGAGAATAATTTTCTGAGGTATGGAAGAAAATTACAGTCGCGGAAAAAGATTCGGCGATAAGTTTTGGAAATGTTAAACGTTAGACGTTCTCTCCGTAGGTTTTATGTTTTTGCGTTTTACGTTCGTCGCGACGCGCGAGAGCTGAACACGTGACTTGTTATGGAAGAGTTGATTAAATCTTGTGACTTTCTCATAAAGTAAATTGATCCAATGGCTAGGGTTTAAGCTTGGACTTTTGACTTTGATCCAATGGTGGTTTGGCTATCAAGAGCTTTGTAATAGTAAGGAGGTTTATGACTATTGTGGACTTAGAAACATCACATATTCACTCCATTCTTTCTCTCTTTCACGTGGACTCCATTACTTTCTTCAAACCTTCACAAAATTTTCCATTCTTCACTATTTCACTCCATTTCAAGCTTGGAAGCTTTGAGGAAAATTGTAGAGAATCACTTTCTAAAGGTAACCCTCTCTTCTCATCTCATAGGTTGGTAGACTTATAGAGTTTAGGAGTTTTTGGGTTTATGTTCTCATGAGGAGTTGTTAGGAAATGTTACTTTACATGGTTTTTGTTTCATGAATGATGTTCATGAGGTTTAGGGAAGCATGTGTAGGCTTTGTTATGTTTGTTTTCCATGAGTTGGTGAAAAATCTCATGAGAAAAGTTAGGGTTTTAGTTTGGTTATGTATTGATCAATAACATGAGGTTAAGTTGTAAGGTTTTGAAAAGAAAAGTTGTCTTTGAACCTTTGGGCAAAAGGGAAATGCGTTGTATGGTTTTGTTTTAGAAAATCCGATGAAAAATATTTTGGGGTTTATGAAAATATTTCCTAAGTGTTTTGAGTAGTGTTTTTTAGGTCAAAGTGGTTTAAAACTCTTGTGACATGTGGAGTTGCTTTTTACTTTGAAAACATGTTTGAAAATGATTACCGGTCGGTTAAGGCTCGTAATAAAACTTGTGCTTGGATTTGGTTTTGATTTTGGAAATGAAAATCAAATAACTTGCACTCGAAGCAACCAACAAGCTTTCGGAAATGAATTGCTTGCTTATGAAAATGGTTTGCTTTTGTGCCTTGAAAAAGTGTTGGGAACTAATAGAATCAAACTAGGCTTGGGTGGGAAAAGGTGGTGTGAGTTGCTGTCTTTTGCTGTCATGACAGGTGTAACTCGCTGAGCGAGTGTTTACTCGCCAGGGCGAGTGTCACAGGTCATGACAACACGCCAGGGCGAGCTCCAGAGCGAGTAAGACCAGTCCTCACTGCCTTCACTCGCCACCAACTCGCCAGGGCGAGCTCTGGGAGTTGAGATTTTGGATTCTGATTTCTAAACTTGGTTTTTAGCTTTCTAATCCCTTTTTATTAATTTATGGAAGTGGTGGGGATTGGAAATGAGTTTTTCGGGTACTCGGAAAGTACGTAACTTATAACGCAAGAAAACGGCCATTTTGCATTTCAAATTATTTAAGACTTTGGCCTATTGTTTTGGGTCCTAAAAATAGTACAAATAACACATGGGGGTTGATCAATACGGTAGTTTTTGGTATGATATCCGAAAGAGTAGATTTTCCTTAGGAACCTTTAAGTTTTTGGGGTTCTTGATTCAGTTTCAATACGATTGGTTGAGAAACAATGTATTGATGGTACGCTGCTTGTTTTAGGAAGCGCGTTGTGTTGTTTGGACGAGTTTTAATAAACGGAAGCTTGCCGAGGTAAGGGCTCCACTTTATTTCCGTCTTTCGAAATGGTTACGACATGCTTTGTTTTGCTGTGTATGCAATTGCTGTGTGCTTTGGCATGTTTGTACTTATGTATTCTCGTTGATGAGAACGTGTTTATAAATATGTGTGCAATTTACATATGATTGAGAAAATGTATGTATGTTGTGATGCTTTGTACATAGGCTTTAGGCTATGTGATTGTTTGCATGAGCATATATGAATGCGTGCGTCAGATAGGACTACGCGAGGATTTTGTCTTGTGTGACTATCCCGTATATGCCGAAGAGAATATATGCCATGCATTTCATAGTTGCGTGCCTAGGTGTATGTCTTGTGTGACTTGCCTTCGTACCGGGCGTTTGTCTGTGCGACTTCGCCAAATCCTGCTGGATTTTATTGAGTTGGTGGTTGTCTTGTGTGACTCACCCGGTGTTATCCCACCGTGATTGTTTTGGTATTGTCTTGTGTGACTCTACCTGGTGTTATCCCACCAATAGTAGGAGGTGTTATCCCACCAGAGACCTACGCCTTCTATAGAGAGGTTGGATTCCAGAATTGAAATCATGCATGTGGCGAACCAGTGATCGGTTGTCACACCCATTGTAGAAGTCTGCATTAGGCTTGGTGATTTATTTATATAAGCCCGTTGGTGGGAATTACTCTTGAGATTAAGAGCTTTCTCTTGTGTTTGTGGAAATATTTGTTATGTGACCCTTTCTTTCATTTGCGGGCTCATCCCACCCCAGATGACGATGTAGGTCGAGAGGATGGTGTTGGCAGCTCTAGGCCATAGTGAGCTTGTGTCGAAGCTTAGAGTAGTTAGACTATGCGCCGGTGTGTTTTGTGCACCGTGCTTTTGGGTTAGCATAGAGTTTTCTAACTTGTTTTGAATACTTAGACTTGGACTGTAATTATTCAGGAATACACTTTGCTTGTCGAAGCACCTTTTGGTAATGAGTTCTTTTGTATATTTGAATGCCGGCTCATTTAAAATCTTTTATGCGTAACTCTGATTGTGTACAAAAAAAAAAAAAATATAGTGCCTTTTCTGGCCTTTGAAAAACGGGTTCTTACATTTTGGAATAATGTTAAACTTGTTTAATTTTTGTTATTAATTTTTTGAATATGTCTAGTTAGGACTGCTATTGCTGATTTTTACAAATTTATGGTTTCAGAGACTTGTAACTTATAAGATGCATAATGCAAGGATGAAAACTCAGTAACATCAACAAAAGGAAAGGATCATCCAATAGGTAGTTTTAATGAATTTTTTATTGAAATTTGTTTGTCCATTGATCTTTTTAATGATATTTTCCATATACTTTTACATATTTTATATGAGTTGGTTTCAAATCAAAATTTATGACTTATGACCAATGCCGATTGCAAATAATTGTACACTTTTTTTAGGATGCAGAGTCGTAATCAAAATTTACTATTTTCTTTGATTGATTTAGTTTTTGGTTATGTTCATTTCTAAATTGAATTCACTGTCTTGTAATCATGGTTGTTGGTCTAATAGCAGCTCCTCTAGTCAGAAATTGAATTCACTGGTTATAGTGAACACTTTCATGCATAATGCAAGGACTATATGCTGGTTATCTTCTCAGTCCAATCAATAGTTTAGGGACTATAGCTGTTTGTGTTTTGGTGTTTGCGTCTTTTTTTCCTATGGGGTTGCTTTTCTTTTGGAGTATGTGGGCCTTTGAGAACTAGTGTGCCTCTTGTATTGTTTCTTGTAATTTGCTTCTTGCTAGTACTTCTTGTAATGTTGTATTCTTGTTTATAGAAGTAATATTCGTTCATGCGTATTCTTCATAATTTATATAATCCGTAAACAGTTGACAGAGAACATAAAATGAATAATGATGTCTGTTAAAAATTCTGGTTTCTACTTCATAACTTTGCCAATGAAGAAATTAATTTTCTATTTAGAGGACACCTTAAAGGCTTTATTATCTTCACTTCATTGTTCTGGATTTTGGTCTAGTTTAATAAATATTGTTTCCATGCAATTGAACTTGACTAGATTAATATTATTTATTTGATGGTTTATTATAGACAACAATGCCACGCAAACCAGACGAAAAGGGTCGTTGAAACAGGATTGCTACTCGGGTAGTAACGCCGCCTCCAGGGGTTCGATTGGTTCCTATGCCGACGTCGAGCTCAACGGCTGGTCAGTCTTCCACCCATAAAGACGAAGATGAAGAAGCGTAGTTATTTGATATGATTTGTAATATTTGACAACTTTATCCGTGGTTTGTAAATATTTTGGATAATTTTATTATGCTTTGTAAATATGTTGGATCTAAACAATATGCTTAGATAATTTAATTTGGAATTTTGGATGAATTTATTTTGGGTTTAATTTTAAATATTATTGCATATTTTAATTTTTGTGGATTTTTAATATTATTTTATTAATAATTATTATTTAAAAAATATATATGATTTTAAGTATTTTGGATTAATATAATATTAATTTTCAGAAAATGATTTAAATTATTTTAAAAAATAAATGAATTGACGTTTCCCAGGGGCAAAACACCTGGCATAGCAAGGACTGAAACTGTCTGACCCAACGCAGAATGTGTCAGCTGTGGCAGGCCTGCCATTTTGTTTCACAGGGTTAAGTCCCTGGCAAATTTGACAGGGGTGTGCCCCTGGGAAATTTCACAGGGGTATAAGCCCTGGCAAAATATTTGCGACGAGGTGTATCCCAGCGCGCGCGCCCTGGCAAATTCCCTGGCAACAGTGTGTTTCCCAGGGCTTTTTCCTATTTCCCAGGGGATTTGCCCCTGGCAACTGACCAGTATTCTTGTAGGAATAAGTGAATGACCATGGTTCGATGCCCGTAACTGCGATTGGAAGGAGACTGAAATCACTTGATATCAGAACTGACACTCAAACCAAATTAAATTTATAGTAAAAACTAAAAAAAAAACTAGTTTTATTTAGATTATTATAAAATATTATTGTATTGTTTGCGACCAGTTTTAAAGTGTACAAGTGAGATATCATTTTGAGTTATGATGAGACTTATTGATTTATAATGGTGAAAAATACATTTTTACATGAGGTAAGAGAATCTTTCTTATGTATAATAGGAAAAATCTTTATTTGGTAATATCAATCTTCAAAGTAGCGATGTCAACGGAGCGGGGAATATGCGGAGGAAGCTTCCCTGTTCCCCGCTCTGAACTGCCTCCGGGTAATTTTTTGCTTCCATCCCCGTACACACGGGGGAATATTTGTCCCCATCTCCACATATCTCCACGGTTCCTGCGGGGATCCACATATATTGAATATTAACAAAAAAAAATATATTTTTTGGTCAAAATTATGATAGTAGTACGACGTTATTTTTTCTAGGGATAGTAGGAATTGACACATAAATAATGCATTCATAACCAAAAAGACATTGCAAAAACATTTAGCTACTAATAATCATATCATATAAAACCTAATAGCCAAGTAGCCACTTTTCTAGGGTTTGGAGTTTGGAATTGGAACTCTGAAAAGGCAATGAAGTGAACGATCAAAATTCTTTCCAATCACTAGAGAAAATAATGGACATTGATCGACTCTTCAGTACTTTTTTTTTAAAGAATCAACATTTAATAATAATAATAATAATAATAATAATAATAAAATATATAGTTAACTACAATTTTTTGCCACCGTCATATTAGTGATTTAGTTCCAAGACTTATTAGCAGCTCAACATTGATATATCCATTTTTAGTCCAATATGAAAACACACCAAATCAACCACAAAACCGATGGTAAACCGATGGTCGGACCGGTTGAACCGGGAACCGGACCTGCATCCGGTCCGAGTCGACCGCAAAACCGGTCTGCGCATGAACCGGTCATTGAATCGGAAAACCGGCTGAAAACTGGAAAAAATCGGAAAAAACCGGCGGTTCAAAACCTGAACCGGTTTTAAAAAATTACTTATTTTTTAATTGAAAAAATTAAAAAAATCCACAAATTAAATGAGGTCAATCTCATACCACTAAAAGTTACATTAAATAATGACCAATCAAGTGAGAGACTTCAAATGTACTAAGAAACATCCTAACAAAGGCTTATTTATAACCAAGTGGAAGACTTCAAGTATGAGATTTCTTCAATGTGAGACTTCATAGAGTAGTTCATATACAAAGACACTCTATTTTTATTTACAAAACACATTTAACTTTATTTTTTATTAATAATTTGTAATGAGATTAAAAAAGGCATATTTATTTTATTTTATAAAACATACTTAAATTTATATTTGTTGTAAATTACCAACAAATTTAAAATATATATAAAGAAAAAAGCAACCAACTTTCTCAATAACTATTTTTTTTTAATTTAAATTTTACAAATATAAGCTTTTATATGGACTTCAATTTTTAATAGTGTAAAATTATATATATTCTCTAACTTTTAGTTTATTATTATTATTATTATTATTATTATTATTATTATATATTATTTAAAATATAAAAATTATATATTTAATTAAAAACGGTCCGACCCCGGTCCGACCTCGGTCCGACCATTGAACCTTGAACCGGTAAGCTCATCGGTTCGATGACCGGTCCGGTTCTGACAACCTTGGTAAACATACATAATCAACTACAAATATCCAATTTTAATTAAAGAGGAGAGGATGAGTTGAATTTCAGGGATCTTTTCCTTTCTATATTGTGAGGTTTTTTATGTTTCTTAATAAACAAAACGTTGGCTGTGCAAAAATCAAAATAGAGATCACATGAATCCATTAGATTGAGAAGCCGTATACTCCCTCCGTCCCAATTTAATTGATACAGTTGACTGTTTCACGCATGCCGATGCATAACTTTGATGATTAATATTTTTAATTGTATAATAGTAAAAATTATAAAAATTTGATATTTTGAAAATACTCATCGAGACGAATCAAACAAATTTCTTATATGCTAATATTTATTTTTGTTTATTAGTAGAAAAATAAGGTCAAAGCAACATGTGTGAATAGTGCACCACAGTCAACTGTGTCGATTAAATTGGGATGGAGAAAGTAGGAAATTAGAACAATACATTTATGGCATTTGATGAATTCAAAAAAGCAAAGGGATGAGAATATAGATCACCAAGATACAATTTTAAATTTATTTATAATTAATAATTTTAAAAATTTAACAGTTTCCCATGTTTTGTTCCATTTTTTGTATCGATACACGTATGTTAAGTTTTGCCTAAATTTGCTCAATTCTATTTTCTCTATAAATAGCAATGTGCTTTGTTATTGTAAGTAAGAGAGAACCTGTGAAAAAGTGAAAGAGCTTTGAAAAACACTTTGGATTCAAATTGGGTGAAAATTTTGGATCAAAGAGTTATTCTTCACAAGATCATCATCTTCCATCAAGTTGCAATTAATTGAAGATTGAGTATGGGATCATTCGAATAGAGATTGCACATTTGATCGATAACGTTCGATACGGCTTGCGGTGAATCAGAGACGTGATCGAGTTGATTTGTGAAGAAGGATTGGGTTTCTCTCTAGGGTTCAAGATTGTGCGATATCTTGAAGGATCAACAACGAAGAAGCGAAGGACTCGGCTGGACGATCGTTGCGAGGATCTTCGCACGAGTAGGATCGTTGGAATCAGAGGGCGAAGCTTCGTTTGTTGTTGAGGTTTATTCGCATAGTTTACTTTTGATTCAATATAGGGTTATTAGAGTCGATTGTAAATTGTGCACTTGTGTTCATCATTTTTAATCGATATACGCTCAAATAAACCGTTTGGTTATTTGGGGGGAGACGTACCCGGCCGACCGCGAGGACGACACGAAATCCGGGGAACTCCCTAATCAATCTCTTGTGTCTTTCTCTCCTAATCTTTTACTTTACGCAATTGTTTTAATTTTTAATCAATTGAATTTTCGTGTTCGTACATGTGCACCGAAATTCAATTGATACTCATCTTGATTGTGATTGGATTAGATTATTATACCTAATAACTTGCTTGGGCTGTTTTAAGTGAATAGTTTAATTTGAGTATTTTGCACACGAACATTTCTAAGTCTTTTCATACGTTCAAGGCTATACTACCTTTTCCGTGATCAATCGGGTGGAAAGAGACTACCGATCCGGTGGTGCTTCCGCGCATTCCTTTTAAACGAAATATTTTTTAAAATCGACATTGTTTAAAAGGGGCCACTTATTCAACCCCCCCTTCTAAGTGGTAGCCAAGTAGTCTAACAATAACCATATATTTTACTCGATATAAATTTGCGAGTTACCTCACACTCTAATACACTACCCTATACATTTTATTTGTCGAACCAAATTTTTGTCTTTGTTTTTAAGTATTTTTTTTGGTTTAAGAATCATTCACGATGTTTCATGTTTGTCTTAGATGTCGCAAAACCTTCAAAACTCAACTTGGTTTGCGTGTCCATGAAGGTTCTCACACTGAAACACGATGCGACCAATGCGGAGAAATATTCTCATCTCGTCAAGCTTGTGGTCGTCATAGGGAGACTCATCAAATAATAGTATATCATCCACCACCACATCCACCGATTCCAGAAATACCTTTCCAGTGCAATTGTTGTGCAAGCAAATTTTCCACTGCAGAAGAACTGGAAAACCATAAAGCTAATCGCCACAGAGTTTGAAGAATTGTCGATGGAGATATATAGGAGAACAGTCCAAGCAAGCATTAGTCATATTTTGGAATAATTATTTAATCATTTTTATTTATTATAGTTTAGTATTATAACTTATTTTTATGATATTTTATATTATTTAAATGATTTAGTTGGTCCACTATATGTTAGTATTAGGTTTCAATATTAAACTATTATTTATGGTGCACGTATGAATAAATAAAATAAAATATTCATAATCCCAAAAATTTATATTTTTATTCTTTGTTATTCTTAATGACTCGAGAGTTTAAGTGGTAAAATAAAAAGTGTTATTTTAAAAGTTTTAATATAATAAATATTTTAAAAACCAACATTATATGTCATTTTGATGGTTTAAAGTTTTATTTTTTGTTATCATAATTTTTTTTTTCATTTTACCAATTACACTTACTTCTCGATTACTATTACAACTCTGGATTACATTTAGAGCGGTTTAACCGGGTTACCTGATCCTAAACGGGCCGATCCTATTGGCTCGTTGGTTCTATTGGGACGGGATAAAAGTGTTAGACTACTTGGCGATCACTTAGAGGGGGGGTGAATAAGTGACTCTTTCTACACAGTGAGTTTTTCAAAATATTTTCGAGTACGCGGAAGCCCACCGGATCGGTAGTCTACTTTGCACCCTTCGATCAAAGGAAAGGTAGTATAAGCCTTGGAGCGTTTAATGATAAATTGAATTAGGATATGTATTGCAATCAAATTACTAAGATAAACCACAAGATAAACCACACAAGTTCCAACAATTCAAGTTATACCCAATTACAATTCAAGACAAGTTCAATTGAATTTTGATGAACACTTACGATCACAAAATTCAATTGATCAATTAATAATAATTCGAAAAGTAACGAGTGTAAGGAAAGAAGAACACAAGAGATGATTAGGGAGTTCCCCGGCTTTCGTGTCGTCCTCGCGGTCGGCCGGGTACGTCTCCCCCCATATCGTCAAACGGACGATTTGAGCGATTTTATTAAAAAACGCTTTAGTGCACAATTCACAAAGACTCGAATAACCCTATTGAATCTAATGCAAATTGAGAGATACAACCTCAACACCTCGCGAAGCTTCTACCTCTGATTCCAACGTTCCAATCTTGCACCGTCTTCGAACCGAAAATCCCCGCAACGAACGTCCAGCTGATTACCTCGCTTCCTCGATGTTGAACCTTCAAGATATCGCACAATCTTGAACCCTTGATAAGAACCCAAACCTCCAACGCAATTCAACCCGATCGCAATTCTGATTCACTGCGAATTGCACCGAACGTTATCCACCAAATCAACTAAGAACCCTTGATTGATCCCATACTCAATCTCAAATTGGAAGTGATTTGATAGAAGATGATGAACTTGTGTTGAATAAGTCTTTGATCCAAAATCTCTCTCAAATTTTGATCAAATGTGTTTTTCAGATGGATTCTCATTGTTACAACAAAAACTCATATTGCTATTTATAGAGAAAATAGAATTGAGCAAATTTAGGCAAAACAGAACAGACTTGTATCGATACATATGAAGGTTTGTATCGATACAAACCCTTTGACCAGCGTTCAAATGTGAAATTTTGACCTATGTATCGATACAAACACGTGTGTGTATCGATACATACATCAGTTTCTTGAAATCTTGACTGATATGTATCGAAGCATGCAAGCATGATTCGATACATCATGCACTCTCTGGTTTTCTGAGAGATATAGGTGTGTATCGATACATGCAAGCATGATTCGATACACAAGAGACTCTCTGCCCCTGAGACACCAGTTTTATATCGATACAAACGAAGTATGTATCGATACAAAAAGCACAAAATCAGTCTGAAGTAGTTTCAGGACATTTGTATCGATACAAGTGATTATGTATCGATACAAAATACCTTAAAATCAATTTTTCAAAGTTTAAAAATAGTTTTTCACTGTCAAGTCATTTCTAAAGTTGCCAAAATATGTTCCACTCTATTTTCACGTGTTTTGACAATTATTAAAACAAGGGAATGAACTGGTGCACTTACATTCTCCCCCTTTTTGATAATTGTCAAAACTTTGCATAAGCTAAACGAAGCCTATACCTAATGCCTATACCTTATATGCAATAAAATAGCAATATGTATACAGACGCAATTACATCAAGGCTAACCATAAGCACGCTCCCCCTGAGTTGATGCCATAATGCGTTTCATATGTTGATAATCAAGAATTCTTTCCTTAGCTTGTGCAAACCAAATCTCTCCCCCTTTGACAATATCAAAAAGAAGAAGAGAACTCATTAGAAGTATCAAGTCCAAAACGTTTTTATCATGGTCATATCGTGCACTTACATTTGTCGAAATGCACTATATGATGAAAGTTCCTAATCAAAATAATTACATACAAGATATGCAAGTATAATCCAATGGCGAAAAACCAAATATCATGACAAATATGGAATGTAGAACAACAAACCAAAACCAACTCATGAATATTGTAACACTTCGACACTTTAATCAAGTAACATATCCAAATATGGGACGAAATAAACAAAACAATGCAACAAATGCATAAACATAACATGATTATCCATACAAACAAAATTATCCAAAATAACAAGTCATACAAAACCAAAATGAATGTTGTCCAAACATGACAACATTAAAATTATCCGTACAACCATATTGAAATAACATGTATGTATGAAACACATATAATCAACAAGGTACATACTTATGTATGTGAGCAAAAACAATACCAAAGCACATTATAACATGAGAACACATGTTAAACCATATATGCATGATAAGGCATCCACATAAATGAATCAAAGTACCAAAATTAATCATATGAAAATATATGTCTATGTATGCACACAAAGTCACATATAAGAACAAAACAAACATATACAAACCAAGTATGAACTTAATATGGCAATTGTAGTGATTTTTGTCAAATCCCCATTTTAAACATATGAGTCTCAAAAACTTATTAATATTTTTGAGCAAAATTCTTGGAAATGGAGGATTAGATAACTATCAAAGCAAATATCATACTAAGGTGAAAGTTGTATGTATATGAACCAATGTACAAATGCTAAGTAAAAAAAAATATATAAAGGAAAAGATAGAGAATAGAATCTTCCCTTGAGTGTTAGGTGGAGGAAGTGATCAATTTCCACACCATTGTAAGTGTTGAGTTGAAGCTTTTCTCATCGCTTTCCTTGTTCATAAGTCTTGAACTCCATTGTTGTCGGTGTCTTTTGTCAATGGTTTCAAGACGTTTTCCTACATACTTAGACATTTGAAATAGGTCCCCAACTCATGTTGGGTCCTAGTTGGTTAGTAGCACCATTATTGCTTAACTTAGGTAACCATTGCAATTTGCCTTTTGGTACCAAGATTTTTCGAGCATGGCATTTTGCAATAGTATGACCCTTGTCACAACAATAATGACAAACGATATGTGAGTCACTCTTCTTTTGATCCATTTTGAAATGTTTAGAATTTTTGTTTTTGACTTTCAAAGTGTTTTGAAAATGTTTTGGATCAACTTGATGAGAGACTCTAGGTTTTGATGAATTTTCCACTTTGTCCTTGAGAGTCTTAATATTTTTTGACAAAGTGATACAATTATCACATCCAATTATATTACTATTATCATGACTTGCACTTGACCTTTCTAATAATGATACCTTGAAAGCTTTCAACTCTTCTTCCGTTTTGGAAACTTTCTTTTCAAGAGTTTTGTTAACTTTTATAATTTCTTTTAATCGTTTGAAAGCTTTCCTAGTTTCACTACATAGGTCCTCAAATGCACTTTGCAACTCATGATATTCTAACGAAGTACATGAGCTAGAGGGATTTTGGTTTACCTTTTTGGGAGCTTTATCCTTCTTTTTGTGATGATGAGTTGTGACGCATACATTAGCCACTTCGCCTTCATCACTTGAACTAGAGCTTGATGATGAATGAAATGAAGAGCTACTACTCTCCCATGCAACATAAGCTTTCTTTCCTTTGCTCCTCCTTTTGTTTGAAGATGACTCCTTCTCTTTTCTCTTGAGATTAGGACAATCCGGCTTGTAGTGACCAACTTGGCCGCACTCATAGCATAGCCCTTTCTTGGAGTACCTAGCATCTTCATTCTTCCGGCGGTAACCACTATCTTTCCGAAACTTCTTAAGATTGTCATCGGAGTGTCTTATCCCTTTCTTTCTCACATATCTATTATAGCGTCGAACGAAGAGCTCCATTTCCTCATCATCGGAATCGTCTTCGCTTGAGCTACTCTCCACTTGCTCAACCTTTTTGGACTTGGATTTGGAGGCCTTTAGAGCAATGGACCTCTTATCCTTTTCTTTTTCTTTTTCATTGTGTTTCTCCTTTTTCTCACCTTTCTCATGCTTTTCCAACAAATTAAGCACTTGTTAATGTTCCGTTAGCTTACCAAATAAGGTTGTGAGACTCAAAGTTGTAAGATCATTCGCTTCTTTGATTGCGGTGACCTTTGGTTGCCATGACCTATTAAGACATCTCAAAATCTTATTAGTAGCATCTTGATTTGTGATTGGTTTACCTAGACCATGTAACTTGTTGGTAATTTTTACAAATCTTTGTTGCATATCCGCAATGGTTTCACCATCTTGCATATGAAACAATTCAAACTCTTGAGTTAAGGTGTTTATCTTGGATATTTTGACTTCATTAGTACCCTCAAAATGAGTAACTAATGTATCCCACATTTCTTTGGCCGTTGAGCAATGCGACACATGATAAAATTGTTCAATCCCAAGGGATGAAATAAGTATGTTTTGTGCCTTTGCATCGTAATTGACCTTTTTCTTATCATCCTCCGTCCATTGTGCCATAGGCTTATGGGTGACAATGCCATTAGGATCGGTGTTTGTCGGAACAAACGGACCGTTCTCAATAGCATTCCACACTTTACCATCAAAAGAATTGATGTGTATGCGCATACTACTTTTCCAATAATTGAAATGGTCTCCATTGAATATAGGAGCCCTATTATAAGCCCCTTTGGGTGCAAACGCCATGTTCTCTAATAATAGGCACAAATTACTCGGTTTAATCGTTTAAAATCGAACCGGGCTCTTGATGCCACTTGTTAGACTACTTGGCGATCACTTAGAGGGGGTGAATAAGTGACTCTTTCTACACAATGGGTTTTTCAAAATATTTTCGAGTACGCGGAAGCCCACTGGATCGGTAGTCTACTTTGCACCCTTCGATCAAAGGAAAGGTAGTATAAGCCTTGGAGCGTTTAATGATAAATTGAATTAGGATATGTATTGCAATCAAATTACTAAGATAAATCACAAGATAAACCACACAAGTTCCAACAATTCAAGTTATACCCAATCACAATTCAAGACAAGTTCAATTGAATTTTGATGAACACTTACGATCACAAAATTCAATTGATCAATTAATAATAATTCGAAAAGTAACTAGTGTAAGGAAAGAAGAACACAAGAGATGATTAGGGAGTTCCCCAGATTTCGTGTCGTCCTCGCGGTCGGCCGGGTACGTCTCCCCCCAAATCGTCAAACGGACGATTTGAGGGATTTTATTAAAAAACGCTTTAGTGCACAATTCACAAAGACTCAAATAACCCTATTGAATCTAATGCAAATTGAGAGATACAACCTCAACACCTCGCGAAGCTTCTACCTCTGATTCCAACGTTCCAATCTTGCACCGTCTTTGAACCGAAAACCCCCGCAACGAACGTCCAACTGATTACCTCGCTTCCTCGATGTTGAACCTTCAAGATATCGCACAATCTTGAACCCTTGATAAGAACCCAAACCTCCAACGCAATTCAACCCGATCGCAATTCTGATTCACCGCGAATTGCACCGAACGTTATCCACCAAATCAACTAAGAACCCTTGATTGATCCCATACTCAATCTCAAATTGGAAGTGATTTGATAGAAGATGATGAACTTGTGTTGAATAACTCTTTGATCCAAAATCTCTCTCAAATTTTGATCAAATGTGTTTTTCAGATGGATTCTCATTGTTACAACAAAAACTCATATTGCTATTTATAGAGAAAATAGAATTGAGCAAATTTAGGCAAAACAGAACAGACTTGTATCGATACATATGAAGGTTTGTATCGATACAAACCCTTTGACCAGCGTTCAAATGTGAAATTTTGACCTATGTATCGATACAAACACGTGTGTGTATCGATACATACATCAGTTTCTTGAAATCTTGACTGATATGTATCGAAGCATGCAAGCATGATTCGATACATCATGCACTCTCTAGTTTTCTGAGAGATATAGGTGTGTATCGATACATGCAAGCATGATTCGATACACAAGAGACTCTCTGCCCCTGAGACACCAGTTTTGTATCGATACAAACGAAGTATGTATCGATACAAAAAGCACAAAATCAGTCTGAAGTAGTTTCAGGACATTTGTATCGATACAAGTGATTATGTATCGATACAAAATACCTTAAAATCAAATTTTCAAAGTTTAAAAATAGTTTTTCACTGTCAAGTCATTTCTAAAGTTGCCAAAATATGTTCCACTCTATTTTCATGTGTTTTGACAATTATTAAAACAAGGGAATGAACTGGTGCACTTACAAAAAGCCTAGTTTAAAAACAGAATACAAATATACTACCCGAATCCGGTCCTA
This sequence comes from Trifolium repens, assembly GCA_030408175.1. Taxonomy (NCBI): domain Eukaryota; kingdom Viridiplantae; phylum Streptophyta; class Magnoliopsida; order Fabales; family Fabaceae; genus Trifolium; species Trifolium repens. The sequence goes on from CP125845.1 coordinate 35,427,925, forward strand.
TATGAGTTGCAACATAACCGCCCTTAAACGAGCTAAATCTTTAATTTTTTTAAAATATTATAAAATTAAAAATATTAAAAAGTAATATAAGAATTTACTAGAAAAATATAAAAAAAATATCATCAAGTTATAAATTTATTTTCATATATAGAAGTTTATATGCATTGAGAGATAGAGAACTTAGTAATATAATACATTTCAATTCTAGTTCAACTTATTATATAAAAAAGTAATTTTACTCATAACAATATACTTATCATTGATAATATATTTTCTTACATTTTTTATTTTGTTTTTCTACAATACTGAAGTACCACCAAATGTTATTGGAGAAAGATCGAAAATTGTTCCAATCTAAAAAGTTGAACCACTATTTGACGCTTTCAATTCTATTGAGCAAGCAAGCATAAAGTAATTAGAGTGAGATTAAAGTTGTATTGGCTTAAGACTTACATAGTCATTAGTTGTTTCATTTCAATTTTGAAATAATTAAATTAGGATAATTAAAATTAAAAAAAGACAATTAAGACCTCTAAATTAGATATTTGGTTAGTATTATTTAGAGTAATTTTTTTTGACAATATTATTGAGAGAAATTAAGAATATTTGGTGGTTATTAAAATTATTTCACAATGTTAAATTTTATTCTAAAAGAAAATTAAGATATTTTTTGAAAATAAATTATGTTGAAGATTTGAGTTCAAATATAAATATTACCACAAAATATCTGCAAAAGTTTGACAATGTGAAATAATGAAGCAACACCAAGTAGGATATTAAGATATTTTTGTGTAAAAGAAAAGGAAATTAAGATATTTTTGAAACAAATTTTGTTGTGTTTACATTGATATATTGTTTTAAATTATAACCATATATTTTACTCGATATAAATTTGCGAGTTACCTCACACTCTAATACACTACCCAATACATTTTATTTGTCGAACCAAATTTTTGTCTTTCTTTTTAAGTATTTTTTTTGGTTTAAGAATCATTCACGATGTTTCATGTTTTGTCTTAGATGTCGCGAAACCTTCAAAACTCAACTTGGTTTGCGTGTCCATGAAGGTTCTCACACTGAAACACGATGCGACCAGTGCGGAGAAATATTCTCAACTCGTCAAGCTTGTGGTCGTCATAGGGAGACTCATCAAATAATAGTATATCATCCACCACCACATCCACCGATTCCAGAAATACCTTTCCAGTGCAATTGTTGTGCAAGCAAATTTTCCACTGCAGAAGAACTGGAAAACCATAAAGCTAATCGCCACAGAGTTTGAAGAATTGTCGATGGAGATATATAGGAGAACAGTCCAAGCAAGCATTAGTTATATTTTGGAATAATTATTTAATCATTTTTATTTATTATATTTTAGTATTATAACTTATTTCCATGATATTTTATATTATTTAAATGATTTAGTTGGTCCACTATATGTTAGTATTAGGTTTCAATATTAAACTATTATTTATGGTGCACGTATGAATAAATAAAATAAATTATTCATAATCCCAAAAATTTATATTTTTATTCTTTGTTATTCTTAATGACTTGAGAGTTTAAGTGGTAAAATAAAAAGTGTTATTTTAAAAGTTTTAATATAATAAATATTTTAGAAACCAACATTATATGTCATTTTGATGGTTTAAAGTTTTATTTTTTGTTATCATATTTTTTTTTTCATTTTACCAATTACACTTACTTCTCGATTACTATTACAACTCTGGATTACATTTAGAGCGGTTTAACCGGGTTACCTGATCCTAAACGGGCCGATCCTATTGGCTCGTTGGTTCTATTGGGACGGGTGTCGCGGTGATTTTCGGACATCAAAACTATTGATTAGTTTGACTCACAAATTATGATTCACCACCGAGCTTTTATTTTTCCAAAGAAAAGGGGGAAAGTTCGAAATAACCCTATTTTTATGAGATTAAAGGTTCGGGGGTTGGTTACGTTAAGGGAAGATATTAGCACCCTAAACATCTATAGTACTCTATAGGAACCTCTTGTTTTTATTTATCTTTGTGCTAAATTATTTGCTTACTTGTGAACAAAAAGTTTAAAAATATGAAAAGTGAAGGTGGTGAATAAAAAGGAAATGGAAGATGTTTCTGTTTTTTTTATTTGATTTGGGAAGACGCGAAGTCTTTTGCACTACGTACCCGTGAGGGATCAAAATTCCGTAGTTCGGGGTAAAAAGCCGAGTGATTTGTTTGATTGATTTTAAAGTTAAAAAAAAGTTTTTGGAAAAGGTAAGAGGCCGAAATGGCATAGAAAAATGCAGTGTGATGTTTGATTGATTTTAAATTGTGAAGAAAAGTCTAAATGTGATTTAAATTGATTGAAGTTTGATTTTAAAAAAAAAGGACGGAATCACTTGGTTTCAAATCCAAGGTTTAATAATAAAAAGTATTTTTGATGAGATTTTTTTAATATTTGAATGTTTTTTGTGATTTTTGTTTGTCATTTTTAAAAAAGACTAAGCGCGATAAAATAAACTAAACGCGAGAGATTTCATAATGATATTGGATCAAGATGAAAGTCCCATTTTCCATGGAGTTACTACACTATTATTTTTTGTGTTTTCGTTTTTTGACATAAAGCGGAATAAATAAATATGCATGCAATGCAGATTTCTCATTTATATTTACATTGATTCCTAAATACATTCTAAATCACAATAATCAAATAAGGAAAATAAATAAAAGAGCATGTATGATATAAATAAAAATAAAAAAAAAAAGCAAAACAAGAAGAGTAAAAGAGTAGAATAGGGGTGCATTAGTAAAATGCATGGGCAAGGCCCAAGCCCAAACCTGCAAAAAAACCAGTTAGTTCTCACAAAAACATCAGATGGGGGGCGCGCGAAAGCATGGGGGGTGCGCTAAGTAAACAGATCAGGGCTGTTTGATATAGATCGTACGTTCCTGATCTGATCACAAGACAATGGAACAGAGGCCGTCTGATCAACAATCAGAAGGCCAGAAATGCGAGGGTGCATGATAGTACTGTGGACCGGCGCGCGCAAGATCGTTAGGGAGTATATGTTTATTTCTCACGTGAAGCCTTTTCATTTGAATTTTTTTTCTCTTTCTTCTCTTACCTTTCTCTCTCTCGGTTCCCATTCTCTCTCTCATGTGTTCATCACACAAACTCAAGAACACATGAAGGTGTTCATACCTTCATCTTCTCCGGTGAGAATTCGTCCATTTTCCGGTGGTGGTGCGGCGGCCGGCGCGGCGGCGCCACCACCGGAAACAAAAAAAACTCTTTTTTTTTAAAGAAAACCTTTTTCTAAAATCCTTTTTCGTCTAGATTCCGAAAATCAACTTAGTTTTTTGAAATAAGTTTCGGAAAAAGTCTAGATCTAGATTTTAATTTTTTGGAAAAAAAAGAAATAAAAAAGAACAACCTTTCTACCTTTTTTCTTCTCTGTTTGATTCTTCTTCTTTATATTTTTGTTTCTGTTTTGGTTATGGGTGGTGTTTGTGATTCTGTGATATGGCTGGATGAGAAGAAAAAGGGTTTTGAAATTTTCTCTTACTCTGAGTTATTTTGCTGTCACTACTGATAAAAAAAATGGCTTCCCTTTGCTTCTGATTTTGGTTCCAATTTATAGAGAAAATTGCTGAGTTCTTGGAACAATGGATGATTTTTGGTGTGATGATTAAAGTTTGGCTTGGGAAGAAAAATTGGGTTTGCTTTTCTGATTGAGTGTGAAATTGGTTAAGATTTGAAGCTTTATTTTGGGAACAATTGAAAATCAATGAAAAGCTGCAAAAAAGAGAAATAGAGCGTGCTATGCTTCTGATGTTGTTGTCCCTTCAGATTTTCTTTTTTGTTTTGTTTAATAATAATAATAATAATAATAAAAAATAAATGAAACAAACAAATGAGAAAAAAAAGGGGAGGGGGAAGAGGAAGGATGCAGCACGTGCTGCATCTTCTTTTTTCTTTTTTTTCAATTTTTATTTTTTTGATAATAATAAGTAATAATAATGATAATAGAATAAAATGAAAGGAAAGATGAATTAAATAAGGAATAATGATAAGTGATGCTAAAAGGAAATAAAATCATTGTAATTATACTAAAAGATAAATATTCAACATTTTTGGATTGTTTTCAATAAAAATAAAAACTTGCCTAATTTGATAGATTTGGGATTTTTTAATAAAATCACTAACAAAATTTAAATAAATCAACACATTTTTTATGATTTTTGTTAGTGGTGCATAAAAATGAATAATGAGAATATGATATGAGATCTTAGGTCAAAAATTGGGGTATGACAGATGCCCCTATTTAAGTTTCTTTATTCGGAGAGATGAAAATGAAAGTTTCATTTTGACGAGATAAAGAGACTTAAATATAGAATACACAATTTTAGACCTAAGATGCAAAGAATGTTTATGATGCAAATGTGAATGCAAGAGGTAAACTACTAACACTGGGGAACAAGTTGACAGCCATTGTCTACCATTAATGTAAGGTAACTTGACTGACTGTAAAACATGGAAAGAAGAGATGTTGGCTACTGTCAATGTGAGAGAGTAAGGCCAAAGTATAAAAAGGTAATGTTGCCCGCTGTCAAGGTAAGAGAACGGGATAAAAGATAAAGACATTGTCTGCTGTCAATGTAAGAGAGCAAGGACACATGAAGAAAAGACATTGTCTGGCGTTAATGTAGGAAAATAATGAGATAAAAGACATTGTCCGCTGTCAATGTAAGAGAGCAAGGACACGCATAAAAGACGTTGTTTGCTGTCAATGTAGGAGAGCAATACATGAAATAAAGAGAATGACATTGTCCGCTGTCAATGTAAGAGAGCAAGGACACCACAGAAAAATATATTGCCTGCTATCAATGTAGGAGAGCAAGACAGGAAATAAAGACATTGTCCGCTGTCAATGTAAGAGAGCAAGGACATATGAAGAAAAGACATTGTCTGCTGTCAATGTAGGAGAGCAAGACATGAAACTAAGACATTGTCCGCTGTCAATGTAAGAGAGCAAGGACTCGAATAAAATGCAATGTCCGCTGTCAATGTAGGAGAGCAAAGACACGAATAAAAGACATTGTCTGCTGTCAATGTGGGAGAGCAGGACACAACAAGAAAAGATATTGTCCGCTGTCAATGTGAGAGAGCAGGACACAGCAAGAAAATGTATTGTCTGCTGTCAATGTAGGAGAGCAGGACATAACAAGAAAATATATTTGTCTTGACCAGACACACTGGAGATCACTTTTTTGAGGAAATTAAATGTAAATTTGCAAATTGGTTGTTTGCAAAGCCAGCTACTTGGGATATGTTTGAAGATGACATCTCTGGACTAGACACACTGGGTGTGACTCTTTCGTGGAATATGTTTGACGGATACATCTCTGGACCAGACACAATGGGGATGACTCTTTTATGAAATAACCGAAATAAAACTCAAGATGGTCAATGCAATCATGTATGAATGATTTTGTTAGCACGTTGTATGTATGTAGGAATGCTCATATGCATGTAGATATGAATGTATTATGTATGTATGAAACTTGTATTTTTATGACAGTTTGACTGTATATAACTAGACAAGACAAGATTGGGCTGGTGAGATGGGAAATGGACCGACATAACAGTACAACCACTCGACAGTCTTCGTCGGGGATAACATTGCTGGAGATGAATTAAGCCAACATTGGGGCAAGGTCCGACACATATCAGCTGATGGTGAAATAAGCATTTCTTGGGGATAAAGCCCATTAATCAGAAGTCTGGCAGAAGTCGTCATTTGCAAACCGTACTAGATTGCTTTTCTCATGGGTGCACTTCGGCAGTCATGCTTTGCTTTTTTTGCTTTTTATTTTTACTTTTGAAATCCCTAACTTTTGCCTAGATCGCCCTTTCGGGTTTTCGATCCACCGGGAATATATCTTCTTTTTTGTGCCCCTAATTTTTGCCTGGACTGCCCTTTCGGGTTTTCAATCCACCGGGATGCTCTTTTTTTGCCTAAGCCGCCTTTTCAGGTTTTCGACTTACCAAGCTGTTCTTTTATTTTTTAGACAATGCATTTCTTGATTGCATCAGCATTTCAGAACGCGGGAACTCATAGCCACTAACCTGAATCCTTGAAGGGTATGCCCCTGGATGTTAGGACTTGCCCCTGATTGGCAGGATCCTGAGGTAATTTGCCCCAAGTTAGGAGCGTTTTGAGTCTGTTCGGCCTCAATCGGACCATTTGCTCGAATTTCCTTGATGCCAAATATAAATTTGCAAACAAAATTGTTTTCTTTTGAAAAAGTGTTTCTGATGCAATGCACATGCAAGTTTTGGAATCGTATGTGGTGTGTGTAAAAGACAGTTACTCAACAAACAGGTGGAGTCAGTTTTTTTTAATAATGATTTTGTTGATTATGCTTTCATAGTGAACCTAGTTTCAATTAGGTCTTTTGAGGGTTATAACGTGGCCTGGTTCATGATTTTGAAAAAAAGATTATTAGGCTCAAAGTTTTGTTTTAACCCACCCATTCTTCCTTGATGTCCTCCATTCCTAGATTCAAATAATCCGGCTAACGCCTTAGTTGACAAGAGAATTTTAGAAATGATGTTTGAGGTTGACGCTCCGGTCGAAGCTTTGATGAGATTCTTGAAGTGGCAGTCACTTCTTTACATTTACAAGCTTGTTTTCAATTATTTTTTTTTTTGGACGAACCGATTCTTTTGGATTTTGTGGTCCATCGGATGCCCTAAATTTTGCCTAAGTTTTTTACTTAGCGGGCTTTTTGATGCAGAAGAATTGTGACTGCCATAGGTATTTATGAGTTTTGTCCTCTCATGAGCTTCTCCATTTTAGATGGATTGATCCTCTTGTATTGGGATGTATCATTGAATCAACTGAAAGACTACCCTGCCCCGGGTTAAGATTAAGGGTTTTTTTTATAGCAGAAAGAACACCAACTTCTGGCTCAAAGGGGTTGACTACGGATTATCTCCTTATATCTCCAGTGTTTGGGAAATGAAACAATGCCTTACATCATCAACCGGGTCTTACTAATGAAAGCATATATCAGCAAATTTAATCATTTAGTTTACATCATTCTCCCCTCAAATTTGTTAACATGAAAAGTAAAATGGAAAGGCAATGTCATTTGTGATGGCACAAGAAAAGAGTGAATACGAATGAATGGATTCCAAAAAATGCATGCTTATTATTTTAGAAACATTAATTAAAAGGTGCAATTTTAAAAGCAAACAGATGCTTGGCAAGAAAGAAATTACAATTTGAAAATAAAAGGCCTAGTGGTCCTAGGGATAAGCTTCCTGATAATCTTGAATCAAGTAGATAGAGGACTCATGATTGGCAAAGGATTAATCTGGACATCTGAGTTTGAATCTTTAAAAGATAAAAGGTTGGCACGGACCAAATTCTGAACCTCTTTTTTAAGGGCGTAGCAGTGTTCAACATCATGTCCTGGTGCCCCTTGGTGGAAAGCACATGTGAGGTCGGTACGGTACCAAGCAGGAAGTCTTTCTGGTACAGGAGGAGGTGGTTTGGTTTGGACAAGGTTCTTTGCAAGCAAAGCAGGAAGCAAGTCTGCATATTTCATTGGTATGGGGTCAAAGGATTGGGTTCTTTGAGGCCGAATTGGCTGGTTGAAGGGTTGTTGAGGAATGAGTGAGATAGCAGCAACATGTGGGTAAACTGGATATCCTGATTGGGGTCCTCCGTGGGTTACCATGCCAACCTCTGGCTCTTTCTTTTTTAGAAAATTATTGCCAAACGTCTTTGCATTGTTAGCCGGAGCATTCCCATTCACCAAACGTCCTTCCTGAACTCCTTCCTCGAGACGCATTCCTATTGCTACCATCTCGGTAAAATTGTTTGGCGCGCTGGCGACCATCTTCTTGTAATAAAATGGGCTGAGAGTGTTGAGAAACAACTTGCACAACTCTTTTTCTTCCAAAGGTGGACGAATCTGTGCAGCAAGTTCTCTCCACCGTTGTGCATACTCTTTGAAAGACTCTTTCTCTCTTTGAGTCAAAGCCCTAAGTTCATCCCTATCTGGGGCCAAGTAAGAATTGTAGCTGTATTGTCGAATAAAAGCATTGGCCAGATCATTGAGTGTACGAATATCAGTACTATCAAGGTCCATGTACCACCTTAGTGCGGCACCAGTCAAACTGTCCTGAAAATAGTGGATGAGTAGCTTATCATTGTCGGTTTGAGTTGACATTTTTCTTGCATACATCACCAGATGAGTTCTAGGGCAAGTGCTCCCCTTATACTTCTCAAAGTCAGGGACTTTGAATTTGTGTGGAATTACAACATTGGGAACCAAACAGAGTTCATGCACATTTTGACCAAACAATTCTTTTCCACGGAGAGCCCTCATCTCTCGTTGCATTTCATTGTATTTGTCTTGTAGGTCATCCACCTTGTCGAATGGTTCTACACTTTCGGTACGAAAGATAGGTCCCTGATTTTGCTGAATGGTGTGGACAAGGGGTGTTGAATAAGTCATTGTAGCTTGAGGAAATGGTAGGACAGGCGGAGGAACCGGCGCTGCTTGTTGTGCAATAGAGGCTTGAATTTCAGAAACTACGGGACGAAATCCTTCACTGAACACATGTAGCGGCATGCCCCGTGCATAACCTTCTGACATAGTAAACTGAGGAGTGCTAGTAAGCACAGTTGAAGTCGACTGAACCAAAGAAGTGTTGGTGAGCTGAGGGATCGATGCTTGAGCTTGAGCTTCAGCCTGAGCAGCCATTATATCAGTCACCATAGCAGTTAACCTCTCCATCTCACCTTTCATAGATGTCACTTCTTCACGGAGTGCCTGATTCTCTTGCTCAAGATGATCCATTTTTCCTTAAGTTGGCTCGTGTGTTGTAGATACGAGTAGACTTGTAATGAATACGTCGGGCCACTTTTCCCTTGACTGAGGCAGAGTGAGAAGAAAATATGAGACTCGGTTTTGAAACTTGTAAGACCCAAGATTTCATTGTATAGTTGGTTTAAGGAATATTAGGGTTCCGATGTGTTCGGGTTGTGAAACATCGTGTAATTTATAGGTTTTGCTGTAATCGAGTCTGTTTTGTGCTCGTGCACTGTAATTGTACAGACTTGTGTCTTGTGATCCTGTTTCTTGTATAAGAAGTTATATGTGGTTTTAGTATAACGAGTTTTGGATTATTCTTGTTTTTGGAAAAACGAGTAGAATTTTACCCGTCGTTGTAAAATTTTACTGCGTCTGTTTTAAGTGAGGTTTCGGATGGGAGTTTTATATATCTGCACGAGTTAGGATATATTCTGAGAATAATTTTCTAAGGTATGGAAGAAAATTACAGTCGCGGAAAAAGATTCGGCGATAAGTTTTGGAAATGTTAAACGTTAGACGTTCTTTCCGTAGGTTTTATGTTTTTGTGATTTACGTTCGTCGCGACGCGCGAGAGCTGAACACGTGACTTGTTATGGGAGAGTTGTTTTAAATCTTGTGACTTATTCATAAAACAAATTGATCCAATGGCTAGGGTTTAAGCTTGGACTTTTGACTTTGATCCAATGGTGGATTGGCTATCAAGAGGCTTTGACATAGTAAGGAGGTTTAGTGACATTTGTGGACTTAGAAAAATCACAAATCATCTCCATTCTTTCTCTCTTTCACGTGGACTCCATTACTTTCTTCTAACCTTCACCAAATTTTCCATTCTACACCATTTGTGTCCATTTCAAGCTTGGGAGCTTTGTGGAATTGTTGTAGAGCATCACTTTCTTAAGGTAACCACTCTTTTCCTTTTCATTTTGGTTGGGTAAAACTCTTAGGGGTATGAGTTTAGATTATGTTCATGAGAAGGAAAGGTTAGAAATTGATTCTTGTTTCATGAATGTTGTTCATGAGGTTTAGAGAAGCATGTGTAGGCTTTGTTATTTTGTTTTCCATGAGTTGGTGAAAAATCTCATGAGAAAAGTTAGGGTTTTAGGTTGGTTATGTATTGATCAATAACATGTGGTTAAGTTGTAAGGTTTTGAAAAGAAAAGTTGTCTTTGAACCTTTGGGCAAAAGGGAAATGTGTTGTATGGTTTTGTTTTAGAAAATCCGATGAATAATATTTTGGGGTTTTTGGTTTAGTTTCAATACGATTGGTTGAGAAACAATGTATTGATAATACGCTGCTTGTTTTAGGAAGCGCGTTGTGTTGTTTGGACGAGTTTTAGTAAACGGAAGCTTGCCGAGGTAAGGGCTCCACTTTATTTCTGTCTTTAAATGGTTACGACCCTCCATAATGAGCCTGGTGTTTCCCCACCAGTATTCAGAACTACCCTGCAACTGATAGGTAGCCAAGGTTACCTTTTCTCCTCCCGGGCAATGGATTGCCCCAAAGATCCTCTCAATCGCTTGGAGCCACAAATCCGCAGTATTAGGACCTCCCTCCCCACTAAACTTAGGAGGAGCCTGATGGTTGAAACTGGTGAGAAGCCTAAATCCAGCAGCAATGATCTCCCTCTCACGCTTTTCCAAATCCCTCTGCGCCTTAGCATGGCTCTGAGCAGTCACAGCCGCTGCCATTGTATGCATGGCATAAGCCATCTGATTCAAATCAACCTCTGGTATTACAGGAACTGGATTCGCCCTTCTTGGCGGCATTCTATTTCTGCACAATACCAATTCTGATTAGATTCCTTATCCAAACATTTCTGAGTCTCCACCGAAAATCTCATCCAATGTTTACTAACTCATAACCCGACACAGAACAAACACTAGAACTGTCCTTACCCTAGATATGTTCTAACCGACTCTGGACTAACGACTCGAGTATACACTTTCCCTTTGAAGACTTAAAGCCGTGCTCTGATACCAATTGTAACAACCCGTTTTTCAAAGGTCAGAAAAGGCATTTAAATTTATTTTTTTGTACACATCAGAGTTACGCATAAAAGATTTTAAATGAGCCGGCATTCAAATATACAAAAGAACTCATTACCATAAGGTGCTTCTACAAGCAAAGTGTATTCCTGAATAATTACAATCCAAGTCTAAGTATTCAAATACTTACAACAAAACAAGTTAGAATCCTATGCCTAAACCCAAAAAGCACGGTGCACAACCCACACCGGCGCATAGTCTAACTACGCTAAAACTCCAGCATCTCACTGGGGCCTGGGACAGCCACCGTCGTCGCCACGACCTAACCCATCATCTGGGTGGGATGAGCCCGCAAATGAAAGAAAGGATCACCACAAAATAAAAGTATGTATATATATAACCGGTGCGAAAGATTGTACACATAACAATAATTCCACAAACACAAGAGAAAGCTCTTAACCATCCAAGCAATTCCCACCAACGGGTTTATAAATATAATGCACACCAAGCCTAATGCAGACTTCTACAATGGGTGTGGTACTATCCAAGCTACCACATGCATGAATTCCGGAATCGTAGGTCCAACCCACTAAAGCCACAAGGGCAGGTGATGCCACACAGACGCTATCACCAGGTGAAAATAGCCACACAGATGCTACCAGCCACACAGATGCTGTCAGCCACACAGATGCTGTCACCAGGCGAAAATAGCCACACAGATGCTGTCGCCAACTATGAAATGCATGAGCATACTTTCTAATTAAGCATATATAGGGCAGTCACACAGACACAGCCCCGGCGGAGTCACACAGACACATCCACCCGTGTAGTCCCAGCTGACTTACACGTTCCATACATGCTCATGCAACAATTACATATCACACAGATATATGTAAACCAAACACAACGACCTACATACATTTCCAATCATATGTATTCCAACAACCTGTTCATACATATATTCTCATAATCATATGTAAACAGCGCAAGTATTTTAAACACGTTCTCATCACGAGAATACATCAACCAGACATGCCAAACACACAGCAAAGCATTACAGCAGAAGTCCAAGCATGTCATAACCAGTTGAAAAGACGGAAATAAAGTGGAGCCCTTACCTCGGCAAGCTTCCGTTTACTAAAACTCGTCCAAACAACACAACGCGCTTCCTAAAACAAGTAGCGTATTATCAATACATTGTTTTCCAACCAATCGTATTGAAACTAAACCAAAAACCCCAAAAACCTAAAGGTTCCTAAGGAAAAACCACTCTTTCGGATATCATACCAAATACTATCGTATTGATCAACCACCATGAGTTATTTGTACTATTTTTAGGACCCAAAACAATAGGCAAAAGTCTTAAATAATTTGAAATGCAAAATGGCCGTTTTCTTGCGTTACAAGCTACACACTTTCCGAATACCCGGAAAACCCGTTTCCAATCCCAACCACTTCCATAAATTAATAAAAAGGGATTAGAAAGCTAAAAGCCAAGTTTAGAAATCAGAATCCAAAATTTCAACTCTCAGAGCTCGCCCTGGCGAGTTGGTGGCGAGTGAAGGCAGTGAAGACAGGTCTCACTCGCTGTGGAGCTCGCCCTGGCCTGTTCATGACCTGTGACGCTCGCCCCAGCGAGTTAACACTCGCCCGGCGAGTTGCACCTGTCATGACAGCAAAAACAGCAACTCACACCACCTTTTTCCCCATCCAAGCCTAGTTTGATTCTATTAGTTCCCAACACTTTTTCAAGGCACAAAAACAAACCATTTTCATAAGCAAGCAATACTTTTCCGAAAGCATGTTGATTGCTTCGAGTGTAAGTTATTTGGTTTTCATCTCCAAAATCAAAACCAAACCCAAGCACAAGTTTTATTACGGGCCTTAACCGACCGGTAATCATTTTCAAACATGTTTTCAAAGCGAAAAGCAACACCACATGTCACAAGAGTTTTAAACCACTTGGACCCCAAAACACCACACAAAACACTTAGGAAATATTTTCATAAACCCCAAAATATTTTTCATCGGATTTTCTAAAACAAAACCATGCAACACATTTCCCCTTTGCCCAAAGGCTCAAAAGCAACTTCGTTTTCCAAAACCCAACAACATAACCTCATGTAATTGATCAATACATAACCAACCCAAAACCCTAACTTTTCTCATGAGATTTTTCACCAACTCATGGAAAAATTTAAATAACAAAGCCTAGCATGCTTACTAAACTCTCATGAACAACTTTCATGAAACAAGAATCAATCAAAACCAAATCCTAAAATATTCCATCTCATGAACATCAACAAATAATCCATCAAACTCCAAGAGTTTGGTTAGCAAAGAGAAGGGAAGAGGTTCTAGTTACCTTAGGAGATGATTCCTTGCAACTTTCCTTTGATCCCACAAACTAAAAATGGATTGAAATGGTGAAGGATTGAATTTTGTTCCTCAAGGTTGGAAGAAGAAAATGCCACGGCCAAAAAGAGAGAAAGGAGTGAGTTTGTGATTTATTTTCTAAGTCCAAATGTGACCAAAAGTCTACTAAATGATGGTCTTGTTTCATCCTAGCCCTTGGATCAAATAGGATAAAGTTCTAAGATCACATCCTAGCCATTGGATCAATCCAAGTTTATCCTCACAAGATATTTCCCACAACATCTTATAACAAAACACACGTTCAGTTCTCGCGTATCGCGACGAACGAAACTCACAAAAACAGAAAATCTACAGAAAGAACGTCTATCGTTTTTCCATTCCAAAACTTATCGCCGAATCTTTTTCCCGCGACTGTAATTTTCTTCCACACCTTGGAAAATTAATCTCAGGACATATCCTAACTCACGCAGATATATGAAACTTCCATCCGAAACCTCACTTAAAACAGACGCAGTAAGATTTTCCATCAGCGGGGTAATATCCTACTCGTTTTTCCAAAAACAAGGATAATCCAAAACTCGTCATTCTGACTTCACGGAAATCTCCTCATACTTAAAAGAGGACCACGACCCGAAAGTCTGTGCCTTTCCAGCGCTCGAGCACAAAACAGGCTCCGTTTCAGTAAAAATCTCATTTATACGACGTTACACACAAAACCGTTCTACTAAAAAACCCTAAAACTTAGCCGACGCTAAAGTTCCTTAGGAAAACTGTACAGTGAAATCTTGGGTCTTACAGTTCTATTGGGACGGGTTAAAAGCCTAGTTTAAAAACAGAATACAAATATACTACCCGAATCCGGTCCTATATGAGTTGCAACATAACCACCCTTAAACGAGCTAAATCTTTAATTTTTTTAAAATATTATAAAATTAAAAATATTAAAAAGTAATATAAGAATTTACTAGAAACATATAAAAAAAATATCATCAAGTTATAAATTTATTTTCATATATAGAACTTTATATGCATTGAGAGATAGAGAACTTAGTAATATAATACATTTCAATTCTAGTTCAACTTATTATATAAAAAAGTAATTTTACTCATAACAATATACTTATCATTGATAATATATTTTCTTACATTTTTTATTTTGTTTTTCTACAATACTGAAGTACCACCAAATGTTATTGGAGAAAGATCGAAAATTGTTCCAATCTAAAAAGTTGAACCACTATTTGACGCTTTCAATTCTATTGAGCAAGCAAGCATAAAGTAATTAGAGTGAGATTAAAGTTGTATTGGCTTAAGAGTTACATAGTCATTAGTTGTTTCATTTCAATTTTGAAATAATTAAATTAGGATAATTAAAATTAAAAAAAGACAATTAAGACCTCTAAATTAGATATTTGGTTAGTATTATTTAGAGTAATTTTTTTTGACAATATTATTGAGAGAAATTAAGAATATTTGGTGGTTATTAAAATTATTTCACAATGTTAAATTTTATTCTAAAAGAAAATTAAGATATTTTTTGAAAATAAATTATGTTGAAGATTTGAGTTCAAATATAAATATTACCACAAAATATCTGCAAAAGTTTGACAATGTGAAATAATGAAGCAACACCAAGTAGGATATTAAGATATTTTTGTGTAAAAGAAAAGGAAATTAAGATATTTTTGAAACAAATTTTGTTGTGTTTACATTGATATATTGTTTTAAATTATAACCATATATTTTACTCGATATAAATTTGCGAGTTACCTCACATTCTAATACACTACCCTATACATTTTATTTGTCGAACCAAATTTTTGTCTTTGTTTTTAAGCATTTTTTTTGGTTTAAGAATCATTCACGATGTTTCATGTTTGTCTTAGATGTCGCAAAACCTTCAAAACTCAACTTGGTTTGCGTGTCCATGAAGGTTCTCACACTGAAACACGATGCGACCAGTGCGGAGAAATATTCTCAACTCGTCAAGCATGTGGTCGTCATAGGGAGACTCATCAAATAATAGTATATCATCCACCACCACATCCACCGATTCCAGAAATACCTTTCCAGTGCAATTGTTGTGCAAGCAAATTTTCCACTGCAGAAGAACTGGAAAACCATAAAGCTAATCGCCACAGAGTTTGAAGAATTGTCGATGGAGATATATAGGAGAACAGTCCAAGCAAGCATTAGTTATATTTTGGAATAATTATTTAATCATTTTTATTTATTATATTTTAGTATTATAACTTATTTTTATGATATTTTATATTATTTAAATGATTTAGTTGGTCCACTATATGTTAGTATTAGGTTTCAATATTAAACTATTATTTATGGTGCACGTATGAATAAATAAAATAAATTATTCATAATCCCAAAAATTTATATTTTTATTCTTTGTTATTCTTAATGACTCGAGAGTTTAAGTGGTAAAATAAAAAGTGTTATTTTAAAAGTTTTAATATAATAAATATTTTAAAAACCAACATTATATGTCATTTTGATGGTTTAAAGTTTTATTTTTTGTTATCATAATTTTTTTTTTCATTTTACCAATTACACTTACTTCTCGATTACTATTACAACTCTGGATTACATTTAGAGCGGTTTAACCGGGTTACCTGATCCTAAACGGGCCGATCCTATTGGCTCGTTGGTTCTATTGGGACGGGTTAAAAGCCTAGTTTAAAAACAGAATACAAATATACTACCCGAATCCGGTCCTATATGAGTTGCAACATAACCGCCCTTAAACGAGCTAAATCTTTAATTTTTTTAAAATATTATAAAATTAAAAATATTAAAAAGTAATATAAGAATTTACTAGAAAAATATAAAAAAAATATCATCAAGTTATAAATTTATTTTCATATATAGAACTTTATATGCATTGAGAGATAGAGAACTTAGTAATATAATACATTTCAATTCTAGTTCAACTTATTATATAAAAAAGTAATTTTACTCATAACAATATACTTATCATTGATAATATATTTTCTTACATTTTTTATTTTGTTTTTCTACAATACTGAAGTACCACCAAATGTTATTGGAGAAAGATCGAAAATTGTTCCAATCTAAAAAGTTGAACCACTATTTGACGCTTTCAATTCTATTGAGCAAGCAAGCATAAAGTAATTAGAGTGAGATTAAAGTTGTATTGGCTTAAGACTTACATAGTCATTAGTTGTTTCATTTCAATTTTGAAATAATTAAATTAGGATAATTAAAATTAAAAAAAGACAATTAAGACCTCTAAATTAGATATTTGGTTAGTATTATTTAGAGTAATTTTTTTTGACAATATTATTGAGAGAAATTAAGAATATTTGGTGGTTATTAAAATTATTTCACAATGTTAAATTTTATTCTAAAAGAAAATTAAGATATTTTTTGAAAATAAATTATGTTGAAGATTTGAGTTCAAATATAAATATTACCACAAAATATCTGCAAAAGTTTGACAATGTGAAATAATGAAGCAACACCAAGTAGGATATTAAGATATTTTTGTGTAAAAGAAAAGGAAATTAAGATATTTTTGAAACAAATTTTGTTGTGTTTACATTGATATATTGTTTTAAATTATAACCATATATTTTACTCGATATAAATTTGCGAGTTACCTCACACTCTAATACACTACCCTATATGTAAGACCCAAGATTTCTTTGCATAGTTGGTTTAAGGAATATTAGGGTTTCGATGTGTTCGTGTGATGAAACATCGTGTAATTATTAGGTTTTGCTGTAATTGAGTTTGTTTTGTGCTCGTGCACTGTAATTGTACAGACTTTTGTCTTGTGATCCTGTTTCTTGTATAAGAAGTTATTTGTGGTTTTAGAATAACGAGTTTTGGATTATTCTTGTTTTTAGAAAAACGAGTAGGATTTTACCCGTCGTTGTAAAATTTTATTGCGTCTGAATTCAGTGAGGTTTCGGATGGAGGTTTTATATATCTGCACGAGTCGAGATATATTCTGAGGTTAATTTTCTAAGGTATGGAAGAAAATTACAGTCGCGGAAAAAGATTCGGCGATAAGTTTTGGAAAGGTTAAACGTTAGACGTTCTTTCCGTAGGTTTTCTGTTTTGGTGAGTTTCGTTCGTCGCGACGCGCGAGAGCTGAACGTGTGAGTGTTTCTAAGAGGTGTTGAGTTTTATCTCAAGTGGGTTTGGTTTGGTTTAATCCAATGGCTAGGGTTTTGTCTTGGCATTTTGTCTTTTGATCCAATGGCCATGAGTGATGTAACAACCCGTTTTTCAAAGGCCAGAAAAGGCACTATATTTTTTTTTTGTACACAATCAGAGTTACGCATAAAAGATTTTAAATGAGCCGGCATTCAAATATACAAAAGAACTCATTACCAAAAGGTGTTTCGACAAGCAAAGTGTATTCCTGAATAATTACAGTCCAAGTCTAAGTATTCAAAACAAGTTAGAAAACTCTATGCTAACCCAAAAGCACGGTGCACAAAACACACCGGCGCATAGTCTAACTACTCTAAGCTTCGACACAAGCTCACTATGGCCTAGAGCTGCCAACACCATCCTCTCGACCTACATCGTCATCTGGGGTGGGATGAGCCCGCAAATGAAAGAAAGGGTCACCACAAAATAAAAGTATATATATATATAACCGGTGCGAAAGATTGTACACATAACAAATATTTCCACAAACACAAGAGAAAACTCTTAATCTCAAGAGTAATTCCCACCAACGGGCTTATATAAATAAATCACCAAGCCTAATGCAGACTTCTACAATGGGTGTGACAACCGATCACTGGTTCGCCACATGCATGATTTCAATTCCGGAATCCAACCTCTCTATAGAAGGCGTAGGTCTCTGGTGGGATAACACCTCCTACTATTGGTGGGATAACACCAGGTAGAGTCACACAAGACAATACCAAAACAATCACGGTGGGATAACACCGGGTGAGTCACACAAGACAACCACCAACTCAATAAAATCCAGTAGGATTTGGCGAAGTCGCACAGACAAACGCCCGGTACGAAGGCAAGTCACACAAGACATACACCTAGGCACGCAACTATGAAATGCATGGCATATATTCTCTTCGGCATATACGGGATAGTCACAAGACAAAATCCTCGCGTAGTCCTATCTGACGCACGCATTCATATATGCTCATGCAAACAATCACATAGCCTAAAGCCTATGTACAAAGCATCACAACATACATACATTTTCTCAATCATATGTAAATTGCACACATATTTATAAACACGTTCTCATCAACGAGAATACATAAGTACAAACACGCCAAAGCACACAGCAATTGCATACACAGCAAAACAAAGCATGTCGTAACCATTTCGAAAGACGGAAATAAAGTGGAGCCCTTACCTCGACAAGCTTCCGTTTATTAAAACTCGTCCAAACAACACAACGCGCTTCCTAAAACAAGCAGCGTACCATCAATACATTGTTTCCCAACCAATCGTATTGAAACTGAACCAAGAACCCCAAAAACTTAAAGGTTCCTAAGGAAAATCTACTCTTTCGGATATCATACCAAAAACTACCGTATTGATCAACCCCCATGTGTTATTTGTACTATTTTTAGGACCCAAAACAATAGGCCAAAGTCTTAAATAATTTGAAATGCAAAATGGCCGTTTTCTTGCGTTATAAGTTACGTACTTTCCGAGTACCCGAAAAACTCATTTCCAATCCCCACCACTTCCATAAATTAATAAAAAAGGGATTAGAAAGCTAAAAACCAAGTTTAGAAATCAGAATCCAAAATCTCAACTCCCAGAGCTCGCCCTGGCGAGTTGGTGACGAGTGAAGGCAGTGAGGACTGGTCTTACTCGCTCTGGAGCTCGCCCTGGCGTGTTGTCATGACCTGTGACACTCACCCTGGCGAGTAAACACTCGCTCAGCGAGTTGCACCTGTCATGACAGCAAAAGACAGCAACTCACACCACCTTTTCCCACCCAAGCCTAGTTTGATTCTATTAGTTCCCAACACTTTTTCAAGGCACAAAAGCAAACCATTTTCATAAGCAAGCAATTCATTTCCGAAAGCTTGTTGGTTGCTTCGAGTGCAAGTTATTTGATTTTCATTTCCAAAATCAAAACCAAATCCAAGCACAAGTTTTATTACGAGCCTTAACCGACCGATAATCATTTTCAAACATGTTTTCAAAGTAAAAAGCAACTCCACATGTCACAAGAGTTTTAAACCACTTTGACCCCAAAAACACTACTCAAAACACTTAGGAAATATTTTCATAAACCCCAAAATATTTTTCATCAGATTTTCTAAAACAAAACCATACAACGCATTTCCCTTTTGCCCAAAGGTTCAAAGACAACTTTTCTTTTCAAAACCTTACAACTTAACCTCATGTTATTGATCAATACATAACCAAACCAAAACCCTAACTTTTCTCATGAGATTTTTCACCAACTCATGGAAAACAAACATAACAAAGCCTACACATGCTTCCCTAAACCTCATGAACATCATTCATGAAACAAAAACCATGTAAAGTAACATTTCCTAACAACTCCTCATGAGAACATAAACCCAAAAACTCCTAAACTCTATAAGTCTACCAACCTATGAGATGAGAAGAGAGGGTTACCTTTAGAAAGTGATTCTCTACAATTTTCCTCAAAGCTTCCAAGCTTGAAATGGAGTGAAATGGTGAAGAATGGAAAATTTTGTGAAGGTTTGAAGAAAGTAATGGAGTCCACGTGAAAGAGAGAAAGAATGGAGTGAATATGTGATGTTTCTAAGTCCACAATAGTCATAAACCTCCTTACTATTACAAAGCTCTTGATAGCCAAACCACCATTGGATCAAAGTCAAAAGTCCAAGCTTAAACCCTAGCCATTGGATCAATTTACTTTATGAGAAAGTCACAAGATTTAATCAACTCTTCCATAACAAGTCACGTGTTCAGCTCTCGCGCGTCGCGACGAACGTAAAACGCAAAAACATAAAACCTACGGAGAGAACGTCTAACGTTTAACATTTCCAAAACTTATCGCCGAATCTTTTTCCGCGACTGTAATTTTCTTCCATACCTCAGAAAATTATTCTCAGAATATATCCTCACTCGCGCAGATATATAAAACTCCCATCCGAAACCTCACTTAAAACAGACGCAGTAAGATTTTACAACGACGGGTAAAATCCTACTCGTTTTTCCAAAAACAAGAATAATCCAAAACTCGTTATTCTGAATACACATATAACTTCTTATTCAAGCAATAGGATCACAAGACAAAAGTCTGTACAATTACAGTGCACGAGCACAAAACAGACTCGATTACAGCAAAACCTAATAATTTACACGATGTTTCATCACCCGAACACATCGAAACCCTAATATTCCTTAAACCAACTATACAATGAAATCTTGGGTCTTACAATACTACCCCCCTAAAAGAAGTTTTGTCCTCGAAACTTAGACATCGTCAAACAAACTGGGGTATAATTCTTTCATCTTACTCTCGAGCTCCCAGGTGGTATCTCCTGTAGCTTCGTTCCATATTACCTTCACCAAAGGTATCTCTTTCGTTCTCAAACGCTTCATCTTCCTATCCGCAATCTCGATCGGCGGAACTTCAAATGACAAGTTATCCCTCAACTGGATGTCATCTGGTGTGATCACATGTGATGGGTCCGGTGTATATTTCCGCAATTGCGACACATGGAACACGTCATGTATCAAAGATAGTGCCGGTGGCAACGCGATCCGATATGCTACCTTCCCAATCCGTTCCAAAATCTGATAAGGCCCTATAAACTTTGGAGTCAACTTCTTCGCTTTCAAAGCCCTTTCAACGCCAGTCGTTGGTGTAACACGGAGAAATACGTGATCCCCCTCCTCAAACTCTAAAGGCCTCCGACGCCTATCCGCATAACTTTTCTGTCGATCTTGAGCAACCTTCATCATTGCCCTTATCTTTCGGACCTTGTCCGTCGTCTGTTGTACCATTTCCGGTCCTACTATCATACTCTCCCCATCTTGATACCAACACAAAGGAGTCTGACATCTCCTCCCATACAAAGCCTCGTATGGTGTCATTCCAATACTCGCGTGGAAACTGTTGTTGTATGTGAATTCTATCAAAGGTAACACATCATCCCAACTTCCACGATCATCCAATACACAAGCTCTCAACAAATCTTCCAAAGATTGATTTGTCCTCTCGGTCTGTCCATCTGTCTGAGGATGATAGGCGGAACTCAATCTCAGTTTCGTCCCTAACGCCTCATGCAAAGTCTTCCAAAAGTGTGAAGTAAACTTTGGGTCTCGATCCGACACTATACTTGACGGAATCCCATGTAATCTCACAATCTCAGCAATGTAAATATCGGTCAACCTTGCCGCTGTATCCGTAGTTCTTACCGGTAGAAAATGAGCGGACTTAGTCAAACGATCCACAATCACCCAAATGGAATCATGCTTCCTCCTGGTCTTAGGTAAACCAGTGATGAAATCCATAGAAATGCTATCCCACTTCCACTCGGGAATGTCTAACGACTGCAGCATCCCTGCTGGTCTCTGATGCTCAATCTTCGCCTTCTGACAAGTCAGACACGATGCCACATACTCAGCCACATCCTTCTTCAAACCCGGCCACCAGAAATCATGCCTCAGGTCTTGATACATCTTTGTTGCTCCGGGATGTATACTAAGTTTACTCTTGTGTGCCTCCCCTAGAATGGTATTTCTCAAGTTCATAGCATCGGGTACTGTAACAGCCCGTTTTTCAAAGGCCAAAAAGTAGGCACTTTTTTTTTTATTATAACACGAGACAGAGTGCGCGGAAAACATTTTACAATGAGCCGGCATTCAAATATGCAAAAGAACTCATTACCATAAGGTGCTTCGACAAGCAAAGTGTATTCCTGAATAATTACAATCCAAGTCTAAGTATTCAAATACTTACAACAAAACAAGTTAGAAACCCTATGCTAACCAAAAAGCACGGTGCACAACCCACACCGGCGCATAGTCTAACTAAGCTAAAACTCCAACATCTCACTGGGGCCTGGAACAGCCACCGTCGTCACCACGACCTAACCCATCATCTGGGTGGGATGAGCCCGCAAATGAAAGAAAGGGTCACCACAAAATAAAAAGTATGTGTATATATAACCGGTGCGAGAGAGGATACAATTACCAAATATACAAATACCAACATAGAAAGCTCTTTAAACACATAGCCATTCCCACCAACGGGTTCATATTTATAATGCACACCAAGCCTATCAATGCAGACTCTAAATGATTGTGATCACCCTAGCTGGGTCTTTTTCACATGCATGAATTCTGGAATTTAACCTCTCCGCAGAGAGTCGTAGGTTCAACCCCAACTAACAAACCAATACGAAACCCGTAGCCCATCACGGTCACTACGAAACCTGATAAAACACCGTAGAACAATAATAAAATCCCGTAGCCCATCTCGGACACTACGAAGATTAGAGTGGACCCAATCTCTGTCAATCACACCCCGTAGCCCATCGCGGACACTACGTATTATAAACCACATAAACACCGTGAAACATCAATAAAATCCTGTAGCCCATCACGGACACTACGAAGATTAGAGTGGACTCAATCTCTGTCAATCACACCCCGTAGTCCATCACGGACACTACGTATTATGCCCACTAAAATAAACACCAGTGGACCCAATCTCTGTCAGTCGCACCCCGTAGTCCCCTCTCACAACTACTTACTAACAATGCATGAACATACGATCTTCAAATCTATGCTAATGCAACACGTACATATATTGTCACAATCATATGTACAACCCACACAAACATACATATATATCTAATCATATGTATTTCAACGCACGTATTGTAAACACTTTCTCATCACGAGAATACATCACAAAGACATGCCAAACACACCAACAATTGCATAAACAGCAAAACCAAGCATGTCAAACCGTTTTAAAAGACGGAAATAAAGTGGAGCCCTTACCTTAGCAAGCTTCCGTTACTTTTCTCACGAAAATCTACAATACGCGCTACCTAAAAGTTAAGCAGCGTACAATCAATAAAATATTCCTCGTTTATCCTATCGAAACGAAACTTGCTCTCACTTCTAAAGGCATGGCAATATCCCATAATACCTAACTAGCACTTATCAAAACGATTTAGAAATTATTGAGTCGAATCGCAAATTTTCGAGAAATCTCATATAAGGTTTTTCTTAAGGCAAATGATTATTTTCTTTTCAAAACATCCCATAACCAATCAAACAATTAAACAATGATTATGGGAAGCTATTTGCCTCTAAACAATTTTCGAAATTCGATTCCTCGAACCCTATATGTGTGCCACGGCCATTTGAGGCAAAAAGGGCAATCCCACACATTTTTTTTTTCATTTGAAACCCTAGCCCACTTTCATAAGTTTGTAACGATATTCGATCGTGTACCCGACTCCTTTTGAAACTCGAAATAAACTTTTTCTAAATTGTGTTCTTCGAGTCGCTCAAGAACACGAGAATAATTTTTTTCTCATTTTTCGAAACTAATTTCATATTCACCAATCCATTTTGTCACAAAGCTTGAAACTAACTTCAAAAACCAAAATCATACAACACACCCAAAGTTATGATCATTTCAAGAAATTTTCTTCAAAACCCTTCACCAAAATTTGTGAAATTTAAAACCACCATGAGAATCACTTACATGCTTCACCAATATATCCTACATAACACTCTTAAACACTACTATGGAATCAAAACTAATTAAAACTAACTTCTCAAGATTTTTCTCTCAAGAACATAATCATGAAACTCTAAATTCAAGAGGTTTTCATGGATAAATAAGGAAGAGAAGAGGTTAGTTACCTTAAGTGAAGAAGATTCCTTGCAAGTCCTATGATCCAACAAGCCTAAAATCAAGTGATTTGGTGAAGGATTGAAATTTCTCCCAAGGGTTGGAGAAGAAGAAGCTCACGGCCACAACAAGAGAAGAAGAAGTGAATTTTGTGATTTTTTGTCAAGTCTCCTTATGACCAAAAAGTCATAGTCTTGTTGCATGTGGGCCATTAGATCAAATAGTGTAAAGTTTCTAAGACTTAATCCTAGCCCTTGGATCAATCCGAGTCTATCTACTTTAGATATTTCCCATAACCTCATACCACGAAACGCACGCTCAGTTCTCGCGCATCGCGACGAACGAAACTCGCAAAAACAGAAAACCTACAGAAAGAACGTCTATCGTTTTTCCATTCCAAAACTTATCGCCGAATCTTTTTCCGCGACTGTAATTTTCTTCCATACCTTAGAAAATTAATCTCAGGACATATCCTAACTCGCGCAGATATATAAAACCTCCATCTAAATTTCTACGGAATTCAGAAGCCGTAAAATTTTACATCAGCGGGTAAAATTCCTACTCGTTTTTCCAAAAGCGAGAATAATCCAAAACTCGTTATTCTGACTACACATAAACCTTCTTATACTCAAAAGAAGACTACAACCCAAAAGTTTGTGCCTTTCCAGCGCATGAGCACAAAACAGGCTCCGTTTCAGCAAAAATCTCATTTATGCGACGATACTCACAAAAACTGTAACAGCCCGGCGACCAGCCACACAGATGCTGAAGCCCCGCTGCTCGTTACCAGCTTAATCACTACCCCCCTTGTAGTGTTTTTGCCTCCGTAGTGATTCGAACCATGCACCCTGGGGATAAATACATGTTCAATGCAATCACTACTACCAATTGAGCTACTAGCTCAATTGGTAGTAGTGATTGCATTGAACATGTATTTATCCCCAGGGTGCATGGTTCGAATCACTACGGAGGCAAAAACACTACAAGGGGGGTAGTGATTAAGCTGGTAACGAGCAGCGGGGCTTCAGCATCTGTGTGGCTGGTCGCCGGGCTGTTACATTAAATCACTACTACCAATTGAGATAGTAGCTCAATTGGTAGTGGTGATTGCATGGACTAGTACTTATCCCCAAGGTACTAGGTTCGAATCCCACGGGAGGCAAAAACACTACAAGGGGGGTAGTGATTAAGCTGGTAACGAGCAGCGGGGCTTCAGCATCTGTGTGGCTGGTCGCCGGGCTGTTACATTAAAAGGCGCCTTTTAATGTAACAGCCCGGCGACCAGCCACACAGATGCTGAAGCCCCGCTGCTCGTTACCAGCTTAATCACTACCCCCCTTGTAGTGTTTTTGCCTCCCGTGGGATTCGAACCTAGTACCTTGGGGATAAGTACTAGTCCATGCAATCACCACTACCAATTGAGATACTAGCTCAATTGGTAGTGGTGATTGCATGGACTAGTACTTATCCCCAAGGTACTAGGTTCGAATCCCACGGGAGGCAAAAACACTACAAGGGGGGTAGTGATTAAGCTGGTAACGAGCAGCGGGGCTTCAGCATCTGTGTGGCTGGTCGCCGGGCTGTTACAAAAACAGCTTCACCAAAAACCCTAAAACTCGTAGCCATTACTTATTTTATTCACCAAAAGGTACAGTGGAATTACGGGTCTTACATTACTACCCTCCAAAAAGAAGTTTCGTCCTCGAAACTAAAGTTAAGGATAACGACTCAACCAGTCATTACCATCACCAACACAACAAAATCCCACAGGATTAGGTGTAGCCGCACCATAGTTAACACTAACACACTGGCACAACCGTGCACCAACCGCAACCCTCAACAAGATCGCACTGGTTTCAAACTCTAGTCACAAGCTAGACATCACACAATGAGTTCACCACCCACAATTTAACCTCACAACAGAGGTTCACAACCTCTAGTTCCTCAAAAGTCCAAAGGTCCACACAAACTTTTTTTCCAAAATCACTTCTTTTGCCTCCGCGACGTAGCCTAAACCACTAGGTTCACGCGAAGCAGTGACTGGCTACCCTCCAAAAAGTATCACCGAAACTTTCTGGCACCACCAAAGCTAGCAAAACTAGTCAATTCCAATCAACACGATTCTCGTCTACCATCAACAATAAATTAAGGACGGCCAGTCCCTCAATTTGTCAATAGACAGTCGACAATCCTGATGGTGGTCTTGACCATCTTTACCCAACTTAAGTGATACTTCATTCCACTTGTGCTCAAGGTCCTCCGAGTCACAATGGTCCAACAAATCTTTCGAGGTTTTTCTTAATGTTTCCCTCGATCTCTTACGAATACACGTCGAAATCGCAAGACACAACGCTCAAGACACGTAGCTTAAGCTATCATGCTTCCTTTCTTGAAGCACCCGTGGAGTATCATCCACTAGTAGTACCGTGCCACTACGGCAAGTACCACTCAAACCACTACATTCTGAGCAAGTTATCTTCTCTTAGGAAGAACTTCACACCTTACCAATATCCATGAGTCCGCGACTCAATGAATACGCCGGAACCGCATGCTCGCCGACAAATCTCATTCCAAACACGACTTACATAAACAATCCCAACCTCCAGTTGGTGATTACCCTCCTCATAGTCTTGACACTTGCCAAACTATACCATCTATTTCTCTTGTACTCCTTTTATCCAAAACTCCAATTCCCCAGGATCGGTTCCTTATATGCTCACATTACTTCCAAAACGACACTTAGATAAATCTCGCGTGCCTTAAACAAAACGCTTATCCTCGTCGACCACCATCGTCGGCGCACATCCTCTTCACATCGTATTTCCATTCTAATTCTGAACTCTCCTGAGTTCCTTTTTCTCTTACAATTAAATCCTCTCTTACTCAAAAGAGCTTGTCACCCTGACCATTCTTAATCATTCCCAACATCACCCTTTATGTCGAGATACCTACTTCCAAAATAAATCTTAAGGTACTCATCACATCACTATTGTTCCACTGTCCATGTAGTCCATATCCGCATTCCTTTACTTACTCAATACAGATTTTCCCTTATGCTACGTCTCTCTTCATTGTAACCACTACAATGAATCGAAGCTCTAATAGTTTCCAACAACTTTGTCATTAGACAATTTCTTATCCTTCTTATTTCCACATACAACACACGCACCGTCATGACATCCATTCAGGTGATGCTTTCAAATCCCTAATATACACGCACAACCATAATTCTCCAAATTATGTGTGAGACAACACCTTTCGCCAATCTCAAATTGACATAAGCCACATCTTCATGTGCTTCTCTCTAATTCCTCATTTTCCTAGACTCAGAAACAGATCGCAACCTTTTCATCTTCATCACTTTTGGAAGATGAACCATCAAGTGAAAAACAACCCAACCATGGAATACCCTTGCTACGAGTTCGGCTAGAAACACCACTAGCCACACGTATTGTTAACACGTCCCTCCATGACTAACATTCCTCTACGACTAACTCATCGGCGTTATAACTCTACAACCTCCGATTGGGTCCTTCTCATCGATCTACTGGATCTCACACGCTTACCCTAACCCTTAAGGTATCCACCATTCGCACAATCATTATCTAACGACACTAGGTCCACCGACCCTTTACACGCAAAACGCGAAATTCCAAATTGCCACTAACAGTGCAAACATGCTATAACTACTACTAAGTCCTCCACAAAGTAGAAACATTCCAAAACAACCACAGTAACAAAACAAACAAAAGCACACACCAAGACACGCAAAAGTGGGTTGCCCCCAAACAACAACAAACAATGCAGTAAAGTGTTACCTGCAATCTGGCAATCCTCATGCCGCATTCGCCGACGACCCGGCTTTTGGGGCTTTGCAATCTCTCAAAAAATGACCCGGCTTTTGGCAGTTGAAACAAACAGCTCCTGGTCCCCTATTTCCACACTCAACTGCATAATGGCCCTCTTGACCACATCGGTAACAAGTCTGTTTCTCTCCATCCCGACTCCCTCGAGTCCCTTGATTCTCAGAGCGTCCCGGTCCTCTATTATTCTGTGAATGGTTATGAGACTTGTTCACTTGCTTCCTCTTATTCTGACCCGAATTCTGATTCTGACCACTTGAATTACTAGGTCCCCCAGCACTGAAACTCCCTTGGCGGTTCTCCCGCTTTTTCCTCATGTCCTCTATCTCTTGGCACTTCTCCACCAAGACTTGAAATTGTCGAATGCCCAATGGCACCACTGCATCTTGCAGTTCATACCTCAGTCCATCCTGAAACCGACGGCACATATAATTCTCATCTATCCCATCCCTAAAGAAGCGGAAGTAACGGGATAGTGATTCAAATTTCTTGGCATAAGCCTCCACATTCATGCCCCCCTGACGCAACTGAAGGAATTCCTCCCCATACCTTTCCCTAGCAGTCTCGGGGAAGTACTTGGCTAAAAACCTCCTCTTGAAGTTCTCCCAATTTATTTCCTCATAGGCGGCCTCCATAATGAGCCTGGTGTTTCCCCACCAGTATTCAGAACTACCCTGCAACTGATAGGTAGCCAAGGTTACCTTTTCTCCTTCCGGGCAATGGATTGCCCCAAAGATCCTCTCAATCGCCTGGAGCCACAAATCCGCAGTATCAGGACCTCCCTCCCCACTAAACTTAGGAGGAGCCTGATGGTTGAAACTGGTGAGAAGCCTAAATCCAGCAGCAATGATCTCCCTCTCACGCTTTTCCAAATCCCTCTGCGCCTTAGCATGGCTCTGCGCAGTCACAGCCGCTGCCATCGTATGCATGGCGTAAGCCATCTGGTTCACATCAACCTCTGGTACTACAGGAACTGAATTCGCCCTTCTTGGCGGCATTCTATTTCTGCACAACACCAATTCCTTTTGATTAGATCCTCAATCAACCAATTCTGAATCCTAACAGAATATCTCAACCAACGGATTACAAACTCATAACCCGACACAGAACAAACACTAGAACTAACTCAACACTAGTTATGTTCTAACCGACTCTGGACTAACGACTCAAATATACACTTTCCCTTTGAAGATTTAAAGCCGTGCTCTGATACCAATTGTAACAGCCCGTTTTTCAAAGGCCAAAAAGTAGGCACTTTTTTTTTTATAACACGAGACAGAGTGCGCGGAAAACATTTTACAATGAGCCGGCATTCAAATATGCAAAAGAACTCATTACCATAAGGTGCTTCGACAAGCAAAGTGTATTCCTGAATAATTACAATCCAAGTCTAAGTATTCAAATACTTACAACAAAACAAGTTAGAAACCCTATGCTAACCAAAAAGCACGGTGCACAACCCACACCGGCGCATAGTCTAACTAAGCTAAAACTCCAACATCTCACTGGGGCCTGGAACAGCCACCGTCGTCACCACGACCTAACCCATCATCTGGGTGGGATGAGCCCGCAAATGAAAGAAAGGGTCACCACAAAATAAAAAGTATGTGTATATATAACCGGTGCGAGAGAGGATACAATTACCAAATATACAAATACCAACATAGAAAGCTCTTTAAACACATAGCCATTCCCACCAACGGGTTCATATTTATAATGCACACCAAGCCTATCAATGCAGACTCTAAATGATTGTGATCACCCTAGCTGGGTCTTTTTCACATGCATGAAATCCGGAATTTAACCTCTCCGCAAAGAGTCGTAGGTTCAACCTCAACTAACAAACCAATACGAAACCCGTAGCCCATCACGGTCACTACGAAACCTGATAAAACACCGTAGAACAATAATAAAATCCCGTAGCCCATCTCGGACACTACGAAGATTAGAGTGGACCCAATCTCTGTCAATCACACCCCGTAGCCCATCGCGGACACTACGTATTATAAACCACATAAACACCGTGAAACATCAATAAAATCCCGTAGCCCATCACGGACACTACGAAGATTAGAGTGGACTCAATCTCTGTCAATCACACCTCGTAGTCCATCACGGACACTACGTATTATGCCCACTAAGATAAACACCAGTGGACCCAATCTCTGTCAGTCGCACCCCGTAGTCCCCTCTCGCAACTACTTACTAACAATGCATGAACATACGATCTTCAAATCTATGCTAATGCAACACGTACATATATTGTCACAATCATATGTACAACCCACACAAACATACGTATATATCTAATCATATGTATTTCAACGCACGTATTGTAAACATTTTCTCATCACGAGAATACATCACAAAGACATGCCAAACACACCAACAATTGCATAAACAGCAAAACCAAGCATGTCAAACCGTTTTAAAAGACGGAAATAAAGTGGAGCCCTTACCTTATCAAGCTTCCGTTACTTTTCTCACGAAAATCTACAATACGCGCTACCTAAAAGTTAAGCAGCGTACAATCAATAAAATATTCCTCGTTTATCCTATCGAAACGAAACTTGCTCTCAAAACTCCAGAGGGGTCTAAGGTACTTTCTAAAGCTATCCCTTCATGATTTCAGGTTATTCTCATAGTGTTTAAAAATTCACGAAGTAAATTGTACTATTTTTATAACACGAAAATCATTTTGTTTTCAACTCATAAACTAAAACCATTTTGGATTTCTCCACTTCAAGGACTTGTCCCACACACAACAAAACCATTTGAAACACAACTAAAACTTTTCAAAAATATTTTTATGAAAAATCGAAGTTTTCTTGCGTTACAAGTTACCCATTTTTTCTTCCTAACAACCTTTCCTATACTCATTTTTCTTCAAAACTAAGATTATCCAACACATACAAAATTTTCACACAATTGTGGACTTAGAAATTTTTTTGGAATTTTTCCTTGCCACAAGGAAAGGCCACGGCCATTTTTTTAGAAATCACCCCTCCACACAAAATTTTTCACTTCTAAAGGCATGGTAATATCCCATAATACCTAACTAGCACTTATCAAAACGATTTAGAAATTATAGAGTCGAATCGCAAATTTTCGAGAAATCTCATATAAGGTTTTTCTTAAGGCAAATGATTATTTTCTTTTCAAAACATCCCATAACCAATCAAACAATTAAACAATGATTATGGGAAGCTATTTGCCTCTAAACAATTTTCGAAATTCGATTCCTCGAACCCTATATGTGTGCCACGGCCATTTGAGGCAAAAAGGGCAATCCCACACATTTTTTTTTTCATTTGAAACCCTAGCCCACTTTCATAAGTTTGTAACGATATTCGATCGTGTACCCGACTCCTTTTGAAACTCGAAATAAACTTTTTCTAAATTGTGTTCTTCGAGTCGCTCAAGAACACGAGAATAATTTTTTTCTCATTTTTCGAAACTAATTTCATATTCACCAATCCATTTTGTCACAAAGCTTGAAACTAACTTCAAAAACCAAAATCATACAACACACCCAAAGTTATGATCATTTCAAGAAATTTTCTTCAAAACCCTTCACCAAAATTTGTGAAATTTAAAACCACCATGAGAATCACTTACATGCTTCACCAATATATCCTACATAACACTCTTAAACACTACTATGGAATCAAAACTAATTAAAACTAACTTCTCAAGATTTTTCTCTCAAGAACATAATCATGAAACTCTAAATTCAAGAGGTTTTCATGGATAAATAAGGAAGAGAAGAGGTTAGTTACCTTAAGTGAAGAAGATTCCTTGCAAGTCCTATGATCCAACAAGCCTAAAATCAAGTGATTTGGTGAAGGATTGAAATTTCTCCCAAGGGTTGGAGAAGAAGAAGCTCACGGCCACAACAAGAGAAGAAGAAGTGAATTTTGTGATTTTTTGTCAAGTCTCCTTATGACCAAAAAGTCATAGTCTTGTTGCATGTGGGCCATTAGATCAAATAGTGTAAAGTTTCTAAGACTTAATCCTAGCCCTTGGATCAATCCGAGTCTATCTACTTTAGATATTTCCCATAACCTCATACCACGAAACGCACGCTCAGTTCTCGCGCATCGCGACGAACGAAACTCGCAAAAACAGAAAACCTACAGAAAGAACGTCTATCGTTTTTCCATTCCAAAACTTATCGCCGAATCTTTTTCCGCGACTGTAATTTTCTTCCATACCTTAGAAAATTAATCTCAGGACATATCCTAACTCGCGCAGATATATAAAACCTCCATCTAAATTTCTACGGAATTCAGAAGCCGTAAAATTTTACATCAGCGGGTAAAATTCCTACTCGTTTTTCCAAAAGCGAGAATAATCCAAAACTCGTTATTCTGACTACACATAAACCTTCTTATACTCAAAAGAAGACTACAACCCAAAAGTCCGTGCCTTTCCAGCGCATGAGCACAAAACAGGCTCCGTTTCAGCAAAAATCTCATTTATGCGACGATACTCACAAAAACAGCTTCACCAAAAACCCTAAAACTCGTAGCCATTACTTATTTTATTCACCAAGAGGAACAGTGGAATTACGGGTCTTACAGGTACACACACTCTACCTTGACATCTCAAGATATTGTCCGATCACACCTTGAAATCTCGGTTGGTTCCTCGAACAATCAAAGCCCTTTTCTCCATGAGAAACTTGTCATCTTGACAATTTGCGATGTCCTCCAACAACCCGCTTGAGATGGTAATCATACCCAGTCTCATATTCCCTAAAGCAAACTCTACTTCTAGGTGCAAGTCACGAAACTCTCTCAGTAACTCTTGTTGACTAGCCATTTGCGCCGAACATGCCGACACACTCTTTCTACTCAAAGCATCGGCTACCACATTAGCCTTTCCAGGGTGGTATTCCAAGGTGAAATCAAAATCTTTCAAAGTTTCCATCCATCTCCTCTGTCGCATATTAAGCTCTTTCTGATCAAACAAGTACTTAAGACTTTTATGGTCACTAAACACGACAAACGTGCAACCATAAAGATGATGTCTCCAAATCTTCAATGCAAAAACAACGGCCGCAAGCTCTAAATCGTGCGTAGGATAATTCTTTTCATGCACTTTCAGTTGCCTTGACGCATAAGCCACTGCTCTCTTGTGTTGCATCAACACACAACCCAACCCTTGATGAGAAGCATCACAATAAACTTCATACGGTTCCTCCGACTGTGGTAACATCAAAACTGGTGAAGTCGTCAATCGCTCCTTCAACAACTGAAAACTCAACTCACACTTCTCTGTCCAAGCAAAAGGTTGATCTTTTCGCGTAAGTTGTGTCATTGGTGCCACAATCTTAGCAAATCCTTCTATAAACCTTCGGTAATAACCGGCCAAACCAACAAAACTTCTCACATCAGTCACTGTTTGAGGTTGCTTCCATGAAAGTACCGTATCAATCTTGGCTGGATCCACGGCTATTCCCTCTTTTGATATAACATGGCCAAGGAAATTCACCTCTTCCAACCAAAAGTCACACTTTGACGGGTTTGCATACAACTTACTTTCCCGCAAAACTTGTAAAACTAGACGAAGATGCTCTACATGTTCCTCTTCACTCTTCGAATACACTAGGATGTCATCAATGAACACCACCACGAACTTGTCCAAAAATGAGTGGAATAACCGATTCATGTAGGCCATAAAGATAGCAGGTGCATTCGTCACTCCAAACGGCATCACTAAGAACTCATAATGCCCATACCGCGTCCTAAACGCCGTTTTCTGAATATCCTCATCTCGCACTCTTATCTGGTGATAACCAGATTTCAAGTC
This sequence comes from Trifolium repens, assembly GCA_030408175.1. Taxonomy (NCBI): domain Eukaryota; kingdom Viridiplantae; phylum Streptophyta; class Magnoliopsida; order Fabales; family Fabaceae; genus Trifolium; species Trifolium repens. The sequence goes on from CP125845.1 coordinate 35,461,701, forward strand.
AATCTTTGAAAACACTGAGGCTCCCCTCAACTGATCCATCAAATCATCAATACGCGGCAGTGGATATCGGTTCTTGACAGTCACCTTATTAAGCTTCCGATAATCCACACATAAACGAGACTTACCATCCTTCTTTTTAACCAATAAGACCGGTGCTCCCCAAGGCGACACACTAGGCCTTATGAAACCTTTAACTAACAAGTCCTCAATCTGACTCTTCAACTCTACCAACTCAGCTGGAGCCATCCGATAAGCTGATTCCGAAATCGGACCCGTACCCGGTTGCAAATCAATAAAGAATTCCACCTCTCTACACGGAGGAAAAGCTGGAATCTCCGATGGAAACACATCTTGGAAATCTTGAACCACTCGAAATTCCTCAACTCGGATCTCCGACGTCACTCCTAAGCTAGCAAGTGAAACTATCTCCGGTTCTCCATTACACATAACCATAGAAAGCCGATTCGCAGACAAGTACCTTCGCACACCTGGCTCGGGAAAGAAAACCAATTTCCAAGCACAGTCTAGAATCACATAATGATAAGACAACCAATCCATCCCGAGGATGATCTCGAGAGATAAAAGCGGTAGACAAACCAAATTAACCAGGAAATCCCTATTCTGGATTACTACCAAACAATGCAAACATGCAGTATTCACTACCAAATCCTTAGCAGGAGTCAAAACATTCAAATCAAACGGAAGCATAGAAACATTCAAACTCAAACGGTTTGCACAAGCCAAAGATATGAATGAGTGGGTTGCCCCCGTGTCAATCAAAGCAGTTAAAGAATTACCTGCGATGTGACAGCTCTCGTGGATGGCATTGCTAGCCTGCCCACTCAACTCGGTGCCCATACAGTAAGCACGTGCCTTTGCCGCATGTCTGACACCCTGTGAGCCTTGTGCCACATTTGCCGATGGCCCGGCCTTCGGGGCTCTGCAATCTCTAGCAAAGTGTCCCGGCTTCTTGCAATTGAAACAAGCGCTTCCCCCCTTCGGTTGCGTGCACTCATTAGAAAAATGCCCCGCTTCTCCACAGTTGTAGCAAGTCCCCTTACCACCATCAAATTTTCCCCGGGTCACTTGATTCACCGATCGGCCCGGTCCTTTACTGTGTTGCGGACGGTTATACGGCTTACTCCCTTGCCTCCCACTATTCTGAGTCGAACCACGATCATTGGTACGACTTGGTCCTCCGGCACTAGACCCTCCTTGGCGGTTCACCCGCTTATTCCTCATGTCCTCTACCTCTTGGCACTTTTCCACCAACACTTGGAACTGTCGGATACCCAATGGCACCACCGAATCCTGCAGTTCGTACCTCAGCTCATCTTGGAAACGACGGCACATATAATCCTCATCTATCCCATCCCTAAAGAAGCGGAAGAAACGGGATAGTGATTCGAACTTCTTGGCATATGTTTCAACATTCATGCCCCCCTGACGCAACCTCAGAAATTCCTCCCCATACCTTTCCCTTGCAGTCTCAGGAAAGTACTTGGCTAAAAACCTCCTCTTGAAGTTCTCCCAATTCAATTCCTCATGGCCATTCTCCATGATAATACGGGTGTTCCTCCACCAATACTCCGAACCCCCTAGTAACTGATAGGTAGCTAAGACTACCTTTTCCCCTTCCGGACAATGAATTGCCCCGAATATTCTCTCCACAGATTGGAGCCACAAATCAGCAGTGTCCGGACCTCCCTCCCCATTAAACTTTGGAGGAGTTTGGTGGTTGAAATTTGAAAGAAGTCTAGATCCAACAACGAGTATTTCTCTTTCGCGCTTTTCCAGATCCCTCTGCGCCTTAGCATGGCTCTGAGCAGTCACAGCCGCTGCCATCGTATGCATGGCATAAGCCATCTGATTTATATCAGCATTGTCCGTCATAGGTGCTGTAGGTGCCCTTCTTGGAGGCATTCTATTCTGCACAATACCAATTCTGATTAGATTCCTTATCCAAACATTTCTGAGTCTCAACAGAAAATCTCATCCAACGGTTACTAACTCATAACCCAACACAGAACAACCACTAGAATTGACACTACTCTAGCTATGTTCTAACCGACTCTGGACTAACGACTCAAGTATACACTTTCCCTTTGAAGATTTAAAGCCGTGCTCTGATACCAATTGTAACAACCCGTTTTTCAAAGGCCAGAAAAGGCACTATATTTTTTTTTTTGTACACAATCAGAGTTACGCATAAAAGATTTTAAATGAGCCGGCATTCAAATATACAAAAGAACTCATTACCAAAAGGTGCTTCGACAAGCAAAGTGTATTCCTGAATAATTACAGTCCAAGTCTAAGTATTCAAAACAAGTTAGAAAACTCTATGCTAACCCAAAAGCACGGTGCACAAAACACACCGGCGCATAGTCTAACTACTCTAAGCTTCGACACAAGCTCACTATGGCCTAGAGCTGCCAACACCATCCTCTCGACCTACATCGTCATCTGGGGTGGGATGAGCCCGCAAATGAAAGAAAGGGTCACCACAAAATAAAAGTATATATATATATATAACCGGTGTGAAAGATTGTACACATAACAAATATTTCCACAAACACAAGAGAAAGCTCTTAATCTCAAGAGTAATTCCCACCAACGGGCTTATATAAATAAATCACCAAGCCTAATGCAGACTTCTACAATGGGTGTGACAACCGATCACTGGTTCGCCACATGCATGATTTCAATTCCGGAATCCAACCTCTCTATAGAAGGCGTAGGTCTCTGGTGGGATAACACCTCCTACTATTGGTGGGATAACACCAGGTAGAGTCACACAAGACAATACCAAAACAATCACGGTGGGATAACACCGGGTGAGTCACACAAGACAACCACCAACTCAATAAAATCCAGTAGGATTTCGCGAAGTCGCACAGACAAACGCCCGGTACGAAGGCAAGTCACACAAGACATACACCTAGGCACGCAACTATGAAATGCATGGCATATATTCTCTTCGGCATATACGGGATAGTCACACAAGACAAAATCCTCGCGTAGTCCTATCTGACGCACGCATTCATATATGCTCATGCAAACAATCACATAGCCTAAAGCCTATGTACAAAGCATCACAACATACATACATTTTCTCAATCATATGTAAATTGCACACATATTTATAAACACGTTCTCATCAACGGGAATACATAAGTACAAACACGCCAAAGCACACAGCAATTGCATACACAGCAAAACAAAGCATGTCGTAACCATTTCGAAAGACGGAAATAAAGTGGAGCCCTTACCTCGGCAAGCTTCCGTTTATTAAAACTCGTCCAAACAACACAACGCGCTTCCTAAAACAAGCAGCGTACCATCAATACATTGTTTCCTAACCAATCGTATTGAAACTGAACCAAGAACCCCAAAAACTTAAAGGTTCCTAAGGAAAATCTACTCTTTCGGATATCATACCAAAAACTACCGTATTGATCAACCCCCATGTGTTATTTGTACTATTTTTAGGACCCAAAACAATAGGCCAAAGTCTTAAATAATTTGAAATGCAAAATGGCCGTTTTCTTGCATTATAAGTTACGTACTTTCCGAGTACCCGAAAAACTCATTTCCAATCCCCACCACTTCCATAAATTAATAAAAAGGGATTAGAAAGCTAAAAACCAAGTTTAGAAATCAGAATCCAAAATCTCAACTCCCAGAGCTCGCCCTGGCGAGTTGGTGGCGAGTGAAGGCAGTGAGGACTGGTCTTACTCGCTCTGGAGCTCGCCCTGGCGTGTTGTCATGACCTGTGACACTCGCCCTGGCGAGTAAACACTCGCTCAGCGAGTTGCACCTGTCATGACAGCAAAAGACAGCAACTCACACCACCTTTTCCCACCCAAGCCTAGTTTGATTCTATTAGTTCCCAACACTTTTTCAAGGCACAAAAGCAAACCATTTTCATAAGCAAGCAATTCATTTCCGAAAGCTTGTTGGTTGCTTCGAGTGCAAGTTATTTGATTTTCATTTCCAAAATCAAAACCAAATCCAAGCACAAGTTTTATTACGAGCCTTAACCGACCGGTAATCATTTTCAAACATGTTTTCAAAGTAAAAAGCAACTCCACATGTCACAAGAGTTTTAAACCACTTTGACCCCAAAAACACTACTCAAAACACTTAGGAAATATTTTCATAAACCCCAAAATATTTTTCATCGGATTTTCTAAAACAAAACCATACAACGCATTTCCCTTTTGCCCAAAGGTTCAAAGACAACTTTTCTTTTCAAAACCTTACAACTTAACCTCATGTTATTGATCAATACATAACCAAACCAAAACCCTAACTTTTCTCATGAGATTTTTCACCAACTCATGGAAAACAAACATAACAAAGCCTACACATGCTTCCCTAAACCTCATGAACATCATTCATGAAACAAAAACCATGTAAAGTAACATTTCCTAACAACTCCTCATGAGAACATAAACCCAAAAACTCCTAAACTCTATAAGTCTACCAACCTATGAGATGAGAAGAGAGGGTTACCTTTAGAAAGTGATTCTCTACAATTTTCCTCAAAGCTTCCAAGCTTGAAATGGAGTGAAATGGTGAAGAATGGAAAATTTTGTGAAGGTTTGAAGAAAGTAATGGAGTCCACGTGAAAGAGAGAAAGAATGGAGTGAATATGTGATGTTTCTAAGTACACAATAGTCATAAACCCCCTTACTATTACAAAGCTCTTGATAGCCAAACCACCATTGGATCAAAGTCAAAAGTCCAAGCTTAAACCCTAGCCATTGGATCAATTTACTTTATGAGAAAGTCACAAGATTTAATCAACTCTTCCATAACAAGTCACGTGTTCAGCTCTCGCGCGTCGCGACGAACGTAAAACGCAAAAACATAAAACCTACGGAGAGAACGTCTAACGTTTAACATTTCCAAAACTTATCGCCGAATCTTTTTCCGCGACTGTAATTTTCTTCCATACCTCGGAAAATTATTCTCAGAATATATCCTCACTCGCGCAGATATATAAAACTCCCATCCGAAACCTCACTTAAAACAGACGCAGTAAGATTTTACAACGACGGGTAAAATCCTACTCGTTTTTCCAAAAACAAGAATAATCCAAAACTCGTTATTCTGAATACACATATAACTTCTTATTCAAGCAACAGGATCACAAGACAAAAGTCTGTACAATTACAGTGCACGAGCACAAAACAGACTCGATTACAGCAAAACCTAATAATTTACACGATGTTTCATCACCCGAACACATCGAAACCGTAATATTCCTTAAACCAACTATACAATGAAATCTTGGGTCTTACAAGTGAGCAAGAGCAATGGCATAGTAAGGAGGTTTGTTGATTGTGGACTTAGAAAAACATCACATATTCACTCCATTCTTTCTCTCTTTCACGTGAAGCTCCATTCTTACTTTCCAACCTTCACTAAATTTTCCATTCTACACCATTTGTGTCCATTTCAAGCTTGGAAGCTTTGAGGAAAATTGTAGAGAATCACTTTCTAAAGGTAACCCTCTCTTCTCATCTCCTAGGTTGGTAGACTTTTAAAGTTTAAGAGTTTTTGAGTTTATGTTCATGAGATGGAAGGGTTAGGAATTGGTTTTTGTTTCATGAATGATGTTCATGAGGTTTAGGGAAGCATGTGTAGGCTTTGTTATGTTTGTTTTCCATGAGTTGGTGAAAAATCTCATGAGAAAAGTTAGGGTTTTGAGTTGGTTATGTATTGATCAATAACATGTGGTTAAGTTGTAAGGTTTTGAAAAGAAACGTTGTCTTTGAACCTTTGGGCAAAAGGGAAGTGTGTTGCATGGTTTTGTTTTAGAAAATCCGACGAAAAATATTTTGGGGTTTATGAAAATTTTTCCTAAGTGTTTTGTGTAGTGTTTTGGGGTCCAAGTGGGTTAAAACTCTTGTGACATGTGGTGTCGCTTTTTCGCTTTGAAAACATGTTTGAAAATGATTACCGGACGGTTAAGGCCCGTAATAAAACTTGTGCTTGGATTTGGTTTTGATTTTGGAAATGAAAACCAAATAACTTGCACTCGAAGCAACTAACAAGCTTTCGGAAATGTATTGCTTGCTTATGAAAATGGGTTGCTTTTATGCCTTGAAAAAGTGTTGGGAACTAATAGAATCAAACTAGGCTTGGGTTGGAAAAAGGTGGTGTGAGTTGCTGTCTTTTGCTGTCATGACAGGTGCAACTCGCCGGGCGAGCGTTTACTCGCCAGGGCGAGTGTCACAGGTCATGACAACACGTCAGGGCGAGCTCCAGAGCGAGTAAGACCAGTCCTCACTGCCTTCACTCGCCACCAACTCGCCAGGGCGAGCTCTGGGAGTTGAAATTTTGGATTCTGATTTCTAAACTTGGTTTTTAACTTTCTAATCCCTTTTTATTAATTTATGGAAGTGGCGGGGGTTGGAAACGAGTTTTTCGGGTACTCGGAAAGTATGTGGCTTGTAACGCAAGAAAACGGCCATTTTGCATTTCAAATTATTTAAGACTTTTGACAATTGTTTTGGGTCCTAAAAATAGTACGAATAACTCATGGTGGTTGATCAATACGATAGATTTTGGTATGGTATCCGAAAGAGTGAATTTTCCTTAGGAACCTTTAGGTTTTTAGGGTTTTGGTTTAGTTTCAATACGATTGGTTGGAAAACGATGTATTGATTGTTGCGCTGCTTGTTTTAGGAAGCGCGTTGTGTTGTTTTGAACGTGTGTTGTTGACGGAAGCTTGCCGAGGTAAGGGCTCCACTTTATTTCCGTCTTTAAAACGGTTACGACATGCTTTGTTTTGCTGTGTATGCAATTGTGGTGTGCTTGGCATGTTTTTGTGATGTATTCTGGATATGAGATCGTGGTAAATACATGATTCGTTGTCTTACATATGTTTGGTGAAATATGTGTATGAACAGGTGATTAAATACATATGACTAGATGTATATGTATGTGTTGTTGTGGTGTGATTACATATGCGTGTACGATATGTATGTGTTGCATTAGCATATAAGGGGAATCGTATGCTCATGCATTCATAGTACGTGGTTATCGGGAATGGATCACGGGGTGCGATTATCGGGAATGGATCCACCTTACTCCTACGGGAATTATTGAGTCCAATAAGCGGTTATCGGGAATGGACTGCGGGGTGCGATTATCGGGAATGGATCCATCCTAACCCTTTGTGGTTTTATTGATTACGATTACTGACTTCCGGAATTCATATGCATGTGGTAATGGGGAATCTACCACACTCATTGTAGAAGTCTGCATTAGGCTTGGTGTGCATTATATTTTAAGCCCGTTGGTGGGAATTGCTTTGGTGTTAAAGAGCTTTCTCTTGTGTATGTGGAAACTTGTTATGTGTACATCTTTCGCACTGGATATATATATATACTTTTATTTTGTGGTGACCCTTTCTTTCATTTGCGGGCTCATCCCACCCAGATGAGGGGTTAGGTCGTGGTGACGACGGTGGCTGTTCCAGGCCCCAGTGAGCGGTTGGAGCTTTGGCTTAGAGTAGTTAGGCTATGTGCCGGTGTGTTTTGTGCACCGTGCTTTTTGGTTAGCATAGGATTCCTAACTTGTTTTGATGCTTAGACTTGGATTGTAATTATTCAGGAATACACTTTGCTTGTCGAAGCACCTTATGGTAATGAGTTCTTTTGTATATTTGAATGCCGGCTCATTTAAAATCTTTTAGGCGTAACTCTGATGTGTATAAAAAAAAAATATAGTGCCTTTCTGGCCTTTGAAAAACGGGTTGTTACAATTGGTATCAGAGCCCGGCTTTAAATCTTCAAAGGGAAAGTGTATACTTGAGTCGTTAGTTCAGAGTCGGTTAGAACGTAACTAGTGTTGAGTTAGTTCTAGTGTTTGTTCTGTGTCGGGTTTTGGGTTAGTAATCCGTGGAGTGAGATCTTCTGTTGAGATTCAGAAATGTTTGGATACGGAATCTAATCAGAATTGGTATTGTGCAGAATAGAATGCCTCCAAGAAGGGCACCTACAGCACCTATGACGGACAATGCTGATATAAATCAGATGGCTTATGCCATGCATACGATGGCAGCGGCTGTGACTGCTCAGAGCCATGCTAAGGCGCAGAGAGATCTGGAAAAGCGCGAAAGAGAAATACTCGTTGTTGGATCTAGACTTCTTTCAAATTTCAACCACCAAACTCCTCCAAAGTTTAATGGGGAGGGAGGTCCGGAAACTGCTGATTTATGGCTCCAATCTGTGGAGAGAATATTCGGGGCAATTCATTGTCCAGAAGGGGAGAAGGTGGTCTTAGCTACCTATCAGTTACTAGGGGGTTCTGAGTATTGGTGGAGGAACACCCGTATTATCATGGAGAATGGTCATGAAGCATTGAATTGGGAGAACTTCAAGAGGAGGTTTTTAGCTAAGTACTTTCCCGAGACTGCGAGGGAAAGGTACGGAGAAGAGTTCTTGAGACTGGGGCAGGGTAGTATGAATGTGGAGGCTTACTCCAAAAAGTTTGAGTCATTGTCCCGTTTCTTCCGTTTCTTTAGGGACGGGATAGATGAAGTGTATATGTGTCGGCGGTTTCAAGATGGACTGAGGTACGAGCTGCAGGATGCGGTTGTGCCGTTGGGTATTCGACAATTCCAGGTCTTGGTTGAAAAGTGCCAAGAGGTCGAAGACATGAGAAATAAGCGGGTGAACCGCCAAGGGAATTTTAGTGCTGGAGGACCAAGTCGTACCAATGATCGTGGTTCGACTCAGAATCGTGGGAAACAAGGTGGTAAGCCGTATGATCGTCCACCAAACAGTAAGGGACAAGGAAGGTCGGTGAATCAAGGAAACCAAAATAGGGTGAAGCAAGGTTGTTTCAAGTGTGGCGAGGTGGGCCACTATGCCAATGAATGCCCGACCGCGGCGAATGTTTGTTATAATTGTAAGAAGCCGGGGCATGTGGCTAGAGAGTGCAGGGCCCCAAAGGCCGGGCCGTCGGCAAATGCGGTGCAAGGCTCACAAGGTACTAGACCGGCGGCAAAGGCACGTGCTTACTGTATGGGCACTGAACTGAGTGGGCAGGCTAGCAATGCCATCCACGAGAGCTGTCACATCGCAGGTAATTCTTCAACTGCTTTGATTGACACGGGGGCAACCCACTCATTCATATCTTTGGCTTGTGCAAATCGTTTGAGTTTGAATGTTTCTGTTCTTCCGTTTGATTTGAATGTTTTGACTCCTGCTAAGGATTTGGTAGTGAATACTGCATGTTTGCATTGTTTGGTAGTAATCCAGAATAGGGATTTTCTAGTCAATTTGGTTTATCTACCGCTCTTATCTCTCGAGATCATCCTCGGGATGGATTGGTTGTCTTATCGTTATGTTATTCTAGACTGTGCTCGTAAATTGGTTTTCTTTCCCGAGCCAGGTGTGCGAAGGTACTTGTCTGCGAATCGGCTTTCTGTGGTTATGTGTAATGGAGAGCCGGAGATAGTTTCACTTGCTAGCTTAGGAGTGACGTCGGAGATCCGAATTGAGGAAATTCGTGTGGTTCAGGATTTTCAAGATGTGTTTCCATCGGAGATTCCAGCTTTTCCTCCGTGTAGAGAGGTGGAATTCTTTATTGATTTGCAACCGGGTACGGGTCCGATTTCGGAATCAGCTTATCGGATGGCTCCAGCTGAGTTGGTAGAGTAGAAAAGTCAGATTGAGGACTTGTTAGATAAAGGTTTCATAAGGCCTAGTGTGTCGCCTTGGGGAGCACCGGTCTTATTGGTTAAAAAGAAGGATGGTAAGTCTCGTTTGTGTGTGGATTATCGGAAACTTAATAAGGTGACTGTCAAGAACCGATATCCACTGCCGCGTATTGATGATTTTATGGACCAATTGAAGGGAGCGTCTGTATTTTCCAAGATCGACTTGAAATCTGGATATCACCAGATAAGAGTGCGAGATGAGGATGTCCAGAAAACGGCGTTTAGGACGCGGTATGGGCATATGAGTACTTGGTGATGCCGTTTGGAGTAACGAATGCACCTGCGATCTTCATGGCCTACATGAATCGGATATTCCATTCGTTTTTGGACAAGTTCGTAGTAGTGTTTATTGATGACATTTTGGTGTACTCGAAGAGTGAAGAGGAGCATGAAGAGCATCTTCGCTTGGTTTTGCAAGTTTTGAGGGAGAAAAAGTTGTATGCTAATCCGTCAAAGTGTGATTTTTGGTTGGAAGAGGTGAATTTCCTTGGCCATGTTATATCAAAAGAGGGGATAGCCGTGGATCCAGCCAAGATTGATGCGGTACTTGCATGGAAGCAACCTCAAACAGTGACTGATGTAAGGAGTTTTGTAGGTTTGGCCGGTTATTACCGGAGATTCATTGAAGGTTTCGCTAAGATTGTGGCGCCTATGACACAACTTACGCGAAAAGATCAACCTTTTGCTTGGACTGAGAAGTGTGAGTTGAGTTTCCAGTTGTTGAAAGAACGGTTGACGACTTCACCAGTTTTGATGTTACCACAGTCGGATGAACCGTATGAGGTTTTTTGTGATGCTTCTCATCAAGGTTTGGGTTGTGTGTTGATGCAACACAAGAGAGCAGTAGCTTATGCGTCAAGGCAACTGAAAGTGCATGAAAAGAATTATCCTATGCACGATTTAGAGCTTGCGGCCGTTGTTTTTGCATTGAAGATTTGGAGACATCATCTTTATGGTTGCACTTTTGTCGTGTTTAGTGACCATAAAAGTCTTAAGTATCTGTTCGATCAGAAAGAGCTTAATATGAGGCAGAGGAGATGGATGGAAACTTTGAAAGACTTCGACTTTACGTTAGAATACCATCCTGGAAAGGCTAATGTGGTAGCCGATGCTTTGAGTAGGAAGAGTGTGTCGGTTTGTTCAGCACAAATGGCTAGTCAACAAGAGTTGTTGAGAGAGTTTCGTGACTTGCACTTAGAGGTAGAGTTTGCTTTAGGGAATATGAGACTGGGTATGATTACCATCTCAAGCGGGTTATTGGAGGATATTGCAAATTGTCAAGATGACAAGTTTCTCATGGAGAAAAGAGCTTTGATTGTTCGAGGAACCAACCGAGATTTCAAGGTGGGATCGGACAACATTTTGAGGTGTCAAGGTAGGGTGTGTGTGCCCGGGTTTTAGTTTGAAGATGAAATAAACATAAACAAAAGCAAATAGATTTGAAAACAATGATTTTAAAACAATCAATCCAAGGGGTTCAACATTATTGAGTTTAACTTAATCCTTAACCACAAATAAATATTCATATGTTAATCTCATTCTTGGTTGTGAATTACAATAATAAGCTCACCATAATCCACAAATTTTATACTAGAAAAGCTTCTAGGATGAAGATTAATCAAGGAAAATGAATTAAGCAAACATTTTAACCAAGAGTAAACTTTAAAACCCAAAATTAACCAAGCTAGACATAACATCAAACACCTTCAATGCGATATCTAGTTCTTGTTTCTTCTCCCTACAATTGAATTAATGAAGCCACTAACACAATTATTCAAGAACCTAATTTCATTTAAGCAAATAAAATCACATTCAAAAAGAGAAGAACAAAGAAGAATGAAATTCACATGAACAAACTAATTAGAACAAAGTGTTAGATATGCCTTTAAATCTCAAGATTGGAAGTCAGAATATTGCAGATTTTGTGGAAAAATATATTTTCTTGGAGGATACTCTGACTTGGATTTGTTTTATTTTAAAATAGATTGTGTTTGTTTTAAATAGGATATATTTAAAACAATATGAGATTTGGTTTTATTTTAGAAGATTGTCTTTTAAAATAAGTAGGCATATATTTCTATAAATAGGGATTGTCTTGTTCGTAGAAAAATAAGAGAGCAAACATGTAAGGGATTTGTGATACACCTTGGGTAGACTAGGTCAAATTGAGTCTCTTGGCCACGGGAAGAGATTCGGGTTTTGGGTAGAATTAGGGTTGTTAATTCCTTGTACCCAATTGTGGGAAACTCTTGTAAAGTGGTGACTATTTGATTCTAGTAGAACGGAGAGGTGCTCTCTCCCCCAGATTAGGTTCATTAACACCGAACTGGGTAAACAAATTGTTATCGTGTTCTTTATCTTCCGCCGTTATTGCTTTGGATTATTGCATCATCGTTTCTATCCCGCTTATTATTTGGTTGCTTATTTCGCTTGCCCCACACATCAGTTTATTATTGGTGTGAGTTTATCGTCGAATTCACAACAATTGGCGCCCACCGTGGGGCAAGGGGATCGTTTGATTCAAGTACCATGGGTTTGAAGGAGGATATTGAGAGGTTCACCGGGAGTAACGACTACGGGTTGTGGAAGGTGAAGATGAGGGCGGTGTTAATTCAAAACAAGTGTTGAGGCGTTGAAGGGAGAAGTACGATTGGATAGGTCTTGCTTATCACAAGGGGATGGTTGGTGTACTTTGGTGGAAACTCAGTTTGAGGTGGAGTCTTCCAAGAGTTGGAGGCTATCAACATTGACTCTCGGGTATCTAATTGGAGATAGGGAGGAGAGTGGTTGTGTTGAGCCAAAGGGGAACCATGGAGACCTTGTGGGAAACGTTTCAATTGTGGCTGAAGAAGTGCAAGACCTTGAGAGGATCTTCAGGGAGACAATTGAAAGCAACCTTGATCAAACTTGGGAACTTGTAGGACTGCTGGAGGTAGTCGGGTGCAAGGGGAGTTTGATGTTGCAGCTTGTGGAACCACCTAAAAGTCCAAGGTTGGTTTGGAGCCAAGCAATACTTCGAGAGAACGGAAGGCATTCCGAGGGTCGAAGGGTGGTGAGGCTTGTAGGGCTGTCCTAAAATCCGTGGATAGTCGGAGGCAAGCAATACTTCAGGAGGACGGACAAGTTCAATTCGGGGGCTGAAGGGGTACGGTGGAGCTTGTTGAGCTATCCAAAAAGCCAGTGATAGCGGGGCACAAGCGTTTCTTCGAGAGTACGGAACTGAACACTCCGGGGGTCGAAGAGGTAGGCGGCGAATCTTGTGGCTACCAAAAATCCTATGGTAGTGGGAGGCAAGATCTTCATGAGAGCGGAAGGCATTCCGAGGGATGAAGGGAAGGAGGTAATGCTTGCGGGAAGCAAGTGGAGGCTAACGCCTAGGTCATGGACTTGGCCGGTGATCTTGGATGAAGATTCAAGATGGAGAGAGCACATGATGGTTGATTGAATCACCATCGATTTAAAGGCAAGGTGGAGAATTGTTAGATATGCCTTTAAATCTCAAGATTGGAAGTCAGAATATTGCAGATTTTGTGGAAAAATATATTTTCTTGGAGGATACTCTGACTTGGATTTGTTTTATTTTAAAATAGATTGTGTTTGTTTTAAATAGGATATATTTAAAACAATATGAGATTTGGTTTTATTTTAGAAGATTGTCTTTTAAAATAAGTAGGCATATATTTCTATAAATAGGGATTGTCTTGTTCGTAGAAAAATAAGAGAGCAAACATGTAAGGGATTTGTGATACACCTTGGGTAGACTAGGTCAAATTGAGTCTCTTGGCCACGGGAAGAGATTCGGGTTTTGGGTAGAATTAGGGTTGCTAATTCCTTGTACCCAATTGTGGGAAACTCTTGTAAAGTGGTGACTATTTGATTCTAGTAGAACGGAGAGGTGCTCTCTCCCCCAGATTAGGTTCATTAACACCGAACTGGGTAAACAAATTGTTATCGTGTTCTTTATCTTCCGCTGTTTATTGCTTTGAATTATTGCATCATCATCTCTATCATGTTCTTATTATTTGGTTGCTTATTTCGCTTGCCCCACACATCAGTTTATTATTGGTGTGAGTTTATCGTCGAATTCACAACACAAAGTTTCATAAATCAAACCTCAATAATGTCTACACCCAAGGATTGATTAAAAGGAAATTAGCCTTCCATTGAGATGATGGAATTCATAGAATATAAAGTTACAAGAGAAAGTAAACAAAAGAAGGTTTAAATATGTTTTTGATCCCTGCAATTATGCCTTGTTTTGAAAAGAGCCCCTGTAAAAAAATAATTTTGATTTTAGTCCCTACAATATATCAAAACTTTTAAAATAGCCCCTGGCCTGGATTTCTTGATGACATGTCACTTTTTAAATATGTTTTTGGTCCCTGCAATTATGCTTTGTTTTGCAAAGAGCCCCTGTAAAAAAAATATAAATTGATTTTAGTCCCTGCAATATCTCAAAATTTTTAAAATAGCCCCTGCAATATCTCAAAACTTTTAGGCCAGGGGTTATTTTAAAAGTTTTGAAATATTGCAGGGACTAAAATCAAAATTTATTTTTTACAGGGGCTCTTTTCAAAACAAGGCATAATTGCAGGGACCAAAAGCATATTTAAGCCACAAAAGAAAACCTAAAGATGAAGAAAGAAAACTATGAGAAAGCTCCCAAAATTCACTATATTTTTCGTTCCTTTGCTCTTGCTCTCTATTTATAAGTATTCTCAAGTCCCCAATTTCATGATAAAGCACCACCTTGTTGAGTTGAGTTGAATGCATCTTCATTTCTTACACCTTAAGACTTTGGCAATTTGTTAGAAAGAAAGATAATTTGGACTCTTTTGTTTGTATAAGATCACCGCCTCCCTCTTGTTGCTTTGAAGCCAACTTGGTTTTCTTTAAGTGTTGAGACTCTTCATGTTTACTGCTAGCAGCTCTGTCACTTGCTTAACATGGGCCACAAATTTTAATTAATTTGGATCACTAATGAGAGAGTTATGGCCCAATTAGTGAAGGAAGCTATTTGTCAATTTGCCAGCACGACCAGAAAGTTTGGAGCCCTGTTTCGTCTCGATTTAAACCAAATTTGATGAAGCTTGTGAAACACAAAATTGTAGTAATTTCTCTTATCTTTCCAACGGTGTAAAGATCATCAAAATCCGATATTTGTAGCTCCAGATATGCACTGCCGAAGTTAGAGAGGTCAAAATGAGTAAAAATCCAAAATTAATAATGTTTAGCATTAAGCCCAAATTGAACTCATAATTATAAAATACATCTAAGACCTATCAATTAGACAAAAATGATGATTATCAAACTAAATATGAGAGTTAATTAATGTATAAAATTAGTGCTCATCACCTTGCCTAAATGCATAGGCTATTCCTAACTCTTTAGGAATTCTTGCCTAAGTATTTCATCAAGAATTATTTTCTTAGTCATGTCTCACATGTATAAGAAAAATGTTTTGATGATTTAATATGTCATCCACATATGATATCAGATTTAATATTATCACTCCCACTAAAACTTTGTATGCACAAGATTTATATTTGTCCTTCATTAATTTGTTTTCATAAAACTTCATAAAAGGAACAAATAATAATTTAAATTTCCGAGAACTCAATCTAATCAAAATTAGATAGTTACAAGTTATATACCTTTCTAGCATCCTTTGGATCAACAAAACCCTTATGTATATGTCTAGTACATATATATGAGGTCATTCCAATTAAGGAATGCAACTTTGTTATTCATCTACCAAAACATGTAGTATAACATTTAGTAAAAACAATTAAACAGATTTTAAGCTCTATGATTATATTTAGGGTTTCATCATAATTTGCATTATGATTTTGCGTGAAACCTTCAATGATCAATCAAATATTAAAAGGTATTCTTAATACCATCCATATTAGTGTTCAACACGAACACTTACTTTCATCGTATGAGTCTTACTCATCTTGATGACATAACCATTATCTACATAAGGTCAGTGTATATGGATTCTGCATAAGATGTCATGGCATTTAGCCACTTCTCAGAATTTAGACTGTCTTACGACCTTTGAGAAAGTTAAAGACTCATCTTCCATGAGAATCATATTGTCATACCCTAATTTTGCCCCATGTTTTTTTTTCACTTTTGCATTTTTTAGAAAATAAGTCAACAAAGTCAAAATGTTGACCAAAAAGTCAACAAAATCCCTTTTTGATTTAAAAAAATCAATGTTGACACAAAATACATGGAATTATTTTTTCTTGCATGATTATGGCTTAGCATGATCATAAGAGACAAAATTTTACCATTTTGCCCTCACATTTTCTTTATTTATTTATTTTTAACTAGTTACTTGCATTACAAGAAACCTTTCAAAAATCAATTTGCAATTCTTTTCCTTTCCATTTCTAGTCCATAAATATTTTGCATAATCATAATTTCCCTCATGCATATTTCATTTTTTGCACATTTATTTTATTTTATGTATTATTTGTTTTGATTTTTGTTTATTCCCCAAAATAAAAAAAAAAACAAAAGGGATACCAAAATTTCTCCAATCATTTACACCTCATCATATGGCAAGAATATTCCTCTCCAATTACACCTCATCACCATTAGTACAAGCAAAAATTGCAAGCCATAGTACAAAAAAAAAATCAAGTTCCAATCCCACTTTTACCCTCAAGTTTTCTCCCTAATCACCACTTACTTACCCTAGTTTATTCTATAAATAGCACCATAAAATTCTGAGCCTAGGGTTAGCAGAAACAGAGGAGGCGCTGCTACAGTACCCCAAGAACAACACCATTTTTCTTCAAATTCTTCAAAAACCCAAATTCCTCATTTCTCAACCAAATCATACAATCCTTAGATCAAAATTCATCTACAACATCCCAGAAGCAAGAATCCGCAAATAAATTGAAGTTTAATCGCACGAATTGAGCAGAATCTGAGCATAAAGGTTCACGAAATCGAGTTTGCTAAACCCACGATTGAAGCTTCGAAAAAGGTATGTATAGCTTCCCCTTTCCACAACAAAGCTGAATATATCTTCCATTTTGCTTGGGTTGAGTTGTATCTCTGTAAGTCGCGATTTTAAGTTTTTGCATCAAAACTTGTGTGCTTCGTTTTTCCTTGTACACTGCTTATTTGAGAAAACTAAAGTCATTTTTGAACTCTACGTGAAAAACCGAGTCGAACGGTATGTAGATCGTTCGATTTCGTGACGTTTTGAAAATCGCCGGCGACGGAACGGTCGCCGGAAGTTGTTGTTCTCGCCGGAGAAGATGAAGTCAATTTTTTTGACTTTCCTCTCTCCCTGTCACGTGGCAGCATCAGGGTGGTTCTGGATTTTTAAATCCTGGCCACCAGATGGATCCGACGTCCCAGATTTGAGATCCGTACCATGCACCTTATCACGCCTCCACACAGGATCTTTTTTGTTTTTGACTTTACGTTTTTTGGTTGACCTGCGTGGACTTGGGCTTTCAGCCCAGAAGCGCTATTTGCACCCCCTATTTTTACTACCCAGTTTATTTTGCACCCCCCTGATTATGATTTTAATTGATTTTCGGCTTATTTTCAAAAGCACTTAAGTGGCTAATAGCTTATTTAAGCTATTTTAGTCACTTTTCTATGCTTAAATTTTGCTCTCCATTTTTGAGTTCTTTATTTTAGCTTTTTAGCTTATTGTTTAGCTTTTTAGCTTATTTAATCACTTTTTAGCTTATTTTCATAAGCACTTATTTGGTGCTTAAGCTGTTTAGCTTCTTGGACCATTTGGTTATGCTTAAATCATGTGTGATTCCTGTTTGTTTCATTCGAGCATTTATTTTTGCTTTTAAGTTATTCTTTAGCTTTTTAGCTTATTTAATCACTTTTTAACTTATTTTCATAAGCGCTTATTTGGTGCTTGAGCTTTTTAGCTTACTGGACTATTTTGCTCATATCATGTTTGATTTCAGATTATGTTCATGCTTTCCTTAGCTTTTTGTTTAATCACTTTTCTAGCTTTTTAGCTTATTTACTTAAGTGCTTAATTATGATTAATTGCTTATTTTTATTTCTTATGCTTGTCTTCAGCTCTTTAGCTTTATTTCAATTCATTCTAACTCATCTCATTTACTTTGATTTAATTTAGCATGTTTATGTTATTTAATTCATTGTACGTTACTTTAGCTTATGCATTTTTATTTAATTATGCATCATCAATTCTCATTCATTCTCGATTCATTCATGCATATTAAACTATATCATGTTGATTCATGCATTTTCATTTGAATACTTGCATTCATTCACATTTAATTGTCGCATTGTTATTATATCAATTGTCATTGTTATTTAATTTTGCTATTTTTATATCCTTGGACTTTGTTTTCATAATCAAATTTAATCAAACTCTTTGCAATAATTAATGGGTGAAAAAGGGAGAATCTGGCCGCTGCTTCTTTCTTCCCTGAGTTGTCTTGGTAGCCGGTCCTCTGACTAGTTCACTCAAGCTGCTCTCATTCTAAAAGGAACATTAAAACCAACCAACACTCGTCTTTTCTTTTAAACACTATTTCTTAAATAAACTTAATCAAAGGATTTCACAATAATGAATGAAAAAGGGAGAATCTGGCCACTGCTTCTTTCTTCCCTGGGTTGTCTTGGTAGCCGGTCCTCTGACTAGTTTACTCAAGCTGCTCTCATTCCAAAAACAAGCGTTAAAAGTTAACCCTCACACATTTAAACTTTCTTTTCAGAAAACATGGATATACGCTTTATCCATTCCTCTGACACATACGAGCTTAAGCCTCTGATTAGAGCATACAAGCACCGTTGTATCAGCGGAATGCGAAATAAGCAACATCCGTTATTCAACCTTTTTTCAATGGGTACACGTTTTATCTACTCCTCTGACACACACACAGCTTAAGCCTCTGATTAGAGCATACAAGCGTCGTTGTGTCAGCGGAATACGAAATAAGCGTTATCCACTAAAATCAACCAACCACACAAACATTTTTTACCAGAACTACGTGAGTTTTGAGTTTCCCATTGCACCGGGGAATACGTAGGAGCGGGCTCCTACAACCGTCAAACTCAACTAATAAAAAACCTTTTTTTCAATTTATTTGGAAACGAAGTAGAGATTAGATAAGAGAAAAGGCAATTTAATTCAAACCTACGCAAACAAACCCCAAACCACCTAAACGGTTCCCATCGAGTACGATGGATGCGAGGGGTGCTAACACCTTCCTCTCGCATAACCAACTCCCGAACCTAAACCAAGGTTTTAGCGATATTTTCCTTTCCCCCCACGGGATAAATAAACGTCGATGGCGACTTCATTGTATGAAAAATGGAAGTGATTTTCCAGCCCGCTACAGCTGGCGACTTCACTGGGGACTATAGAGAGTTAAGCCCAGTTTAGTTGGTTTGTTCGTTTGTTTGCTTTGCCAGGTTTGCAATATCTTGCCTTATCTTTTATTTTTCTGTCAATTATATCTGCTTGGATTGGCTGTTTCTCTTCTTCTACTCCTTCTTTTATTTTTCTTTTGCCCTTGTGGCGTGGTTACTGTGAGAAGCTCTATACCCGAGCTTGAGAAAAGCTTAGGCTAAGCTAGAGGTCTTTATGTTGGGTAACCGGTCCGCTGACTAGTGACTCCGGCATAATCACCTCGCCTAGAGTAGATCCTCTTGGAGATGTCAGGACATCGGTCTGCTGACTAGTGTCTCTGATGTTTTCTCGTTGGGTCCATGACTCTAGGGACCTTTTATTATCCGGTCTAGAACCAAACCTGTTGTTAGGGACCTCTGTTTAGAACCCGAGTCAAGGTTGTGCAATGACCTTACCTGGAGGAGAAGGACCATATCAACCTTAGAACAACATGTGAGAGGGATGGGTTACAGGTAACTTTGAGCCTTTCGACTTCAGAAATGATAATTGAACCTGTGCTTCGCCATGACAGAATCTGCTACAAAAGTGCATCCATGCATTCATTTATAAAAAAATTCATGATAAAAAACCTTTTGCATAACATTTGCATAAAAACTTTTACATGCATTTGCATTCATACAAAAGACCATTATCTCATCCTCACCCGTTCACATAAACAGCTTCATTCCCGACATTGATCCCGGATTTCAAACATTTCAAGGAAATCATGGAAAACATGCAGAAGCGGATTGATGCCTTGAGAGGCGATGTGGACCAAGTGACTGACAAGTTGGACCGTGTTTTGAAATACTAGCTAATCTCAGTTTGCCTTCAAGAGTGGACGCTGCAACAGTAGGGGCAAATCCTCCAATCGGTTCCCCTTTGTCAAAATTGATATGGCCTTCATCCGACTATACTTCCGCAGTTGCTCAAGACACCCAAGAGCCAATGGGCACCAACACTGAATTGCTGATTGGCCAGCCAAGAACTCATCAAGTCCAACCCAGGTTCGCTATGCCTCAAAGTCTCGAGGATCACATGAATGCTCATCAAGGTAATAACTCAAAGGGAAAATCTGTTGCATCCCCGAGTGAGGAGACTCGCCAAAAGTTCAAGGCAATAGAGAACAAGCTAAGGATAAGGGAATTATTCTTGCCCAGCAATGTCAACCCACCTCACTCTCACTCTCGCTCAACGGTGTCTACTCGCACCCCATGCTTCAATCATCAATATCCAACGGTTGTTCAACCTCAACAATCCCAAGGGTTTTCAAAACAGGCAATACAGACGCTTTTGAATCATTCCCAGTCAGGACAGTTCACACAGAACTTGGGACATCAGCAGAACCAACAAGGGCCCCGAAGTGAAAGAAGGAATGTGCACTATGATCGTATACCCATGCCATATGGGCACATCCTGCCACACTTACTCCAAAAAGGGTTGGTCCAGCTAAAGCCCCTTGACCCCGTGTCACCACCGTATCCACCTGGTTTCGATGAAAATGCTAGATGTGACTATCATAATGGGTCGCTCGGACACAACATCGAGAACTGTAGGGGTTTCAAACACAAGGTTCAAGAGCTTATTGATCAGAAACTATTGACTTTCAACGAAGATGAGGCAAATGCTGTCACTCCCCGAAATGGTCAAACATCATGCCTCCAGTACCCGTATATGGCAGCTGCACAACATCAGCAACCCCAAGGGTACTCATCCCAAATGCCTGTGAATCTTGTGCCTCAAAGAACTCAGCAAGTACAACAGACCCAGCAGCGAGCTAAAAAGGTCTTTGATCCAATTCCTGTGTCATACAGTCAACTTTTGCCATATCTGGTGCACAATGGAATGGTGACCCCAATAGCTTCATTACCAAGGAATCTACCTTTCCCTGCTTGGTATGACCCTAAGGCCAAATGTGCATACCATGCTGATGCCGAAGGTCACTCTACGGAAAATTGTAGGGTGTTCAAAAACAAGGTTCAAGAGCTCATTGATAAGAAACTGTTGAGTTTCAAAGAGGGAGAGCCCAACCATGAAGGATAATTCATTGCCAAGTCATGCAGACCCTTCTGTGGATGCTAAGTTGAAGAGTTCAAGGATTGAATCAAGGCACAAAAATTATCATTTAGGCTGTTTCCCTTTTGTATTTTCCTTTGTTTTGCTAAGTATTTACTTACAGTTGAACTTTGTTTGTTTGAAATGTTAATCTTAATGAAATGATAATGCATGTTTTGAATCCATTCTTTCATGTCCATTCACTTTTCTCTCTTCTATTTCACAAAAGCAAAAATAGTATATCGATACTTCTCATCTCATTTCTTTCTTTATCATTTCTGTTTGAACAAAGATTGGAGAGAGGATGATGAAAAACGAAATAACCAAGTTGCTACGGTATGCTTTCAAATAAAACTTTGCTAATGATTTAAGGCATTGTTTCAAATTCCCAAACACCGGAGAAATAAGGGAGATAATCCGTAGTCAACCCCTTTGAGCCTAGAAGTTGGTGTTTCTTTCTATACGAAAAAACCCGCAATTTTAACCCGGGGCAGGGTAGTGTTCAATTAACTCGACCATACGTTCGAGTTTCAAGAGAAAAAAATCAATAAGGTGTTCCTCATCACCCATTACAAAGGCAGTCACAATTCGCCAAACAAAATACAAAAAAAAAGAGAGAAAGAAAAGCCCGCTAAGTCAAAACCTCGAAATGGCTTAGGCAAAAATTAGGGTATCCCGCTAGACTCAAAAATGCAAAAGAATAGTCTAGGCAAAAGTTAGGGATCGAAAAAAAAAATGAAAAAATGCAAAAAGCAAAGGTCACCAAGATTCATGACAAAACAAAATCATGTGACCAAAACAAAAGGTCAATGTGACTGCCACAACAAAAGGGAAACACATCCTTGGTTCCCGAACCATCACAATCTCAAAAAAAAAAAGAGGAACCTCTTGGGACTTAAACTTGTGAGTTGAGTTAATTGAACGTAGGACTGAAGATCATCACGAAGAATGGGACGGGTTGAAATCAAATTTTGAGCCTTATATCCTTTTATTCAGAAACCGTGAACCAGGCCACGTTATAACCCTCAAAAGACCTAATTGAAACAAGGTTTGGCTTGAAAGCATACGGTAGCAAGGTTACGTTAACCTGACTCCCAAAAATCTTTTGTTAATATCATACTCTCACACTTTCTTCCACAATATACATCCATACCATCTCAACTTCAATTTCAAAACTTGCATTAAAATGGCATTAGAATTACTATTCCAAACAAACAGGTTTATCTGCAAGTCTGCACTTGACAATAAGGAAGTTCCAACTCTGAGCTGTTACCAAGCAATCAAGAAGAACCTTGAACTAATTTGGGGCAACTATCTCAGAACTTCACTTAATCATGGGGCACATCCCTTAGAAATGTCATTCGGCACAGACAGAGTGTCCTCAGATCGCATCATGGAAAGCGGTATTGAAACCCAGTTTTCAAGGACCTAATAAATCAGTTCAAAACGCTCCTAATCAGGGGCAAATCATCTTAGGATTCAGCCAATCAAGAACAAACTCTTATGACCATGGGGCAGATCACCTGAAGATCTTGTTGGCCCAACCAAACATGTTTCAGAATGGCTCAATCTAGGGGCATACCTCTCAGAGAGGGAGAACCGATATCAGTAAGTTAGCCGAAGTCAAGGCAAAGCACTTCAAATGCCCAACAGACTAGGGCAAGATAAGATACACAGGGGCAGGTTCTCCCTATACCTTCAAAGCAACTCAAGCAAAGATTGATAAACATCTGCAACCATTGGATCCAGAATTCGTGTCGGGGATTAACTTCAAGCCACCATCCAACGAAAGGCCATGATACCATCTCCAATCATTCTCCACGCTCCATAGGGGCATCAGTCATCGTCATGCATTAGTCATGTCATTTCATTCATCCAAATAAGCGTCATGCATTAGTCATGTCATTTCATTCATATAAATCATTAGCATGCATTGATCACGTCATTTCATTCAAGTATCAGGTATGCCCCATACCACAAGACCAATGACTCAGAAAAAGCCAAATAGCCAAATCAAACATCCATAATCTAACCTTGCATTGACAATCCCAAAGTCCAATGATTATTGGCAAACACATTTAAAGTCCAATGATTATTGGCACACCTTCAAAGTCCAATGATTATTGGCACAAAGTTAAAGTCCAATGATTATTGGCACACCTTCAAAGTCCAATGATTATTGGCAGACACCCTTAAAGTCCAATGATTATTGGCAGACACCCTTAAAGTCCAATGATTATTGGCAAACACCTTTAAAGTCCAATGATTATTGGCAAACACCCTTAAAGTCCAATGATTATTGGCAAACACCTTTAAAGTCCAATGATTATTGGCACACCCTCAAAGACCAATCATTATTGGCATCCACTCAAAATCCCATATTCATTGGAACCCAAATAAAACCAAGTGTTCATTAACACCCATGTTGAAACCCGACTTCCAATAGTACACAGTCATTTCATGTCATCACATAAATACACTTCATTCTACGCATAAATAGTCATGATAAACATGCATTCATAAAGCAGGTTCAAAGGTTACTCCTTGCAGAATACAGCTTTTGGTCACTTAATCACAAGAAAGGCAGATTAACCTTTTTCAAAGCAGGTTGGTTGGTAAAACTGTCTCCCAAGCAGATTAGTTGAAGAACCATATTCAATCTCCTCCCCAGTGAATTGCAATTTTCTGGAAGGAAGTCTTCTACAAGATAATCACATCAGCTCTGTCCGGTTCCCTTAATGGGAATGACAACAAGTATCAACAACTTTGTCCGGTTCCAGAAACAGGAATGACATCAACTTCGTCCGATTCCAGAAACAGGAATGACATCAACTTCGTCCGATTCCAGAAACAGGAATGACGCCAACTTTGTCCGGTTCCAGAAACAGGAATGACATCAACTTCGTCCGATTCCAGAAACAGGAATGACGCCAACTTTGTCCGGTTCCAGAAACAGGAATGACACCAACTTCGTCCGGTTCCAGAAACAGGAATGACACCAGCTTCGTCCGGTTCCCTTAATAGGAATGACAAGCAAATCAGCAACTTCGTCCGGTTCCAGAAACAGGAATGACACCAACTTCGTCCGGTTCCAGAAACAGGAATGACACCAGCTTCGTCCGGTTCCAGAAACAGGAATGACGCCAACTTCGTCCGGTTCCAGAAACAGGAATGACGCCAACTTCGTCCGGTTCCAGAAACAGGAATGACGCCGACTTCGTCCGGTTCCAGAAACAGGAATGACGCCAACTTCGTCCGATTCCAGAAACAGGAATGACGCCAACTTTGTCCGGTTCCAGAAACAGGAATGACACCAACTTCGTCCGGTTCCAGAAACAGGAATGACACCAGCTTCGTCCGGTTCCCTTAATAGGAATGACAAGCAAATCAGCAACTTCGTCCGGTTCCAGAAACAGGAATGACACCAGCTTCGTCCGGTTCCAGAAACAGGAATGACGCCAACTTTGTCCGGTTCCAGAAACAGGAATGACGCCGACTTCGTCCGGTTCCAGAAACAGGAATGACGCCGACTTCGTCCGGTTCCAGAAACAGGAATGACGCCAACTTTGTCCGGTTCCAGAAACAGGAATGACATCAATTTCGTCCGGTTCCAGAAACAGGAATGACATCAATTTCGTCCGGTTCCAGAAACAGGAATGACGCCAGCTTCGTCCGGTTCCCCAAATAGGAATGACAAGCAAATTTCCCCAGCTTCGTCCGGTTCCAGAAACAGGAATGACGCCAACTTTGTCCGGTTCCAGAAACAGGAATGACGCCAACTTTGTCCGGTTCCAGAAATAGGAATGACATCAGCTTCGTCCGGTTCCCCAAATAGGAATGACAAGCAAATTTCCCCAGCTTCGTCCGGTTCCCCAAACAGGAATGACAGCAGGTACATTTGAGTTTCCCCATGAGGAAAGCTAAACAGGTATACTCGATCCACCTATCTCATCACCATCCACTTCCTGGCAAAATTAGGGCATTCTGTATTTAATTATCTTCCACCAAAAGAATACGAATACCAGGGTTATTCGCATTCTTATGGTTTAAGCTAATTAAATAGGGGCAGCTGTCATACCCTAATTTTGCCCCATGTTTTTTTTTCACTTTTGCATTTTTTAGAAAATAAGTCAACAAAGTCAAAATGTTGACCAAAAAGTCAACAAAATCCCTTTTTGATTTAAAAAAATCAATGTTGACACAAAATACATGGAATTATTTTTTCTTGCATGATTATGGCTTAGCATGATCATAAGAGACAAAATTTTACCATTTTGCCCTCACATTTTCTTTATTTATTTATTTTTAACTAGTTACTTGCATTACAAGAAACCTTTCAAAAATCAATTTGCAATTCTTTTCCTTTCCATTTCTAGTCCATAAATATTTTGCATAATCATAATTTCCCTCATGCATATTTCATTTTTTGCACATTTATTTTATTTTATGTATTATTTGTTTTGATTTTTGTTTATTCCCCAAAATAAAAAAAAAAACAAAAGGGATACCAAAATTTCTCCAATCATTTACACCTCATCATATGGCAAGAATATTCCTCTCCAATTACACCTCATCACCATTAGTACAAGCAAAAATTGCAAGCCATAGTACAAAAAAAAAATCAAGTTCCAATCCCACTTTTACCCTCAAGTTTTCTCCCTAATCACCACTTACTTACCCTAGTTTATTCTATAAATAGCACCATAAAATTCTGAGCCTAGGGTTAGCAGAAACAGAGGAGGCGCTGCTACAGTACCCCAAGAACAACACCATTTTTCTTCAAATTCTTCAAAAACCCAAATTCCTCATTTCTCAACCAAATCATACAATCCTTAGATCAAAATTCATCTACAACATCCCAGAAGCAAGAATCCGCAAATAAATTGAAGTTTAATCGCACGAATTGAGCAGAATCTGAGCATAAAGGTTCACGAAATCGAGTTTGCTAAACCCACGATTGAAGCTTCGAAAAAGGTATGTATAGCTTCCCCTTTCCACAACAAAGCTGAATATATCTTCCATTTTGCTTGGGTTGAGTTGTATCTCTGTAAGTCGCGATTTTAAGTTTTTGCATCAAAACTTGTGTGCTTCGTTTTTCCTTGTACACTGCTTATTTGAGAAAACTAAAGTCATTTTTGAACTCTACGTGAAAAACCGAGTCGAACGGTATGTAGATCGTTCGATTTCGTGACGTTTTGAAAATCGCCGGCGACGGAACGGTCGCCGGAAGTTGTTGTTCTCGCCGGAGAAGATGAAGTCAATTTTTTTGACTTTCCTCTCTCCCTGTCACGTGGCAGCATCAGGGTGGTTCTGGATTTTTAAATCCTGGCCACCAGATGGATCCGACGTCCCAGATTTGAGATCCGTACCATGCACCTTATCACGCCTCCACACAGGATCTTTTTTGTTTTTGACTTTACGTTTTTTGGTTGACCTGCGTGGACTTGGGCTTTCAGCCCAGAAGCGCTATTTGCACCCCCTATTTTTACTACCCAGTTTATTTTGCACCCCCCTGATTATGATTTTAATTGATTTTCGGCTTATTTTCAAAAGCACTTAAGTGGCTAATAGCTTATTTAAGCTATTTTAGTCACTTTGCTATGCTTAAATTTTGCTCTCCATTTTTGAGTTCTTTATTTTAGCTTTTTAGCTTATTGTTTAGCTTTTTAGCTTATTTAATCACTTTTTAGCTTATTTTCATAAGCACTTATTTGGTGCTTAAGCTGTTTAGCTTCTTGGACCATTTGGTTATGCTTAAATCATGTGTGATTCCTGTTTGTTTCATTCGAGCATTTATTTTTGCTTTTAAGTTATTCTTTAGCTTTTTAGCTTATTTAATCACTTTTTAACTTATTTTCATAAGCGCTTATTTGGTGCTTGAGCTTTTTAGCTTACTGGACTATTTTGCTCATATCATGTTTGATTTCAGATTATGTTCATGCTTTCCTTAGCTTTTTGTTTAATCACTTTTCTAGCTTTTTAGCTTATTTACTTAAGTGCTTAATTATGATTAATTGCTTATTTTTATTTCTTATGCTTGTCTTCAGCTCTTTAGCTTTATTTCAATTCATTCTAACTCATCTCATTTACTTTGATTTAATTTAGCATGTTTATGTTATTTAATTCATTGTACGTTACTTTAGCTTATGCATTTTTATTTAATTATGCATCATCAATTCTCATTCATTCTCGATTCATTCATGCATATTAAACTATATCATGTTGATTCATGCATTTTCATTTGAATACTTGCATTCATTCACATTTAATTGTCGCATTGTTATTATATCAATTGTCATTGTTATTTAATTTTGCTATTTTTATATCCTTGGACTTTGTTTTCATAATCAAATTTAATCAAACTCTTTGCAATAATTAATGGGTGAAAAAGGGAGAATCTGGCCGCTGCTTCTTTCTTCCCTGAGTTGTCTTGGTAGCCGGTCCTCTGACTAGTTCACTCAAGCTGCTCTCATTCTAAAAGGAACATTAAAACCAACCAACACTCGTCTTTTCTTTTAAACACTATTTCTTAAATAAACTTAATCAAAGGATTTCACAATAATGAATGAAAAAGGGAGAATCTGGCCACTGCTTCTTTCTTCCCTGGGTTGTCTTGGTAGCCGGTCCTCTGACTAGTTTACTCAAGCTGCTCTCATTCCAAAAACAAGCGTTAAAAGTTAACCCTCACACATTTAAACTTTCTTTTCAGAAAACATGGATATACGCTTTATCCATTCCTCTGACACATACGAGCTTAAGCCTCTGATTAGAGCATACAAGCACCGTTGTATCAGCGGAATGCGAAATAAGCAACATCCGTTATTCAACCTTTTTTCAATGGGTACACGTTTTATCTACTCCTCTGACACACACACAGCTTAAGCCTCTGATTAGAGCATACAAGCGTCGTTGTGTCAGCGGAATACGAAATAAGCGTTATCCACTAAAATCAACCAACCACACAAACATTTTTTACCAGAACTACGTGAGTTTTGAGTTTCCCATTGCACCGGGGAATACGTAGGAGCGGGCTCCTACAACCGTCAAACTCAACTAATAAAAAACCTTTTTTTCAATTTATTTGGAAACGAAGTAGAGATTAGATAAGAGAAAAGGCAATTTAATTCAAACCTACGCAAACAAACCCCAAACCACCTAAACGGTTCCCATCGAGTACGATGGATGCGAGGGGTGCTAACACCTTCCTCTCGCATAACCAACTCCCGAACCTAAACCAAGGTTTTAGCGATATTTTCCTTTCCCCCCACGGGATAAATAAACGTCGATGGCGACTTCATTGTATGAAAAATGGAAGTGATTTTCCAGCCCGCTACACATATCACATTGCCGAGTCATGATAAAACCATACCTTTTTAGCCATATGTGATATGTTAGGCTTATCTTGGATTTGTGCAACTTTAAAACGATGGTTCTTCAACAACCTTGAGGAACCGGTTTGCGTTTCCTTTTAAATAAATATGTTTTGTGGTACTTGAATTTATTCAAGTTCTATATCACTCCCACTGTCTCTTTTAGAGACACACTCCCACTAGAGGAATGTTTCAAACCTAGCAACAAAACAACTTTTGTCCTTAAGAGTGATATAGGACCAATATCCCTTTCTTTAGGATACTACCACTTATTTATTCATTCATTTGGAATTAAATTTATCTAATAAATTTTAATCCAAAATTCGCATAAAGACAAACTTGGTGCTCTTGCCTCCATATCGCATATAGTGTCTTTATGATCATTTTAAAAGGGGAAACTAATTGTGGGTGAAGATTAACTATAAGTAAAGAGAATTTTTTTTTTTTTTGGAAAGAGTCATTATATAATTAAACTATTTTTAAATGATATCATGTCAAACATGATGTGATAAAATAGTCATTATATTCATTAACTAAGTATTTACTAATATGACTTATTCATATGACTTCGTCGAGTTATTATTTACTTTACTGTTGGATTTCTTTGACATATTCAAAGATTTCTAATTTGTGTTACACACATATCAACATCTAATGATTTTAATCATCAATGTTTAATGAAGTAAAATAAACTCAATACACCAAATATGTTTAGTGGTCGACATACATCTCATGTATATTGTTCAAATAGGTCGTGTGACATTTTATTGACACATCGAATATTTGTACTAAACAACAATTCTCTTGATATATTTATTTAAGGTCCAAATCTTATTTGGCTCTTATCACAACTGTTATAGATAACCCTATCAAGATCATGGAATCCTAGTCCATTACTTGACTTGGAGTAATAGTATAGAAGACTTTGCTTAAATGATAGGACCATTACCTGTCTTATCATTCAAAGCTACAATTCATATCTTGTCAATACAAGATATACAATTACTACTTCTATTACTAGATGGAATTCAACAACAATTATTGTGTTCCATTTCAAACTCGATTTTAAGTCATTGCATAAGCTCTCATTGTCAATGAAACAATTTTCATTCTAGATATGGGTTGACTTAAAATTATAATCAATTTTCTAATTCTTTAAGCATCTCTATTTTCAAAAAATTGAGATTCAACATCTTGTATCATATACTTTTGATGTAGAAATAGAAATTTTGACTTTCTATAACAATATGTACAATATTGAAGTCTCACTTCATTCTTTTAGTTTGACTCTTCCAAGAACTATTTACGTCATTCGTGTACCAATTAAGAAACTCTTTTCTGAAATTCTTGTCCTTCATAAGGACAATATAATTTGTATTGTATAAAGTTTTAATTACAAAGATATGTAAGATATTTGTATAATTTTAAGACATATTTAATTAGGACTTCAATTAAATATGCGCTCCCACTATTTTACTCAAAACAAATGACCCTTGACATTTGATTCAGAAAACTCCGTTGGATGATTTTCTAGTGGGAATGAGATCCATATTTCACTTTGTTTTAAGTCAGCGTTAGGCTGATTACACAAAACGCAGCTATTTTAGGTAGGAAACTCTTTCCAATTGTATCTCATACAATTCTCATATTCTTTCCGTTGAGTAAATAACACTTATTAATCCATCATATGGAATAACCCAACATTTGCTTCCAAAGTTATATAATCATATTATATTTTCTTTAGTTAAGTTAAACCCAATGAATAGCAATCGGATAAACTGGTTACCTCACCGCAACTTATCAATATAGATAATGCACTTTGCGTTGGCAAAACCTACATTAATCCATATTGATCTTGAAGGGTGCTATTCTTTGGAAAGCTAAAACTTAATATTCTTTTGAGGGTTTTATTAATTTATTAGATCTCACCTCACCACGGCTTACATACAATAACGTCACTCCAAGAATTCAATCATGCATAACAATTATACAAAATAAAGTGATATGATTATGGCCCCTAACGCTATGACTCTCTCAAGCCAATGAGAGAATCTAAACTAACCTTAGGAACGATCATGCTTCTCCAAGCTTGACTTCCATGGTTGCTCTAATGTCACCTGTCCTATTGTCTCCTTTTATTCTAATTACATTAGATAAACAAGAAACTCGTTTTACATGCGAGGGAGTGGATGAGAAGAGAATGTACATATAGAATTCAAGAGAGAGGCACGGCACGCAGGTCGTATTTCAAAATCCCAACATGAAATAAAAGACTAAAGCCATAATCACTCACAACAAAATAATAACAAACACACTTTTATTATTATTATTAGTACTTCTTAATTAAATAAATAAAATTAAAGCTTGGCATTATCGGATTTCAAGTAAATTAAAAGGTTGGCAAATCAAATATTTGCTAAAATAATATCTTTTAAAACAATTTTAAAGATAATCTCGATCTTTTAATTTAAAAGGAAATCTGGTCCATATTATGGCTTTATTATTTCCAAAACAAATAAAGCTAAAATTATGCAAATCTTTTATATAAATTCAAAAGATCATATCTGATATTGAAACTATTTCAAATCATAATCTTTTAAATTTAAAGTTAGTAAATGCAATATTAAAACAAATAAATCTATTTAATTGAGAATTATTTGTTTCCCTTTTGAAACAATTTTCAAAACAACGGTAATTCTCAATGAACAATTCACTTAGAATTAACACCCTATTTTACATCAACACTTGATTCATTCCAAATAACTCTAACCGTCACTTTGCAAACCCTAATTATAATAATGGCACAACACTTGCGCCATTATGATTTCTTAATGATCATACCAAATCAAGTACTCTGATTTTTATTCTACATGATTATCGAATATTTTAAAACTTCACCAGATTCGGTTCCGAAGCGCTTCACCAGATACGGTTCCGAAGCACTTCACCAGATACGGTTCCGAAGTTTCAAATATCAATTATCAAATAAACAAATATCATCTGACTTAATTATTTTATGATCAAAATCAGTATATCACATATACTGTTATCGCTTAGAGGTTTAAAGTTGTTGCGATGCCAATTTTAATTTATTTTATTATTTAATCGATTCCAATATGTTTAAACAATTTAAACATAAACGAATTGATTAAACAGAAATTGTTTTCAATCTGTTTAAACGATTTAAACAGAAACGCGATTAAACAATTTCATAATATGTTTAAACAATTTAAACAGAAACGCGATTAAACCATTTAATCAGAATCGACGATTTAAGCAGAATGCAGTTTAAACAATTTAAACAGAAACGCGATTAAACACTTTAATCAGAATCGACGATTTAAACAGAAATATGTTTAACCAATTTAAACAAAACATTTTACAATATGTTTAAACGATTTAAACAAACGTAGTAAACAACCAATCCGATTCATGGTTTCACAAGTGGCTCTGATACCACTGTTGGGAAATCGTATCATAAACAGAGATAATACGCAGCAGAATTTTAACAAAATTTCCCATCAATGGATCCTTGTGAATGAACATGATCAGGATTTAGATTATTACCTTTAGTATAGCAAATCCTGTGCTCGAAAATTGATCACAAGCGCCACGAAATCGCAGCACCTCTAGCCGGTCCACACGAACAGCTTCCTTCAACTTTCAGTGCTAGCTGCTACAAGATGAAGGCTGAGGGAATTAGGTTAGGATTTCAGAGAACTTTTCTTTCTCCAAAATTTAGAGTGTCTAGTAAAAGTGTCCAACTCAACTCTACAAGATTCTATTTATAGAGTTTCTTGTGTGGTCTTCAAGTTAAATGTTTATTGGTCTTCACAAGCCCAATAACCATTTGTTACTAATCGCACCCCAACCAAATAAGTCTTACTTATTTTCTCCCTTCTTGACTGTCCTTATGTGTGTGACCCTGTAGGTTCTTATGACGTTGGCAATAATATTAATCTTAATATTATAAACAGTGAGCGGTATCTAGCAACACATCACTGCTACCCAAGTCACAAGAATGTCACGTGATCTGACAAACCTTTCCGTGATAAATATCTTGTGTATAATTACCCTTTTACCCTTATGTCTATATTGAACACAAGGCATAGTACGTCACCCTTGTTAAGTTCAATATTGGGCCCTTAAACATATCTCCTGTTATGTGGGAGGGGTAAATTCCATCTAGGTCACTCATGTCCCTCAGCATGCTTTGTGAAGCACCCATCAACTGTCTTTATGATCATCCTATTACGGACAACGTTTGATCAGCAATAAAGTACTTGACTCCACATCTAGGGTCCATAGTGGTTTTCAGGACCATACATTTTTTTTCTTTGAAGATTTGGTAGCCTCAGCTGCTACCTTCCTTTTCTTAGGTGACTTGGTTGCTTCAGCTGCAACCTTCTTTTTCTTTGTTGGCTTTGTTGCTTCAGCAGCAACCTCAGCTTCTTTTCCCTTTCTTTCTCTCAATCTGTTACCCACACCAGTCTTTCCAACTTGTCTCCTAGAGTCACCAACAATCTTCATGATTGTCACATCATCTTCAGTGTCTTCATCCTCATGATCATCTTCTTCCACAATTTCAACTATAGTTACATGATCCACATTTTCTTCAACTAACATGGCACTGTCAGTATTCACATTAGCAGACACTTCTTTCTCTTGTTGCACAGGTGAATCTGCAACCACATCATCATTATTAGCTTCAACATCCTCACCATCATCAGACATGGTGGGAGATTGTGCTAGGGATGTTGGAACATCCGGCACAACATTGGCTTTAGGATCAGCATTAGCCAACGAATTTAAAGTAGCTTCCGCTTCCTTCAATTTTTCACAATCTTCATCATTGCCACTATTACATGGAGACTCAGGAACAACATTCTTCATCTTCTCAGTATCCACAGCAATTTCCCCTTTTTCACAATTTAGGGATTTTGGAGAAATTTCCTCAGCAGCCTTGATTTCGACATTTGGAGTAGTTGTTGCAGCATCAGATGCAACATTCTCACTCGCAGATCCTTGGTTATCAAGATAGAGTTCTTGCATGTTGAAGTTAGAAGAATATCTGGATTTGGGTTTTTGAGATTTGGGTTTTTGAGATTTGGGCTTCTTGGTTGTGTTGGTTTTGGATTTTCTTTTGGATTTTGGTTTAGGTGACGGGGAAGGGTTAGAGATCGTGTTTTTGGGAAGGTTTAGAGTGGAGGCAAAGGATGGATGAACCATGGTGAGTGGGACGGCGTTGGTGATGATGTCAGAAGGTTGAGGTAAGGAAACGATGGGGTTTTCGACAGTAGTGGTGGTGGTTTTTGACGGTGAGGGTTTGTTAGGGGAGGTGTTGGGTGAAGAAGTTTGGTGAGATGATTGAGACATCGTCGTAGTGAAGATTGTGGGAGAGTAGGATTGAGAAAGTAAAGGTTTGGATTTGATGGAGAGATTTGGAGAGGGAGTTGAGAGGTTATGTGAGTGATGAAATATACTTGGGAAGAAAATATGTTGAAAAGATTTGAAATAATAATAAACTGTATTAGAGGGTGGCGTGTTTGTAGGTAGTTTAGAGCCATGATTACCTTGATTAACGTGCAACACTAAAGTAGGATGAAGAGCAATAACTGTTGCACACCACGCCACTATTAACGGTAATTGCTATAACTCCTCATAGAGGCAAATTCCTAACTTGCCCCTTAACTTCTCAAACTGAACTGCATCAAGTGCCTTAGTGAAAATGTCTGCAACTTGTTCCTTTGTGCCCACATGTTCCAGAGTTACTATTTTGTTCTCAACAAGATCCCTTATATAATGATGACGAATGTCAATATGTTTTGTCTTGCTATGCTGAACTGGATTCTTTGATATGTTTATGGCACTCATGTTGTCACAGTACAATGTTAGAGCATCCTGTTCAACATCGTATTCCTTCAGCATTTGTCTCATCCACACCAATTGTGAGCAGCTACTCCCAGCTGCTATGTATTCTGCTTCAGCAGTAGATAGAGCTACACAATTCTGCTTTTTTCTAAACCAAGATATTAGATTAGTGCCCAAAAAGAAACAACCTCCTGAAGTGCTTTTTCTATCATCTGCACTTCCAGCCCAATCAGCATCACAATATCCATATAGAGTAGAATTTTCACAATGGGAATACATTATCCCATAATCACTAGTTCCATTCACATACTTCGAAATTCTCTTAACTTGAGTCAAGTGACTTACCTTAGGATCTGCCTGATATCTAGCACACACTCCAACAGCATAAGTGATGTCAGGTCTACTTGCAGTCAAGTACAACAAACTACCAATCATGCTTCTATAAAGACTTTGATCAACACTTATTCACTTCTCATCTTTGGTAAGTTTCAAGTGGGTAGGTGCTGGTGTTTTCTTGTGTGTGGCATTGTCCATCCCAAATTTCTTGACTATGTTTTTGGCATACTTGCTTTGAGATATAAAGATGGTGTCTTCCATTTGTTTAATCTGGAGACCAAGAAAGTACGTCAATTCTCCAACAAGACTCATTTCAAACTCTGACTACATTTGCTTGACAAAATGCTGGACCATCGTGTTCGACATTCCACCAAACACAATGTCATCAACATAGATTTGTGCTATTATAAATTTTCCTGTTTCTTCCTTTACAAACAGGGTTTTGTCTGATCCACCCTTCCTGTATCCTTGCTCTTCCAAGAATTGAGTCAACCTTTCATACCATGCCCTAGGTGCCTGTTTCAGACCATACAAGGCTTTCTTCAATTTGTACACATAGTTAGGATGTTCTGGGTCCACGAATCCTTTAGGTTGCTCAACATAAACTTCTTCCTGTAGGTATCCATTGAGAAAGGCACTCTGTAAGACCCAAGATTTTACTGTGCGTTTTTCTAAGGAACTCTAGTGTCGGCTACGAGTTTTAGGGTTTTTAGTAAAGCGGTTTTGTGAGTATCGTCGCATTAATGAGATTTTTGCTGAAACGGAGCCTGTTTTGTGCTCGTGCGCTTGAAAGGCACAGACTTTCGGGTCGTGATCCTCTTTTAAGTATGAGGAGATTTCTGTGAAGTCAGAATGACGAGTTTTGGATTATTCTTGTTTTTGGAAAAACGAGTAGGATTTTACCCGCGGATGTAAAATCTTACTGCGTCTGTTTTAAGTGAGGTTTCGGATGAAAGTTTCATATATCTGCGTGAGTTAGGATATGTCCTGAGATTAATTTTCTAAGGTATGGAAGAAAATTACAGTCGCGGAAAAAGATTCGGCGATAAGTTTTGGAATGGAAAAACGATAGACGTTCTTTCTATAGGTTTTCTGTTTTTGCGAGTTTCGTTCGTCGCGATGCGCGAGAACTGAGCGTGCGTTTCGTTGTATGAGATTATGGGAAATATCTTGTGAGGATAGACTTGGTTTTGATCCAAGGGCTAGGGATTAGTCTTGGAAGCTTTCAATATTTGATCCAATGGCTCACAAGTAGCAAGACTTTTACTTAAGGAGAATTTTGGTCTCATTGTGTCTTAGACAAAAATCACAAATTCACTTCTTCTTTCTCTCTTTGGCCGTGGCTTTCTTTCCACCTTTCCATCTTGAGAAAATTTTCATTCCTTCACCAAAGCTCTTGATCTTGAGCTTGTTGGAATGCTTGGAGTTGTGAGATTCTCCTTCCTAAGGTAACTAAACATATTCCCTATCCTTGTTTGGCTAAGATTCTTAGGGAGTTAGGATTTTTATGATTATGTTCTTGGGAGAAATTTCATAAGAATTGGTTGTGAATGGTTTTTGTTCCATGAAAGTTGTTCATGAGGGTTTTGTAAGCATGCTAGGCTTTGTTATTTCAATTTCTCATGAGTTTGTGAAGAATCTCATGAGAAAAGTTAGGGTTTTGAAAGTTTAGTGTATTGATCAATTACATGAGCTTATGTTGTTTGGTTTTGGAAAACAAGGTTGTTTTTGAGCCTTTGGGCAAAAGGGAAATGTGTTGTATGGTTTTGTTTTAGAAAATCCGATGAAAAATATTTTGGGGTTTATGAAAATATTTACTAAGTGTTTTGTGTGGTATTTTGGAGTCCAAGTGTTTAAAACTCTTGTGACATGTGGTGTTGCTTTTCGCTTGGAAAACATGTTTGAAAATGATTACCGGTCGGTTAAGGCCCGTAATAAAACTTGTGCTTGGGTTTGGTTTTGATTTTGGAAATGAAAATCAAATAACTTGCACTCGAAGCAACCAACATGCTTTCGGAGATGTATTGCTTGCTTATGAAAATGGTTTGCTTTTGTGCCTTGAAAAGGTGTTGGGAACTAATAGAATCAAATTAGGCTTGGTTGGGGAAAAAGGTGGTGTGAGTTGCTGTTTTTGCTGTCATGACAGGTGCAACTGGCTGAGCGAGTGGTTACTCGCTGGGGCGAGTGTCACAGGTCATGACAACACGCCAGGGCGAGCTCCACAGCGAGTGAGACCTGTCCTCACTGCCTTCACTCGCCACCAACTCGCCAGGGCGAGCTCTGAGACCTAAAATTTTGGATTCTGATTTCTAAACTTGGTTTTTAGCTTTCTAATCCATTTTTATTAGTTTATGGAAGTGGTTGGAATTGGGAACGAGTTTTTCGGGTACTCGGAAAGTACGTAACTTATAACGCAAGAAAACGGCCATTTTGCATTTCAAATTATTTAAGACTTTTGACAATTGTTTTGGGTCCTAAAAATAGTACATATGACTCATGGTGGTTGATCAATACGATAGTTTTTGGTATGGTATCCGAAAGAGTGGATTTTCCTTAGGAACCTTTAGGTTTTTGGGGTTTTGGTGTAGTTTCAATACTATTGGTTAGAGAACAATGTATTGATTGTTGCGCTGCTTGTTTTAGGAAGCGCGTTGTGTTGTTTTGAGCGTGTGTTGTTGACGGAAGCTTGCCGAGGTAAGGGCTCCACTTTATTTCCGTCTTTTCAACTGGTTATGACATGCTTGGATTTCTGCTATAATGCCTTGTTGTGTGTTTGGCATGTCTGGTTGATGTATTCTCGTGATGAGAACGTGTTTAAAATACTTGCGATGTTTACATATGATTATGAGAATATATGTATGAACAGGTGTTTGGAATACATATGATGAGAAATGTATGTATGTTGTTATGTTTGGTTTACATATGCTAGAGAGGTATGTATTCATTGCATTAGCATATATGGGGAAGCGTATGCTCATGCATTTGGTAGTTGCGTGCTCGGTGTGGTGATCGGGAGAGCACACCCTAATGGTTTGCAGTGATCGGGAGAGCTACGAGATTTTTGTTGAGATCGATACGTAGTGATCGGGAGAGCTACGGGGTGTGGTGATCGGGAGAGCCCACTCTAATCCTTGTAGTGATCGGCAGAGCTACGGGATTCTATTGATACTTATGGTAGGGGTGTGGTGATCGGGAGAGCCCACTCTAATGGTTCGTAGTGATCGGGAGAGCTACGGGGTTTTCATTGATATTGTTAGTGGGTTGGACCTACGATTCCGGAATTCATGCATGTGGTAGCTAGGGTTAGTACCACGCATTGTAGAGGTTGCATTATAGGCTATGTGTGCATTGCTTATATGAACCCGTTGGTGGGAATTGCTTTGGTGGTTAAGAGCTTTCTCTTGTGTTTGTGGAATTATTGTTATGTGTACAATCTTTCGCACAGATTATATATATACATACTTTTATTTTGTGGTGACCCTTTCTTTCATTTGCGGGCTCATCCCACCCAAATGTTGGGTTAGGTCGTGGTGACGACGGTGGCTGTTCCAGGCCCCAGTGAGCGGTTGGAGCTTTAGCTTAGAGTAGTTAGACTATGCGCCGGTGTGTTTTGTGCACCGTGCTTTTTGGTTAGCATAGGATTCCTAACTTGTTTTGGATACTTAGACTTGGATTGTAATTATTCAAGAATACACTTTGCTTGTCGAAGCACCTTATGGTAATGAGTTCTTTTGTATATTTGAATGCCGGCTCATTTAAAATATTCTATGCGCACTCTGAGTGTTAGTTAAAAAAAAAAATATATATATATATATAGTGCCTTTTCTGGCCTTTGAAAAACGGGTTGTTACACACTCTTCACGTCCATTTGATATAGTTTGAACTTGAGAATGCAAGCCACTCCTAGAAGCAATCTGATGGATTCTAGTCTGGCCACAGGTGCAAAAGTTTCTTCAAAGTCAAGCCCTTCAATCTGGGTGTATCCTTGTGCCACAAGCCTTGCTTTATTTCTGGTAATGGTACCATTCTCATCTGACTTGTTTTTATACACCCATTTGGTTCCAATCACATTCACATTTTCTGGCCTTGGAACTAAGTCCCATACTTCACTTCTCTCGAATTGGTTCAGTTCTTCCTGCATAGCTTCTATCCATGCTTCATCAGCTAAAGCTTCTTTAACATTCTTTGGCTCAAATAGAGACACAAAACAAGAATTTACAATCACATCATTTGTCCTTCTTGTGGTTATTCCTTGTTCAGGATTCCCCATAATCAGGTCTTTGGGGTGATTTCTCTGAACACGTACAGAGGGAACCTTACTTTGAGCTTGAGGTCCTGCACTTGCCTCACCTTCCTCTTCAGGAGTCTCATCATCAGATTTTGCATTTTTGGGTTGTTCGGATGCTTCAACATCTTGTTCAGCATTGTCACTAACTGGAGTACCTTGATCTATGCCTTCATTTTCTTTCAAAGAAGAGTCCTTTACCACAACATTAACAGATTCCATCACAACTTGAGTCTTTGAGTTATAGACCCTGTAAGCTCTACTGTTTGTAGAGTACCCAAGGAAGATTTTGTTGGGGAATTAAACCGTTTAACAGAGATATAAACGCAGCGGAATTTTAAAATTTTAATTTCCCATCAATGGATCCTTGCGAATGAACATGATCAGGGTTTAAATTATTACCTTTGAAGAACAAATCCTTTGCTTCTGATTCGATCACAAGTACCGCACAATCGCAGCACCTCTAGCCAGTCCACACGAACAGATTCCTTCAACTTACAGTGCTAGCTGCTACAAGATGAAGGATTAGGGAATTCGGTTAGGGTTTCAGAATTTTAGGATTCTCCAAAATTCTGAATGTCAAGTGAAGTGAACAACTGAACTACACAAGGCTCTATATATAGAGTTTCTTATTTGGTCTTCTAGTCAAACGAATATTAGTCTTCACAAGCCCAATAACCGCCTATCACTAATTGCACCCCCAAATAAGTCTTACTTATTTTTCCCGTCTTAACTGTCCTTATGTGTGTGACCCTGTAGGTTCTCATGACGTTGGCAATAATATTAATTTTAACATTATAAACAGTGAGCGGTATCTACCAACACATCACTGCTACCCAAGTCACAAGAATGTCACGTGATCTGACAAACCTTTTCCCGTGATAAATATCTTGTGTATAATTATCCTTTTGCCCTTATGTCTATATTGAACACAAGGCATAGTATGTCACCCTTGCTAAATTCAATATTGGGCCCATAGTCATATCTCCTGTTATGTAGGAGGGGCAAATTCCATCTAGGTCACTCATGTCCCTCAGCATGATTCGTAGAGAACCCATCAACCGACTTTATAGTCATCCTGTTACGGATAACGTTTGAACGGCAATAAAGCACTACACTCCTACATCTAGGGTACATAGTGGTTTCAGGTCGAAGGGTGGAATACACCACTTATCACTATGAGAATATCTTATGACATTTCATAACATACTATGTAGTATTCTCATGGTGGGTCAATCTGATATAAATGTTACCCGTAACCTTTATATCTATGTGAAGACTTGATAACTATTTATCTATGATCCGTGAGATGTGATCATCAGTCTACCAACATAATAGTCTATATGCTTTAAAGTTATCCCAATTCACAATAAAGCTTGACTACGGATATTTTAAGAATAGCGTTCTTATGTTTAATGGGTTCTCACGATTAAGTCACACTTAACGTTCCATTTGACGAACTAACTATTCTAGGGACTCTATTACTTTAACACATAAACATAATAAAGACAAGCCTTTATTTAATAAATAAATTATTCAATACAAGTTCCATGCAATTATAAATAATTGGCCTCTAGGGCTTACACCAACAGATTTCCTCATCACTCTTAGGATCAAGCTTCCTTCGTGGTTCTCTATCAGCTAGAATGTAGCACTTACTTCCAAAGATATGAAAGTGTTTGACAGTTGCCTTTCTTTCTTTCCATAGTTCATATAGAGTAGAGGTTGTACCTTTTCTCAGGGTGACTCTGTTGTGTATATAGCATGCAGTGTTCATGGCTTCAGCCCAAAAGTGATAGGGAATGTTTTTGGCATGAAGCATGACTCTAGCTGATTCTTGGATAGTTCTATTCTTCCTCTCTACTACACCATTTTGCTGAGGGGTTATTGGAGAAGAATATTCATGCTTAATTCCTTCAGTTGAACAGAACTCATTAAATTTTGAATTCTCGAACTCTCTGCCATGATCACTTCTTATTCTAACAACATTGCTTCCTTTTGCTCTTTGAATTTGAATACACAATTCCTTGAAGACATCAAAAGCATCTGAATTTTCTCTAATGAAATTCACCCATGTATATCTAGAATAATCATCTACAACCACGAGAGCATACCTCTTTCCTCCCAAGCTTTCAACCTGCATGGGTCCCATGAGATCCATGTGTAGTAATTCAAGAACCTTGGAGGTTGTCTGATGCTCCAACATTGGATGCGGCATTCTGACTTGCTTTCCAATTTGGCATTCTCCACACACCTTACCTTCAATAATCTTGAGTCTAGGAAGGCCTCTGATGGCTTCAGCTGACATAGCTTTCTTCATTCCTTTCAGATTGAGATGTCCTAACTTCTGGTGCCATAGTTTGACTTCATCCTCTGTAGTAACAAGACAGGTGGATGTGAAGGCTTCTTCCTGAGATATCCACAAATAGCAGTTATCTTTAGATCTAGTGCCTCTCAAAATTAGTTGTCCTTCTTCATTGTTGACTAAACATTCAGATTTGGTGAAGTTAACTTTCATCCCTTGATCACACAGCTGGCTGATGCTAATCAGATTTGCTGTGAGTCCTTTGACTAAGAGCACATTTTCCAGGTTGGGCAATCCATGATAGATCAGATCCCCAATTCATACTATCTCTCCTTTTGCACCGTCTCCAAAAGTTACAAAACTAGACTTGTAGGATCTTATATTTATGAGATACTTCTCTTCACCAGTCATGTGTCTAGAGCATCCACTATCAAAATACCAATCTTCCCTTGATGATGCTCTAAGAGATGTGTGAGCAATTAAACTGACATTTTCTCCTTTAGGCTTCCACTCCTTCTTGATAACTTCCTCTTTCTGCACAACATTTGGTTGAGGCTTTTGGTCAGGATACCCATACAGCTTGTAGCAAAAAGGTCTAATGTGTCCTCGTTTTCCGCAATGATGACACACCCATCTGCGATATCTCCTCTGATTTTTGGGTCTTTGGTGAGCAAGAGGTTTTGAATCAAGAGCAAACTTTGGAACTGGATAGGCTTTAGAATGTTGAACATGATGCTCCAACATCACCTTCCCGGTGAAAGGATCAAAAACATCTTCAGCAGTTGTAAACTTGGTTTCAGTGTTCTGTTGATACTGATTTAGATTTGAGTAGTTGTACCCAATTGACTTTGCCTTACCACTTGGTACATTCTCCAGAATTTCTTCAAGAAGATCTGTTCCTGAGTTCAGTTGGCTCACACGTTTTCTCAAGTCTTCCATTTGAGTATTGACTTGGGTGACTTTTTCTTCTGCTTGTGTAGCCTTTTCAATCTGTGTGTTTACTTCAGCTTGAAGTTTGTTGATAGTCTTCTTTTGCTTCTCAAGAATTCTACACATCTCTTCATATCTGGTGAGAAATTCTCTGTAAGTGCTAGCAAGTTCCTCATAAGATACATCCCCATCTTCATCAGAATCCCAATCCGTGACACATGTTCCAGTGAGGGCAGTCACATGTCTTGTTGATTCACCTTCTTCATCAGTGTCTTCATCTGACCAAGAGACAGTTAGTCCTTTCTTTTGTCTTTTCAGATAAGTTCCACATTCTGACCTTATGTGTCCATAACCTTCACACTCATGGCACTGAACACCCTTGCTTTGACTGCTCTTTTCTTCAGGTTTAGTTTTCTTCAAACCATTCTGTTGCTTGTTGATGTCGAACCTGATGCTCTGCCCATTTTGTCGGTTCCTACGATCAACCTTTTTCAGCACTTTGTTGAATTGTCTGCCAAGCATGGCAATGGCATCTGCTATGCTATCTTCTTCTTCATCCTCACTTTGATCATTTCCATCATCAGTGTTAGAAACAAAAGCAATGCTCTTGTTCTTTTTGTCGCCACGTTCATTCAAGACAATTTCAAAGGTTTGGAGAGATCCAACCAGCTCATCCATCTTCATGGTGGAAATGTCACGCGCTTCCTCAATTGTTGTTACCTTCATATCAAATCTTTTGGGGAGAGATCTAAGAAGTTTTCTTGACAGTTTCTCATCAGACATCTTTTCTCCAGGGCTTCAAAAGAGTTTGCAATATCTAGGAGGGTCATGTGAAAGTCCTGAATGCTCTCATCATCTTTCATTCTCAGGCCTTCAAACTTGGATGTGAGATGTTGAATCTTTGACTGTTTCACTTTGGTTGTTCCTTCATAACATGTTTTCAATATTTCCCACGCTTCTTTGGCTGACACAATTTTTGATGAGTTTGAAAACACTAGTGTCTACTCCATTAAACAAGGCATAGATAGCCTTGTGATTATAATGGGCTGCAGTCTCCTCTTCTGGAGTCCATTCTACTTCAGGTTTCTGCACCCCCGTTGAGGTACCTTCCTTGCTGACATGAGTGGGATGATCCCATCCAGTTGACACAGATTTCCAAACTTTGCTATCAATGGATCTCAGAAATGCAGTCATTTTAGATTTCCAATGGTCATAGTTGTTAGATCCAGTGAGCAAAGGTGGTCTATTCATGTATCCTCCGTCCTTTTCCATGCTGCCAGAGATTTTAGGTCCTGAATCTCACCCTAGAAACAGGCAGGGTGCCTGCTCTGATGCCAATTGAAATTCCTGGCACGCTATGCACGATGCTCTAGCACTGTGTCAGTTCTAGCATGTAATAATGCAAAACAGATAAAGGAAAAACAAATAAAGGAGACAAGGTATTTGTTAACCCAGTTCGGCGAACCTACGTCTGGGGGATATCAATCCAGGAAGGAATATCACTATAATAGCCCTAGTTCTAAGTTCTCAGCAAACGCCCCGTTTACAACTTACAACCTAGGCACTACCAATGATTCTTCAACCTAGGAACTCCTAGATCAGAGATCCCATCTCACTCCCTTACAACCTTACAAACAACAAGGATTTCACTAACACAAAGACAAAACGTTTTTGGAGACACACTCCTAAAACTACACACTCGTACCTAAAGGCTTAGAGTGTTACACCACCAAAAAGTCCTAACTCCGTACTTCAAAGCTTAGGAGAGGATCACACACAGTACAACTCAATTAACAACATCCTAAGCTTGCATCAAGGTGACACAAGAAAGGCTCACAAATAACACACAC
This sequence comes from Trifolium repens, assembly GCA_030408175.1. NCBI lineage: Eukaryota > Viridiplantae > Streptophyta > Magnoliopsida > Fabales > Fabaceae > Trifolium > Trifolium repens. The sequence goes on from CP125845.1 coordinate 35,505,857, forward strand.
GCAAAACCTAGAATTCTAGACACAAACACAATACGGTGTGAACAACAACTCCTCTGAATTAGGGTTTGCATATTCCTTAAATACTTCAGCCAAATCTTCCTTGATTCAGAAATAGCATGAGCTTGATTTGTTTGACCCAAGCAATAACTCCACATTAATTAAAATAGATTCTCTACAAATATATTCTTCAAGGAGATTCTCTTCAAAAATATTCTTGACAAGGATCTGAAGCATTAAATAATATTCCTCATAATTAATCTGATTAAACGCGCCATGCAAGATTCATGAGAGAGAAACCAACATTCCATAAATAGAACATGTCATGAACACTCCTCGTGAGATGTCATGATGCTTAAAGCATCCTGTCGCCCATCCTGCTACAAGGTTTATTTTTCCAAAAATGCAGCCAATACCAAAGACTCAACAACATGAAAAAATATTAAAAATCGAAACCAAATTGTTAAAAACAAAGCATAAAAAGCTACGGGTAACTCATGTTGAGTTGTTTCGGCGTTATACAACAATAAATAAATAAACATTACTCAAATAAATAAAATTAACTTGTTCTTTTTGTATTGTACCATTCTTCCTCAACCAACTGCAACAAAAAACAAACAAATATAAATGATGTTAAAAACTATCAAAGAAACATAGAAAATGGGAAACTAATGGAATGTACAAAAGAAAAAATTCATGAATAAAAGGAAAATTAATAGTAAAGGAAAAAAACATATTAAGAACTTATTTATATTAACAATGAAAAATGAAAGGAAATAAATGAATCAAAGGAGAAAAAAGACTGTCAAGAACTTACATTGAAAAAATAGAACCATAGTAATACCTTAGATTTAAATTCATTCATGGAAAAAAATAATATGGACCTTGTGAAGAAGCAATGAACAAAGAAATTGTGGAGCAAATGCATCCAACAACATAAGTATATATTGGAAAACAAAAATATACCAATTGGAATTTGTAGAGAAATTGTTGCCATATATAATTTTAATTGATCATAATTGATTAGAGAATCAATTAACATAATAACAAATTCTTTTTGCTCAGCTATATAAAGGCATTTTTTGTCCACAGCTATACATTGGTCAACATTTTAATTAATTTGGTTATGAGAATTTAATGTCAAAACAATAATAGAAGAGCACTCTTTTCCTTATGTCATGTGTACATTTGAAAAAAGGGTCTCAAATAATATATATATATATATATATATATATATATATATATATATATATATAGATTGCTTAGGTGTAATGACTTTTGACAATAAATAAATAGCATTTAATTGAGAGAAATCACTGAATATCACCTTTTTTTAAAGCTTTTATCAAAATTCAAAATAGCTATTTTTTTAAGGTTTTGATCAAAATTCATAATTCATTTACACTATTTTTATACATTCAATATGTAACACTCAAACCCATAATTATATAAAATATGCCTTTATAAAATATTACTCGAGAATACGCAACGGAAATAAAATTTGATTTACAAAAGGTTTGGTTCGAGTATTACATCGTACACATAAAAGCTTACTAATAACTTAATTAGTAAAACAATTATTGTACAAGATATGTTTATAGGAAAATACATCTTTATATACATTAGAAATAAGAAGAAAGACTCTGAATACACATTATAGAAATGATCCCAACCCCAACGACTGGAACACAAACATCACCTGAGGATCTGGATCCCAAATCCAGCACATACACAAAACAGAAGGTTGGATAATATAACCATAAAAAGAATCTAAGTGTAAGAACATACTTAACACTTAAGACATAGTATAAATAACTCAATTCATAAACATATATTGGTTCTAAGTTGTTCATATCTCATAACCACAAAAGGGTACATCATGTCACAATAATATCACATTCTCAATCAATTGACAAAGTATACATGTCATCAATTATCAATCATTTACTACACATCTTATAACACACATAATCACTTAATCATATTATTAAGAGATATCAATCAATGTCATATACCAATTAACACATTTAATCACATATCCCTAATGCAACTAATGTCAATTACTCATGTCATGTCACCCTAGACACGACTAATGCATGTGGTACCATTTCATCAAGTTATTGGAAAACTTATTCCAAATATATCTTAGTCAACCGCAGCTACTAAGATATCTGCTATACTTTAGGATCCCCTCTAAAGTATCTGCTAAGCATACAAAATGAATGCATGAATGTACAATTACCAAACATATGGTTTACATATTTTAGTCAACCGCAGCTACTAAAATATCTGCTATACTTTAGGGCTCATCTAAAGTATCTGCTAAGCATACAAAATGAATGCATGTATATCAAATTACCAAACATATGGTTTAAACATCTCATCCTATAAAGGATATCACAATTGATGTACTTCAATCACCTTTTACAAGCACATCTCTATTAATTAAATCACATTAATTGATCTTCTCAAGTTATCTCACATATACGAGAATATTATAATCATAATTCAATTCATCATTCAAGACCCAATTTACAGTCAAATACACCATCATACATTCATAAGATCATAATTCAATCATAATATAAGCATATATATCATTTATTCAACAAAATCACATTTTTCTGCACTGATAAGCTCGCTCGGCGAGCTCAGGGCAAGCTCAGAGCGAGTAAAACCAGACAGCATCAGGTCCAACTCGCCCTGGCGCGCAATCACTCTCCCTGGCGAGTTGCTCATGACAGCACAACTGGCCCTGGCGCGCAATCACTCGCCCTGGCGAGTTGCTCAGGACAGCAAAACCTCATTCTCGGGTTTTTGGTGAAAAACTCTCAAATCTCAAAATTCCAACATACCAATTCATAAAGATGATAACTTTAGGCATATATAAGCATGCTAAACATAGAAGTACAATCTATAACAAGTATTAACAACATTTCATGCTAGAAATCATCAATCTTATCATTTTTCATGAAAACTCATAAACTACAAACATCTAACAAATTCCCACAATTGAACCCCAAAGTTTGTAATTTCTTTCATCAAATTACATGAGCAATCTATCTATAACATAAAAATCATTCATTTTTAAGAATCAAACTCAACCCAAAGAAAAAGAGTGTAGAGAGTTTGGGAATGGAGAAATAGACATTCTCCCCTCTCTATGTTCACTCTAATTATATTATTTAAACCTCATACCTCAATTAAGTTGGATTCTCTACTCCACCAATCTCCTTAGCTTTCAATCCTCAAGCTTAAGCTCCTCTTTGTTCTTCCATTTCCTCACTCTTTCTCCATCTCAAAACCCTCTCTCATTTCTCTTTCTTCCTCCACCAAAATTTGTGACAAAATGAGCTTCTCTCTCTAACTTTCCCCTTTTATAACTAGGTTACCACTCATCAATTACCAAAACACCCTTACTAACTTAACCTAGGCCCAATACCAAAGCCCAATAATTCTATTTCAACCAATCAACTCCTATGACTAAATAACATGCATAATTATATCTAGTAACTTAACTAAATAATAATACAATTCAGCACAAGTTAATAAACACACATAAATAAACAATTAATAAAATTGGGTCGTTACAACTCTCCCCCACTAAAAGAATTTTCTCCCTCGAAAATTGCGCGAATAAAACAAATCGATTAAGGGCACATCATCCAATTTTCCACAAAATTCCAAACTCCACACATTATCAAATTTGACAAAACTAGTTTATTCTAATCCACACAATTTTCGTTTACCATCAACAAGAGATTAAGGTTGATCAATCCCTTAATTTGTCAATAAGTAGCCGATAACCATGATGGTAGCATAAACCATTTTTACCAAACTTCAAACGTGTTCTCTTAACAAGAACTTTCCATCATAAGTATCCTTCATTATACTATACTCTAAAAATAATCCTCATCTCTAAAGGGATATTCACAACTTCACAATTTTCCATAAATCCTTATTTTCAACTTCGTCGCATGATTCTCCTTAATCCGTATATTTCATGTCCAATTCTTATCCAAACCACGTTCTAAATTTTATCATTCCTCATTCATTTGCCAAGAAGGTTCTCCAAATCCTCTTAATAACCATGAAACTACTTCCTTAATGACACAATTCTTCCTTTCACACTAGTCCTCATGCTTATGCCAAATTCCAACACAATCTCTAATCTCTCAATTCATCGCTTCACGCTCATCTTTCATCATAGTTTCAACAATACTACTTATAACAAGAATAACTAACCAACTTCGTTCCGGAAAATACATCCTTTTTTAAAACATCATGTCTCCTCGGTTTCCCATAAGTCTGTAATCCTCTTTTAAATCCTCTTAGCTTTGCCGAATCGCATACTCGTATATGAAACTCATTCCAATTACTCACTTGATGACACACTCTCAACATTCGATACCCAAAATTCTTTGCATCACTTTTCCGACATAACTATGTTCTTTCCAAATTGTCTCTTACCTAACTTTTGTATTCCTTAACACCACAATTCCAATTTCACTTCTTTCTTTGAGATACTCTCATCCAAATATATCTTTAGTTACTCATCGAATCACTATTGTCCCACCGTCCGCGATGAAAATATCCAAAACCCTTTACTTCTTTACACTAAGCACAATCTTTAATCATTTCTATTCCTCATCATCTTTTCCCATAGACAATCGCTTAATTATGTTTCAACGCATCCCTCCAATGGTCAACTTGCTTATTCCATATCTCTCATTAATACTCACTTCGCACTTAACTTCCCTCAACTCCCAAGATCTCATGGAAACATTTCCATCATACCCTTATACTTGACGATCTCATCGCTTTGATTCCAATGACAACCTTATCTTAAATTTCCTTGAACTCGATAAATCCAACTCACAAATTCTACCCTAGAATTTCATTCAACTTCGGCACTAATTGTCCGGTCATTATCCAAATTAAACCGCTCTATCCTTGACATGTCTCTTACAAAACACTCTGAATTATCATTCCACTCAGAGATTCTATCCTACAATCTCATAATCTCATTCTTATCTATTTGAGGTTCACTTCCTTTACTTTGACTAATTCCACATCAGTCAGTCCATTAAATCCAAATCCATCCTTTGACTTTCCCAACTTCTTCGAGATTACGGTTTGTTAACTTTATCACACTCAACTTACACTTCCAAATCATACAAGTAACGCTTCCAAAATCATCAACACACTCCACAACTGCTAACTCCAAGTTCAACTGATCACCTCGACTAACTTAAGAATCTCTCACTAAACATGACGTCCACTTCCGATAGATCAACAATCATTTCTCCTTGCGGCCAAGATTCACATTCTGTCGACTTATTCCTTCCGTTCGATCAACTCCGAAACAACATCACCAACGCGTAAACGCTCTTCTCCAGGTATCTCTATCTATCTTATTCTCCTATACTTAAACATCTCAGACGAGTATAACCTTCTCCCCCACTTATCTCAAACTTACCTACAATCATCTATTGAAAAATCTCAATTCTCACATCTAACCGTAGACTCCTTACGGTTCTAACTTATTTTCCTAATAAGGATCTAGTATCGACAATGTTTACACACATGTCGCATACGAGGGGTAACTACAACATCTACCTAAGATTGCACAAAAACAAATATAAGGCATTTCACATAGACATTTAAGTAACATACATCTTCTATAAATCTAAAAATTAAGAATCAAATCAAGACAAGAAAAGATAAATATTACATAGCAATCAATTCTAATCAGTCCAACAGTTCACATACATTAAATCATATTACGCAAGAAATAATTAACTTAGCATGATAATTAACATGGTAAAATAAAACAATTAACATGTGCATCATATTTACTAAATTCATCTTAGACAAAATAACATGGTCATATAATATAACTCATAAATAATAAAAGACCAAATCAACTTTCATAACGATGATTTAGCACATGTCATATAAAACAAATATATATCAGACACGTTTTAAAATCTACTCACAATCAAATATAAAGAAGGCAAGAAGTCTCACACTCAAGAAACTAGAGCAAAACATCATTCATCCAAGTTCAATAAAACTCAAAGTCATAATTTTAAGCATATATAAAGTAATAACAAACATTGAAGCATAATAATCAACATAAATTAATTTCCAAACATGTGAAATTACATAATCAATTCATAGCAACTCAAGTATTAACAAATCATGCATAATCAAGAAGCTATCACAATACATGTAATTCACCAATACACGTTCATCTTAATAGATTACAAAGATTTCATGAATATTCACCAATGATTATCATGTTAAAGCATTCGAGTAATCTCGCTATTTCATTCATATTCATAATTCTTAAATAATTCCATGAATACATGCATGTCATAAATAAATTATCACAACATTCATTCACGGCATATGCATAAACAAACACACTTTATTTCATATAACCTAGATTTTCACCTAACAAAGAAATATATACTCATATACAAATATAATCATTTTGAATAGAGCGATAACGAGAAAACATCACCATTTAAGTCATCATCTCGAAATAAAAACAACAATCATGAATGCATACTCATCATCAATTAGGCACAATTATATCATGTTATAATCACCCAATCAACATTAAAGAATATATACTCATTACTTGACTTGATAATTTACAACTAAGATAATTATCAATCTCATTAAGTATACGCCAAAAGAATAGATAACATAATCTAATTCATACCATTCATAGTTCATGAATAAACAATCACAAAGTATATTCATAAAATGAACACATCACAACTTATCAATATTTATGAAATAATAGATTCATAAGTCAACACCAATTAAAATACGAGTCTCAAGAATTAGGTAAAACAACATGTCAACAAAATTCATGAAACTAATCATACATTTGCAAAATAGTTTAATAGTGACTAAGGTGCAAGTGTAACTACACTACAACAATTAAATCACAAAAGATAAAACAATCACATAAACACACGAGTGACTCTATGCCCACTTAGTCTGAATGTACAGACCTGCTCTGATCGACACATAGCTCATACGGTCCGAAGATAACCGGAGCTCTGATACCAAATTGTAACACCCAAACCCATAATTATATAAAATATGCCTTTATAAAATATTACTCGAGAATACGCAACGGAAATAAAATTTGATTTACAAAAGGTTTGGTTCGAGTATTACATCGTACACATAAAAGCTTACTAATAACTTAATTAGTAAAACAATTATTGTACAAGATATGTTTATAGGAAAATACATCTTTATATACATTAGAAATAAGAAGAAAGACTCTGAATACACATTATAGAAATGATCCCAACCCCGTGTCATGATCAGAGCAGAGCTTCACCAACGACTGGAACACAAACATCACCTGAGGATCTGGATCCCAAATCCAGCACATACACAAAACAGAGGGTTAGATAATATAACCATAAAAAGAATCTAAGTGTAAGAACATACTTAACACTTAAGACATAGTATAAATAACTCAATTCATAAACATATATTGGTTCTAAGTTGTTCATATCTCATAACCACAAAAGGGTACATCATGTCACAATAATATCACATTCTCAATCAATTGACAAAGTATACATGTCATCAATTATCAATCATTTACTACACATCTTATAACACACATAATCACTTAATCATATTATTAAGAGATATCAATCAATGTCATATACCAATTAACACATTTAATCACATATCCCTAATGCAACTAATGTCAATTACTCATGTCATGTCACCCTAGACACGACTAATGCATGTGGTACCATTTCATCAAGTTATTGGAAAACTTATTCCAAATATATCTTAGTCAACCGCAGCTACTAAGATATCTGCCATACTTTAGGATCCCCTCTAAAGTATCTGCTAAGCATACAAAATGAATGCATGAATGTACAATTACCAAACATATGGTTTACATATTTTAGTCAACCGCAGCTACTAAAATATCTGCTATACTTTAGGGCTCATCTAAAGTATCTGCTAAGCATACAAAATGAATGCATGTATATCAAATTACCAAACATATGGTTTAAACATCTCATCTTATAAAGGATATCACAATCGATGTACTTCAATCACCTTTTACAAGCACATCTCTATTAATTAAATCACATTAATTAATCTTCTCAAGTTATCTCACATATACGAGAATATTATAATCATAATTCAATTCATCATTCAAGACCCAATTTACAGTCAAATACACCATCATACATTCATAAGATCATAATTCAATCATAATATAAGCATATATATCATTTATTCAACAAAATCACATTTTTCTGCACTGATAAGCTCGCTCGGCGAGCTCAGGGCGAGCTCAGAGCGAGTAAAACCAGACAGCATCAGGTCCAACTCGCCCTGGCGCGCAATCACTCTCCCTGGCGAGTTGCTCATGACAGCACAACTGGCCCTGGCGCGCAATCACTCGCCCTGGCGAGTTGCTCAGGACAGCAAAACCTCATTCTCGGGTTTTTGGTGAAAAACTCTCAAATCTCAAAATTCCAACATACCAATTCATAAAGATGATAACTTTAGGCATATATAAGCATGCTAAACATAGAAGTACAATCTATAACAAGTATTAACAACATTTCATACTAGAAATCATCAATCTTATCATTTTTCATGAAAACTCATAAACTACAAACATCTAACAAATTCCCACAATTGAACCCCAAAGTTTGTAATTTCTTTCATCAAATTACATGAGCAATCTATATATAACATAAAAATCATTCATTTTTAAGAATCAAACCCAACCCAAAGAAAAAGAGTGTAGAGAGTTTGGGAATGGAGAAATAGACATTCTCCCCTCTCTATGCTCACTCTAATTATATTATCTAAACCTCATACATCAATTAAGTTGGATTCTCTACTCCACCAATCTCCTTAGCTTTCAATCCTCAAGCTTAAGCTCCTCTTTGTTCTTCCATTTCCTCACTCTTTCTCCATCTCAAAACCCTCTCTCATTTCTCTTTCTTCCTCCACCAAAATTTGTGACAAAATGAGCTTCTCTCTCTAACTTTCCCCTTTTATAACTAGGTTACCACTCATCAATTACCAAAACACCCTTACTAACTTAACCTAGGCCCAATACCAAAGCCCAATAATTCTATTTCAACCAATCAACTCCTATGACTAAATAACATGCATAATTATATCTAGTAACTTAACTAAATAATAATACAATTCAGCACAAGTTAATAAACACACATAAATAAACAATTAATAAAATTGGGTCGTTACACAATATAACGTTTTTTTTTAATGCTTTTAGTGTGATCTCCTTTTTTTTTTTTGATATTGATCTTTTTTTTTAGAGAAATCACATTTTTACTTGTGATCACATTCCATTGCTATAATTGACAAAAATCATTGAATCATTGAATATGACAAAAGGATCAAAATCATATGAGAATTAAATGTCAGGTGTAATCATATGACAAAAGGATCAAAATCATTTAAATCATTTAATACAGTAATAATTACATTTCTTATTATTCTTATGTGAATTAAATGTCAAAATCATATGAGAAGAGAATCGTTCTCATGATGCCACGTGTACACTTGGTTTTGAAGAAAGGCTCACAAATAATATATATATATATATAGATATTGAATTGAGCATTGAAGTGCTAACATTATTGCAGATACACTTCCCCTGCTCACATGTCGTACCACCACTAACTCATCAGGGTCATCAGATACATCAGCCTAACATTCCTTTTCTACGGTTCATAATGAATGATTATTAACCCTAACTTTTGGAACTAGAACTAAGATAATTGTTCAATCAATAATGACTTTAGACATATTGAATTATTTGATTTGTGATAATTAGAGTTAACGTTAAATACAACTTTCAATGATTTCAAACTTGGCTAACACATTAAAGTGTTGAATTATTTGATTTGTGATAATTAGAGTTAACGTTAAATACAACTTTCAATGATTTCAAACTTGGCTAACACATTAAAGTGTTGTTATCAATGAAAAGGGGTTTGAGCGAAGCCATTGGTATTAACAATTTTGTTGATTCATCCTGATATTTGGGAAAACAAATTGTAATCTATGAATGCAATTATCAAACAGTGATAGGAAAGTGATTTGAATTATCTAATGCTCTTTAATTTTTGAATGCAACCCATTTTACTTTTAGTGTCTGATAAACTCAAGATATGTTTATCATACCCATTTTACTTTTAGTGTTCGATAAACTCAAGATATGCTCATCATATCCCTCTACTCTTACATCCTTAGTATAATAAAAGGTTGTCAGAACCGAACCGGTCATCGAACCGGTGAGCTTACCGGTTCAAGGTTCAATGGTCGGACCGGAGTCGGACCGTTTTTAATTAAATATATAATTTTTATATTTTAAATAATATATAATAATAATAATAATAAACTAAAAGTTTGACAATATATATAATTTTACACTATTAAAAATTGAAGTCCATATAAAAGCTTATAATTGTATAATTTAAATTAAAAAAATAGTTATTGAGAAAGTTGGTTGCTTTTTTCTTTATATTTATTTTAAATTTGTTGGTAATTTACAACAAATATAAATTTAAGTATGTTTTATACAATAAAATAAATATGTCTTTTTTAATCTCATTACAAATTATTAATAAAAAATAAAGTTAAATGTGTTTTGTAAATAAAAATAGAGTGTCTTTGTATATGAACTACTCTATGAAGTCCCACATTGGAGAAATCTCATACTTGAAGTCTTCCACTTGGTTATAAATAAGCCTTTGTTAGGATGTTTCTTAGTGCATTTGAAGTCTCTCACTTGACTGGTCATCATTTAATGTGACTTTTAGTGGTATGAGATTGACCCCGCTTAATTTGTGGATTTTTTTAATTTTTTCAATTAAAAAAATAAGTAATTTTTTTAAACCGGTTCAGGTTTTGAACCGCCGATTTTCGGCCGGTTTTCCGGTTCAATGATTGGTTCATGCGCAGACCGGTTTTGCGGCCGACTCGGACCGGATGCAGGTCCGGTTCCCGGTCCAACCGGTTGAACCGGCCGATCCGGTCGGTTTTCACAACCTTGATAATAATATTGTAAGGTTGAACTTAGAACTTGGGGTTACAAACTTTATTTTATTACTCGACAACGATTAAGTCCATTTGTTAAATTATCCATCAATGACATAAAAATTAAGTTATATATATATATATATATATATATATATATATATATATATATGAGTCAGGATCCGTTGACACCAATTAGTTTGACACCAAATGTTACACCTCTCAATAACGTTTTAACCGATATAAATTTTATAAAATTCACCGTTGGATTGAAAGTTTATATCATATAGATCATTTATGTAAAGTTTCAGAAAAATTCAAAATCATTTGATATGTTATTGAGATATATCAAAGTTAACGGTTTGAGTCTTTTTTTTAAAACCGTTGATCTTTATGTGCCTCAATAGCATATCAAATGATTTTGGATTTTTCTGAAAATTTACGTAAATGATCTATATTATATAAACTTTCAATCCAACGGTGGATTTTATAAAATTTATATCGGTTAAAACGTTATTGAGAGGTGTAACATTTGGTGTCAAACTAGTTGGTGTCAACGGATCCTGACTATATATATATATATAGGGGAGGGATCAAATTACACCGGTGTAACATTTGAGTAATGTTACACCGCTCAATAACGCTTTAACGAATTCAAATTTTACAAAATCCACCGTTGGATTGAAAGTTTATATCGTATAGATCATTTATGATGAGTTTTATAAAAATCTAAAATCGTTTGACATGTTTTTGAGACAAATAAAGATTAACGGTATTCAATAAAAACGCATAAACCGTTAATCTTTATGTGTCTCAATAACATATCAAACAATTTTAGATTTTTGTAAAACTCAACATAGATGATCTATACGATATAAACTTTCAATCCAACGGTGAATTTTGTAAAATTTGAATTCGTTAAAGCGTTATTGAGCGGTGTAACATTACTCAAATGTTACACCGGTGTAATTTGATCCCTATATATGGGGAGGGATCAAATTACACCGGTGTAACATTTGAGTAATGTTACACCGCTCAATAACGCTTTAACGAATTCAAATTTTACAAAATTCACCGTTGAATTTTGTAAAATTTGAATTCGTTAAAGCGTTATTGAGCGGTGTAACATTACTCAAATGTTACACCGGTGTAATTTGATCACTCCCCATATATATATATATGAGGAGGGATCCATTGACTCCAGGAGTAAGTCTCTATTGACTTACTCCGCTTAATAACTCGATATCGGCATTATATTTCTTCGATCCAACCGTTGAATTCAAAGATCTTATTGAGTAGATCAATTCCACAAATTTTTATAAAAATTCAAAATCGTTTGGTATTTTTTATGAACACTTCAATTGAACGTACAAAAAACTTTTAGAAAAAACCGTTGAATTTCAGTAGTCTAAAATACATAACTACATTTTTTTAAATTTTGTAAAAATTTGTATAGTTGATTTACTCAATGAGATCTTTGAATTCAACGGTTGGATCGAAGAAATATAATGCCGATATTGAGTTATTAAGCAGAGTAAGTCAATGGAAGACTTACTCCTGGAGTCAACTGATCCCTCCTCATATATATATATATATATATATATATATATATAAGAAAACAATCTAAATAATATTCTTCGTTGCCGTCCCATCATCTTATAGTTCAAAATCATAAGTGTAAGGTTTATAAAATTAGGAAAAGAAAAATAAAATAAATTAATGGGTGTAAGTACAAAAACTAAATGTAGTTCATAAAATATTCTATCATAAGGCATGTTGCACATTTCTCTTGCTAGCACAATATCTCATTTTCCTTTGTAGAGTGTACTTTCTGAGATCTGGTTGTAATAATTCAGTCACATTCGTCATTAATGCACTGTAATAATGTTACTAAAATATGATCAAAAATTGTGTAAAAACTAAAAACTATACAGCAAAGAAGGAAATTTGAAAACGATAAAAGGCTTACGACCAACAACTTTCATTGCGATAAAAAATAAGGAAAGAAATACAATGTACCCAAACACAAACTTCATATTTTAGCCATATTTTATCTTTTTTTTGTGTGTAAAAAATAGAATATCTTTGATCTCTTTATATAGTACTCCCTCCGTTTCTTTTTAATTGTCTTTTTAGAAAGATAACACCAAATTAAGGAAGTGTATTTTTGCACGTTATCTTCCTATTATACCCTCATTTTAATCCACCAATAAATTCCTATTTTTTTGCACTTTTTTCAATAAATTTAATATATTAGGTAAAACAAAAATATTATCTTTCTCTCATAACAAACAATTGATAATTACTCTCTCTTTCTCCGGTAACAAACCATTGTCACGAAACTCTACCATCGCAAATAACACAAACCACCGTTTGCCCCGACAATGAAAAACTCAATCACAAGGTTTTCCAATTTCTTGTACTGCTTGATATGCGTGGTTATTGTATATGTTCATCTCTACAAATAATTTAAATTTTCCAATTTCTTGTACTGCTCAGTGCTCTCAAAATGGATTTTAATTTCAATTATAAGCAGTTACTTCAAAGAAACAATTTTCATTTCCTGTAAAACTAGAATTGAAAACTTGGAGACACAATCACATGATTTGATGGACAATATGTTAAAGTAGCTGAAAATTTGATGCACAATATTTTAACCTACCGTAAACTTTGGTTTTTAAAATTAAACTGTATGTAACAAACTTTGGTTTCAATTTGAAATATAATAGAGATAAACTTTGTTTTAATTTGTTTTTAAAAAAACAAACTTTGTTTTGATTTGTTTTATTGAAAAGATAAGAGCAATTGACAAAGGGCATAATTGACAAATCATACCCGTAAAATATAAAAAGGACAATTAAATAGAAACGCTAAACATGATAGTAAAAGACAATTAAAAAGAAACGGAGGGAGTATAAAGTTAACGCGCCCCTAAAACTAATTAAATAGTTTTTAGCACTTATGAAGTTGGAAAAACCCTTCACAAAATTATAATATAATCTATAACAAATTTCTCTTAAATATATATGTATATTGTGTTTGTCCTTTACAACAAACAATAAAATTAATTATTTTTTAACTAATTTTTAATTACTTTGTTAACCTTTCATGATAGTAAACGGATAATTTTCTTCTTGCATCTTGTACTCTTTCTTTTATATATTTGATTTGATTTGATCTGTCATTGAATTATTTTTAGATAATAATAAGATGTTAAATTATATACGGGACATATCATATGAGAGGAGTAATTATAATACGAGATGGGAGGATAAAATAATGACCCTCCGATGTTGTGATTAATTCTCACTATAAGCACTAGCCGCGTTCCGTGCCCGTTTGTGTGATCGATATTCTTTTTTTTTTATTTGCTGTGATCGAAATTCTCTATTGTGCAAATATAAATAACTACTTAATCTCCTTTTTTATTGGAATTGATAACTACTTAACCTCCTTTTTTGTTGTGGCTAGTTATTAAGAAGAAAAAAAATATTTTTTTTTTACTATAAAAAAACTGAAAACATACTTTTATGTGGAAGTTGTGCTTAGTTATTAAGAGAAAAAAAAAATTATTTACTAAAAAAAACTGAAAATATATTTTTATGTGGAAGTTATTTTTCAACATATACAAATATTTAGTTGTTTTTTTAAGGGTAAAATAGGTATAATGAAAAAGTCATCCCAAAAATTTGTATCCTCTTTATATATAGTAATAGATATCACATGCACCCCTTTGTATTCTGCTTTGTTTTTACCTCGCTCTCGGTCTTCTCAATTTAACCATTCCCTCGATATATAGGAGAAAAACAAAACACGTCTACATTGCAAGGGGATAAAGACCCATTTACCCTTATTTTTTTTTTCTTTTCAAAATTTATTTTTCCATTACATGAGTAATTGCATTTTTGTTGAATCAGTATTATATATTCTTCCTAATTAACCATTAAGTTTATCATGAAAAGAGTGATTTAAAACTCCTTTAAACATCTCTAGTAATTAGGAATAGGTAGTATGCGTATTAGGGATCAATTAAACCTCAAAAACTTTTTTTTTCTTAACGCTACAAAAGTATTAATCGATTTATCAGATCAGAAGAAACTGGTCAATCGATTGATGGCAGTGAAAAATCAATTTTTCTGCCCATCACAATGCATCAACCAATTCCAATTTTCTGCATTTTTAAGCACAAATCTCAAATTTTAACTTTTCCAAAATTTCAATTTAAACATCATGAGACCCAAGAGCTTTACTAATCAAAACATATGATTATTAATTGAACATCAACACACATCATTTAACAACAATTATCACCAAATTTCATGAATTTATCACCAATTTTCATCACTTTCAAAACCAAAAAATAATCAATCATACAAAACAATACCAAGCTTGAATTTAGTAAAATGCATACAAATGATGTTAATATTGATGAGTGCAGGTCTTTTGTTTTGATTATTATTACCATATAAAACCTTAATGTGAGTTTTAGTAAAATGCATACAAATGATATTGGTTACTTCTTAGACCTTGTACGATGGTTACTAGTTTCAACATCCACTTTTACACAACATATCATTTTCTCTTTCTTCCACCTACTCATTCAACACTCATTCAACTTTTACCCTCTCCAATGGTTTTTCATTCGACACTCTACCCCACCACTTTTTATTTCATATTCTTATTTAAATTTATATTTTTATGATTACATAAAAATACAATTATCGATTAAAATTAAATTAAAATAATAAACACTTAACAATTTATTTTTTTAGTTTTTTTTAATAAAAAAAATTATTTAAACATTTTATACGATACAAATCATCTTAACTTAATTTGAAATACAACACACAAGTAACATAATACAAATAATTTAAAATGCAATACAACACACAAGCAACGTAATTAGTACGATACAAATCATCTTCAACCACATCTCATTCCAAATTTTGTCCATATGTGCTTCACTAGATCTGCTTGCAATTCTTGATGACCTTTTGGATCGCGGAACTTTGGTATAAACAAATTAAAAAAAATAATAATTTGCAATGAAATAATTGAGTTTAAAGATAAAATGAGATAAAAATTCGGACAACCAATCAGATGCTGCCACGCGTCCCTCCCTATCCATCAGCTTCTTCTCTCTCCGCGTTTCCTTGCTCCCACTCGCCCAATCCGCACATGTAGCACACGCGCCAGCTGCCAACCAAATATAATGTGCCGCGTATCCTCTTGCTTGCAGGTTCAACTATGTTGAATGATTTCAACTCCTCTCCCCTCCGGCTCACTTTCAACATGCATGTACAATGGTTTTGGTGTGTTGAAAGTTTCAACACCCTCTTTCAGCACCCATTGTACATGGTCTTAGTAAAGACAATTGTATGGGGGATTGTTCTTTTTCCTTATAAAAGTCCATATCGATCATCTTGTCCGATCTTGATCAAACGATTGTTATATAAATATTTTTTATTTATTTTTCTTGTTCTTACCATCAGTATCCGCCCATTGGATCGCATAGTTTAATTTGGGGGTCAGTTCTGACATCAAATAGTTTCAACCCTCTCTCTATCGTAGCTGCGAGAGATCGAACCATGATCATCCCTACAAAGTTCAACATCAATCACTACCAAATCTAACAATAGGTAGATATTTTTTAATTTTGATTAATATTAAATTATAATTATAAAATTAAGGGTAAATAGGTTGATACCCCCTGTAATGTGGGCGAGTTTTGTTTTTCCCTCCTGTAATTTTTTTTCTTTTGACTCGCCCCTTGCAATGTTGAATTTTTTGGACTCGCCCCTTGGGTGCACTTTTTAAATCGGTTATTTTGTTCAAACCGATTTAAAAAGTGTTACTTTTTAAAGCGGTTAATCTGTTCAACCGATTTAAAAAGTGCAAATTCCTTGCACCCAAGGGGGGAAACTAAAAAAATTTACTTTACAAGAGGCGAATCAAAAGAAAAAAAATTACAGGGGGGAAAAACAAAACTCGCCCACATTACAGGGGTATCAACCTATTTACCCTAAAATTAATTTGTGACTAGATAGAAATATAGAGGCTCTGTTTGGTAAAATTAAGCTATAAGCTAGCTGATAACTAAAAAGCTAGCTTATAGCTGAAAAGCTAGTAGAATGAAATTAAAGTGTTTGGTAAATTTAGTTGTTGTAATTATAAAATGACATAAAAATATTATGTGAGTGGATAGTTATTTTTTTGAGTGGGTAGTTTTTTAATTAAAAAAAGTAAAAAAATAAAAATGATAAGGGTAAAATTGGAATAAAAGGTAAAAAACTATAAGCTCAAACGCTATTTGAAATAGCATCTGAAAAAAAACTATAAGCTAATAAAAAAAACTTGTTACCAAACACCTCCAATTTTTTGAAATAAACTTATAAACTAATACAATAAGCTATAAGCTAACTTATTTGTGTTACCACACCCAGAATCTATTGCAGAGTGAAAACCCTTGTGTCTCTTGCGTCATTCTTAAATTCTTAAACTAAGTTTTTTTTTTCGCGACTTGGTAATAGTAATGAGATAACGCACGCACACAGTTTCAGTTTCACTCACTCTCTTCTATATATGAACTCTTTCTAGGGTTTCTTCGCCCTCTTTTTTCCCAATTCAATTCCATCAATTTCTCCTCCGCCGAATCTCCGCACAAATCCGCTTGTATCGATTGTTCCTTTAATCGGTGAGTGAAAATTCAAAATCAAGAAGAAAATAGAAGAAAAGAAAAACCCCCAATTTGTTTTGTGTTGTAATTCCGACGAATTTTTCATCAATTCTTATTGGTTTCAGGACTGGTAGTTCTTGAAGGATCAACATGTATTCTTCTAGAGGGAGTGGCGCTTACGGCCAATCCTACACTGGTCAATCCGCTTATGGTCAAAACGTAAGGGTTTCGAAGAAATTCTCATCAATTGTTATTTTTTTTTTTGCAGAAAAGACTTTTTTTTTGTTTCATAAATAAATTGTGATATTTAAAGAATGGATTTTTATTCATAATTTGGTAGATTATGAGGTTGATTTTGGATTTTGTGACTGTAGTTGAGTGCTAATTATTCTGGGGCATCTGTTGGAGGACATGATGCTACCCCGCATTCTGCGGCTTCGAGGCATTCGGGTATATTAGGTAGTTCTCAGGATGCTGATGTTGGTAGTTATAGGGCTCATAATGCTGTTGCTCAGTATGGAGGACAGTATAGTTCTGTTTACGGTTCGGCGGCTATGAGTACCGCACAGCAGGTCAGCATTTTATAAATCTTTCTCATTTTATATACTATGTTATACTTTTTTGTTGTGCTTCATGTGGAAAATTGATTATAATTTTTTTTCCGGTATACAGACTCCGTCTTTGAGTACCAAGGGAGCTGGGTCATCAGCTTTAGATGCTCGTGGGGTATACTCTTTGGGTGTTTCAGATTCACCCAAGTTTGCTTCCAGTGACTATTTGTCATCATCCTCAACCCACGGGTATGGCCACAAATCTGATCAATTGTATGGTGACAAGAGTTTGGATTATTCTGGATTAGATAGAAGGCAGTATGGTGAACGTCAGAGTGGTTACATTGGTAGGGATTTATCAAGTGATCCAACTGGACGCTATGCTACTGATTCTGTTGGATATAGTCATCAACATCAGGTGTGTGTTTATTCCTAGAAAAGATTGTGGTTTCTTTATTTATCTATGTTAGGAGGAACCCATAGGTCTTAACAACATACTATAGGTTACCTGCATGCTTTTTTTATTGTAATCATATTACACTCGTTATATTATTCAGCAATCAGAAATTTATGACCGCATTGATCAGGCCACTTTGCTTCGACAAGAGCAACTGCTGAAATCTCAGTCCCTGCAAGCTGCCTCACTGGATGGGGGTACAAGGTATTTTATTTCTCGAAAAATTTGCATCATGTTTGTCTAATGCTCTACTTAATGATGACATGAAAATAATATTATTTTGCTTAATGAATAAGGTGCATTTTTTCTCTTCTGAGCATTATATTTAAAACAGTTGTTTAATCTTTTTTTGAGTTTCTGATGAAACTGAGCAGAAGCTGTTCAACAGTTCCTAGATGTGTTAAATGGTTAAAATATTTCTACCTACACTAAGTAGCAACACGTTTCTGGCAGACAAACTGATTATCTTGCAGCTAGGGCTGCTGCAAGTCGTCACCCAACCCAAGATCTCATGTCTTATGGAGGAAGGATTGATTCTGAGCCCCATGCTTCATCAATGCTAAGTGCTAATTCATATAGTGGACAACATGCACCATCAATATTAGGAGCAGCACCAAGAAGAAATGTGGATGATCTCTTGTATTCCCAAAATGCATCAAATCCTGGTTATGGAGTGAGCCTGCCACCCGGTAGGGACTATGGCAGTGGAAAAGGTATTCATGGAAATGCTATGGATTTGGATTACCCAGCAAATCTGCCGTCACATGGTGGCCCAACTGATAGGAAGGATGACCGGGCTAGCTATCTTAGAGATTTTGAACTAAGGGAAGAAGAACGACGCCGAGACCGCTTGCGTGATAGAGATAGGGGCAGAGAAAGGGACAAAGAACGAGAACGATTGCGAGAACGGGAACGAGATCGAGAAAAGGAACGCGAAAAGGAGCGCATGGAGCGGCGTGAAAAGGAGAGGGAGCGTGATCGCAAACGTGCACTTGAAGTTAAGCTTGAACGAACTCCAGTGCGATCCTCCAAGGACCCCCGTAGTACTTCAAAGGATCCTCGCGGGTCATCTTTGACAAAGGAGGGGAAATCTTCACGACGGGACTCCCCACATCGTGGCGCTTTACATAGGTGGATCTTAATGATTTTCTATTTCTGCGTCCTGCTCTGGTTCTGAATAACTAGCTGCTTGTATATCTTGCAGCATATTGTAACTAACTTTATGTTCTGTTATTTATACTGAAGGCACCGTTCACCTGTTAAAGAAAAACGGAGAGAATATATCTGCAAGGTAAAAGGAAATGGAACTTATTATTCCTATTCAAGGAGCCTGTTCTGCTTTTTTTCCACTGGAGATCCTTCGATAATTGCATAATAGGATTTACTATTTCCCATTATAGCTAATAATTTTTCATCTGAACCGTTTATTGTTTAAAACCTTGGACTCAGTTTATTGAGAAGTTCACCCTTGACCTCTACTTGTCCACATGATTTGATTCAATGATGCTGGGGAATTTCAGTTCTTTGTTTCCTTTTCTCTCCAAAGTCCTTGTTGAGTGTGCATCCTCAGAAATCTTGTTTGTTATTGGGTTTTAGATGTCCTTTTCTCCACACCCATATGTTCATTTTGCATTTGTGTTCTGTCTGGTGGTGGTTCATTGCTTTTTTTCCCCTTTCTCTTTGTTCCAAAGACCCTGCTTTTAATTTTGGGATGTCTTTCAGTTATTACTTGGCAGTTCTATGCAGCCATTGCTAAAATCTTGTTAAAAGGGTGTATATGTTTTTTAGGAGTATTTCTATCCTTATTGTTTGTACATAGACCTGTTTTATTTTTTGATTTTTTTGTTTATTAGATACCGCTGCATATTTCTCAAGTTATATTAATTGTATTAATTGAGCTTACATTGATGATACTACACAAACAGGTTTACCCTTCTTGTTTGGTAAATATTGAGAGGGATTACCTTTCAATTGACAAACGATACCCACGACTCTTCATCTCTCCCGAATTTTCCAAGGTACACACTGATACTGTTTGCTTGTCTGGTAATAATTATTATTGGGGATATTACCAATTTTCTAGAATATATCTCAATAAGCTTATGTTGGATTTTTTTAAGAACAAAATAAGCTAATCCAAACATAATTCACTTCCTATATGATAAAGGTTCAATTTTGATTTGACATTTTATATAAATGTTTAGGCTGTTGTGAACTGGCCGAAGGAAAGCCTTAAACTCTCTATGCATACTCCTGTCAGGTATATTCTCTTCATGTTTCAATTGTGTTTTTTTGTTCTTCTATCTTGTTCAAAAGTTTAAGAATCGATTTGTCTGTTTTTGTAGTCTGAATATCTTGAATTTCTCTAGTAAGAGGCCCACAAATATTCCTGTAATATTTGGTAAATAAATATTTAGGTGGAATATCTTTTAAAATTTAGTTGATTAATAGCGGTAACATTTTCACTAATGTTTTGGCACCGAAATGGTGGTACACAATTATTTCTGTAATATTTTTGGTAAACAAATATTTGGGTTTGATATCTTTTAAATTTTTTTGTTTGGTAAGCTTCTGCATTGTTTTTTAAAATTTAGTTGATTGTTGGTGGTAACATTTCAATAATATTTGGTTTTCGTGATAGTTACAAGCTGGTCTACATTGTTTTTTTATAAGTAGGAAAACTATATTCTTCATTTGTAGAATATGTTTTTAATTGATATTGCATTTGAGAAATTATAAGTAGAAAGAATATGGTTTTGAGCAGTTTTGAGCATGACTTTGTTGAAGAAGAAAGTGCTAGAGACTCCTCCAGCAAGATTTTGACGGTTCAACCTACAAGTTCAGAACAGAGAAATACAGTTTGGAATGCAAAAGTAGGTTTACCAACTAATATTGTAAACCATGCTCTACTCTTGATTTTATATGTGATAGCTTTTATTTTGCTAAATAAATGTAATTATTTTGACTTGATATTTTTTGTGCCATATCTTTTATTTTTATGTGTGTAGTTTATATCTTAGTAATAATTTAATACCAAAAGTAGGTTTTTGAGAACTTGAACTCTATTGTTTGTTTGCAAGAGATTTATATAGTTGTAGTATACAAAATAGTTGTTCTTGAGAAGTGATCATTCTCAAGAGTCCTCTGATCTGAATGATATAGTTGACTTGCTTTCCGATTTTGTTCTAGATATTCAAGTGTATTCGAGTTAAACCCATTGGTTTTCCTGCTACCCGTCTTTTTTCTCAGGTCTTTTGCTCCAAATGTTTTTTTTCTAATATTTTAATGTTTTACTGCAAAATGAATGACCTAGCACACTTTTGATTATGTTCCCCCTTAATTTGGGCATGTTGGCGGGTCCCAATTTCTTAGACAATTATTATCTGATACTGCTAGTTCCCAGCCAGTGTTCTATTTCCAGCAATGTCAACTTTCCTTTTCCAATTTTGCTATTGGCTTGTTGATTTGAGCAATAGTTTGTTTTTTTTAGTATTTATACTTGTGTAAGATTTATAGTCTTCTGTTTGGACATGCTGGTACCAAGTTAATAATTATGGAGATTATTCAATCTATGGGTATATGCTGTCATATTATTGGTCTGCTGTTTGATATTGATGTGTTAACTGTTTAATTCTTGAGAGATTTGGCGCTTCTACTGTTTGATAACCAGTTTTTTTTGTCCTTGTTTCAGGTAATTTTGATGAATGGGCTTAGTAGGGGTGCATTGGAGGAGCTGTCATCAGATAAACTTCTTGATGACCGCATTCCTCATATTTGCAATTTTCTTAGGTTTGCGATCCTTAAGAAGGACCATTCTTTCATGGCAGTTGGTGGTCCATGGGAACCTGCTGATGGTGGGGATCCATCTAATGATGATAACTCTCTGATCAGAACAGCCCTTAGGTTTATACCTCAATATCATGACATGATAATTGCTGCGAAAACTGATGCTTTCCCTTACTGAATAATGGATATTTTTCCTACTTTTACAGATACACAAAGGATATTATTCAGCTTGATTTGCAGAAGTGTCAACACTGGAACCGATTCCTTGAGGTACAATCATATTTTTTGACTATTTATTGGTATTTAGCTCGCGTTATTTTTTAGTGTTTAAACTTCTTTTGTTGTAGGAGCAAGTCAATAACTATCATTTAATGTTTTCACTTCTACTGTTGTAGTTTGTATCTTCATGTCTTAAGAGTGATGAACTTTTTACATTTGCTAGGTTTAATAATTTTTGTAACACCTGTTTCCTCTTTGTTACTTTTGGTGATTATCTTTGTTTCTTTTGTTATGTTTTCCAGATACATTATGATAGAATCGGTAAAGATGGTTTCTTCAGCCACAAGGAAATTACTGTACTTTATGTTCCTGATTTGTCTGACTGCCTCCCTTCATTGGACGAATGGCGTGATCAGTGGCTTGCTCACAAGAAAGCAGTGGCTGAAAGAGAACGTCAAATTTCTCTAAAGAAAGAGGTTGGTTTTATTTATTAGTTTAGCTTGTTACATTTACATGATTATTTTGGATGGAGTGGATTGCAATAGACATTGTTTGTTTCCATGTTCATTCTAGTATTATCTTTTAATATTGTTTTGGTAATATTTCAGAAATCAAGGGCTAACAAGGAATCAAATGGTCAGTAGACTACTACCTTCACCTTCTTCCTGCACATGGCATTGTATCATTTTCTTATTCCAATCATGTATTGTTGTATCTTTCTTTCTAATGCATGACTTCATAGCCCTTTACTCTCCTGTACATGGTTTGGTACCGTTTTCTTCTTACCCGAGTTATCTTTATCTCTAGTTGTGATTATTTTTCTTTTTCAATAATTTAGATAAATCAGATAAGAGGAAGGATTCCGCTGCATCTGGAAAACCAGATGTTAAGAAAAAGGAGAAAGATAATAGTACTGTTAAGGAAGAGAGTGAAAAAAAAGCTGGCGCGAGTAAAAAGACAGTTGCTAAAAATGATGACGTGGACGTAGGTGAAGGCAAGACTGCTGAGAAAAAGCCAGTGGAAACTACCCCTGGTCAACCCACAGGAAGTGTGAAGTCTGTGAAGAAGAAAATTATAAAGAAGATTGTGAAAAAAGTTGTCAGTAAGACAAATGATACTGTAAAGAAACAAAGGGAGAAATCAGGTGAGAAGGATGTTGCAGACAAAGTGGCAACATCAGATGTTCCTGCTGATGAGGTCAAGTCTTCTGTGGATCCTACTGGGATTCAGACTTCTGGCAAAGACATAGTTACGGCAGACATTCCTGTTGCGAAAACTGATGATGAAGGAAAAAAGGGCAAGGAAATAAACAGTTTGGAAAATAAGCCGCTGGACAAACTGGATCCTGCAGTTAATTCAGGTACCAAGGATGCTACGGTGAAAACTATAAAAAAGAGGAAAATTATCAAGCGGGTACCTAAAAAGAAGGTGGTTGATGAGGCTTCTAAATCTTTAGTAAATGAAGAGAATATTGCAGCAGTTCCGGCAAAGGATGGAACTGATGACACTGGCAAGCAGGCTGGTGATGCAGACACCATAGTACCCGAGGGCAAGAAACCTGCAAAGGTAGTAGTAACCAAGAGAAAGTTGAAAACACCAACCTCTGGGGTGCAAGATGATGCAACTGATTCCAATAAAAGAAGCACGAATACTGATAAAAAGGATGGAGAGAATGCTGTGGCTGCTCCTTCAAATGATGTTACACAGAGCACCGGCAAGCTGGCTACTGATGCAGACACAAAAATTACGCCGGTGGCAAAAAAGAAAATTGTGAAGGTAGTTCCTAAGAAAAAGTTAAAGGCGTCTACCTCTGATAAGCCAGAAGGTGCAGGTGATTCCAATAAAAATGAAATGAAGTCTGACAATGATGACAAGAAGGATGGAAAAGGAACTGGAGAAAAAAGTGGATCCAAAATAGCTAAACAGAAAACCTCTGAGAAAGATACTCAAATTGTGAAGGGGAAACTGAAAGTTGGGGATAAATCAAAAGATGAGAAAGTAACAAAAGAGAAAGATGGAAAAGATGAACCTAAAAGCAAATCTAGTAAAGAAGTGAAAGAGAAGAGGAAGTCTGATGAACCTCCTTGGCACCCTGGATTTGTTCTAAAAACAAAATCGACAAATGATTCTAAAGTACGTTATTTTTTAGCTTAACTTTCGAAACACATTTACATGCACTATCTTTTGTACACAGTCTAATGTCAGTTATTGTACAGCTACGGTCCTTGTCACTGTCTCTGGATTCATTGTTGGATTATACTGACAAAGATGTTGAAGAGTCAACACTCGAGGTCTGTTTGTTTTTTTTTTCTTCTTTTTTCTATGCAACTTTTTTCCCCATTATTTGTTAAATGGACTGTTGTTGATTCTCTTTGGGGCTGTTTCTGGTTTGATATTTTTGCAGCTTTCATTGTTTGCCGAATCATTTTATGAAATGCTTCAGTTTCAAATGGGTAGTAGGATTTTGACTTTTCTTCAGGTTGGTTAATGTTACTTTTTGTTATGTTATGCTTGACTTTATTCTGTAAAGAATGCTAACTAGGTTTACCATTTTTCTTCAGAAACTTCGTGAAAAATTTGTGATCAAAAGAGCTCAGCGAAAGAGGCAGCGGGGAGAGGAGCCTGACAAGGATAGTGCGAACAAGACACCCACAAAACGCCACAAGAGTGATGATTCTTCTGTTAAGAAGAGTGAGACAAAAGAGGACACATCAAATCCAACCCAAGCAGATAACGAAAAAACTGTTGCCGAGAATGATAATTCTAGTAATAAGGAGGATGATGTGAAGATGGAAAATGCATCAGACGAGGAAGTAGAGCCGGAAGAAGAGGACCCTGAAGAGGATCCAGAAGAGGAAATGGAAAACGGTAGTCCCCAACACGACTCATCCAATGATAAAAACGCTGAACAAGAGGCTGATGCAAAAAATGAATCTGAAAATGTTACTAGCAATGAAAAAGCAGCCGATGAAACTTCTAAAGGGGAAATAAAGGTTAAAGACGAGGTGAAAGAGTCCAAAGACGATGTTCAACTCAATGATGAAAAGGAAAGCAAGGTTGATACAATTAAGAAAGAAACCCCTGCTGTTAAGGAAGCTGTTGTGGACAAAGAATTGTTGAAGGTACTTGTTTTTTCTTGTACAGTTTCAATTGGTTATTTTTGCTTCTATTTGGTCATCTACGTATGTCATAATTTAGTTTTCCATGAAATAATACTTTGATTTATTTTTAATTGCAGGCTTTTCGATTTTTCGATCGGAATCGTGTTGGCTACATTAGGGTAACCCACCTTGGTCTTTATTTTATTATTATTGTTTATATATTAAACCTTCAAGAATGATAAAAATACTTTTTTTTTTCCTCCAGGTTGAAGATATGAGAATAATAATCCACAATCTAGGGATGTTCCTTTCTCACAGGGATGTGAAGGTGTGAAAATTACTGAAGTCTGTTTAAGTTTTCTTATTTTCCTTCCTCTTGTGTTCACTATGATTCCATCCTAACGCTCTCTATAAATACAGGAGCTTGTACAAAGTGCATTGTTGGAGAGCAACACCGGGAGGGACGATCGGATACTTTATATCAAGTTGGCGCGAATGAGTGACATTTGATGCCCCCGCTTGTAAATTTAAGAATTTGACATTCATTTATTTTTCTTGCTTTGGTTAAAGGATAGGTGGTCCGTTATTTGTGTTAGTGAGGATAAAATGTTTATTGATGAGACCAAATTCGGCAGGTCATTTTCGTGCAAGATGCAATCCTGCCTTTTCAAACAATTTTTTCTTCAATTTTTACTAGTTGCTTTTCAAACATTTATGTTGTCCTAGTTGAGTACTTTTATGTTGAATTTTTTGGTTTAATGAATTTTAAACATTTGGATGTTAATTTCACATATATTTATAAATTATCATGAATGCATCTCAATTCTTTCTTGCACAAAAAAAAATAGGAGCAATGTGAAATGAAAGGTTGATAGAGCTTTGGGGGGAAAAATTAGTATATTGAAGAGCAAAATATGAAATGACAGGATGTTGGTAATGATTACTGCATAAGAGTAATATGGTTAAGCTGGTTGTAAAGAAAGAAAGATTCTCTTCTCATCCCCATGACTCTTTTAAACCCTCCAATATTCCGATTTTACCCCTGTCCAAAAACTTCGGAACGTGTTTTCCGAAATTTTTCTAGTTCAAATTCGTCGAAAACTTCGGAAAATACATTTCGAAGTTCATATTCAAGGCAAAAAAAACTTCGGAAAATGCATTTTCCACTAGTGAGTGAGTTGACATGATCCAAATTTTAAACGAGGAAACTTCAATATATAACTAATTGAATAGAGAACATGCATGGTAGATTCATTTTTTTCAATGATAAACTTATATTAGATATCAGAACCACGACAAAAGTACAGAGTACAATTACTAAAAATAACACAACAAAGTGAAAAATTGAGGGAAAGATAAAAACACGTAAAACAAACAATTTCAAGCAACAAAATACTAGTAATAGGGAGAAAAAACGGACAAAAACAATTGGACACCTATCTAGCAGGCAACAAAATGAACCAATTTGAGCAAAGAGATATGCTGAAGCAGCCTATGCTGAATAAGACAACAAGAACAGGACAACGTCCAACCAAGTACAAATTGATCCTCCCAGGTGAACAACCTCTATCGGTCCGAACAATAAACGAGTTTCACCATCTACTCATAGTGGAAAAAGAGACGACCAAACGTCTTATCATTAAACCATTTGCACGAGAAGAGAGGGAGTTAGTGATGCCTCTGAATTTGTTATATTTGTTTACAACTTTTGTGTCTCTCAGAAATGCAACTAGGGTCTAGCTTTGGTTTGATATTCTTTGGAGCGACACCTGAAGGGCGAAGTCACAAGTAACACATAAATGATTAACCGACTCCACCAAAAAAATCCACTAAACACGCACAAGTTACCACTAGAATCAATAATTACTCCAATGAAAAGATTTTGGCGAATAAGAGCCTATCCTTGATAACTACCAGGAGAAGAACTTTCTCCCCCGATTTGAACATTCTCAAACTTTAGGCAAATTTGAACATTCTCTTAAGAACTTTCTCCTCCGATTTGGGAGGCTTATGGAACTACTACCTACTTCAGTTCTGATCCCATCTTCTTGATAATGATAATAATTATATTAATGAAGGTTCTCTGGACGTTCGGAAATATCAAACAAATTTTTTTAGGATGATATAAGTACATAGTGTTTATTAGTGTTATCGATTACTAATTTTTATCGGAGAATTTGTGAGGACACTCATAGTGAATTCACTCCTGCTATTATAATTTTTTCATATGCAGAAAATAGTAATCGAACCCCTAACTACCGTTAAAGGCTCACAATTAGGATAATTTTCATTTAGACCAATTAATTGTTGGTATATCAAACACAAGTTTGTTGTTGTCTAAAGTACTCCAAACTATATACTACTAGTTTTAAATTGCAATTGTAGTTATGACACTAAAGTTTATATTGCCGAAATATGGTTAATGTGGTTCAAATTAATTAGTGTAATAAAAAAATTAATTGTATTTTTAAAATTGTCCAACGAAAACTGGTTCCATGAGAATAAGAAAGTACTAACACACAATTATTTATCCTAACTGTCTGATTTAGAATCGACATACGAAATTGTTTATAGTTGGTTTCGTTAGTGTATATATGAACCATTTGATTTTAAATCAATGACAGTGATTTCAAAACAACGCATATATTGTGTATAAATAAATAAATCTTGAGTTATGATTGCATAAAAAGATTAATAATAAAGGCCTTCTTACTCATCTTAACATATATTGTGCTTATATTGTGCTTAAATGTTAACAATTAACATTTGGTTATAATTCATTTTAAAAAAATTAAGTGAAATTTGCTTATGATTGATTCTGGAGGGATTATTCAGCAGGGAAGACAAGACATACCAAATATTAATTCCAAGTTCCCTGCCTAAATTATTTTTTGAAGAGGTTCCCTACCTAAATTATTAAACTGAAGATGAATATATATACATATAACTAGCATCATAACTGAGATTCAAAAAATGTTGTTATGATGCTCCTAGTGATCAGACTAAAAAACTTAGAAATTAAGAAAAAGCCATTTTGGATGAAAACTTATCACTCATGATGAAAAGGTAAAACAATTCCAAAATGGTTACAAGAACTCTGAAATCAACAGAATTGGCACTGAATTAAGACATTGAACCTAAAAGAAATATGTACATTAAATAGACACAACAAAACAAGCTAAAATTCCAAACAAAGCTACAATTCTACTATAAGAATGTTCATAAACAACAATATAGGCTTGGCACAAGGTAATAACTCACCATAAAAAGATGGTAATTTTATTGAAAACAAATTGTGATTATTGGTTAAGGTAATCTGCTAAGTGTATTAATTGTCAACACAACTAAATACACAAAACTACATAATCCAAACTTAGCACAAATAATGTAGACCTTGTATTGTTAAAAAATAATATAAATAATGTAAATATGTAAAAAATAATGTAAATATGAAAATATGCAAATAATGTAGACCTATTTCAATTAAAAAATAATGTAGACCTTGTATTGTTAAAAAAAAATATGTAAATAACAGAACATAACATACACGGATCTGGATTCTCTGCGGGATTGATTTAAGATCGGACGATCAAAATTAATCAACACATCACACATTTAATATGTGGAATCGAAATCCGATGTACACCTAGCTTATACATGAAAACCAGTCCATCTTTTAAAACTCCTAAAATCCTTCCCATCAGAAACAGCCATACCTATTCCAACACTTCCACCATTACCAACACCTCTATAATACAATCTCCATTCATTTTCTTCATTATCCATATAAACCAAACAAGGTGATCCAACATCTTTATCATCCCAACAACCTTCATTTGAAGGTATCAAAATAGCCTCATCTTGAACCCTAACCCATTCCATCAACCCATCAGGTGAAATTGCCACACCAATACACCTCCTTCCATTACTACCTACACCTTCATAAACCATCACATAGTTTCCACCACTTTTGTTCCTTGTAACACAAGCATTCATCACTCCAAACTCATCAAAAGAACCAACTTTACCTCCCCCCATTATTTTCCCTAATTTTAACCACTTAATACCATCTCTTGACCTAGCAATTCCAATACAAAACTCACCTTTTTCCTTATCAAATGAATGGTAATACATCCGTAAATCGCCATTTCCATGATAAACAACTTGTGGTGATGAAATAAACAATGAATCCCAATCTTTTTCTTGACCAACATCAATCAATGCTCCACTATGATGTTGTCCTTCAATTCTAGCCCAATTTCTACCATCTTGACTTATAGCTAAACCAGGTAATGACTTCAAAATCTTACCTTTACCGAAATTCTCATCATTCAAACCAATTGGGCTATCAAAACTAAACTCCGAAGAATGATCACGAACCTCTACAGCTTCGGAACTGTATCCGGTATAATAAAGCCAATAAACAGCATTTGAACCTCTAACTCTGTAACTAGACATGATTAACAACCCAGAAGGCCTAATTCCGCAAGTATCGAAACCCCACCAATCTTTACCACAATTCATCACAAAACCAACATCAGAACCTGATTTTGCAGGTCCTCCACCGCGTTCCCAATGAACACCATTGCTTGAAATTGCTAAACCTATTAAATCATTTGAAGGTTTTCCTTTTGGTCTTCCATGATACCACATATACCATCTCTCTTCTTCATCACTTTGAAACCTTTTCACTACTGGTGATCCAATATCTTCACTATCCCATGAGTTTGAAAAACCCAAATCAAAAACCAACCCTCTTGAAAACAAAGAAGTAGTAGAATTAGAAGATTGTGAAGAATGTGATGAAGATGAAAAAAGTTCATTTTTTTCTTGTGGTTGTGATTCCTTGTGGGATTTGTTGGAAAGTGAATTGGGTTCATTGTTTTTTTTGTTGTGAGTGTCATTGTTGGTGCTTGTGTCTGGTTTTGTGGAACAATGTAATAAGAAAGATTGAAACTTTGTGGTGAATGGAGGGTTTGAGGAGACAAATGTGAGAGTGTTGGGTTTAGGGGAAGAAACCCATGATTGAATTAAGGTTGTTGTTGGGTTTTTAAGGTTGTATGGTTTCAAAGAGGGAAATTCCATTGATGACAATGATGATGAGTCCATAGGTAGAATGAGGTATGTGGAGATGTTGAATGTGGTGTACAATTTTGGACCAATTGAATAGATGGTTTAAATTCTAAAGAAAATACTATATGAAGTGGGAAATTGAATGAGATGAGATAGAAATTGTGTGTGTGGTGAGTGTTTAATTTAACCAAAATCTCTTCCACTTACTACATTAGAGAATGACTAACTTGCAAGAAAAGTGTCACTGTCTCAAGCAATGTTTTGAACATTGACTCCACATAGGACTCGATGAAATTATTAGATCATTGATCGAACCACTTATTACCCATTGAATTGCATAATTGAACCGAATTGAAATAGATGATTTGGCCCATAAACTTAACTCAATTGATATGGACATTGCTGTAGAAGTTGGCGTTCGAACCCCAATTAAACCGGATTGAATTAGAAGACTAGGTCTTTAGAAAATTCTAAAGTAACTCGTAACACCTATAGATGTAAAAATAAAATAGAAAAGTTAACTTAATTTTATAAGCTCATTCTTCAAATTCAAAGTAAAATAAATGTTTTTTTTTATATTAATTTTAATGGATATTTCTTAAAAATATATTTTGATAGAGTAACTAAGTACAATTACATTGTTTAATTTTTAATTTCAGCGACTCACTTGTAAGGAAATAAAACTAAGGAAAAATTAAATTGTAATTTAAAAACTTAAAAGTAGGAGTCCTAACAATTGAGTCGGACTAATATATTTTTTTCTTTTACGACTAGTTTAATCTGGTCCGGGAATCAGTTATTCCAGCCCCCTTCCGATCGCAGTTGCGGGGGATCGGACTGTGGTCTTCCCTACCAAATTCAGTGCTAATCACCACTGAACCAACTAACGATTGGTTGAGTCAAACTAATTAGATTCGTGCGATACTGATTAGAAATTTAGAGTATAAACACGTTTTCATTAATTTAAAATCATATTGTCCTCCACTTATGCTATATTTTATTTTTGTAAAAAGTATCAAATTTTTCCTTAGACAAAAATTATATATGTTAGATGCTGATATTTTTCTGAAGAAAAAAAAATCATTATATAACCTCATGAGCTTCTTTTCCTTTGATTTTGCTCAAGTATAAACTTTTTTCCAAACCAGAACAGTGAAAGTGTTCCCTTTATAATCTTTTAATTAAATAATGTTTCTTTTATATATTCTTTACGTAATATATAAAAGGATATGTGGAATGGGATCAAGATGAACATATAACCAATCTTTATAGATTTTGTGTTCACCATAGCTTTGATATAAAAGAGATTCTTTTTTGACTAGTGATATTAAAGAGATTCTTTAGTAAGCTTCTTCTGCACCTCAAATATGCTCCCTCTCTGTTCTTTTCTAGAACAAATATCAACCTTGACTGCGGATGGCGGTGGTGGTGTTGATCGGAGGAGAGGTACCTGCAAAAGACAACGACAAAGTCGATTCAAGCATAACATAGTAAGAGAGTAAATATAACATGGTAAAAGAGCAAAGAATGACAATGTGAGACATACCTTAATTAGAACAAAACATGATCCTTGTATAAGAAGTGAGGGGGACCTTAATGCACACTCACAAGTAGCCATAAACAAAATTCAATCAAAAGAGTCCAGATCACCTCCGGAGTTTTTGTTGGGTCAAGGAAACATGGGATCATTCACATTAGACTCAGAGCAACAATACAAGTGAGTTGAACACCATATCTTAACCCAAAATATTAAGGTATCAGGTTTACAAGTTATTATAAAGTGTTCAACATCTACTTTTCCATCTGACGTGGGACTCAAATCATACATAAAATACCAATAACTTTCCAGTTCACTTGACATATGCAGGTGATCTTAACACTTAGAAAAATATGTATTAAAATATTGGGATGTTACGATCAATGATAAAACTAGAAGACTATTATTCTACCATAAAATTGTATTTACTAATATCTTTAAAATTGAAAAGTGCATTGAATTGGTGAGACCTCTAATATCACAATTCAATTACTTAAAACTGTTCCAATTAGAATCAAACTTCAATTTAATTGTAGACAGTACTAGTGTGTCTAGAGCTATTAGAAATTAGAATGGGCTAATCCGAATGGGCGGATCCGTCAAGGCCGAACTTTTTTTTTTCTGGGCTTGAGCCTTTAAATTTTAGTCCGAATTTTTTTCCAGACTTTTCAGTCTGGCCCGTTAAAGCCTGATTAAAATATGGGCTAGCCCGAATCGGCTACAAATAGCCCGAATCCCAATAAATTATAATAAAAAATTTAAAAATTAAATATGAATAACCTATTTTGTGTTATGAAACTAATCTAAACATGACTAAGAATATAAAAGAATAGTTTGTTTGCTCTTTTGGATTTTGGTGCCCTGGTTTGTTTTCAGATCTGTTGAGATTTGCAGGGATCATTTCTTTCAATTTTGCATCCACGACGCTAGAGAAGTTAGGAAGACTGGCAGTTCTGGCTAGAAATTGCCTTGTACTCGTTGCTGCTGTAGCGAGTTGTCGGTTCTTGTCTCTGTTTCCGTGTTGACGGTCGGATACACTCACTGTGCTCTAAGAGATAGATTATTTTTTAGTCCGTCTTTACTTGTAATGGTTGAATCGTTTACACATCTCTTTTTTGCAATTTAATTTCGGGTCCCGTGTTGGACTTGCTGGATTGTGTTTGATGTGTCTTCGATTGCTTCACATTTGGATCTTTTACTGAATTTCGTTCGGTTGGATTTGCTTTACCCTTTTTGGGTTGTATATATGCTTTTTGTGTGTTTGTTGGGTTAGGTTCTTGCCCCCCCAACTTTGTTTGTACTTCTTTGTTATTTAATATATTGTTGTTTGCTTAGGAAAAAAAAAAGGAGAAGAGAGAAATAGTAGAAATTGTATTATTCTCTTCAATGTTTGTGTTTACATGACAATATAGGTACTATTTATATGGCAATATAATGGGCCAGTGGAATAGTCAATGCTTAATGGACATCTACTCAATTATTCATAACATTTTGGATGATTTGAACTTAGTTTGTATTATGAGAGTTTAATTTTCCATGCTACGAGTTTCTCAAACAACTCCTGCTGCTTAAGCAGCGAACAATGTTTTTTTCCTCCCAAATTTCTCATTTTTATTCATTCGCTACTTAAGTGGCGAATCAGTAAAAATAAACTCGTAGGACGGCAAATGAAACTCTCTTTTATTATTAGTCAAGGGCCTTGTCTTTTTTTCTTTTTTTTTGCTTGATATGTGATGCCTAGATTTTTTTTCGATAACAAGAGATGTTGTGATTTGGTTTGCTGAAAATACAATATAGGCTTGGGTGTTTGTGTCTAATTTGTGAAAACAAATGGTCTTTAATTATCGTGTCGAAAATGCAATATAAATTTAGTTCAATTTGTTATTAAATTATTGATCCTGTATATATAAATGTATGTTTTTTTAAAACATTTTTTTTACCAAAAATCATACAGATCAACAAAATTTAAAACAAAAAACATTTTTTTGCCATTTTCAATTTTTAGTTTGGAAAAACTAAAAAAAATGTGGGATAGCTCGAAAGGCCGAAGCCCATATAGGGAAGAGCTCGGGCCATGCTTTTTCGGACCCGTTTTGCATCTGGGTTTTTTAAGTTCAGTCCGATGAAGCCCGAAGCCCGTTCGGGCCGACCCGTAATGGACAGGGTAGCCTGTTTTGATTGCTCTAAGTATGTCTACATATACGCGGTACGGGAATTATTTTTTTTTAATTAAGTTAAAAATAATGTTTTTACTTCATATCTCAAATTATTTTGATTTTAATTTGAGATATGAAATTATAGAAATACATAAAAATATGAAAATACAACATAAAAATTGAAAATTTTCAATTTAACATTCAAAAGAATTGTCAAACAAAATTCTCTTTTCATTTTGAAAAGAAAGTTCTTATGAGTAAAAAAGTTACAACACAAAACTAAATAGAAAAGTTATTTTTTCTCATTCAAAATGCGAAAAAATCACAAGCAACTTGGCCAAATATTTTGGCTTTCACAATTCAGACAATTTGAAATACTCAAATAGTAAAATGGGGATTTATGCCAAAGGAATACCTCAACTCATATAACAACAAAAAGGGTAGTCAATAACAAAAAGAGTAGTCAATAAAATGAGGACACATGAAAAATCAAAATGTCACAATGAATTGTTGAAAATATCAAAATGTCACAATGAATTGTTGAAAATTTGACATCATTCTCCGCTACATTGTCTTTCATTTAAGATATCACAAATATTCATCTAGACCCTGCACAACATTTTCATTCATGTCAAACAGTATTAATCACTTGAATGAGTAATGATCAGAAATAAGTATATCAAACAAAACTAAAACAACTTTTAAATCACTTTAGTTACTGCCCGATGCAATTCCTTTTTTCTTTGTTGCATCTCTGACCATTCTCCTATATATGTTAATCTTTTCTTATAAGTTTTCTTTGAACCACGACTACTACAGCACACATTCACCAAAAGACAAAAAAAATAATCAAATATATTATTAGAACTTTAATAGACAGATTAAAATATATTCAAAATCATCCTAAAAACTTATCTACTTGTTGTAAATGTTACTACTATAAATGTTGAATCACCAAAAGATAAAATAAATTTCACCAAATGTTATCATTGATTTTTATTGGTATTTTATTTATACCTTGAACTTGATGTTGACTGTGCTGGAGAAAAATCTTCACGTTTCGCCATATTATACAAGGCATCCATTTGACTAAAATATTCTTTCTTCCCATCAACTCTGTACCGAACCTACATCCAAATAATTATCAATAGATACATTAATTATATAAAGGGAGTCTAAAGCTGATATATTTAAATAAATATACCTTTTAAAGATTCAAAGCCTAGTTTTTTTACTAAAAAATCAGGTCGAGCCAATCTTTAAGTTGGACAGACCATAGTCCATGCGGGCGGCATGGCCTATTCCCACTCCCACTTTCAATTAATTTAATTATTATGAGCATTTTAATTTTCACATATTATTTTACTCTAAGATTCAATACAATCATCATCTTCCTATGAAATTTATATTATAAACAATTATAATGAGACATAGAGAGAAAGTTGCATGATAAATTAAATAAAACCATACTATGAGCTTATTTTTTTCAAGATTGTAGTCAACAACTGTTCCAAGGCATCTCACTCCATTGCGTTCCCTACAAATATAGAGCCCCATAAATTGGTGAAGCTCATAAGGTTCTATTCTAGTCGCATTTGCTCTCTTAGAGAACCATGGGCTTCTCTTCTTGACAACTCTACTTGAAGAAGCAACACCTTCATTAATAAAGGAAAATAATATTATAACTAAGTTGAAACAAACTAAGTAGAATTAATGGACTGTAGGTGTGTGAAATAATTTTGCACCGACATTCAAAAAGAATAATTCATCATATTGGCATGTAAGGTGATATATATTGTGACCTTATTCTAAAAATAGAGACAAATTATTCGGTTCTTATTGAACACTAATGTAAACCTAATTTACATTAATAATACAAATGTGTAAGTCTAATTTACACATTTGCCACCAAATATAAGCACATATGCAGTCACATATATGCCTTAAGAATATACTTATGTAGCAATGATATCTTTATAATATTGTTGATTTGTTATTTAATTGATCTACAATTTCAAGATAACAATTCTCTCTTTGTCGTAATGAATCATTGTTTAGGAAACTTTTAATTATTTGTATAAAAATATATAACTTAAAATGGTGTATTAGTTGTTCATACTAAGTTATGGATACTAAAACTTTTAAATGGTATAACAATAACAACAAAAATTCTTCTTACTTGAACTTTTTCCCCTCTTTTTTTTTGAAGTAGATGTCTCTTCAAGTGAAGACATTTTTATTTCACCTTCAACAGTCTTCTCTAAAGTACTATTCCTACAATCATACACGTTTCATCACAAATTAATACACATAATGATTAAAGATAAGAAAAGGTGAAAATTGTTATTAGTAGAATAATGAATATATTTGCTTATCTATTGTTTATACCTTGAAACTGGTAGTTGCTGAATACAGCATAACTCTTCCTTATTTGCCATATTGCTCAGAACAACATCTGGACTCAAATACTCTATACGGTTATCATACTCGAACTGAACCTAAATATCAAAATAAATTATGTCAATGAACAAGTAAATTGATAATAAGTTTATTTATACTAAAATCAACATTTTATAGAAGTTTCAAAAGAAAAATTGGCTAAGCGTCATATTAATTAA
The DNA here is from genome assembly GCA_030408175.1 of Trifolium repens. Taxonomy (NCBI): domain Eukaryota; kingdom Viridiplantae; phylum Streptophyta; class Magnoliopsida; order Fabales; family Fabaceae; genus Trifolium; species Trifolium repens. The sequence goes on from CP125845.1 coordinate 35,543,113, forward strand.
AGTTATAAAGAAGATTTTTTTCTAATTTCTCCAAACTAGTCACCTATAAAGAATCATAATTTATCCAAACTAAGGGAAGCATTAATTCTTATTTTATATAAGAAAAAAAGAGAGAGAGAAAAATAGCTATTATAATTTGAAGAATTCAATTTTAAAACCATGTTAGTCTGCATTTCAAATCGCGTACTGAATCGTATGATGTAACCGAAATATTGCAGTTGCAGCAACGTACTGGGTACCTTTGCCACATTACACTACAATTAACTACCCAATCCTCACAATCGCACTGTCTGCAACCGAGGTTTTACCATGTTGTCGGTCATGTAAAATATTTTACATTCTCAATAGATCTTAATCAATCATATGTGTAAAATTGTAAGTAGTTATGATTAAAGTTAAACATTTTTTATAATTTAAATATTATAATCGATTAACAATGTAAAAAATTTTCATATGAATGTAGTCACTATAACAATGTCAAAAGTGGATCATCTTGACAGTGCATGTGTCAAAATTAATAAATCATATATAGGTTAAAGAACTCATAGGTTAAAGAAGTCATACTTGAAACACTTTCATTGTTTCAAAATTGATAAGTTATAGTTTTACTCATAGTTTAACTTAAATGAAAATGTATAGTAAACAGTGCATGTATCAAAATTGATAAATTATATATATAGGATAAAGAACTCATACTTCAAACTCATTCATTGTGTCTATGTAGCTAATAACAGTCCCAAGAGATTTAACTCCTTCAAATTCCTTATAGATGTCACGACCTATTATTTTCTTGGGATCCAACACATTCTTGTTTTGCTCTGAATTGTCATTATTATCCTATGCAAATAAATCATACAAATAAAAAAAAATATTAGGCTTAGAAATCACCAAAAATCATATAAAATGAGTGTTTTTAATTCATTACATCAAAGGCGAAAATGTATAACATTAAATAAGTTAGTTTTCTAAACATTATATTTGTGCATAGTTTAGGACTAACCTCTTTATTTCCATCAATGCCTTCAATTTGTTCACAAGTGCTTATGGTGATATTTTTGACAACTCCAGCTAAAGAAGAACCAACTTCAACTAAATCAACTTTAGTAATTAGTAGAATGGTTTACATAGTATAAATAAATAACTGTATTTTAAAAATTAAATCACAGATTGAAAAAGTGAGATCTATAAAATATGATTCAATTGATTAAATCAATTCAATTATATATAATCATTAAGAAAACACTTTTGCCCCAATCATAACCTAATTAAGTTAATTGGTGTAATTTCAAAGAGATAATTGTCTTTTGTTATATGTCTTTATATCTTTTTATTTGGGAAATTATTCTATTAAATTGAATTAATTTTATCCTAGTAATAAAGTTGAATCTAAATTAAAAATCATATCTGAGATTGAATCAATGTCGATCACGAAAGTGGTTCAATCCTTCAATCAAGGTTGAACCTCTTCAAAAATAAATATATATAAAAAAAGGGAATTCATCAAGTAAGAAAGATTTGAAAACTAGTTGAATCACAATTGAACCAGATCAATTTATATAAGAAAGATGTGTAATAATGTGTATGCAGTGTTAGTATTAAACATTTTACATGGTCAATTAATCACAAATCATCATTAATATTATTAATTGGTGTAGTTCATGGGGAAAATAAATATTTTTAATGATCTTTGATTAAAATTCATTGATAGCAGTACAAATGTATTTAAGGGTTTTTTAAGTTTGTAGAGTAACAAATAGATTCTTAAATTTCTAACTTATTGCACTAGTGCCCACAATGTGTGTACATTTCTGATAATACTTTAAAATAGTGTACCAAGTTGTGGAGAGTACAAGGCAATGCCATTTAAACAAATGGAACACCGCTCTGTTATATTATAATTTGAGGTTCACAATCATATAAGAAAGTTCTTTTATTCGGAGCAAATTTCTCTATAGGTATAGTCATTGATAATTTAGTTAGTTTCTCTCTAATTTAATGAACTAATGTATATGAAGTATACGAGTCTCCTAATACCCAAGTTAGTTCTATTTATTATCTCATACAAAAAATCAATTTCAATATTAAATTTTATTTTTCTACTATGCTTACTATTTCCCATGATCAAACCAAATCAAATGAAAAATAATAATTTATTTTAATGTACAAATATTAACAGTTTAATCAAAGGGAAAAATTCCATCATCAAATGAAAATTGTAAAAATTGAAAGGAGGAATGTAATTCTTAAATCATATCCAAATTTAATAGAATTATATGAATCAGACATAGATATTATAAATTGAGGGATACCGAATGATTTACCTCCAACAATGTTGTCTTCCATTTTAAAATCAAGCTCTTCAAATTCCTAAAACAATGTCATCGAAAATCAAGAAATTAGCCAAACATGAAATCTATAAAGAAAATCAATCAAGAGAAAAGTGCGATTAAGACTGAATCGCAAATCAGATCTTCACACCCTAAAATATTCAAAAAGTGGATCTCTGAGAAAGTCGATCTTTGCGATTACTGTAAGAAAATTGATCCCCGACTGAGAAGAAATGAGGATAACCTAGTTATCAATATTTTATATGAGTATTTTTATTCCATATCGATACATTCTAGAATATTCTCCAATTAAAAAATTTATATCATAAATCTTTGCTCCAATAGTTAATTGTAATATGTTGATTTCTTGGGAAACAAATAAATTTTTTTAGCTATATATTTAAACCAAAAAAAAAAAAATTTAATATTGAATTATTACGCATTTAAATATTTTCAATAAAAAAAGAATACTAATTCATTACCGTATGTAATGTTATTTTGAGTCCATTTGGATTTAACTTACTTTTGAACTTATGAAAATAACTTATGCATATAAATAAAGTTTTCTCAAAGCATAATGTCTATTTTTATAAGTTGTTTCACATAAGCTAAAAAATAAGTCAATCCAAATGAGTCTTTTATACAGTTTAATTATAAAGTTAATGTCACAATTTAATTTTATAGTACAGTGGAAAACAATTATTATGATTCCTGGGTTAGTTTATAGACTTAAATGCAGTTTTGGCCCCCCAAGTTTTACAATTGTGCGATTTTGGCTCCTCAAGTTTCAATTGCTTGGTTTTAACCCCCTAAATTTCAGAATTTCTCAATTTTAATCCCTCAAATTTCAATTGCTCAATTTTGCCCCCCCCCCCACACCAAGTTTACCCCATTTTGCATTTGCTATCCCCTATTGATTTTTTTGACTAAAAATTGCTTATGAGGATTTTAAAATATAAAATATATTAAAAATAATTAAAATATTTTTTTAAAATTAAAAATATGTTTTAAAATTAAAAAATGTTATAAAATAATATTTTCTTTTATAAAAATGTATTAAAAATTGTTTTTTCATAATAAAAGGTTTAATAATTATTTGTTAAAAAAATTTTATAATTTTTTAAAAGGCTAAACTACACATTTGGTCCGTTACGTTTATTTTTGGTTTCAATTTGCTCCCTTCCGTCAGTTTTTGCACATGTGGCAGACGGTTTGCTTACGTGGCAGACGGTTTTCACACGTGGATTGACACGTGGACACCTGGACACGTTGACACGTGTCCAATTGAAATAGTGGAACAGTGAAATTTGACGGAAGGGATCAACTAATGCAAACGTTGATAACGTAAGGACCAAATTGAAACTTTTTAAACGCAAGGGACCAAATTGAAACCTAAAATAAACGTAAGGGACCAAATATGTAGTTTAGCCTTTTTAAAAAATAGTTCATTATAAACTAAATATAATAAAGAAAATATTTTATCAGTTATTTTTTTTAAAATAATTTGTAATTTTTTTAAAAGTTTTAAAACATTTTAATTTATATTTAATTTTAAATATTTTTTTAATTTTAAAATGCCACATAATCAAATTTTAATAAAAAAAGTTAATGAGGGGCTAGCAAATGCAAAAAGGGATAAACTTGGGGGGCAAAATCAAGCAATTGAAATTTGGAGGTCTAAAATCGAACAATTGGAAAATTTAGGGGGTTAAAATCAAGAATTTGAAACGTGGGAGGATAAAATCGCACAATTGTAAAAGTTGGGAGGTCAAAACTATATTTAAGCCTAATTTATATTAGTAATTAGGATCATGTTAAGGTGTGTCCTCAGACAATAATTAAGAAAACAAAAACAAAAATTTTAAGTAAAAAAAATTCTTTTTTAAAATTTCAAAACATTGAATACGTTTCTTTAAAGATTATATTACCATTATTATTTCATTATACATGGCTCCGGGACCATGTTTAACATTTCCCCTTAAAATTATGTATATGATTTATGAATAAGATTAAGGGCATGTTGGGAATTTCCTTAAATGAGTATAAATATAACTCTTAAGAATTAAGATAAGACAAATGAACCATTTTTTCTTCTTTTTCTTTTCCTCACTCTCCACGTGCTCTCCCTCTCCTTCATCAAGTTGCATGCAATCCCTCAGTGAAGAATACATTTCTTTGAAATTACTTAAAGAATCATTAGTAGGGATTTAACTTAGGAACTACAAGATAGAATTAGTAGAAAGAAAAATGGTTTAAAAATCATAAAGCTTGAAGAGCCTTCTTTCATCATCACTATCATTTTCGCCAACTAGAATCACCTTTAAATTTTCAAGGTGAGTTTTTAATAGGTTTGAGTTTGATAGAAATTAGAGATCATAATTTGTCATTAATATTATGCTTGAATGCAATGGAAATGTAGGTTGAATAACTCCAAGAGTCCATTAGAGATTCCCCTTAGAAGTTCAAATTAGATCTCATGAATGTTCATAAATCAATTGAATATAAATTCTTGAGATAGAGGTAAACCCTAGTTTATAGTTGACTTAGAATTTGTACCATTATAGTTAGATGAAAGGTAATGAATAAAATGTACTGTAATGAACTGTAAATGGACTTTGAATTCGAGAATCCTCGGGATGGTTTGATTCGAAGAAGATTGCCCTAGACAGTAGAAAATGAATTCTGACTAGTTTGATTCGAATCAAGGAATTCTCTTATGAATCTAATTCTAACCATAACAAGGAATTTGAGTTGTTGAGGAAAAGATGCAGCTTCAATGTCAAAGAGGACTCAAAGTATTTGTTGTGAATCCGAAGGAAACCACACCAATAACCTTAGTGTGTGGAGCAAATGAATTAAGCAACCAAAACAATTGGGAATAAACAATTAATAACACAAAAGCTAAAACAATAAAAGCGATAAAGAACACAGACATATTTGTTTACTTAGTTTGGTTAAAACAACATACTCTTCAAGAGTTACTAGAGTTTTCCTAATTTTACCATTTTCCCAAATCTCTTCCCGCGACCAAGAGATTCAATCAATAAGTGTTTCCATGGTGATAGAATGAGTACCCCAACCCTAGAGATTTCTTAAGAGAAACTCTCTTAAACCCTAGTCTTGATGTTGGTGAAAGAACCCTAAAATATCAATTAGTTATGCAGACAATCGTAGCAACATATATATAGGGCTGCACGCCTGCGCCTCGCACAAGAACGACTGCGCCTCATGCAACCCCCAGAAACAAACAGCCATCCAAACACAGGCATGCGCCTCGCGCACCACATGCCATGCCTCGCGCAGGAGGCAGGATCTCTATTCTCTACACCAGTTTTGTTGCTGAGTTTTCAAGGCAAATTCCAAAAGTATTAAGTGCAATGATTAATTGCAATGACAAGTGAAGCTTAAAAAAAAAATTAATTTCCATGATTGTTAGTCCATCAAAAAATTTTAATTTCCATGATAGTTAGTCCATCGGTAAACTCCATTTTTTTCAAAGTATGCAGGGTGTATAGATGTCGGTGCCAGTGCCGTGTTTGGTGTTCGTATATATATATATATATATTAGTGAGTCATGAGATGGTAATGCTTAAATTATATGGTATTGTGATGGAATGCCTCAGGAAATCAACACATATATGACTTCATCATAGCTTTGAGGGAGCAGAATCAGCAGGGAGTTGGAGCTAAGATGAGTCCCCAAATGTCACCTGTCAACTATATATAGGATGGCAGCTAGATGGAAGTTTGGAATAATCGTTGGACTCATGGAAGTTCTTCTTCGTATTGTGGATCCAATTTAATTGATCTAGGCACGGATTACGGGTGAGGCACATCATTGATCTTGAAAACAAAAAATGGAATGATGAAATCATAATAGATGCTATACTATTTTTGATCCCCCAAGAGGCATAAAAAGGATCCTTTTGTTTTTCTCAAATGTATTGATAAATTGGTTTGGAATAAGAGTAGAGATTATATGTATAAGGTGAAACCGGCTTACTATGGTGCACATAGATAATTTAGAGCAGTATTTTTCATCGTATTTTTCATCTTTACAAAATCGGTGGATCGTTCGATAGTGGAAACCTGATAACAGGTTGTCCAACAGATTGTGGTGCGACTCTCATACCATCTTAGAATTGAGTATTTGGCCTAACCCATCCTTATAAACTGACTTGTAAGGTGAGAATTGTCTCTTACTTATAAACACAAATTCAGGCCACCTTACAACCGATGTGAGGCTTGTTATATGATTTTACAAATTGTTAACTTCTATGAATGATAGAAAATGTAAAGATTTTGTTTGTTCTTGTGGATAATTTGGGAGTACAAAGATAAACCAGTTGGATTGTCAACTGCTACTGCGCAATAAGTGTTACAATCATGGCTGCAAGTTTTGCTACTGCAGAATCGTGTAATCTAACAGAAGATTGAGACAGTGGTAGGCGAAGACAGTTGAAGCGGAAGCATGATGGCAGGGACACAAGTTATGGTGCATAAGTCATGTTTATGCACCGTGCATAAATATCCCAAATTCCTTAGCGCACACCCCAGATTGCTTAGCGCACCCCCAGAAATTTGGGAGGTGTGCTAAAAATTTAGGGGGGGTGCTAGAAATCTGGAGGGTGCGCTAAACAATCTGGGGGTGCGCTAAGCAATCTGGAGGGTGCATTAAGCAATTTTTATTATTTATGCATATTGCGTAAGGAAAAAGCTCATGCACCATAACCACTCCCGATGGCTGGGAGGCAAGGCACAATGACAAAATCTTTGATTATTTTTTTCACCATATAGAAATGAAATAACCGTTCCTTTCTAAAGAAGGACAACCAAATAAAATCTTTAATTTGTCAATCAATTTAATACTAAAATTCACTTTCTTAATATAGACGGAGAGAGTATAATATTTTTACTAACTAAGTTATGCTCATAGTTATATTTTTAACCATTACAATTTTTTGACACTACAATCGACATTGTTTATGTAATATTAACTAGTGACATTGCCCGTGCAATCAGTGGCGTCTCCAGGAACCTGGAGCAGGGGGTTCAGACTATTTTACTTTAAGAAAAATTTTGCTTCAAAATATTTTTTATATTCTAGTTAGCTATTATTTTTCTAAATGGGAAAATTTTATTGAAAACAGCTTAAAATTAATAAATAGTTTACAAAAAAAAATAGAAAATATTTTAAAAAAAGATTATCCTAAGGTTAAACTCATCCAAAAAAATGTTCTACCAAAATTAATAGTCGGGTTAATATCTTACAAAAAAATGTTAGTTAACCAAGCAAATTAGAATCGGATCGATTATTGAACGGATGTACATACCGATCCAAGGTTCAATAGGTCGGACTGGAGGTCAACAGATCGAACAGTTTTTAATTAAATATATATATATATATATATATATATATATATTTAGATACTATATAAAATAATAATAAATAAAATTAGATAATATTTATAATTCCATACTATATAAAACATCATAAGTCAATACATAAAAACTAGACTCGATAAGAATTTGTTCGATTAGAAACTAGACTTGAGTTTGACATAAACTCTTTTTTCAGCTCGAGTTCGACTCGTTTATAGTTTGCGAGCAGTTCGGTTCAACTCATTAGGTTCAATTATTTTCCACTTGAAACTAAAATCAAGAATTCGATATGATTTTTTTTTCATTATATTTATTCTCCATTTTAAATTATATAAATTTTAAATTATTTTTGAAGTGTTATTTAAAAATATATTTTTAAGTGTTATATATATAATCAAGTCAGCCCGTGAACCAAACAAGTCAAACTATATATAGCTCAAGTTCAGTTCATTTAATTAACGAACTTAATATTTAGCTTAAATTCGACTCATTTGGTTCATGTACCAAGTTCAAAACCAAACAAGCCGAACTATATATAGTTCAAGTTCAACTCGTTTAATTAACGAACTTAATATTAAGCTTAAGTTTGACTCATTTGGTTCTTTAACCAAGTTCAAAACCAAACTAGTCGAATTATATATAGCTCAAGTTTAACTCGTTTAATTAACTAACTTAATATTTAGCTTAAGTTCGACTCATTTGGTTCATGAACCAAGTTCAAAACCAAACAAGCCGAACTATATATGGCTCAGGTTCAGCTCATTTAATTAACGAACTTAATATTTATCTTAAGTTTGACTCATTTAGTTCATGAACCAAGTTAAACGAATTAATTGTCAAATCGATCTCAAACTTTATTCGACTTGTTTAGGTTCATTGTCACCCCTAATAAAGAGAGAATAAAATTTGAAAATAAGTAAGTTAAAATTGTTTTGAGTTTAATTGGGTCAGTGGTTCAATATAGAAAAATGAGGGGGTTCAAAATATAAATTATATAGAATTATATGTGTATTTTTTTTAAGTTCAGGGGGTTCAGTTGAACCCCCTGGACTCTATGTGGCGACGCCACTGCGTGCAATGCACGGTTTCATTAATAACAAAATTTTTTTGGTTAGTTATGTTGGTCATTTAAAAAAATTAAGTAAAAAGTAGCAATCAATGATATCTATATTAGTAAGAGAAAAATAAGAAATGTGATGGGAATAAAGAAGATATGAAATAAAATATTAATATAAATCTTATAAATTAAATTTGGTGACCAAAACTGATCTCTAAACCGGATTTAACCGATGGTGAAAAAAAAAGTGGTGTACTAAACAAAGTTTGAACATGTCTCACTTAGAAACCAAGAAGTACAAAACGTTTCCAAAAAATAATTATTCATATCTTCTTTATCATGTTACAAAGTACATGTAACATCTCACTTTAATTATTAGAAGTAACAATAATAATTAGTAGTGTAATTAGAGTTGCTAAGTGGAAGCTTATAGATAGAAAATAAACACATATGGTGGGACCCATCTACTTTAAAACAAAGCAAGTAAATAGATTGTGTTTACTTTCCCCAATTCCATTTCTCTGCAACATACAGAATCCCTCTCCTCTCTCACGCTCATATTCTCCATCACCATCCAAAAAGTGCAAAACAATCCCAAATCCTCTTGTTGAACCAACCCCACCTCTTATAAGTTATTGGAAACTGAAGTAAACTATCAATTTATCCTTCTTCCTACAAGAATGACGTGACCCTCTATCTATGGCTAAGATCATGATTTTCTACCCATTTCATTAATCAACCATGCATGTGCAAAGTTAGAGTTTCAATCATCCACATATTCTGTTGAGAAGCTAAGGTAAGGCCCCAATAGATTTATTTCCCTTTCTTCCTCTGTTAGTGAAACCCTAAGCCCCAAATTCAATCATCTTAGTTGTTGTCTTTTTGGCCAATTTCAGAACTCATCCTCACTCTTGAGACTTGTATTCATGAATGTTTGCTTTGGGTTGGCATACTCTAAGTATTGGAGGTAATGTAAAAAATTTTCGTATGCACTACTGCTGGTATTTCTGTCATAATTCCCACCCTGTAACTCGGATTTAAACGATTGTTAAATTTTCAGAATCTAGACGAAATTCCCTTCAGTTTAGTCACTCATTTCGTTGCATTTGGCTTAGTATCGACCTCTAAAAACGCGTTTGAAATTGGGTCTGTGATGTTGTGGAAATTGCAGAATTCGTGTTTGGGATAGGTCTGCACTTAATCGGTAATAAATCTCTCTCTGTAACTTTAAATTTAATGGGGTTTGATTCTGTGGATATCTAACTTAAATACGGTCGTTGTGGCACCGGCCGCGTGCATTTTGAATAAGTAACGAAGCCTGCACAAATTTTTGGTTGGATGTTTAATTCAGAAATTCTGCAGAATTTGAGTGGTTTGCACCCGTAATGAAATGGTAAGATATCTCTCCTCGTACCTTAGATTTGAGTGATTCCTTTTCCGTTAGAAAGCTTACGATTTTCCCTTCGTTTTGATATTGGATTTCTTGGAGTTTGGATAAGGAACGAGGGCTGCAGGTTGCTCCGAAGATGGCGCGTTACTGCAGAATTGTGCAGAAAATTCTGCTATGGAACTAAAACAATTTCGGTGTTCCGGCAAGTTTCTGAGTCGTCATTGTTTCCATTCAAGCGTCGTTTCCAGGTGGGTTCTTAGGCTAGTTTAGTTAGTTTCCCCAATTCATTAAATTTGCATGTTAACTTAGGATTTAGGGAAATTGTTGTGTGAGGGGAATTAACTCCCAAATTCACCTCCATTCTGTTTTATATTATGTATTTTTATCTTGCTGCACTGGTTAAATGAGGATTGTAGGTGTTTCTCTTGAAAAACTATGATTTTTGCAAAACAGGGTGTTTTCTGCATGAACTCGCCATAGCGAGTAGCTGGCGAGCATTCATGACGAGCTGGGTTCTGGGCTGATGATACTCGCCATGGCGAGCTTCTGCTCGCCACAGCGAGTTGATTTAGGTCAGGACCTATAATCTCGCCATGACAAGCTGGTGACTCGCCATAGCAAGCTTGTACAGAACTGACCTGCATTTTCCATTTTTCTAACAAAGTCTCACACACTCGTTTTATATCCTCATCAGAGTCAGATGGTTTGCAGTAATATAATTAATATAATGTCGAACAGAATGTTAATCACAGATAATTGTTAGGGTATAACTTAGAATTTAATTAGGTTTGTATGCTCCCCGGATTTGGGAAATTATGGTAGTAAGAACTAATTTAGTATCAGTCAATTATGAGCGATTTGTGATGTCGCACTATGGACTCCCAATGGGATAATCCATCAGGATATGTTTTTGTGAGCTGCATGCCGTGACCGAATCGGTTGACGGATATGGCAGGCCTCTGAGACCTGCTCACCTCAGAGTGTCCTTGTGTTTAAAATGAATAAGAGTTTATTTATCTGTGTTACACCTATATATATTATGTTGTTATGTTATGATAATGTTAGTATTGAAACGACTGATTTAGGTGCCCCGGTGTAGTCACCATTAGGAGGGTAGTAGGACTCACTGAGGCTTAGTAGTCTCACCCCACTCCAAACCAATTTTTTTAGGTAGACAGGTTAACTGGAGCAAGGACCAGGTGGGAGCTGATGATTGGAGCTGAGCTTGGATCATCACATTAGAAGATTTTAGTCTTCCCCTTGTTTTAAGTTTTATCTGTATATCTTATTCTTTATTCCATTCCGCTGTATTTGATTAAATTCATATTTGTTGTAAAGAATTCCTGCAATTCAGTTATGTATCCCGTTGAATTCAATGTACTCAGATCCATTTATTTATGTCTTGACTAAATATTCCAGACATTTTAGTTGAGGCGTTATAATACACTACAAAGTGAATATCAAATGACATATTTAAAAAAATGTATGTTAACAATGTACAGTCATTAAGCATAAATAAATTAGCAAGTAAGAATAAGATAAAAAAAAAACACAAACAGTAGGGGGTGTGAGCAGCAACAGGGGGTGCGCTTGGTAAAACAGATTGAAGAGCGAGGAAATCTGGGCTGAAGATCTTAGGCCCAAAGGGCCAACCAATTAATTTTTAAAAAATAAAAAAAATAAAAGAAAGAGAGGGCATATAAAGATTTTTTACAGTAAAAAAAATTCATTTTAAAAAAAACCAAACATCTCTCTTCTCTTTAACGCTCTCTCTCTCTCTCTCTCAAAGCTCTCTCATTCTCTCATTATCCTGCGCGGTGGTCGCCGGATCCAGGCGGCCGCGCCACCGCGCCGGAGTTCCCAAACCACCCAAAATCCAAACTTTTTACAGCAAACCCCTATATTTTTACATGCTCTTTTCAATTCCGGACTCTAAATTTCAAAAAGGCTCACCGATCGACCGGATCGGAGGAAAAAAGTGTGTCGTAATCTCCTCTCTCTTGCCTCTGTTTCGATCCTCTCCTCTTGGTGGAAGAAATAGATGTGGAAAGAGAAAGGGTAACGGAGCAACAACACATTGGAGAAGATGCTCAGATTTTTTTTTCAAACAAAAGAAATGGACACGTGTTATGTTTAAGATCACTGGATTGATCCAGAAAAGTTAAGGACAAAGCATTTAATAATAAATCCGACGTGGCACAATTGAAAACAATCTACAGTAGTATTTTCCTATGTTCTTTGTGTCAAGTATATAGATATACATTTTTATTAAAAAGCTAAATTATATAATTAACACACTGTTCAAAGTTCAATATAACATGCTAAGAAAAACAAGACGCGATTTACATTTATCTTCTGTCCTTTATACTTCTTCCGTCTCAATTATAACATTTTATTTATACAAATTTATTAAATAATTAATTTTATGTTATAAAATATATAAATCAAATATATTAATTAATATTTAAAATAATTTAAAAGTATTTTTTTAGATTAGAGAGAAATGTATTATAATTTATAAAACAATATTTTTTTAAGTATGTGCCGCTTTGTACATGTTAAGAAATATAAAATAGTAAATTTATATTGGTAATTATACATTTTATATTAAATTTATATTTTTTTTTTCAAATTCTGGCTCACCAAAGACAGATGCCGTGTACAATGTTATAACATTTATGAAAATATGATGTTGACTAAAATGTTACGACATCTAACTGTGGGAAAACATAATGGACAGTATAACAATAAAAGACACGAAAGTCACAGGACATTGTTAACCTAGTTAATCCACTATGATAGTGTTAATTCAAAGCCCTCAATAAACGCCCTGTTTACGACTTATCACTATCCGCGGACTTCTACTGAGGAAATCCTAGATATGAGATTTCATCTCACTCCCTCAAAACAACACAGATAGCATTGCTCACAATGATAACAAACATACGATGGAGACACACTATCCTATAAAACAGAATCCACTCTTGCTTAAAAGCTTATGAGTGATTCACAATTACAACTTAACTAAACAAACCATCTTCATGCTTTGCTAATCAGATGCAGCAACCAGAGAGGTATGCAAAATAAAGCACAAGACTTAACAAAGACACGAAACCCTAAAGACTCTTCTATTAATAAAAGGCTTCGATGAATAAAACTAGGTTTTGAGTCTTCCTTATATAGCCATTCAACAGCTTGGTCTTGATGAGTAACTAGACTTCACAATGCTTCAGCTCCAAGAAATCTTCTAGAAGCAAAATATATTTCACTACTAGAAAACTCGCTTTTAGCAACCGATTTAGAGACTAAAAAATTTCGGTCACTATAGAGACCGATTTAGAGACTGATATTTTGAACGTAAACTTAAAAAAAAAATTGGTTGCTACATCGGTTGCTACATAATTATAGAGACCGAATTAGAGACCAATAATCAGTGACCAAAAAACCAGTCGCTTTTAGAGACCGAATTAGAGACCAATATTTCAAGCATCATAGTGAAAAATTTATCGGTTACTATATGAGTCGCTACCTAACTATAGAGACTGAATTGGAGACCGATAAATAGAGAGCAAAATATCTGACGCAAACTCTTTTTTTGTTTTTCTACAAATCAAAACATGCTATGTTAAACTATCACTTTAAAATTAGATGATTAATTAGTATAGAAGTTTATTGATGAATATTTGACATCATGGGACAACATTGTCTAGTCATTCGTTCATAGTAATTACTTCCTCCACATCAAATATTATATGCAATAAAAAAAACAAACTTTGTTTTAAAAACAAACATCAAATATTATATGCAACAAAAAAAAAACTTTGTTTTAAAAAAAACTTTGTTTTAAAAAAAACTTTTTTTTTGGAAAAAAAAAAGTTTTAAAAACATACAAACTTTGAATTAGATTTGAATATATCTTTTGACTTAGTTGAATTATTCCAAAACTCAGTTAGAGATATTAAAACAAAACCAAATCACAAAGTTCAATTTTCATCATCATCCTATTAAAAGGCATCGTTTTTTTAAGTGGTTATGCGACCCTTAAATAATGTTTAATCTCAATTATTCATGTATGGGTGATTGCCCAAGTCTTATCCCTCTCGCTTAGCATAAGGAAAGTTCTCTACTAGATACATCCCATGTGTGTGTGAAGATGTTGACAAATTCTGCATAAAGACACGAAGGTATTTTGTACACAGATACTAGGTACTTTGTGTGAACCCTGCTAATGGTTATAAATAATTATAAATATGTGTATGTGTTTTTTACTATTTTGAGTTTGGTGCCGCGTTAGGATTTCAATATAACTGGTTCAATTGTTTGCTGAAGTTTTATGTGGATCAAGAAACTTTGTCTTTCAATTGGTTGATGACTTGAAGCGGTTTATTAGGCTAATTTGTGTGTTTTATTCTTTGCAAATTGCACAATATTATATTATTTTATTTCAATTTGTCTTTTCTTCTTTGGACCTCCTTTTCAATTGACATTAGATGAGCATTGGAAAACTTCAGAATATAAAAAGAAGTTGCAAGCGAAAACAAATAGAGCATCTGACTGTGTCGGTTTTGGAAAGCCCCTCCACACTTGTGGCTCTATCACCACATCACAACATAGAGCTAATTTGGTAAAGTTAATTTATTTTGTTTATAAAAATACTTTCGTGTATAAATTTATGGGATTATGTGTTTATGCTGCAAATTCTATTTTAGATTAGAATATATGGAAAAATCTTGGTGCAATTCAAACATCTCAAATTATCTCTTAGGATTAAGTTTCATATTGATACTGATAGAGTGAATTGATACTAATAGTACTCTAACACTACTAGAAAACATGCGTTTAACAACTGATTTAGCGACCGATTTTCATCAAAATCGGTTGCTAATTCAATTAGCGACCGATTTAGCAACCAATTAAAATCAGTAGCAAAAACCTTGGTCGCTGATCTGTAGTGACCAAATTAGCAACCGATTTTGTAGCAACCGATTAGCAACTAAATTCTGAGACCGAATTAGCGACCAATATCAGCAACCAATTAAAAAACTGAATTGAAATAACAGTTTAGAGACAGATTATTCGACGCATTGTCGACGCTATTAACAACTGATTTAGTAACCACTTTATTTAATTTTAAAACAAATCAGTCGCTAATTCGGTTGCTAATTTCTATATTTTTTTTAAAAAAAAACTGTAGCCCATATATATATATATATATAGACACACACACAAACATAAATATAACAAAATACATTAGTAAATTATATTTTTATAAAGATATGATTAATCAAAGATTATATGAAAAATAAATCTCCTATAGAAAATAAATTAAAGCTTTAAGTATCGGCTATTACATTAAATCTATACCTAGACTAACTTAGCATAGTATTAAACAAGGCTTTAACTAATGCTTTTTTCTTCAAAGTCAATATTACAAAATAAATCTTCTATAGAAAATAAATTAAAGCTTCGATACATCAAGGCTTTACATCATGTATCATACTAGAAGCCTCTAATCCACATGCTCCATGATATACATTCCTGATACTATGACTACACTTACCTGCACAAAAGTCGAGACATTCAATAGTTAATTTTTAATAGATAGTCTATAAAAATCACTTAATCACTTAAGTTGACAATCTTAAGTAGTAAATCATTCACTTTAATGAATTTTCACATAGAGTAATTATAGAAATATGTCACAACAATGTTACTTTAATAAGCTAACTAGAGGCACACACACAAACCTGCAACTACATTCACAAACAAAGCATATAATGATTCTTCTCTTAGAGACATTCTAACAAACACCACATACGCAATGGAATTTCATCAACATATATACATTGAAAGAACTTGACTCACACACAAGCTCTTCTTAAAATAATGTAAGCTTTGGATGCCTTAAAATGATTGAAACTAGTGCTCTCGGTATAGATGATGTATCAGAGTTTAACAATGACTTTACCTGCATTGACAAGACCAGTTCAACATTGCCATCAGATGCATGAATAGCTCAAGATTCTCTCAATCCTCTTTTCTCACGGTCATGTCTCAGGCCTTTGCTTCCTACTGCCCCTTGTCGACAAACATCATGACCAAAATCATAACAAATTCTTACAATAAACTTCACCAGCACTTGACGACAAGGAGTACATGAACCAAAGATAACATTCGCAAGAACCAAATAAACATAATAAAAACTGCATCGAAAACATATATTATCCAGTCAAAAGGTCAATCGATCTCGGAGTTTATCCAAAAGACACATTTAACAAACACATATTAGCAAAATAGCATTCCTGTTGGGATCATCAAACCTACTAAATTCATTGGTTCAAGTATCTATGTTTCATCCAAAGCATCTATGTTTCGTCAAGTAAATAAACATACAATAAAAAAACTGTAAATAATTCAATAACTAGATCAACACAAGTAAAGAGCCTATAAATTCACCCGAGTATTAATTCAAACATACAGCTAACAAGAAAACTTTGTCATGCCTCCACCTATAACAGTGCCTTAACTCAAAATCAAATCTAAAACTAAGCTTTCTCATGTAAAACACAATATTAAAATATTAAAATTGAGTGAAAGCACCAAAATCAAACACAAATGATTCATAAAGTAACCAACAATCATGGTTCTAAATCCCTATTCATAATCATAAGCAATCACACACTAAGCAAAAACAAAAAGCTACACATGTTAAATTGCAAAATAAAAACAATAAATGGAATTGATTAATCACAAAAGAGACATATCATCACATCATATGAACACAAAATCCAAGAAACAAAGTAGAGGAAATCAATTACTACCTGAATATTGGTGTGATAGAAAAGCAAAAGAGAATTGTGATGTTTCATGTATGAATACCTTAGATCGACAGTATATGTTAGAGAAAAGGCAGTGAAGTAGAAAAATCGGTTCCGAGAGAACCAGCGATCTAGCGATTCGGAAGTGAGCGATGGTGCCAACGAGAACGGTTCACAGTTCTGAAGAAGTGATGGTGCGAATCAGTGGCGGAGCCAGAAATACTAAAGAGCCTGGGCAAAATTTTAACCGTAAATTCACATGTGACATAATATATAGTCATAAATCGAAATATTAGAGACTTGCCATTTTGTTAACAAAAGTACAATTTGAAATAAGAGAGACGAAACATAACATGCAAATAGTGTAATAAATAAAATCAAGCGGTAAATTCTCTTTCCGAGACTTCTTTGCCGTGAATGTTCGCATAATATCGGAAGAAGTTGTTCCATGGAGAACTAGTTGTTCAAGGATTACCTAGAAATAGGATACTGCATTCATTAGAATTTAACTTAAAAACAAGTATAAAGCTAAGGAAAACATAGAGCTTAATACAACACAATGTTATCCCTATAAGTTAAGGGAAAGATGACAAAGATTAAAACAAGTTAACAATATACCTTCTTAGCAACAACTTCATTGCCTTCATACCCCTTGAAAAGGTTATCCATCAATTTGTGGAGATAATGTTCAAAGGGTCCAACATAGGCAAAACCATAGAGCTGCAAAATAATTAATGTCTTTAAATTTTCACATACCTTCAAAATTCAACCACAATCAAACTATAATCTCTACTATTTGTGACATAACATAGTAATCATGTCTTTAGACCTATTTTTTTCTTAAAAAAATAATAATCATTGATTGAAAATTGTGTAGCACAAACACATCTGAAGTAGTAATATTCTGAGCTGAAGCTTCTTAGCCCCATAAATCTTCTGAGCCACAACATCACTAAAACCAACATCACTTAAATGAAGCAATTTAGTGTACTCTTGCTCAACAATTTAATTTCTTAATAGTCTACTCAATTGACATAGCTTAAATGAAGCAATTTAGTGGCTGTCTAATTCTTTGCACTTAGAATATTATCTCCTAATAGTGTACCCTTGCTCAACAATTTAATTTATTTGCTCACCAAAACCAAAAGAAGGGAAAAATAATTATCTATTTCTATTGGGTTAGAGAACTTAAGCTTGGAAAACAAACAGAACAAAATCAGTAACAACAACAATGAATCAGATTAAAAAGAACATAGAGAAACCTTGAACTTGAAAAAAAAAATTAAGTAAAGTTTTAAATTGAACCAAAAGAAACTCTAATAATTAAAACTGGCATTTGAGCATCGTCTATTAAACTTTTTGTATCTAAAATTGAAAATGACCGATAAAATTGAAAATCTTAACAAGAGCATCTTAATAACTTCTTGACCTATTACACAAATCAATCTTGCAGCCCATTCCCTCTTTGTGAAATCACCATTACCATCAGACATGACCATCAAACAAAAGAAGCATGACTGTAAAAATCCCCAATAAGTTGAAGAAGAAAAAGGCAGAATAGCAAACCCTAACCGAAATCAAACCTCAAATTCAAAGAGGGGTGCATAGATCAAATCCTATTAAACACCTTTCACTGAAAAAATCAAATCCTAATAGAAATTTAAAAAAAAAGACTCTAGTGATGGCTAGAAATCGAAAGAAAAGAACGAAAGAAAGGGATAAAAACGTTACCTGCTTCAACGTTCAGTGTCATCGAGAGAGAAATTGAAAGACTCGTGCCAATTCAAGCTTTAGATATAAAGATTCAGCAATCCTTTTCTTTCTCTTGAAGTTCCGTTTTTGATTTTATGTTGTTTTCACAACAAAAGATATAAGAATTTTATTTTAAGCTTTTTGTCAACAAAAATTTTCTTTTTTTAAGCTTTAGATATAAAGAATTTTTTGTACCAAAAAAAAAAAAATATAAAGAATTTTATTTCTATCGAACAAACTAAAAACCTAATTCTGTTTGTACCAAAAAAAAAAACCTAATTCCTTAAAAAAAACAAACTAAAAACCTAATTATTTCATCAATAAAAGATTTCACAAAAAATAGAGGATATGTGTGTGCCAAAAAAAAAAATAGTAATAATATTTGATTTATTTTTTAGTGATATGTACAAAAAAATATTTGTAACGGATTTTCAGGTTGCTAATTATCGGTCTCCAATTCGGTCTCTAGAGCAACTGTTATAGTGATTGAATTTTTTCAACACAAACGGAAAGGTTTCACACTAAAATATTTTAGTTTTTCTATTCAAAAAATTTAAGAAAAAATATATATTAGGTTAAAGCGAGAGATTTTGCGCTCGCTAAATTTCGGTTTCTAAATCAGTCTCTAAAGTGACTGATTTAGTGACCAAAATATTTTTCACTTTGAAGCTCGAAATATTGGTCTCTAATACGGTCTCTAAATCGGTTGCTAAAAGCATGTTTTCTAGTAGTGTAATAGAGTGATTGATTATGATAATTGCACTAACTGCAATATGTTATAGTTTTATTTTTTGCATACTGGGCTGTTTATGCATTCTGATGATGAAAAATGACAAATTTTCTTTGGCTTCTTGTTCTAATTCATATTCTTTGTTTTGTTATAGACGGAAACGAATGACACTCCCCCTGATCCCGTTTACACAAACCAACATCGCAAGAATAAGACTTGGGTTGATCGAAAATTGGAACATGTCTATGTAATTGAGTTCTCAACTTTAAATAATTTTTTCCATGTTGATTTCATTTTATTTTACTTAATTTTAAAATATTAATTAGCCTTATATTTGTGTCAATAGGGAAAGTATAAACATAGATGGGAAGAATTAACCCAACAAGAATCTTTGGAAGGAACTCCGCCACCAAAGAAAATAGATGTGTGGACCGAGGTTGCAGGAATAAGGAAAGGACATATATATGGTCTTGGGAGTGAATCTTCTTTATTTGCAAGCCGGCGAAATTACCGTTGTTCAAGTTCCTCTTCAACTGAATGGGTGCAAAGAAATGAATTTGAAGAACTGAAGTTTGAAAGGGATGAACTTCGTGATATGGTAAAATAATTAATGATAAGTTTGAACTTTCAGCCCATGCCATATACTCGAGATCAAGTTGATGAAGATGACGTGGTTGATGATAATGAGGATGTGGTTGATGATAATGATGACAATCTGATGATGACGAATCAGAGTAGGAATGACAAGTTTAGTAGTTTTTATTTGAGTTGGGATATTGACTTTGTGGTTTACTTTAGTAGTTTTTATTTGAGTTAGGATATTGACTTTTTGTATCCAAGAATTGAAAGAAATTTATTCCATCTTTTGAATTGATATTTTTTATATGTATTTTTTGTTTGAACAGATTTTTTTTATAAGTATTTGGTAATACTTAAATATATTATGCTTATATTTTTGTGTGAGATTATAAATTAGATTTAAAAAATTTCTTTCATGGGAATGTAAATTAATAATAATAATAATAATAATAAATCATTATATACCGAAATAGAGATTCAAATAGAGACTCAAATAGAAACTGAAATAGAGACCGAAATAAAGCCCGAAATAGAGACTCAAATAGTGACCGACATAGAAACCGAAATAGAGACTCAAATAGAGACTGACGTAGAGACTGAATTTACCACACAACATTTTCAAATAGGTCCAAAAATTAGTAGCAATGAATAGAGAAATTAATTACAAATCGGTCACTATATTAGTCGCTAATAGCGTCGCTCATAGCGTGGACATATGTGTCGCAAAGTCAGTTTCTAAACTGGTTGCTAATTTGGTCGCTATTTCGGTCTCTAAATTCGGTTGCTCATTTGGTCGCTAGCAAATCGGTTGCTAATTTGGTCACAACAGATCAGCGACCAAGGTATTTGTTACCAATTTTCATCGGTTGCCATTTCGGTCGCTAACACATTTAGCCACCGATTTTCATCAAAATCAGTTGCTAATTCGGTGGCTAAACGCTGTTTTTCTAGTAGTGTTTTTCCCAAATATATTTGTGAATTAATTCTTCAATCAGATCTTTCAGATATCTCACGCGAAAATAAATCTTCCAAACACGAAAACAAAGCACCTTGATGCGTACTCACATTTTGGAACATTTGGTCCAACATCTTGTTCAAATATTGTTTTACACTGATAAGAACAGATACTACACTTGATCTTACTCAAACATTGTTTTAACAAAATGTAGTCAATATACAAAAATCCAACATTTTTAATAAATAAATATTATTTTTCAATAAAAAATTATTATTTTTTGTTGTTTTAACATGTACAAACATCGGGCGATTTGATAAAAAAATATTGTACTTATTTAATAAATAAGAATCATTGTCATTCATCTGAACTATACAAGAATGAATTATTATTAGGGGTGAACACGAACCCGCAACCCAACTCGAAACTGACATAATCGCCAACATATGGAAGCACTCGGTCGGGTGCGGATCGGGTCTCGGGTCAACAATTGTGAAAAATCGGTCATGAACGGTTGTATACGGGCGGGTGCGGGTCTCTAAAATTTATCTCTTCATAACCGAAACCGACCGAACAATTACTAAAATATAAATTAATTATTTTTTTTTTAGTTTTGAGCACCTCTTAATCTCTTATACTCTTCGCTTTGTTAATTTTGTCTATCTTTGATAGAGAAGAAAAATGTTATATTTTACAAGTTTATGCTTGTAATAGGTTGATAAAGGAGATGTGAAAGATAATATTCTAGATTTATATTAATTTTTACTTCTCATCTACTATCTATTATTGTCGTTGGATTAATAAATTTGAAACAAAATAATTGCATCTCATCATTTTTATTGTATCATTTGTTGCAGTGTGTACGAAATATTGAACTATTTGAAGAACAATCTTTTTTTGATCAATGAAATTTTAGATGTAACAATAAAGTTTGTAACCCGTTAAAACCGACCCGCTACACCCGTCACCCGTATGACCCGAACCTGAACAAACCGAAGATGTAGACGGTCGGAATTGAGTCCAAATTAAGAGGCCGCGGTTTTTGTGGGTTTTACGATTTTCGGCCCGAATCCGACCGAACCCGACCGATGCTCACCCCTAATTATTATGATGATTGATATGAGTTAAGTCCACGTGTCAGTTGTTAAGTAGACAGCACACTTAAGTTTTGGGGGTGGAACAAGAGAATGTGACACGCAGCATTAATTATTTGCCAACACATCAATAAGTCAATTGAGCTTGCTTACAAACATGGTTTCTTTTTAGAAGAAAATAAAAATGTAGAAGTCTCATGAGCTTAGCTCAATTGGTGGACATTTGCATTATTATGCAGGGGATTGGGGTTCGAACCCCGGTCATCCCACTTATTCACCTTAAGGGTGGAATTTCAAGCCATTAGGCTACTAGACCAAAAAAAAAAAAAAAATGTAGAAAACAATTTAATCTAAAATTTACTTTATAATCTTTTTTTTTTGACAAAAACAAAATGATATTCATTCATTCATATTGATAGATTACATCGAATACAATCACATATTCAACATTCGCTAAAAACATAAAGGATGAATCTGCGAACAAACTCACAGCATCCAAGTTAATAGCATACAACGGCAAAATGCCTACAACAAATAATATGAAAAATTTAAAGTCACCGGAATGTCCATGCTTCCGGATCTGCAACGTTGATGCACAAATCATTGATTGAATCTGCAACTGGTTGAAGTTGATCTTTCAATATGAGTTAAACGAACACCGTAACAAGACGGGAAAACAAACGTCGTAACAAGACGACGAACAAACACAACACCGCACGCGGACGATGAAACCACAAATACAAAAGAAAACAACAAAAATAATATATCAATTTATGTGAGAATGATAATCACTTATTTAAATTAAAAACAATGAAAAAGACACAAAATCACTTTATAATCTATATAAGCCTACGTAATAAAATAGAAAATGTCAGCATCGGTTTGTAGTGTTGTTGAAGTGCTGGTCCTGCTTCTGAATTCTCCTAATTCCTTGCAGTTTCTTTGTAAGCTTTTTTTCATGTACATTTCAATTTGAATACAATGGATGTAATAATTAAATTTTATGGACATGCTTAAATGCTACAATCTAGAATGTAGCAGTAGATTTTTATTTGTATCAAAGCTTCTTCAATCTTCAAGGACTAGTTTTATTGTGAACTTTTTCCTTTTCAAATTTGATATATAAGTTGTATAGCACCGACATTTTTGATTGAAGAGGTATCTACAAATATAACAACAATTAACGATACATGTAATCAGTTTATTTTTCAAATTATTATCACTATTAATGTATAGTGTTAGTGTCGATGACGTGTCTGATGCATCGGTTAGTGTTTTATATAGTATATAATTTGACTATCCAATTGTGTTAAACTCAATTTTTGAACTTGAATGCAATATTTTTCAGACTAGTAAATATTCAAAGAAGGAAAAAAGATGACATTTAAGAAAGACTTTAAACGACAAATGGTGCCTGAATGGGAGAAAGAGTACATGAACTATGAAAGTCTCAAGAAATTATTGAAAGAAGTCAAAAGCAGCAAGAAAGCTTAAGACAATAAACACTTACAGCACAAGTTCAGCCTTGAAAGAGCATTTAGTGGAATACACTTGCATGGTGGTAGCAATCATAAAGGAAATGAAGATATTGAAGACCAAGTTATTGAAATTAAGACATTAGAGATTGATGTAGATGGTTCCAAAGAGTTGTATGAGACCAAGTTGAATGAAGAAAGAGGAGAAGCTGAGGTAAGGTTTTTTGAGAAGCTTGATGAAGAGATTAATAAGGTTAATTCCTTTTATAAGGAACAAGTGGAGGCAGCTAAAAATGAAGCAATCCTTTTGAGTAAACAAGTTGAGACTTTGGTTGCTTTGAGGGTAAAGGTTAAAAGCCTTGATTCAGGTAAATGCTTAATTGAATTGAAACTGTAGTTTGTTGGTGTTCATTTCTCAATTGATAGAACTTCTAAGCTTTAATTAGGAGACAAAATTTTTGACATCGAAGTTAGCTTTGATAGAAGGTGGCCAACGAATCTAGGCGAGGCTTTAAAGGTTTATGTCAGTCCGTATCCGCAATTGCTGCTGCAGTATTGCTGATGCGGTAACATCCACAACCGCACCGCAATTGCACGTGTAAGACCGCATCATAACCGCATCCGGACGATTTCGGACATGCTTGTTCAAATTTTCTCACCAATTTTTTTTTTATGAACATCAAATCCTAATTTGCGTCAAATTTAATGAAAAGTCTTACTTTTAATATTGAGTGTTGGTCTAACTTAACACTACAAAACCAGCTTGTAAGGTGAGGATTGCCACTACTTATAAACACATGTTCTGGCCATCTGACATCCGTTGTGAGACTCTTGCTTAACAAGTCGAAGGGAAACTGATAATAACAAAGTAATTTGAGACCATACCGTGAGGTAAAATTATGTTTTACATTAGCACCCGGCCCTATGTTTTGTGTCGGTCGCGTGTTGGTATCTGACACCAACGTGACACCACCAACACATTTAGTTACAATATTCAAATGTTTTATTTTTTCAAATTATTATCGGTATTGACGTGTAAGTGTTGCACCAAGTGTCCGTGATTGTGTCTCTGTAAGTGCGTCATGTATTATGAGTAAATTATATAGTCTTAAATTCTGAGGTTGAACTGAATCTGCAGGATTTCAGCAGAAAGAGTCTATGATGAGCACTGATGTTGATCCAAATCAACAAACCAATAAAAGTACTCATCATGATGATGAAGCACACAGTAATTACAAAAGAAGTGACCCAATGGAAATCCTTGACCATGTAAAGATTGATAATGCTCTTGAATCTCCAATTTCAACAATTAAAAATGCTTTTACAGATTCAAATGATAATAATGAGTTAAGTTTCAACATAGAAGAGTTGCAAAAAGTCGAAAAGCAACTTAGACTTGTGTTTGTTGAGTTCTATCAGAAACTTGTTCATCTCAAAGATTACAGGTAATAAACAAATCATATATCGATCGAACCTTTCAAATTGTTAAAAAGTTAAATAGCAATGTTATCATGTGCTTATGTATTTATTATTATGCAAATTTTTCAGTTTTATGAATCTATCAGCATTTTCCAAGATAATGAAGAAGTATGAAAAGGTTAGAATTGTACTTAGAACTTGTGAACTTCAACAATATTGTACTTAGAATTTGTTTATTTCATTTTCGATTTTTTAATATTTGCTCAAAAAATTAAAGAGTGCATCAAGAGGAGCTTCAGCAGCATACATGAGAGTAGTGGACAACTCCTATCTCGGCACTTCTGATGAGGTTTGTTTGAACTTTGAATCATCGATCTTAATATTGAAACTTCGCAATTTAACGGACCGTTTATTTAAAGAATATTATGGAAGTTTCGCAAAATGGATTGAAAACGCATTATCTAGTTAGCTTACATTACATCTTCTCTTATTCACATCGATCTTAGTAATGCAATCGACTTGATCTAATTTTAGGTAAACTTTCTTTTGGAGAAAGTGGAATCTACCTTCATCAGAAACTTTACACATTCAAATCATAAGAAGGGAAGGGAATTGTTAAGGCCAAAAATGAAAAGACAAAGGCACAGGATAACATTTTTTACTGGTAAATGATACAAAACAATGCTATTTAAAATCATGATGATGTGATTAATTGGTTTAATCATGATGTTGATTAATTCTTATTTTCATATTTCTTGTAGGTTTCTTTTCTGGTTTCTTTTTTGCTCTACTAGTTGCTACAATATTAAGAATAGTATCTCAACATTTAATGGACAAAAAAGTAGGAACATTTTACATGGAAAATATTTTCCCATTATACAGGTGACACTATTTTTCAGAACCTTCTTTTCATTTCTATTATATATGTTGAGATTGACTTATTTGAGGTTATCTACTGGCATAAGAACTTGTGAAACTGTTTGTGAGAGCTTATGGAGATAGCTTCTTCTGACATGTTCATATGATGTTTTCAGCTTATTTCAATAAGCTCTCCGAGATAGCTTGTGAAAAAAGTTTATCTTATAACAATTGGACATTATGCATAAGCACTTATAGATAAACACTTATATCAATTTCTTGCAGTCTATTTGGATATATCACTCTACATATGCTAATGTTTGCTGCAAACACATATTTTTGGAGGCGATATCGGATCAACTATCTATTTCTATTCGGCATTAAACCTGGAACTGAGTTGGATCATAGAGACATATTCCTTCTCACAACTGGCCATGCAGTGGTTGCAGTACTTTGTTTCTTGATAAATTTGCAGCTCGAGATGAACCAAAAGGAAAGAAGCTATAAAACAGCCACTGAACTTGTTCCTCTGAGTTTAATTGTGGTAAGATTCATAGTTTGGAATGTAAATTCTTAGTTTCATAAATACACTTAATCATTAGTCCTCACTCCGCTTCGCAATTTGTCGGAAATAGATTCCCTGCTGTAACGGCGTGACTTAGTTACACATCAGGACTATCCGATTTAAATCAATAGTTGAAGTGGTTTGAAATTAAGTTACTGTTATGTAATCATTCAGGACTGTTTGGTTCCAAATCAATGGTCAAGATTCATTACAGAGTATAACTACGTGTAGATTTTACTGTAGATCCGAGAGCCAATATGTGATGGACTATACTTCCCTAACCTATCAAATTTGTTTCATGTGCAGCTAGTTATTTTGATCGCCTTTTGCCCTTTCAACATCATATACCGGTCAAGTCGTTTCTTCTTTCTCCGGTGTCTATTCCGCTGCATATGTGCTCCTTTTTTCCCGGTAACATTTGAATGACAATGTTAAATATAAATAGACTTAATCTAGATGCAACTAACTAAGAATGAATTTTTGTTTTTGCAGGTTACACTTATGGATTTCTTCATGGCTGATCAGCTTACCAGCCAGGTCTTTATCTACTCATGTGGATTTTATATATGATTAACTTAATTAATATATTTCTCAATTTTGTATTTTTTTTAATTTAGTTCCAAGCCTTCAGAAGCATTGTGCTTTATATATGCTATTATGGCCTTGGAGAACATTCAAGGAGGCAAAACAAATGTAGAAGTCATGGTATCTATAATGTACAGTACTTCATTGTTGGCGTGATTCCTTATTGGTTTCGCTTGGCGCAGGTTCTTGTTTGTTGCGTATCCGCATCATGACAATTCTAGAAATAACCTCTCTGCTTGCGGAGGTAAGGCTGCATACATCTACCCTCCTTGTAGGAGCATCGCGCATTGACTGGGCGATTTATTTTTGTAGTGCATGCGCCAATTGTACGATGAGAGAGAAATCGACCATGCAATCAATGGTTCGAAGTATCTATCAACAATTATTGCCATGGTGATTAGGACTACATTTGAAACAAAGAAGGCAATGACATGGAAAGTGTTAGCACTTATAAGTTCAGCTGTTGCAATACTGCTGAACACATATTGGGACATTGTTAAGGACTGGAGTCTTCTACAAAGACATTCAAAGAATCCTTATTTGAGGGATAAACTTGTACTTTCTCACAAAAGTGTCTACTACATAGCCATGGTAAGACAAAATTGGTTTTGATATCTTCTATGAGCATGTTTTGATTACAGCAAATTTAGCAAAATTACGGTGACACTATTGGATATTCGTTCATTGAACCTTTTTTTTTTTTAATGAAATCAAACAGGTCGTGAACGTTGTTCTAAGACTTTCGTGGATGCAGTTGGTGCTTGAACTGCATTGGCGCCCCTTACATAGAGTGGCGATTATTACATTTATTTCATGCCTTGAAATTATTCGTCGCGGCATTTGGAATTTCTTTAGGTAACTTCCAATTTGAAATAAATCTATATGGTTTATGATTTGATTAATATTCTTGAACATTATTTTTGAAGAATATAAAAATGAGTGGCATGCATATATTAATACACATCATAATTGATCAGGTTGGAGAATGAGCACTTGAACAATGTCGGAAACTACCGCGCGTTCAAGTCGGTACCTCATCCTTTCAGTTACTATGATGATGATGAAGAAGAAGAAGATGGAAATGACAAGGATGAATAGTTGCATGATGCTTCAATTCAAAGCAAAAATTTAAAGAATGCATTGTAATAATAGGTGAATTGCAGGTTTTTTTTGACTTGCAGGTTTAAATCCATAATAATTCAACATATCAAATATTTTTGCGGCCTTATGAGTTTTATTTTTTTGTTTTCACCACCAGTTGAATCTGGTTCGGGGCAGTTGCGGGGAATCGAACCGTGATTCTCCCTACCAAGTTCAGCGTCAATCACCACTGAACCAACTAACGATTGGTGGCCGAATATTATACAACTAAAAGACTTAAAAAATCACATGCAAATTTCAAGGAATCAGCATCATTAGATTAATTTTGTTAGTAATTTTATGTCAAGATCACTAATTCAACGCATATTTAAAGATCAAAATAATTAAAAAATTACACTTTTTTTCATATGAATAATTATATATATATTTATATACCAAGATATAAATTAAAGGTAGGCGGGCAACAAGCTGCGCCGCTAAACCATTTGGATGGCAAAATTAATCCTCCGAAAAACCACATTCAAAGATCTAGGAGACACGATATTACTATGCATAATTACACCCATTATCATTCAACATAAATCTTAAGAGTGTATTGCGATTTTTTTATCATCAGTATTTTAAGGTATTTTTTAACTTTAATTTCATTGTTTTTATGATTAAATTATTGTTCACATTACAAATTTGCGACGAATTTTTTGATTTTATTTACTCAATTAAAATTTATAAAAATTGGCACCCTTAATTTTATTTTATTTTTCCAAATTTCGCAAATGGTACTATCGAAAAAAGTTAATCAAAATAAATTTTTCTAAGCTATAAAATTCATGCAAATAATATGAAAATTAAGACACATAAGGAATAATAATTTCTTCTTTATTCTTATAAATTAAACTATTAGCCTTTTCCCCAATACAAATTATAATTATAACTTATTATTAGGAAAACAACATAATTATGCAGAGTTTGTTGTGCCTTTTCTTATGCTAATGTAACATTGAAAGGAGTGCAACATGGTGGGCAACATTTGGGGTTAATCAGGCAGAGTTCTGGTCTACAATTAGGATATGCAATTCCATCACCATGTGGAATATTAGCTCCATGGGTACCATATGCACTTCCCACAAAGGGCCAATTCTAGCATGGATGAGTGTCATAGGTCTCCCATCATGGGAGTGTTATTTTGACCCTTAGATTATGAAAGTCTACAATAAACCATAATAAAGTTTATACATTGTATTCTAATCTATATTATATATCTTTTCGAGTCTTTTTTCTCATGAACTTTTCGAATATTTTTTCTCGAAAACTTTTCGAGTATTTTTTCTTGAAAACTTTTCGAGTATTTTTTTCTCGAGAACTTTTTGAGAATTTTTTCTCAGAAACATTTCCGGAACTTTTTTCTCGAAAACTTTTCCGAAACTTTTTTCTCGAAAACTTTTCGAGTCTTTTTTCTCGAGAATTTTTCTCGGAAACTTTTTCGGAACTTTTTTCTTGAAAATATTTCGAGCATTTTTTATCGAAAATGTTTCGAGTATTTTTTCTCGTAAACTTTTCGAGTATTTGTTCTCGTAAACTTTTCGAATATTTTTTCTCGAAAACTTTTCGAGTATTTTTTCTTGAAAACTTTGCGAGTTTTTTTTTTCGAGAACTTTTTGAGAATTTTTTCTCGGAAACTTTTTGAGTATTTTTTCTCAATAATTTCGAGATTTTTTTCTCGGAAACTTTTCTAAAACTTTTTCGGAACTTTTTCTCGAAAACATTCTGAGAATTCTCGGATTGTTTCTTTTATTTTTAATAACGTATGTGTGAATTCTAGGAATTTTTTATCCAAATTTCTTTCCGAAAATTCTTCGAATTCTCGATTCCGGGAATTTTCGGATTGTTTCTTTTGTTTTTAATAACTTATGTGTGAATTCTAGAAAAATAAAATCTTTCAAATAAAAATTTACAGATTATTATTATTTTTTAGAGAAAAATATAATCTTTCAAATAGATATTATTGATTTAAAATTTTAATTTGAAAATTTTATTCATTAAAAAAAATTGAAAATTTTATGATTTTTTTTTTTTTTGATAAATGAAACTGTCAAATACATTTTATGAATTTTATTCATATCTCCCTCGACAAAAAGTTTCTAAAATAATATTTCTGAGAGTTTCTAAAATAAGAATAAAAAAAAGTTTCTACAAAAAAATATATATAATATTTGAGAGTTTCCACAAAGAAAAAATATATTTGAGAGTTTCCAAAAAATATATATTATAGATTAGAATACAATGTATAAATTTTATTATGGTTTATTGTAGACCTTCATAACCTAAGGGTCAAAATAACTTTTTCATAGTGGGAGACCTATGACACTCCCCCATGCTAGAATTGGCCCGCACAAAGATCGTTGCAATAGCAATAATGAGAACCACCAATTTCAAAGCCATTTTCAATGAACTCTCCATTACAAAAAAGATAGTTTTCACAAGATAAAACCGACTAATTTCTAATGAAATGGATATAATCATGTTTCTCTATTTATAGTGAGACCTTTTATTTTTTTATTAAATTAATAGATACATAATTTTTTTTTTTTGACGGGAAATTAATAGATACATAATTATGTAATTTTATTTAGGGATGTTTGACCAATACTTTTTCTTGTTAAAATATTTGCCCATATCTATTAAACAGTGATATTTGACCAATATTATTTTTTTACCATATTCACTAAACTTTTTTTTTGTGTACATTTTAGTTAAATTCCACTATTTTTTAACAGATCAAATACATCTTAAAATATTAAAATGACTAATAAATATCAGAACTTTGTCTAATATACTTCAAATATCCCTAGGACTAGTAGAACATCAAATTATATTGGTCAAATATTCATAAAAATTATATTGAATGAAATTTTTAATATACTTCCTTTGCCTAATATGATATTTGACTAATATTATTTGATCATATCCACTAAACATTTCATTTAATATCTTGCTCAAAAAAATTCATTTCATTTCTTATTTATTTATTTGTCCAATATAATCCTTGGCTAACATTTATTTAAATTCATATAATCCTTGACCAATATTTATTTGATCATATCCACTTAATATTTGACTAAATTATGGTTTTCTTGCTCAAAGAAATAATTGCAAAATACTAACCTTTAAGTGTGTGAGGTTCGTCATTGTAAAAGGAGTCAATCAGGTGCCGGCCTTGGGGGAGCGCAATGTGCTCTATAGCGTCGGATCTCTATTTTTTAGGAGTCTCAAAAATAATTTATATGATTGTAAAAAAATAAAAGATGATTCAAAAGATAACTAAAAAATCTTAATATTTTTTTTAATTTATTTTTGTTTCCCAACTAAAGTGGGTTAAGTTCAAGTTTAAAAAAAAATAAAATGAATTAAAAAATTGATTTTCTTGCCTCAAACACAAACATAAACGTGTGTAGCTTCTTCTTCGTCTCACTATTAGAAAGGATTTTTTTTCTAAAGTAGTTTAGAGCTATTTTTGTTGATATTGACTATAATATAACTATTTTTTATGTTATTTATATTATTTACAATTTAAAAGAGTTTTATTCTTTTTAAATGTTTTACTTTTTTTATTAAGGGGTCCATCTTTAATATTCAAGGTCGGGTCTCTAAATTTTCGGGACCAGCCCGGGAGTCAATGAGCTTTGTGATTTGAGAGTATCATGATATTTTTTATAATACACTTTCTAGAAATTAGGGATGTTAGCGGTGCAGTTTTGTTCGGTTATGAAAATAAAAGTCATCTAACTGCGGTTCGGTTTTTAAAAAGTCATCCAAACCAAACAAATGCGGTTTGGATTGGTTCAAGCGTTTACAACATAACACTAAACTACCAAACAATTTTAAACATCCAAAAAAACGAATTTGAAGTTCCAAAATAATTTATAGTACCAATAAAAGTTATTTATCCAAAATAACATAACAGTATCTTACAATTTTAAATATAAAAAAAAAACTTGAAATTTCAAAATAACATCACAATACCGGTAAAAGTTATAGTATTTATCCAAGTTAACATTACAGTAAAAAAAGAAAAAACAACTTGAAATTCTAAAGTAATACATCATTATGTGAAATCGTGAATGAAGTTGGCAAATAATTCTTGTAAACTCACCGTGAATTAAACATGCATTGTATTGGATATTTGTGCACTTTTTTAATTAAATATTTGGTGAGATATATTTTTATGTTTATATGGAGAAAAAATATATTGTTACATGAAGAATACTCTCATATTCTTGTTTTTCATTCTCATATATTATATTATTCATAATTATATGACTCTATATATAGAGCTACATAAAAACAAATCATATTGTAACATCTCAATATTTTTTTAAATTAAGGAGGAATATTAATTAGAGTGGATTAATGGAACTAATTGAGGGAGAAACAATCACAATTATTCTTGAAGGACAAATGGAAGGGCAAAATGGTATTTTTACACGAGGAGAATGAGCTTTAGCTTATAAAAGAGGGCTCTAGTGGAAACAAAACCATTATTCAAGTTCATTTTCAGAACTGAATATCAGTAAGCAACACTTCAATTCTTCCTCCCATGAACCCCTCCATCTCTCACGCTACCAAGTAACACAATAACAACCTTGATTCTTCAAGAACCCAAGCATCCAAGTGGTTCAACCAAGTCTTTCATCTTTGTTTGAGTTGCAGCCACAACATGTTTTCCCTTGCCTTCCTCTGATTCGTTCATCATCAATCACAACAAGGAATCACCAGATTCTTAGAATTAAGGTATGGTCTTGATTCTTGGTTTTTCCTTTTTCCCCAAAATTCAACTTGAGAAACCTAATCTACATGCTTGCTGTTTGGGTGTTGCATGCATGAATAACACTTTCATGGACGACTGCAAGAGGCAATAAGAATGAAGGGATGAAGGATTAGTTGCAGCAGAAACCCACAAAGTCATTTTCTGTCAAAACGACGAACTCGCTTAGCGAGTAAGTCTACTCGCTGCAGCGAGTGTAGCAGAACACCATTGCTGCTGCTGCATGCATTTCTTGTTCTTGTAGCCCATTCATTACACTTGGTGAGTTATTCCTAGACTATTCTTTCCCTTTCCAGTTAGTGTCTTGTCAGTTCCCACTCTTATAATTCTTTGGAAGCTCAAAAGTACTCATGGTTCCATTCTTTTTCTTTTGCTCAAGCACATAAATAGGGGTTTCTAGTGAGTTCTGGACAGGAAGTTTTGATGCTGTAGCAGAGCTAGTATTCAAGTGTTAAAGCTCATATCAGGTGGGTTCTTTAGGATAGTTTAGTTAGTTTTCCCAAATCTATGAATTACTGCATGTTAACATAGGATTAGGAATAAATGTTGTGTGAGGAGAATTAAATCCCAATTTCACCTCCATTCTGTTTTATAATATGTAAATTATTATTGCTGCACTGGCTTAAATGAGAATTGTAGGTGTTACTTTGAAAACTGTGATTTCTGATAAAACAGGGAAGTTCTGCATGAACTCGCCGTAGCGAGTAGTCAGCGAGTATTCATAGCGAGCTGGGTTCTGGGCTGATGATACTCGCCGTAGCGAGCGTTTGTTCGCCGCAGCGAGTTGATTTAGGTCAGGACCTATAATCTCGCCATGGCGAGCTGGTGACACGCCACAGCGAGTTGGTACAGGACCTGCCTACATTTTCTATTTTCTAACGAAACTCCACACACTCGTTTTATATCCTCATCAGAGCTAGATAGTTTGCAGAATATAATTAATATAATGTCGAACAGAATGTTAATCACAGATAATTGTTAGGGCATGACTTAGACTATTATTAGGTTGTATGCTCCCCGGGATTTGGGAATTATGGTAGTAATAACTAATTTAGTATCAGTCAATCATGAGCGATTTATTATATCGCATTATGGACTCCCAATGGGAATATCCATCAGGTTATGTATTGTGAGCTGCATGCCGTGACCGAATCGGTTGACGGATATGGCAGGCCTCTGAGACATGCTCACCTCAGAGTGTCCTTGTGTTTAATATGAATAAGAGTTTACTAATCTGTGATACACCTTTATATTATGCTACTTACGTTATGTTAGTTATGTTAGTATTGAAACGACTGATTTTAGGTGCCCCCGGTGTAGTCACCTCTAGGAGGGTAGTAGGACTCACTGAGGCTTAGTAGTCTCACCCCACTCCAAACAATTTTTTTAGGTAAACAGGACATTCGGAGCAAGGACCAGGTAGGAGGCTGACAGTTGGAGCTGAGCTTGGATTGTCCGCCTTGAAGATTTTATTTTCTTCGTCTTGCTTTTAGTTTATTACCTTGTTTACTAAGAATACTAGCATTTATCGCTGTATCTTATTTGTTATCCCTTTTGTATTTTAAGCAATTTGCATCCTGCTAATCTATTCAATAAATTTTAATTGTACTCAGATTCCATATTATGTATGTCTTGACTAAATATTCTAGATATTTTAGTTGGGGCGTTATACATATTTTTAAATAACAAACTAATCCTATAAATTTTAAACAAATTATAAATATTCTAAACTGAAATATAAATCTTAACTTCTAATATCATCTTATTTCAAATTTAAAACTAAAATATATTTAAAACTAAAATCTTCAAAAAAATATTTAGACATTATATTTTCAACTGTTAGTTCTTGAATTTCATTGGCGCCTCTTGCATAGAGTGGTGATCATCATTTCATTTATTTCATGCCTTGAAATTCGTTGTGGCATTTGGAATTTCTTTAGGCTTTGTTTGGGAGTTGGATTTTGGAGATGAATGGAGGGGGATGAAAGGCTTGGGAAGAGGTAAACCCTTGTTTGAGAGTTTTAAAAAAACTAGACGCCTTGCCCGTGCGACGCACGGGTCATATTTAGTTAGAGATATATAATGTTCACATTATGGAAAAGAATATCAAATTGATATTTACTATACTAAACAATAGGAAAATAAAATGTAACAGAACATCACAATATTAGCAAAATAAGTAGCATGTGAAAACAGGGATTACTACTCATATGTTAGAAAAAAATAACATCACAATAATAGCAACTGTAAGATCCATGATTCAGTCCATGATTCAACATTAAAAAAATCTGTTTACAAAAGAAAATGGATGCAATACATTCTCATCTAAAACAACCTTCATATAGCTGCATATTGATCTTACATTCTTTAATTGGAGACACAACAGTAAGCACATGAGTCATCTCTTGAAACAAAACTAGTCGGATGCCCGTGCGTTGCACGGGTTTGCGCTAGAATGCCAAACCATATAAATCAAACATGTACACATTAAGATATAGCATATTAGGAGAACGTCGTATATATTTGCCACAAACTTTTACTGGCGATAAAATTATCATCTCTCGGTGATTTTAAAACTTTAATTGGCGATAAAAAATAGTCATATGCCCGTAAATTAAAATGTTATTAGTAATAACTTATAATAGTTATTTTAAATTTTTTACCAGAGATTAAAAATGTCAACTCTCCGTAAATTAAAGTTTTGTATCAATAATAGTTTGTGTAGGTGATT